>OY728124.1:56352365-57821532 GCA_963277665.1 Viscum album | reverse complement strand
AAAGGAAACAAGACTTAACACGATTAACTGGCTTCTAAACGGAAAGGAAAACCTCCGGATCGCTTCCAAAACGCCTGGTAATTGTTCTCCCACCTTCACCAGAGAGAAATCCCGATTTAGAGCCATCTAGTAGAAAAAATGAGTGGGTTTAAAGATAAAATGGATTAGATCCTTAAAAATAGGATCTTAGTTGACTTCGTTCATGGTTAGTCCACATGGTTAATCAAATCGTGCACTAACTGTGCGGTAGTCAGTACTTGGAAGGGGCGCTCTGCATGGCCTTCTTGCACGGTTTTCCCAAACCGTGCACACACCATGTGGTTTCCTCTGTCCAAGGTGACACCACTTACATGACTTCCACACGATTTGGGTAAACCATGTGAAGCCCGTGCATCAGCACCTTTTTTCCATTTGACCCTTTGAAAGTATACAAACATTCCCAACCAACTCTCATATGTTTCATGTACATAAAAATCATAAAACAAGGGTTACTTACCAAAAACCAGGGGTACTGCATTCTCCCCACCATTGGCCTTTCTGTCCCAATAAAGTAGAAAACCATGGCTTGCCTGAAAGAGTTCGGGCCACTACTCTTTCATTTCTTTCTCATGTTCCAAAGTCTCTTCCTGAATTTGACCATGATACCAAAAAACCCACAATTGACCGATGCTTTTTCCACACATGACTTTACCTTGACTATGCACAATCTATACTGGGATATGTATCAATGAAGCATCTGGATCTAGGTCAATGTGATCCCATCTGATCACATGGTCAGGATTGGGTTGATACTTCTTCAACTGAGATACATGGAACACATTATGCACTACACTAAACCGTGGTGGTAATGCCAACCGATATTCCACCTTGACAACCCATTCCATTATCTCAAAAGGGCCAATATATCGAGTAGATAATCTGTCCTACTTCCCAAAACAACAATGTCCAAGCCTTGGAGAGATTCTAAAAAAGACATGATCACTCACCACAAACGACAATGATCTTTGACGATGATCTGCATAAGATTTCTGACCACTCTGTGCCGTCTCCATCTTCTTTTTTATCAACTAAATCTTCTTTGTTGTTTCATGGATAAGTCTCGGCCCAACTAGTGAAGTCTCACCTATTTCCACCCAACAAAGTGGAGAATGGCAAGGACGCCCATACAATGCTTCAAATGGAGCCATCTATATCAAGGCCTAATAACTATTGTTATATGAGAACTCCACTAAGGGCATGTGCTCTTCCCACGATCCACCAAAATCCATTACAGAAGTCCAAACATGTCTTCCAACATTTGTATCATCCTTTCAGATTGTTCGTCCATCCGAGGATGATACGCCGTACTCATATTCAACTGAGTTCTGGGGGATTTATATAAGGATCGCCAGAAATGAGATGTAATCCTTGGATCTCTGTCTAACATGATTTAAACTAGTATGTCATGTCTCTTTACCACTTATTTGATATAGATTTTTGAAATATCTTCCACCGTATAAGTATCACGAATCAAGATGAAATGGGCCGACTTGGTTAGATGATCCACTATCACCCAAATGGCATCATGTTTTTTGACCATTCTTGGAAGACCTGTAACAAAATCTATAGATATATACTCCCATTTCCACACTAGAATTGGTAGAGACTACAACATACCCACTGGTCGCTGGTGTTCTGCTTTAACTTACTCACAAGTTAAACACCTTGAAAAAAATTCACCTACCTTCTGTTTCATGCCGCTCCACCAAAACTACGCCTTCAATACCTTATACATATTCTATATTCCTGGATGAATATCCCATCTAGAATGGTGGTAAGCATGAAGGAGTTGTTCTTGAGCAGTTAAAGGTGTAACCATATGATCTCTAAACCACAAAAATAAACTCCCATCCAACTTCTATCCCTCTATGGTCTCCCTACCATTGAGTTTTGAACTCATTGCAACACAGTCTACATCAGATGTTTGTGCCTCCTTTACCATCTCCACCAAATCAGGAACAAGCGCAACTAGAAAGAAAACTGCAACATCGGCTCGGTCTTCACATTCCATACTCTTGTCAGCTAGGACCGACATCAACCGCCACTCATATAAAGCTTCTTTCACCAACTGAGTATACAACTTCCTGCTTAATGCATCAGCCAAAGAATTTCCCTTACCTAGTGTATACATCATGTCAAAGTAGAACATTTGAAGATACCCCATCCATCTCCTCTACCACATATTCAAATCTCGCTGTGAGAAAACGTGTTTCAAGATTTTGTGATCTGTAAAGACAGTAAATTTCTCACCAAAGATATAATATCTCCATGTTTTCAAAGCATGGATGACTGTAGACAACTCAAAATCATGTGTTGGGTAGTTCTATTCATGCACTCCCAACTATCTTGAGCCATAAGCAACAACATGGTCTCCTTGCATGAGAACGCATCCCATCCCAGATCATGAAGCGTCACAATACACCACGTACCCCTGTCCTGATTCCAAAAAAATCAAGATAGGAGCAGATGTCAGGAAAACATTCAACTCTTGAAAAGATCTCTAACATTCCTCAGTCCATTGAAATACACTTTTCTTATTTTTCAATTCTCCCACAGGTGAAGATAGTCATGAGAAGTCACACAAAAATTGTCGGTAATAACCAGCTAGACCAAGAAAACATCGTATTTCAAAGACATTCTTCAGTGGTTGCTAAGAAAGAACAACTTCTATCTTTTTTGGATCTATTGAAACACCTTTCTCAGAAACAACATGGCCCAGAAAGCATACCTCTTGTATCCAAAAATCACACATTGATAATTTGGCATACAATTGATGGTCTCTCAATATTTCCAACACTATCGTCAAGTGATGCTCATGATCATACCTTATTCTTGAATACACCAATATATCATCCACAAACACCACAACAAAAGAATCCAGATATCGCTGAAATAACCAATTCATCAATTCCATAAAGACTTCTAGGGCATTCGTAAGACCAAAAGTCATGACTACATATTCTTAGTGGCCATATCTGCTTCTGAAGGCTATCTTCGGAATATCCTTTTTCCAAACTCGTAACTAGTGATATCCTAACCTAAAGTCAATCTTAGAGAACCACTAAGATCCCCAAAATTGATCAAACAGGTAGTCAATGAATGGAAGTGGATATTTATTCGTTATCGTAACTTGGTTATGTTTATGATAATCCACACATAGCCTAAAAATTCCATCTTCTTTGTTTACAAACAAAACTGGTACTGCCCACAGAGACATGCTTAGCCGAATAAAAACATTGTTTTCAAGTTCTTCCAACAGCACTTTCAATTACTTTAACTCTATTGGTACCATCCTATAATATAGAAGTGAGATAGGACTGGTCCCCATAATGAGATCAATCGTTAAATCCACTTCTCTTACAGGTGGTAACCCTGATAATTTTTCAGGAAAAACCTCAGGAAATTGATACACGATTACTAAAAAAACTGTTATTCGTGATCTCATCCATCGATTCCATGTTTAACGTTGCCAACTGGTAATAGATCATTTCCACTAATGGTTCCAACAAGCCCGTTGCACCCGCCATAACCAATCTTTATTCTCTAAAGAGATGCTTGATGCCATCCTCAGTCGCGAATCTGACATTTCTACTATAACAGTTGATGTGAGACCTGAACTCTGTCAACCAATCCATACCAGGATTATATCATATACATCCATCTCCAACACTGAGAAATCTCATTTCATATCAGCTCCATCAATAGTTATAGAATATTCTCTACACATGAAGGCTCTACATTCTATTTCACTGAGAGGAGTTTGAAGTTTTATCATAGAAGGCATCATTTTTAGTTTTATGTTCATAAAATCAGAAATATGAGAAGAACGAAAAGAATGTGATACACTAGTATCAAACAACACTTGCATGAGGGTAGAATTCAATAGAATCATAACTCTCACCGTAGAAGGTCTATAATGGTCATCCACAATCACTTGTTCCGCTCCATACAATTGCTTTGTTGCTGCACTTTTCTCCTTATTTCCTTATTGAGATTGCCCTGCCTAAGGAGTATTGGTATTCCTGGAATCACCATAGCTAGCTCTGTTCTGTTGGTGATACTAATTTTACTATCCAAGCCCTATTGAATCATAAGATGCTTACGAAACCTGAGAAGTGTCAAGAACACCCGACCGTGGAGCACTGCGACAAAATCACCGAAGGTGCCCCATCTTGTTGCAATTGTGGCATGCTCTCGGTGGTGTTGTACATTCTTGTTTCATGTGGTCAATCGAGCCACGTTGAAAACACATGGATTTCATCATGGGTCATGGAGGAAGATTCACCGATCTAGCTGTCTGGTTCTGACTTGCACTCCCACCTTGGAAGTAGGTGTCCCTCTTCCGCTTGTTCCCAGCATTAGAGTTCCCACCCATTCCTGTGGGTATCATCATACTTCCTCCTCCCATAACTTCTGATATGTCTCTTTGAGCTAATGTTTCTCTATTTACCATCTCTGTATAATCCATGATACAGAGCACAACTATCTTCGAGCGAATCTCTTGTCGCAACCCGGATTCAAAGATGCATGCTTTCAGTGACGCACTTACAGCAACTTCTGGTGAAAAGCACACTAAATTCCTAAATTTAGCCTCAGACTCCATGACAGAGATATTATACTAATTCTGGTTGAAGAATTCCATCATACTTTGGATCTTGAATGTGTGATGATTGAATTGTTTATTAAAAAATTCCTTGAATTCCTCTTAGCCTAGGCTTTGATCCACTGTAGCCTCCACCACTAGCTCCCACCGCTATCATGCAAGATCCTTCAGCATATACGTTACCAACATTACATTCAGTTCTGTTGGTGTTCCGATGAAATCAAAGATACGATTCATCATACTCAACCACACCTCCACCCTTTCTGGTTCAGAATCGCCTCAAAAGATGGGTGTATTCTGCTTCTAGAACTGGACAGAATGGTCTCCATGCCTTGACTCATCCATCTGATTCCCCATGTCCATAGCCTAAAATGATTGAACTATACTTTGAACTAGCTTTTGGTTCACCTGTGGCTTAGGTACGACCATATTCTCCATAGCCTCTTCGGGTTGGTTTCTATGATGCCTAATGGGTTCCATTTTCTACACAAACAACGCACGCCATTAGTCTCACTTCCTTGCAACTAAAGGATTAACATTTCAAATTATATCACATCAACTATCACCACATTTCTTTTCAGAACATCCTTTTCCCATGTTCAACTGTTTTTGAAAACATCCCACATACTTTTTAAAATCAGACCATTTTCAAAATACACTAAATATCATGTTTTCAAAATCATTTTTTATTGAAAATTTTTTCTACATTTTTAAAAAATTCGCACCTTGCTAGAAATCCTTACTCATTCCTCACAATGAGATATGTAATCCTATTAGGAAGTCATTCCTCTATAATGAATTTCATGCCCATATCATTGGCTAAACACATGACAATGATATTTCCAAGTTTCTAGAAGTGTATCCAAAACACTAATGTACCCAACACCCTGGTAACATGATGTTCAACATAAACGGGTTATCAACAGACTTTTATGATATACATTTCCAGTTCCGACAATCCAACTCTTTTCTAAGATTCTAATCCAAGGAATAGACAAAATGGAATTTTAACTCCAAAACAAAGAACATCGATGACCACTTGTTAGGTAAGGATCGAACAAGCTGATACCATTTGTAATAACCCGCCAGTTCTCATTGGCTTGGGAGTACAAGGAGTCATTTTTACACCTTAACCAACATCCTCAAGGCGCCAAAGGCTGGAAATAAATGTCGAAGGGTCTCAAAACAAGTGGGGGATGATTTACCCATTTATAACATACCACGGAGCCAACAACCAAAACCAAATAAATCAACTAAATGATGCATGATAAAAGCTAAGACTCTCAACCATTTATTTTATCATAAACCAACCAAGAGTACCATAGAAGGAACCAACACTAAATAAGTGTAAATAGTGGAAATACAAACTAAAAGACCACAAGACGACAACCCAACACCATGTTCCACAATCTCAAAGCTCCAACGTCACAATCCAGTCGATGTATCACGAAGTAGTCCTATAAAGATGTGACAATTTACCTTTGTCAACATCTGGGTATATGAAATCTGCAAAAGCACCAACATGCTAAAGAAGGGGGTGAGTAATGAAACTCAGCAGGTTTTCCACAATGACTTCCCAACCAATGCCTCTAGGATAAAACATGTTAGCAGATTTATTTAAAACAATTTATATAAAACAATTCCAAAACAGTTAACCATATAACAAGTTCCATGTGAAAACCATTTTCCAAAAAACCATCTTTCTCAAGAAAATCAACCAGGTAATGTTTCCAATCAAATTCACATTTCCATTTCACAAAATCCCTTTTTGGCACACCCAACCTTTTCACAACCCGTGAAATCAACCATTCATGCTTCGTTATGAAACTTCCATACTCATGAGCGGTTTCTCATCTGTCTACCAAGTCGTCACAAGGTAATTGATTCCCATGTTCCATTACACTTTTGGCACCGATCACATGGTCATATTTCAACCATGCCCCGTATATGTAACATGAACACACACCACACATTCACAACAATCATGCCAAAACCATCCTTTTCATAAAACACCTTTTATTGAAAACCATTTCCATCAAAACAAAGTGTGTTCAAAACCTTTCAATAAAGAATCAATCCATTTATTGAAAACCATTTCTTTCAAGCAGCATAACCACAACCAGTTTAAAATTACCATTTTTAATTCACTTCAACAAACACTTTCAAAAAACACACAATTTCCATCAACCGTTATTTAAAAGGGGTTTCAACCATTCATTCACACCAAATAAACAAACCATTTCAATCAAGAAGAACAATTTGAAACTAAGCCTTCATGTTCAATGAAATAAGAATCAAGAGTGAAGCCACCTACCTCAACAAATTTGGTGAAACCAACCAAGAACCGGGTTAAAAAACCACAAAACCTCCTTAAATTCCTTTCCCTATCACCAATAAGACCAAAACCTGACATAAAAGTCATACAATACCTTAGATCTACCCACCCAGGGTATAGATCTAAGGATCCAACAAGAGGGAAGAAGGAGATCTAAGAAAACTAAAGGAAACGAGACATACCATGATCAATCGGCTTCTAAACGCCAAGGAAAACCTCCGGATCTCTTCCAAAACGCCTAGTAAGTGTTCTCCCACCTTCACCGGAGATAAATCCCGAGTTAGGGCCATCTAGGAGCTAAAAAGAGTGAGTTTAAAGATAAAACAGATTAGATCCTTAAAAATAGGATCTTAGTTGACTTCGCGCACGGTTAGTCCACACGGTTAGTCAAATCATGTGCTAACCGTGCACTTGTCGCTTCTTGGAAGGGGCGCTCCACACAGCTTCCTCGCACGGTTTTCCCAAACTATGCACACGCCATGCAGTTTCCTCTATCCAAGGTGACCCCAACTGCATGGATTCTGCATGGTTTGGGAAAACTGTGCGAAGCCCATGTGTCACCACCATTTTTCCCTTTGACCCTTTGAAAGTCTCCAATCATTCCCAACCAACTCTCATATGCTTCATGTACTTAAAAAGCATAAAACAAGGGTTACTTACGAGAAACTTGGGGTACTATATCTAGGATCCTATGAGGGTCTGCTGTACTAGGATCCTACATGGGTTTTATGATTTATGATCCTTCATCGGTCTTCCTCTTAATAGAGTAAGATGATTCAGTTGTTACGTCTAATTATCTTTACTACCGTACCTATGTTATACATGGTGTGATCTAAGTCCTTACCTTTATGGTAATATTCTTTCTGTTATACCTTTGTAGTACTTACCTTCATGGTGATACCTTTTTGGTATTCTTCTATGTGGTGTACCTTTGGGGTACTCACCTTCGCGGTGTTACCTTTGTGTTATTCTTCTATGTAGTGTACCTTTGTGGTACTTACCTTTGTGGTGGTTACCTTCATGGTATTCTTTCCTTCATGGAATAGTGGTACCTTGGATAAGGATTTGGGCCTTGAATTTCCTCATGAATAATATGGGTATACATGATAACTTAGGTATATTTGGTCATATACCTAAGTATGGATTTTTAGTTGTTTTCTTTCTTTGTAGTTTATCCTATTTGGATTTTTTGATACCTTTGAGGGTCTCGGGGTCCCTACTGATTATCGTTATACTCACCCCTACACAGGCTATGCCTGCACCCTATTGTATTTGGTGTAGATGATCAACAATGCTGACTGAGGACGAGGGTAACAGAAGTGGATGTAGCTCAGTGGTGGACCTTAGACGAGGTGTACCCCAGAGACAAAAATTCGAGAGCTCTACCTACAATTTAGGTAGGATCCTTAGCGGGTGTTCACAGGAGCTGTTCAGTTTACTTGAACTCTCCAGTTTTCTTGTACATTCCCATTGGGCTTGTATTATGGCCCCTTTTACTTACTGTACACACACTTTTACTATTCAGTTTACTTGTGTTCATATCTTTCTGTGTTCTTGGTTGCATGAGTTTATAGGTTATAAAGGCAATGCCTTCCCGGTTTTAGGGAATACGCCTTCAGTGCTAGCCACCAGCCCCTGGCCTATGGAAGGAAGACTTGGTGTGGTCACGGCACATGGCCCGGGGGACTGGTCATAACAAATTAGTATCAGAGGAGTCGGTTCTACCAGATAACGTTGGAATCTAATGTTTTAATGGAAATAGTGTTATGTGTTATGATTATGGTTATTAGTTTTGGGAATCCATTGATGGTGTGGCGGATAATGTATCCATACACCAGGACCCTAACTTCTGATTTATGACTCAGTGCATGAAAACACTAATTGCGTGTGTGTTTCAAAAAGTTTTCTTTGTTATCTTTTTGAGTCAACTCACTAGTTATAACTATTTGTCCACGGTGCACCTGCTTATTTTCTGGATGCCTCCACGTAGACCGCTAGCTAGGGTTCTGGGTATTGTACGCGATGATAGCCCACCGAGCGATAAGGCCTTGGTGGAAGGCCCTCTTTCAGTTGGGGCCCCAGCGGAGGCACCAACGGTACCATTACATGTTGGTCCAACGATGCCACCAGTCCCCGAAGCAGCGGGTGCATGCCGCTTGAGCGTGTTTCACAAGTTACAGTACCATAGGAAACCTAGGTTCAGGGGAGAGATGGACCCACAGGCGGCTGAGGTTTGGTTGGAGGACAATGTGAGAGTATTCTGAATGGTAGGGACACTAGCTAATCTCATGGTGATACTTTCCACCAGTCATTTACAGGCAACAGCAGGAAGATGGTGGATCTTGGTGCTCCTAGTTCATGATGAGGTGACAATTCTCTAGGCAGACTTTGAGAGCCTATTTTAGCCAGAGATTGTACCAGTGACCCTTCGCACAGTGTGCATTAGGATATTCTTCATTTGCAGCAGGGAAACATGACTATGGATTAGTACTCAATGAGGTTCACTGACCTCTCATGCTACTCCACTGATATGGTGAAATACCCTCTCTATAGGGCCCGAAACTCCAAGAAGTGACTCAGGCGAGAGATCAAGGCTTCAATGATTTCTCTTAGCATCCAAACATAGATGGGGGTGTTAGAGCGAGCCCACTTAGTGGCGAGCTTTATTTATGAGTAGTCACCAGTAGCAAGACCCACAAATGGGTGTTACGTAGCAGAGTCTTCTACAGCTGGTAGCAGATATATGTCACAAAGGTCCAAGAGGACCATACCTATAAGAGGACGACCGCAGGATTCGGGGTCAGTTGTGTGGGGCATAGGAGACAGAGTCAGTCATGTGAGGAGCAAGCAGTGTTACACAGACGGTGGGCACAATCACATGTCTTGTGACCGTCCGACCCGCCATATGGATGATCAGCAGAAGCTCGAAGGACCGCCCAGGAAGAGACATAGGTTAGACCGAGGAAGTTCACAGGGAGCAAGAAAATGTGGAATAGGATCTGGCCGTGCATCTGGCAATGGGCGAAAATTCACGATTTTACAGCCACCACCATTAGGGGGTCCACCCCAACCACAGGGAGCAGGTGAACATAGGTGAGCTCAACTCCAGGAAGCTGAGGCCTATGACCATGGTGCTTTGGAGATGATACGATGTATGATCTATGTCTACTCTACCTTATCTACAGTACTTATAGACACAGGTTCCTATCATTCTTTTGTTGCCACTGCCCTTGTTCAGAGCTCGGAGATTCCGACGAAGATATTGGCTCGATCCTTATGGCTAAAGACTCATATGGGAGAGGATTCAATGATTACACTCTAGTGTCGGCAATGTGAGCTTACTCTATGAGGTGAGAGATTCACACTACTGGAAAAATACCTTAAACCAATGGTTTGGAACCGTTGGTATAGGCCCTCAAACCGTTGGTATAGGCTGTACCAACAATTTGGAGGACCGTTGGCAAGTAAGCTGTGACAATAGGTCTATACCAACGGTTTTGAAAACCGTTGGTATAAGTAATATGAAAACCTATACCAACGGTTCTCAAAACCGTTGGTATATGTATTTCAAAAAAAAAACATTTGGTGGGATTTGATCCCAAGACCTCTAATTTATAATTGAATGACTTAACCACTAACCTAACACGACTTTTGTGAACATAATTTCATAAATATGTATATGTATTGTTTTAATAATTTTAAATTTTTATTTAAATAATGTTCTCTGTAAGAAGATTTGATTTAAAATCGAAGGACCTATACCAACGGTTTTGCCAAACCGTTGGTATCGGGTCTCTATAATGGACCTATACCAACGGTTTGGCCAAAACCGTTGGTATAGGTCCTATAGGTCCCCCATACCAACCGTTTGCCCAAAAACGTTGGTATAGGTCCATATAAGTGACCTATACCAACGGTTTTGGCCAAACCATTGGTATAGGTCTAAATTAATGAACTATTCCAACGGTTTGGTCAAAACCGTTGGTAAAAGTCATATTTCCAGTAGTGTCAGCTGGGATCTCCTAGTAGTGGTGTCGAGGCCTTACGACATCATCTTGGGTATGGACTTGTTATCTACAGTCCATGCTCAGATTGACTGTATTAGGCACAAAGTGCGGTGTGTCTGCACGGAAGGGACTATTTTTATGTTCACCTGTGAGAATGGAGCCTTTGTAGCATAGGATGAACTTACCCAGAGGAGAGTGCAGTAGATCAATCATCAGATGGCTAGCCTTACCCTTTGATTAGTTGATGTGGAGAGTCCGAGTTATCCTGTAGTGGTGGACCAGTACAGGGATGTCTTCCTTGATGATTTATTGGGACTACCTCCATGCAGAGAGGTGGAATTATACATTGACTTCCACTCTAGGATGACACAAATATCTATACCAGCACATCGGATGGCTCCCACAGAGCTTCGTGAAGTGTGAGTACATCTGGAGTACTTATAGGGGAAGGGGTTCATTCGGCCCAGTTTTTCTCCATGGCAAGCCCTGATTTTGTTCCTCAAGAAGGTGGATGGGAGCCTGAGACATTGTGTTGACTATCATAACCTGAACCAGGTGACCGTGAAGAACAAGTACCCACTCCTGAGGATTTAATACCTCTTTGATCAGCTGAAGGTAACACGATGGTTCTCAAAGATAGACCTCAGATCCGGATATCACCCGCTCAGAGTTCGTGATGAGGGTGTGTAGAAGAAGGCTTTCAAATTTCGGTATGTCCATTATGTGTTTTTGGTAATGCCATTCAGCATGACCAACGATTTAGTAGTGTTCATGGGACTCATGAATTGGATATTTCAGTCGTACCTTCATCTCTTTTTAGTAGTCTTCATCTATAACATTCTGATCTACTTGGATACTGAGGAGGATCATGCCTATCATTTGTATATAGTTCTAGACACACTCAGAGAGCATGAGATTTATGGTAAGCTCTCGAAGTGCCAGTTCTAGATCCAAGAGGTTCACTTTCTGGGACACGTCATCTTGGAGGCTGTAGTTTCGGTGGATCTAGTGAAGATCGAGGTAGTATATGGTTTGGAGCCACCCATAAGTGTAACAAAGGTACAAAGTTTCTTGGGTTTGGCTGGATACTACTAGAGGTTTGTGCTATATTTCTCCAGAGTCGCAAAATATTTATCAGCATTGATGAAGAAGGAGAAACCCTTCGTATGGTCGAAGAGATTCCAGTGGATTTTTCAAGAGCTCATGAAGAGGCTGACTAGGGCCCCCATCCTGAGGCTTTCGGTGGAGGGTGTCAGGTACGTAGTCTACTGCGATGCATCAGGGACCGGGCTCAGATGTGTCTTAATGTAGGAGCAGACAGTTATCACATATGGTTCTCATTATCTGAGACAACATGAAAATAACTATGCTACCCATGACCAGGAGTAAGTAGCAGTGGTATTCGCCTTGAAGGTGTGGTAACATTACTCGATGGGAAAAAATATTACAGTCTACTATGATCACAAGAGTCTCAGGTATATCTTCTCTCAGAAGGACCTGAACCTGAGATAGCAGTGTTGCCTTGAGTTCCTCCAGGATTATGAATTTGAGATAGTCTATACTCCTAGGAAAGGGAATTTTGTTTAAGATGCACTCAGTAGGAGAACTGGTATGCAGCTTCAAGGTGAAGTGATGGAGTAGCTAGCCTCTTTGCAGATATCCTTTGTGGAATGATATGGAGTTGTTTTTCATCAGTCTCTTACAGTCACTCTCCACTTCTTCAGTGAGTCAGGGAGGCACAACATGGGGACACTGACTGCGAGGCACGATGTGTTCATATATCCTCAGGTCATGGACCTGATGGATTTTTTGAAAGTTGTGAGCATGTCATTCTCTTCAAAGAACATACCATGGTACCAATGTTGTGTTAGGAGGACGTTTTGAGGGCGTTCCACACATCCCCTCTAGCGGTACATCTGAGAGTGGCGAAGATGACCCAAGAACTCCGACGATAGAATTGGTGGCTGGGAATGAAGAAAGAAGTAGCAAATTTTTTCCCTTAGTGCCTCACTTATCAGTAAGTGAAGGCGGGGCATCAGGTACCATCAGTATTACTTCAGCCTTTATAAGTCCCAGAGTGGAAGTGGAACATGATATCCATGGACATCATGATAGGACTTCCAAGTACATCCATGGGTCACGATTCTATTTGGGTGATCTTCGATCAACTCACCAAGTCGGCCCGCTTCTTACCGATCTGAGAATAGGGTTCAATAGAGAGCTTGGGAAGCCTCTACGTATAGAAGATTCTATAGCTACATGGATTACCCTCGCTGATTATCATTTATAGTGATGCATGTTTCACTTCTCATCTATGGAAGGGGTTTCAGGAGGCTTTCGGGACATAGCTTCATTTGAACACCACCTTCCATCCTCAGACGTATGGCCAGATTGAGCAGACCATTCAAACCCTCGAGGACATGGTTCATGCTTGCGTCCTCAACTTCAGTCATAGCTAGGAGGATCACTTACCCTTGGTGGAGTTTTCTTACAACAACAACTATCACTCCACCATTGGGATGGCACCATTCGAGGTGTTGTACATATGACCCTGAAAATTACCTTTGTGCTGGACAAACCCAGGGGAGTCAGTACTCATGGGACCAGAGATGGTACGGGCTAACACAGAGAAGGTTCAGTTCATCCAGGAGTGGATAAAGACTGCATAGAGTGGGCAGATGTCTTATGCCGATAGAATGAAGATACCTTTTGAGTTCAAGGATGGTGACCACAACTTTCTATGGGTCTCACCTCAATGATGTTTGCAAAGATTTGGTTGGGGATGCAAGCTATCTTTGAGGTTCGTCTGACCTTTTCAGGTCCCCAGCAGAGTTGGCGAGGTGGATTACTGCTTAGCACTTACACCTCAGTTACACCGGGTGCATGACCTTTTCCACGTATCGCAGTTGAGGAGATATGTGCATGACACATCACATGTCATCGACCATAGTGAGCTAGACATCGATGATGGGGAGACGTTTATAGAGGTTCCAGTGGAGGGTGAGGATCGACAAGAGAGAGTCTTTCATGGGTGGTCGATACATTTGTTGCAGGTGCGTTGGCATCACAGGAACCTCAAGGAGAGCAAATGGGAGTGAGAGGCTCAGATTCTTCCTTAACACCCCCACTTGTTTTCCTCATTTTTGAGAAATGTGGCTTTCGGGGACGCAAAGTCCTGATGTGGGGAAACTTTTTAGACCCATAAATTCTATGTAGTTGTTTTAATTATATGAGACTTTTACGAGTCTATGAAAATTGATGGTGCGTGATTCTGAGGCCCAGTGTTCCCGAAATGAATTTCTGAAAAAAAATTCGTGTACATTCAATAAATGTGCGAGCGGGTTTTTGGAACTTTTAAACTAGTTCTTGGAATTGAATTCCAAGGACACTATTGAAATTTCAGTGCTGGTATTCTCTTAAGGAGACTTTCACCTCAACCGTAGTTGGTCGAGGTTGAGAGTTAGTTTTTGTTTTTATTTTTGGAAATAAAAATAAAATAAATGGACAACTATTATTTTATTTTTAACTCCCATTTGAATTCTCGGTGGTAGGGACCACATGAGCTATGAAACCCCCTTTTTTTAAATTCATGGTGGTGGGGACCACCTGAACGCCTATTAATGTGGGGAAAACCTCTCAACATCAAATACTTAATTATGCCAACTCTCCAATTAATTATTTGGTCTATTTAATTGAGCCATTTGATTTTGTGCCAACATGAATTATCTATGTAAACCTATTTTAATTTATGTTGGATCTTCAATTTATCATTGGGGGAAACTTGTTGGAAATGAAGAGATTTTGGAGGATCATTCTCTCCAATAAAGAACACCTCCCAACGAAGAAAAACCTCCTGAATTGAAGAATGAGGACGACCATTGAGCCCAGATCAGAAGCATGTTGTGGGAACGATGAATGATGACATCCCCAATGACTTCATATTCTACCTCTCAACTCCTCCAAGGAACGACATGGTAGGGAATGTTATTTGGAATACCATTTTCTCTATTCTTGATATCTTTCTTTAATTATGAATGCATATGATCCACTTGTTACCTCTCTAATATGGAGGGTGTAGGCCAAATGAACATGGCCCGACCACTCCACAATCTTTGTGGTTTTTGTTTTTTTCTTGGAGAAGGAGGAAGATGATGATTGGTGCCATTGAATGGCAGAGGTGGGACATGGGAACGACGGTCAACTCTCCTGCCGGTCGTGATGAAGGCGGTAGTGCGACTGCACCGCTGGAGATGGGTTGCGGCTCGTCGGATGCAACAGAGTGGAGGTGGAGGTTGGCTCACAGCATGCCACATGATGGTAGGCGGCAGTGCACATCTGCACCGCCCAATGAAGGAGGTACCACAACACAAGGCCGTGACGGTGGTGGAGGGGTAACCGGCTCGCTGCTGGCTTCCGGTGATAGTGTGGCGCATGACCACACCACGTGGAGGATCGGCTTCCCATCCGGTCATCCAGGGAAACCTCAGCAGGCTGGTCCGGACCCAGCTAGTTGGTTCAAACCCAGGGCTGGACCCGGGTCTATCCGACCAGGTTGGACCGGACGTGGACCAACTTCACCCTTTTTTCTCTTTTGGCCATATCTTGATATATGAGTGTCCATTTGAAAAACTATCTACAGCATTAGAAACCTTCGATAGAGATGGTCATTTTGGTATACCCTACTTGAGTTTTGGATAATGTTGGGGGTACGGCCGGGTTGTATCGTGCACGAATCTAACCAGGCCGTCGGGACTAGAAGGATAATAACGTACAAACCAGGTGTCTGATTGATGCGCCATCAGTTGCGTTGGGTCCCTTTTGATGTGATAGAACTTTGGGGTACATTTTAGTGGGACTTTGTGGCAGTTGGAGTATCGACGTGTGGATTGACGATCAGGCCCTCCAAGAATCAAGCGATCTTAGTGCGCGAACACTATAGCTGGCTGTAACATGAGAAAGGGATTCTATATGGGTCTATGAATTGGGATCCTATGTGGGTTTATACTTTGGGATCCTATGTGGTTCTATGCTTTGGGATCCTATGTGGGCCTATATTTGAGAGTCTCACTTGGATCCTCTCTAGGAATCCATGTGGGACTACTCTAGGATCCTACGTGGGTCTGTTATACTAGGATTCTACGTGGCTCTGATGATTTTGGATCCTTCATGGGTCTGCCTATTAACAAATTAAGATGATTTAGTAGTTACAACTAATCATATTTACTACTGTACCTTTTTTATACCTAGTGTGAGTTGAGCCTTTACCTTTGTGGTAATCTTCTGTGTGGTGTACCTTTGTGGTACATACCATTGTGGTGATAACATTGTGGTATTCTTTTGTGTGGCATACCTTTGTGGTACTTAACTTTGTGGTGATACCTTGGTGGTATTATTCTGTATGGAGTACCTTTGTGGTACTTACCTTCGTGGTGGTTACCATCATGGTGTTCTTTCCTTTATGGAAAAGTTGTACTTTGGCTATGGATTTGGTCCTTGAATTTCCTCATAAATAAAATGGGTATACTAGATAACATAGGTATATATATGAGCATATACCTAATTATGTATTTTCAGTTGTTTTCATGCTTTTTGGTTTATGATTTTTTGATTTTTGGAGACCATTGAGGGTCTCGGGGTCCCTACTGAGTATCGTTATACTCACCCCTACATGGGATATGCCCGCACCCAGTTGTGTTTGGTGCAGATGACAGAAAGTGCTGACCAAGGATGAGGGTACCAGAACTGGAGGTAGCTCGGAGGTGGAACTTAGATGAGGCATATCACAGAGATGACCGTTCGAGATTTCTACCTACCCTTCAGGTATGATTCTTGGAGGGTGTTTAGAGGAGTTGTTCAGTTTACTTGTAATTTCTAGTTTTCTTGTACTTTTTTGTTGGTCTTGTATTCTGGGCCCTTCTACATACAATACACACTCTTTTACTATTCAGTTTACTGATGTTCATATCTTGTTATGTTCTTGGTTGCTTGAGTATATAGGTTATAAAGGCATTGCCTTCCCAGTTTTAGGGAATACACCTTCGGTGCTAGTTTCCAGCCCCTTGTATATGGAAGGTAGGTTTCGGGTGTTCACGACATGAGCCTCGGGGGACAGGATGTGACAAAATGGCATCAGAGAAAGAAATTTCTATTTGGGGTGTCTGGTAGTTGGATAATAGGACTGTTGGGACTCAGTAGGTAGCTGTGTGAAGGGCTTCCTGGACCCTTTCTCATTCTGAACATTGAGTTACTAGGGGTAGCCCAAGTTTTGTGTCTCCAATATTTGTTCTAGACTGAGGGATGACCTTGGAGATGAGTTTGTGTCATGTTTTAATGTCACATGGTGTAGTGACCCATGTGATTTCCATGTTCATGGTTCATGTTCCTCTTAGTTTTATTTCTTACTTTGGGCATGGCCCAATACCATGTCCTTAGGTCTAGCATAAATGCTAGTTCTACTTCTAGTATTTTGGTGTATGTTGTGGTTTTCCTTGGATTTGTTTTCTGTAAGTGTGTTTTTTAAAATTAAAAGGGGTTTTCAAATGAAAATATTTCTTTCAAGTGAATTTAAAGTGTTAAAGTGTATTTTAAAATTGGAAGTGTTTCTTCTTGAAAATTTAGTAAATGTACAGATTTTCTTCAAAAATGGTGGGAGGGTGACCCTCATTATTATTTATATCCATTTTCACATGTGAGAGTATGGTTATGTAAACTGAATGTTGGAACATATGGATGGAAACAAAGGAACACATGTGTGACGGTTCCTGGGATGCCAAGGGTGGGTGTTTGAAATTAAGGGGTTGGCCTTGTTCTCCAAAATTATTTTTAAAGGGGATGTGATTTTGAAAATTAGATTGGTTTTAAAAAGATGGTTTTGGTATTTGGAAATTTTCTTTTAATGAAGGAATTTTTGAAAATTAAATAAAAACTGTGCTTTTGAAAGGAATGCTTTTGGTTGTGCTTTGTGTGTTTGGCTTACAAACTGATTGTTTTTTGCTCAGGATGTTACTTTTGATTGTGTTATGTCTTAACACCAGTTTTGGTTTTGTGTTTCTCAGGTTTTTTGGAGTATGCCACCCATAAAGGCTCCCATTTTATTAATGATTCATGACCATATTATTTTTTTCTCAAATGTTTCTGACCTTTCACATTTTCAGAGGACCAGTAGATGTAGTTGTGTCGATTGAAGAGGTAGAGCTTGTATTCAGATCATTGGGGACTACCAAAACTTCTAGATCATGTACATTTAAGATGATGGGTGTGAAAACAACTTTCCTCTATGGAGATTTAATAGACGATATTTATATGGAGTATCTAGAGTTTTTTTTAAACAGGTAAATAAAATCATGTCTACAGGTTAAAGAAGAGTTTGTATAGTTTGAAGAAAGCTTAGAGGTAGTGTCATAAGAAGCTTTAATATATGATTTTTCATCAGGGTTTCAGGAAGAAATATTATGATAATTGGTTTTTTGTTTATATATTTACTGATAACAATTTGATTATATTGTTCCTTTATGTTGATAATATGCTCATTGTTGTCCATGATGCTTTTACGATTCACATATTGGAGAAGGATCTTTTTTAGTCTTTTATAATGAAATACTTGAGGCCTGCACAACAGATTCTTCAGATTATGATCTCTCGTGACATGAAGGCAAGGAAATTATGGTTATCTCCGGGGATATATATTTAAAAGGTTCCTTATAGATTTTATTTAGGTATAGCTGAAGTGGTTAGTACTATTATTACATTATATTTTAAACTCAAAACTAGTCAGTCACCTTCTACAGACAGAGAGAGAGATAATAGATACAATAAATACCTTTTATTATAGCATTGGATATTTGATGTATGTTATGGTATATACTAGACCTGATAGAGCTCATGTAGTTGGTCTGGTCAGTTGTTTTCTATCAGATAAAGGTAGAGGGAATTGGATAGTAGTGAAGTATATATTTGTTTTTCTTAGTGGTACATTTAATATGAGATTTTGTTTTGTAATGGTGGAACCTATACTTTGTGAGTTTATAGATTTAGATATGGTAGTAAATACACATCTAGAGAAGTCTACTTCATGCTATTTGATCACTTTTTTAGGGGGAGCTATATATTTATTGTTTAGATTGTAGAGATGTGTTGCTTTATCTTCCATAAAGTCAATGTTTATTGTAGCTACATTGAAATGAAAGAAATTATTGTGGATGAAAAATTTTATTCGAGAGCTCAATTTTAATCAAGAAATGTATGTTTTATTTGTGATTGTCAGAGTGCTATTTGTTTGCGAAATAATTCCACTTTTCATGGAAGTTCAAAAGATATCGATGTTCGGTGTCATTAAACCCACACCATCCTTTATTTGAGACCGTTAGAGATTGAGAAGATCCACACTGATGAAAATGGGTCCCACATGTTGACCAAGAGTTTACCCAGAGGTAAATTTAAGACTTACCAATCGATTGAAGGGTTCGAGGTGATCCCAACTTGAGTTGGAGGGGTATTTTTTTGGGACGCCTCCTCATATGGCACCCATGCAGTTTCTAATTAAATGTGGTTAAGATCGTGGAAATTAATTCAATTTAGAGACATGAATTTAATGTGGATTAAAGAAGAATTGTTTGTGGAGTTACAAATCTTTATGTGGAGACACGTTTTTGATGTGAATAATTTCTATTATAAAGTGGGGGGTGGGGTTAAGAACAAAAAATTATCAGATCCATACTACTGAGTAGATCCATTTTTTTGATTGACTTTCATCGATGATCATTTTTACTTTGCATTGGAGAGTTATACTTTTGATACCCCTTCCATTTTTGGGGAGTCTGTACCATGTACATATTATTTTTAGTGGATCCCTCTATCTAGACTAGGTCCTGTGTTTTTTCCCTTTTGGGTTTTACACATAAAACTTTTAGTGTCAACTTTTATTATTCTGTAAATTTATTTATTTTTTTTGAGTTACTGCACATCCACCATTGTTTGGAGGGGTAGAAATATTTGCATTTCATTTCCACATTTATTTTGTTTAAATGTTCATCACTTTTTTCCATCTTTCCAAAAAATTCCCAAGCTCAACTACCTTTTGAGGAATCCTACCCAAAGGGATCTACGACTTAGTTCCCACCAACCAATCCAAATCCTCATGGGACTGACCCTGTACTATCACTATAAAATGCCCAAGTAGATAGTTGGAAAAAATAAATCTAATCTAACTGCAGCTCGCATGAATTAAACAATCCATACGAGTGCATCAATCATGTACCATTTTAAAATAATTCATATAGTTTCCTCGGTCAATTAATTATTTATTAATGTGTATTGGTTTATTTTAATATATAAATATTATTAAAACCATATTTATGTATGATTACAGTAAATAATTTGAAGAATATATTCATCCAATCAATATATATATATATATATATTATAAACTATTTCATCATAAAAATATAATATTAAATACATATATAAAAACTATAACTAATATGGTATTTTAAATTTAAAATTCCATAATCGAATAATAAAACATGATAATCACTTTAATATTTCTATTATTGTGTGTGTAGTACACAATAACTGATCGTGATCAAGATTCTATATAACCCATGTTTTATCAAATAAAACATAATTACTTCCATTCACTATCTTTAATTATTGTAAAAACAAATATAAAACCCCTATCAATGGATTTATTTAATTATCATTGAATTATTTAAACCATGAATAAGATATTTTAATGGTTAATAAATAATAAATTCTCTATTTTTAAAAAAATATTCTAAGAGACATACATTTTAAACAATTACATATCCTTTACAATCTATTTTTTAAAAATTAATATAGATAAACCTTACCATAAAGAAATCAGGAATTAATTTATATATTTGACGTGAAAATATTTCTTTTGTTAAATTAGAACAAAAAACTAAAAATATATTTGTTTCAAAAACAAAATAAAACATAACAGTTATTATTATTTTTAAATATGTTTATCCCATGTATACTCTAAAACCAATAATATTGAAAAATAACATAAAGGAAATTTTAATTATGAATTATAACATATTACATTTTAAAAATACAATTCTCTAAACATAATGTTCATTTTTTATCACTTTAATAGAAAAACTTATTTTGGAAAATCCCATAAAATCAAATAATAGAAAGTGAGATTAAATATTTTATAAACTAAATTTTCATTGAAATCATTACATTAAATTAAAATAAATAGAATAAATAAAATATTAACATATGCATATAAATAAACATACCTATTAATGTAGCATTATTTTGAAAAATAGTCAGGAACAGTCAAATACAAATGATAGTGGTCTTTAATAGTGTAGTTTGAGGGAATTAGGACTCTTGTCTCATTAACAGACATCACTGAGAGACCTAAATCTAGGAAAAGTATACATGCATACCTTGGTCCTTCCATCTAAATATATCATGATTGAATCCATTTTATGTTTTATAATATTTTTCGAGAAACTCAATTGATTATAATAAATATCATTGAACAACATATTATGTATCTAATTGGAAAATTGGTTGTATTTTGTGATATGAACATGTTTGGAAAAATGAAGAGTCAATTACAACAACTATTGAGATGATTCCCTTATCGATGCACAATAATATCTTGAACCAAACATACATTAATTACCCTATAATAGAAGATATAACTCCCTAGGAAGCCGCAAATACTGTAATGATAGAAAGAATGAATCCCTAAAACTATTCCAAGCGCCATGACTGAAGGTGGTGATAAGAATGAAAGAAATGAGGAAGAATGAGAGAGAGTAATAATGACTAGAGTTATGGGAGAAGATAAATAGGTTTTATAATGGTTGAGAACAATGAAAAAATGAAAATCGTAAAACCCAAACTAGAAATCAATGAGAGAGTAAAAGGAGAAAAAAGTATACCTTGTATTCTAGTCTTGATGCATCCGAGAGAACGGAGGAGGGCTGACAGTAGGGGAGTTCTAGAAGATCTTGGGAATCATGACTAAAACAGTCCTGATTAGGGTACATTTAAATAGACCGGAGACACTTTTATCAGGTCTTGCAAAAAAAGCGATGAAAAATATACCTTTTATCAGCATTAAATTGATAAGCCCTGATAAAAGGCATCTCTATCAATGCAAAATAAGTGCTGATAAAAGGAACCGTTATCAATGCTAAAACTTTAACTCTAATAAAATATTTATAATTATAAATAAATAAAATTTTAAATATATTTATATAATTATATATTTATTTATTATAATTTTATAATTATTTAATTATATAATTATTAATTTATAATTATTTAATTATATAATTATTAATTTATAATTAGATAAATAATTTAAAAAATATATTTTCCCATTTATTATTATAAATATATAATTTTATAAATATAGTACATATACATTTACAAATATAATTATAATTATTTATTTATAATTACAAATTTATTTATATCCTTATATATATAATTATATACACATAATAAATATAAATAAATATAAATGTAGAAAATATATTCAATATATAAATATATTTATTATAAATTTGTAATTATAAATATATTAATATCATTATATATATTTATATAACTATATATATATATATTTATTTATTTAATATATAAATATAAATATAATTATAAATATAAATATAAATATAAATATAAAAATATTAAATATATTCATTATTTAAATATAATTTATTATAATTTTATAATTATTTAAATATATATTTATTTATTTATAAATATATGAATAATTTTTAAAAAATAAAATATATTTATTTATATCACAATATATATTTATATAATTATATATATACCCCCTGGGGAGAGATCAATGGTATTTTCCCCTGTTGGTCTCGGTGAGGTCTCGAGTTTGAGTCTCACCGAGTACATCCCAACATTGTATGTTGCCTGGTTTTCTTTATTGTGTATCCCCTTTCCCCAAATAAACTAAGGCTTTAGTCTCAAATTATATATATATATATATATAATAAATATAAATATAGAATATAGAATATATTATATTCATTATTTAAATTAATTTATTATAAATTTATGATTATTTAAATATATATATAATTATTTATTTGTTATATTTACAAATATATATATTTATAAATGTAGTAAATATGCATTTATAAATATATATTTTTTATAAATATCTTTTTATAATTATATTTTATCATTATTAATGAATATATAATCTTAAATTCATGCATTTTAAAAATAAGTGAAATTGAATAATTAAAAATGAGTACACTTTAAAAATATTGAATAAATGGAAAATTCTTATTAATTAAATATAATTTCTTAAAAAATATGGATATATCTTGACGTAAATATAAATAAATATTAAAAATACTGAATCATAGTAAATAAATATATATAATTAAATAGTAGAAAATGATTAAATTCAAAAAAATAAATCTAATATTAAAAAGTAATAAATAATACATAACTGTAATAATATTAAAAATAAGTAAATAAAATTCAACAATTAAAATAATAATATATTAAATTCATCATTTTATCATGAAATTTTAAAATATAATAACATTTGAACTAATTACATATATATTCGGTGTATGTGTTTCTATAAAAGATTTCATTAACTGCTTAAATATTTTTCTGTGTGAGTTTTATATAAAAATTCATTAATTACATATATTTATGTGAAATCAATGTAACACACATTTTATATAAATTAAATTGAAAAATCAAACAACATTACAAATAAATAAGATATTGATATGTTTTTAATTATTACATTTTATTCATTTTATGTATATCTATATTTAATATATATTATTTATTAGTATTTATAGTAAATATATATAGATATTAAAATTATTCATTTTTATTAATAATTTTTTCATTTATAAATTTATTCATTTTATTTTTTTTGATTATTTCAATTTATTCATTTTTAAATTTTTAATTGTTAGAATTTATTGATATTTATTTTTTTATTTATTACAATTTATTCATTTTATATATCTATATTTAATATATACTATATATTAATATTTATAATCTATATATATATTAAAATTATTCACATTTATCAATAATTATTTAATTAATATTTTTCTTAATTTATTCATTTTTAATTTTTATTTATCTAATTATTTAATTTTATTAATTTTACATATCTATATAATTACTATATTTAATTTATTTATATTTATAATTTATATATATGTATATTCAATTTTTTTTATCATTAATTATTTAATTAATAAAATTGTTAATGTTATTTTAATTTTTATTGGATTAATTATTTCATTTTATTTTGTACCTTTATCAATGCTAAAAAATCACTTATAGAGGGCACACGATATCAACGCTAGGAATAAAGTGATGATAAAGGGTACCTTTTATCAACTCTATATAAAAGTGATGATGAATGACACTTTTATCAATTATTTTGTCTAGCACTAATAAAGGTCAGTGTTGTTAATTGTCTAATTTGTAGTAGTGCAATTGAGCATTTAATAATTATTTAAAAACCATTATTAAATTTTCAAGTACAAGAAGTAACAATCATTATAATATGGTTTCAATGTCACAACTACCAATTTAATATTATTTAATTTTATCCATTGTTGGGAGACTATTTGGTGTGTACTTATGAGCTACAGGTCATGCAGCTTGATTTTTTTTGTACCCAATATAAACACTTGGGCTTTAGAATTTTCCTCATTTGGACTACATGATGTGCACAATCTAGCCACACGTTGTGTATCTCTCTTTCCATGTGTCTACAGAACCCATCGAAGGACTCAGCGTGTTCATCAGACATGGGGTTACATGATGTGTACAATCCTACTACATGCCTTGTATCTCACATGTCATCTATCCACTTGACTCATTGAATGGATCGACATGTATTTAAAATGTGGGAAATAATGAACTACATTTCATGTATATTAGGTACACATTGTGGATCTCATTAATCCTCCAGGATATCAATCTCACATGTTTTTGACCATTTATATGGTCACATTCCTTGCATGAATTTCACCTCTAAATCATGTAGAGTACACAACGTGTATACTAGAAACACTCTGTGTATTCCTATATTACGTGTGCCTGGTTATCCTGATCTACACACAATGTTCAATTAATACACCATGTATAGTTACTGCTCGGTGTGTCACGAATACCACAACACAACCAGGTGCCATACACTTGGGTACACGACATGTTCACCAGCTACACACCATTTAATCCCATGTTATCTGTCCAAAATCCTTGGCACATACCGATGGAATATCCAATCATTTTTCATATGTTCTTAGTCCTTTTAGAAAATAAAACAATGATAAATTATTGTTAATATGTCAAAAACATGTAAATTAAAATTTTATTAAATAATTAATAATTCATGAAATGAAATTATAATTGTTGCCCCTAAAGAAAAAAAAATAAAATAAATGATTATAAATTTGAAACTTGACCAGTCTAATACCACATTAAGGTTCTAGGTACATCATAAGTGGTTTGGTGGGTGAAATACCCAGAAGGTCTTGTTGATTAGGTGGATCGTTCCAAATATTTTACAGGACATGAATGTCAGGAAAAAAATATATCCACAAAATATTGATGTAGATAAATCAAGATACTAGAGAAGATCTTTTCACATTAAATTTGTAATTAATTTATTTAAGATCATAAGAAATGTTTACCTCATATTAGGAACTTCATCTATTGAATATTCTATTAATCATTTGAAAACCTTTTTGATATGTCCATCATTGAGTTGTAAGGATTCATGTGTAGAATCCCTCTAGTGAAGATCCACTCATTCACCTTTGATCTTCGAACAACACCAATTGATTTCTAGGTACTAGAATGGTGAATCAATTGTCTTTCATTGTTCATGATAATCTATGCCAGTTCGTTCAATCTTGAAGGAATCACTCTAGAACTTCTCGTTCTTAAGAGAAATAGAGGTGGAGGAATGGAGAGAGAAATCCGTTGTGTGTAACAATTTTATAATCTCAATTTTTTAATTAACCCTATATAATAGACATAACCATTATTTGTATAGATAGGGTTTAGGTTATGAAACTACTTAATTTCATATCATCCCTTAAATAATATAATAATTATTAACAAACTCCATTACAAATAATAATAATAATATTATTTTATGGCATGTGCAATCTCATGAAATTAATAAATATTATTTCACTATCTTTAAATTAATATTTATCATTGGACACGATCTTGGTCTGATAAGATTTCTCAACATTTATTGAATACCTGAATAAATATTTAATTAAATAAATATGTCATCAATAAAAAAATATTTTATTCAAAATCCAGCAAATAAATATTTAATAAATATCCAAATAGTAAAATATATTACTTATTAATAAAGAAATAAATATTTATTACCTTGTAAATATTAACGATCAATAAAACATGAGTGGAATTATTCCTTTGTATTGAGAATAATAATTTTGTCAATAATTAAATTTAAATAAAATTTAATAGAGATCATTGGAAACCGTTAGTGTGACCCTCTATTATTCATTTTCATTGACATGAGATGGGATGCCTAAAGTCAAAGATTACTATCTAGTAATGGGTCAAGGAACCCAAGAGAAAGAAATTAATGTCACAATGACGACAATCACATATGATTTATAATTGTCTAATATCATCTCTTTATCTCAATATCTCATCCCGTATGTTTAACATGTGTTTCATTAACCTATAATCTTGATATGCCTTTCTTTCAATATCTGAAATTAACATGTCATTACACCATGGCCATGAAATGTAATGTGACGGATCTATTCCAATAAAAGGCTATGATATAAACATACCTAAATATGGAAGGTATAAATCCTTCCACAACATATCCATTAATAATATGATATTTAGGACGCACCCAATGTACCATACCTCCCACGAACATATGACATCATAATTTTGGTTAATAAATCATTGTGTTTGAGACATTACATGCATTAATGATAATATCAAATTCTATAGACAATTAAAAATTCTCACATATTGGAATACATGATAACAAAAAAATATTTAGAATTCCTACTTGTAGGTCTATTCTCATAATCTCATGTTATGAGGATTACCATGTGCAAAATTCATGAGAAAATCATCATCCACTTTTGATTACTCATACGTTATAGTCTACAAACTATGTGCCTTATCATAGTATGTTGTCCAACTATAGAACTATATTTAAGAATATTTCCATATCACTTCAATTTTCTAATCATAGTGGGGAAATAATATGACCTTATCAATGCGACAGATACATTTGGATATTATTACATTCTTTTAATGATGAATAATGATCAACATATTATAAGATGATTTTAATAAAATTAAAATGTTCAAATATACATGTAATTGAAGTACAATCAGTTGGTTCTAGAACACCAACTCCAATATCCTACAAATGAAAAATGATTTGGGGATTTTATACCATGATTTCATGTTAACCCAAGTGAATTTTCTTGGAATTGGCTCCTTTTATGTGGCATGTCACTTACTCAAAATTCAAGAGGAAAAAACCACTTTTGATCACACTAAACAATTCTAGTATTTAATTTTCATGCCGATGATTCCTATAGTTTTTAAATGAATCAAAGAATATTTTATAAATATTTCTTGTAAATTATAGCTCAATTGGTCAATTTTGACACCTACACACATTATTTGATCATTATTGAAAAAATGATAATATTGTAAAACCACTCCTTACTCCACACCGATCACTTCAAACATCATACTGATGTGTGGTTGACTCTAATAGACCCCATATTATTTTAGGAATGTTCTTGAATATTTTCATAATAATTCAAAGTCGTTTTTTTATTTTCTTACCCCATAATGGGAGATATGTCATTTAAATAAAACTATAAAATGTTACTTATTTTTTCCCATCATACCTTGAAACACGAGCATCTATTGGATGTAGTGCTAACTCCTAAAAATAACAAAAATTACTCATTGATCATTATCCCATGATTTCATACCAATCGAAGTGTGTTTTATTCGTACCAGCTCCTTTAATATGATTTTTCACTTAACTCCAATTATGGAAGAAAAACTCAATTTTTATTCATATCGAGAAATTTGGGTTTCTAATCAATGTGATGATGTTTCCTAATGATTTTAAATGAATTTAATATCATTTTACTAATAATCCATGTCAACTAGTGCCCTAAAATAGCCAGAATACCCTAGTAATATGATACCCTAGCTGGCTCTAACATTACCTAAAGGGCATTCCAGATCCCCATAGGTTGGAAACAATCACCTGACATCATACAAGATAAAGTGGGAAAAATTGCTACACATAAGCAATTGAAGAGATAGAAACAAGCCAGTATTCTCAAAGAAAACTCCCAAATTAGACTATACGAGATGTCACATTGGTATAGAAAAACAAAAACAATACATCAAAAATGTACCATAAAATAAGGTAAATAGACCTATCCCCAACAGACATAGTACTCCAAGAACAAACGATCAGCAACCACCACCTCAAAGTGGTTCCTTTCCCTTGATCAAACATGACTGAAGGAAATCTACAAACTCCCAATGGAAATGGTTGGGTCTGAGCTAAAATCCTAGTATGGTCTCACCTAGTGTTTTATAATAATATTCCAATATAAGTAAACTAAATAATTCTTTAAATTTTAAATAAATCACCCATGTAATTACAATCTAATATTTAAAGAAAATCATACTTTTCATTTCAATTAATAAAGATACTTTAGCAATTTCTTAATAGACATTTTATATAAAAAATTTATATAAATTCACATGGAATATGTAAAAAAGTTTACAGACAATGACATATATATATATATATAATACCAAATGAGAAACATGGTCATATTCCAAGAGGGTTGTTAGTTCCAGGTTATTGGATCCTCTCACACTTATATATGCGATCACAACAATATGTGTACACACGCACCTAAACAATTTTAAAAGAGTACAAATCAACATCACATCAAGGATAAAATCTATTGAGCTATGTATTTTAGTGTTGTAAAGCATCAATCCAAGTGTGTTTGTCCTAAAAAATACACTAAATATGTATGATTTCATGTACTTAAACAACAGTCAATAATGAGAAAATTATTTCAAAGCTATACAAAATAAAATTTCCTCAATTGCATTTCAATTTTCCAATTCCTAATTAAAAATAAAAACATGGATTATTAATTAATTCCTTACTTTTTTAGGATAAAAATGGTTTCTTATCAAAACATTCAATCCATTTTCTCAAATGAATTTCGAAAATTAAATTTTCAATTCAGTTTCACAATTCAATCAATTTCAAATCATGCCCAAATTCATTGGAATTGGGTATTTTTTTCCCAAAATCAATAATTTTTAATATAAACCCCAATTTTCATCCAATAAGAATTTAAAAATATATTTTAAGGAAATTTAATTCAAATTTATCAAATCAAGGGTTATTAAATTGGACAAAATTAGACTAAACCACCTACCTTAACATGGAGATCACGTACCACAACAACCACAATGAGGAACTCCAATGAAGAATAACAAAACTAGAGATCTGAGAGTCAGACCTAGATTCAAAATCTAGAAAAAATGAGTTTGTATTATCTCGTAGCGTGGTTATCTAACAAACCCTAAGGATGAGAGAAGAATGGAGTGGAAGATAGAGAATTGTACAAGAACACTTCTCAGAAAGAGACCAAACGATGTTCGTGAAGCTTTTATCCACCTTAGAAGGGATTTGGAGGGGGGAAAATGGGTCCTTGAGAATAATAATAACCATTGAAATTGATATGTAAAGATTTAGGGATTAGTGGGGGATTATATGGGGGTTTGTAAAATTTAAAATTAAATTTCTTATTCACAAGGTTAGATTGCCATGGTAGCACAATTTTTCAAACCATGCACCCTAAATGTGCAACCCTCAAATGGGGTGAATATTTTATACTATATGGGTGCCTAGTTTTTAAAAATATTCACTAGGAATGAAAACCTCCACTGTTTGGGTTTTCATAGTTTCCCTTAGCTGGGTGCACGGTTTGAGAAAATCGGGATCCAACCATGGTCAGCCCAGAAAATTTCAAAAACAAAATCAAATTCTTTCCTGAAACAACTAGAGATGAACCCAAAACAAACTATGGAAAAAAGAGGGGTTGATAAGTACTTAAAAATAGTAAAAGGATGTTACAATTACTTTTTTTTGGTCAGTTTTTATCCCAAAATAAATTATTTTACCATTATTACAAAAATGTTAATGATGTTAAATCATACGTCAAGACATACCAATCAATCTAGGCATTGGAATTATGAATATTTGATTAAAACATATAAAAAATGATCAGTGTAATGTTCTCTTAGTTTTACACATCAATCTGAATTTGTTTTCTCAATATTGACCCCCAATGGGAGATGTGTCATTTTAAAAAAACTATACAATGTTACAAGTTTTCCAATAATAATGTGCGGCACATGCATTTTATGGATGAATAGATAATTCCTATATAACAAATATTACTTGATGATCATTCAAAAAACATTTCAATATAATCCACATGTGTTTTATTTTTATTTACCCCTTTTATGTGATTAATCATTTAACTTCAAATTTGAGTGACAAAAGTCACTTTCTATCATACTAAGCAATTGAGGTATCTAATTAATATGTTGATGGTTCATGTAGATTATAAATGACTTAAAGATAATTTTACTAATATTTCATGTCAATAAAATATTTTTTTTAGTTTTGACTCCAACACACATGAATTTCCAATTATTATAAAAAATGGTAATAATTTCAAATCATACATTAATCCATACCGATCAATACTGGAAACATATTGGTGTGTGGTTGATTGTAATGGATAAAAAATTATTTGAGGAATGTTTTTCTATAGTTTTTATTAAAATAAAATTCTTTTTCTTGTTTATGACCTACTAATGTAAGATATGTCATTTTTAAAAAATTAAACACTATTACATGTTATTTTCCATAATACTGAGTGACATAAGAATTAAATGGATGTTTTGTTGATTCTTATCGATAATAAACTACTCATTTATTATCCTATAACTATTTGAGGTCAAAGAAAGTGAATTTTCATTTTATTAACCTATTTTTTGTGAGTTTTCACCTAACACCAAATTTGGGGGTACAAACGCCACTTTTAAATATAATGAGAAATTTGGGTATCTAATTGTTGTTCTAACAATCAATACAGATTTCAAATTAATTAAATATCATTTTCATGATATTTATAGTCAATTTGAGATCATTTGGTTAGTTTTTTACCCCTACATATAACATTATTTCATTATTGCATAAATGTTAATAATGTCAAAGCATACCTTAAGTTATACAGATTATCCTAGGAATTGTATTGATGTGAAGTTGATTAAAAAAGATCAAAAAATGGATAAGGAATGTAATCCTAGATTTTCAAGTTAATAAAAAGTCATTTTCTCATTTATGCCCCCCCTAATGGGAGATATGTCATTTTAATTAAACTATAAAACATTACATGTTTTTTCCATCATACTAAGTGAAACAAGCATCTAATGGATATAGTGTTGATTATTATAGAAAAAATGAATGGTTGATCATTATACCATGATTTTATCTCAGTATAAGTGTGTTCCCTTAGTATTTCCCCCCTTTACATGATTTTTCACTTAACTCTAAATTCGAGGGACAAACGCCACCATTGATCATATTGAGAAATTATGGTATCTAATCAAAAAGTCAATTTTTCTTATAGATTTTAAATGAATTAAATATCATTATCAAAATATTTCATGTAAATTGGAGATTGTTTGGTTAGTTTTGACCCCTAACCACATGTTTTCTCCATTATTACAACATAATGTTAACAATTTCAAATCACACCTTAATTTATAACAATCAATATGGGAATATAATTGATAAATAATTTATTAAAACATATAAAAAATGATTCATTGAATGTTATCCTAGATTTTTACCTCAATATGAAGTAATTTTATTGTTTTTTACCCCCGATGGGAGATATGTCATTTTTATAAAACTATACAATGTTACTTCTATTTCCCATCATATTGAGAGACATGAGCATCCGATGAATGCAACGTTGATATATATATAGATCAAAACTGACTCATTGATCATTTTACCACGTTTTCATGTCATTCCAGGTGTTTTTTCTTTGTATTTACCCCTTTTATGTGATTTTTCACTTAACTCTAAATTTGAGAGACAAATGTCACTTTCAATCATACCGAGAAATTTAGGCATCAAATTGACGTGAAAATGTTTTCTACATATTTTAAATGATTTAATGATTTTCTCATAATATTTCAAGTTAATCAGAGCATTATTGGTCTATTTTTACCCCTGAACACTTGATTTTACCATAATTACAAAAAAATAATAAATTTATATCATACCTTAGCTATAAAAATTAATCTATGAGTCGAATTAATATGTGATTGATTCCAATAGAGAAAAAAATATTTGAGGAATGTTATCACATATTTTCATATCGATTTGGAGTTTCTTGTTCATTTTTTAATCACTGGTGGGAGATATATCATTATAATAAAAGTTTACAATTTTACATGTTGTTTTTCATCATACCGAGCAACACGATCATCCAATGGATGAATAATTGACTCCTATAAAAATTGTATTAGTGATTGTTATCCACTAAATTCATGTCAATCCCAGTGTGTTCTCTTAGTATTAATCCCCTTTACAAGATTTTTCACTTAACGCCAAATCTACGGTTCAAACGCCACTTTTGATTATACTAAAAAAATAATGGTATCCAATCAATGTTTTGATGATTCCAACTGATTTTAAATGACTTAAATAACATTTTCCTAAGATTTCATGTTAATAAGAGTTCATTTTTCTCTTATTTGTTTACACTAATCCATGCATGTTACCTTATTTTTGAATCCTAAACCAGTAATAATTCATTTTAAAAACATAATAAATATTAAAATATACTTTAAATTTCACTAACCATTCCATGAATCCAATTTACATAGTTGAAATATAAGGATAAGAAATCAATTAATGATTATATTACTATGTTTTCTCAATAATATAAATGTATTTAGTTTGTTTTGAATCCCAAAATAGAAAATTTTCAGTTTAGTAAAAATGTGAATTTTATTTTTGACTTTAATAAAAACAAAAAATAAATAAAATGAGACATTCAATTTGAATGAGAAACCATAAAGATATAATGAAACACAACTCCTGGATATGATGCATCATCTTAGACCATGGGTGATACATGTATCTTGTAAATTAGGGTCTTACAAAAAATAAAAATTATGAAGACAATAATAATGAATGTAATGAAAAATTAATCAAAATCCCATAAAAACCTGTATTGTATTATCCCTTTCACCATTACCCTGATTCGTATATTTGATGTTCCAAAGGATTAAATAAAAAATAAGAGGCGGGGGGTGAATCATTTTTTCAAATTTATGTATGTTTCAATACTTATAAAACATAACTCTTGCAACATTCTAGTGTTTTTATCCTTACTATATTTTAATAAATACCCATTCTTGAAAAATCATGAAATAAAGTATAGTACATGAGATTTATAAGGTTCAGCTTCAGTATGATAACCTGCACCATTTCCATAGCCTCTACCATGGTTCTATTGAAATTTTATATTATAAAGAAGTGAATTAAACTTTTTCCATCTCCTTTTAGACACCTTATATCTCCTGATAGGAATCATTATGATGAATCCCATCAATATACAACGTTTCTTACAAAACAATTGATCCAAAACAAAAGAATAAGGACTTTGTTCATTCTGTTTCACAAAAGTAACTAAGTCTGATGACACTGAGTCCTATGGAATTTAATATGATAAACATAGTGTGATTTACTCAGCCAAATCAACTTAATTCAATGCGATACTCCCATTCCCTTTCTATGGCTAAAGAAAATTTCTATTCTATCGAGATAAAAAAATCTTTCACTTCTCAAAAACTCAATACAAACATCTTTAGTCCAATGAATTTAGTCTAATGGACTCAGTATGATGAACACATTCTAAATCATCAAAAACCCAAAATTTGATCAAATTCTCAATATGATCTTCCTCAGTCTAGTAATCAATGATTTCAGGTGTCTGACCTTCTTCTGAGATCTAAGTCCAGAATGACAGAATTGACAAGAATTATTCAACACTCCACTTTTTCCACACAAAAAAAATTGCAAAGTAGTATTGTACTATGTTTCTATTTATAGACTAATTATAATAGAAAAGGTGGGAAAACAAAAAACTTTTCATACTTACTGAAATTCCAAATATCTTAAAAAAATGACATTTAAACTTCAACTTTGACTTCTTTAAACCTTCTCAAGATTTATCTGAAATCAGTCTTCTCGAATATACTATATTTTCTTTAGTCTGATATAACTATCTTACCTTCAGTATGATATGACTAAATTATAATGATATTTATGATTTTAATTTATTTCCCTTATCATTGTGATCTGACAATCCACTTCAAAGTTAGTCTGATTGACTATCCTTCTTAGAGTTTGTTTGATGGAATCCTCATAATAACGGAATTATCAATATTTTGGAATTCTTATTACAATGGAAACTCCACTCTTCAACTTTTTAATTCTTCAAACCTCATAAAATATAACTCATTTAGACTCTTAAAAAACATTTGTGTCTCGTACTTTTGGATCTGATAAAAAATGTTTCCTGATTCCTGGAACAAAAACAATCCTTATGATTCCACCATTTCATTTAAATATTTTATCATGAATGTTTTCATGATTTATGATAACATCATGATTGGAAAATCTTCACTTGAATTAGGTTCGAAAGTATGATAACATTATAACTCTTAACTTAACTATCTTATTTCAAAACACTTCAGCAACATTACGAATTATTCACTCATCAAGATCATTATCTCGCCCTTTTAATATTGTCACATCGATGATTCTCATACTGGTGATCTATATCCTTCTACATTCAGAATTCCTCACACCTATGAGAATCATCCAAACTAATTTACATCATATTCTGAACTCTTCGACAAACTCTAGCATGTATTATGAAATATTAATGTTTTATGAGAACTTCATGATAAGAAAATAATAGTTACATTCAATACATGAAATTTCTATTACTTCCCAATCATTCATCCTCACTCAGCATCTTATGAGATTGATTCTTCCTAATACCGATCCCAACGAATCTCATACTTTGCATCAAAATTTTATTCTTATTTCCTAGTTCTGTTGAATCATTCCTATGATTTGAGTTTGATTTCCCATACCAATGGATTGTGTCTGATCCTAAAGAACAAAAACATTATTTAACAAAAAGACTAGTTATAGAAAAAATAACACAATTTGTTTAAAACATCACAATGGTTCTTCATTCTTCCACTTTGGAATTGTTGAAAACACTTTCTAACAACTTATTCAACTCTCATAAAATTGTCACAACTCAAATTTTGTAATGAAATCAAGTTTTATTACTTTTACTAAAGCATGTAATTTCTAAAAAGAGATCCCCCTAACACCAAAGCAGTAGATAAAGTAAATTTTTTGAAGGTATTATATCCCTTGATGACAAGCAAATTTTACAGCTATGTAAAGATACACCCCCCTCACTTTTATCTTTTTTCACTTTTCTTTTTTTCTATCCCCATTTTATTTATATATCCCCCATTATCTGATAACCACAACATTAGATTCATAAAAGAAAGATATGTAAAAACTTGTTATGAAAGATTTCATGTTTTCTCTACATTTTTCAACATTATCAAGTGCATGGTGGGGAAATTTGTTATGAGATTTAGGAATTCATTAGAGGAGGCTGAACATAAAATTATAGTCTCAACTCAACACAACATTCTTTTGGAATTTCCCTTTGAAGATATGAGCAATTTGATACATTGTTGAGACATATTCTTCCAAGATATCTATAGTAATAACTTTCTATTTTATAAAGTAAAACATTATATCAATGTGATTTGATCTTGATTGTTTAATAATATTTTTAGAAATATCAATATCACTTTGACTATCACAAAGTTTATTTAATGGATAATAATCATTTACTTTCAAATCGCCCATCTGAACGTTCATCCATAACATTTGTGTTCAATCTCAAGTAGCCTCTTCATATTCGGATTCTGATGTGCTCAAAGTTACTGAACGTTGTTTTTCCACTATGCTAACATACACAACATTAATCCAATAAAAATTTCCCTCCTAAGGTTGATTTTGAATTATTAAAATATCTATCCTGATTGGCATCATTATAACCATTAAATTTCATATCACAAAATCTTTTTTATAATAAGCCATGTGAAGTTGTTCCTTTGAGATATATCTGAATTCTCTTTTATTCAATCATATGTGATTCTTTTAGATTTATTTGATACTTGACACACCAATTCATATCATAAACATTATTAGGCCTTGAGGAATTATGGTAATGTACACTTCATATCATCTTTCAAAAGCCTTTCTAATTCACACTTTTTTTGAATTATCTTTACTCAAATTTGTGCTCACAGATATAGGAGTATAAAGTTATTTAGATTCTAAAATCCCAAAATTATTTAAAAATTCCATGGAATTCTATTATTGAGATAATAAAATGTACTTTTTAATTTTTTGAACTTATAAGCTAAGGAAGAATTTTAATTATCCCAAATATTGAAAATTCAAAATTCTTCTTCATTTTCTCATAAAATTAATTACAAACTTTTTATTCCTCCCCCTGAAAAAAATATCATCTAGATAAACAAAATTCTACTACGGGCACCTGTAGGGATTAGTGCGTGAGACCGCGATCCACAAACTGACGCATGGGACTCACCCTTGACTTAGGAATGAAGAGGGGAAACATAGCATGTCACAAGAGCGGGGCGAGGTTAGGAACCTATTGACTATAAAAGGAGAGGGACGCCTCGCGAGCTAGAGATGAGGCCTTTTGGCGAAGCCAAGTCAATTTCGGGCCCCAAACCCTGCAACTGATGAGAAGGCCAACTTGAAAACAATTTTTCCCTCATCATGTATAAAACCACAAGGTTGTTAAATGTAAAATTATTATTTAGTTTCTCCATTGATATATTCTAACTTTGCATCCATATGATGTACTTTGTAATTCCAGTGAACATCCACTGCTAGAAACATTCAAATAGTTTCTAACCTTGAAACATGGGAAGAGGTTTCATCAAAATCCAATCCTTCTACTATTGCATAGACTTTATAATTAAGTCTTTCTTTTTTTTCTTGAAACTTCTCAATAGTCATTAATTTTTTTTCCTATAAACCAATTTTTTTATGATATGATTAGTATTTGATGATCCTGGAACAAGATCCCATGTTTTATTATTCTCAACCTAGTTTAAATATTTATTCATAGAATCCGCTTATATTTAAAAAAAATAGGTTCTGAAATTAATTCTAGTTCAACTTTTGAGATAATTGATGTACGATTTTCTAATCTCAACTTTCTTCTAGTCAGAACTGGAGCCTTATTATTTCTAAAAATGATTTCATAATCAAAATGTTTTTTAATGTAGGATATTTCAATGTTTCTCTTCTGGATGAACATTACTTATTAGATGATTCACATTAATCTTCATTCACATTTCTTTGCTCACTTTCTTTTTCATTTGAGACCCTCATTTTTTATTCCTCAAATTTCCCATCATCTTTTATTAAATATGTTTTATTTTTAATAACTTTCAAATCATTTGAGGAAACCAACTTTTTCAAACATTTTTCCAACATTTTTAACATCTTGTTTTAGGTGAATAACCCATACAAGTTCCTTCCTTAGCTTTCTCATCAATCTTTCCTAGATCAAAATTTTTTATTCTAAGAAAACATGGATTATAAAAAGGTTGAAGTACTAAAATGAATATTTTTTTAAACCACCTTTCATAAGAAGTCATATTGGATTATAGTCTCAAAAAAAAAATATTCTAGATATGTACAGTAGAACTAACAACTTCTCTCTAAAAGAATATTGAATGTTTGTATTCTGCGGACATACTTCTTCCCAATTACACAAAAAATATACTCTTTATTTTTCTACTCCATTTTTTTGGAGTGTAGGGAGGACTATAATTTTATTTGATACCATGCTTTCTTATATATGTTTCAAATATATTTCTTGTGAATTTGGTACCATTATATGTTCTCAAATTCTGTGCATGGGCACAAATTTCTTTCTCAACATATTTTCTGAAAAACCTGAATATTTCTATAACCTCTAACTTGTATGTAACAAACATGATTTTTTTCATCTGAGTGAAATAATCAATAAAATTGATAAATTATAAATATAATTTTGTTGATTGATATCCCATCAGCCCCAACAAAGCTGAATGAATATGTTCAAGATCTCTCATAGACTGAATCTTAACCCTCTTATGAATTTTGTTAGTCATCTTCCCTTTCTAAAATGCAACATAATCATATTTATCTATTCTTTTAAATACTGTAAAAAACGGAAAACATCGAATTTTGAAAAAAAAATAATGTTTTTTGACTTAATGTTCCAATGTATTCAGGGACACAATTTTTTTTCATCCTCATCACTCAAGTAACAAGAGTTATTAATCTCTCCAATTTAGAAAATATTACCACTAGTTATTTATCCTTTTGTGATAACTTCATAATCTATCACACCTCATATTATAAAAGAATATTTTCTGAAAATAACTTAATTTACATCATTGCAAAGTTAACTTACACTATGTAGGTTATGTTTTTCTGACTAACAAATAAAACTTCCTTAGAATTCAAATTTTTTGCTTCATTATCATCCATTTTGATTCCTATGCTTTTAAGGCACTGAAATTAATAAAGGTATCTTCTCCTCCATCATGAATTTCCACGTGTTTAAATATTTTCATATCACCTATAATATGTGATGAAGAACCGCTAACATGTATCCAAGGTTTGTTCCTTTTACTTAATTTCAATATCATCTCAACAAAAAATTATTTTCCACCAACTTTCTTCTTTCTATCTTCTTTTTAATTTATATAATAAGAAACATGTTCTAGGAGTGGCATAAAACTATCTTCTTGATGACCAGTCTGAACACATCTTTTGAAAATTACTTCTAAACATTCAAATTTTTTTTATTGGAATGTTTCCAACATCTTGAAATTTTTATTTTTTAGCTTCCTATGATTTAGGAATGTTACTCATCCATCTTCCCCCATTACTTTAACTTTTTTAAAACCTTCCTTTGGTATGTGAAATGTTATGTCAACATTCACGTGACTTATTCCCATGGATTACACAACACTAGTAATTAACATAAAATATTGATTTTCTATTGAAGAAAGATCTTTCTCTGTAGAAAATTTGTTAAGGTTGATAACTTATTCCTTCTCTAATAATCTCCAGACATGGACCATCTTTCCTATTGAGTGTTTTTTTATATTTTATAGATGAAATAAGTTTCCCACACACTTTTTCCTCCAAATCAATCCCAATATGTTTTCTGGAACCTAAAATGTAATAAAAATCAAATGAAACATTATTTTTGGTTGGTGATGATTTCACCTAATTCATGATTTGATCTTTCTCAGAAACTTTATAATTTTAATCTTTTAATTATGAATCTTTATTGAAGTTACAATTCATCATTCTTAAGGTATTTTAAAACTCAAGGAATGTTTATTAAAATAATTTAACTTCTTCTTGTTTAGCTTCTGGATTCTTTCTGAGATATTTAACCTTATTTCATTGTTCATCAATTCTATATTTGTAACTTAATATATTATAAATATATTATTCTTCTAGATTTATATCATCTTTTATTCCATTAGCAAAATATTCACAATATTTATTCAATATTCTGTTTCCCTTATTGGGAGTTCTATTTTAATCAAGACATGAATTAAGTTCTGTTTTAAATTGATACTCTCTATATGATTGTTCACCACCTTATTCACTATTTGAGTAATATTTTGTTTTTCCAAATTTTTAAATTAATGTTGTTAATTTTTCTGAAATTTTATCTTCTAAAGAATTTTTTAGTTGAGTCTGATTAATATTTCTTACTAATCATGCTTATTTTTCCCTAGTGAAATTCTTCATTTTATTTGTTGGATGAATTTTTTTATTTACATCTTTTTTTCACTTATTCTATCGATGTTTTCAATGAGAATCATCTTGATATTATCCAACCTTCTTATTGGGTAAATTCATAGCAAAGTGCTTGATTTCACCACACTGAAAGAATTTGATAGGAATTCTACATCCATAATTTCTGCTTCCTATTTGATAGTTTATAAATATAAGAAACATGATTTATTTCATTCAAATCGTCATCCAATTTATCTTCTGAGCCACAAGGATCAACATCTTCATGTTCTTGTATTCTCATTTTTCTCATGGATTCAAAATCTATTTAATATTTTATCTTTTTTTTGAACATTGGAGATTTCCTCATTTCATAATAAATTAGAGTGTCATAAAATTCATTAAGAGATAAATCATCCTTACCTTCTAATAAGGTAATTTTAGAATCAAACCTGTCCAGAAAATTTCACATAATTTTCTTCACCATTGTAGAATTATCCAGGACATCACATGATCATTTGATGTTTCAAACAATTTCATTTAATTTGGTTAGGTATTCATCAATAGTTTCTTCATCTCTCCTTTGTATGTCTTCAAACATACTATGACAGATTTTTAACTTTTTTTCCTTCACTTTAGTATTACCTTCAAAAATAATTTCCATATTAACCCATATATATATATGTTATGAATTTTTGAGATACATCACCTTAATATATACATATTTTAATAATAACATAAGGATACAATTTTTATCATTTCCATAAACATCTATATTTCTATTATTGGCACACTTATTAGGATAATATTTCTTTTATTATTTAACATAAGCAAGAAAATTAGAAAAGTATGAAAGAGGGAATTTTATTACAATCTTTAGCAAGTAGAGGGAGGAGATCATCCAGTAACTCATCAGACCAAGTAATGGTTAGGATGATCCCCTAGTTGGCAAGACCATCTGACACCATATTAGCTTCACGGTAGGCATTGGTGTCAATATATATGATTTCCAGAAGTGTGTTCAGGAATATATTTCAACTTGCAGTAAGGGGCCCTAAGAGGTGAACGTCCCCATTCCAAATTGCCTGAACAATGGTGGTAGAGTCGCATTTGATCCAAATGTTGTTACGGCCTTTAATTTAAACAAATCTGATGGCATGGATGAGAGACAACATCTCAGCTTCAAGGGAGGAGGTGACCCCAGAGCTGCCATAGAAACAACCTTGGCAGTGTCCATTGTAGTCTTTGAAGATTGGTCTATAACCCGCATGGACTGGATATCCTTTGGAAGATCCGTCTATATTGATATTGATCCATACAGATAGTGGGTCTTTACAGAATACCTCAAAAAAATGTTTTGGCTGAGGAAAAATGCATCAAATATTTAGACATAGTAGGATCAAGAAGTCATTGATCGAGTTGTCATAATTAGATTTCTGGATTGAGGTAGCATCGTCAATGGGAATCAGGATTCTCGTACGGCCTGCAATGAGATTGGGAAGGTGATTATTGTGAATAATGGAATTTCTATCATGCTATATAGTGTATAGAAGCTCTGCCACAACAGATAAGAAGTGGTTTTTGACTTGTGGTGAGAATTTGAACTTCACACAATGCTTTAGATGGAAATGAATATTGTCAAAAGAAGGACACCTATAATCAAAGATGTCAACAATAAAATTCCACATGGCAAAAGCCATAGCACAAGATAAAAATAGATGGTTGATATCCTCTCAATGTTTATGACTAAAAGGGCATTTAGAATAGAGATGAAATCCAAAATATTGGAGACAAGTCTTAGTAGGGATACGATTTTTCCCCAAGCTCCAAATAAGATTAATCCTAGGAGGTTTAGTCCATGGTTTTTTTAAAAACCTCAACCAAGAAAAGTAAGATTCCAAGTTCGAAAAACAATGATTGTAACATTTTTTTGAGTTAAGGATACCATTGTGAGGAATTTCCCAAACCAGAAATTCCTCATCATTGGAGAAAGGGTAACCTTCATCCACCTTCATGATAGATTCAGGTTGCTCCAAGGTTTTAGATTTTTATCACTTCCATTATAGTGCAGTAAATTATATTTGGGGAAGTATTAAGAGGAAGCATGGTGATAAGAGGGGATCTCATCCAGTTATCCAGCCAAAAGCGAATGTTGGAGTCCAGGCTAACCAACCATCTAGAGTTATTCATAATGAAGGAAAAAACAATTCTTATGGAGGGCCAAATATACGATTGGACATAGTTAAGATTCCCATTTTTTACCCTTATCAGAAATTTATTTCTAAGGAATGAACGGGAGTTAGAAGTCTTATTGATCAGTCTCTAAGTGATCCTAGCTTGGAGGGCCTCACTGAACAATTTGATATTTTTAATATCAAAGGCACCATTCTCAAGAGAGGTGTAGCAGGTCGACTAGGGGATGGTAACAAGATTCCGCTCAATGATTCTACCAGTCTAGTCAAAATTTCTGATATACATATTGATTCTCTTGAGAAGACAAAGAGTCCATTTGTAGATCATGAGGGAATAAACCAATTTGGAGATAATGTTCGATTTCACAAGGAAAATTCTTCCAGCCATGGATAGGGATTTCCCTCTCTAGTAAAAATGTTGGTTAACCACCTGATCAACAACAACATTAAAATAAATAGCTTTAGGCCTTCCCCAACAAATGGGAACTCCCAGATAAGTGAAAGGAAAATAACCTTCCTTGATTCCAAGAGTTTCTATATTGTGGCCTTTTCGATAGAGGGGGAAGGATTTCCCAAAGAAATTAAAGGAATTATTCCAACTGGTGGATTGACCTGAAACCTCTTCATAGTGAGATAAGGCTTTTTTAAGGTTAATGACATTCTGTTTACTTCAATTAAAGAAAAGGATTGTGTCATCGACATAAATAAGATTGGTCAGGACAACTAGATTCCTGGCCGCCAAGATGGGTTTAAGTTTACCTTGATGAACAAGTGAGGAGAGCAATCTACTAACATAGTCTTATGCAATCACAAATAGAATTGAAGAGAGAGGATCACTTTGATGAACTCCTTTAGAGAATTTAAAATATCCCTTTGGAGAGCCATTAACATGGATTGAGATTGAGGCAGAGTTGAAGAAAGAGTGAATTCTACTAATGAAGATATCATTAAAGGAAAATGCTTTGAGAACATTAAAAATGAAATGCCTGTTAATAGTATGAAAAGACTTCTTAACATCAAGCTTAATGGAAATGTGGCCTCCTTGGGAGACTTTATTTAGAGATTTGGTGCATTCCGAAGCAAGGAAAATGCAGTCTTGAATGGATCTACCATTGATGAAACCAAATTTATTCTAGGAAATAATTTTGTTACATATATTAGAAAGTATATTGGAAATAATCTTGGTGATAATTTTATAAGTAGAGTTTATTAGAGTAATGGGTCTAAAAAGATGGATTCCAGAAGCATTAGACACCTTTGGAATTAAGGTGAGGAATTGAGCATTTAGACCACAAGTAAAAGAGCCAGACTTAAAATAATATTTAACAAGTTTGCAGACATCAGTGTGGAAAACCTCCCAATGAGGTTTAAAAAACCATTATTGAAGCCATTATGACCAGGAGCACTATCAGGATTCATACTGAAGACCGTGGCTTTTATTTCATGGTCCAGGGGAGTTTTTAAGAGAGAAATATTGTCATCCTCAATGACCAACATCGGGATGATCCCAAGGAGAATATTCTTGTTAATATAAAGACCATTAAAAATGTTTTCAAAGTAAGTGACAACATGATTTGAAATGGCAGCTTCAGAGGATAGGATGTTGTAATTATCTTTCAGATAAGATAGTGGGTGAGTGAATTTTCCAATCCTCTGAAGGGAAATGTAAAATTTTGTGTTTCTGTTCCCATTAGTGAGACATTTCATTTTGAAAACCTGTTTGTGAAGGTTATCTTTGAGGGATAAAAGGGAGTTGATATTAACAACAATGTTTGTTTCATCTTGGTGGTCCGAGGAATTGTCAGAGTTAGTTGAGGTGATTTTAATTTGATTGAGATCATTCTCAAGGTTGGAGATGTCTTGGTCAATCTTTTTAGATTTAGCACTACACCAAACATTGAGAAAATTATTAAGATGTTTGAGCTTGGTGATATAGGAAAAAGCATCAGATTGATAGATCATAGAATTCCAACAACTTTGAATTAGATGAGAACAATCCAAATCATGGGACCAAGAGTTATTGAATTTGAAGTGTATAATAGTCCTAGATTTTTTTGAATGAAAGTTAATGAGAATAAGATGATGATTAGAATTAAGTTTAGGTAAGGTGATTCTAGAGATGGTTTCCCAAGCATCAATGGATGGGACATTCACAAGATCCCTACCAAGTTTTCTAGAAACAACCCGATTATAATGCCAACGATACCTTGTAAATTTAGCACCTATGAGATTGAATTCAACCAGATCACATTCTTCAATTGAGGCTCTAAATTCTCTAGATGATATGGGTGAATGGGATGGTTCTAGATTCTGAGTGGGAGAGAGAATGGAATTGCAGTCTCCCATCACCAACCAAGGGTCATGCATGGAGTTAGCTAAGAAAGAGAGGACATTCCACAGAGGTCTATGACCCTGATATCTATTTTTAGCATAAACAAAGGTGAAAAAAATGTGCTTTCTATCATAGAAAAAATCACAAGTGATCATTTTTTCGGAGGAAATACTAATATTAACGTCATGCAATGAGTTGTGATAAAGAATCCAAAGATATTGAACATTACTATCATTAGTAAAATAACTAAGAAAATAATAACCAACAGAAAAGCGATGCATAAAATTCATATAGAAATTGTTTTTGGGCTCAGCAAGTGCTAAAATTTTGATTTTATGAGTTGAAATGAGTCTTTTAAGAACCAAAAGTTTGTCAGAGTTTGCTAGACACCGACAATTTCAAAAAAACACATCCATTAAAACCATTTATGGAGCCCGAGCTCCTTTTTTTATTTTTGGATCCAATAGAGCGCTTGTTCCTCTTATATATTTTGAGGATTGAGGGTGAGGCTAAATGATTCTTCATATCCTATTTGATCATAAGAGAAGAAGATAATTTATTAGTCTCTTTTAAAACATTCAGTTAATTAGAAGAATTAGAAGAATCCATCGCAATAGGGGAGTATTTTTCCTTTAAGTTTGGGGTCTTGGGTGCAGTAGTCAGCATTAGAGAAACCAGTGTGTCTACTGCTCCGGAAGGAACAGGTAGTATAGGTGAGTGCTGCAGGACAAGGTTGAATTCCTTCAAGGTAAGTGGGATAGGGGAGTGTGCAGAGGGAGTAGATGAACTCACTACAATTCAATTTTCTAGTTTAACCAGACCAGAGGAATGCATACCAGAATTACTGTTAGAGGCATTGGCATGTGACGAGTTATTATGCGTCGGAAGTGGAAGCTCCATAGCACAAGACTGTGCATAAGCTTCAATGTCTTAATGATGATCTCAATAATTTAAAACAACCTAGGTGACATCCTTATGGAAGTCTGTGTGAGGCACTGGATTAGAGATGAGTGAGACTAGTGTAGCATTGCCTTGCCCCTCATGGAGGCTATGTTCAGAGGCACAGGTGTCCAGTACGAGCCGCTAATTGTCCTCCAAATTTCCATGATAATGCTCCTCATATTCCTATCCTTCAACTTGGTCATCCCAGGTGACTCTGGAGCTCTCACCCATAAGAGAGGTTTTTTTCACCTAGACATCGGGTTTTTTCATTGGGGGTTTGAGGATGGCCGGAATCACAGTCTTACCAGATTTCTTCCTCTTCGCTTCAGTCCAACCATCGTCTTCAGGTTGAGAAACCTTATTTTTGATCACACGACATTTCAACAAGGATTGGACGATGATTTTACACAGTTTACAAAAGGGCGTCATCCATTCACACTCAATGCGAATTTCAGCCCGATAATCTTTGGCACTGAAGACGATGGATTCCAGAACTTTTTCAGTGATGTATAATTCCACCATAACTCGACCATACATACCAAGATCTATATTAAGATTACTTTGGTATATCTTTAGTGTTGTGTTGATACATGAATCTATGTCGTTGAGAATCTGGGGGTTCCAAATGTACCAATTCAAACCATGAAAACACACCGAGATTTGAACTAAGGGATTATTTGTGTTATATGGGTTAAAGGTGGGGTCCCATTCAGAGATATGGACGACACCCAGTTTGAGTTGAAAATTTCTATATTTCCAGACTCTATTCAAATCCTATTTCGATTTCAGAACGAGATGGAAATAACCCTTACTGAGAGGGACGAGGTTCGAGTCAGAAAAACCACAAAATACTAGAAATTCTTGGTTTGAGCTCTAGGTTCGACCAAGGCTTTCCACCATTTAGATAGTAAATATGGTCCATAAGAGGGAACTTACAGAGCAAAGACCGCTGTTGAATCACATCTGGATCAGCTTCAACCTAAAATCTACTGTCTTTGTGTTTCATGCATTGAGTCCCACACATCTTAGAGGAATTGCAAAGATCAATGCCTTTGAGAGCTTCGATGAAGGAAATACCTTTCGGCTTAACTTTTGAGAGGGTATCATCCTGTTGGACCATGATTTTAGGCTTAAATGCAAGTTCTAATTCAATATCAAAGATGCTGACCATCTAGAAGGTACTATTGTATCGAACCAAGGCCATTGAAATTTTTAGATTTGGAAAACCCTAGCAGGAGCGGCGGCAGTGATGAGATCACCCGATCGTTGATATTTGTTTCCTTCAAGACCCACACCCCATCATCCTATGTACCTCCCATGCCATAATCTATCACAACACTTACTTTACTCAACTCCATATGATAATATTTCTTAATAGGTTGAAAACCAATTGTAGTATCATCAACTAGTTCCAAGGAAAGAGATAGAAGATAAGGAATCATCATATTTGTCCATACATAATAATTTTTTCTATAAAATTTTGGAATTACACTATCATTGAAATAATTGAGATTGTATATGATAAGGATTTAATAAGGTACCCTTGAATTTTATACAAATTGAGGTTTCAATTGATTGAATAAAAACTGAGAAGGGGGAGGTGAATCAGTTGTTCACGTTTTTGTAATTTTCAATAATTTTAAAACATAACCCATGAAACTTGTTAATGTATCTATCCTTATCATATTCTAGTAAATAATAATGCATGATAAAGTATTAAATAATGTGAATCACATGAGATTTATAAGGTTTTTCCCTAGTGATAGAACCTAAGTCCTTTCCATATCCACTCCTGTGGGTCTATAATCTATGAAAATTCTCTATTATGATGAAGTGAATAAAACATATTCTGACTAACATTAGACACCTTCTATCTCAAAATGAGAATTAATATTTTGAACCCCACTAGTTTAAAAAGTTTCTCACAAAACAATTGATCCATAACAAAAGAATAAAAACTTTATTCGATCTGATCCATAATAGTTCTTGGGTCTGATGACCCTAATCCTGATGGCCTTCAGTGTAATGAACATAGTCTGATTGACTCAGTCTGATAAAATTAATATGATTCTCCCTTTATCATTATATCCATGAAAAAAAATTTGTTATACCTAGATAAAATAACGTGAAATTTTCATAAACTACTGAAAAAATTCAATCCAAACTTCCCGAGTTTGATGAATTCAATATGATGGACTTAGTACGATGAATCCATTCTCAATATGAAAAAATAAAACTCTTCTTAAATGCTCAATTAAATATTCATCAGTCTGATAAAGAATACTTTTAGGTGTCTGACCTTCTTCTGAGATATCATTTTGTAAATAACGACTTGACACGAATTATGTGGTGCTCTAATTTTTCTGCACAAGAAAAAATTGAAAAGTACGAATGTACTATGCTTCAATTTATAGGAGACTCAGAATAGAAAAAGTGGGAAACTAAATTTCTTTACCACTTAACCAAATTTAAAATCTCTAAAAAGAACTCACATTTTACTTCAACTTTGACCGCTTCAAACCTTCTCAATATTTATTTGAAATCAGTCTTCTTGAAAATACCAACTTTTCATCAATCCAAAATAACTTGCTCATATTTAGTATGATGTTAATAACTTCATGTGGTCATTAATATATAACTTTCATGCGTTCCTCATTATGATCTAACGATCGTCTTCCGAATTAGTCTAATTGAATTTCTTTCTCAGAGTCAGTCTGATCATCTTTATTTCATAGAGTCGGTCTGATCATCATTCCTTCTCAGAGTCAACCTGATCATCTTTACTTATCATATTTAGTCTGATCATATTTCCTTATTAGAGTTCATCTTATGGAATCCTTATAATTATGGAATTCTCATTACAATGAAATTTTCACTACAATGGAAACTCCTCCTTGTAAATTTGATATTCTTCATACCTCATCGACTATAACCCTTTCAGACATCTAAAAACATTTTTTTTGGTACTTATGGATCTAATGAAATCATTTTATTGATTCTTTGAATTGAAATAATATTTATGATTCCTCAATTTCTCCAAATTATTTTATCATAATAGTTTCCTTGATTTATGAGAACTTCAATATTGTTGAAACATCATCTAACTTAGGTTAGAAAGTATGAACAATTTCTAACTCTTGACTTCACTACCTTCTTTCAAAACTTTTGAGCAACATTATGAATTATTTACTCTGTAAGATCATACTTCCAGCTATCTAATATTATTACACCAATGATCCACATACTGATGATCTGGATCCTTTTATGTCTTGTGTTCCTCACACTAATGAGCATCGGTTAGAATAATTTACATTGTATTCTCCTCTCTTACAATAATTCCAACTTGTATAATAAATAATTCATGATTAATGTGAACTTAGTGATCAATAAATAATTTTGAGATTTAATAATCTATAGTTCTATTAATTCCCAACCATTATGTATCACTTAGCATCTTCTGAGACCAATTATTCCTTAGATTGATTCCCAGTAGTCTATGACTTTCCATCAAATTCTCTTTATAATTTCCCAGTTTTGTTGACTCATGCTAATGAGCTGATTCAGATTTCCCATATTGATGGACTAATTCTAATCCTGGTGAAAAAAATAAAATTCTTTTATAAAAAATGTTAGTTTTTAAAAAATACAAAACATTTTTAAAAAAATCACAAAGGATATTCAATATTCATGCAGTGCTCTAACCTTAGCCAATAGTTGCGCGTATACATTCTATGAAACACACATCCAACCAATAAATATGTCACCTAATGTATAATCCCAAATAAACTAGATTCATAACTCCAAAAAATTATACTATAGAATGAGTAATCCCCATTCCATATGTCAAGCTATATTCTTCTCTATCATGACCAATGATGTGATGAAATATCTTATCCCTATTCATGGAAAGTTATCATTGGTTGTCTGCAAGATGTGTTAATACAGCCTCAAATTGAGAATGTATAAAATATAAATATCAATATAAATATATGTATATATATATATGTAATTATTGGTAATTAATAAAAGAACATATAATAAAATCTGCAATATCATTATCATTTAGATCTTCAGTCATCATCCACACCGACACTCTATCAGTTATTGCACCTTGATCTGGTAATTTTATACCAATAATATATAATTATAGGACACAAAAACATATTAAATAATAAATAAAAATAGTAAATTACAAATACATCATGTTGAATCTGGGGAATGTAATGGGTCCCAAGCCTATGAGGTGGTTCTTACATCATGTGATTCTCAGAATTAAATTCCAACACCACGTACATTCAATTAATACAAAAATGAAATATGTAAAATGATATTTTTTCAAAATATCTAAAATAAAATAAACAGGATCACTATTTCAGCCTCAGTGGGAAAATATGCAACCAGGTCCCACCACTGAGATGGGAGAATGCCTATCGGGACCCTATCCAAAATGTCCGGGGCACCCACATTTGGTACCTAGTATTCCCTATTCACTCTACCTTTATAATATTTCTACATTAACAAAAAATTCCACACATAGTGGAAAAATATCATTTTGGAACACTCAAAGATTATACTATTTAATAAATATAAAAATCACAAATATAAGTGTTTTTTAAGCATAGCAGAGAAACTTAAATGCTCATATTTATTGAACTTCACACTATAGTCAATAAAATGTGTCCTAAGGGAATGAATCTCAATTATGTGTAGTAAATTGAAGTCTATGTGGTCCATGTATGATATAGACCAACTTGAGAATAAATGCTGGGGGAACTTATCTTGTGAGATGGTATGCCTAATCAAATGATATATCAAGGATCTTGTCAAAATTTCTTGATGAAATCCCACAACCAGGTCCTCTCATATGAGAGGAATAAGAGGCCGAGTTAGATCATACTTAAAACAAATTCCATACATAATTATAAATATGTGAATATATATTTTTGACACATAATTAAATAAATAAAAACACATTTACATTCACACACACCTCAACCCGTTGAAGCAGATGCCTCTTTAGGATGATGTGGATCTACTGTCTGCTCCCCTAACATGTCTGAATTCATAGAAAGCATTAGTATGTAAACAAACTTATACTATATATCAATTAAAAATTTAATAAATAAACAAAAAACATTTAGAATGTTTATAAAAAGTTAAATAGTTAAAAACATATTTTAAATAGGAGAGTGTGGAAATCATCATGCCTTTCATCAAACATTAAAATTGATTTTTTTTCTACTTAAAAACTATCTCTAACACATTGAATACATTCTTCACATTGAGATACAATGTGTTCATCATTTTTTTCCCAATAAAGACCAAAATCTTGTGTTATCTCATTCAATTAAAAACACTCTTCAGTTTGAAACTTTCATAGGAACTTTTCAATTTGAATTAGATATCATGGTAACGATGAAAACATGTTTTACTTGAAAATTAAAAATGAATGGTTTTTTACTTAGTTTGGAATTTATATATAATAAATTTTTAATCTTAGTCAATGTAAGATTAAATTTATTGACTTTAGTTCCACAAATTGGATTGACACAATTACACTTTTACAATATGTATTTCAACCTATGCATATATACAACTTCAATGATGTTTTTCAATTGACCATAGTAATAACTAAAATTGAAATATGGAAAAAAATGCCAAAATTTTTTGTTACTTTTTTTCATCAAAATATTTAATGTGAATCCAAAATTTATTAGAATCTAAATATTTGTAACGATGAACCATTATAAATGGGTCATCATCTAGTTTGTTAAATTCTTCATTCGATGTAGGGTCACCTAACTCCTACATGTTATAGACTTATATATTTCATAGAATTTAATAAAAATTTATGCAAAAATAAATTATTAATATTCTTCAATAATAATGAAAATAAATTTATACATACAAAATCCTTGTACCAATCCTGAAATGGCTTATAATGGGACTGTTGAATCTGATAATCACTAGCATGAGGAATCTCATGTTTTAGATCATTAATGTGTTTTCTATAAATGATAATGGTATGTTTAAATGATAAAATTCTATATACAAAAAATGTAAAATTTTAATAGTAAATTGATAACACACTTTTGGAAATGATGGTGGAACTGATGGAGTATTGAAAAAGATGTATCGATGAGACTTTACCCACTAGATGTTGTCTATATCAAATATAGTTCCTTATCTAACTATCCCATCATGAATTCATGAGGCATTATCTAATTTTGTTTTGACATCCATAAGATATTGATTATAAAAATTAGTGCACTCATCCATCAAATAAACATTGGCTATTATACCTTCATACGAGCTCTGATACATACAAATAGTTTTAATGTGTTCTGATACTGCTCAATAGGATACATCCACCTAAATTGAACTATAACAACAAATATTACATCAATGGTTATGTGTACCATCAAATGAACCATAACATCGAGAAATGTGGGTTGAAATAGTTTCTCTATGTGAAAAATATTAAGCACGATCATATCCTATAAATTTATTAAATAACTCATAGTTTATTTCTTAAACAAATATATCTAAAAAAATTTCCCATCTCAATCAATGGTTGAACAACATTGAGATATACAAAATCATGAATTGTGATAAGAATTAACTACTGAAGTACTATGTGATTGTGATGATTTTTGACCACTTTTAATGTCAAGCATGTCACAATTACACACATGGAAATATTATAATAGTAACTATAAGGAACCATTAGAATCTATAAAATGGAATGAAATGTCATTTTTACTCATTGTATATTGTGTAGAAGGAATGTATGGATTTTTTCCATCACCCAACTGTAAATAAAATTGTTTCCTTAAATCCATTTATTTAAAATCACATTGGGAAATGAAATGGACTTTTGATTTTCCATTTACACCCAAAATGGACCAAAATATATTATCATACAAATTGTTCTCAATGTTCATGACATCAAGATTATAAATTAATATGTTTATTTTCCAGTAAGGGAGACTAAAAAAATATTACTGTTATTCCATTTTGGATTTTTTTATCTACCCTCACCACAAGTTCAGGATTTGTAATAGCCACCAAATCCTAAAATTCATATACCTGAGGGAATGTTCTCTTACTCAATATTTGATAATTTATAAGTTACTATCACGATATTTTTTGTTGTGTTGAATTATATAGAACAATAAAATTATATATTTATCCTTTATGAACCTTTACTAAGGGGAAGAAAACACATGTGGCCCATTTATGCCCATTTTTTGCAATTTTTAATCCATGAAGAATTTTTTATTTTATTACATTAAGGGAAAGAAAAATTTTCCTTCACACTCCAACCAAGTAAATTTATATAAGTCAATAAGTCATTGATTGTATACAATAAAGAAGCCGAGAACTTGAACAATTGATTCATTTCACTATCATAAGTCATCACACCATTGCTCAAAAATTCATTGAGCTCATCAATCAATGGATGAAGGTAAACAAAAATATTATCCTCATACTTATAGGTTGATCAATAAGAGTGGAAATTAATAGAATGTTTTGTTTCACACATATCCATAGAGGATTATTATATATAACTAACACCATGGTCCATGTGCTATGAGTTTCACAAACCAAAGACCTGAATGGATTGAAACTGTCTACTGATAACCTTAATCGGACCTTACAATTATCTTTAGTAGAGTCAAGATGTCTCTAATTGAACTCCTTCTTGTCAAGAGGGTTTTTTAGGTATGTTAGCATATCACTTTCCCTATTTCCTTACATACGTAATCTCATTAATTTAGAAACCGAAGATGATGTAAATAATCTTTTCAACCTCATATTTAGCGGAAAATTAATGCATTTATTTTTGTTAATCGGTTTCTCATGTTTCACAGTCTGACTTTGATGAGTCTGATTTCACCCTGTTATCTTTCCACATGGAAGAGCCAAAAATTGTAAAATTATCCAAATGGGTAGTTTCATTTATAAACAACAAACAATTGTTTTCACATGCATATATGGTCTCATATGTGAAACCTATGTTCTTTTTCAAATTACAATCATATTAATATGACTGGGGAAGTATGAGGAGGTCTCAGTTTCGATTCTCCCCACACACAATTAGTTAGGATTTTCATTTGTTTCTACCTTCCCTGACTGATGTAAAAAATAATATGACTCAGGAATATTAGCATCAATAGGAAGTACCTTTTTCAATAACACAAATAACATGATGAAAATTTTGTGTGAACACTAATTCAAATCCTTCAAGTGAAATAATTCCATGATAAATGAAAAATTTACTATAAATAGTACACATAGAATATAATTCAGTTTGGGAATCATAATGTATTTCATAAAACCTCAATGAGTCATGATATATAGTAGAGCATGAATTTATCTTACTGGTGTCAACATTCTAAATGTCAATTCCTTCAGGAGCCAACCCACATGCATTTTATTAATCATTTCATGCATTGGATCAGTCGTTCTCACATAGACATCCATATAAACAGTTTCTATTCAATGAAAATGAGTATATTTTTCCCCATAACGTGTCCAACTCATATAATTTTTCAAAAACTCATTCAAGAATACATGCTCCCTCATGAATTGATATCTATTTGACCATTTTCTACATGACCAACTAATATAATAACTTTGAAATATACTAGTGAAATAAATAAATTTCATAATTCCCTAAAAATGTTCTCTAGAAGTTCTATTTGGAAGATCAATCCAACTCTTATACATATCAATATTTTTATAATAAAAAATATCAATTACACAAAGATTCATATTAAATACATTTTGAGGATTTCATATAATAAAACATATTCAAATAGTCATATATTACACATCTTAGAAATAGAATATTATTTTATAAAAATCACCCTACCAAATAATTCAAGATATGTATCCTCAATAATTATAACATTGAATCAAATATGTATCCAAAATTATCAATATATTATAAAATACTGAAATAAATCTCCATATACCATTATAGTTATCACAATTTCAATGACCATGTACAAATTTTCTATTGATTCATCAAAAGGAATTAAAAAAACATGAAATTGTTGTCTCTATATATAAATCATGATTGCAACCAATCCAATACAGATGTGATATGATGCAAATAGAGATTGAAGTGAAAATACACCAAAGAACATCAACATTTTCAGTTTTATCAGAGCAGCTCATTGGGTAAAATCTAGGAACCAATCCCCACTCTCTAATTTTTTTCAATTCATTAAACTATATTCCAAACCAATCCAATCCAAAAAACCCCAAATTCATGAAATATTGAATAATACTTCAAAACATTCTTCCCATGTATAGTACACAACCCACACACACAATAATCCATTCCATCGACTCACATATACTATCAACTCTATATTTAAAGAATCCCCATGGAGGATCACCTCTACCTTGGCCCCTCCTCATCCCTCCCTCCTAGAAATAGAGATACTATGATGTATGACACATTCTTTCTTCCAATTTGGGGCACACACCCCCTCAATTGATTTGTTGCATTGGGAGATTCAATCTCAGAATACCGACCTCTCATCATAAACACATGAACCTTCTAAGGAGTGATAAAGGAGAAGTGCATCCATTTTGAAATCAAGATCTGAATATCCTAAATTATAGTGTCAAAAAAATCAACAAAAAGGCATACATAGGTTTATTCACTACTCACAACTTCATGAATTGATTTAGAGATGTGAAAGAGCTTCTTCAAAACTTCATGATCCACACAGTATAGTATTATAACATTCCAAAAATAATATTGAGTTTAGATAACCAGCTATTTCATGGACTAACCAATTAAAATTAGAAGAGAATCTCACCATAAGGCCCTAAGGCAATGTCTGAATAACTGAACATTCTCCATCAGAACCAGTCACTTCATCTAGCACTATGATGAATCGCTTCTTTTTTGGGGCCGCATAAATTAAAAAAATACTTTATAGAATCCCAAATCAAAACCCCTTTTTCCCCAACTAGCCTAAGCACCGACTAAACCCTAACCCTTTCTCAACCTTAAAACCCCCACATTTCAGTTCAGAACTGCACTTCTTCCCAAAATCCGTCGAATTTTCACATCAATAATAATGGCATGATTACTACAAAAAATGATAAATCCATGTTCACACTCAGTCAAACAATCAACACATAATCAAATAAAAAAACTCCACCAATCTGATACAAGGGGAAACATACTGAAATTTTTTTCAATAATTAGGTAAATAAATTTTTAACTAGCATGATCTGGTTTTCTTATTGGCCCTCCCCCATAATATAGAAATCACGCAAACAAATATGTTCTTCCAAATCAACTTCTTAAATGCGCACTTTATCTTCAGGTAATAGTGATTTAGATGCCATTTAACTTCCACTACAACTTATTAATACAATTAACAGTCTTTTCAGGAGTGAAACCAACTATTCCCCTGACCCGATATGCATTGCCTAATCACTGGCTATCTCTATACACAGGTGGTTCCCCAACCCCATGACGCTGTCATTTCAATCCGAGCCCCATTTCACCCTTATATAGACCCATAAGCATTTTTTTGATAGTGAGACTAATTAGGGTGGAAGGGGTGATGTTATTCACTTATGCATAACTTTTTATTTACTCTCTTTTTTGATTTCCAATGAAAAGTGAAAAATTGGTGTGAAATACTCACATTTTACTTCTAAATGTAATTTTTGAGAATTATTTGAATTATTCAAATAGAGTCAATTTACTATATTAATTAAACCTCTCACCATACTTATTAAAGTTTAATGATTCTTATTTTTTATTGTTCCTTACTCAAATTCCAACATTTCATTATAAGGGACCTTTGGCCAAATTTTCCATGTTAAGGGTCATAAGGTCCACACAACAAGACCCAGAGAATCTCTGAAGAAACTAGACCATCCATGATGATTGAGTTACTAGTCTAAATCCCAAAGAACAATTTTTGTGAAACTGCACCATATTTTATTTATTATCCATAATAATCATGGATAAAAATGTTATGGTGTAAATACAAAAGAGGGCCCCAACTGATGCTTTGAAGTCCAGCCCACTATTCTGGATGACAATTAAAATTAGGACACTATTAATGACTTTTCTCCTGATATAATAATCAAATAAGGAAGGTATTTTTCATTGTGATAACTAAGATATGGGCAGCCATCTTGTTTTAAGAGATTTTTTTTATTTGAGTGCATATTACTATTCAAAAAACCTTTCACATTTCAGCATTCAAAAAAGTGTAGATTAAAATGGACATAGTACAATTATTTATTCAAACTTCCATAATGTTGGCTCCTTAAATACCATGGCTGCCAAATTTCAAAGTAGACATAAGACATTCCTCTCTATAACATTTTAGAATACTATATTTCGTTATTTTTGTGTCTTGATGTCCAAATATCCGAGACAATTGGAGGGGTGGTTTCTGAATGCAAATAGTCTAAATCCTTGGGATATATATGCGTCCCCATATTATCCATTAAAGGGGTTGGAATTTCAAAAGAGAGGATCATACATTGGCATCACCAAATATTTTCTAAATGCTTGGGAGGACCTTCTATACTCATTTTTTTCTCTTGAGAGACCCTTCATCTTCTCTTTGATTTCATTTACTTTTGTGTTCCTTTCATTTTTAATTGCGTATGTTGTTTTCAATTTTTTTGAATTTTAATGCATGTTTCTTATTCATATTTTATTTCCATCATCCACCCACTTTTATTAAATACTAAATCTCTTAAAATATTAAAAAAAATTGGAATCCCTTCCCTTATTTTGCTTCCTCATTCAATCAAAAGTCCGTTTTTAATTCTCATCACTGGTCGTGTGTGTGTGTTCGACGCACAACTATTTTCTTATCCCATTATTTTTGTTTTATTTATAATTAATCAACATATAAAAAATATTACCATATTAATAACATACATTAATGGATGAGTAAATATACTATTGGGGTGAGTCAAAATTTATGGATGTTAGGTGATTCAAAGTATTTTCTCGATGATTATTCTTCAAATTAACACTGTGTATGGTGGACTTAACATATCATGGATTAAACACTTGTTTTGTTTAACATGTGGTTTCCATAGATTATTGGAACCATTAATACAATACCATCAACATGTAATGATTGATATTATAACCCAAAGTTAATTTAAGTCTTGGATTAAATCCTTAACACTGAGTAATTCCAATCAATAACATCTTTTGAATTGGGTGTTAATTTAACGCAATATAAAGCAAAGATCAAGGATATCACAAGCTTAAGTCTATAATAAAGAACACACCCCTATATTTATCAAATATTTAAATCATATACCAACCATTAATCACTTCATTTAATCTCTACAAACAAACCCCCCCCCCCAATCAAAATACAATGAATTAAAATATATAGACTATTAAATAGTATCATTGTTGAGGATTCGACCCCAATGCTGCTATACACATTAGCGGAGCTTTGAAACCTTGAATGGTTGATAGGAAATAGTCGACAATTCTTTCAAAATGAATTTTTTCTGTGGATGTTTCATTAAGTTGTCATTCATTTTTTGTGATTGTAAAAAAAAATTAAAAAAATAAAAATAAACACAGACAAAAACTCACCTTCTCATAAAAGTCATAAACAGAAAAAACACAAAGAAAAAAACATCTTTCTATTTCTTCCAAAATCTCACTGAATTACCCATAGCCTCCCAAAATATCCATCATATTTGTTTGACCATGTAATTGACTGAACATGTCAATAACTAAAGAGGACCATTAATGATAATCAAAACCTTTTCCAACCAATTTAATTAGATTTGAATAATCCTAAGGAAAAACCCTTAAAGAAAATTCTTCCCTTGATATGAATTACTAACCCCTTGGTACTCAATATCCCAACATAGAGGCTAACATGGAACTCAAATCGGGTTTGATTCATCTTCTACCTCATTCCCACAGGCTAGTCGGTGAGGATCCACATCTACACCTTAATGAGTTCCAAGTGGTGTGCACTACCATGAAGCTTCAAGGGGTTTCTAAGGAACAAATCAACCTTCAAGCATTCCCATTTTCCTTAGCTGACTCTACTATGTCGTGGCTCTACTACCTCCTTATGGGTTGAATAAACTCAGGGATTGACATGAAGATAGATTTCTTTGGGAAATTATGTCCTTCTTCTTGTACTACATCCATCCGAAAGAAAATTAGTGGTAGCTTTAAATTCCTCAATGAATCGCTCCTTGAATATTGGGAGAGGTTCAAAAAGATTTTGGAAACCTTCCCACACCACCAAATGCCTAACTAACTCTTTATCAAATATTTCTATGAGGGGTTATTATCTATAGAGATAACTCTCACTGATGTTGCAAGTGGAATTGCACTTTTGATAAAACTCCTACAGTTGTTAGAGATCTCGTAAGAAACATGGATACAAACACACAAAAATTCCATACTCAAGCACATACTCTAGTCCAACAATCAGAAGATAGTCAATCGATAGTGCCGAACAAGATGACAGAGAATATGAGTGATCTTACAGGTCTTGTGTAACCACTAGATGTGGTATAAAAATCCCCAACCTCATCTTCTCCATAATCATTGTTCCATGGACCTATCAAGAACTTTGGAATCTGTAGCTCCCCATATAATCAAACTAACACACGTCCAAAACATCAATAGGATCCCTCTAATTCATCCATACCAATGGAGATTAGTGTAGAATATAATCAGAGGAACACCAACCCTCAACAATTAGGTCAGTTCATTAGAAACTTCAACCAACCCTACTCTAAGGCCTTCTCTTCTAACTTTAACCAATACATAATGTATGTTTATCCCATTTCTCATACCTTGCAATTCCCTCCTCAAAACCCAAACCAATTCCAATATGGTAAAAGTATTGGTAACTTCTAAAAACATTACCCTATTGTTCCTAAAACTCAAAGGATAAATCCTTATCTTCCTCCTATGGGATTCCACTATCGTAGTGAGCCTTCCCAATTAAAAAACCAATAAAATTGCTTTCCATAGAACCAAAATCAAGTTAATACCAATCCTAGAAAAGCCTCTTCTTTCAGGAAACCATGGGAAAGTGAAATGGAATATCTTTCCTCCTTCTCCCATTCCATCCTCAAAAACCTTGAAACACAAATTGATGAACTTGAATCCCCCCAGATCCAGCAACAACATTTAAATTCTTCTCAACTCCAAGCTCAACCATTACCCAATCCCATGGGTAAAGTAATAGTAATTGGACTTAGATTGGGAAAGGAAATTTATATGCCTCATGATGATTCCTCGAACCCCCTTTAATCGTGACCTAGAAAACGGAAAAAAATTGAAAATGAAAATGAATCATTTCCCTCAACTCCTTCCATTCCACTTAGGAACCCAATTCATTTTCCTGAAGACAATTCTAATCCAAGGAATTCCTCTCAACCTGATCCTCAAATTATCAATATGTTTATATGTGTTTTTAGTCAAAATTACACTTTTATATTCCATAAAACGAATCCCTAAGTATTCCTTGTTTCTTAAATAATTTTTCACCCATAAGAGGCAACTTAGGACCTTGGAAAATGCTTCCACCCAGTGCTCTATTCCCATTAAGTGAAAATATCCAGGGACCCTTACAGTTCCCTTCCAAATTGGATGTTCCAGCATCAATGATGCACTCATAGACCTAGGAGCCTCAATTAATTTCATTCCCAAATCCATCTTATCCAACATTTTTCTTTGTGACTTACATCCAACTGGTGTTTCTATTCAATTGGCCAATCAAAGCACTGCTAGTCCTGAGGGTATAATCGAGGATGTCCTTGTCCATGTGAATGATCTTAGATTACCTACTAATTTCGATGTCCTTGACATGGAAGGTGATACAAACACTTCTTGATGTCCCTTAATTATAGGAAGACCATTACTAATGAAAACGAGAACAAAAACTGATGTCCATTCAGGAATCTTATCAATGGAATTTGGTGACCAACTGGTCAAGTTAATAAATTTCCAAGACATGAGATACCCATATGAGGATCACTCTGCATTCTCAATCCTTGAATCTAAGGACACTTATAAGCGTTAATTGAACCCCATTTCATCATGTTCATCATGATCTAATGAGATAGGATCTTCTAAAATCATCACCATGATTAAAAAAATCATAAATGATGATGTTTATGTGGACCTTTCATTCATAGACTTCATCAACCTAGAGGGACTTGAAAACTCTCTTGAATCCCACATCCACTCTGATCTCTACTGCTCCACCTTGGATAGTATTAAGGAAAATGAATTGGAAGCAACTAAAATCCCTTCCTCCATTCTTATGTTGTCTAACGCAAAAATGAAAAATGAGACTGATCTAAAAACTCTTCCTAAACACCAGAAATATGCATTCATTTTCCATCATCACTCTTATCGTGTCATTATCTCCAATTCACATACCAAAACTGAGGAGTCCATACTTTTTCAGGTGTTAGTGTAAAACAAAAATTCCTTAGGTTGGAAACTATATGAAATAACAGGAATAAAACCTACCCTTTTCATGATTCACATCCATCAAAAAGAATAATCCAAACAAATTAGACAACCACAATGAAGAGTCAATCCACTCACACTTGAGGTAGTTAGGGAAGAGATAACCAAGCTTCATCTAGCTGGTATTATCTACCTAATTTTTTATAGTGAATGGGTTAGTCCAATTCAATTGTACCTATGAAGGGTGGGATAAATATTGTCACAAATGAACTTGGTGAGGTAGTCCCAACTCGAGTGAAGAAAAAATAGTGTGTGTGCATTGATTACAGAAAATTGAATGTTGAAACATGAAAAGATCACCACTCTCTTCCATTCCATGATCAAATGATAGAATTATTATCCAAAAAGCCACAATATTACTTTCATGATGGATACAATGGATACTTCCAAATCCCAATTACACCTCAGATCCAAGAAAAAACTATATTCACTTTCCCCTTTGGAACATATACATATAGAAGAATGCCTTTTCCCTTTTCAATGCTCCTCCAACATTCCAGAGGTGTATGATAAGTATATTTTCTGAATTCATTGAACACTTCAGGGATGTATTTACCATTTATGGTAATTCATTTGAATATTTCTTGAATTTACTCTCTCTAATCCTTGAAAAGTGTGTCAAGTGTAACCTTCTGTAAAATTTTGAAAAATGGAACTTCATGGATGCAAATGGGATTGTTTTTGTGAACATAGTTTAAAAATAGGGAGTTTAAGTCAATAATTCCAAAATTTAATTTATCTATTCACTTACTAAAACCACTTCTGTTAGAGACATCTGTTTATTCCTCAATCATGCCAGTTTCTATCAGTAATTCATCCAAAAAATTCATAGGATTTACCTCCCACTCACTTAGTATCTCCAAAATGATGTCAGTTTCCATTTTTATGAGGTTTTCAAAAGAGCCTTAGTTGAAATCAAAACTGCTCTTACATCTTCCCTGATAATCCAACCCCCAGACTGGTTGTTACCCTTTGAGCTGATGTGTGATGCTTCTAATAGATCCATTGGGGTTGTTCTTGGTCAAAGAAGAGAATATATTCATCATGTTATATATTATGACTCAAAAAAATTGAATGAAACTCAATATCACTACACTATCACTGAAAATGAACTTTTAGTAGTGGTTTTTGACTTAGATAATTTCCATCCCTGTCTGTTATATGCCAAAATCATCATCTTCATAGATCATTCTGCTATAAATTTCTTACTCAAGAAAAGTGATTCCAAACCAAGGCTAATAAGATGGATATTAATTATACAGGATTTTGACCTTGAAATAAAATATATACTAGGAAAGGAAAACCCTATGGCTGACCACCTCACTAGAATTTCTAATTCTTCTCATTCAGAAGTCATTGATCCTGAATTCCACCCTGAGCACCTTTCATCAATGACTCCAACGTCACCATGGTATGCCCAAATTTTAAATTACATGGTTTCTGGTGTTTTACCCGAATTGTTTTCAAAAGAACAAAAAATGAAGTTCGAATGTGATTCAAAATATTATTTTTGGGAAGATAATAAACTTTGGAAAATTAGAGATGACATGGTAATTAGAAGATGTGTTATTGAAGATGAATATTTGTCTATCTTAGAATTCTGTCACTCACATCCTATAGGTGGACACATTGGACCACAAAGGAGCTCAAAAAATGCACATGACTCTAGATTATTTTGGAAATCAGTCTTCAAGGAATCATATGAGTTCTGTCAATCATCCCCCAGCTGCCAAAAGTTTGGCACAATTTCAAAGAGAAATGAAATTCCCCAAAATCCTTTAATTTTCATTGAGATCTTTAATGTTTGGGGCATAGGTTTCATGGGACCATTCCCCCCTTCCAATGGATTTTCATACATTCTTCTTTAATTTTATTATGATTCTAGGTGGGTCAAGACCAAACCCAATAGAAAGGATGATTAACATACTGTTTGTGAGTTCCTAAAAACACACATCTTCCACTGATTTGGCAGTACCCTTACCTTGATTAATGACTTAGGAACCAATTTTTGTAATAGAACCACATAATATCTTTTGAAAAATAATGGGGTTATACATAAAAATTCAACTGCATATCACCCCCAAACAAATGGCATGGTTGAACATTCTAATAGAGAAGTGAAAAGAGTGCTTGAGAGAATAGTTAGTCCCACTAGAAAAGAATCGCGTAAGGGACTTGGGGAAGCAATATGACATTATCAAACTACCTATAAAACACCCATTTGGATTTCTTCATTTTAGATACTATTTAGTAAATCATGTTATTTACCAGTTGAAATCAAACATAAGTCTTTTTGTGCTGTGAAAACCGGTAGTTTTGATTGTGAAAAATCTGGTGAAGAGAGATTGTAGCATATGACTGAACTGGAGGAGTTTCGACTTGATTAATATGAGAATTCCACTATGTACAAGGAAAAAGGATAAGTTACTCCTTGAAAAAGACATCCTGAGAAAGTAATTCCATGAAAGTGAAAAGGAATTTCTCTTCAACTCTCGATTTTAGCTTCACCTAGGTAAGATTAATTCACAATGAGAAGGTCCTTTTATTTTTTCTCATGTTTACCCATTTAGTGCAGTGAAAGTCCAAGACCAATCTTACAAAAGGAAATCATGGATAATGAAAATTAGTTAAAGCATAACCATGAGAGTACACACATACCTGGAACCACATCAACTTCTATCAGATCCATAACTTCCGTTGAACCACCACCAGATGGAGATAGCGACCCACTAAATCCAAACAAGGGGAACTTATTTCCCTTTAAATACCACTTTCTCTCTTCTTCCACCTTATCTATCTCTCACTTTTTCTTATTCTTCCTCATTTTTTAATTATTTACCACTTTCAACATCATTTTTTATCTTTCTCTTTTTTTGGGTGTGTATTTTAAACACACTAAAAAACTAAAAAAATGAAAAAACAAAAAACAAAACAAAAAAAACAAAAAGAGTCATAATTACTCACCATATAGTTCTGAAATTTTGTCCAACCATTTTGGGGGGGTCAAAAGACAAGTTTTCATCTCAACAATTTTGTTTTTTCAACATAATTTTGGGTAAATAATATTTTGTCAAACCCAACAAATTTTGAATGCACAATTTTAAGCCTCCCAATACCCTTACAGTACTCATACTTTTAGAAGCAACTATGATCCTATGAAAATATTTTCTTTGATATCTGCATTATAAGCCCAATACCTTATCCCACCCATTATCTACATGGATTTACATTGCATTATTTATTTAAATTTAAGTGTGGGGGGAAATGGATTTCATTTTTGGGTGCCCTTTTATTTATTTTCAATGTGTTATAAAATTCTCGAGGGTAAGAATCCATTTTAGTGGTGGGAGAGGTTGTCATTAAATGAGTTTTGGGGAATCTACTTTTATTTATGTAATTTTGTAAATGTTATTGAAAAGTGTTCAAGAAAAGATAAAAAAAATAGATCAAAAAAATGGGTTGTGTATTGGGTGATAAAAAATCACTCTTACTTAACCTTTGATCTTGTTATAAACATTATAATTAGTGTCATGAGGAGATCAAACATGGGTTGGGACATGTGTGTGAGATCTGTTTCAAGTTAAAATTTCAAAAAATCCAAAAAGAAAAAAGAAAAAAGAAAAAAAGAGCACTTATGTCATTAGGGGAAGTATTGTATTTTTTAAATATTCAATCTTCTCATTCCCTTCAAATTTTATTCTAATTTTGTTTCTGGATTCACAGAATTGTTCCCTTCTAAATATTTTTTTCCATTTCTTTCCATGTTTTACTTTGAAAATATTTTGAATTTCATTTTCCATGTTGGTGTTTTACCCCTCTTTCTACACTTTTGAATACTGAATTCCCACCGTCCCATAGCCATAGAAAAACCCCTTTAAATTTTATCTTAATTATTGTGAACATTAGGATAGGGAATGGAAGCTAATATCTCTTTCAAAGTCTATTATTTTCACTTTTGGATGGTGAATGAGTGAACCTCCGGAAATAAATATTTATCGTCTTGAGAGGTGTAATTTTTGAGTACCCACATTCTCCATTTATAAATTTGATCATGAAAAAAGAGTTGTTTTTCGAACATTGTTTCTGTGAAAATTTTTGTTGGAATTATATATGGATGTGTGAAATAGTATAAACCTCCCCTGAGTGGGGAAAACAAAATTTTAATATTTTTTGGGGTGTGAAAATGATTTTGTAATGTTTTTTATATTTTTTTCACATGAGGACATGAAAAAACCTAATTATGGGGGATTTGATGTTATTAAATTGTTTAAAACTTTTTATTTTCTCTCTTTACTTATTTTCATGAAAAGTGCATAATTGGTGTGAGACACTCATCTTTTAATATTAAATGTAATTTTTGAGCATTATTTGAATTAATCAAATCGAGTAATTTTACAATTTTAATTATAAATCTCTCCCTAATTATCCAAATTTTACTCTACTTGTTATTTTTGGGTTCCTAACTCAAATTACCACATTTCATTAGAAGGGACCTTTGACCAAATCTTCTATTTGGAGGGTCATATGGTCCACACAAGAAGACCCAAAGAATCTATGAAGAAATTGGACCAACCATGATGATTGAGTTACTGGTCTAAATCCCAAGGACCAAATTTTATTAAACTCCACCATATGTTCTTTATTATCCAAAATAAATATGGATAAAAATTTTAAGGTCAAAATTAAACAACAAGGGGCCCAAATGATTCATTAAAGTCCAGCCCACCATTCTGGATGCGAATTGAAATCAAGACACTATTTAGACATTTCTCATTTTCTACACATAAAATAATTCTTGGAGTTTTACATGTGGAAGATATGATATGTAAGGCCAACTTTTCTGAAGAAATTATTTTTAATCAATAGCATATTTCTGTTCAAAAAAATATTTAAAATTTTAGCCTTCAAAAAGGTGTAGATTGAAATGGACAGATTACAATTGTTTATTCAAACCATCATAACATTGGGTACTTAATTCCAATGGATGACAAATTTTCATAGTGTAAATAAGACATTAATATATAATACTTTTAAGAAGAATATATTTCGTGATTATGATTTATGGATGTCTAAATAATTGAGCCAATTGGAGGGGTAGTTTTGGAATGAAAACAATCCACCTCCTTGGGATATATATACATCCCCCTCTTCTCCATTCAAGGGATTGGAATTTCAGATGAGAGGAGAATACATTGGCATGAAAAAAAATAATTTATAAAGGCTTTTTAGGACCTACTATACTCATGTTTTCACTTGAGAGTCCCCTCCTCCTCTCTTTTTTTTCATTTATTTTTGTATTCCTTTCATTTGTAATTGTGTAATATGTTTTCAATTTCCTTTTAATTTTAATGAAAGATTCTTATTCATATTAAATTTTAATCATCCAACCTCTATTCTTAAATATTAATTCTCTTAATATATTAGAAATCAAGTTGAAATAAATTCCCTTCTTTTTCTTCCTCATTAAATCAAAAGTCTATTTTTATTTCTCATCATTGTTTGTCTGTGCGTGTTCGATGCAGAACACTTTTCTAATCTAGTACTTTTCATTATATTTATAATTAATCACCATAAACACATATTACTAGATTAATAACTATCATAATGTCTAGGTAAATCTACCATTATATTGAGTCAAAGTTTAGTGATTTTAATTGATTGAGAGTATTTGCTCGATGAATATTCTTCAAATTAACATTGTGTATATTGGACTTAACATGTCTCAAATTAATGACTTGTTTTGTTTAATGTGTGGTTTCCATGGATTATTGGAATTATAAAGAAACTAACATAAACATGTAATGATTGATATTAGAAACCTATGTTATCTTAAGGCTTGGATTAAAGCCTTAATACTTAGGAATTAAAATCAATGCCATCTTGTGAAGTGGGTTTTAATATAATGAAATACAAAGCAAAGATCAAGGATATAATAATCTTAACATCCTAATAATGAAATCACCCCAATATTTATCAAATTTTTAAATCAAACACCAACCATTAATCACTTCAATTACGTTATACGAACAAACCTCCCCCATCAAAATAAAATATTTTAAAAATAATTTACTATTAAAAAGTATAATCGTCGAGGATTCGACCTGAGTACTGCTATACACATTAGAAGAGCATCAGAACCTTGAGCAGTTGATAGGTGACAATCAGTTGTGCTTTCACGGGGTGATGGGCTTGTGGCAGTTTTTATTGGTTGGAGTTGGGGATCAGAGTCTTTGACCTAGGTCTAGATCTAGCTTGTTTGTGCAGGACTCTGTGGATCTCCATCTAGAAGGAGGCTTCGTGAAACAGTTGGAATGATGAAAACAAGTTTTCCCACCTTGAATTTTAAATAAATTTAAATCATTAAATATAATTAAAATAACCAATTATAATCATTTATATCATCAATGTCAGTTAAATCCATAATTTAAAATAGAAAAATTATTACACCATATATTTGAGTAGTTTGTCAACCGATATCATTAAACAATGCCCTTGACAATTTCAAAATTATTTGAACCTACATTAATTTAATTTAGTCACTTAGTTGATGTATGGTTATATGTATTTATTATGGTTATAATTTAATTAGTTTTACATTAAAATATTTTTTTAATAAATATATAAGAAAATGTTATAAGGATATATATATTCTCTTTTATTTTTAAAATTTAGTTTAAATGAATCTACTATTATTCAATTAAAAACATTTTAATTTAAAATTATAAAAGAGAAAAACAGATAATTCTAAATTAAATAAATTTAATTTAGTTTATTATTCACATAACCGTATATTCCTTGTTATAATTTAATATTCTCTACAATATTTTTTAAATAATTGGTTGAAGGTTGTGTTCACGTAAAATATCATGGTTGAATCAAGTCTGGTTTCCTTTCCAAAAAAAATATATTTACTATGATTTTAATTACATAAAATCATAATCAATTAAAAAAATGAGTTGTTGGTCGATTCCAAGAAGAATGGGATTTCATTACTAGTAGGAATATAAATTATTTTTCTGGTATTCATAAGGAACACCGCATTGATACCAATAGAGATATCATTTTTAATGAATTAATGCAGAAACAAAAAACTCAAAATTCATATACAAATACATTGAACTATCCATCTATCAGGCTCATCACATAAAAAAGATATAAATAGAAACAATTTACAAGAGGATATGAAACACTTGATCTCACCTCATCCTGGTCTCCAGACCCATAGCGAGCTATCCTACTCAACAATCAAACCCAGGAACCAAAACATTGTTTACCTACAACAAGTGAAGGATTCTCAAGTACCCAAGTGTCATGGCCGACCAGATAGAGTGTGAGTACAACTCAGGAGGACACCACCATTGCTACCTTGTGCCCGACTGGTAAATACAGGTTACATGGATGTGATAATCTCAATAGAAGATAAAAAACAATACATAACTCTGCAAAAAACATATAATAATTGATACATAAAAATAAACCAACACCCATAGACTGAGAGTTCGTGCACTTACCAAATCATCAAAAACCCTGATCATAACTGCTTCAACTCTATGTTCTAATAATTTCAACATATGAAACTACATGTCACATGATGTGTCACAAACCCCATCGTTGGTTAGAACCCTATGCCTACGAGTCCGGAATCCAAATTCCACCTATAAGGAAACATTGAATTCCCCTCCCTAATGGTGGTCATTATTAGGAACACCACATTACCACCCTAAGGGTAGTCATTATCATGAACACCACATTCCCCACCCTGATGGTGGTTGTTATCGGAAACTGTACGTTCTCACCCTAATGGTAATCATTATTAGGAACACCACACACCTTACCCTCATAGTGTTTATTATCAGGAACACCACACGCCCCCCCTAGATGGAGATCATTATCCTTGGATGATGGTAAGTAACATTTGAAATGTTTGATGTAATTGGATAATCACATCACCCCTGCATGAAATTCTCCCATTTTGGGCTATAGATGACAGATTCTCATTTCCCATGCATTGTCTACTCCCATGTCAGAAGACATGTCTATGATCTGACCCATACCATAACGCAATCCATTGCCCATATCCATCATAATTTCATCACACTCCCCTTCAAGGGGATGTCAAAAGACATGTCTATGATCATTAGCCTCGTGCTCTCATTTTTTAGTTACATTACACATGATTCCTTTAAATAATTAAGACTTGAGGTTTATAAAAAAATTAACCATTACATGGAGTTCATAACACATTTATGAATCAGGGGTCAATTTCTTAAGTAATTAAACATTATATCACATACTAATAAATCATGCATACAACCTTAGGGTAGAGTACATAGACCACATACCTCAAACAGAGTCAACTCCAAGCTAAGGAAGGCCCAACAACTTTTCTCAAGTCGACCAAGTCCATTCAGCCTCCATATCTCTCCATAAGGTTTTAACTAGATCAAAGAATAAATAATATATAATTATAACCAATATATAATAAATTAAATGACTATAAAGAAACTCTCATTCAAAGGAGAACTGTATACTTGCTGAAGGACTTACCAGATATCACTGCCTAGCTAGAACCACAACCAATCACCCATAAAATTGACAAAACATTCATTCAATGTTATTCCAAGGAAAATACCCATTACATGATAAAGAAAAAAGAGATAATTTAATATAATTAAATTGGAACAATTAGAATAAACCAACCGAGTGACGTAACTTAGTCGCAATGTTTACCAAAAGAGTTTGATCCCCTCCCAACACACTCCTGATTCTAAGTAGAGCAGATGTCCAAATTCAATTCCACATTATGATTTCTAGTTTAACTCAATTTGACCAAAAAACATAGAAGATATTACGAGGGAACATACCTTCAATGAAACACCCTCTAACAATATAGATTCATCATCATGAGACATCCTCTAGCCATTCTAATCCAATGCCCCGCCATTCTCAGACAATTCTGTATGGATTCGATGAAAATGTCGTTAAATTATCTAATGGAGATCATGCCAATATTAAAACATTGACCATGATGATAAAGGGGATGAAGATTCAATTAGAGTTGAGATATCACAAATTTTTTAAGGCAAAGACTTACCAAGGGGATCATCCATGATGAGCAGCATAATGATCAACCACTACAAAAAGAATGAGGAAATTAAGATCGATGAAGAACCAAAGATCTGGCCTGAATTTTACAATGATGATATATTTGTAAAATAACAAGGAAAACATCCATTACGCTTGACCTTGATATGATCTATCACCAAAGAAATAACATCTTATCCTTTCTGACCCTTATATCCCAAATCTAAAGTTCTGTTCTAAGTAATAAGAGAGTATCTAACATGAACATGAATAATGAAAGGAAAAAAAGCATGTACCTTGAAATTATGAGATCCAATCTCCCCAGATCATTCAATAATTCACTAGGAAAGGGTGTAATTGTCTTGGGAGCCCTTTAGAGTCTATATATTCAAGAGGCATGGAGAAGAAAAACTTTTTAATATTAAGAGTTAATAGTCATTTAATGGAGTTTCATATCATTATAAACACATGCACATGGTTTGGTCACATGGTTTTACGAACCACATGCCAAATATGTAAGGATACTACCTCTTATAGTAAACCCACATGGTCTGGTCACAAAATTAGTCAAAAAATGTTCCAACTATTCTCTTATAACTTGAATGAGTTGAAAGGTTTGTTAGGTTAGGGTTAACGGTTTTTCAACACGTTCACCGTAGTAGTATGCCTTAGCCGTACTTCTCCCCTTAGTCTACTTCCACCACATGGTACATAGTTTCTTATAGGGAACTGCATGGTTTATCCTAACTATTCACAAACCATAAACTCTATAAAAATGATCCTAAACACATCAATACACCTTAGAACATTCTGAAAATTCCTCAACACAACTAAGACTCCAATAAAAGGTAATGAATCAAATTTCCCTAAATATTTACACATATAACAATGTGGGATGTTACAATCTAATCACTATAGTGCTTATCATCCTTGAAAAGTAGTGGTAGCATGAAAATCACGCATCTTGATTAGCCATTATCATCATACACCAATATTTCTCTATGTCCTATCCTTTAATTCCAATTTCTTGCCTCATGGTTGTGCTTATCCTGGTATTCCCATCACATTGTCATGGCGTGACTCCAACCAAGGAAATTAGAATCTGAGCCAAAATATTACTTCCATTCAACATCAAGATGAGATCAACACATCTGTTGAACTTGAAACACAATGGTGTCTCCTTCATATTCTATACAAAGCATCAAGATGATACCACTATAATAATCACCATATAAAATAATATTTCAACAATCCAACATTACACCCACAACATTTCAGTTGAACTGTGGGTGATCAACGCAAGACAACGGTTAAAAGATGATACCAAAACCGAATTCTGGGTTCCTATCGAAGACAATGACTCACTACTGAACAATGTAACCTGAACACACTGACCTTTCTAGAAAGGCACTAGACGATTCTTAAAAACCTCATTCGTACCTGATATGGAGAGATCGATACAGTTCCAACCCACTGAATTCAGGTTCATAAGGAAACACTAGTCGGTATATTCCATCAATCTTCTTAAAAATGAACCTGACCTCAACAACCAACACTACATGAAGCCATTAATAAGAATACCTGAAGCCTATGAGGTATGTTTAGATAAATCAAACATCCTTACCAAATCCCTAAAAAACTTCTTAGGAGTTTCTCTGGTTGGTTTACCAACTGATTTCACTATCCACAAGGCTTTCAACCATGATCCAATGCACCAAAGACCCGACTCCCTATCAGTTTACATTGATTTTCCCCATGTCTGATGCCCACATATGGCCTCAACCTAGCATTACATATGAAACAAACACCTAACATTTAGAATATAACTAGATACCTTTGAGTCTATTACATATCAACCTCTTGGAGTCACCACAACCATTTAATGACCAGACTAGCACAAAACCACAACCCTTATCATGAGAGGGACATTTTACTTATGAAAAGATTGATGGTCCCCACTAAAATAGTATCCTTATTGTAGCCTTGAAATGCATACAATAGTCTACCAGACCCTCAACTAGTCGATCCCCAAACGTGGTGACTAAACATGATCATCCATTAATACACGATTACTAACAAAAACTATATGTTTTTCACAACTAGATACCTATAATGTAGTTCAATTCATTCAAAAATCCATTAATGATGTGAATAACATTCTCCAGTAGCCTAATAATGGGTTACAACTTGCGAACCAAGGGTCATGTCTCCTCATGAAAGATGCTTCTTAAAAATTCATTACTGCATCAAGGATAAAACTAGGTTGACCACACAATGGTACCCTAATCTATTTTTGATGTTTTCTTCCACCATGAAGATATATCTACACTCATAAAACTATGGAATCCATGCCTTGAAAGATTCATGAATACCATGTCATTTTCTAACTCCAAGAGTGACCCCTAACAGAAATTATTAGTAACCTACTGCCACAATTTCTTTGGGGGTTTTCAATATAAATTAAACATTCTCAATGGTCAAAAAATCACCCTATTTCTACCTATTCAATTGACTCCACATATAACCATCAACATGAAAACTAACACATTCATTCTCTCTCAACAAGGAATTATAGCACTACTCTTGTTTCAACAGAGTGATTTCATTCATGTTATGAATTTATGTTCCAAGACTCACATCTGTCTTCATCTTTTCACACTCTAAATGGTTCCATCTAAAACTAAACTTGATCACTCTATACACTCCTCTTTAATATTGAAATCTCTTTTCTACTAAGATTTATTGTGCAACACCCATCACATGAGTTTTAGTTCAAAACATTGATTGTAGAACCATGATATGACCCTCCTAGGATCGATATCCTAGGATCTTCACTCAATATTCAATGAGAGTTTCATCCCAAAATAATATGTGAAAAAATATTTAGTCATGCCCTCGATACCAAAATCATCCATGTGAACCAAAACCCACCCTAGTTTCATGAGTATTAGCACTCAGTTACACTATACAATAGGGCAGCAAGACATCTTTCATTACCTTCCTTTAATCCTTCCATGGTTCATTCACATGAACATTAAATTTTTATCAATGATAACTTCCCCTATGACATTGACCCTGACCATTCCTTCTCAAGGAACAACCTCTCCCAGGTTACATTCCCACAACATAAGAAACCAACTCACTGGTAACCAGAGTCACATATCTAAGAGCATAAAATCCTACACACAATCCACTATATGATCTAACTATGGGTCACATTTCATAGAATTTATTCAATGCATATATTCATAGAAATTACATGATGGTTTTTCCCATAGGCCATCCATGTCATGGCCAAAGATGCCACATTTTGTTAAATAGATTACCAACAAGTTCTTGATGGATAAATCTTCATAGGCTATAGTTGGAACCTTAATTAATTGAATATATTCAATGGAAACTGACATAATATTATTACTGAGGAAACTATTTCCCGATGATGTCTTAACAAGGTACACTTCACCCTCTATGCATAGAGACGATATCATCATCACTATCGTCATTTCCCTCACCGCCCAGGTACACCACACCATAGAATCACATGAACTTTTATTATAAGTAAATATGTATAATGGTTTTAATGAATATTATTACATCAAGAACTCGAAGGTCCAAAAAAAATGTTCCTTACACTAAAAATATGATCCCTTCATTGTTAGTAAAAATCTAATGATGTAGTAGATATGTCATTTGAACATACATGCCAAAAATTATGCATGTGATGCCACTTGCTGATAAGAACAAGAGTTGAAACCATATGAAATAATAGACCTCAAAATCCATGTGTGTCACATGAGGTGAAGTCATATAACAATAACATCACAAACCAAGAACATAAATCCCTTGCTCTGGTAACATGAACCTCCCTGAGAATGGTGTTTTCATTGCACCATAATAATTTTTGTCAGAAGATTTGACACATTATTATGTTTCATGTGTACTAACTTCTAATATGAGGAAAAAAACTCTTATCATCTTACCCCATTTTGTAACATCCTGACTCGAATCACCATGTCTAAGATGGAATGTCACATAACCATATGCACATCTCCCCATCCACGAGAGGAAGAAGATTCTGAATAAAGTTCTAAGGTGGATTAGGTAGAGACTATACCCTCCATAAAAGTGTAAAATAATAAATAAATAACCAAAATATAACAATATACTATCAGATTATGATGATACCCAAAAACATATCATCTGTTATAAATGAATGTGAAAACAACATACTCAAGCATTATAAATGACCACATGACACTAATCACCCACTGATCTAATAACATACATAATATCTAAAGAGAATAAAATTACAATAGGCTCTGCAACACCCATCATCACCTCATCCTAGTCACTAAACTCGCAACATGCTATCCAACACAGTGATCGTATTTTAGCCTTAGTCTAGCTATAATTTTAACCAGTGAGGGATGATCGAACACCCAAGTGATATGGATTCCTAATTAGGGTGTGAGTATGAATCAGTATGACACCACCAATTCGGTCCAATACCCACAGGTAAATCCATTTTACATGCATTTGATAATATTAGTAGAAGATAAATGACTAATACATAATTTCATAAACAAAACATATAATCCCAAATGAACAGAAGGAAAAAAAATTGTATATTGAGCAATTGTGTGCTTACCATGTTTCCAGGAACCCAAAACAAACCCTCTTTGGCTACATGCTAGAAGAATGTCAACATCTGTAACTATCCATCACAAGTCATATAAAAAATCCTTGTTTTGGGTGGAACCCTACACATATTAGTTTGGAATCCAAGTTATGCATTTAAAGAACAACTAGACACCCATCACTGATGGTGGTCATTATTAGGAGCACCACACACCCCACCCTGATGGTGGTGATTATCAGAAACATCTCACACAACATCCTGATGGTGGTCATTAGCCTCAGATGATGGGAAGTCCCAACTGACATGTCTGACGTAGTTCGTTAATCACATCACCCTTGCATCACATTCTCCCATTTCATCTTGTAATCAAGAGATTATCGTTTCCCAAGAATATTCTACTCCTACATTAGTATAAATTTCTATTATCTGACCCATACCATCAAAAAATCCATAGTTCTTGGTCGTTATCATGTCATCACACTCCCTTAAAAGGGGATTTTTAAACAGAACTAAAAAACCTTGTAATATTGATACCTAATGTAAGGTTCTATAGGATTTGAAATACCACACGTAATACACATATTAACAAAGAATAATAACACATATCAGGACTAGTTATCAAGAGTATACAGAAAAATTATATGATCACATACCAAGCATGGTCTCAAGGTCCACCCACTCACCCACATGAAAACACACATAAATCATGGTTTATCAGGCATCAAACAGATCTCACATAGGCCACACACACAAACATATGATAAATAATAAAACATAGGCTCACGGACCACACACACACACACACACACCCACACACACACTTGTGATCAACCCTCTGTCATCGTTAGATGACATCAAGCAAGTGTGCGAGGGTCATTCGTGGCCCTTGTAAATTTGTTCAGTTACATTATGAATAGATCCTTAATTAATCAAGACATGAGGTTCATAACCAAATTAATAAATTACGTGTATTTCACTACACATTTATAAATTAAGTTTCATTCACCGAAGGTGGTGAAACTCATATAACATACCAATAAACCATGCATAAAATCAAGTGTAGTGTAAATAGACTACCTACCTCAAATGAAGTCAACTCTAAGACAATTAAGTCCCAATAACCTTTTTGAAGTTGTCCATGTCCATTCCATCACCATCGATCTCCATAAGGTTCTAACTCATTCCCAAGTATTCCAAAATATTTAATTATAAAAAAATTATAATTAATTAAATTATTACAAGGAAATTCACCTTATAATGTGATGAACATAATTTCTGAAGGAATTACCAGATCTCACCCACTATCCAGGACCATGAGAAAACCACCCATGGAAGGCCTGCAACATTCTCCAGACATTATTCCGGAAAAAAACCTTATCACATAACAACAAAAAAAGGGAAAATTTAATATAATTAAATGATACCATTTATATGGAACCAAAAAAAGCAATGCAACTTAGTCTCAATGTCGACTAATGGTGTTTGATACACTCCCGACACACTCCCATTGCGACCTAGGGTTTCCCATCAGTGTTGATCTGGAGGGGGGAGGCCTCACACTTGCAACTTTGTTCTAGAAGGCTAACATAACCTCCCACTTCCATCTTATCTTGTTTTATTTTCTTTTTGCAGTTCTTTAATGTTGGCTTCCTTCCTGGTTGGTGCAACGCGTAACGCCTCCTCAAATGGTACCCACGCTATTTCTCTTTTAATGGGGTGTTTTTAATGCAGGCCAAGATCGCATGAATTAATTCACATAGTGACACTCTTTTCACAAAACAACATTATTTGATGTTGATTATTTTTCTTATATAAGGAGGCAGAGGCAAGGCATTTGAACAACACCGACAGTAAAAACAATGAGAGAAAATCCCATTTGGTGATCACATTTCTTGGTTGATCATATTTACTACTCTCCATATTTTGATCCACACTTTAATTCTTCAGTATTACTTTTGATATACCTTACATTTTTTGGGAGTCTCTACCGAGTACCTCTTGATTTTAGGGGGTCCCTCTTTCTGGACTAGGTCCCGTGGTTTTTCTATTTCAGGGTTTCCACAAAAAAATTTCTTATGTCAACTTTATTTTCTACAAATTTAATTTTTGGTCGCTGCACATCCTTTTTAGTTTTGGTGGAAATATTTTATTTCCACTGTGCGTTCTCTTTTCAATTGTTTTCGCATTCTTCACTCTCTCATCTTTACCAAAATCTTGTATCAGAGGGATTGGTTGAAGTCCTCATTTGTATAACATGAAGAAAAACATCTGGTGGAGAAGTTTTTTCAATAAAAGAACATTATCAGAAGACATCGGTGGTACCAGAGGTTTTTCTCTGATATCAAAAGTCTGATTGACTAGAAAGAGTCATGAGGCGTGTTCCATTGGTGATAATAGTCAAAGTTCGATTTTGGATTTCTTTTTGGAGGGAGACAGATTTCAGGGTTGGCGGTGATCCCCACTAGAGTTAGAGGGGGAGTTTGTTGGGCGTCTTCCTGGTTGGCGCACCATGAAACGCCTCCTCAAATGGTGACCACACGATTTCTCTTTTAATGGGGTGTTTTTAATGCAGGCAAAGATCGCGTGAATTAATTCACTCGGTGACACTATTTTGACACGATGACATTATTTGACGCTGATTCTTTTTCTTATATAGAGAGGACGAGGCAAGGCATTTCAACATCACTATAAACAAAAACAATGAGATAAAATACCATTTGGTGATATCTTTTCTTCTATGATCATCTTTACTAATCTCCTTCTTTTGATCGACACTTTTATTCCTGATTATTACTTTTGAGACCCCTTCCATTTTTTGGGAGTCTCTACCATGTACCTCTTGATTTTAGTGCATCCCTCTTTCAGGACTAGGTCCCGTGGTTTTTCCCTTTCGGGTTATCCATGTAAAAATTTCCAATGTCACCTTTATTATCTGTTCATTTAATTTCAGGTCGATGTGCATCCATTTTATTTGGGGGGAAAGATTTTATTTTCTCTACGTGTTCGCTTTTCAATTGTTTGAGCATTCATCACTTTCCCGTCTTTCCCGACATTTCATTTGGTGGCTATCATGAATCTTGTGTTTCTTTTGGATCTTTGATTCTGGAAGCATAAAAGGGGTTTGCAACACCATTTTCTTCGTTGATCCATGTCCCCAACGACAGTTTCTTCCACTTCCCTGGTTCACACGACATGGACTCTAGAGAAGGTGTTTTTGCTGTTCAAAACTGACCGGATCCATTCTCAGAGTAGCGTTTCATGGTCAGATCGGCTTGGATTTCTTCTTCGGTGATGCTACATCAGTGTGACTTATGGCCATTCAGTCCTGAGTGACAGTGCTTCGACTTTGAGATCTTGGGTAAGTCTTCCTCTTGGGGTTTCACAGCTGGGATGTCGGGGGAGGTATCATGGATGGCATTGGGGTTTCTTCAGATTCGGTGTCCGAGTTTCATTCAATAAGGGAGGCTTTATGTTGGGATGATATGGCTACTACTCCAGCACTGGTCTGGCCAATATGGTCTATTTTTGGAAACTCCTCAGACCTTCCAGTCATCCATTTCAATTGAGACAGACCCCTGTTTCAGTCTCTTTGAGTGGTGATACTGAAGGAATGATTTGGTTTTAATGGGTCATTGAGCTATTGATCATGTTTATTCTCTCTCTCTATCATTTGAATATAGCGGTGGTTATGTTTCCTAAAATGCATCCACCAGGATGATAGGTTCTTGTTTGACAGATTTTGTTATGGTGAAAGTAAGGTTGTAGGTGAAGGATGAACTTGTCTGTGGCAATGCGAAGTCACTGATGGTGGTATTATGGTCTCATTATTTCTTCATTTTGGGGAACACACACAGTCTACATGGAATTTCTCCATATGAGGATAGAGATGGTCTCTTTCTCAGTGTATGGATATTCATATTTGGAAGATTGGGAGGGTATGACGCTGCCATCGGTACCGGGCCCGTGCAATTTTGCACGGGACAGCTAGCTGAGCACCAACGCTCTGGTAGAGGCGTGCCTTATCAACATTGATGTTGGGTGGGGGTACTTCTACGTAGTCTTGTGGTCAGTTAAAACCCTCATTTGTTTGAATTTTTTTATGTCCCTTTGTCTGTGAAGTCTTGGTTTTTATTTACCATTAAAAGGTGTTTTTATCCAAAATCAATAAATATTTAGGACTTCGTGCCATTCAGTCAATTAAGAAAAATAGAAGTAATTTCCAATTAATAGACCTTCGATGAAACACCCATAAATGAAACAAATTCACCATAATATGATATCCTTGAAGCATGTTGATTCAAAGCCCCATCATTCTAAGAAAATTTTATCATGATCTAATGAAATTTTCATCCAATTCCTTAATCAAGATCATGCTGAAAATTAATCATTGATCAAGATGATTTATGGGGAAATATTCAAGGATAATTGGGAAATCATGAATTCAAAAAGGATAAAAATTACTAAGATGATCATCCATGAAGAATGAATCAATGATCCTCCACCATGTGAGGACGAAGAAGATCAAGATCGATTAAGAGCCTAGGATCATGACTAGATTTTCCAATGAATCTAGATCAAGAAATGATCAAGGAAAAACCACTATCATGATATACCTAGTTCATATCTGTCACTAAAACAAGAACATATCATCATATCTGACAATCAAAGCCTTAAACTATGTCACCATTCCAAGGAAGAAGAGAGGATCTGACAAGAACATGAAGTAGGAAAATAAAATAAGAACGTACATTGATATCCCAAGATTTAATATCTCTATATCCATAATGAAAAAAATAGAAATTTGTGTAATTCACTTTAGAATCCTTTGGAGTTCATAAGTTTGGGGGAATTGTGAATGGGAAGAAAAATATTGAATTCATAGAGGTAAATGTCATTTAATTGAGTTTTGGATAATTAAAAACATCCATACATGGTTTCTTCAAAATGTTATCTAAACTGTACGCTAACCATAGGAGGATACTACCTCTCCTGGGAAAATCACATTATTTGGTCATACAGTTTGTCAAAACATGAAAATCGGGAATTGTGAATGGGAAGAAAAATATTGAATTCATAGAGGTAAATGTCATTTAATGGAGTTTTGGATAATTAAAAACATCCATACATGGTTTCTTCAAAATGTTATCTAAACTGTACGCTATCCATAGGAGGATACTACCTCTCCTGGGAAAATCACATTATTTGGTCATACAGTTTGTCAAAACATGAAAAAACTACGATTGACAGTGTTCCTTATCATGAATATGATCAAAAAAATTATTTATATGCTTACCCACACTAGTATTGGAGTACAAAATGTTGAACCATAGAGACTTTTATGTTTTTAAAACCAAAAACAATAATAATAAAAACATGAAAAAAACAAAAAATAGGAATAGAGTGGGAAGTGAAGTTTGGAAGTTAATGTATAATGATTGAATAATGCATGGGGAAGAGATGGTGTAGAAAAAGAGATTTAGACCTATAATGACCCACTCTATTCATACATGGTTATTACATCTTTTTAGATGAATGTTCATTAAATTTTAGAAAACATATGCCAAAGGACCATAATAGTTTAGTGCCTTTGTAAATGTGGAACACATTATTCTAATTTTATGAATGATCTTAAGCATCTCCAATAAATACCTTCCCCTTTAGTGTTTCTAAAAATATATTTATATCTTGGTGAAAATAAACATAAGAAATGGGTGATCTCAAAAGCTCTGTAAGGGTAAACAATAGAGATATCAATCATATTATAATCATAATACAATGTAAAATAAAAAAACATTTGAAATTCATATCCCGCATATAAAATATAATTATATCATGTTCTGGAATAAATAATTACTGTTCCTAAATAATAAAAATAACATATTACATGAGAGAATAACATATGAAATTTAATTTTTGGCGTACAAATTATCATATGAAATTTATTTCTTATTTTAGAAGGCTCATTCCCAAGACCATCATAGTGGTCAAAGTCTATTACTAAACCATGTTCACACCTCATTCCAACACTATATTACTTATCTGAGTTAATTACCCGTTCCAGTCCTTTATATATCATGAGATATAAATATTTACTACGTTTATTTGAGGGAGATATAGTTCCCACCCATCACATAATTAAAAGAATACAAATCTGTTCCATGAGAACATAATTGATTCATAGAACACTTAAAAGAAATGGGATTCAAAAACATAATTCCATTATAACATAACCAATGGAAAATAAATGGGGTTATTTAATATCATTTCATGATAAACATATAAACCATGGAAATAACGTTATCATATATATAAAATAATTTTGAGAGATCACTTGAAAATTAATCATGAAGAAAATATTCTTTCTTCTTGAAGACATTTTTTTTCTTAAAATGACATGCAATATTTAAAGAAAATATTTTATTTGATATTAACCTTGGAATATTATAAGGGAATATTCAATTCAATAAATCTTAGTGAAATCATAATAATAATTTCATGATGTATAAGTTAAAAAAACATTCTTCTCATACTTTTGTTGGGAAAGTCACATAATACCTCATTATGAAAATGAAAAAAAGTTTCCTTTAAAACCGTTTAGTAAAAATTCACACATTTTTTAAAATGAATTTAATTTTTTTAGAAAAATATTTATTTTTTATGAACCATCTATATATATGATAAATATTCTGCAACAGATACTTATATATAAACAATCACAAATAAAATGGGATTGTTAAATTAACCCTTACCTTATGTCGATTTAATTTGTTCCTATATGCAACTACATTATAATGGATTAAAGAATGATATAAAATTATTATAGAACCATATTCATATTTTTTTATATCATATATGATCCTATTATATCATATAATTTGTTTTGTTAAAAATCTTTTATTATTACTCTTCTTTTGGGAGTTAACTACCTCATTTTCCTTTGCATGGTTTGTCATATAAGTCTTAGTTCTTCTATATAGGATATAGTTTCATAATTTATAGAATTATATTAATTTAATATATATCATATTTATTAGTTATATGAGTTTATATAATCATTTTTGAATGGAGAATATGTTAAATAAATCACATTACATCATGGAGACGGTAGGGCGTACGTATGCACGAGCGATGATATCATTCCTTTAATGGTAAAAGGGTAAGTGGATAACATATATATATATATATATATATTACAAAATAAATATCATCTTATAATTAATATATATATATATATATATTACTTCCGTCACTATACCCATCCAAATAATGTACTGATGAAAAACACATTACATCACGACATGAAGATGCTAAGTTGTATGTACGCACATGTGATGATTTTATTTTTCGTTGGAGGGATAAAAGGTGAAATATAGTTGTTACATAATCATAATAAAATATCATTATATAAGTGATTCTGGAGTTATTATTTTATAATGGAAAAAATATGTAAAGAGAAAGTAGAAAAAGAAATAATTTAGAAAGAGTCAATAAAGATGATTACCTCTTTTTTAGAGAACTTCTTTTAGATATCCTTTTAGGGACACTAAATTTTGTTTTTTGAGAAGTCCAATGTCACAACCCAATCACATATACATCTTTATTTTATCCTTTTCATATAACTATATCTCCTGGTTGAGGTTTTTGATTGTGTCTTAGTCAAAAATTTTGGATTTTGGAGATTTCAGGTGGTTTTTTCAAGTGGTGCCCAGGTACCACATGGTTAATAGAAACCAAACCATAGTTGTAGGTATCCATGTGGCTAGTCAAGGTGTGGAAAATAACTACTAAGAAAATTGTGCATGGTCACACAAATTATTTAGTTTAGCCATGTGGCCGGTACCAGGTCGTGCAGTTGCTACCGCACAGTTGGTGCATGATTTGTTAGACATTGTGGCTAAATCATGCGATCAGACCATAATTTTTAAAAAATAAAATACCTAATCTAGCCTATAACCCTTTTAACCCAAAATTTAACCCCTCCACATTGTTTGACCATAACACATGAAGGTAACCACCTAGGTCCCCTTGAATCATCCTCCCTCCACGGCTGTCCCTCTTCACATCCAATGTACTTTTTAGGGTTTCTTGATCATGTTTCCTCATTTCACTCATCCCCTTCATTATTTCCTGTATTTAATTTGGGTATTCATTATTTGGATGAAATTTAATAGCTAGTTTTTTTTTGTTTTTGTTGTTTTTTCTTTGGATTTATGGTATGAAGTTGGTCTGTGAGGCCTTGTTCTCCCTCTTATTGAAGCCTCATTGCACCAACACATGTTAGAGGTAGGTGTTTCCATGTTTTACCTTTCCATTTAAAACCATTGGTGCTTTTATGCCTTCAATTAATTTTTGTATATGATTAACAGCTCCAAAAAGAATGTAGATAAATTATCATAGTGTTTTCACATTGGTATAAATTGTTAAAAATATATTTTTAAATGATTTTTTTATTATGCCTATGTGTTGGTGATTTGGAAGTGTTTGATAAAATGCATATTTTTTTCATAGAAAAAATCAATTATTGTTATGATGTTTGGACGTTGATATATTTTTGGAAACCTAGTATCAATTTATGGGTTTGTTCTAGTGTGCAATTTGAATTCCTTTTTGATTTAAAGGGTATAGTAAAATGTTTTGGGAAGGGTTATTATGGTCTAAAAGTAAGGTTATTTGTACTATAAAATTTTATTGAATGGATGGGTTTGATTATAATGTTAAATGTTGGTTTAAAATTTTTTTGGGGTGTTTTCATAGAGATTTAGAAAGTTTAATTGGATAAAGGCACATCAATGGGTGCACATGGTGAACACATGGATGTGCACTCAAATGAATTTTGAACATCAAAGTGATGATTTCATGAACCTTGTTTTCCCAAATAGTGTGTTTGTTCCTTTCTGCATGATTTATAAAAATGGTCTCAAATGTGGGTTTAAATGTTTTACTCGTTTGATAAATGATATGTTTTTTGGGGTTTTGTTTGGAATAAGGGCCAGTTTGGCATATTTTATAAGGTTTCATTTTTACTCAATGTTTGGAAGGGACTTTGTAAAGGTGACGAGATTTAGAAATCTTGAGGGCTCGTTTGGCCTTGAAAACATGAAAGTGGTATTAGGTTGTTTTGGAAATAATGTGGAACTATTGTTTGATATATTGGGTTTGAGAGTATTGAAGGCCTGAATATCATCTTATTCTGTATTTGGAAATGGAACATGGTTGTGAATGTTTAATGCCTGATTAGCATGTTAAAATGTATTGAGAAACTATTTATGAGATTATTTGATGTGATGAACTAGTAGAAACATTCAATAAAGTGATGTATATATGTACACATATATACTAGGAACCCCTATCTAGGATTTACCTTTATGGGTTATCATATAGGTGGTCTATGTGTTTAGGGAAGGCAAGTGTGATTATGACAGGTAAGGTGAGTCATGGGTGGGGGGCATCCTACTTACACAATTTTTATTATTTACTGTGGGTTCCTCAACATCTTTTAGAGGATCAAGTGAGGTTTCATTCCAGCCCCAATTAGATGGGTTGGTACCCTCCTAGATTTGATATCATTCTCGGAGGGTTGTGACATTGGATTGGCCAGTTGAGAGTGTCCATTTTAGGGTGTCAAGTTGAAGGTGTCTTGTTGGTTATAGACATAGGTAATTCACTATATTTTAGTGGGTGGTTCCAAAATGAGTACGTCCAAGGGTCTTCTAGGGATGTTAATAATCACCCATGGTTATTATCAGTACTTTATTATTTAATTTCCATTGAACATGCATCTTCATCCTAAAATTTTTACATATCCATTTTCATCACCTCATTGGTTTTAACAGGTTCGGGTCTTAGTGTTGAAATGGTAGCCTTAATTTAAAAATAAATATTTTTGTTGCAATGTTTTGGAATAGGGAAAAAGTGTTCATTTTTAAAAAATTATAAAAACCTATTTTTATAATTGTATTTAAAAGTTGGATTAATGGATTTATTTGGTAAAGGAAACAAATGGATTCTATAGTGATTTCCCATAGATATATTTAACTCACACCCTAATTATACCTTTTAATGTTGGTTGACCTAAGTTGTTTTGCAGGTCCTCCATATAGTTCAGTTCTTTTAGTTCAAATTTGATTTTGGAGTAGTTCGGTCTTGTGGATGGTGATAACCACGATGTCACATGGAGATTATATTATCATGGTCCTGTTTTTAGTTTTCATTATTATTTTTATTGTAGTTTATTCCAAGTTTACTTGTTGTAACTGAATTTGCACATTCATCTATTTGAGATTTTATTATTGAATATTATGGCATGTTCAGTTTATTATATTTGATCCTGGGTATTATTTGGTTTGAAATTGTTCCCACTTGTATGTTTTGATACCGGAAACTGTTTTCCTGGCTTTGGAGATTGGGAACACCCCTTGGGACATACTACAGATCGGTTCTGGTGTTGGGTCAAATGACATCCCCAGGTCAATTCATGAAAAACTGACTAAAGACCCGGAAATTCCATGTAATTTTTTCAATTATATGGGAATTTTACGAGTCTGCGAATATTGATGGGGCGTGATTTCGAGGCCCAGAATGAAATTCTGAATATTTTCCAGGTATGTTCAGTAAACACGCGAGTAGGTTTTTGTAACATTTAAACCAGTTCTCAGAATTGAAATTTGAGGACACTGTTGAACTCAGAGCACTGATATTCGCTTAAGGAGACCTTCACCTCGACCGTAGTTAGTCGAGGGTGAAAGTAAGTTTTCGTGTCTTACGTGGAAATAAAAATAAAATAAAAGGAAGGATTTTATTTTATTTTAACCTCCAATTTGAATGATTGGTGGTTGGGACCACATGAGCTAAGAAACCCCCTTTTTTGAAATAATGGTGGTCGGGACCACCCTGACCCCTCTTAATGTGTGGAAAACCTCCCAAATTAAAATAATTAATTATGCCAACTCTCTAATTAATTATTTGTGCCATTTAATTGAGCCATTTTATTTTGGGCCAATGTCAATTAATTGTGTAAACCTATTTTAATTTATGTTGGCTCCTCAGTTTAACATTAGGGGAAAATCATTGGAAAGGGAGAGATTTTGGAGGATCTTTCTGTCCAATGAAAAAAAACACCCATCAAAGGTCATTCTCCAATGAAGAATGACCTCCTGAATCGAAGAATGCGGATGACGCTTAATCCCGGATCAGAAGCATCATGCGGAAGTGACAAACACCGACGTCCCCAAGGACTTCATCTTCCACCTCTCGACTCCTCCAAGGAAAAAAAGGTAGGGAATGTTATTTTTAATACCATTTTCTGTGTTCTTGACATCATTATTGAATTAAGAATTCCATCTGAGCTACATGTTACCGCTCTAACACGGAGGGTGCGGTCCAGAAGAACATGGCCCGACCACTGCGCAATATTTTTGGTTTTTATGGAGTTATTTGTGATTGAGGAAGACTATGACCGGTGTCAGATACTGGAACCAGTGGGACTCGCGAATGGTGGCTGACACTCTGGTCGGCTGCGACGAAGGCAGCGGAATGAACACACTGCCAGAGAAGGGTCACGGCCCGTCGGTCGCGGCAGAGCGGAGGCGGCGACCGGTTCGTGGTTGACAGCATGATGGGAGGCAAAGGCGTGCGTCCACGCCGCCCGGCTAAGAAGGTGCCACGGAACATGGATGTGGCAGTGGGGGAGAGTTGGTCGGCTCGCTGCCGGCCACCAGTGATGGCGCGACACACGACCATGCCACGTGGAGGAACGGATGGCCATCCGGCCATCCGGGGCCTCCCAGCGGACAGCCTAGCATGGGATGCACTGCAGGATGCCCAAGGGCTGCCTGGGGGCCACCTAGTAGGCCGGGCTGGACCCAGAGGGCTAGGTCAGACCCAAGTCTGGACCTTGGTTGACACGAAATGGGTCAGGTCGGTCAGACCGGGTCAGACCGGACCCAGACAATCATCGACCCTTTTCACTCATTCAGCCATATATTGAGCAATGGGCTTCCATTGAAGAACCGTCTATGGATTCAGAAACATTAGATCAAGAAGGTCCTTTTGGTATAACCCACTTGAGTTTTGGATAATGTTGGGGGTATGGCTGGGTTAGATTCAACACGAATCCAACCAGGCCATCCGGACTAAATGGCTAATAACATACAGACCGTGTGTCCGATTGATGTGCCGTCAGTTTAATTGGGTCCCTTTTGATGTGACCGACCTTTGGTATAGTTATTCGTGGGACTTCATGGCATTTGGAGTATCAACATGTGGCTTGAGGAGCAGACCCTCCCAGAATCAAGAGAGCATAGTGGAGGAACCCTGTAGCAAGCTGTAACATGAGAAAGGGATTCTATGAGGGTCTGCGCTTTGGGATCCTATGTCGGTATATACATTGGGATCCAATGTGGGTATGTGCTTTGGGATCCGACATGGGTCTGTATTTGAGATTCTCACTTGGATCCGCTCTAGGAATCCACGTGGGACTACACTAGGATCGTATGTGGGTCTGCTGTACTAGGATCCTACGTGGTTTTGATGATTTAGGATCTATTGTGGGTCTTCCTCTTAACAAAGTAAGATGAATCATTAGTTACATCTAATCATATATCCTATCATACCTATATTATACCTTGTGTGACTTGAGTATTTACCTTTGTGGTAATATTCTATGTGGCGTACCTTTGGGGTACTTACATTCATGATGATACCTTTTTGGTATTCTTCTATATGGAATACCTTTGTGGTAATTAACTTCATAGTGATACCTTTTTGGTATTCAACTGTGTGGTATACCTTTGTGGTACTTACCTTCTTGGTGGTTACCTTCGTGGTATTCTTTCCTTCATGGAACAGTTGTACTTTGGCTACATATTTGGGCTTTGAATTTTTTTCATGAATGAGATGGGTATACATGATAACTTAGGTATATGTATGGGCATATACCTAAGTAGGGATTTTCTGTTGTTTTCATGCTTTTTAGTTTATCCTTAGTGGATTTTGTGAGACCTTTGAGGGTCTTGGGGTCCCTACTAAGTATCGTTATACTCACCCCTGCACGGGCTATGCACACACCCTATTGTGTTTGGTGTAAATGATGGACAATGTTGATTGAGGACAAGGGTTCCATAAGTAGAGGTAGCTTATAGGCCGACCTTAGATGAGTCATACTACAAAGATGACCGTTCAACAGCTGTACCTACACTTTAGGTAGGATCCTTAGTGGTTGTTCACAGGAGTTGTTCATTTTACTTGTACCTTCTAGTTTTTCTGTACTTTCCCATTAGGCTTGTATTCTATCCCCTTTTACAACTGTACACAATCTTTTACTATTCTGTTTACTCATGTTCATATATTTTTGTGTGCTTGGTTGTTTAAGTATACAGGTTATAAAGGTGATGCCTTCCTAGTTTCAGGGAATATTTCTTTAGTGCTATTCGCCAGCCCATGTCCTATGGATGTTGGGATTGGGGTGGTCATGACACAATCCTCAGGGGACTGGTTCTGAAAAATTAGTAATAGTGGAGTTGGTTCTACCGTAGAATGTTGGACTCTGATGTTTTAACTGCAATAGTGTTAAGTGTTATGAGTATGGTTATCATTTTAGGGAATCCAGTGCTGTTGTGGTGGCCTACTTACCCATACACCAGGACCCTATCTTCTAATTTCTGACTCAGTGCATGAAAACACTAATTGCGTTTGTGTTTAAAAATGTTTTCTTTGTGCTCTTTTTGAGTCAGCTCACCTGGTATAATTTTTTGTCCATGGCACACCTGCTTCTTTTCAGGATGCCTCTACGTATACCGCCAGCTAGGGTTCTAGGTATAGTACGTGATGGTAGACCACTGAGCGACGAGGCCTTGGTGCAAGACCCTATTTTAGTAGGGGGGCTAGCGAAGGCACCAGTGGTACCATTACCCATTGAGCCACCGATGCCACCAGCCCTAGAAATAGAGGGTGCATGCTTCTTGAGTGCGTTTCACGCGTTCCAGCACCAGAGGTAACCCAAGTTCAGGGGAGAGACGGACCCACAAGCGGCTGAGGATTGGCTGGAGGCCAGGGTGAGAGTCTTCCGACTGGTATAGACACCAACTTATCGCATTGTGATCCTTTCCACTAGTATTCTATAGGCAGCAGCAGGTAGATGGTGGATCATCGGGCTCCAGGTTGATGACGAGGTGACCCTTCTCTGGGAAGACTTTGAGAGCCTGTTTCAGGAAGATTTTTTTCTAGTTACCCTTCACGCAGTGTGCATATAAGAGCTTCTTCATCTACAGCAGGGCAACAAGATTGTGTCTCAGTACTCAGCGAGGTTCACTAACCTCTCACGCTACTCCACTTATATGGTGCAGGACACATTCTTCATGGAACATACCTTAAAACAATGACTCAGGAAAGATATTAGGGCTTTGATAACTTCTATCAGCATCCTGATATAGGTGGGGATGTTAGAGTGAGCCCTATTAGTAGAGAGCTTTTTTTCTGAGCAGTCACCTGCAGGGAGACCCACCACTAGGCGTCACATAGAAGAGTCTTCTATAGCTGGAAGTAGATAGATGTCCCAGAGGTCCAAGAGGACCATACCTATAGGAGGATGACCGTAGGATTTAGGGTCGGTTGTACAGGGCACCAGAGATAGAGTCTGTCATGCGAGGAGTAGACAATGTTACACATGCAGAGGGTAGGGTCAAATGGCTCATGACTATATGACCCATCATATGGATGATCTGAAAACGGTCTAAGGTCTGCCCAGGTGGAGACAGAGGTTCGACCGAGGAGGCCCATAGGGAGTAGGCATACGTGGCAGAGCGGATGGCCATGTAGCTGGTAGTGGGTGACTATTCAAAATGTTACTCAAACCACTACCAGGTGGTCCACCCTGACCACAGGGAGCAGGTGGACCAGGGCGAGCACAGATCCAAGCAGCCGAGGCCCACAACCATGGTTCTCTAGAGATGATACAAGGTACGATCTATGTCTTCTCTACCTTAGCTATAGTACTTATAGACATAGGTACCCATCATTCTTTTATTGCCACTGCCCTCATTTGGAGCTCGATGATTTTGACGAATCTGTTAGCTTGATCCTTATGGCTAGAGACTCTTATGGGATAGGATTCAATGATTACACACTAGTTTTGGAAATGTGATCTTACTCTAAGAGGTGATAACTTTGGCTGAGATCTCTTAGAAGCGGTTTCGAGACCTTACGACATCATCTTGGGTATGGACAGGTTATCTACAGTCCATGTTCAGATTTACTATATTAGGCACAATGTTCAGTGTGTCCACACAGATGGGAGTTGTTTTACCTTCAACGGTGAGAATGGATCCTTTGCATCACAACATGGAATTACCCGGAGGAGAGAGAAGTTAATCAATCATCAGGTGGCTAGCCTTACCCTTGAAGTAGTTGATGTAGAGAGTCCAAGTTATCCTGAAGTGGTAGACTAGTTCATGGATGTATTTTCTGATGATGTACCAAGACTTACTCCACATAGATAGGTGGACTTTTACATTGAATTGGACCCCGGGATGACACAAATATCTACACCAGCATATCAGATGGCTCCCATAGAGCTTCGTGAGATGCGAGTACAGCTGGAGGACTTATAAGGGACGTGGTTCATTCAGCCCAGTGTTTCTCCTTGGGTAGCCCCGATTCTGTTCACCAAGAATGTGGATGGGAGCTTGAGACATTCTGTTGACTATCATCACCTGAACCAGGTGAACGTGAAGAACAAGTACCCACTCCCGAGGATTGAAGACCTCTTTGATCAGCTGAAGAGAGCATGATGGTTTACAATGATAGAACTCAGATCAGGCTATCACCAACTCAAAGTACATGATGAGGATATGCAAAAGACGACTATCAAATATCGGTATGACCATTATGAGTTTTTGGTCATGCCTTTCGATATGACCAATGCTCTAGCAGTGTTCATGGGACTCATGAATAAGATCTTCCAGCCAATCCTTTATCGCTTTGTAGTAGTCTTCATCTATGACATTCTGATCTACTTGGCTATTGAGGAGGAGCATGCTTATCATATTTGGATAGTTCTAGACACACTCAGAGAGCACAAGTTTTATGGTAAGATCTCTATGTGCCAGTTATGGATCTGAGAGGTTCAGTTTCTAGGACACGTCATCTCAGAGGCTGGGGTTACGGTGGATCCAGTGAAGATCAAGGTGGTACTTGCTTTGGAGCCACCCAGGAGTGTGACAGAGGTACAATGTTTCCTGGGTTTGGCCAGATACTACCGGAGGTTTGTGCCAGATTTCTCTAGAGTTGCACCACCTTTATCAGTATTGAGGAAGAAGGGAAAACCCTTAGTATTGTCAGGGAGATGCCAACATAGTTTTCAGGAACTCAGGAAGAGACTGACTAGTGCCCCATATTGAAGATTTTGGAGGAGGGCATCAGTTACGTACTCTAATGCCACGCATCAGGGACCGGGCTCAGATGTCTCCTGATGCAGGACCATGTAGTTATTGCATATGGTTCTCGTTAGATGAGAAAACATGATCATAACTACGCTACCTATGACCTGGAGTTTGTAGAAGTGGCCTTCACCTTGATGGTGTGGAGAAATTTCCTGATGGGAGAACGTTTTACAGTCTACTCTGATCACAAGAGTCTCCAGTGTATCTTCTCTCAGAAGGACCTGAACTTGAGATAGCAGCATTGCCTTGAGTTCCTCTAGGACTATGAATTTGAGATAGACTATACTCCTGGGAAGGGGAATGTTGTAGCAGATTCACTCAGTAGGAGTCCTGGTATACAGCTGCTTGGTGAAGCAATGGGAAGCTGCTCGCTTTAGAGATATCATTTGTGGAACGAGATGGGGAAGTTATTCTTCATTCTCTTATATTCAATCTCCACTTCTTTAGCGAGTCAGGGAGGCGCAGTATGGGGACACTGACTACGAGGCATGACATGTTCAGATATCCTCTGGGAATGCCCCTGATGGATTTTCTGAAGGTGGAGAGCATGTCATCCTCTTCAAAGATATACGATGGTACCAGTGTTGCTTTAGGATTAAGTGTTGAGGAAGTTCCACACATCCCCTATAGATGTACATCTGAGAGTGCAGAAGATGTCCCAAGACCTCCGACGACAGCACTGGTGGCCAGGAATGAAGAAAGTAGTAGCATAGTTTGTCCCACGGTGCCTCACTTGTCATTATGTGAAGGATGAGCATCAGTTACTAGAAGGATTAGTTCAGCCTTTAGAGGTACCAGAGTGGAAGTGGGATAGGATATCCATGGAATTTATGATAGGAATTCCACATACATCCATGGGTCATGATTCTCTTGTGGTGATAGTCGACGGACTCACCATGTCGGCCCACTTCCTACCGATCAGAGAGCTTGGGATGCCTCTATGTACAGAAGATTGTGTGGCTGCGTAGATTACTCTTGATGATTATCTCTGATCATGATGTATGTTTCACTTCCCATCTATGGAAGGGGTTTCAGGAGGCTTTCGGGACACAACATCATTCAAGCACCGCATTCCATCCTTATATGGATGATGAGATTGAGCAAACCATTCAAACCCTCGAGGACATGCTTCGTGCTTCCATCTTCGACTTCATTCATAGGTGGGAGGATAACATACCCTTGGTTGAGTTTTCTTACAAAAACAACTATCACTCCACCATTTGGATGGCACCTTTCAAGGCATTGTACATCTAACCTTGCAGATCGCCTTTGTGCTCGACTAGCCCAAGGGAGTCAGCACTAATTGGACAAGAGATGGTACGGGATACCATATAGAATGTCCAGATCATCCTAGAGTGGATGAAGACTACACAGAGCATGCATAAGTCTTATGACGATAGGATATAAAGACATCTGGAGTTCGAGGATGGAGACTGCATCTTTCTACGAGTCTCACCAAGATGAGGTTTTCATAGATTTGGATGGTTCAACAAGTTATCTCCAAGGTTCGTCAGACATTTTCAGGTCCCCGGCAGAGTTGGCGAGGTGGCTTACCACTTAGCACTTACACCTTAGTAGCACCGGGTGCACGACGTTTTCCTCGTATCCCAGCTGAGGAGATACGTGCATGACCCATCACACTTCATCGACCACAGTGAGTTGGAAATCGATAATGGGGTGGCATTTACAGAGGTTCCAGTAGAGGTTGAGGATCGATATGAGAGAGTCCTTCATGGGTGGTCGGTACCTTTTTTGTACGTTTTTTGGTAGCACGAGAACCTCTAGGAGAGAACATTGGAGCAAGAGGCTCAGATTTGTGCTTGGCACCCCCACTTGTTTTCCTAGTTTTTGTGTAATGTGGATTTTGGGGACGCAAAGCCCTGAGGTGGGGAGAATGTAATGACCCCGAAATTCCATTCAATTTTTTTTAATTATATGGGAATTTTACGACTTCGTGTAAATTGATGGCGCGTGATTCTGAGGCCCAATGGTCCCAAAATGAATTTCTGAAAAAAAATCAGGTACATTCAGTAAACGTGCGAGTGGGTTTTTATAACTTTTAAAATGGTGCTCGGAATTCAAATCTGAGTACACTATTGAACTCGCAGGGCCGGTATTCACTTAAGGAGACTTTCACCTCAACCGCAGTTGGTCGAGGGTGAATGTATGTTTTCATGTTTTTTGTGGAAATAAAAAAAAATAAATGGAAAACATTAATTTTATTTTAACCTCCCATTTGAATTCTCAGTGGTGGGGACTACAGGAGCTAGGAAACCCCCTTTTTTGAATTCTTGGTGGTGGGGACTACCTGAACCACTCTTAATGTGGGGAAAACCTCCCAATATCATATAATTAATTATAACAACTCTCCAATTAATTAATTATTCCATTTAATTGATCCATTTAATTTTGTGCCAAAGTAAATTAATTATGTAATCCTATTTTAATTTATATTGGCTCTTCACTTTATCTTTGGGGGAAAATCATTCGAAAGGAGAGATTTTGGAGGATTATTCTCTCCAATGAAGAACACCTCCCAACAAATGTTATTCTACAATGAAGAACGACCTCCGAAATTTAAGAATGAGGATGATGCTTGAGACAAGATCAGAAACATCTTGCGGGAGTGACGAACGCCGATGTACCCAATGACTTCATCTTCTACCTCTCGACTCCTACAAGGAACGACAAGGTAAGGAATTTTATTTTGAATACAATTCTCTCTGTTCTTGATATCACTCTTGAATTAATAATGCCTATGATCCACTTTTTACCACTCTAACGTAGAGGGTGTGGGCGAAATTAACATGGCCCAACCACTCCGCAATCATCGTATTTTTTGTAGTGTTTTTAGTGATGGAGGAAGTCAGTGACTGGTGTCGACAAATGGCCTAGGTGGGACTCAGTAATGGAGGATGTCACTCCAGTCGGTCGTGACAAGGGTGGCGGCACGACTCGACTGCCGGAGAAGGGCCGCGGCTCATCGTCCACAATGGAGTAGAGACGGTGGCCGGCTCACGGCCAACCGCATGATGCAAGGTCGTGATGAATGTCTGCCCTGCCCGACGAAGTAGGTGCCATGGTGAAATGCCACGGTGGGGGTGGAGGGGGGATCGCCTTGCTGCCTGTTGCTGGTGATAGTGCAGTGCACGACCGCGCCACGCGGAGGAGCGGCTGGCCATCTGTTCATCCAGGGCTGCCCCGGCGGGCTGATCCGGATCCAGCGGGTCAGGTCAGACTCGAGTCTGTCTGACTGGGTCAAACCGGACCCGAACCAACTTAGACCATTTTTTCTCTTTCATCCTTAAAATGAGATGCGAGTGTCTATTTGAAAAACCATCTATAGCGTCAGAAGCCTTTGATCGAGACGGTAATTTTGGTATACCAAATTTGTGTTTTGGATAAATTTGGGGGTATGGCTAGGTCGGATCGAGCACCAGTCCAACCAGGCCATTGGGACTAAAAATGATAATAACATACAGATCATGCATCCGGTTGACGCACATTAAGTTGTGTTGGGTCCCTTTTGAAATGAAATACCATTGGGGTACTTTGTAGTGGGACTTAGTGGTAGTTAGAGTACCGAATTGTGGATTGATGAGAGGACCCTCTCGGAATCAATCGAGCTTAGTGTGGGAACCCTATAGCTAGCTGTAACATGAGAAATGGATTCTATGTGGGTCTATTCTTTGGGATCCTATGTGGGTCTATACTGTGGGATCCTATGTTGGTCTATGATTTGGGATCCTAAGTGGGTCTTTATTCGAGATTCTCACTTGGATCAACTCTAGGAATCCATATGGGACTACTCTAGTATCCTACATGGGTCTGTTGTACTTGGATTCTATATGGGTCTGATGATTAAGGATCCTTCGTGGGTCTATCTCTTAACAGAGTAAGATGATTTAGTAGTTACATCTAATCATCTTTACTTCCGTACCTATGTTATACCTGGTGTGAGATGAGTCTTTACCTTTGTGGTAATCTTTTGTGTGGAATACCTTGGTAGGACATACCTTCATGGGGATACCATTGTGGTATTCTTCTGTGTTTCATACATTTTTGGTACTTACCTTCATGGTGATACCTTGGTTGTATTCTTCTGTATGGCGTACCTTTGTGGTACATACCTTGATGGTGGTTACCTTCGTGATATTCTTTCCTTTGTGGAACAATTGTACTTTGGCTATGGATTTGGTCCTTGAATTTCATTATGAATGAAATGGGTATACTAGATAACCTTGGTATATGTATGGTCATATACCTAAGTAAGGATTTTCAGTTGTTTTCATGCTTTTTGGTTTATACTTTGTGGATTTTGTTAGACATTTGAGCGTATCGAGGTCCCTACAGAGTATCGTTATACTCACCCCTGCACGGGCTATTCCCACACCCTATTGTGTTTGGTTCAGATGACGGATAGTGTTGACTAAGGATGAGGGTACCAGAACTAAAGGTAGCTCGGAGGTGGACCTTAGACGAGGTGTACCATAGATACGACTGTTTGAGAGCTATACCTACCCTTCAGGTATGATCTTTGGAGGGTTTTTGTATGAGCTATTCATTTTACTTGTACATTCCAGTTTTCTTGTACTTTCGAGTTGGGATTGTATTCTGGCCCCTTTTAATTATAGTACGCACTCTTAAACTATTTATTTTACTCATGTTCATATTTTTTTGTGTGCTTGGTTGCATGAGTTTAAAGGTTACAAATGAAATGCCTTCCCAGTTTTAGGGAATATGCCATTGGTGCTAGTCAACAGCCCCTAGCCTATGGAAGGCATGATTGGGGTGGTCATGGCACGACCCCTAGGGTACGGGTCGTGACTAAATGGCTTTAGAGAAAGACATTTCTATTTGGGGTGTCTGGTAGTTGGATAATAGGACTATTGGGACTTAGGAGGTAGGTATGGGAAGGGCTTCGTGAACCCTTTCTCATTCAGAACATCGAGTTACCAGGAATAGTCCATGTTTTGAGTCTCCATTATTTGTTATAGACTGAGGGATGACCATGGAGACGAGTTGGTGTCATGTTGTGATGTCACATGGAGTAGTGACCCATGTGATGTCCATATTCATGGTTCATTTTCCTCTTAATGTTATTTCATACTTGGGGCATCGCCTACTACCATATCCTCATCTCTTGAATAAATTATAGTTCTAATTCTAGTATTTTGGTGTTTGTTGTGGTTTCCCTTGGATTTTGGTTTGTGAAAGTGTGTTTTTTAAAATGAAAAGGGTTTTTGAAATGAAAAATCTTTCTTTCAAGTGAATTTGAAGTGGTAAAGTGGGTTTTAAAATTGGAAGCATTTATTCTTGAGAATTTGGTAAATGTTTATATTTTCTATGGATGTGGTGTGAGGGTGAACCTCAGTGTTATTTATAGACATTTTTACATGTGAGGGTACGTTTGTGTAAAGTGAATGTTTTAACATATTGATGGAAACAATGGAACACTTGTGCGACATTTCATGGGATGCCAAGGCTGGGTGTTTGAAATTAAGGGGTTGTCCTTGTTTTACAAAATTATTTTGGAAGGGGAAGTGATTTTGAAAATTGGATTGGGTTTTAAAAGATGGTTTTGGTACTTGGAAATTTTCTTTTAAAGAAGGTAGTTTTGAAAATTAAATAAAAACTGTGCTTTGGAAAATAATGTTTTTGGTTGTGCTTTGTGTGTTTGGCGTACAAACTGATTGTTTTGTCTTGGGATGTTCCTTTCGATTGTGTTTTGTCTTACCACCAGTTTCAGTTTTGTGTTTCTTAGGTTTTTTGGAGTATGCCACCCATAAAGGCTCCCAATTTATTAAAGATTCATGACCATCTTCTGTTTTTTCTTGAATTTTTCCTAACTTTCACAGTTTTATAGGACCAGTAGAGGTAGTTGTGTGGATTGAAGAGGTAGAGCATGTATTCAAATCATTGGGGACTGCCAAAACTGCTAGAGCTTGTCCATTTTCACGGATGTTTAGGGTCATTCTTTGGACCAGTGGAGGTTGGTTTTCCCATCATTATTAGAAGTTGGGATGACATTGGAAATTTCCTAGGCCACCCTTTTCCATGGTTTTATACCTAATGAGGTGAAGTTATGAAAGGTGGTAGATTTTTGGGTTGTTCAGTAGGGTAAATAGTCGGTGAAAGTTTATGCTGACAATTTTAAAGACCTAGTTCCTCTATTCATTTGACGTCTTCCCCCATAGATTGTGGGAATGGTGCTCTCATTTTGAGAAACATATTTTTCGAGGTTGGAGGATGGGGAATTTTTAGTGGAGTCCATTCTTGGGGTGTAGTAAGTGGTGGTTGGATTTCATGAAGGTTCCCCATATGGCGAGGACTCCATGCCAGAGGAACCTATATCTAAGGAGTTATCTTCATTGGTTCTAGTATCTAGTTAATTAGATCACTTCCTAGTGTTCCATTTCTATGGCTGGATAGGGAATTCAAAGCCGTCATGTTGCATCCCTCCAATGACCCACCATTATTTTTGCCATTTTGGTCATTTAAAGAAGTTATATAGGAAGTATCTCTTGAAGGAGGAGTTATGACTGGGGGATTCTAGTGACTGACTGTGAGGCAGGTGAAACTTAAGCTATCAAATCCCCATCCACAGGTCTCAGGGTGAGGCTCGTGCACAGTCATGCGTTTTTGAGGTTGTGGATCCTTGTCCAGGTTTTTATATTTAATTTTTTGATAGAGACACTTAAAATTTTTTTTGTTCCCATTATTCATACTATTTGGAGTTCTCATTTCATCATAAAAGTGTGATGAACTTGTTCTAGCACAATCCAAGCGATTGAATCTATTCTAAAATTGACTATCTGAATCGTTTGTTAATCCTAATTTGTGTTTTGATCCTGTATGAGATGGTCTCAGTTTAGTTATGCTTGTTTGGAATGTGTTTGGATTTTTTTTGAACTGGAAAAGTGGTGTCAGTTCTGGTTTTGTTGGTGACTGTTTAGATGTGAATATTCTTATGGAGTTGATGGGTAGTGTTTCCAGTCCTTTGCTCCGTTTGGGTTCCTTTATGTGAGTTTTCCCTAGTGTTGGAAAATTCAACCGGTCTGTATAATTCATAATTATAGTGGTGTTTTTTTCACCCTTGTGAAGAGGGTTTTCATTCATTATTGGGAGTTTCCTCGTACTGACAACCCGGTTAGCTGGGTCCCTAATAGAATCATTCTTATTAATGTTCTAGTGGTTGATTCGTTTCACTAAATCTAAGAGAGTCTATTTTGTTTGGGTGAGGGTTACCTAGTTTCCGATTGTGGTAAGGATGTTTTTTGTTTAGTGCGAAGAGTTTGGGTTGGTTCCTGGGATCCTGGTTTTCCAGGTCACATCATAGTGGGTTTCCCATTTATGATTTGGCAGTGTTGTTTGGGTTTTGAGGTTTCTAAACTCGTTGAGTTCTTATGGTGGGGAGAAGACTATCTTGTTATACCCTATGTCTTGGTTTGTGATTCCTATTTGATTGGTTATGTGTGACTTGTGATGGGAATGGTCACCCTAAAGATATTGGTTTTAATTGGTTTTAATTGGGCATAAACTCCGGATTTGGTTATCTTTTGTCTTGGTGACCTCCTGGGGGAAGAAAGTGTTCATGGTGGGGAGAATTGTTACACCCTGACCTCAAATAACATTTTATTTTATACTCTTCTTAATACCATATCATTTGGTTGAGATTTTTAATTGATTCCCAGTAAAAGTTTTTAGATTTTGGAGATTTTATGTGGTTTTTTATCGGTGGTTCAGAGGTATTGCACAATTAGGGGAAACCATGTGGTAGTTTTAGGTAACCATGTCACTAGTCTAGGAGTGGATATTATCGGTAGAAATGTTTCTGTATGGTCGGACATACTATGTTGTTTAGTAAAGTGGCTGGTTCCAGTTTGAGTAGTGGTTTCTACATGGTTTGCGAATGGTTTGTTAAACTATGTGACCAAACAGTGCGATCAATCTAGAATTTTAAGAACATAAAATAACTAATCTACCCTCCTACCCATTTAACCCAAAATTAACCCACCCCCCTTTGATAACCATGGATCAGGAATGGAACCCCCTAGATCCCTTTTTTCTCTCCTTCTCCCTCCATGGCACTCCCTCGTCACATCCAAGGTACTTTTTAGGGCTTCTTGCACATTTTACCACCTTTATATCTTCCACTTTTCCATTTCATGGATTTATTTTTTTTTATTTCTTGTTTGGATAAACCTTAATATCTAGGTTTTTCATTCAGTTTGTTCTTTCTTTGGTTCTAGGTTATGTGGTTGGTCTATGAGGCCTTGTTCTTCCTCCTTTTGAAGCCCCGTTGCACCCAAGTGTGTTTGAGGTAGGGGTTTCCACAGTTTACCTTTCCAATGAAAACCATTGGCTCCAGTAATCCTTAAATGAAAATTTTAATATGATTGGAACATCCATAATTCACATATATAACTTATCTTAGTGTTTTCATGTTATTATAAACTGTTAAAAATATATTTTCAAATGATTCTTTGATTATGCCTATGTGTTGGTGCAATGGAAGTTTTTTATAGAAATAATACTATTTTATTAGAAAAAAATCAATATTTTTTATAATGTTTGTACATTGAAATGTTTTGGTAACTTACTATTAAATTAATTATTTGGACCAGTGTGAAATTTGGATTCCCTTTTCTGGTTTGAAGGGTATTGTAAAATGTTTTGGGAAGGGTTCTTAAGGCCTCAAAAAAGGATATTTATGACTTCCAATTTTATGGAATTTTTGGGTTTGGTTTGAAGGGACAATGTTTGGTCTAAAATGGTTTTGGGGTGTTTTCATGGATATTTAGACATTTTCATTGGATTATGGAACCTCAAAGTGACGTTTTCTTGAACCTTGTTTTCTCAAACGGTGAGTTTGTTCCTTTGTGGGTAATTTCCAAAAATGGTCTCAAATGTGGATTTCAATCCTTAAATAATTTTATAAATGATATGTTATTTGGGTGAGTGTTTGGAATAAGGGACTGTTTGGAAAATTTTATAAGGTTGAATGTTTTTGTCAGAATTTGGAAAGGATTTTGTAAAGGTGACGAGATTTAGAAATCATGAGTGCCTGTTTGGCCTTGAGATCATGAAAGTGGTATTAGGTTGTTTTGGAAGTTCATTGGAACTATTTTGTTATATATTGGGTTTGAATGTAGTAAAGGCATGATTGTAATCTTTTATTTTATTGGGAAATGGAAAGTGGTTTTGAAAGTGCAATGCCTGATTGGAATATTGATGTTTTTTAAGAAATGATTTCTGATCTTATGTGATGGGATGGCCCTATTGTAACTTTTAATAAAGTGATGTATATATGTACTTGTGTATTGTGGTAACCACTATCTAGGATTTCCTTTTATGGTTTATTGTATAGGTGGTGTCCATGTTTGGGGTAGGGAAATGTAGTGATGATAGGTAAGGTGATTCACATGTACGGGGGCCTATAACTTACCCAGTTTATGTTATTTACCATGGGTTTGTCATCATATTTTTGAGGATGGAGTAATTGTAGCTTGACAAACTCTATTAGATAGGATGGTACCCTCCTGTATTGTTGTCATTCCAGGAGTGTTGTTCCACTAGATTGTCCAGTTGAGGGAAGACAATTGGTTATAGACTGGGGCTTCACTATATGCAGGAGGGTGGTTCTAAACCGAGTCTATCTAGGGGTGTTCTAGGGATTTTTAGGATATACCATGGTTATAATCTATACCTTCTTATGTAATTTCATTTGAAATTAATATTTCAGATTCAAATTTTTTACTTATACATTTTCATCACCTCCTTGGTTTTATCTGGTTTGGGTCTTGGTTTTTGAAATTGTAGCCTTGATTTAAAAATAATGATGCAGAGTGAAATGTTTTGAAAAAAGGGAAAATGTCTTAATTTGTTTAAAATGTGTAAAACCTAATTTTATAATTTTATTTCAAACATCAGTTAATGGATTTCTTTGCTAACGGAAACACATGGATTCTGTAATGATTTCCTACTGAGTTGTTTAGATCACACCCTACTTGTACCTTTTGGTGTCGGTAGGCCCAAGTTGTTTTGTAGGTCCTCCTTCTGGTTCAGGTCCTCTGGTTAGAGACATATTTTGGAGAGGTTTGGTCATGTGGTTGGTGGTGACCTTGAGGTCACTTGTGTACAACAGTAGCATGGTCTAGTTTTCGGTTTTCTTTCTCAATTTTTTTGAGTTTCTTCTTATTTTTTCTATTGTAACTGAATTCATACATTCATCTATTTGAGATTTGGTTTTTTAATCCTATGGAATTTTTAGTTTATTTTATTTGTTCTAGGTTATTTTTTTGGACTGAAATAATTCCCCCTTGTGTGTTTTGATGCCTGACACTAGTTTTTAGCAAGTGGGAATCAGGAATTACCCACGGCCCATGCCATAGACTAGGTTGGGTGTCAGGTCGGATGAAATCACTGGGTTGGTTTGTGAAAAAATGTTATTAGAGAAGGACCCTTCTATTTGGGGTGTCTGGTAGTTGGAGAATAGGATTTTTGGGACTTGGTAGGTAGGTGTGGGAATGGAATAATTATCCCATGCTCATTTTGAACCGCAAGTTACGAGGGGGGGGGGGGTCTAGGTTTTGAGTTTCATGTCTCTGCTTTAGACTAAGGGATGATAATGGAGGTAATCTGGTGTCTCGTTGTGATCTCACATGGAGTTTTGACCCATGATATTTCCAAGTGCATAATTCAGGTTCCTCTTAGTGTTATTTATTACTTTGGGAATGACCCACTTACATGTCTCCAAGTTAGGCATAGGTGCTAGTTCCTCCTTCCAGAATTTCGGTGTATGTTGTTGTTCGCCTTGGTTTTGGTTTTTGTTAGAGTGTTTCAAAATATGAAACAATTTTTTGAAATTAAATTTTTTCTTTCAAATATATTTAATGTTGTAAATTGGGTTTCAAAATTCGAAGTGTTTTGGCTTGAGAATTTAGTAAATGTTTGGATTTTTTAATAATGTGGATTGAGGGTGACCCTTAGTGTTATTTATGGACATTTTCACATGTGAAGGTATGTGCGTGGAAAGTTCATGTTGGAAATTTTGGATGGAAACAAAGGAACACATATGCAATGGTTCATGGGATTCCAAGGGTGGGTGTTTGAAATTAATCGGTTGGCCTTGTTTTCCAAAATTATTTTGAAAGGGGAAGTAATTTTTAAAATTGAATTGGGTTTAAAAAGAGGGTTTTAGTATTTTTAAATTTTCCTTAGAATAAGGTAGTTTTGAAAATTAAATGTAAATGGTTATTTTGAATGGAATGTTATTGGTTTTTCATTGTTTGTTTGTCTTACCAGCCAATTGTTTTGGCTCGAAATATTCTTTTTGATTGTTTTTTTGCATGAAAACAGTTCCAGTGTTGTCTTTCTCATGTTTTTTAGAGTATTCCACCTAAAAGGCTCCATAATCTTTAACGAGACATGCCTAGCTTCTAGTTTTTCTCAAATTCTTCCTATATTTTGCGGCTGCTAGAGGTCCGGTAGAGGAAAAAAAAATTCGTAAAGAGGTAGTGTGTGTCTTTATATCATTGGTGACTCACAAAACTAATAGAGATTGTACTATTTTGGGGATTTTTGAGGTCCATATTTTGATGAGTGGAGTTTGGTTTTCAAATCATCATTGGAATTTGGGGTGAGATGGGGAATGTCCCAGGAAACCTTCATCTAAGGTTTTATACCTGATGAGGTGATGTTGAGGAAGGTGGAAGAGTTGTGGGATGTTCGAAAGGGTTACTGGTTAGTGAAATTTACTTTAAAGTCCTAGTTATTCTTTTTGTTTGGGTTCTTCACCCAATGATTATGGGACATGTGCTCTCATTTATTGTTACATGTTTCAAGAGGTTCGTGGATGGGTAATTTTTTGTAGAGTTAGTTCTTGGGGTGTAATTTGTGGTGGTTGGATTTCATAAAGGTTCTCTATCTATTGAGGAGGGAATTCTAGAGGGACCATTCTCTAACATGTTATCTTCGTTTGTTCTAGAATGTAGTTCATCAAACCACTTCCTAGTGTGCCATCAGTGTGGCCGGTTCAAGAATTCAAAGACATCATGTCACATCCCTCTAAATACCAACAATCATTGTGGTCATCTGGTTCCTTTGTAGAAGTTATATAGGAAGTGTACCTTGAATGGGGTGTAATGACCGGGGAAGCTAGTGCCTAACTGGGAGGCATGAGATGCTTTAACCATCAGATCCCCAACCAAGTGTATCTGGATTGAGATTTCACACAGTCGGGCATTACAAGAGGTGTGAAGACTTTTCATGGGTTTTGTCTTTGGTTTTGTGATGGATAAACTTAGTGTTTCATTTTTCCCCTCATTATTACTATTTTGAGTTCTCGTTTCAATGTAAAAGTGGAATGAAATCGTTCGAGCGCAATCTAAGTGATAACATCTATTATAAAAGTGCATGTTGGAATCCTTCATTTACCATAAAGTGTGTTTAAACCTTTTATTGTGTGGTTTTGGTTTAGTGGGAATTATCTTGAATGATTTTGGGTTTTTCAATCATGATAAGTGGGGTTGGTTCTTGTTTTTTGGTGACTGTTTGGACATGCTTATGTTTGTGGAGTTGTTGGGCGGTGTTTCTGGTCCTTTTCCATGTTTGGGTTCCATTTTTTGAGTTTTACCCAGCGTCGTGAAATTTGGTATGTGTGGATAATTATTAATTGGGATAGCATTGTTTCTCACCCTTGTGAAAAGGGTTGTCAATCCTTATCGTGATTTCCCCTTCCCAAAATCCCAGTATATCGGGTTGCCTCATGGTGTGTTCCCCATTTATGTTCTAGTGGGATAGTTGTTTCACTCATGCTAAAGGAGTCAGTTTAGTTCGAGTGAGGTTTCATTAGTTTTCAGATGCAGTAAGGATGTTGTTTGGATAGGGTGAATAAGTTGGGTTGGTCCTCGAGATCCCAGTTTTCCTGGTCCCACCGTAGTGAGTTTCCCATTTAATCTTTGGCAATGTTATTTTTGTTTTGAGGTTTCTAATATAGTTCAGTTCTTCTGGTTGGGAGAACCATATCATGTTCTCCCTCCAATATTGGGACATGGTTTATCTTTGATCAGTTGGGTGTGACATATTATGAGAGTGGTAACCTTTATTTTATTGGTTTCCTTCGGTTTTAATCAGGCATAGACTCAGAATTTGGTTATTGTTTGGCTTGGTGACTTCCTAGGGGTATAAAGTGTCTATGGTGGGGGGACGTTTAACACACAAACATTAGATACCACTTTATTTTAACCTTTTCTCTTTCTTAGATCATTATTTATAGGTTTTGTATTGAGTGTGTATCAAAATATTTGGATTTTGGAGATTTCGGGTGGTTTTTCTAGGTGGCTCAAGAGTACCACATGGATAGGAGAAATAGTATGGTAGTTTCAGGTAACCATGGGGCAAGAACATGAGTGGATAGTATATATCACATAGTTTTTACATGGTTGAAAAAACGGTGTGATTTATACATATAGCAAGTTCCAGTTTAGGTAGTGGATGCCACATGGTTAGCGCACAATCTGTTAAATCATGCAGCCAAACCGTGCAATCGGCCCACAATTTTAAAAACATAAAATACCTAATATACCCACATACCAATTTTACCAAATATCAACCCCTACCTTTTGTTAAAACATGGCACATGAAGCGAACCCTAGGTCCCCTTCCTTGTCTCTTCCTTCCTCCATGGTTCTCCCTCTTCACATCTAAGGTACTTTTTACGGTTTCTTGCCCATTTTCCCTCCATTCCCTCTTCCCCATTTCTGTTAAATGGATTTATTTTGGGTTTTCTTGTTTGAAAAAACCCTAATATCTAGGGTTTGTGTTCGTGTTGTGTTTTTGTTGTATCTATTGTATGAATTTTGTCTGTGAGGCCTTGTTCTTCCTCATATTGAAGATCTATTGCACCCACACATGTTTGACGTAGGTGTTTCCATGTTTTACCTTTAAAATGAAAACCATTGGTTCTTTTATTCCTTCAATTAATTTTTAAATATGATTCAAACCTCTATAAGGCAAGTAGATAACTTATCATAGTGATTTCATGTTGGTAAAAATTGTTAAAAATATCTTTTGAAATGATTCTTCGATTATACATATGTGTGTGTGCATTGGAAGTGTTTGATAAAATTCATATTGTTTTCCTCAAAACAAATATAAAATTATTTTGATATTTGGTCCTCCAAATGATTTGGTAATTTATTATTAATTAATGGATTTTGTCTAGTGTCAAATTTGGATTCAATTTTTGGTTTCAATGGTATGGTAAAATGTTTTGGGACCAGTCCTTAAGGTCTCAAAGGAAGGTTATTTATGCCTTGAAATTTTATGGAATGGTTGGGTTTGGTTCTAAAGTTAATTGGCTGTTTAAAATGGTTTTGGAGTATTTAAAAGGAGATTTAGAAAGTGTCATTGGAAGATGGATCATCCATGAGATCACAAGGTGCAAAAATGTATGTTCACTCAAATGAAGTTTGCAACTCAAATTAATGTTTTCTTGAACCTTGATTTTCTCAATTATTGTGTTTGTTCCATTTTGTGTGATTTCAAAAAATGGTCTCAAATTTGGGTTTCAAAATTCAACTATTTTGATAAATGAGATGTTAATTGGGTGCATGTTTAGAATAAGGGCCCATTTGGAATATTTTATAAGGTTGCATGTTTAACTCAAGATTTTGAAAGGATTTTATTATAGTGGTGAAATTTAGAAATATTGAGGGCCGGTTTGGCATTGAAAACAAGAAAGTGGTATTAGGTTGTTTTAGAAATAATTTGTAACTATTTTATGATATCTTGGTTTTGAAAGTATTGAAGGCCTAATTAGAACCTTATGCTCTATTTGGAAGTGGAATGTGGTTTTGTAAGTGTAATGCCCAATTGACATATTGAAATGTTTTAGGAAATGATTTATGATCTTATGTGAAGTGACGGCCCAGTTGGAACCTTCAATAAAGTGATTTATATTTGTACACATATATAGTGGGAACCCCCCATATTGGATTTCCCTTTAGGGGTTATCATATAGGTGGTCTATGTTATTGGGGGTAGGCAAGCGCAGTGACAAAAGGTAAGGTGAGTCATGCATGTGGGGCCTCCTACTTACAAAGTTTATATTATTTACCATGGGTTACTCGATTTCTTAGAGATGATCGAGTGATGGTAGCTTGAAAACCCTGATTAGACTGGTTAGTACGCTCTTGGATTTGTTGTTAGACCAGGAGGGTGGTGCCACAGGATTTTCCAGTTGAGGGAGGCTAGTTGTTTATAGACTTAGGGGCTTCACCATATGTTAGTCAGTGGTTCCGAACTGAGTACGTTGAGGGATTTTTTAGGGATTTTCAGGATCCCCCATGGTTATTATCTATACTTTATTGTTTAATTTCCTTTTCAATTATTATTTTTAGATTGAAATGTTTAATTATACATTTTCAACACTGCCTTGGTTTTATCTGGTATGGGACTTCGTTTTCAAATGGTATCCATGAATTAAAAATAAATATGTGGAATATAATGTTTTGGAAAAAGGGAAAATGTTTTGATTTATTAAAAACATCAAAACCTAATTTTATAATTGTATTTAAAAATGGGTTAATGGATACATAGAGTTTTTGGTGATTTTATACTGAGGTGTTTAGCTCACACCCTACTTGTACCATTCGATGTTGGTAGACCATAGTTGTTTTATAGGTCCTCCATATAGTTTACGCCCTCTACTTCAAGCCAGATTTAGGAGCGGTTCGGTCTTGTGGATGGTGGTGACCTTGAGGCCACATGGATATTGTAGTAGGGTGGTCAAATTTTAAGTTCTTGTTCTCAATTTTGTTCTAGTTTATGCCTAGTTTTCTTTGTAACTGAATATGTACATTCATCTATTTGAGATTCAGTTTTTGAATCTTGTGGAATGTTAAGTTTATATTATTTGATCCTATTTATTTATTTGTTCTGAAATTATTCCCTCTTGTATGTTTTGATGCTCGAAACAAGTTATCTGCATGTGGGGATTTTGAACGCCGCTTAGGCCATACCGCAAACTGGGTCGGGTGATAGGTCGAATAACCTCCCAATGCTGGTTTCTAACAAAAAAAACTCTAAAATGGGTATAGTGAATTTGAGTTGGGAAATTGGTAGGGTATAGTCATGATTCAAGTCTTAATGTGATGTGAATATGTGAGGGAGGAGGTGCCCTTTTATTATAGAGGTGGGGGTACTTTTGGAATTTCTGAAAATATTAATTTATAATAAATTCAATATCAATCCAAATACCTATAAAATGATATATATTAGAATATAAGATGATATAATGTTGTAATATCACAAAACATATATATTTTAGAGTATTTTTGGTATTATTTTAATCCTTATCATTTTGGTTAACCCTTAGTAAACCTATTTTAATTTTAACTAAGGTAACAAATTTTTCAACATTAAATTGTTGTAATTTTTACTTATGTGATGTCAATTAAATCATAAATGAACCATTTATAATGTTTTATACCATATTATAATTTTTTAATCTTTAAATCTGTGTTATGATTTTTAAATAAATTAATAAAATATAATTTTTATAAAATATCATTAGTGTCAACTTGGCACTATTCATTTCATTTGACTTAAAATACATCTAGAGAAAGGGGAAATTAGAATATAATCATTTAATACCTCTATAAAATTTCATATAGATCTAGATAACTCATTTATCAAATTAAACCTTTCAAAGTATATAGAAATTAATATTTTTAAAATCCATTATTTTATTTTTCTCTTAATTAAATAAATACCAAATTAGTATAATCCAACAATATAATGTAACTATATTATTAATAAAAAATAAAAATAAATTTATATCATTAAAATTGTTTTTTAGATCAATATAGACTTCTATTTTCATTCATATCTTGACTTTTCCCTATATGAACACATTGATGATATTAAATACAAAGAGAGTGACATTTTGTAAATATATTTGAGTTAAATAATATAAAATTAATTTTCATGGTAAAATTTATATTAAATAACTCCATTTCAATACTAAAGTGATAATTTTAGAATATTATTCATTAAATAAATTTTTTGACACGTTTTGGTCTTAGTTATAACGTTATCATTTTGTTTTAACACTTATTTAACCACTTTAACTCTTACCTTGACAACATAAATATTTACTATTGGAGGGTTAATATAGTCAATAAAAAATACCAAAAGTCCCATAATTAGATCATTAATGGCATGTTAAACCTTAAAATAATTATTTTTATGAATTTAATATTTATAAGGATTTTATATCATTTAATAAAATATTATTTATTTTAAAATATTATTGATATTAATTTTGATACAATTCATTACTTTGACTTTTAAAAATATAAAAAGAACAAGATAAATTAGAAAATCATATTTTATTATATCCTTAACTTATCATGTTCTTCAATAAAAATCATGGGTTTCATTATTTCTGTCAAATTATATTTATTTTAATATCATTTTTTTCGATATTTCCATTATTTAAATAATTACTACCACAATGTTGTGTGGGAAATTAAGGTAATTATTTCTTCATTAAAAATTCTAAATAAATTTCCATGATGTGAATAAATATTTTATATTTATAAATAATATTTATTTTCAAATATTTATTTTGGGTAAGTATATATAAAAAATATTATACTTATAAAAATTAAGAGTGTTACATTTTGTCCCTTTCTTTGATATTTATAATATCTAAGTCATTTTCATGGAAACGGTTCCCTTAAATTATTAAAATTTGAAAATTAGGTGTTAAGGGTCGAATTAATTTTATCCAATATTTTTTTTTTCACGTGATATAGTTGTTTTGATAGTCTATATCATTTTATTTTTAACCTAAATTACCCAATTTGCCCATTATTGTGGCAACAAAATTTACAATGGTTACTATTCATATTCGCAAAAAATAAAAAGTGACCTATTAAATAATTTTGAAAATTTTGAATCTAAATTTGTAATAAATTTTTTAAAATTTCAAATATTTAATTTGAATAATTTAATTTAAAATAAAATCTCTAAAATTCCATGAAAAACAGTTTTTCAAAAAATTACATTTTAAAACATAAAATGTTTTTATAATAATATAATTGATTAAATCAATTAAAAATACCATAATTGTGTTAAAATTAAATAACTATAATTAAAAACTAATCCAAAACATAATTTTACCTTGTAAATATTTTAAAATAAAATACATTTTTTAATAAAAATAAATATTTCCACAATTCATCAAAAGATGAAACATTTTAGAAAAATACAATGAATTCACCATGAGATAATTTTGAAATTATTATTTTAAAAATGTTGTTTATTTTATTCTAATAGAATATATTAATGTGACAAAATTTAGTTCAAAAATTGGTGTGCCATTAAAAGGTGATAAAAGTTTCTTTAGAAAAATACATTTTTTGCATAAAACTAGATTAATTATTTCTAGAAACGATTTAAGATGAATTTTTAATATTATATTTAAAATTATATATATAGAGAGTGGTATTATATAGAAATATTTATTTTTAATTTATTAGTTCAAAAACAATTTGTGAAAAATTAAATAGTTTTTCAGGAAAGAAGATTTCTTTTCATGTTTAAAAGGGTTTTTATTTTCATTTATAATCACTTTTTCTCCTAAAAATCAATTATATATATATTCTTAAAAATTATTTTCATAATTTAGATTATCCTATTTAAACCCTTCATTATAATGTCTAGGATAAAATTCTATTGTATAAATAATTATAAAATAAAATGACGTTTTAGAGAAACTTAGTGTTGCATGTAATACAAGCTAGGCCGGTGCTGCGTGTAGTGTAAGATTAATATGTTGTAGTGTGAAATGAAGGATACTGTATTATTTGAAAATATATTTTATTAAAATATCAGTATGTTATATTCTAACCCCTAAAAATGAATTTCTGCCTTGAAATTCATTTAGTTTATCAAAGGTTTATTTTTTTAATGTTTCTTTCATAGAGACCAAGATTATAAAAATCTATACTAATCTTCCATTTAGAAATGGAATGTTGGAAACATAGCGGTTACTCAATTTAAATCGTAAATATGATTCCAAATGAGATAACATAGGTGTAATTTGAAAACATGGTTGTGGAAGAGAAATATATCTGTGATGTTCTTATGGAGACTGATAGACAATATAGTTAGGAGAAAGTTAAAAATCACAAAGCCATAAATATATAATGATCTAAGGGATACTTTGATTCATTATAAAAGAAGGGATTAGGATAACATTTTTTGATTTATGATTATTTACCTAGATTTGAATAATTTTCATTAGAAGAAATAATTATTTGATTTCATTACTTTACATAGGAACTATCTCATTCTATCATTATGCCTTGATCAAATTCAAATTTATCATTTATTAAAAGAAATGAAGGTGAGTTTATCCTTCTTGAATCATTATAAAATCATGAGTTCTGTAAATGTAATGATAGGTCATTCTATCTTTATTTAGTTAACATTACAACAAAAATGTTAACATAAGTTATCCAATATCCATAAATCATCATATGGTGATATAATAATTTAATATAAAAAATATCATCCAACTTTGAATGTAAAAAACTTCATAATTAAAATCTATGATTTACGAAAGAAGGTTACTAAATTTAAAAATTAATTTTTTTCCTTTATTCTCAAAACATTTTAACTTATATCATAATAGAAACACACCAAAAATGTGAACACCATTATCATGAATTCTCTTGAAATATGGTAATAAATTGATTTACCATAAAACCAGAGTAAAAACTCGCATGCTATCAAAAATGAACTATTTACATAAAAAAATCTAAAAAATCTTAAAAATAAATCCATAATATCATAAACCACTTTTTTATCATGTCATTCCCAAGGTAATTAATACTATCACAATTATTTTATCACAATAAAGCATATCTTTATTTAATTATCCCAACATCATTCATATATTAAGGGTTATCATTACCTCAATCTTGTTTTCACAAAAAATATTACCACTCCACCTCAATCACTTTTTATGGTTACTAGTAACATTCAACATATTGTTTCAAATACTTGAGGAAAAACTACAATATACCAATCCTTCTATGTTTCATTATTCTATAATACCATAAAAAATATTCTTGAATTCCATTAAAAAAATCCTCAATCATTCCACCACTTCTTTTTCACACACCACACTTACAATAGTGATCGCTTTTGAATTCCATTTTACTTTCTCATTTAGAAGTTTTTGACATTTATTGTCATTGATAGACCTCATATTTGGGCATCATTTATCATAATGCCCATTTTCTATTCACATAAACTATTATAGTGTGGGGGTTCATTCTATGAAAACTTTTCATCATTATCTATATTTTTTTCTCACTTTGGTAGTCAATTTCCCAATGACCTTATTTACCACACTTAAAAAACATTTAATAGTCATATTAAGAAAATTTATTCCATGTTTCTGTCCACACATTGCGCATAAATAAATTCTCATTTTCTTTTCTCCATTGTTTTTATTTTTTCTTTAAAATCCATTATCCTTTTCTTATCAAAACCATGATACTGATACATAACCCCAACATCCATTTCCACGTTGATGGCTCATCATACAATTTATTTATATCTACTTAAGTACCTAATGGGTAACTCCATTCATAGACTTGATTTTAAGACACTTAATAATTGATCAACCTTAATTTTAGTTTGGATGTTAATGCTAGAAGCATATCATGAAAGTATTGTAAAATTTAACTCATTGGAAATAATAGATTCATCATCCTTTTTCTTAATATCAAGTAACTACTTCTCCATCTTTATATAAAGAATATAAGGAAATTAATTTTTAGAAAATATGTTCTTGAACTCATCCCATTCCATGGAGCCAAATTCATCATGTTACATCATATTAATTATAAGATTACACCATTAATTTTCTTCAAATTCCAAATGATAGACCTCCAAAATTAATTTCTCATGTTCTAAAAATTGGAAAACCGAAAATATCTTTTCAGTGGTAATGATCCATTTCTTAGCCACTAGTAGATCAGATGACCCACTAAAAAAAGGTGGAAATTGCCTCATGAAATACTCAACAGAATGTTGTTCTCTCTTCAGTTCATTTGGATGTCCAGTATGATTTGTCACGACCCACCCTCGGGGCCCGTGTGGTGACTACCCCAAGCCTGCCTTCCATAGGCCAGGGGCTGGCGACTAGCACCAAGGCGTAAAATCCCAGTAAAAAGGGAAGGCATTGCCTAAAAAAAATAAACTAGCACCTCAGAGTAACAAGCGGAAGTAAAGCAGTACACAAAACTAGAGCAACTGAGCTGAAGTAAAGGGGCCGGAAATACAAGCCCAACTGTAAAGTAAAGTACAACTCGAAAGGGAAAACAGCAACTGAAAGTACAAGCGGCTCCTGGGACGTCCTCCTCGATTCCTACCTGAAGGGTAGGTACAGATGGCTCAGCTCCTGGATCGTCCACCACAGATCCTACCTGAAGGGTAGGTACAGATAGCTCCACAACTCCTCGGGTCCAACTGTCCACTCCGAGCACGTTCCGCTCAGTGGTCCTCCTCCGGGTACCGACCTACTCCGTAAGCCTCAACCGCAGTCAGCGCTGTCCGTCGTCTGCAACCAACACAACGAAGTGCGGGCATAGCCCATGCAGGGGTGAGTATAAGATACTCAGTAGGGAACCCGAGACCCTCGAAGGTCTCCCGAAATCCACAAAGGATAAACCACATGAAGGATACAATCACGAAGTAACATCCAGTATTGATTAGGTATATGCCCATACATATACCTATGTCACCAATTTCTGTTCGGCTCCAACACCGAGCCCAAGAACAACCCAATCCACAAAGAAGAGTAAACAGTAAATCCACACATGATAACAGTACAAGTCCACACAGTTTATAACAAGTTTATGAAATCAACGGATAACCAATTACCCAGGTATATGCCCATACATATACCTAAGTTATCAAGAGACCCATCTCAATCATGAGGAAACACAAAGATCAATGACTCAGCTCAAACCAGGATTTTCATTATCGAAACCGTAGCTGCTGAAGAGCCCCGTCTCTGAAGTGTGCAGTAGTCCTGTCACGACTCCGAGGTACTGCTCACTAACCATAAGACTGCTGAGGTACTCCTCCTGTCGAGTACTGCGGGTTTGCGGCCAACTACCGGGCGCTCCGTCCGCTGAGGGTCTGTCGCCAAATACCGGGCGCTCACCCAAATAGCCTACTGAGGTACTCCTCCTGTCGAGTACCGCGGGTTTGCTGCCAACTACCAGGCGCTCCGTCCGTCGTGGGTCTGCTGCCAACTACTGGGCGCTTCGTCCACTGGGCTAGTCGACTCACTCCAAGTCGAGTCGGTCAAGCAGTCGTCAGGTCTCAGTCGGCTACACGGTCTCCATACTCCGCACGCACGTCTCCACCGTCGCGGGTCTGTCGCTACAACCAAGCGTACACACTCCGTAGAGTATCGCGGGTCCGCCGCTACAACCAAGCGCTCCACCGCCAAGGGTCTGCTGCTGCATCCAAGCGCACCACCACTGTCAAGTACCACGGTTCCGCTGCTACACCCAAGCGCTCCCCCGCCCGCTCGTCTCCGGGAGGGTCCACTCCACGAGCTACTGGTCGATACTCTAAGTATCTCAAAGTCCAACGAAGAAGTGCCACATACGTCCGCTTCGTCAAAGGAGTCTCAACGCAACAGACGGCGCGTCAATCAGACGCCCGGTCTGTGAGTTATTAGCCTTTTCGTCCCGAGGGCCCGGTTGGTTTCGTGAGCGAACCAAACCCGGCCATATCTCAACTGTATCCAAAACTCGGGCGGAGTATGTCAAAAGTTCCGTCCCACTTAGAGGATTCCATCAAAGTCGACGGCACGTCAATCGGACGTCCGGAACTCAAGATATGAGTGTTTCCGCTCCGAGGGCCCGGTTGGTTTTGTGAACGAACCAACCCGGCTGTACTCCACCTGCGTCAAAACCTCGGGCGGAGTATACCAAAAGATCCGTCTCACTAAGAGGTACTTATCAGAACTGAAGACACGCCGTTCGGACGTCCGTAGCTCAAGATATGAGCGTTTCCGCTCCGAGGGCCCGGTTGGTTCTGTGTACGAACCAACCCGGCCGAACCCAAAGTATCCGAAACTTTGAGTGAGTTATACCGAAACGACCGTTTTGATCCAAGGATCGCGTAGCCGCAGACGGTTCGTCATTCGGAGGCCCGTAGCTCATGTTACGGGCAAATAACCGTTCTGGTTCGAGAAGGAAGGGGTCCCGGCCGACCCGGCCCGAACCGGCCCGGCCGGTTCGGCCGGCGGCGCGCGGAGGCGGCACGGCGGTGTGCTGAGGCGGCGCGGCGGTGCGCTGAGGCGGCGCACGGGGCGAGACCCCCGCCCGCTCGTTTTTCCCCCTGGCGGCGCGGCACGTGCCGCGCCGGTTTCAAATAAAAACCGCCCCCTCACATGAGGGGGCCTGCTGGACGACACGGGGGGCGCTGCCCCCCCCCCTTCTAATGTTAACCGGCCCCCAATTTAATTGGGGGCCATTTAAGGCTAACCGGGGAAAATTAATTTCCCCGGTTTGACTTCCTTCCGGCCGGCCCGACCTGGCCGGCCGGTTCCCTTTCGTCTTCCGACACCGGTGGCCCGGTTGGCCGCCGTTTTTCTCAATCTGCCGCGGCCCGGAACCGGCCACGGCCTTCGTCGTCCGGCGCGGTGCGACGGCACCGCGCGCCTTCGCCGCGGCCCCGCTCCGGCCGCGACGCCTTTGTTTTCTCCTCCGATGCGGCGCGGCGGCGTTGCATCCAACGGTCGCACTTCCTTTACTCCGCCGCGGCAAACGGGCCGCGCCTCATTGCTCCGGCGGCTTGGTCAATCCGGCCGTGGGAGACCACTATGGCCCTCATCGTCCGGAGTGGCGCGTCAATCTCGCGCACTCCCATGAACCCCTTGCGTCCAATCGCGGTGTCACGGCACCACTCCGCCTCTTCTTCGAACCACGAGTAAAAATCCAAAAACAAGGTTCGGGAGGAGGATCGACCGTGTTTGTGCGGTCCGATCCCCTCCCATGTTAAAGATAACAAGCGGTCCAATAATTTATTTACGAAGACGTAAATTAAATTAGGAAATAAGGTACAACCCCTACCTCGAAGGAAGCTCACGGAGCTCATCAACGATCCGCGAAGGACGAGCGTCGCGGAGGTCGGACGTCACGGAGGAAGACGTCGCCGGCATCGCGGTTATGGCGTCACGGTAGACGGACGTGGGTTCGCCGCGAGAGGCACGTCGCGGAAGAGATGACGCGGAAGAAGCACTTCGCGTCGCGGATACGGCGTCGCGGATGGACCGTGTTCTTCGGCGGAGAAGTTCTTCGTTGAAGAACGGCGTTCTTCGCGTTCTTCGTTGAGTTTGAAGAAGATGAAGAAGACTTCCCTACTCTCTCAAGGAGATAAAATTCTAACAAAATAAAATAAGACTCTTTCTTATTTTATTCACACAACCCAACCTCTTTGAATTTCATAGGTTTGAAATTCAATAACCACACACAACTCACCTCATTAACTCATTACATTTAAGTCATTGGTTTATAACTTAAGTTAACATAATTTAAGTGGGAGTTGAGGGGGTTTTAGAGGATATGAAGGGGTGGGGTTCGTGTGGGCCCCACCACCCTCATAACCTCCCATGGGAGGTTGGGTGGTTACCCAACTTCCAACAAGAGATAACATTTAGAGTAAATAATAAAAATTGTAGTGTAATTACAAAGTAAACATCCACAATTTTTATTATCAACACTCGCAAGTACGCAACTCTAGAACAGGAGTTCCTAAGCGTAAACCGGCGCTACGGTTCCATCGGTGCCCTCGGAATTCGATTCCGGGCATCGGTTCAAAAGTTAGAAAAAACCCGCTCGTTCGTTCACTGAACGCACTCGAGCCAAACTTCGGTTGATGATTCCGGGCCCACCGGACCTCGGAATCAGGTGCCGTCTAAAACTGCGCTCTTGTAAAATTCCAAAGAAAATTAACAAAAAAATTTCCTTGAAATTTCCGGGTCTTTACATTACTCCCACCTCAGGGCTTTACGTCCCCGTAAAGCTTCAACTCACACTTAAGGGAAACAAAGTAGTACTGAGCACGCAACTGAGCTTTACGCTCCCATATGCTCACCTGAAGATCTCATGCTACCCGTGAAGCACCCCAGAGGAAGCAACCGTTCACGTAGAACCTGCTCCTGTCGATCCTCGTTCTCTACTAGAACCTCTGTGCTTGTCGCCCTGTCATCGACGTCCAACTCCCCGAGGTCGATGACGTGTGAAGAAACATACACGTATCTCCACAGCTGAGACACGTGGTGGACATTATGCACCCGGTGCGACTGAGGTGGTAGGGTCATGCGGTAAACCTTCTCGCCTACCCTGCTGAAGATCAAAAGGTCCATCGAACATCGGAGGTAACATGCCGCCTCGGCCACCTCTATGAAACCTCATCGGGGTGAGACCGTATATGAACGTGTTCGTCACCCTCGAACTCAAGAGGTTTCCCTTTTTAGGTTAGAACTGAAACTCAAAACTCCTGCTGCCATAAGGGTAGGGTTGACCAACTCAAGAGTGATCGGTCACACCCTCTTATGCCTGAGTTTAACATGTGCTGCCCAGGGTTTCCTTTTCGCCGACCAAGGAAAACCCATTCTGACGTTTGCCTAAAACAGTCAACCAGAATATGATTTGTGAATCAAAACCATACCCAGATCAACGTCGTAAGGCCTCTACGCTGCCACCAATAGATTCCAACCGAAACTCTCTCCTCGAGGTCAAATCACACCGTCGGCGTAAGCGTGATTATCGAGTCTCCTCCCAAAGGTATCTCCAGACGTGAGGGTCAAGTCTACGGCTTACCCGGAACCTCTAGGTCTGGGACATGATTCTTGGAAGGGTAGAATGATTGGTTCCTATGTCTATAGATATGGCATCTCGTAGTAGACATAATTCGTACCCCGAATCATTCTTAGAGCTCCTGGGTCACACTCCTTGACCGCAATGCAGCTACTCCCCTCCCCAGCCCTCCTACTCCCTGAGCCTGGCGGGAACTACTAAGTCAGGTGGTCATAACATGTCGAAATGTACACCACCACGTGCTGCTCTACAAGCTCTGCTTCCACGTCTGCTACCCTGCAGATTCATCTATCCTTAGCACTTCCTCCTCCTGAAACATTTTACACACCCGAGTCTCTGAGACTGGCGCTAGTTTCCTGCCTTTCACTGCTAACGTTCACAACCACAAAGGTTCTCTCTAGCATCCTAGCATAGGTAGGAATGCATAGAGGAAAAGTAATGGTTCAGATGTCCTTTAGACACACTTCGTTCAGAAGTTAGAGTCTAAAGAACTGATCACAACGTAACCAACGAGTACCAAGATTGATTGGTAAGCCACGTTGAGTGCTCTGCTTCCGACATGTCGTACTGTCGAAGCTGTATTAGCTCCAGAAAACTCACAACCACCTCCTCAAGCCAGTCCTCAGCCGCCTACGAGTCAGGCTCACCTCGAAACTTGAGGGATATCTGGTGCTAAAACATATGTAAGGCACTAAGCCTGTGAGTCTCTGTTACCGGTACCGCCGGTAGTGTCTGCTGACCAACAGGTAGTGACATAGCTGGCGCACTACCCGTAGGTACTATCCCAGGTATCGGTTCGCGTACCGAAGCCTTATTACTATAAGGACCAACCTCATGGTCACTCACTGGAAACACCAGGAGCTAAGATCATCATCCGCTCTACTAGTACCCAAGCTAGGCGTAGAACTCTAGCAACCGCCTCCATCCAGTCCACTGCTGCCTGGGAAATCTGTCTCGCCTCGTATCCTCAGAGGCCTCTACTGCTGGAACTCGTGCATCGCGCTCTGCTAGCGTGCACTGTCAGCTAGTGGAATCTGCTGCCTAACGGGTGGTGGTGCTGCTGGTACACCACCCGAAGGTGCCAACACTGAAAAAGGGCCCTGCACCGGAGTCTCGCTGCTCGGTGGGCCATCATCGAGAACTCTCTCGGAACTCTAGCTAACTATCTGCATGGTGACATCCTGAACAGATGTGTCACGGTCAACGATTTATACCTGGTGAGTTGACCTGGTTTGAGCTGACTTTAAACCTTTTGGGAAACACACACGCAATCAGTGTTTTCGTGCATTAAGTCGGAAATCAGAAGTCAGGGTCCTGGTGTACGGATACGTCGGCCGCCGCACCAACACTGGACTCCCTGGACTGATAACCACACTCAATACACTAAACACTATTGCTTCACATAGAAAAAAGATCAGAGTCTGCGGTAGAACCGACCCCTCTGATACCAATTTGTCACGACCCACCCTCGGGGCCCGTGCCGTGACTACCCCAAGCCCGCCTTCCATAGGCCAGGGGCTGGCGACTAGCACCAAGGCGTAAAATCCCAGTAAAAAGGGAAGGCATTGCCTAAAAAAAATAAACTAGCACCTCAGAGTAACAAGCGGAAGTAAAGCAGTACACAAAACTAGAGCAACTGAGCTGAAGTAAAGGGGCCGGAAATACAAGCCCAACAGTAAAGTAAAGTACAACTCGAAAGGGAAAACAGCAACTGAAAGTACAAGTGGCTCCTGGGACGTCCTCCTCGATTCCTACCTGAAGGGTAGGTACAGATGGCTCAGCTCCTGGATCGTCCACCACGGATCCTACCTGAAGGGTAGGTACAGATAGCTCCACAACTCCTCGAGTCCAACTGTCCGCTCCGAGCACGTTCCGCTCAGTGGTCCTCCTCCGGGTACCGACCTACTTCGTAAGCCTCAACCGCAGTCAGTGCTGTCCGTCGTCTGCAACCAACACAACGAAGTGCGGGCATAGCCCGTGCAGGGGTGAGTATAAGATACTCAGTAGGGACCCCGAGACCCTCGAAGGTCTCCCGAAATCCACAAAGGATAAACCACATGAAGGATACAATCACGAAGTAACATCCAGTATTGATTAGGTATATGCCCATACATATACCTATGTCACCAATTTCCGTTCGGCTCCAACACCGAGCCCAAGAACAACCCAATCCACAAAGAAGAGTAAACAGTAAATCCACACAGGATAACAGTACAAGTCCACACAGTTTATAAAAATTTTATGAAATCAACGGATAACCAATTACCCAGGTATATGCCCATACATATACCTAAGTTATCAAGCGACCCATCTCAATCATGAGGAAACACAAAGATCAATGACTCAGCTCAAACCAGGATTTTCATTATCGAAACCGTAGCTGCTGAAGAGCCCCGTCTCTGAAGTGTGCAGTAGTCCTGTCACGACTCCGAGGTACTGCTCACTAACCATAAGACTGCTGAGGTACTCCTCCTGTCGAGTACTGCGGGTTTGCGGCCAACTACCAGGCGCTCCGTCCGCTGAGGGTCTGTCGCCAAATACCGGGCGCTCACCCAAATAGCCTACTGAGGTACTCCTCCTGTCGAGTACCGCGGGTTTGCTGCCAACTACCAGGCGCTCCGTCCGCCGTGGGTCTGCTTCCAACTACTGGGCGCTCCGTCCACTGGGCTAGTCGACTCACTCCAAGTCGAGTCAGTCAAGCAGTCGTCAGGTCTCAGTCGGCTACACGGTCTCCGTACTCCGCACGCACGTCTCCACCGTCGCGGGTCTGTCGCTACAACCAAGCGCACACACTCCGTAGAGTATCGCGGGTCCGCCGCTACAACCAAGCGCTCCACCGCCAAGGGTCTGCTGCTGCATCCAAGCGCACCACCACTGTCAAGTACCACGGTTCCGCTGCTACACCCAAGCGCTCCCCCGCCCGCTCGTCTCCGGGAGGGTCCACTCCACGAGCTACTGGTCGATACTCTAAGTATCTCAAAGTCCAATGAAGAAGTGCCACATACGTCCTCTTCGTCAAAGGAGTCTCAACGCAACAGACGGCGCGTCAATCAGACGCCCGGTCTGTGAGTTATTAGCCTTTTCGTCCCGAGGGCCCGGTTGGTTTCGTGGGCGAACCAAACCCGGCCATATCTCAACTGTATCCAAAACTCGGGCGGAGTATGTCAAAAGTTCCGTCCCACATAGAGGATTCCATCAAAGTCGACGGCACGTCAATCGGACGTCCGGAACTCAAGATATGAGTGTTTCCGCTCCGAGGGCCCGGTTGGTTTCGTGAACGAACCAACCCGGCTGTACTCCACTTGCGTCCAAACCTCGGGCGGAGTATACCAAAAGATCCGTCTCACTAAGAGGTACTTATCAGAACTAACGGCACGCCGTTCGGACGTCCGTAGCTCAAGATATGAGCGTTTCCGCTCCGAGGGCCCGGTCGGTTCTGTGTACGAACCAACCCAGCCGAACCCAAAGTATCCGAAACTTTGAGTGAGTTATACCGAAACGACCGATTCGATCCAAGGATCACGTAGCCATAGACGGTTCGTCATTCGGAGGCCCGTAGCTCAAGTTACGGGCAAATAACCGTTCTGGTTCGAGAAGGAAGGGGTCCGGGCCGACCCGGCCCGACCCGGCCCGGCCGGTTCGGCCGGCGGCGCGCGGAGGCGGCGCGGCGGTGCGCTAAGGCGGCGCGGTGGTGCGCTGAGGCGGCGCGGCGGCGCGCTGGGCGGGCAGGCGGCGCACGGGGCGAGACCCCCGCCCGCTCGTTTTCCCCCCTGGCGGCGCGGCACGTGCCGCGCCGGTTTCAAATAAAAACCGCCCCCTCACATGAGGGGGCCTGCTGGACGACACGGGGGGCGCTGCCCCCCCTTCTAATGTTAACCGGCCCCCAATTTAATTGGGGGCCATTTAAGGCTAACCGGGGAAAATTAATTTCCCCGGTTTGACTTCCTTCCAGCCGGCCCGACCTGGCCGGCCGGTTCCCTTTCGTCTTCCGACACCGGTGGCCCGGTTGGCCGCCGTTCTTCTCAATCCGCCGCGGCCCGGAACCGGCCGCGGCCTTCGTCATCCGGCGCGGTGCGACGGCACCGCGCGCCTTCGCCGTGGCCCCGCTCCGGCCGCGGCGCCTTTGTTTTCTCCTCCGATGCGGCGCGGCGGCGTTGCATCCAACGGTCGCACTTCCTTTACTCCGCCGCGGCCAACGGGACGCGCATCATTGCTCCGGCGGCTTGGTCAATCCGGCCGTGGGAGACCACTATGGCCCTCATCGTCCGGAGTGGCGCGTCAATCTCGCGCACTCCCATGAACCCCTTGCGTCCAAGCGCGGTGTCACGGCACCACTCCTCCTCTTCTTCGAACCACGAGTAAAAATCCAAAAACAAGGTTCGGGAGGAGGATCGACCGTGTTTGTGCGGTCCGATCCCCTCCCATGTTAAAGATAACAAGCGGTCCAATAATTTATTTACGAAGACGTAAATTAAATTAGAAAATAAGGTACAACCCCTACCTCGAAGGAAGCTCGCGGAGCTCGTCAACGATCCGCGAAGGACGAGCGTCGCGGAGGTCGGACGTCACGGAGGAAGACGTCGCCGGCATCGCGGTTATGGCGTCGCGGTAGACGGACGTGGGTTCACCACGAGAGGCACGTCGCGGAAGAGATGACGCGGAAGAAGCACGTCACGTCACGGATACGGCGTCGCGGATGGACCGTGTTCTTCGGCGGAGAAGTTCTTCGTTGAAGAACGGCGTTCTTCGCGTTCTTCGTTGAGTTTGAAGAAGATGAAGAAGACTTCCCTACTCTCGAAAGGAGATAAAATTCTAACAAAATAAAATAAGAATCTTTCTTATTTTATTCACACAACCCAACCTCTTTGAATTTCATAGGTTTGAAATTCAATAACCACACACAACTCACCTCATTAACTCATTACATTTAAGTCATTGGTTTATAACTTAAGTTAACATAATTTAAGTGGGAGTTGAGGGGGTTTTAGAGGATATGAAGGGGTGGGGTTCGTGTGGGCCCCACCACCCTCATAACCTCCCATGGGAGGTTGGGTGGTTACCAAACTTCCAACAAGAGATAACATTTAGAGTAAATAATAAAAATTGTAGTGTAATTACAAAGTAAACATCCACAATTTTTATTATCAACACTCGCAAGTACGCAACTCCAGAACAGGAGTTCCTAAGCGTAAATCGGCGCTACGGTTCCATCGGTGCCCTCGAAATTCGATTCTGGGCATCGGTTCAAAAGTTAGAAAAACCCGCTCGTTCGTTCACTGAACGTACCCGAGCCAAACTTCGGTTGATGATTCCGGGCCCACCGGACCTCGGAATCAGGTTCCGTCTGAAACTGCGCTCTTGTAAAATTCCAAAGAAAATTAACAAAAAAAATTTCTTGAAATTTCCGGGTCTTTACATGATTCATATCATTATAAATATTTTTAATAGCATCAATAATATTTTTCCTTCCATCACCCATAAAATTTGGTTTCTTGGGAGGACAATAATTGAATATCCCATCACATTCAATAATAACACACTTCCTTTGGGTTCCATCTATCAAATAATACCAAAATTATATTCAGAGTAACACTAATCATAGTGGGGATGACACATAATAAATGAAAATTAATTCCAATACATGAAATCGTAAGTTAAATACGAGTTAATCTATGATCATTACAAAAGTACATGGATTGTGACATATACATAGATTTTTCATTTGGGATGTTACTGAGGTTTTTTCAACCTATATTCCAATAGTTGTCCAAACCTTCACTATGATAACAACTATAATGAACCATTATTTTAATACATGGATATTACATCTTTTTAGATTAATATTCATTAAATTTCACAAAAATATTCCCATGAACTGTAATAGTTTACTTCCCTTGGAAACATGGTGCACATTATTCTAATTTGAAGAAAGATCTTAAACATCCCTAATAAAGATCTTCCCATTTAGTGATCCTACCTAAAATCGTTTTTTATATCATGGGTAAAATAAACTTAATAAAAGAGTGATATCATATAATTAGAATGGGTTATAAATGGGGTCATAGCATAATCATTGGAAAAAAATATAAACAAAACATATGAAAATCATATGCTACATATCATAGATCCTGATATAATGTCATGTAATAAATCATATAAGTTTATAAATAATCAAATAAAACATTCCATGAGAGCATAGAATAATATATATAATTCATTTCACACACATAAGAATAGAAAATAATTACCTTATTAGTCAAGGTTCATTGCCAATACCATCATAGTGGAAAAAGTCCTTTACTATACCAAGTTCATTCCTCATTCAAGCCTTATATTACTGAACTGATTTTATTACCTGTTCCATTTCTGTCAATATCATGAGATATAAATCACTAGATAACTAATTGGAGGTAGATATAGGTCTCAACCATCACATATTGATAACTATATATATGTTCTACAAGATCATAATTTATTCATAGAATCCTTAAAATAAATGAGATTCATAAATATCATTCCATCATAACATAACCCATGGAAAAGAAATGGAAATAAAAAATATAATTCCATCATAAATATAAAACATAAATGGAAATAATTTAATCATATATGGAAAATAATTTTTATAGATCACTTGAAAATAATTATTGAGAAAAATATCATTTCTTCTTGAAAACATTTACATTTTTAAAACACCGCAAAATTTTGAAAGAAAACTTTATATTTGAAAATAAACATTAAATATTATAAGGGATGATTCATAGAATTAATACATCATTAAATTAAAAAAAAATTAATTTTTTATAAGTTATAAAAACATTCTTCTCATACTTTTTCTAGAGAAGTCACAATGTATCGCGTTAGGAAAATGACAAAGGATTCCTTTCAAACCCTTTAGTAAAAATTCACACATCGAAAAAAATGAATTTAACAATTATATAAAAATAATAAAAAAAATTTTAAGAAAAATTTACTTGATTTATAAATACTTCCCCACAAATATTTGAATATAAAAAATCCAAAATAAAATTAGATTGTGAAATTAACCCCTACCTTAGGTCTGATTTGCTTCACGCATTTATGAAAATATTGTATAATGGTTTACGGAATGTTATTATATTATTAAATAACCATATTAATATTTATTATATCATATATTATCATATTATATCACCTAATCACACATTTTCTAATAATATTTTATTATTACTCTTCTTTCAGGTGTTAACTGCTTCATTTTCCTATGCATGTTTTATTATATAATTCCCCGTTCTTGTGCATAGAATATAGTTATATAATTTATAGAATGATATTAATATCATATTTATCATATTTATCCATTATATTCATTTATATTGTCATTATTTAATGGTGAATATGGAAAATGAATCGCATCGTGTCGTGCAGATGGTTGGCCATACGTATGCACGAGCGATGATATCATTCGTTTAATGGTAAAAGGGTAAGGAAGTGGATGGTATATATATTTTTACAAAATAAAAACCATGTTATAATTATTAAATATATATATATATATATTATTTCCATCATTATAACCATATAAATAAATTAGTGATGAAAAACATTACACCACAGTTTGGAGATGGTAAGCCGCGCGTATGCACACGCAGTGATTTTGTTTCTAATAGGATGGATAAATGGTGGAATATGATTGTTCCATAATAATAATAACATAAAAATATATAGGTGATATTTATTTACTATTTTATAATGGAAACAACACATGAATAATAAGTAGAAGAAGAAATAATCTTAAAGGATTTGGTAAATACTATTATATCTTCTTTGGAGAACATCCTTTAAATCTCCTCTTAGGGACACTAAATATTTTATATTGAGAAGACCAAAACATCTATAATTGGGATAAATAAGTATATAAGGTAACTTTTCATGTAATGGTCTAACTTTAAGGATCAATTTGATGAGACGAAGTGAGTAGGAGGTTCCCTTTTTATAATTGATGTGAGGGAACTTTTGGAATTTCACAAAATATTAATTTATAATAAATTCAATCTCAATAATAATAATTACAAAGTTCCATTTATTCAAATATAAGATTAGATATGTTTTTAATTTTACCATCTAATATATTTTAGACAAGTTTGGGTATTATTTTAAACCTGACAATTTTGGTAAACCCATAATAATCTTATATTAATTTTAACTAAGGGAAATAATTTTAATATTAAAGGGTTTCAATATTTAATTATTTGATATAAATTAAATCATAAAATAACTCTTTATAACATTTTAGACCAAATATATATATATATATATATATTTTTAAAAAAAATTATATGATTTTTAAATAATTTAATAAAATATTAATTTTATAAAATATCCTTTTTTTCAATTTAATATTATCCATTTAATTTGACTTCCAATAAATCACTGAAAGTGCATGATTCAAATATAATGATTTCAAACCTCTCTAATATTTCCTATTTATATATAGAATAAATTTTACACATTAAACCTTTCAAATTATATCAAAAATATATATGTTTAAAATCTTTTTTTTTTATTTTTTTGTTTATTGAATAAATATTGTATCTGTATAGAACAAGAATTTAAGTTATTTATATTATTTATAAAAATATAAAATAGATTTATATAATGAAACTAATTTCATTATGATGAAAATAGACATTTATTTTTATTCAAAACAACATTTTTTAATGTGAACACGAAAAAGATATTAAATACAAAGAGAGTGAAATTTTGTAACTATTAGAAAAGATTCTATTAAATAACTCCAATTCGAGCCTATAGTGATAATGGTAGAATATATTTCATTCAATAATTTTTTTAACAAGTGTTGGTCATGGTTATAGTCTTTTCTTTCCTTTTTAACACTTATTTAACAACTTTAACTCTTAACTTAACAACCTGAATTTTTATTCTTCGAGGGTTAGTAGAGTTACTATCAAATGAAGAAAGAAACATAATTGGATCATGGATGAAATGTTAAACCATATCCTAATTATTTGACCAAATTTGACATTTTTATGAATATTATATCATTTAATAAGATATTATTTATTTTAAAATATTATTAATATCCATTTTGATACTATTCATTACCTTGACTATTAAAAATATCACCACCCCACGATAAATTTGGAAGAATATTTTATTATTCTATAAAATATCAAGGTATTCTATCAAATTTGTGGGTTACATTATTTATGTAAAGGTTTATTTAGTTTTATTAGTTTTAATAATATTTATTTGATATTTCCGGTAATTAAATAATTTCTACATCAATGTTGTGTGTGTAATTAAGATGATTATTTATTCACTAAAATTTATAAATAAATATCGTTGATTTATATTGAAATTTTATATTTTTAAATACTACTTATGTTTTAAGATATATTTTTGTTAACTCTATCTTAAAAATATTACAATTATAAAAATTAATAGTGTGACATTTTTTCAATTTCATTGATTATAATAATATCTAAGTCATTTTCATGGAAAAGTGTCCATTAAATAATTTAATGTCTAACCATATATAAAAATGGTCAAACTAATGTTTTATAATATTATTTTTCATTTGTTGGAGTCATTTTATCGTCTTTATCATTTTATTTTTTACCTAAATTACCCAAATTACCCTTTATAGTTGTAACAAAATTTACCTTGATTAATATTCATATTTGAAAAAAAAATAAAATGAACCTATTAAATAAATTTGAAAATTATGTATCTAAAATTGGAATATATTTATCAAAATAAAATTTTTTAATTTTTAGAATTTAATATGAAATAAAACCAGTAAAACACAATGAAAAATAGTTTTTCAAAAAAAAGACAATTTAAAACATAAAATGTGTTTATAATAATTTCATGGATGAAATAATTTTCAAAAACCATAATAGGATTAAATATGAAAATTAAAATTTAAAACTTATCCAAAAAAAAAATTTACCTTATCAATACTTTAAAAGGAAATGAAAATTTTCAATAAAAATCAGTATTTTTACTATTCATCAAAAGATGAATCTTTTTAAAAAACGTAAAAAATTTACCCTAAGAAAATTATTACATTATGATTTAAAAAATGATTTTTATTCTATCAAATATAATTTATAAAAGTTCCAAATTTTAGTTCTAAAATAGGTTCACCATTAAAAGGTTTTAAAACTGCCTTTAAAAGAAATGAAGTTTTAAGCATAAAACTGGATTTGTTATGTCCTGAAAACACATAGTATGAATGTTAAATATTAGACTTAATATATATATATATATATAATCTAAGATTTGTTATTTTTTATTTTTTTGTATAAAAAACTTGTTCTAAATTAAATAGTTTTTGAGGAAAAAGGTTTTCCTTTTATATTCAAAATGGTTTTTATTTTCATTTATAATTAATTGGTCACAAAATAATTAATTATATATACATTTGAAAACAATATCTTCATAATTTAGTTAATCCTATTTAAACCCTGCATTCTGACTACTAGGTTAAAATTTCCTTGTTTAAACAATTACATTATAAAATAATGTTTCATATAAACATAGTGTTGCATGTAAAGTAGGCTAAGTCGGTGTTGCCTATAGTGTAATATTAACATGGTGTAGCATGTAATGAAATATTTCAAATTATTTGAAAATATATTTCAAAAAAATATTGGGTTGTTACAAGACCAGACACTAATTATGGGAACTGGACCTGATTACATTGATAGAAATTTCACTACTAATGCATGAATCAACAACAAAGGTATTGAAGAAGAGTGTAGAGGAATGAAATATCTAACTATAATTCGATAAACCACCCACTCTAGAGATCTATATTCGGAGATATATTTTTCAACTGAACCTAAAATTATGAATATTTCCTCAAGGATATGTTCTCACCACATCCTTTTATAGAAATTACTTTTGTTTTGGTCACAAAGAAAAAAAGAAACACTACCTTTATCCTGTTAGTACTTGGCATAGAGTGAAAAGATTCTCACAAGGAAGAGAAATTGAGGTATTTTACTAAAATACAGAAATCTTCATAGATTGATCCAAATGTAAGAATATGAAAATTAAATGCGATCAATCTATATGATCCAACCACTAAACTAATTAGTTATTCATTCCAGAAGAAACAATAATATAGTTCGTTAAAATAATTTCAAAAAATGGTATATGAAGTAGAGAAGAGGTTATGAAAATTCTGTAGTGTGATCGGCCTAGTCCTATATCTCCATCTCCAAGTGCACTGCATTGACTGTATTCTTTATCCTCTGATCCCACTTCACTCTTAGTCACCTGACATATGGAAGATCGATGATGAAAGAATGGAATTCTTAAATTATTATGAAAAAATAGAGGGTGTGAATAGAGGTGGATAGTGTTGTGGATGGAGATGGTTCTCCTTTGATCCATTGATACATGGTTGCCTCCTATATCTAGATATTTTCCCTCTCAACTCTATAATATTCTACCTTAATTCATGTGCCCATTCTTTAAATTACCAAAACCTCATAGATATTAGATTCTATCTTTTTTTAATGGCATCCACATGGTGAGCCTGTCACCATACATCTTCATCCTCGAGTGACTTCAATAGAACCCTCTCTAACTGATTTATTATCTATGAAATTACACACCAGCATCAACCATGATCTTATTTTTAGATAATCTCTATGGGGTATTTCAATGGTTTTAAGTGCTATAATAATTGATCAATTTCCATTATCACTTTAACCTTTTCATTACAACCATTATTTTCCTAATTTCACTAGACAAGTAGAAAAATGAAAAGTTGAATTTTTGATGATATTTTCTATTTTGGGAAAGTAGAGTTTCTCCCAATAGTCCCATGATAGTCATTATTTTATTTTTTATGGTCTAGTACTAGTTGGGGGCCTACAAGCCTTGATCCATTTTTCGAGCCTAGATTAGGGAAACCTATTTTTAATTCTGTGGCCCTTGAAAAAATGTGGGCTAGTCTAACCTTTATGTTGGTGATATTTACCTTAATGTAGATTAAAAACATATATTAATATTTCTAAAGATTATTTTTAACACCATACTCCAATTCCCTTGACATCTTGTTCAATATTTATCAACAACTACATAATCTCCTTAAATTATGAGAGGTTTTATATTTCCTTAACATGAATTAGGAATATCATATCATTTTCATTGCTAGATTCATAGCATCATGCAGGTTTTTTGAGGAATTAAATAAAGAACTTGTAATTCATGATGCCAGGCTCTGTTAGCTACTATAGTGGGGAGATGTGAGGTCCCCACATTGTCATCCAATTTTCACCTATACATATAAGAAACCCTTGTACCGAACAAGAAAATATCCTTCCTCTTCTCTAATCAAGTATGTCCTTCATAGTTTTAGCTTTGATTTATCCCTACATCAGCTTTAGAAGATAATCTTACACACAAAAACTAATGTTGGGGCCCTCATCACGTGGATACCCAATAATCTATTTAAAATAAAAATAAAAATAAAAATAAAAAAGACATTTAATATTAGGGGGTTATGGACTTCCAAATGGGAATAGTTTTGAAGTCTTGTGAGATTTATCTCTCATTTGATAAGTAATTGTAGTGTAGTTAAGGTCTTACCAAGTGGTTTTTAGATATACAATCAGTGGAATCCTTCATATCTGATTCTATTTCATCTACAATTATATATTATCGGATCCTAATGTTTTTTTCTAAAACTTTTATTCAAATAATGAATATTGGATTTACACTGTTATATCTATTTAGATTTCATTATCCAGATACATTAATTTTTTCAAACTACGTTCAGACTGAATATTCTTTCTACCATTGAACTTATATTTTGGTAGGGTATTGTTTTTTTGATCCCACTCATCTATTGGAGTCTCAGACTTGTACTCCTGATTATTAATAGATTTTTCTTTCTTGAAAAGGTACCATGGTGTTTCCCTTTAGGGTTTTCCCCATTAATTTTTTTTGTGACATCATTTAATTTTTTACACAAGATTTTGGTCGTTACTCTTCCACTTTAATTTTTCAGGCTTTTTTGAAGGGAAATGAAATTTATTTCAACAGTGTGTTTTCTTTGTTATTCATTTGTGTTTTTGTCATTTTTTGTCTTTCCCAAAATCTAGTAGCATAGGGTTTGGTTATTTTTATATAAATTATGGACGTGAATTAGAGTTAGATGATTTTTTAATGGTTCCAACTACCACATGTTTTGATTTAAAATGATGGATCTACTCTTTCTCAAGAAAATTCATGTATTAATATTCAGTATTCATAAATCATAAATAATGTCTAATGAATAATGAGAGTTTTATCATGATATGGTTTTTGGTTTCATTATTCTATGGTTCAAATTAAATGTGATGAATTATATTGTGAATATATCTCATTATATAAATTTATGGGAGAAGCTTAAGACTACCTATGCTTTCAAGAGAGGAAAACATAAATTGTATCTCCCCAAACAGGTGATGAATTTGAAGTACAAAGATGGTACATCAATTTCTAACTATTTGAGTTAATTTTAGGGATATTATTATTCAATCTTCTGGTATGGGTATTACTTTTGAATATGAGGTTTTAGTGATTGGGTTTCTTAATACTTTACCTAATTCATGGGAGAATTTTCATGTTACGATAACCGAATAAAATCCAAATTGTGTTGTGAAATTTCTTTTTATTAAGTATACTATTTTTAATGAAGAGGTCAGGATATGAACTAAGGAGAGATCATCTTTAGAAATTTTGGTCATAGGGAACTGGGGGAGAAGTTAGGAAATTAATCAGGGAAAGTAGAATTGAGGAAATAGAAAATTCAGATGAAAATCTAAGTCAAATAATAGAAAATTTGAATTTAATCATTGTGGTAGGAAAGGAAATGTTAAAATGTTTTACTATCACCCAAAAAGATAAAACAAGATAAAGGAATATCATTAAAATAAAAATGGTTATGGAGATGATCGTATCGCCATCACTACTGGTGGTGTTATTATTATTATTTATGGAAATATTAATATTTATTCTTATGATTCTTATTGGGTTATTTATAGTGTTTCCTTATTTCACATGACATCAATTAATTAGTTCTTTACATATTTCATTATAGGTAATTTTGGGATTTTAAATATGGGTAAATATAGTTATGCTGATGTAGTAGGTATCATGACTATTTTGTTGGAGTCTACCGTAAGTGGTAAGATGATTTTGAGGAATGTTTGAGATGAGCTTGACGTTCGTATGAGTCTTATTTCTATAAGTGTTCTTTATGATGATGGGCTTATCATTACATTGGTGATATCAAGTCGAATCTTTATAATGGTTCCCTGATTGTGGATTTAGACAATATGTAGTCAGGTTTTTACTAGACAAGAGATTCTATTTCTGGTGATATTTCTTATGTTGTTCAGTACAATGTGTCTTCCATGATAGGGAATAAGAGGCACAAACACATTAGTGAGAAGGGTTTCAGTTGTTTTTTCTAGTGAAATTTTCTTCCAGAAGGTTGTAAAATTAGACATGTGAAATTGATGTATGGTGGGACAATAGAGCAGATTGAGTTTCAACAGTATCCATTTACAAAAGAAGTCACAGGTAAAATAATTATTATATTCTAAAATTTTTTGTCCTTTCAAATTTAAAAATTTTATTGGTGGTATTTATTTTATGAATTTTATTGATGAATACTCATGTAAGATTTAGGTTTATTTTTTGAGTTCCAAAAGTCAAATGCTATGTTTTTTAAGAATTTTTATGTTTCAGTGGAGAGGGAATCTGGTAAGGAATTTAAAGGAATTTTCACTAAAAATGGGGGTGATTATTGTGGTTTTTTAATCCGTATTGTAGGAGGGAATGTATTTTGTATCCGAATAATCCTCATAATAAAACTCCATTAGGTTGTGTAGCTAAATAGATAAATAGAATGTTGTTGGAAAGAGTTTAACATTTACATTCAGAAGAAAAGTTTCTTATATGTTTTTTGGGTAATTCTTTATTTACTTTTGTACATATTATCAATTTATCACCCATGGTTTATTTGTAAATAGACACACATGACAAGTTTTGATATAGAAAAGAGATCAATTATGATCACTTACGTGTTTTTGGATGCAATAATTTCATTAATGTTTTTATATATGAGAGATTAGAGATAAATGGAAAGTCATGAAACAATATTTTTATTGTATATAGACATGATGAGTTTAGATATTGGTTTTATGATCCTACTCTGAAGAAACTTCTCAGAATGTATGATATTTTATTTTTGGAGAATAATTCTATTGAAACATTGATAAGGGAGAAAAATATACTTCTCTAGTTTTTGAAGATATTTTTAGTCTTGATCCATTCTATGAGCAAGGTTTAGGTTATATTGTTGATTTTGATGATTGTGTTGATGTAAATATGGATGTTTAGGGTGAATAGTTTGGTGTTGATGTTTTCGATGCACCCTTTATTTCTAATGATCTGGTTCTAGTATTCACCAATGAACCTATGGCTACACTTTGAAGATCAACTCAGCATCATACTATTTCTACATGTTATTCCCCAGATGTGTATGCGCTCCATGTAGAAGGGGTAGAACCAAAATATTTTGATGAGGTGATGGAATGTGATTAGAAGGACAAATGAGTTGCAAAAATGGGTTACAAGATGAGATCATTGCATGAAAACCATACTTTTAAGCTGGTGAAGTTAATTAAAGGTAAGAGAGATTTTCAAAATCAATGGATTTACCAGATTAAAATTGAAGAATCTAGGTATTTTCCATGATACAAGGAAATGCTAGTTGTTAAAAGATCCGATCAAAAGAAATGTATTGATTTTGATGAGATTTTTACACATGTTGTTAAAATTTATTCCATTCAGGTTGTTCTTAGTTTGACTTCTTGTTTGGATCTATAGATTGAGAAGATGTATGTGATGAAAACATTTCTTTATATAGATTTATAAGAGGAGATTTATATAGAGAAACTATAGGGTTTTTTTGAAATAGGTAAAAATATATATGTATGTAGGTTAAAGAAGAGTCTGTTGTTTCTAAAGAAGGCTCCAAGAAAGTGGTATAAGAAGTTTGAATCTATCATTTTCCCTCATGGTTTTCAGAAGATATATTTTGATCATAGTTTTTTTGTTTATATATTTACCAATGATGATTTTATTCTACTTTTGACTTATATTGATGATATGATAATTTTTGTCCATGATGCTTCTAAAATTGGCATATAAAAGAAGGCTATTTGTTAGTCTTTTGAAATGAAATTCTTGGGGCTAGAACGACATATTATTGGTATGTCAATCTCCAAAAATAGAAAGGAAAAGAAGTTATGGTTTCCTCAGGAGAGATATATTGGAAATGTTATTTGTATACATACTACGGGAAGAGTCAAAGTGGTTAATACTTCTCATTATTTACATTTTAATATCACTTATAGTTAGTTTCATTTTACTGATGAAGAGATATAGTAGACCCAACACATACCTTATTCATCTATAATTGGTTGTTTCATGTATGCAATGGTATGCTCTAAACCTAATACAATATATATATTTGGTGTCGTCAGTCCTTTAATTTTTAATCTAGGTAGAGATAATTTGAGAGTAGTGATGTATATATTTCATTTTCATTGTGTTAATTCCTGATATGGGATTGTGTATTGCTAGTGGGGAACCTATATTTTATGGGTTTACATATTTATACATGGCATGAGATATAGATTCGAGGAAGTCTAATTTAGGATATTTGAAGACTTTTTCAAGGGGAGATGTATCTTGGTAGTCAAGATTGTAGAGATATCTTGCTTTATTTACCACTTATTTTGATTTTATTTTACCTATAGAGGAATGAAAATAATTATTGTGTACGAATAATTTCATTCAAGAGCCCAATTTTAGCTAGGATAGTAATGTTTTATTTTGAGATAGTAAAAGTTCCATTTTTTTGGAAAATAATTTCACTTTTAATGATAGGTCGAAACATATCAATTTTCAATATCATCATATTCATGATGTGTTTGATTCAATATATTTGGTGCTTAGAAATATCCAATCATATGATTATGGGTCAGAAATGTTGATTGAGATTTTATCAAGAGGAAAATTTGAGACTTTCCAACTAATTTCATGGTTGGAAGTTACCCCCACATGATTCGTAGGGGGAGTTTGTTCAGGTACTAATCACATGGAGACCCCATACTCGATTTAAAATAAAAAAATAAAAAATATATGTAATGTGAGGGTTGTTATGGACTTCCATAGGTGATTATATTTTAATTCTATTACAGTTCTGCTCTCCTTTTCTCAAGAATCGCAGTGCAGTTAGGGTTTTACCCAACCATTTTCAGATCTGTAATCGGTGATATTATTGTGATATGATTCAGTTTCATCTGTAGTGGTCTTTAATACTAAACTGATGTTTTCTTCTATACCTTTTATGTAGACAATTGACATCTACTTTACACAATCAGATCTATTTGGTTTCTTTTTTAGGATACGTTCTTCATTTCAGGCTCCTTTTATACTACATCATTCATTCTTTGATTCTCTATTATTTTATAGTATTATTTTTGAGATCCCTACAACCTTTTGTAGTCTCTACCTTTTATTCTTCATTATTAGTAGATTCCTCTCTCTGGACTATGTCATGTTGTTTTCCCCTTTAGGATTTTCCTTATTAAGGATTTCTGGTGTCATCATTTAGTTTTTCTGCACATATTATTTTTTCATTGTGCATCCTCTTTAATTTTAAGTCTTGTTTGAAGGTAATTAAATTTATTTCCACTAATCATTCATTTTGTTGTTATTTTGTGCATTTTTCAATTGACGTATTTCAAAACAACTCAGGAACAATTCCCTCAGTGTTCATAATCACAACAAATCTTCTCTAATTTGGGCATATAAATTTTCATGGAACACATATTCAATGGATAATTCATGAGTTTGATGGATCATCTTTGATATTTATAGTGGGATATTCATTCTTCAGTAGTTCTCAAATGGTTTAAATCTTCAACTACCATATTGGTTTTTAGTCATCATAGCTGATGAGTCTTGTTTGAGGGGGCTCGTTCTCACCTCATCTGGTATTGTTGGAACCATCAATTTCTGATTAATAAATCTATTGATAAATTTTAACTTCATAACCATTAAAAACAAAATTAAGATAAATTTGGTTTACTTCTCATGGTGAAAACTTTGAAAATCATCATGATTGGGCATAAGTGCTATCGGTCAGTAGCCATCTTTGTGTGTACATGGTTTCTTCCTGTATCTTTGAATGAAGAGCTTTATATATCCATCCATGACTCAAAATGAGTTGATCATAAACCTTGAGTGACTTCAATAATGCATGGATCTTAGATGTTAATTCAATCCCACACATCCTCCAATTGACTAATGTCATATTCCTCTAGTGATCCTTAGTTAATGTTCTAAAGTTCGGTTTAGCCTACATCGCCACCACCTTCTAAGATAAATTTCCACCTTCACATGATTCATTATAAAATATAGCATGGGTTGTTTTCTCTAACCAATTAAATGGTGTGGTAAAACATGTTCATTTTTTCTCAATCCTATTTCAACTCATGGTCACTCAAACCACATTGAATGATAGTTCATAGAGTTTTCCAAAATTTAGGCATAGCAGCTCCAAATCCTCTTTGTGATCAATTGAAAAACCTCTGGTCACTCCATCCCTTAAGAAAATTATCCCTTGTGGTTGATTGTAAATATAGTATACATTCAATTAGATTTTTGGTGCATGGTCGATGGAGGTGCTTTCCAAAAATCAACCCAAAGCTAACTTAAAATCCCTTCACTTGGTAACATAGGGAGTGATGTGGTCTAATGGATTCAAAGTCATGGTTCTTCCTAGAGTTTGTAAGATTTTTAAAAATGGTCGACCATGAGTTTTTGCCATACAGTCACTCCAATCCAAGGAAGAATAATTTATAGACTTTTCTTGAATATAAAAACACAAAAACTCCATTTTTTATGGTCACATGAATCTTTTGTTATTTTATTGAGAATGTAGTCAGCTGCTATTTTTTCCTCAACATGTTGTCATTCCATTTTAATTTACGATCGCTCTAACCAAGGAATGGTTTCTTTTCCCCTTTAGAAAATTTCCACTACGAGTCCTAAGAAAAACATAATTCCAAAATTTCTAACTGAAATAAAAATTGAGTAAAAAATGAATAAATAAATGTTTTTTATTAAATGAAAATTTTCATTATCAGATAAATTTTTATTTAAAAAAAATTATATAAGTACTATATCATGGAAATCAAATAATTAATTCAAATATCTAAAACACTTTAAAACAATCTAGAATTTATTTTAATTATTATGCATCTAAAATTTTAAATTTCAAAATAATAAAATCACTCCCAAATATAAATTTGGTTCTAGAAAATAAAATTTATTCCAATTGAAATATGTTAATAATTCCAACATGTAATAATGAAAGATTTATTTCTCAAATCAAAGTCACATAAAAATCACATGAAAAAAATATTTTCAATGAATATCAAAAAAATTGATGTTATTTAAAAAATATATATAAATTTATTTCAATGAAACTTGGAAATTTAGTTTCCCAGAACACTAATTTTGTCAATATTTTCAATGAATGACAATTTCCATTCATTTTACCCAATATTCAGTAATTCGCCATTAATTTTTTTCACTTTTAAAACACATTTAATTCATAAAAGGTTATGTGAAAAACTTTAATAAAATAATGTCACATAAAATTATCTCACACATAATAAATTTCACACCAATGTATTTAATTTTACTTTGTTGATTATATACAAAAACTACTAATAATGGATCATATTTTCTAGGATCAAATACCCACCATAATTGAAGAAAATCACCAAACCATTAATTTTCAAAAAATTCTTTCCTACCATGTGAATTAATCTATCAACTATATTTCTATGTAAATAATGTGTGGAACAATGATATTCAAGTGGAATTAAATCTATAATAAAAGGCATAAAAAATTTAACATTCTCCTAGGTTCCTCATATCGAGTGTCTCCTTTTCATTCTCATTTTGGTTTAGTTTTTATACTTACTTCAATCCATCATTCTTTGTCTGATAAAATTTTTTTTGAGTGATTTAAAATATAGTGTGTGAATGTTTTTATTTTATATATATAGAAATAGTTATTTTATTCATAAGGATTTTTTACCTTAGAAAGATAAGAAAAATATCTTCATTTCCACTATTTATGTTGAAAACTAATTTAGTTGTTTCAATTGTGTAAAAATTCACCGAATCTGTTACAAGATGTTCAACCGACAATGTCATTTTTTCAGTATAAAGTAACCTATTTATTTCTATTTTATATCAAGATAAAATTAATATAATCAAATTAATGTTATTATTTTTCCTATATAATAGATTTAAATAAAATTCATAACTTTATGAAGAAGTTGGAAAAGGTTGTTTTTGTACATTAAAAAATAATTGAAGTTGTAGCAAGAGTTTAACAACTCTATAGTGTATAGATTTTAAAAAATATTACTTTTAATTTACTTAATGTTATATAGATATCAGAATCATGGGAAAACTAACGTGATGGAAAAACAATATTTTTATCTTGATTTTTTATTTTACATCGATGTCTGAAAAGGTCTTTTTGATGGTCAATAAATTGTTTTACATTCTTTAATTATTTTATAAAACATTAGTTTCTCTAGAATAGATTTTCTTCTACTTCTCAAATATATTGAGAGCTAAAAAAGTCATATTTATTCGATTCATGATCTTTTAAGGGAATCTCAATATTTTTTAAAAATAATCCTTCTATGAAAAATAATAAATCTAATGTTAAGATCCCCTAAAAATGTAGCGATGTTTGTAATGGTAAGCTATCCATATTTTATCCCTATAATGGTTAAATAGTAGGGTTAACCTACTATACATTGGAATCAAATGATCCATAACATACTTTTGGAATCCAGAATTTTAATATAAAATTATGGTATATGATCCATATATTGGAAGGGAACCATAAACTAATTTAAATGAATGTTATGTTCATGATCCAAACATTTAACAATTCTACCTTATGTTAGAAATTTTTTCTATGTTATATCGGAAAATGATCCATTCATTTTCATACTTCACTGATGTTATTCACACCACTGCTACTACTGTTAAGTGGAGCTTATGCCTACTATACTTTCTACACCGATTCCATGTAAACTTGGGACGGATTAAAATGTAGAAATAATGGGCTATTGTTGCATCGAAAAAGTCTCTAATTCTATAATGTGTTGCTAAATGTTTCTACATGAAAAATAAATGTTCTACATTGGTACCATATGAATCTAAAATAGGGTAATTTTGGAGAAAATTGAACTCTACAGGAGTCTGCACCTCAAAAAGGATCTTCACCATAATACTCATGAAGTTCATAGATTTCCATGATACGTCGAACAAGAATTAAAACACATGGTTTTTTATCTCTTTTAGGATGAATTTTGGGAAGAAGACTTCATGAAACATGAATCATAGTTGGTCAAAAGTTGAAGATGATGAACTATTGTCTAGTTTCATATTAGATGATGATGAATGCTATAATAGAGATGAATAATGTGATGTCCAAGCTTAAGCTGAAATACAAAATCAATATTCATGAACCACCACTTTATGCTAAAATGTCAAATAATGTCTTCATCACATATAATGATCTACTATATTCCATGATGTTATAATGGATAACTAGAGGTTTATTCCTCGTGTTGATGTTGTATAATATCACTACAACGAACATGATATACCTTATTCATGTTATTTGTAACTCAAGTTGATGATGGTCCATATAGATATCTATCCACCAAGATAATTACTATCACCACCATGAATATTCACTCAAGATAGAAGACTTGAAAGATTAAACCACTCTCCATATATAGTGGAATATGGAACAAGTAGTTAGCACAATAGATGACTACGTGAGACGTTTTGAGGAGATAATATGTTAAAATAGAGAAGTGTTGTACTGTATAATAAACAAAGAATCTATCTTGAGTAGAATGGTTATAAAATTTAAGAAATATCTCATGTATAGAAATAATATCATGACTAAAATGTAATGTTTTTAACAAAAATTTAAATATTTGAATTATTCCCAAGGTACACCTGCTACTTTTATGTATTTTTTTCCAAAAATTTTGAATGGGCATTTTTAGAGTCTTAAAAAAGGAATTATCTAGCACAAAATATTTTCTAGAGAAATTATCAGAGGAGTTATTTAAATTATTTTGAATGATTTTATTAGAGATTTATTCTACATGAATAAAGAGTTAATAGTGATATGGTTTTTATTGAGATATTTATGAAATATCTTTGATGTATTTATTTTGAATATCTGAATTATGTGGAGATTATTTTACTGTTGGATATTTATTATTTCGATATATCTTTCTCTAATAGTTTAGACATACACAAACAAGGATAGAGACAAAAAAATTCTTGTGAAATAGTGATTTGAAATTCCTATTTGACATTTTGAATAGTGAATTGAAATAATTTTTATATCTATTATTCTATCACTATGTGAATAACATGAAAATAAGAAAACCTATGACAAATAAGAAAAATATTATTTTCTATTTATTAAACAGGTAGAAGAAGCCTATGTGAAATTGAAGAATATTTTACTAATTCTCTGCATTATTTAAAATCATATATATATGTCAGTTTCTTCTGTAACTATGAGATGAACAAGAATTAAAAAAACATCATCTCATTTATTTTATGATGTTGTTTTGACTGGTCGTACTGAGTCATAGTGAAGTGTTAGTTTCTCATACAAAGTTGTGGATATTTTAGTTCCCTATTAAATAATCACATGGAACTATAAGATCTCTGTAATGTGTCAACTGCCTAACCTCAGATATATATGTAACTAGATAAGAGGAATTTCTAGTAGAAACCACCAACCTCGTGGAGTAGAGGGTTTATGGGGTGGACTAGTGGATTTCTATGCCCTAAACCACTATACATCATCTTTTTATTTTCTTTATTTATTTATGATCAGTATAAAAAATAGAACTTAGAAGTAGTGTATTGGTGTCATTTCTAATAATTTCAAAAATATAAATCACATTTAAAAAATTATAATATTGCAGGGATTTAATATAACGACCGCTATTTTTTTATTTTTAAATTTTGCATTAGTTTTATTTAAACTAAGCTGAAATATTTGAAAAAAACATAATTTTTAACCCTCACCCTCGACCCACTTGGCCTTAAACCACCCCCTACTCCCCTTGGTGACCCCCAACCTTGAGTCCCCTTACTCCTGATAGTGACTTCTATGACCCCCTTACTCTAGATGGTGACCGATGTGACCCCCCACTCTGGATGGTGACCATTGTGACCATGACCCCATAATACTGATGATGGTCACCCCCTCAGATTCTTGTGACCTTGACATTATACTCCTCGATAAGAACCTCACAATGACCCCCCTCACTCCTTGACGATGACCACAAAATGCCTCTCATCCAATTTTTATGATGACTGTGACCCATGAAATATTTTTTGTTATGATTCTTCAAACTTTTATAAGGCTTTTAATGAAATTATATAAATATAGGTGTAATTAATTTCATTTTTTGGGGAGTTTTCCTAGGATGATGTTGGGGTAACGTTTCAGACCTTCAATTGACAGTTGGTCAGGGTTTTAGAGAGTGGATGCACATCATTGTTCTTTTAGGGGAGTATTGCTATTTTTTTATTTTGAATAATTAATTATAAAATTTAATATTTATTTATTAATTTCATTTGGCATGATATAAGTGTCCATAGTGTTATCGGTGTGTTCTGTAAGAATTAATGATTTTAAATTTTCATCAAGAGGTAGATCAATATTTCAGTTTTATGTTTCTTCCCTATTAAATTATCATTTAATTTTATTAAATGATAATTTTTTGGTTGAGGTTCACAATAAGGGACATTATGGGTTTTCTTGGGGAAAATAGTGGTTTTAGATGATTTGAAAATGGTTTTTCATTAAAAAAATATATCATTTATCATGTGGTTTAAGAACACAAGTCGCCTATAATTTATCATATTATTTTTAAATAATATTTTGAAGTTAATATATTAAATAAAAAATACTATTAATCTTGAGTAAAATTCATAATTCTTACTACATGATAGATAACATTAGATTAAATAATGATTTATATATGTGAAACGTTATTAAAATTGAGTATTGTTTTTCTAATCAATTCTGAAAATGTTGTAAAACCATAATTACTTGTAAAGCTATAATGCATATAGAAACACAAGAACCATATATCAGATTTCCAAGTTCTTGTTTTGAGATACAAAAATTATTGATTTTCAAAATTATAAATGAAAATTTGATCTATTGATGCAATAATTATTCTACAATTAAAATTAAATATTGATAATAAGAAACTAAAATATTTAGATACCTTTTGACGAAAGAATTATGTTTATGTATTATTGTGGACTGATAAAAGTATGCTCGATATCACAGTAACCTCTCCCCATGAAATAGTGAACTTATTCTAAGACATCTAACTGTATCATTAAAAAGGAAAATATTTATTCATTTATGATGTTTATGTTTTTAATGTTGGATTGAATGATTTTTTATGTTGAATTTGAGTTATGTCGAATCAATATCTAACCCTGGTCAATGAAAAAGTTTTTTGATGTTTTATTTTTATTATATTTGTGCTATTATACATTTATATATTTATATATGAATGTACAAGGATAATAGTGAAAATCCAATAACTATGGATAAAATTTGGCTTAATTTACCATAAAGAACACCTTGGTATGCCAAGGGCCTGGAAGAATTTTTAGACAATGCAATTGCAAATTGATCAGTGGATGGTAGAATTAAATGTCTGTGTCCTTGTTGTAAATTCAAGTGAAGGTTAAATATAAATGAAGTATATAATCATTTTATATTAAAATAGTGTATTTATCAATATGAATGTTATATTTGTAATGTTGAATAAATTGTTTATAGAATGTTAAAACAATGAAAATATAGTCAATGAAACACAAAGTTGGAAGATATAAGAGAATTCAGTTTGAAATTTTCTAAATGATACATTTGGATATTCATGAAACAATATCCATGATTTTAATAGATCAATAAAAGCTTCAGTTGATTCTGAGTAGGATAATCTTGCTCAGAACATTACTGAATGAAAAAATGAGTATCAGGATTTAGTTAAAGGCGGTCAAGATGAATTATATTGAGCGTGTGTCAAATATTTAATGTTATCTTTTAAACATAAGTTTTATAATATCAACTGAATCTGTTGAATTATTGAAAAAGAAATTTATATAATTTTATAGTTCATTCATGATGAATTTAGTGAATCTATAATCTATACATCATTCAATAAGATTAATAAAGTCATCAACAAACTTGGGCATGATTATAAAAGGATACAAACATTCCTTAATGATTTCATGCTTTATTGGGAGAATATTTTTATAAATAAGAATTCATAAGATTTCATTTATGTAAATGTAGGTCAATAAAAAACAATAAGAGTATAAAACAATGAAACCCTAGAAAGAAACATAAGAATAAAACTCTTATAAAGGTATTTCATTACATTCCTCTAAAACTAGACTTGAAAATATTATTCATTTCATCTAATACTACATATAATAAGATGTGTATTGATCAGGATAGTAACAATGGCTTCATAAGACATCCAAAAGATTAAACATCATGGAATATGTTTGATTCAATATATCCATTTTTTTTAAACCTAGAATGTACATTTGGGATTTTATTTTTATTATTTTAACCTTTTTGGTACTTTATGTACTAATTATAGCATTTGTACAGTTCTTTTGATCCCCTATAATCTACCTCCATGGATGAGTATAAAGAATTCTTCTTTCATTATATTGAAGATTATTCCTGGAGAGAATATTTCTATAAATGATAATGATGTATACTCTCAACCTCTAATAAAATAATTTCTAGAATTATGGGATAATGATGTGAAAAAATATAATTCTTCAATGAGAAAATTATTCAAAACCCATGTTGCGTAAATGTGGAAAATTAGAGACTTTCCTAAACTGGGAAACTTATCTAGATTGAACACTCATACTAGTTTGCATTTTCCAGTTTGTAATTTTGATTTTGAAAAACAATAATTAACTCAATGTAGATAATGGTTTTTATGTGTCATCATCAATTTATTGATTCTTCTCATAAATTCAGTTTAAAAAAGATATGATTCAAATGAGACATTGATTTGATAAATACACTGAAGGTGCTATCTGTTTTATAAATCATTGGAAAATTAATTAATGTCACTGACAATTTTGGAAGATTTATTTAATTTAATGATGGGGGAAAAAGGATCTAATTAAAATATTCGAAGTATCTAGAACATAGTAATATATGAAAAGGATTAAAATTTTCAAACATTATTATTGGGTGTTAAATTTGATATGCCATAATATTAACATATTCATATTGAGATGAACTTCTATGATAATATAATTTATACAGTGTTTAATGAGAAGGGTAAATTGAAGGATCACCTTAATGCTCTAAAGGAATTATAGTCAATGAATATAAATCATGGTTTGTGTGAAAATGAGAATGGAAAGTCTCCATAGACTATTTTTACATTGATAAATAGATAGGAAGACAGATTTCTTCAAGATTTAATGAGTGCAAATTTTTTTGATTGATATTTAAGTAACACATCACGGTGTGCTAACTTAAAACATTTAAAGATACATGGATTGAAAATCCATGAGTCACATATTCTGATGAATCAGTTGTTTCTATTGGAATTTTATAATAAATTACCTAAAAAAGTAAACATGGTTCGAGCTGAGTTGTGTACCTATTTGAGAGATCATTTTGTAAAAATAATAAACCTAATTGATATTGATAATCATCAAGAAATTATTGTTTTGACACATTTTCATTTATAGATATTATTTCCCACTTTATTATTCATAGTGATGATTTATATGACTATTAATTTGGTTGAATAGGATTAAATTTCATGACCAATACACTACCTATGGATGTATCCAATTGAGAGGTATGTTGATATCATTTTTATTTTTATTTTTGAATTCAGTTTTTTCAAATAATCGTGTAATTTTTAAATATGTTTCTTTTTTTTCATTAGGTACTTAAGTCATTTGAAATCATATGTGAGGAATAGATCAAAACTATAAGACTCTATTTTTTAAGGTTACATAAACAAATATTTCTTGAAATAATGTTCTTGATATTTATATGTGTTTGAGAATAGATTCAATCATATTGGATGTGTTGATAACATATTCACTAATTATCATTTGGAAAACTAGTTATCAATTAAAAAACCTTACTCTTTATTACATACATAAACATGATTTATTACATAAACTTTCACTTAAGACAACTATGAGTATTGAGAGTTATTGTTTCTTGTAAAGTTAGAAACATTACATAACAAATTACAACATGAAATAACACATCTTTTTTTCAAACATCTTTGACTTGACCAACTCATTCCTTCGTATTTAACACTATATAGGATAACTTGAGAAAATACATAAGAACGGGGTGAGATATGAAACCCAGTAAGGGAGTAAACAATTATTGGCATGAATAATACAATACATGTTAAGAAATGATTATATCATTAGATCATAAGAGAAACATGAACATGAAGGTATGATATAGCGTGATTATCATAACATGGAAATATAGGAACAACATATAACATGATATTAGCATGAGAAATGAATCATTTCAAAAGGATTATCATGAATAAACCCTAATTACACAAGAATTATTATGATTAAACCACCATTTCACATAGAATCTTATGAGACTAAATACTACCCAATTCATTAGAGACAATCAGGGAATACCCTTCATAATCATTTCATTCTGATGCTTAAGTGTGCCACGTAGATCATATAACCTGGATTCACTCAACATCATTATTTATTACATGATATATTAATGTGGAATACATATATGAATTTCTATAATCAATAATTATATGTTTAATATGGTGAATACTATTGATAAATAAATGGGCATGGTATTCAATACATGATGAATTTGGCATGGAAAACCGCGGTGCAATTTTGGCAGCATAACAACATCTAAATGAAATTCATAAATTGGGATGATGAGAGAGAAAGTGGTTGCTCATAATTTATAATGAAATACACAATATGGGGTTCATCAAAAATAATATCCCGACATATTAAATGGAGTTTAGATACATAATATAGACGAAATTCTTGAATTGAAATAAGAAGAGAAAAATCCCTTATGGAGTTTCGACATGGTAACTGGTATACATAGAAAGAATTAATGAGAGAGAAAGGGGTCACTCAACATTAAAACCTAAGGAGGGGTGAGTGAGGGAGGTGAAAAATCACACCCCAAATTGTTTTAAATTTAAAATAAAATGGTGTAAAAATATAAGGAAACTTAGATAAAAATGAGAAAGGAAGGAATGTGTGGATCCATTACTTGAGTGTGTAACATAAAAAGCTTGAATAGGGGATTATTGAGAGCTTGAGTCAACTTTGGAGGATTCTTTAGAGGGTAGTATAGAGTACAGACATGATCCATGTATTTTTAGTGAATAGAAGTGGGATATGGGGTGGGTTTATATAGGAATTGAGGGGGGAATTCATTAATATTTAACAAACTTAGGTTTTGGAATATATATAATTAAATATTCAAAACCAAAAAATTTACCATGGTATTTGCCGATAATTTTTAACAAAGAGGAGTGGAAAACATTATTTTATATGTAATAGTGCCTAATATAATAAATTATTTACCTTTCTTATGTGGTGGTGAGTCACACTTTCAAGGAAATAATTTTAAAATATTAACATAATGTAAATGTCTTGGAGGATTCACTGAGGCTTTATAAATTAAATAAAAGAAATATAAAATAACATTATTTTAATGGGAAAAAATATATTTGTCCAAGAATACCCATTATTTTATTTATTACATCATTTTGTGGTTATTATGACGTCATAAAACACATATTTTATTTATATGTTATTAAATTTTTACCCAAAATTCGGATGTCTTTGAAATTATTTAGAGATTCACCATTGGATAATTCTGAAATCCTGATTCAAAGAATAATATTCATTTTATCTAAATAATTTTCCAAATATGATAATTTTCACATTTAAAATGGAATTTGATATTTATTGAAAATTAACGGTTTTTGACAAAAACAATTTTCAAACCTTAATAAAAATTAAACTTCAAATCATGAATATTAAATAATCATTTGTTATTAATAAAAGTTATTTGATAATAATATTTTATTAAAATATGAATTATTATGAAAAAATTAATTCCATAAAATAAATTCATTAATTGAAAAACACACTTTTTGTTTTATCATAAAAAATATAACTCTTAGAAAACTAATTTTCAAATAATTTATTGATAAGGAATTGATATAATAATCATTTATAAGAATTTTCTTTATAGTATTATTAATAAAAACATTAGTTTAGTATAATAAGGTATATATTTCAAAATCTTACCTTTTTTAACTGAATAATAAATTTATGAAATTCACGATTTTATAAAGAAATACTATTCTCATAAAGGAATTGAGGGAATAAAAATTTTATTTGTAAAAAGGTATTACATAATAAGTAACTAATTCCTTATTACATAACCACTTATAACCCCAGTATAAGACCTAATGGTATGGTGTGTGATGGTGAAAACTCTTGGGGCAGCTCGGATAACATCATTAAGTTGGTAATCTCTATTAACTTGATCATTCCCATAGGATATTACATTCAAGATTAACGTGTTATAACTCAGCTTAGGATTGGTCAAGAGAAAAGCCTGGTGATGCTACCTCCTTTCCAAGATCATAAAAAGTGATGTTCGTACAACCCGAGTCTACTAGATGAGGCCATCGTCTCCTTTTGTCTGTGTCGAAAGTATATTATTAAAACCCATATATTACTATAAGTCATGTGCTCACTATTCAAAAACAATATTATCAATGTATATGATACATAACGGTTATTTAAATCCAATAATAAAAAAATAGTGAATGTGTTTTCTATATACATAATTCAAAAAAAATTATGTAATTTTATTAAAAAATTATCGGGTCATTATAACATTTCCCCATTAAGAATTTTTTCCCTCAAAATTCCCTTTTCCTACACTAAAACAGATGGGGGTAACACTGACTCCTCACATCCTCAGGTTCCCATATTACTTCTTAAAACTTGTGGGTTCACCAAAACATGATGATAAGGGGCATCATATTATTCTGTAGAACTTATTCTATACGATCTAAGATCTTCAATATCTTATCCTCATAGTGAATGTTATTATCCAATGGTACCACCTCGGGCTTGAGTACATGCAATGTGTCAGTTATGTACTTCTTTAAAAGGGATACATAGAATACATCATATATTTTAGATAGGTTTAGTGGGGGTGTCAGTAGTTAGGTCACTACTCTGATGCGATCAAGGATCTCAAAATGGTTAATGTACCTTAGACTATGCTTTCCCCCCTTCCCAAATCTCATCACTCTATTCCTTGAATATTTGAATAGGAAAACAATATCTTTAATATCAAACTCTAGGTCATGTCGATGGTTTTCAGAATAACTCTTTTTTTAACTCTAAGAAGCTTTGATGCATTGCTGGATGGTCTTAACCTCCTCCACTGTTTCTTCATACATTTCTGGATCTCGAAGTTTTCACTCCCCAACTTCATCCCCTCATGATGGTGTTCTGCACCTCATCCCATAAAGGGCTTTATAAGGATCCATTTGGATGCTTGAGTGGGAACTATTATTTTAAGAGAACTCCACCAAATAAATATGTTGGTCCCATCCACCGTTGAAGTCCATTGAGTATGATCTCAACATGTCCTCAAGTGTTTGAATAGTCCCCTCAAATTGGCCCTCAGTTTGAGGATGATATGTTTTACTGAAGTTTAGCACAGTATTCAAAGCGTGTTGGAGACACTTCCATAACTAAGAGGTGAATCTTGGATCTCAAACAGATACAATCAATAGTGGTACTCTATGCAACCTTACCACTCCTATAATGTATATCCATGCTAGTTGATCCAATAATAAATCATCTCGAATAAAAATTAATTGTGCAGTATTTGTAAGATGATCCACAATAATCCAGATAGCATTTTTTCCATTGGATTTCTTCAGATGTCTAGTGGCAAAGTCCATGGTTATGTTCTCCCATTTCTATGTTGGTATGGGTAATGGTTGCATCATCCCCTTAGACATCTGCCTCTCAGCCTTCACTTGCTAACATACCAGGAACTATGAGGTATACTCAACGATATCCTTCTTCATGTTATCCTACCAATAATTATCTCAGAGATCGCAATACATATTCTTGTTTCCTAGGTGAATGGAGAAATTTTAAAAATGTGAATCATCCAAAAGTTCTTTCTTTAACTCTGGATATGATGGAAAACATAGTCTTGACCCAAATCTCACAATTCCTTCTTCATTAACATTGAACTATGAGGATTTCCCTTTTCTAATAGATTCAAATTTATTTTAAATTCCCACATAATTATTTTGATAATCATTTATCATTTTAAAAATCGATGGTTGAGAAATCATTTTTGAAAGGATTGATGATTTTTCACTTCTTTATTATTTCCATGTCTATCTTCATCAAATTTATGAAGAATGGATCATTTTCAATTTGTATCAATGATAGAATTGATGGATCCTTTATACTAAGAACATCTTCTACCTTATTTACTTTGATATTTTGGTAATGGATTCAGATGTTATAGTCTTTGATTAGCTCTAACCATATTCTTTGGTGCATATTCACTCTTTATTTATGAATATATACTTGAGGATTTTGTGATCCATATATACTACACACTTATCCCCAAAGAGGTAATGTAACAAAATTTTCAAAGAGAATATTACTGCAGCTAACTACAAATCACGTGTTGGATATTTCTTCTCATGAACATTCAATTTCCATGAAACATAGGCAATGACTTTGTCATTTTTTATCAACACCTAGTCCATGCCCTTCTTCGATGCATCACTAAAAACCATGAAATGCTATCCACTTGTGGGTAGTGTGAGCATGGTCATAGTGATAAGAATAATTTTCAACTCCATGAATCATTCTTCACATTTATCATTATAAAAAAACATTACTCCCTTATGAGTTAGCTACCTAATAAGGTTTTACAATTGTGAGAAATTTTTCACAAATCGGAGCTTATATTAAGCTAACCCAAGGAATATTTGAATATCTGTCATAGATGTTGGCCTTAGCCAACACTCAATTTTATTTATATTAGAGGGATACACAGATATCACATTGCATGTGATGATATTCCCCAATAATGAGTCTTCCTTCAAACAAAACTCTCACTTTTTATACTTTTCATAGAGTGTCTCCATTTGTAAGGTATCTAGTACAGTGCATAGATACTTCTCATGCTCCATCATGGTTTTGGAGTACATTCTAATATCATCTATATAGACAACCACAATTTTTTCAATTTATTCACTAAAGACTCCATTCATCAATTCCCAGCATATTTCTAGAGCATTAGTGATTCCAAAAGTAATTATAATGAATTCATAGTGCTCATACCTTCTACGAAAAGTAGTCTTGGGGATATCTTCCTTCTTCACCCTCACATGGTAATATCCCAACAATAGATTCACCTTGGAGAAGTATTGTGATCCATGTAGCTGATCGAACAAGTCATCAATTAGTGGAAAATTATACTTGTTCTTTATAGTGATTTTGTTGAGCTCACGATAATCAATGAAAAGAGGCATTAAACCATCCTTCTTGATGAAGAGGACTTCTGAACCACATGGTGAAGCTCTTGGACTTATAAATCCTTTATCCAGATTGTTTTATAGTGGTTTATTTATCTTCTTAAGCTCCACAACTACCATTCTATACAAAATATTTGATATGGTCAATGACCCAGGTAGGAGATCAATCGAGAATTTGACATCTCTTCTAGGAGGAAGACCAATAAATTCCTCAGGAAACACATCAGAGAATTACCTCACAATAGTCATGTGTTTGAGGATATTTATTTACATAGACACAATCATATAATAAATATATGTGTGCTCATAGAGAATTAATATCCATGCTTGAGATGATAGTGCTAAAGAATAATCATCATCATCCTTGTACTTTCTCCCAATCGGGGGTCAATTCACCATATGTAGAGTAATTTCCCTCTAACAAAAATTTATGTTGGATCTATATAGGTAAAGACAATCCATGCCAATAATTGAATGAAATTATAAAAGAGGGAGTATGATGAGGTTTTATAAGAGGTTCAATATAGAATTTGTGATAAGGGAGGAGTTATATTCATGGAATGCAATAATTTCTCCATTTTCCATTCTCACTGAAATCTCTACTTCCATGATTTGTGGTGGTGTTTGGATTCTTCTACTACTCTTTTAGGATATAAAAGAATGCGTTAATCAATATATTATAACTGTATTATTCAATTTTTTATTCTTGCTATAATCTTTAAGATATAAATATAGGGATAAGTACTATTAAACTATTAGCCACATAATGGGGAATCCAATGACAAAAGGGATAAGTTATAAATTAAATTTATTTCCTTAACTTATGAATTTATAGTATTCAATCTATGTTATCCATGATCTATTTCCTAGAGTATATTCTCATAGAATTTTCTAATACACCCTTAATAATTTCTCATAATAATCTTATAAACTTACCAAATCATATCCCTTGGTAGTGTTGAACCAAGTGTGTAGCAAGGCCCATTGTCGTGCAACAGTTCCTATTATATTCTAGCTCAAAAGTGGGGTTTTCAGGTATTTCCTCTAAATACATCTATTCCAGAGCCACCCATACTTGTTTTTATTCAGGCAGTGATGTTTTTTTTAATAAAAAACATACTCTATAATCATCAAATGTTAGGGAATATATTATTATACCAAGTTTTATCCCTAAGGCTTTCACTAAAGTTTTATAACCCTAATCCTGAAAATAACTAAACCTATCCTCTGATACCAACTATAACAACCCTGCCCTTTATTAACCAATTAATCATGATTTATTACAAAAAATTTCAATTAAGAAAACATTTAGTATTGATATCTCTAATGTATTGGTAAATTATGAACATTACATATCAACTTAGAACAGGACATACAACAACTTTATTTCAAACTTCTTTGACATGACCAACTCATTCCTTCGTACTTAGCACTGCATGGGATAATCTGAGGGAATACATAAGAAAGGGGTGAGATATAAAGCCTAGTAAGGGAGTAAAAATGAATGAAATGATTAATATAATACATGTTAGGAAATAGGCATATCAATGGAGAATAAGAGAAACTTTAACATAAAGTCATGATATAGCGTTATTATCATAACATGAAAATGTGGCAACAACATACAACATGATATTACCATGATAGAAGCCTCATTGCACATGGATTAGCATGAGTAAACCCTAATTTAAAATAAATTATCATGATTAAACCCACATTTCACATGGTTTATCGTGATACTAAACCTTACCCAATGAATAGGAGCGCTATCAGGACACACCCTTTAGAGACATTTCATTCTTATACTTAAGTGTTCCACATAGATCATATAACGTGAATTCATTAAAAATAATTATTTATTCCATGATAATGGAATGAGGAATATGTAAACGAAATTATATAATCAATAAGTATATGTGAATAAATTTGAAGACCCTTGATAGATAAATGGTCATGGTATTCACTATACGATGATTTTGGCATGGAAAATAGCGGTGCAATTTTGGCAGCATAACATCATCATATGGAAACTCATAAATTTTGTTGATGAGGGAGAAACAGGTCTCTTGTAATTTATATATTAAATAGATAGTAAGGGTATCATGGAAAATAATATCCAAACATATGAAATGGAATATATATACATAGTACAAAAGAAATGCTTGAATGGAAATAAGAAGAGAGAAGTCCCTCACGGAATTTCAGCATAGTAACGGGTGTACAAAGAATGAATTAATGAGTGTGAAAGGGGTATATCACCATTAAAAAATAATTATGGAATTATTTTAGAGGTGTTAAATCATACCCCAACATTTTTAATTTAAAATAAAAGGGTTTAACAATATAAGGAAAATTGGATAAAAATGGGAAAGGAGGGAAAGTGAGGATCCCTTACTTGAGTGTGTGACTTAAAAATATTAAATAGGGGATTTTTAAGAGATTGAGGTGACATATGAGGATTATATAGAGGATAGTGAAGAGTAGGGACGAGATATATGTATTTTGAGGGATGATAAGTTGGGTCTTGGGTGGGTTTATATAGGAAATTAGAGGTGAATTCATTAATATTTCACTAACAAAGGTTTTAGAATCTTTACAATTAAATATTCAATATCACAACACTTACCATGGTTGTGGCCCATGGTTGTTAAAAAATAGGAGTGAAAAAAAAATTATTTTATAAGGAAAATGGATGAATATATAAAAATATTTCCCTTGCTTATATAGAGGTGAGTCACACTTTCAAGGAAATGATTTTAAAATCAAAAAATATTAAATATGTCTTGGAGGATTCACTAAAGCCTTATAAAAAAAACAAAAAAATATAAAATCACATTATTTTAAAGGTAAAACATATATTGGGCCGATAATACCCATTATAGTATTTATTACATCATTTTGGGGTCATTATAATGTCATAAAACACATATTTTATTTATAAGATATTTAATTTTTATCCAAAAATTCAACTGTCTCAGAAAATTATGAAAAATTATCCATTGGATAATTATGAAGTTATGATTACAAATATAATATCAATTTTATCTAAATAATTTTATTAATATGTGAAATTGCAATTTTAAAATGAAAAATTAAATTTATTGAAAATTTACAGGTTTTGACAAAATAGTTTTCAAACCATAATAAAAATTAAATTTGACTTCATTTAAAATATATAATAATTTAAAAATAATAAAATTAATTTTATAATAATTTTTTTAAAAATATTATTTATTTCAAAAATTCATTATTCTATAAAATAAATTCTTTAATTACAAAAAATACACTTTCGGTTTTATCGTAAAAAAATATAACTCTGATCAAACTAATTTAATAAACATTTATAGATAAGGAATTGTTATAATAATCATCTATAAGAATTGATTTTATATTATTATTAAAAATAACCATCTTTTAATATAATAATGTATATATCTCTCAAAAGTACCATTTTTACCCAAAGTGTCAATCTATCAAATTCGTAATTTTTTTGAAGAAAGTCTATTCTCATAAAGGAATAAATGGAATAAGAATAGTATTTATAAAAACAGATTACATAATAAGTTACTAATACCTTGTTATATAAACACTTTTAAAACCACATAAGACCTAAGGGTAAGGTGTTTGATGTTGACAGAGTCTTGGGGAAGCTCAAATAACATCGCCTGGGTGGTAATCTCTATTAACTTGAAGTTCTCCCTTAAGTGATTCCATTCAAGCTTAACATGTTGAAGCTCGGCTTGAGCTTGATCAAGAGTGAAGGCCTATGATGATACCTTCATCCCGAGATCTATAAAATGATCTTCGTAAAGCCTGATTCTACAGGATGAGGCCATCCTCTCCTTTGTTTGTGTCTAAAGTTTTTTTTTAAATCTTATATTTATATTAGTCATGTGATTATTGTTCAACGACTATATTATCAACAGTAATGATACATGATGGTTATTTAACCCCAATAAAAAAAGAGTGCATGTGATTTCTATATCCAAAATCATTAAAATAAAGGGAATTTTATTCATAGAAGATCAGGTCATTACATTGGTATTTCCAACTATTGGATGACCAATTAAAAAGGGGTAAACTTTTACACTGACTCAATTGGAGTTGCTACAAGCACAAAGATATGTTATACTCAATAGTATTATTGACGATCAATTTATTTAGGAATTTATATTTCAAACAAATAGGCTACTAAGGGGTTGATCTCGAAATGAGATGGAATTAACAAAATCTATTAATAAGGAAATTGTTGACTAGTTCTCCCATCATGTTTGTATATACTCATATTCATATTTTTATGTCTAATTATTTTTTATATGTTAAAAGAAACACCTTATATCTTATTTTCTATATAATTAATGTCGATAATCAAGCTAATATATCATATGATTTTATTTTTTCAGCTTGATATCATCTAATTAATGTAAGAGATTCAACGTATACAATATTCATGGATTTAGGTTTCATACAATTTATCATGAAGAAGACTTGAAAACTCAAAATATTTTTGTATTTACACTTGTAGAGGCATGATACTATGTAAAGATGAATGATACAATTGAATTTGACTATCATAATCAATTTTTATTTGTCTTATTCAAATGGAAGTGGATGAAAATTGACAGTGGTATAATGAAAGATTTGTTACATTTTACTTCTATTAACTTCTATCACTTGATCCATACTAGTGAGCATGCAGAGAATGATCCATATATCTTGGACTCACAAGTGAAGATGGTTTATTATCTGGATGATTAAATACATTAAGGTTGGAGTATTTTTGTACACTTAAATAAGAGAGAGTTTTATGATATGGGTGATGAAGAACAATTAGTACACCGTGAGAGTGAACCTCGTCAACCACGAAACATTGAACAATTTTTCTCCTGAAAATATTGAAACATAGAACTTTATTAAGAGGGTTAAAATGAAGAACTCATCATAATATAGGTTTATAACAATGAAGATAATTGAATGTAAAAATTGGTAATGAAACTGTATTATAATTTCTAATTTATAAGTGTTTTTTACATATATACATTGTTCTATTTTTTATATTTATTTTTTTTAATACAAGTTTATCATTATATATACTTTTATTATATATAAACCATTTTCATTTCATGAATTCCAATAGAATATTTTTTAGATATCCTATTAGATCATCATCTTGAAGCACACATCCACTATAATTACCTTTAGTGGATCCAAGTGATTCCGTTATACACTAGACATCTAGTAAGAAAGTTATTTCCCCATATGTTGTTCGTAGGCCACCATCCAATTCACCTCTAGTAATAGAGTCGTTAGTCACCCCTCCATCTAAGGAATTTGGGAGAGTAACCATTACTTTAATGTATGTAATTATACAAGAAAACTATATATTTTATTAATTATTTAATTCATTTTTTATATATATAATGATAAATATTTAAGGGATATAAATATTAACACATAAGATGTATGATAACTAAAGGAATTCAAGATTATAATTCAATTCGATGAGTTTGGGGTGCCCACTGGTGATGTTGTGACAATATATGGGGAGATTCTTGGGAAACATGCTTTCAAGACGGTGAGATTTCCTATTAATTATAAATATTGTAGGCATATTCCTATATCTTAGAAAAATGAGTTATTTGGAAATAAATTGAAGTTATTATTAATTTAAAATTAATTTATAACTAATTTAAAATTCATGGGTAATTTTATTAATATACTTTTAAATTATTATGTTTTTTATTTCTATCTTCTTCATTTTGATGTCCTTGACTCTTTTTCTTGCCCATTGACTCTAAAAAATATGGATAAGAAATGGTAAGATTATAAATAGAGATTTTGGCATGACTTTAATGAAAAATCTCAGAGATCACAAATGATATATGAGAAGGTTACTGAAGTCATTTCTAATGAGCAATGATAATTGTTTACGATATTAACAAAAATAATATCTCATGAGGTGGTTGCATATTTGATAGTTGATTAATAATTTAAACATAATAAAATTAAAATTTTTGTTAATTTTGGTATTTTTTAGGAATAATCTAAAAAAATACTATGATTCATGAGAAAGAGGCATTCATTTTATCAGTGAGTCTTGGAGTTTTTTGAGAAAAATAAAATAAAATTTATATTTTATCCATTATTATTTATATAATTTTATTATAATTCATGGTTTTACTAACATGTTTATATTAGTTTATAGAGGCTAATGAATTAGGTTACTCTGTTGGATGAATAAAGATGTTGTTTAATGTGCATAGGAAACCTCAAGGCAGTTCTGAAAATGACCTTACCAAAGACCTTGGAGTAAGTAATTTTCATTACTATAAAAGAATAATAATAAAAAATATATTATAACAACAAATGAGTCTTAAACCCAATTATATGGGGATGAATACATGGATCAAATGATGAAAATTTAGAATCAGTTTACCTATCTAGGAGATATTAATTAAATTGGTTTAAGACTTGTTTGTTTTTATAATTCATTTTTCATTATTATGTTTTTATAGTAATAAAATTATAATAAATAGTAATGAAAAAATTATTAATTAGATAATATTATGATGTTTAGATAATTTAAAACATAATTGTTAATTTTTTTGTATTAATTGGTTAAAATTCATGAATTTTGGGATGTGATACCTTCACAATCATCATCGATTTCCCAGAACGATGCAGTTGCAATCATTTTATAGAAGCAGCATCCCAGACGTGTATGGGGGATAGGTTTTGGGCCTACCCAATCAGGATTATTTGGTAGGGTACCATCATAAATTACTTATAAACCATTTGTGGGTTTGAGTAATTCCACTGATGATGAATCATATAGAGAAATTGGGAGGTTAAAAGAAAAAAGCGAAAGACCAAGACTCTTATAAGAAATACATGATCAATAGAAATCAGAAATGTAAAATGATTTAGTTTTTGTATTTTTTTTAGATGAATGGAATGATCAAGGATGTGATTTTTGTCTTTATAGCTCATCCTGTTGAGGTAAATTCTAATTTTCATAGATCATTCACACATATTCAAAAAAAACACAACATCCATAAAAAACTAAAATAACACTTTTATTATGAAACACACACATTAAGTCATACTGACTTCGTCATGTTCCAAACTGACATGTGGTTGATTCTTACTTGTCAAAAATAAATTATGGATCATTATCCTAATATTTGAAAATAATTAGAGACTGTTTTCATGGTTTTGAATTTGTAAATAGTTTTGAAGGTACTAAACCCATTAAAAAAATTATTGGGGGGGGGGGGGGTCAAAACTAGGAAAATGATGTCATATGGTCATGAAATCATAGGTTAATGATTTTTTATTTATTTTTGAAATTTAGGAACAAAAACACATCATTCTAAGTTACAGTTTACCTGAGATGTCTCTAAACATTTTTTTAGTGTTTTAAAACACTAAAAAATGTGTGTAATGGTCAAACCAATAGAAAATGACCTCATATTCACATAAAGTCATGGGGATACCAACTTTGAGTTTTTATGGGTACGTATAGAATATAAATCAATACGATGTGTGGTATGGTCATAATGACTCGATAATTTTTTTAAAGGTACCAAAGCCTTTAAAAACATGTATCATGGGGGTCAAAACATTGAAAATGAAGTCCAATGAAAATGAAATAAGAATAAAATGATAACATTTTGATTTTTAAAATGTATAAAACTATGACACATCATTCAATGTTACTATTTCTTTAGGATGTCCATAAATGCATTTTTAGAGTTTTAAAACACCAAAACACACGTGTAATGACCTAAAACATAGAAAACAACGTTATATTGATGTGAAATCATGGTAAAACCAATTATATGTTATTTTTATGTGTAAAAATAGAAAAAACATCAATCATATGTGCTTTCATGACCCATATTAGTGGGGCTCGTGTTGGGACTCGCCAAGCCCACCTCCAACAGGCCTGGGTCTAGTGACTAGCACCGAGTAGGAATCTCACTAACATGTGAGGAATTTACAATATAACTGTATGCACACACAAATCTCCAAGACCCCAAATTCAAAAATGTAAAATGCACCGTGAAGTAATGCATGAACACTATTATATCCCAACCAACATAGTATGACAAGGTAAGTAAATTAATAAAATTAAAACATCCCAAAATACAAACCCACCAAAAAGAGTACGAAAACCACAAATTCCATATATAAACAAAGGTTCAGAGAATTCTGTTTGTAGCCATAGGAACACCTTGGCCACCTGATCTCAAAAAGCATCGTCTAGTCCTGGTCCACCCAGGACTCCATCAAAAGGTCGCTCATCTTTATAAGACACAACACATGCTATATAAACCTGCACAAGGGTGAGTATAACAACACTCAGTAGGACACCCCAAAACCACAATGAAATGCAGAAAGGAATGATAAAGTAATCTCTACATAGTATATTTCTACATCACATATAACAAGAATATTTAGATATACTCAATCTAAAACACGCAGTCTAGAGATACAACTACTGCATACCAACACTAGGGATTCATCTCAGAGATTCCACAAATAACTCTTCCAATAGAACATACTCCTAAGTCTAATAACACTAGTGATTTACTTCTGAGAATTATTATTCGTCAGAAAACATCAATAGAGAGATACACTGATAGATCTGAAGAGATATATATGTTCAATAGATAAGGATCAAAACCAGGGCCATGTAGTGATACCAAAAATCCTCTTTTCATTACCCCACTAAGTAGAGGATCGACAACCGATAATATTTTTCACGCTGATACCCAAAACTCTACCTAGGGAATGAATAATGAATAGTGGATCTACTATGGGAATCTTGGGGGATTCTAACAACTCCATCCAAGAAGTTATGCTAAAGTGATCAAAAACATATGAGTGGGAAGTGATATAAACTTTCCATCTGGTAAAGGATAACAAAAACAAACTATTAACAAAAACTATTCAAGATATATTGGATAAGTGGCTCAATCCATATAGAATGGGGTACACAACATGTTGTAGGGTCACACATCTTGTCCCTTGACCTCAGGTATTTATCGTGTACAACAACCTATGTCATTAGAACATGTTGTGTAGAAAATTAGGTACATGGAATGTATAAGGAGTCTCAAGCCCTATCCAGTAAAATGGCGTCCACCTGCGTACTCTTACCGTGTGCCATTACACAATGTTATCCCATGTATGCCTGCTTGTGTACTAGTACATGGGGTTGCCTATGTACTCAGTTTAGGCAATGTTGTGTGGTAGAGTACACATCATGTAGGCAACCTGTGTACTCCACCCTCTGCCAGTGTACTCCCATAGTACATACCGAGTGGTCTAGTGATAAACACAAATCATGTAGAGGGAGTTACATGCAGTGTGTTCTGGAATTTCCAAAAGCTAGAGTTCTTCCTCCATGCACCTCGACCAATCTCATGGGTTCCGCTTTGGTGGTCTGTTCACCTTAAAACATCGGATCTATGATCGTTTCGTCACCCTAACACCAAATTGAGGTGTTTTGGGCCTTTAATCATCTTGGAAAACTGGTTCAATCAATTCCAATGGAAACCACCCATAGGATGATGTATCCAAAATCACTTTGATTCATCTGTCACTATCCCACCTCTGTTAGGTCATCCCAATGTTGGATCTTCAATTTTGGATCATTTCACCAAGAAATGAAGGCAAAATGATTGATCATTAGTAAACACATTGAATAATGAATAACGTGCATTGAAAATATTGGAGAGATTCACACAAGGAACAAATATGAGGAAAAAAACCTTGAAAATTGTGCATTATGTCCTCAATCCATTTTTATAATAATAATCCACAAATTAAAACAATAATCAAACCACATAAATCTTGTAATTAAAACCCATCTCGCAAAGCATAAATAAACCACATATTACCAAGTTCATTGGTTGGTTATAATCTTTCATTGAATATGATAATGGGGAAATAAATAAAAATTAACTCATCCTACATGGTAATTGGATCATTCGCTATTGAACGTTGATTTCAACAAGCGGGATCCGTCATGAACAATCTTTGAACCAAGTCTCTATCATTGCCGCTGAGAGAATTCTAAGGTGTTTCTCTCTAGAGCATCTCGAAAAATTTCAAGATTATGAGACTAACCATGGATAACTTACTAAAGATTCATTTAAAATAAAAGAATTGTTTCATCATTTCATTGATGAAACAGAAAATAAAGTAAATTTTAAACTTATTTTATCTGTTAAAACACATGAAACTACTTTTCACATTCGACCCGTGTTGGACAATGTTAGGTCGTTCCTAGATGAAATACGCTATTATAAACAAAAATATGACCTTATATTTTTTTATCCATGAACCCGTTTAGAAGATATTCCAATTTTTCAAGAAACTTGCATGCATGGGATATTTAATATTTTAATATTTTCCAAACAATTTTTTTGGGCACACCGGGGCTCTGAATCTCACGATATCTCCCCACCTAGTCTCAAATTTAACCCATATAATATTTAAAAATAATACATGAACAAATACAAGACATTAAATTATCCCCACATTGGGACATTACATCCCCAAAAATAAAAAACAAGGGATACTAAAAACGATGTGGGTAATGTGCATGATTCTGAGCCCCCTGCTCCCATGTTCTCTCCTAAATTTTCCCATGCTACCACTAGACACACACCAAAGGAATATATTCCCCATAATGGATCCTCTCCTACGGATCCTTGATCTCCCATAGGTACTCAGTAAAATCCTCTCCATCCTGAATGTCTACTGCGTCCTAGTCAATGACATGTAATGGATCATGCATGTACCAACTCAGTTATGAAACTTGGAAGATGTTGTGTACCTTGTCCAACTATGGGGGTAGAGCTAATCAGAATTCAAAATTTCCAAATCCTATAAATATTTGAAAATGGCTGATAAACCTCAGAGATAACATGTCGCTCGGACCAAATCTCAACAATCCATTTCATGGTGTGTTTCATTGTACCTTGAAACGTGCATTCTAGATTTTAGAATCATTGTTCCCAGGTGGTTTCCATTGGATTTATTCATGGAAACAGAAACTTCTAAGTTCTATATCCAAATAGGACCTTCTTCCTAAAGGAAGGAATTCTTTATGTTTATAACATTACGATACTTAAGAACATGCATTGGTCGAGAGGTTGGGAGGTCGGACTCATCACACCCTTTTTTTGGGGGAATTATTGTCTACTCCGGGACTCTCTTTGTAAAATTAAAATATTTTTTAATGAATAATTATTAATTCAAAAATTATATCACAAGAATCCCATGTAATTTTAAATCATTTATTTAAAATAAATTCTTTTAATCATCATTTTGATGATACCAGTTTTTAAGAAACTCAGTGGGGCACTCTGTAATTTATTGTCATCCGGGGAGAAGAAAGTTTGTTTTAATCTTGGGATAATAATCATAAAATGAGATACCAATCTATCCTTGTGAAAGGAATCATAACCCTCAAAGTTTAGTGTCACTTAATAGGACACATCATACCTTTATGGTCATGTGGTAAGGACCTATAAGCGAAAGGTTCTTAGTTGAAACTTAGTGTGGGACTAATGCTAAAGCAGCCCAAGGAACATTGGAAAGGATATAGGTTTCCCAGTAGGATCAGACCCTATTGGGAATGTGGCCCAATGAGATCATGGTTGATATCAAGTTCTGGGTTTGTACCTCAAGGAGGTTTTATACATATCCCATATTGATGGGAATCAAATCCCACATAGTTCGATGTGTCTCATAGGAGAGTATAGTCCTATAAGAGAGATGAGTTTGGGATTACTTCTTGAAAAAAAGGATGCCTTGATGATTTGATGATTGAATTTTGTGATTATTTCTTATTTAGGATGCCCAAATTAGGTTAATTATGGTTGTATTCTTAAGGAGGATATTGAGTGAGCTCGGGCCCTGAAAGGGATTCCTACGTATCCTGGTTTGAACATGAATCTGAGTTCTTGTAGATCCTTCATATGAGTTTTTTTGCAAATGTTTTAATCATCACGTATATCTAATCCCACGTGATTTATGATTGGTGTGATAAATAAGAGGATGTGAATGATTCAACAATGTCACTTTATACTTTTCCTCCTCCGTTGATAGAAGAGGGGACGTCGACAATGGAAGAGGGTGAGGCGACGTGCCTTCCCTATTTTATATTTACATTGGACAGGGGTCCAATGTAAGGAAGAAAGGGTGAAGGTGAGGGGATTATACTAAGATGTCTACCCTAAAATTGGTTCTTGTAGGGGAGGGATAATTCTCTTATACTTGCATGGAATGGAAAGTGAAAAGTGTACCTTCCCTACCAGAGAACTGAGGTCCCAGGTCACCTCTTTGAAAAGGGAGAGGCCGGTAACCAACCATCCTCCAAACTAAGAACATCCTAACCCAATTTCTGGGATAAAATTCCATGTGACTGTAGATATAAAAACCCACAAACATCTGATGAATCTTAACCCCATCGTGAAATGAATGTGGGAAACTTCTGACTGCGGAAATACAAACCCAAATTGGAGACACACTGATGTGCCATATCCAAAGGTCTGAGAATCTAGGAGGTTTTGGGGGAGGCCTCAACTTAGCCCCTTTAGAATAAGGGAACCATGTAAAGAGATAACCCTCCCTGAAAGGCTTTAAAGAAGGCTATTTGAACTGGTCATGTAGGTACATCGTGCAGGTGTGCCGCGTAGGTACCCCATGTTGCCCTATTGCGTAGGTATGGTGTGTAGGTGTGCCACGTAGGTATAGAGTGTAGGTATGGATGAGGGATAAAGAGAATGTGAAGAACTTCAAAACATTCCTATCCCCTTTAATTATCCCTTCATTTTTAGTTTACTGATCTACCTGAGACACTTTTAGAGATATAGGCAAAAGAGCTATGCAATGGGATCTTGAGAGAATCTTTCACCTTTTTTCAATCGAAAATGGGGAGCCCAAGGGTCCTATTTATAGGCATGGATGGGCCTGGATGAAGAAACATTGTCCATGTAGGCATTATGTGTAGCTTCACCGCACATGTGCTCCATGTAGTGGCATCCCAAATATTCTCAGGCATAGCTCATATGAGTAGTTGGTTCATGAATCTTAGTCGCGTAGCTCTCTCTTGAAGCTCGGCCACGTAGCTCTCTCACGAAGCTTGGCTGCGTAGCTCTCTCATGACATTGCTCGATGTTACTACATTGCGTAGAGTTAGGGAGTATTTGTTGATGTTTCCTTTTTACTCTTTGAATGTTTTTAAGGAGTGTCAACCAATTCCCCCCCCCCCCCCCGCAGGATTGGGTCCGAATTATACAAAGAGGGTCATGTACTGAGGTGAAAGTCTGGGAAAAAGGATCAGGATGGATTAATGAGTATCACAATTGTATTGTTCAAGAATTTTTCACAAATATATCTCGTGGGTATGTTGTGCAGGTATGGCGCGCATCCATGATGCGTAGGTCTTTTGTTTCCTATAAATAGGTATCAACCTTTCGTGTTTTTTTCCTTCACTTCTGTTTTCTCCAAAATATAGAGCTCTCATTGCATATCTCATTCGCTTAGCAGCATGACGTTGTGATCTAGCATAATTCTCTTGAAATTTCTTCAAGGTAAAATTGTTTTCATGATTTGAGCTACGCCAAAAAAACTTTACTAATAGAGTTTCACTATGATCATTGTTGAAGGAACAACGCAAGTGTCCTCTTCGAAGGACCTTGTCAAAGGTCCTTGTCGAATGACCTACGCGAACAGTGGACTTTGCAAAAAAAAATTCACGTTCTTCTTTAAAATCTAACTGGAAAGTTTGATAATTCTTTTTTTGAAAGAAAGAATGTCTCAATTGATTACCCATACTGAAGAAGATAAGATTTGTCAGAAAGAAATGATGAGGATCATTGGGTCAGTCTATTATGACATTGTTGAGAGTACTCTTCTGGGGCTATGGAAGAGTCTAATTATGTACCAACGTGACTGTCCACAATGTACTTACTTACCCCTTTATGGGAATGGACTTTTGAAAGACACCCATTTTCCATCTGTTACAATGTAATTTCCAAATAATTGGTTTCTTCAGTATTCCAACTATAACAGCATGAATATTAGTGCAAAGGGGGTTCCGATACATGATGGAACAATTCCTATTGGTCGCATCCTTCATCACAGTGGTTGCACTCCCGAAATTAAGGATCATTTTTTAGAGCCAGGAACACATTTTTATGATTCCACTTTTCACGCATCTCAAATAGATCAATAAATTGGTTGTAAAGGAGACTGGGACCTTCGTTATGGAGGAGGTGTAAAATCCGAGTGGATGTGGGCATTCTGGTATGTCAGACTTGAATAGAATTCAGAAAAGAGTTATCAGATGTTCATATCTATGAATCTGTCTGGATGGGGAAAACATATGTTAAAAAAACTAAATTCATTCCTAAATTACTAAGATGATAGAGTCCACAAACGAATTCCTTTCATTTGATGCATGGTGAAGTTGGTATTAGTCTCTAGGATGTTTACCAAATAGCTGGAATTCCTATTATTGGGGAAATGTATGATGAATTCATCCCACCTACATCAACCCGGGGTGATGTTACTATAACACCACCACTCGCCCATGAATTATTTAAGATATCGAAGAATTTAACCAAGGATAATAAAGATATTCATGCTAGAGTGTGTATAGAAGCCTTCTTAGAACCAACAACAGAGGAAGGTCCAACATGTGGACGTTCTACTATTTTTCCTTCCACCGATAACTGAGGCAGTTCATGCACATATTGTTCTACACGAGAAAGAGGCAATTACAAAAACTTTGGCTATAAAGTCAAACCTGATATAGATTAAAAAGTATGCTTACTTTCCTTCCTTTCAATGTGGTTAAGTGTTTATTTTCTTGTAGTCCATGAATCCGGAGGAGGTGTAAGATCAAGGACTCTGATCATTACAGCTAAATTGGTAGAGGGGAAGTATATTGGGCTAGAAACCCCTGTTTTGGTAGGAATTTACCATCTCATACTACATTTATACAGTGGGAAGGCTCCATTTAGTATTTTGGGGCAATTCCCAAGGTTGTCGGTGTGGATTTCAACACATTTTTCTTCATACTCAATGTTGAACTCAGTTAGAGTTCCTAATGGTCGATTTACCTCATTTTTACAGAAAGTTTCTGGTATTAAGCCTCTAAACTTGAGACCTGAAGAGGTACTGAAGGTTTTGAATGTCTCAAGATATTTCAACTTCTTTCCTTTTGGTAATCCACCATCTGGAACATTTATTGATGTTGGTAAGGAAAAGAATAATGAGTTGAGATCTTATATAATGGCATTCAAGGATGGTGTATTATAAACCAGTATTGATGGTGAAATTATCTACGAGGCTTATGTACCCTATAGGTTTTCTCATCAGTAAATATGTCTTCAACAATCAAATAATTTCCCACCCACATATGTCAAACATGAGGAGCACCCAAGGTTAGCGCGAAAATTATAGATTCTAACAAATTTAGAGGTATCCAAATTTTCAATTACATTACCTCAACCAGATGCATCAATCAGATTGGAAGCTGGGTATGCCAAAGCTTTGGTTTCTTAATATCCTCAAGGGGCTCTGACAAATGGAGTATAACAAGTGGTGGCTATAACAACTATTTTATGTGGAAATCATGGAAAGAAGTCCAAGTCCAGAGATGTTACAGAAATTTCAGAGGTTTCAGAGCCCTCAAAACTTTTTCATAGGATGTACACCTGGAAGACTAAGGCTAAAGAAGCAATACCTCCAATGCCGAGGTGATCCAGTCACCGCCATCAAACATAGATTCCTATTCAACCTGTTGAATTTTCTAAGGAATAAAGGCCTGAAGAAGCTCTTCAATCGGAAGGTGTCAAACCTCTTCCACAGTCAACCAGGCCAAGATCAAATTATGTTCGACCTTCAGCCATTCATTACTGGGATAGTACAACCCGTGATCTTAGGGATGCATGGTCATTTCATCAGCATGGTATTCAAAAACCAAAGATTGGTGATAGCAAGTCACCTTCTGATTGCAATCCAGATAATAACATGGTTGAAGTAAAAAAAGTATATTGTGGAGTTAGAGACTATTATATATGCAACTAATGAACAAATCTCAGCCACTAAACGAGTATATCATATAATGAATTTAGGAGTCCACGAAGGGGAAATTATCGACTCTGAGGAGGAGTTGGATATTTATGTTAATAATGAGAATTTATTTCCCTTTTTATTTCATCTCATATATTTATTTTTCATTTACCACCATTAATCTTGATGGAAATTTATTTCTCCAGCTTGAATGTTGAGAAGGAAGATCTGGACCAATTTCGGAATCACCTCAGTATAGTCCTGCAGGTTCTCCCATTGGCACAATGAATAATCCTCCCAAGTCACCAGAACTTTCTCTAGGAGCAAGAATCATAACCGAGGTAATTGGGATAGTTAATCCTCAACCATTACCTCTTGTTTCACCTTCTAAGAGAAGTGTTTCAATCTCTCCTCAATCTTTTGAACAGAAATGCAAAAGAGCAATGAGATTTCTTCAAAGCGTTCACAGAAAGAGTAAGTATTTATACAATCTTCAGGGCATAAAACTTTCTCAATAAGTTTAGGTAACCATGTTTTATCTCTTTGTAGGATCTGTGTATCTCTTCTCTCTCAAGGGATTAAGAGCTAATGCTTCACAACCAGAAAAAGAAGTCCCAGGGGAATACAAGGTTTAGGTTGATATATCTGTACAGTCAAAAGACTCGTCTATACCTACTTCTGGCTCTGTTGAGACAGATGAAGGATATGGTATGATTAGATACATTCCCTAGTTACTTTTGTCAAAGGATCCTGAAAATTATCAATACTGATATTCCTATTGCTTTATAAGAAAGGGCTGAAGATCCATGGAAATCAAAAACCAATGCTGATATTAACCCAAACCCAGAAATATCTGATGCTGGAATACCAATTGAAGAGTTAGAAAAAAAAAATGTCAGCGAAGCCAATTTGGGAATCAACCAACATTTGTTGGATACCTTTAATGGTGAAGATGCTATTATATTTTAGGTTTTATACACTAAAATGTTGGAAACCCTTAATCCAAATATTGATATTCCAGGTTCCATCAAGGAGTTCGGATATTTCCATGAGGAATTTCAAGGAATTAATTTCCTATTCATGAATTTTTCATACATAAATTGTTATTCAACTTGATTCTTTACATAAAAATTCATATTATGCAGCTTTATCTACAGAAAATGCCACAAAGGCTCTTCAGGAACAGAGTGTTCCACTTTATCCTTCTACTGGGGATGAAGAAATAATTATAGAGGATCCTTCATCATGAGAAGTTCATGATCTATAAAATGTCATACCTAAACTAATTCAAGGAAATTACCCCTCTCAAGAAACACCAGCTCAAAACATCGGAGCTAAGAATACAGGGGGTGAATCCAATCAAGTAGCTGACTTATTATTGGGTAAATATAGTCAGTCATCTGAATAATATTTGTTTCCTTTATTTGAAATTAATAATTACCTTGATTTATTATTTAGGTTTATCAGCTCTGAGATCAGAGGGTGAAACTTCTACTACCCCAAGAGAAGAAGAACACAACAACTCTTTAAGCGACCTGTTTCTAGAGTACATTTTACCACATGGTAGTGACTCAGATTCAAATTTAGAGATGAAATATGCTCTTGGAATGGCATGTAAAAAAGACATGGCGGTAGATCTGGAGCATAATTTCTGAAAATCCTTGAGATGAATTATCCTCCCATTTTTCAAAACTCCCATCATTATTTTTTTTTTTAGGGTTTGGTGGGTTCAATTATAGGCCTATCTATGATGCCATGAAAGATATTATTCAACGACGGGAGTAGGAGCATAAGTTGTGACAAAATTTTGAAGTGGCTAAACAACTAATCAATATTAAGGGATTTCAAGCTGTATTCATTATGGAGGAGTTAAATCATAACAAGAAATCACTCGATATTAGCCAACAAATAAAAGTATCCATGAAGGTGTCATGATCTCTTCAACAACAACTATGTGTTGTTTATAACATGATTGAGAAACTGAATCAGACATTAGGAGAAACCCAATTAGAGCGGATAACTTCTGTTTCAATGGATAAGGAATCCCTTCATCAGGTAAAGGATTCTGGAGTTGCTCAACTATCTCAACTTCAATAGGCAGCTGATAGAGCTTATAAAGCAATCCGACAAATGAAAAGTCATGTTGAGAGTTTATTATAAAACATGATAGAGAGGTTCCATTTTATGTATGGCCCTCTACTTTCATATAAATGATTTAAATTTTGTTTTTAATCAAATAAATCTTCATTCCTATTTTTCATGATAGCAATATGAAAGGTAAATGATGATAATGAATCATTTATATTAAACATCAATTTTTTATAATAATAAAAATGAAGTGATCGAAATATTATTATTATTCTAAGGGAACTAATAAGAATAATTTGAATGTTTCTATGGTCATATGGATAACCATACAAATTTTGTGTCTTTTGAACTCTTTTTTGAATTGCTCAATATTACCTAAATCATACATAAATGAATATTTAGTGAGCTGGGACTCGACTTTTGTTTAGGGTTCTCCTTGTAATTTCTCAGTCTAATGAGTACTGAGTCTTTTGTTACTGGAAGTTTTAAGTCATGCAGTGAGGACATGGGTACTGTGAATTTTTAAGTCATGTAGTCAAGACATGGTTACTGTGCAGTTTTAAGACATGCAATGAGGAAATGGGTGTGTTGTAGTTTAAGGTCTTTAACTCTAACAAAAAGTACAAAATTCTTCCAATTTCTTGATAATTTGTTTGGAAATATTCTATCATATTCAGGTATGAAAGGGAAACTTGTAAAGTATGATTTGAAAATTTTTGAAACTGAGGAATGATATGGAAAAAGGGATAAAATCATTAGATAAGACTTTTCTAAAAATGAAATTATCATTACTCGAAAAACCCATTATGGGGGTTGTATTATGCAGGGCCAACTAGGGAATATACTATATATCCAAATAGTGACATCTTTTGACTGATAGGCCTGTTATATAGGCAACATATGCAGGGCCACCTACGGGCATGTGCTACATAGCTAGGAAAAAGGGCTCTCCAAAATATGACATTCTATTACTAAAATTCGAGTAATGTTTATAGAGATTCAGATTTTCCAAAGTATAGAGTTTGGTTTATAGAGAAAGGTACCTAAATATGGAAGGGGTGTCTCCAATCATGATATCCAAAAAATCAGAGGAATATGAGTTTTACAAAGGTCTGACCCAAATGTAAATGATAGGGTGTCAGTAGTTTTAGTTCATACAACTAGGACCAGGAATGGAAACAATATAAAATATGTGGCCAAGTGATTTCAAAATCATTTCATAGTGTATGAAACACATGATGAGAGAAATGTGTAAACCATGGTCTTGAAGACTTTCAGATTGTAAGAAAGATAATGGGACATGTATACTTGAATGAATGTTTTAAAATATATATTCTTGTATGTTGTCATCAAAGATTAATGTGGACAAAGATACAATAACTAGGAATAAAGATACCATTATTTGAAAACCCTGTTATTGGGGATGTATTATGCTGGCCCAACTGGGGAATATGTTGCATAGCCAAATAGTGTCATCTTTTGACTAACAGCCATGTCATGTAGGTAACTTATGCAAGGGAACCTAAGGGCACGTGCTGCATAGTCTGGAAAAAGAGCACTCAGATATTGAAAACCTTGTCACTAAAAACCGTAAGAAATATTATGAAAATATGAAAGAAAAACTCAAGATTAAGATTGTGAGATATGGAAGGGGGTTATGGACAATTTATATGAGAAATATTTGAATCAATATTCTCCATGAATTTGATGTCCTTTACATAGATCTGTCTCATAGGTAAAATAGAGGCTTTTTTTTGTTTTTTAATGAATATGTTAATGTGCAGTTTTAAGTCATGCAGTGAGGACATTATACTATGCAGTTTCATTTCATGCAGTGAGGACATTGGTAACACCATAATAAATTAAAAAACAATATATAGAGAAGCCATTTACTCAACTCCTATGCCCACGTGAGCTATGCACGGTGTGAGAAACATGGAGCAGTACAGGTTTCTTTTATAATGAAAATGCGATACAAATAAAGAATAGGGATATTATATTTTCATTTAGTGTAACATCATGAGGTAAGGGTTTCTTATCTTTTCTTTAATAATAAAAATGAGGCCTTGGCCCCAACCTTAAAAAAACACAAGTATCACTATATGTCTTTCTGGGGAAAGAATCAATTCATACATAGTTTTTATTTAAAACATTCCCTATGCTGATTTGAGTTTTTATACAAGAAATAAAGGGGGGTTTTATTGTGTTTGTGCTTAAGATTGGAGATCTATGAATCTCTATATATATCAAAATATATGAGAATCAATCCATACATAGTTCTTGAAATTTTCATTCCTCACGCTAAGTTTGATATGAGGAATGGGGCTTTTGATATGTTCTGAAAGAATAACAAATATTAGGACATGAAATGGTATAACGACTAAATCATATATCTTAAGGAAATACTATTTATAGATCTCATTCATATAAATGAGGAGAAAAGAAAATAAGAAAATTAATTGATTGTGGTTGGGCCCCGAATTGGAGATTCAGGCGTCTCTACGTATCTCATTGAAAATGAGAATCAAACCATACATAGTTCTTAAAACATGGTCTCTATGCAGATCTTACTCTGACATTGGAAAGAGTGGTACTCATGTACTACTAAGCAGTAGTGATGATGTCAATTATGTTTTCTTATGGAAATTTCTAATGTGTTATAGAGGAAACGTTAGTTATACCAATGATGTCATGCAGTTTAACATCATGCGACAAGGACGAAAATTCTATGCACTTTAACGTAATGCAGCATGGACACTTTTGGTTGTTATGTAGTTTAATTTCTTGCAACTAGGACATGGGGGTTGTGAAATTTTAAGTCTTGCAGTGAGGACTAATGTTCATAATTACACAAAGTATTTCTTTAAGAATCTCACATTGGTTTGAGATGTAATGAGCTCTCTATCCATTGAGATTAAATAATAAGATCCATTTTAATAGACCTTATGTATGGAATAAGGATCTTCCCATTTTGGTTCAAGTTTTGGAGGTTTATTTCATGGTATCATTGGAGTCCTAAGGACCAAAACCAATTCCCCTTGAAGGAATTAATGAAGACAAAATTTCTTATTAAAATCTTGCGCTATTTAGTTCTGATAGACTTCTAGATGATGCAAAGTAAGAAATATTTTCTCATCTAATCATTCCAAATAATTAAACCATTTATGAGATCTTTCATCTGTAGATAACTAATCATAGATTGAAATTCTATGTGAAGGCAATTGTATTTCAATTGGCAGAACTACTTTAGTTCCATATAGCAATGAATAAGGAGTTTCTTGGGTGGCAGTACAGATAGTTGTCTGATAATCCCATAGAGCATTCTAAATTTTATTAGGCCATGATTTCTTATCTTTATCCACCATATTATGGGGTATATTTTATAGTTTTTTGTTGCAAGCCTTTATTTTTCCCTTATCCACCGCATGATAGTGCGATAAATGGTTGGATTTGATATTATATTCCTGATATAAATATTATACTTCATAAAAACAAAAATTAGTGACATTGTCCATCAAATTAGTATGAGGGATGAAAAATCTAGTGATGATATTAGTTTTGACAAAAAAAATGATTCTTTTGTCTCTTACTTCCTTGATAGGTATTGCCTCAACCCAGTTAGAGAAAAAATCATTAGTAGTGAGAATATACTTGAACTGCTTAGCCGTGGCTGGAGGATAAGGCCCTGCTACATCCATTCCTCATGTGGAAAATAGCCAAGAGTATTTAGATTTATGTAGCAACTCTAGGGGTTAATGAATGAAGTATTCATGCACTTGATAGGGATGGCATTTTTTGTGAAGTCTGTACAATCTTGTGTCATTAAAGGCCAAAAAGTATCCAAGCCTTCGAATATAATTGGAGAGTTTGTGCCCAGATTAATGGGCACCACAAGCTCATGAATGGACTTATTTCATGAAAGCCATGGTCTCTTCTCCATCAATACATCTGAATATAATTCCATCAAAGCCTCGCTTGTAAATGATCTTTTGGTGGTTTGGACCATCATAAAGAGTAAAATTAGTCGTTTGTCGACGAATCTGCTCTTTCTCAGCCCTATTTGGTGGAAGTATCCCACTTTGAATATTTTCCATGATGTATGTTCTCCAACCCATGGTTTGACCATATGGTTCAGAAATAGGGAGAATTTCATTAGTTTCCTCTCTTATGGTTTGAACAAAAGGTGAAACCACACAGCAATGGGTTATTCTAATAACTGTCTCATCCCGATTTGGATCTTCCAAGGTTGTAGCTGCATTAGCCAGTGCATCATCTTGGGCATTTTGTGATCTCGAAACATAAAATAATGTCGGCTTTGAGGGAAATTCATCCATTAATTCTCTGATGTAACCACACAAAGGTATTAAATCTTCTTTTCTGATAGAGTATTCCCAATTTATTTGTTTGATTAACAATTCTAAATCACCTTTTATCTTTAAATTATACATTCGCACCTGAAGGGACAATTCCAAACCTATGATGAGAGCTTGATATTCTTCCTCCTTGTTGGTACCACCTTCCGATAGTAGAAAATAACAAGTCAATACTTCCTTTTCTCAAGAAATGAGGACTATTCCTAATCCAACCGTGTTGAGTTTAGAATTTTAAAGTCTCTTCCTTGTTGGACTTTTAGAAGCACCGTCAAAATAAATTTCCCATGTTTGGGAATTATATTGAATAGGGAAGACCACTTCATCAACAAGTTCAGTATTAAACGATGTGTGTTCCACGGATGGATTCTCATCCAGGAAATCATCCTGATCTTGGCCCTTTATTGCCTTTTGAGGCACAAATTGGATATGAAACTGTTGAAATATTACCACCCATTATGCCAGATGCTTTGAAAGCATAGTACAATTGCGGATAAATTTGAGCAGGTTATTACGAGATACCAATTGGACTTCATGATGTTGCAGGTAATGTCTCAATTTCTGAACAGAAAAGAATAATTCTAGGAAAAACTTCTCTATATTTGAATACTGAGTTTCCATATCAAGCATAGTGCGACTGAGATAATAAAGGCTTTTTTCATTTCCAGCATCAATATTATTGGTGAGTAAGGCACCTAGTGATCACTCAAAATTTTTCACACAGAGAATGAGTTTTCTTCCTTCAATATGTGGCATCAATACTGGTGGACTCAAGAGATATTTCTTGAGTATATCAAATTCTTTTTGGAAATCCTTAGTCCATTGATAAGTGATTCCTTCTTTATTAATCTAGTGAAAGGTAAACATTTTCCTTCCAAATTGGTGATAAAGTGCTGAATATAGGCCAAGTGTCCTTCAAGTCCTCTCAATTATTTCAAATTTAGAGGAGGTGACATACTAAGGATTGATTTTTTTTCTCAGGATCAACTTCGATATCCCGATGGTGTAGAACGAAGCCATGGAATTTTCCTGAGGTTACGCCAAAAGCACATTTTAAGGGGTTCATCTTCAAATATGTTGCCGAAGTTTGTGAAATATGGATTCCAAATAAGCTAAGTGATTGGAACATTGTTTTTATTTGACAAAAAAATCATCCACATAACATTCAACAAATTACCCTAAGAAGGGTTTGACGATATGGTGCATGGCACGTTGGTATGTTGTGTCTACCTTTTTTAAGCCAAAGGGCATTGCCCGATAGAAAAACAAACCTTGAGGAGCTCTAAAGGCTGTAGAATCTTCATCCTCTAGGGCCATTCGAATTTGATTATACCCATAATATTCATCCATGAAGGAAAGTTCTTCATAGCTAGTCGTTGCATCGATTAGAAGTTCTATAATTGGGACAGGAAAATCATCTTTAGGAAAATTCCTATTAAGATCTCTGAAATCAATGCAGACTATAATTTTCCCATTCTTCTTTTTCACTGGGACAATATTGGACAACCATTTGGGATACTGAACTTCCCTGAAAAAGTTAGCCTTTATATTATTATCAACTTCAAATTCAATTTTAGAGGCGTGAATTGGGTGTGTTCTCCATGCTTCTTACTTAAACCCAAGATGTTCTTCTAGAAAACCAAAATGATGGGTGGATACATCATGATTAAGACCTGGAACTTCTTTATAATTCGAAGAAAATATATCTCGATTTTTCTTTAGAAAAAAGTATACACCTCTTGTTTCTCCGAGTTCATGGCTGCACTGATTAATGTGGGGTGTTTATCTTCTCCTACCCAGATTTATTTCTTTGAGTTCATCCACGGTAGTAGAAATAGCATATCCAAATGCGGGAGGAGAATCCCTGATATCTTCCTCTTCTTTATTATGTTACACTTCTTCAATTTTCATTTTCATGGTAGATAACCAGGAAAATATCACAAAGTTAGGGGAGGAGTCAGTATTTGAATATCTTGAAGAAAAAGCCACCATATCTGACCCTATTAATGATGAAGGGTCTTTCTGTGGTAAGGAGGGATTGATAGATTGAGAAAAAACATCTTTGTCTTCCTCTAATATTGCTACAATTTATTCTATTCTAATTAACAAAGTAGATACTCGTTGAATTTCAGCAGATGAAATAAAAAAAATCTCCATTCGAGCTTCCATCATTGCTTGGTACATCAAAAATTTCTCCCATGTTATCAGGCTCAATTTCCATAATTGAGAATACGGGAATTATAGGATGAGTGCATGGATTTGGCTTTACCATTTAAACATTATTGATGGTTAGAAAATAATATGTACACAAATACATGAATGGATTTTCTGGAATCTTTTCCAGTACATTTGGATCATTAAATCTGGTTACCTCCTTTTTCATTGACTTTATTCTTTTTGTGTGATAAAAATCTACCTCAATGTATTGAGATTCACATGTTTTGAATGGAGTCTTGTCACATTATAATGTTATGATATGACCACTAAAACAGTACTTTAGACATTGGTGGTATGATGATGGTATGGCTACATGTTGAAGCAACCAAGGCCTTCCAAGTAGAATAATAAAGGCAGTTTCCTGATGAACAACCATGAAATCTGAATTAGACACAAGATCTCTAAACTATGTTCTGAGTGTAATTTCGCTTGATGGTTCTTGTTAATTCTTGTCATATCCTTGCAACATTAAATTCTAAGGAGATAAGTTTGACTTAGTCAGGCCCAATCAACGAAGTGTATGAACATGAATGAGGTTAACTGCAGATCCATTAACAATGAAGACTCATCGGATATCTATGTCATTGACCTTTACAAAACATACAAAGGTCTAATATGCCCATGTACCACATGGTCTTAATCTTCTTCAATAAAATATATGACTACATGAAATTCTACAAAATCATTATCTATATGTAAACCTCAGCTACAACAACTTCAGTTTCAAATTCTTGTGGTCTTAACAAGGCCTCAATGAGTTCTTCTCAAAGATCCTTTGACAGTTCAAAGCATACAAAATTTGTAACTTGGATGGTACTTGGGTAAATTGTATAGAGAAATAATACTTTTGATCAAATGTTCTGCATTTCCCAGCATGGAGGTGTGGTTTTGCAGGTTCTTTTGAAGTTAATGCTTCTATTGTAGATGTGTTCTGTGTTGAAACAGAAGTGGGAAATACTGATAAATTGGAAAATTAGACTGACTAAGTCTATTCACCTACTAAGAAGATGATGGTGTAGCTTCTAATCAATCCTCCAGAATAATTGTGCTAGAACTGGACTTGTTCTACATGGAAGAAACTCCTTATTCTTGTTGAGCTCGCAAAAGGGCCCTACCATGAGTTTCTGTCACATATAAGGTTTGATCAGGGGTAGAGTTAACATAATGGTTTCTGGAATTCCCACATATTCCCCTATATCCTTGACCTTGGCCTCTTCCTCTAGTCCCCCAATTAGGCATAAGGAATTCCGGCTCAATACAATTAGAACCAGCAATGGCATAAGAATCTATTAAATGGATAACATTAACGAAACAAGGATCAATTCATTATCTGATGAGGATTCTTCCTAACAAATTACTTCTGGTTGTACCATTTGGTGGGGCGGTACCCGTTATTTTGAGATAGATGGAATTAAATCTTCCAGGGTTAAGGACAACTTTGGCCTTGATGTGAGCTCGTCTTCTTCTGACTGCTCTTTACCCTTATTACCACCTTGTTTATTAGAGGAACGAACATTTGATGAAGATGGTTTTTCTATGGAAGGAGTGGTAGAAGACACAATTGTTTTTTCAACTGTGTACATAAAATAGCATGAGTTTCGTTGATTGTTTTCCTAATCATCCAATCATCATATTTTTTAAAAATTTTACATTTAACTTATTGAAATTATCCTTCTTTTTCTAGATTGGTGGAAGTAACACATTCTACATGAGCTGATTAACTTTTCAATTTTACTTGTCCAGAGTCTACCATCTTTTTCAAAAAGTCTTTGAAAACAAAGCACTCCTGAATTGGGTGTCCTAACATCTGATGAATGGGACAATAATTAAGATGATATTCATCTCTGTCTTTATTTGGATTCTCTGGCCTTAGAAACTGAACCAATTGTTTTATAAGGATAAGATGAAGTATCTAGGAACTTTATCATTCCTGAAATAATAGATTTTATTCTTTAATTCCCCAAACTATTTCCTCCTTTGATCTCTTTGATCATCTTGACAAGGTGGTCGTTGCTGTTGATGCTCAAGAAGTGGAGCCCTTCGGTATGATGTTGGTCTTGAGGTAGAAGTATGTGCAGGTGCCTGTTTGAGTGTAATTATTGAAGCTTATGGATTTCCTATTCTCCTTCCTGAAACTAATGTAATTACATGATTTTTATCCCTAGTCTCTATAAGAGAGTCTTCTATCTGCTGAGCGATTGAAGTAAGGTCTCGAAACCCACCCGTGTATTTCATAGGGATCAATGGTGTGCGTAATTCATCATGCAAATTTTCCACAAAAATTTGTAGAAAATATTCTTGAAGGAGTGCTAAAATTAAGTAATATATTAAACCCTTCCATCGAGCAATGAAATCTGAAACTCTATCATTTTCCCTTCGTTTGGATTTGGTATGATAAAAAATGGTCGTCTTTGGTATTGTTGAGCTAAATTGAAGAAAGAATTTCTGATGGAGATCTTCCCACCCAGTAATTGATCGAGATTGCAAACATGTATACCATAAAGAAGTAGGTCCGTGTAATGACTGCACAAAACACCCGATCTTAACAACCTCTTGTTGTTGAGGAGTTCCCATCATAGGATCACAATGAGAAACAAAATGTGTTAAGTGTTGTTCCAGATCTCCCGAACCATTAAAAATTGGGAATGTGGTATTCGCAAAATTTTAAGGGGTAGGCATTTCATCCACCCATTCAGGGTAAGCTCTCTTTTCCTATTGAACTGGTACACATCATTCCTCTATAGCTTCTAATCGAGTCATTAATGCCTCAATTGTATTCATATGCATTTGGGGAATATCTAGATGAGCTGGATTCTGTGTAGGTATTGCAACTGGAACATGAGCTGGTGCAATAACCGGTAAGACCACTAATGGTGGTGTTGATATCAGACTTAGATAACCCACAAAAATAGGCCTAACATGATTTACATGATCTTGTCTTGATTGTGTACCCAATGGAGGGAATTCATTATCTACGTATGTAGTTACTTCAAATCCCCTTTTATGAGGAGCTACTACCAGATTTCCAAGTTGATGCCTTTCTTATGGATATTCTCTAGCTGAAATGATGTTTCGAAGTAACTCCATGTTGAGTCTTTTTAGGTTCTTCATTTCCTCTTCTTTCTATTCAAGTCTCTCTTCAAGTGAAAGAGATTGACCTTCTTCATTGGAAACGTGAGATGCAATTTGACTTTTTCCTTTCACCTTGTTGGATGCCTTTCATAGAAGGGGGAATGGTTATTTGAAGGCATACCTAGATTTTGGGTATGAATTTGATTTTGGTTACGCACCCCTTCTTCATTTTCCTTGGTGTGTACTGCATTGTAGACAAGAACTTCATCCTCTGATTCCCCTGAATTAGACTAATTTTCTGGAGGATCTTATGCAATTTTAATGAAAACATTCACTGATGCATAATGCGTTAATGTCATTCTGTCAATGATTATGGTAGATCATCCCCCTTTTTTCATTCATGAAACTCTATTCTTCTATATTAAAAATTCCCTGGAACTATTTGGAAGACAATAACATGAAGAGGATCATTGGATAGTTCTGTTGTACGCTTTCCTTGTGGTTTCTTCCCTAATCTAGAGAAAACCGATTTACACTGAGGAGGGGATTGAAGATGTAAAATATCCCCCAACCTTCTAGGTTGGGGTTGATCATGTTCTTCTTATTCAAATATTTGAAAATTGTTTAATGAATTTTAATAATTCATTAAATGAGCCCCCAGCTTGTCAATATGGGGTGATTCCTGAACGACTACAGCTGAAATTCTTGTAACTGCTCTTCTGATTTTGCAGATTTTGGTTTGGCCATAAGTTAGATTCATCATCCGAAAATTACTTATGTACATACCCAAATCTTGACGTATAATACCATTACATTACTTTTGTGGAATACTTAATACATAACAAAAACAGACACCAAAGGACTGTAATAGTTTAGTGTCATTGGAAACTTAGAACATAATCTTCTAATCATGGTGAAAGATCCTCAACATCTCCCATAAAGATCTTCCCCTTTTTTTCATACTTAAAAACCTTCGTTATATCCTGTGGAAAATAAAACATAAAAAGTTTGAGTTCAAATGCTCAGTAAGGGTAAACATAGAGAACATAAAACAATCCATAAACATTTGAATGCAAAAACTTGAACATAATATCAAAACCTCAAAATCATGAGAAAATACATAAATATTGGAAGTACGTAAGGCATATGTCATAATGGAACATCAATCATGATAAAATTGCATGGGATGAAAACATGAAATTGGGGAAAACCATTAAGCACATGATATTATTTCCATAGTAGCTAAGACATTGCTGCCAAGACCATCTTAGTGGACAAAGTCCCTTTCTGAATCGAGTTCACTCCTCGTTCCAGTCCTGTATCACTGAACCAGATTAACATACCGTTCCAGCCGTGTCTATCTCAAAAGTTATTAATATTAACCCAATGCAGTGGAGGGAGGTATAAGTCTCACCCATCTCATAATTAAATCATTCTTACTTGTGCCACAACATAAACATAAATAATTCATTCTAACCTAAAGAATAAAAATGGGTTTCATAAACATCATCACATCATAACATAATCCATATAAAAAAATGGATATCATTTCATGATAAGAAAAGTGAAACCATGTAAATCATAGAGACATTATGATTGAAACATACACATATGAAATAATTTCCTCTTAAATGGAAAATGGTTTTGATAAAACACTTGGAATTAATTCTTGAGGAAAATATCCTTTCTTCTTAAAAATCATTTTCTTTTCACAAAATTTCATGCAATTTAAAAAAAGTATTTTATGGTAAATAACCAGGAAATATTGTTGAGTAAACTTCATGAAAATAAGGCGTTATGAAACCATAAAAATGCATGCATGCCGTATAAGTTTAAAAAAATATTCTCCTCGTACTATTGTCAGAAAAGTCAAAAAGTACCTCGTATGGTAAACAAAAGAAAGATTCCTTTCATACTACATAGTAAAATTTAAAAAGGGTTAAACATGACATTAAACATACATGGAAGAATGTAAAAAACTTTATTAAAACAATTTTATAAAACACGTACATGGATGATAAGTATAACCCCAGTAAATACTTATGTATAAGAAATCTCGGATAAAAATGAGATTTGCAAAATTTCCCTTTACTTTATGTCTGATGTGCTTCGTATGTATCTGAATGTCCTGTATAATTAATTAAATAATGTCATTTACTTATTACATAATCATATTCATTGTTATTATATCATATATTTTTCACTTAGGTATTTATATTACCCGTTCATTTGTCATGTCAATGTTAAAGTAGCGTTTTGGGTAAAATCGTTTCATTTATCGTACGTGTTTCGATTTGTTGTTCTTGATATTACTATTACTTATATCATGATTTATATACTTAAAAAATTTAAATAATGATTTATATATCATATATATTAAATATCTACATATATATAATCTATAGATATATATTCAATATATACATTTATATAATAGATAGATGAATGAAATGAATGACACTGTCCATGGAGATGGTAGGCCGTACGTACGCATGAACGTTGTTTTCCTTTACTTATTGACGTGAATGGAATTAAGTAGATGAAACAAATATATATATACATAAATCCAATAGAATTATTATTTCATATATTTCATTATTACTTATTATATATACTTTATAATCATTCTTGAATAGTTAACATGCAAAATGAATCTCATCGCATCGTGGAGACAGTAATCCGTACGTACGCACGAGCGATGATATCCTTCTCATATTTATTTAATGGAATTGAAGGGGATGATATAATATATTAGAATCAGTATGATGTTATAATAATCATATATAGTTATTCTTTACACCATTATACCGATCCAAGTAAGGTGGTGGTGGAAAAACAGATTACACCACATCGTGGAGACGGTATTCCGTACGTACGCACGTGCGGTGATTTTGTTTTCCGTAGGATTGATAGAAGATAAAATAGGGTTGTTTCATATTTATAATAACGTATAAGTATATAAATAATACTTCTGTTATTAATTTATAATTAAACAACTAAATAAGAGGAAGTAGAAGAATAATGAAACTTGAAAGAGTCGATAGAAGAGATTACCTCTTCCTCGACACACCTCCTTTAAACTTCTTCTTAGGGAACTAGATTTGGTCTTTTGAGAAGACCAGAATCTCTATGATATAACTATTAAGTTTGACAAGATTTATTGTCAGGGTTTTTCCGAGCTTCAAGGCTCAGAATGGTGTGAAGAGAAGAGGGAAGGGGTGCCCTTTTTATAATGGAGGAGAGGGGCACCTTTGAAAAAACATAAAATATTATTTTATAATAAAGTCATATTTGATTTATAATATCTCCAAATTGATTTATTCAGAAGCTAAAGTGGGGATGGTTCGAAAAACTTTCAAGAAATAGGTTTTAGACATGTTTAGGTTACTATTTTAACCTTATTATTTAGATTTATCTCTGAGTTAAATAATTTTACTTTTACCGTGTCTTCTTGTTTTCTTACACTATATGGTTAATAAAATTACTATAACAAGACAAACGAACCCCATGTTGTTAATTATTAATATATATAACCTTATCTAATACATTTGGACGAACATTAGATTTTTAGGAATAAAATAACAATTAATAATATAATATTTGTTTTAAAAAACCATATTATATCAATTTTGACAATATTTGGTACTTGATTTTTGGGAAAATAATAACAGTGTGATTAGTTATAAAAAAGTCAATTAAATCAATACTAACATGTCATATTAACCTATAAAATTAGTTTTATTCATGAAAAGTCTAAAATTACATTTATTTGGGTATTTATAACATAAATTATGTTAATATTTAATTAATAAGGTAATTACTACATCATCATTGTGTCCAAAATAAATTAAATTATTTAGTGTCTAAAAATTATAAATAAAATACCATTATTTATGAAATATTTTTAGATATCTTATGAATATTTATAGTCTAATTTAACTTATGTATAACCCTATATGAAAAATGTTTTATTTATTAAACATTGATTTTAACTATTTTAACTCTTCATTAAATAAAATAATAATAAGTGTCCTAATCTAATCCAAGTGGACCTAAAGGGTAATATTTTATTCCTAAGGTGGTTTTTGGTCGAATTACACTTATACAATAGAATTAGGACATTTGTTAGGGTAATAGTAATATCATTTTTACTCTTAATTACCCTATTTACTTTTAAATGTGGTAAATAAAAGAAAAAAGTTACTATTCACCAAAAATTATTTTCATCTCATTGAACCAAATTTTACTTACTGATATCAAATATGTCTCTAGGATTTTTGAAATTCCACTCATAGAAATGGTAAAATTATGTTTTATGTAAATTTGCAAATTTTCCTAGGAGGTGGGTAAAAGATGGTGAAAAGTTCAATAAAATTTTTATATATCTAAAATTATTATAAAATGACTCCAATGAATTAAATTGAACATATATAGGTATTATGTATCTATTTTGACCTAAAATAAATTTAAATAAAATAAATAATTATTTAAATAAAAAGTCGGTTTTTCAATAGTAACCCAATGTTTTCACTATTCATCAAAAATTGAATGTTTTCAGAAAAATACCAAAAATTTACCCTAGGCTAATTTCGATATTCCGAATCCAAAAATGAAGTCAAATATGAAAGATAAAATTTATAAAATTTCTAAAAGTGGGTATTACTATTCATAATGGCTAGTTATATAATATTTTAATAACATGTTTTTTTTAGTGAAACTCGGTATTGCGTACAATACACGCTATCATGGAAGGTCACGATTACGTGTAATGCAAGCCAAGTCAGGGATACATGTAGTGAAATATCCTTTTGGTGTAGCATACAACACAAGACATCAAGGAAATTAAAAAGAATATTTTTCATAAAATCTCAGTGTGTTACATTCTACCCCCCTTAAAAGGAATTTCACCTTTAAAATTTGTCGGGGTTATAAATGGTTTACTATTAGAAAGTTTCTTTCATTGAAACCCACATCATAAAAAGTAATACTAAAACTTCATTTCAAAAAGGAATGTTAGAAATCTAACGGTTACCCAGATTAACTCATCACTAGGTTTCCACATAGGAGAACATCGGTGGAAATATGGACATGGAAGAAAAATCTAACCATCAAGTTTTGATGGAGAGTGGTAGAGGACATAGCTATGAAAAATCCAATAATCACAAATCCATACATATTTTATGATCTAAGGTACCATCTAATTCATTGGATATGAGGAAATTAGGACAACATTTTTGGATTTCAAGATCATTTCCCTAAAGTTGAAGAATTAAAAGAAATACTTACTTGATTTTGGTAAAATCTTACTCTTGTTTATGCCTTGAACAATTTCCACTTAATCTCTTAAAGAAATGAAGTTGAATTTTTCTTCCATGAAGTGTTATCAGATCATGTGATAGAATTACAGGTTATTCCATCTTTCTCAAAAGAAAGGTTAGAAAAAGTTATTCAATATACATAAATCCATATATGGAGATATTAAATGTATATGGCTCCAATAATGGACTTATACTTCATATATCATACCACGTAAAATAATAAAACTAGTTTCTACTAACCAGGGACTTCCTGTAGGCCAGTGGTATGCGATAAAGGCCGGTTGCACTTCATTTGTGGGTTCGATTCCCACAGCCTTGTCCGACGCAATAGGTTGTCGCCCGTCCTGCAGTTTGTCCTCTTTCTAAAACTACATTATTATAACATTCCATAAATAATATCAAAAAAAGTTCTAGCCATAAAAAATTCTATATGATGTCCAAATTAATCCATTCCAACCTTTAAGCTTATCGAAAATACTTTTGTCCAAGCTCATTGTATAAAGTAAACGATTACTTGAAAGGTCACATAACAAGCACATGAATACCATCATTTATCGCCCATATATCATATGATATATCTTGTTGGTCACATTCCAAACATGTGAATACCTTAATCATGTATACCCATTGAACTTTAGTGAAAACATGAATTCTGTCAAAATTTCACACTTTCCATATACCAAAATCCCAAAATTTATATATACTCAAACCATGATATCACTTGTCTTTATATCAGTCATGAGCTCATTAATACTATCAAACATTTCATTTTATCCTTATCCCTTCTTTATGTGCATATTAGGTTCTTTACAAAAATATCTGAATAACCTTTCATGGTTACCGGTACCATTCAACATATACTTTCAAAACTCAAGCAAAGCCAACAGTGTAATAATCCTTAGATTTTTCTTTATTCTATAGTACCATACATTATTCTTGATAAATATACAATCATTACACTACCTTCTTAAACCATTGACCAAGTTTCAACATTTCCTTCATCTCATATATCATTTGTAGTATCTTCATCATCATCCACATAAATACTACTCATATGACCATGCTGATTCTATTCATGAGATTTTACCTTAGGGAATGGTTTTCATAATGCCCATACATTCCATATTTAAAACATTTAACCATTGTTGATGTCTTAGCAATAGCATTATCCTTGTCCACGGTGTTAACTGAACCTTTTCCTTTAGAATTACTAGATTTGTGCCCTTCTTTTCCACACCCAAAGCATCTTCTGGTTTCATTGAAACATTCTCCATGATATCTATTCCCACTTGATTTACATGAGGGAAATTGAACTTTCTTTCCTCTATGATCATCATGAAACTCCATCTTTCTCTTATTAGCTGAGTTAGGATACTTACCAAAGTTGAGATTATTGATCATATTATGAGATTGGTGATTAGGCAAAATAATGATGTTTGGACTTCCAAATCCCATTTCATTTGGTTTCTCATGAAGAATATCATTCCATTATCCATCATATTCTCCATTATCGTGAATCTTTCTGTTTCCAGCCATTTTCTAAAACCCAAAAAGAATAGTGTGAGTGGAGAAAATCATAATCAAGGGGGAGTACCATCAATATCTATCATCTTAGTTTAAATTCTAATATTTTTACCGTAATTCTAGGACTATAACCTATTGGTATACTTATCGTTAGGGACATCCCTAGAAATACCTTAGAAATATCTCTAGGGATCTCACTAAAGTTTTCGCATCCTTGTTTCCAAAGGATAACTAAACCTTTCCTCTGATACCAACTATAGAGACCCAAATATTGACGTATATGGCCATTACATTACTTTTTTGGAATAGATAATACATAACAAAAACAGACACCGAAGGACCGTAATAGTTTAGTGTCTTTGGAAACTCAGAACATAATATTATAATCATGGTAAAAGATCTTCAACATCTCCCATAAAGATCTTTCCTTTTTTGTCCTACTTAAAAACATTATTTATATCCTGGGGAAAAGAAAACATAAAAAGGGTGAGCTCAAATGCTAAGTAAGGGTAAACATATAGAATGTAAAACAATCCATAAACATTTTAATTAAAAAACTTGAACCTAAAATCTAAACATAAAAATCTTGAGCAAAGACATAAATCTTGGAAGTACGTAAGGCATATATCATAATGGAATATCAATTATGATAAAATAAAATCGTATGAAAACATGTAATAGTGGAAAGCCATTAAGCACATGATATGATTTACATAGTAGCCAAGGAATTGCTGCCAATACCATCTTAGTGGACAGACTCCTTTTTTGAATCGAGTTCTCTCCTCGTTCGAGTCCTATATCACTGGACCAGATTAACATACCATTCCAGCCATGTCTATATCATGAGATATTAATATTTACCCAATGCATTTTAGGGAGATATAGGTCCCACCCATCTGATAATGAAATCATTCTTACTTGTGCCACAACATTAAAATAAATCATTCATCATAACCCAAAGAATAAAAATGGGTTTCATAAACATCATCCCATAAAAACATAATCCATATAAAACAAATGGATATCATTTAATCATAAGAAAAGTTAAACCATGTAAATCATAGAGACATTATTCTTGAAACATACACATATGAAATAATTTCATCTTATATGGAAATTGGTTCTGATAAAACACTTGGAAATAATTCTTGAGGAAAATATACTTTCTTCTTAAAAATCATTTTCTTTTCACAAAATTCAAGGAAATTTTAAAAGAAAATATTTTTATTAAAAGTAAACATGAAATCTTGTCGAGTAAACTTCATGAAAATACGGTTTTATGAAACCGTAAAAATACATTCATTCCATTTTAGTTTAAAGAACATTCTCCTCGTACTTTTGTCAGATAAGTCAAAAAGTACCTCGTATGGTAAACAAAAGAAAGATTCCTTTCATACTACATGGTAAAAGTCAAAAAGGGGTAAACATGACTTTAAAAATACATGGAAGAATAGAAAACATTTTATGAAAACATTTTTATAAAACACATACATGGATGATAAGTATAACCCCAGTAAATACTTACGTATATGCAATCTCGGATAAAAATGAGATTTGCAAAATTTTCCCTTACCTTATGTATGATATGATTCATATGTACTTTAATGTCCTGTATAATCATTTAAATAATGTAATTAACTTATTACAGAATCATATTAATTGTTATTATATCATATATTGTTCACTTAGGTATTTATAATACCTGTTCATTTGTCAATTCCAGGTTAAAGTAGCATTTTGGGTAAAATCGTTTCATTTATCGTACGTGTTATGATTTGTTGTTCTTGATATTATTATTACTTATATCATGATTTAGATACTTCACAAATGTAAATAATGATTTATATATCATATATATTCAATATATACATATATATAATAAATAGATATATATTCAATATATACATTTATATAATAGATTGATGAATGAAATGAAATACACTGTTCATGGAGACAGTAGGCCATACGTACGCATGAACGCTGTTTTCCTTTCCTTATTGACTTGAACTGAATTAATTAGATAAAATACATAAATATATACATAAATACAATATAATTATTATTTCATATATTTCATTATTACTTATTATATATACTTTATAACCATTCTTGAATTGTTAACATGGAAAATGAATCTCATCATGTCGTGGAGATGGTAATCGGTATGTATGCACGAGCGATGATATCGTTCCCATATTTATTGAATGGAATTTGAGTGGATGATATAATATCTTAGAATCATTATGATGTTATAATAATAATATATAGTTATTCTTTACACCATTATACCAACCCAAGTAAGGTGGTGGTGGAAAAATATATTACACCATAGTGTGGAGACGGTATTACGTACGTACGCACGCGTGGTGATTTCATTTTTCGTAGGATGGATAGAAGGTGAAATATGGTTTTTTATTATTTATAATAACATATCAGTATATAAGTAATAATTATGTCATTACTTTATAATGAAACAAATAAATAAGAGGAAGTAGAAGAATAAAGAAACTTGAAATAGTCGGTAGAAGAGATTACCTCTTCCTCGACGCACCTCCTTTAAAATTCATCATAGGGCACTAGAGTTGGTCTTTTGAGAAGCCCAGAACCTCTATGATAAAAATAGAGAGCTTGAGAATATTAATTGGTAGGGGTTGGCCGAGATTCAAGGCTCAAAAGGGTGTGAAGAGAAGAGGGAAAAGATTCCCTTTTATAAGGGAGGACAGAGGCACCTTTGGAAAAACATAAAATATTATTTTATAATAAAGTCATATTCTATTTATAATATCTCCAAATTGATTTATTTAGAATCTATAGTGGGGATGGGTAGAAAGCCTCTAAATCAATATTTTTTATACATGTTTAGGTTACTATTTTAACCTTATCATTTAGATTTAACTCTAAGTTAAATAAATTAACTTTTACCGTGTCTTCTTGTTCTCGTACACTATATGGCTAATAAACGAACTATAACATGCCAAACGAACCCCAAGTCATTTATTATTAATATATATCCTTATCGACGAAATTTTTCCAAAACTTATATCTTTAGGAATAAAATAACAATTAATAATATAATATTTTTTTAAAAAACTATTTTATGTCAATTTTGACACTATTTGGTACATGATTTTTGTGAAAATCATAATAGCATTATTAGTTCAAAAAAATTAATTAAATCATTACTAACATGTCACAGTAAACAATAAAATTAGTTTTATTCATCAAAAGGCTAAAATTAGATTTATTTTGGTATTTATAACATCAATTATGTTAATATTTCATTAATAAGGTAATTACAACATCATCATTGTGTCATAAATAAACTAAATTAATTAGTGTCTAAAAATTATAAATAAAATACATTTATGTAGGAAATAGTTTTATATTTCTAATTAATATTTATAGTCTAATTTATATTTTTTATAACCCTATATTAAAAATGTTTTAGTTATTAAACATTGATTTTAACTATTTTAACTATTCTTTAAATAAAATAATAATAAATGTCCTAATCTAATCCAAGTAAACCTAAAGGGTAATATTTTATTACTAAGTTTGTTTTTTGTTGAATTACACTTATCCAATAGAATTAGGACATGTGTTAGGGTAATAGTAATATCATTTTTACTCTTAATTACCATATTTACTTTTAACCGTGGTAAATAAATGTAAAAAGTTACTATTCTCCAAAAATTATTTTCATCTCATTGAACCACATTTTACTTACTGATATCAACCGCGTCTCTCAGTTTTTTGAAATTCCACTAATAGAAGCGGTAAAATTATGTTTTATGTAAATTTTAAAATTCTCCTAGGAGTGGGTAAAAGACGGTGAAAAGTTCAATAAAATTTTTATATATCTAAAATTATTATAAAATGACTCTAATGAATTACATTGAGCTAATATGGGTATTATGTATCTATTTTGTGCTAAAATAAATTTAAATAAAATAAATAATTATTTAAATAAAATTTCGGTTTTTCAATAGCAACCTAGTGTTTTCACTATTCATCAAAAATTGAATTTTTTCAGAAAAATACCAAAAATTTAACCTAGGATATTTTAGATATTCCAAATCAAAAAAATAAGACCATTTTGAAATATAAAATTTTAAAATTTAAAAAAGTGGGTATTACTATTCATAATGGCTAGTTATATAATATTTTAATAAAATATCTATGTTTTGTGAAACTCAGTATTGAGTACAACACACGCTATCGTGGAAGGTTGTGATTTTGTGTAATGCAAGCCAAGTCAGGGATGCATGTAGTGAAATATCCTTTTGAGGTAGCGTACAACATAAGACATCAATGAAATTAAAAAGAATATTTTTTAAAAAATCTCAGGGTGTTACAACTTAAATCACCTATTTTATAAGATCGTTGTGCTATTTCAGACATTTGTCTCCTCTGATGCCTCACATCCTCTAAATGGGATTCTTTCTCAAGATTCTAAGTGACTTGATGTAGATGTAGTTCTACAATTTCATTTCATTGGGCCTGATTCTAATGAGAACTGGTTGAGGCCTGTTATTGAGCGTACATTTGATTGGACACAAAACCTTTTTACTATCACCGGTCGTGGGCAATAACATTGCATGAAACCACTTTGGGTGGATATTACTGATTTTGAAGTGCTGTGAAATGCAATTCTCCATATGCACCCCATCATCTGATGCGAACATTAGATGGGGAATCAGAAATTCATTGGTGTAGCCTCTTCAGAGCATTAAGACAAGCATGTTGAAGGGTTCTCTGTTGTTCTTTAACCCTTGTATGTTGGGAAACTAAAAGAGATTCCAAATAAATTTGTCACTGTAATCCTTCTATTACATTTATATGATTTTGATATTAATAATATGGTAATACATTATATTTCAAATGATGAAGAGTATTTCTATCAGTTGAGATGAATGTCATGAATGCAATCTTCTGTCATCAATTCTAGAATATCAAACTGAGAATTCGCTGAAGGCCAGAACATGACTGGTATTTCTCATATATCTAATCGTTTCCCCATGTTCATCACATCTTCATCATCTTCTACTAGAGGTTTTTCAACATGGTCTGACCAAAGTGGATGCTCTGCATTTGAGGATAAATGAACTAAGGGAGGTTAGAAGAATGATTGTTCCCTAAATATGTCTTCTGAATGAGAAAGTGTTTCACCTGTCAATGACAAGTCATCCGACATGACTGACCCAATGTTTGAAAGTTCCTCGATATAGGATGTCTTTCTTATTGCTACATAGTCAATTATAGAATTGTTTTGACAAATAAAAAAACTAATACGGAGAGGACTTTCGCAGTGAATGCCATCATGGGGAGGATCACCATGATGGATTATAGCAAGGGATGAATCTTCTGGAACATTGGTCTTCTGTCCACACAGAGGGTTACCGTGGCTCTCATCTAAAGATAGACACTCTGGATTGACCAAATTTTCATGAAGAAAGCCTTTATGATGAAGTGTCTAGTGAGAAACTTCATAATTACAACTACCACTCCAAAAATATGGTAATGAGATGGTAGGATCTTGAGCAACAATAGATAAATGTATGAGGGCTTCAAGAACTCCAGCATTAAGAGAAGCTAAATTACAGCTTGACTTTTGATTTTCCAATGTTATTTGGTGAGATTTCGTCTTGGAGGTTCTCTTATACTTAGTTGGGCCACTTTATGAGAAAAGTGGTTATCATGGGTAGGAATATGTGCCTACCTTGGATTAGTTTCCGGAATAGACCAGTTACCTCCATTTGAAAAGGGTGTATGTCTTTGATCTTGATGTCATTTGATGTGGGGGAGTATGCCCCATGACCCTCCTGGACTTGAATAGAGGTGGGTATCTTCTCGGGGATGGAATGAAGATGTGTCATCCGATGTGAGGGGATAGATTTATATGTCTATTCCCCTGATACTTCTGAAGTAGCTTCCAAAATATGGGAATGGATATGAGTCTGCCCATTCACCATTGACAAGATGTGTTTAGTGAATTCAACAGCCAGAATGGGAATATACGTCCATTTCGTATCTGGAGTTGGTGTATGTTCCTTCTCCTGTCCTCTTTTTCCTGTCAACGAATATTGAAAATACTTAAGCATAGGGGAATAGAGTTGAGTCTACTCCAAATTTATCGTTGGATCTTTCCGACTGACTTCTCAGTGTGCTACCAAACGAGAATGTTGGCAGACATGATAAACATTGAAAGGTGTATGTGCCTGCTGGATATTCTCCATCAAGTATGGTTGACGGGTTTCCTTCAATACTGGAAAATGAAACTACTGACAGAATTGGTTATTGTAAACAACTGTATGTTCATGCTTACCGCTTTCCACCATATTAGATTGTTAGGTCTCTTTAAATGCTGTCAGACGAGCCTGTTGACTGGTTGATAACTTGTAAACAGATGTATGTGCCTATTCACGGTACTCCACTGGTATTATTTAGTGGGATTGGTGGGTTGCTGTCAGAAGAGACTATTGAGGAACAAAATTAGGATGAACATATGTATGTGATCGCTCGTTGTTTGCCATCAAGTATGATCAATGTACTTATCCGGGGGTGGTAGAGGTGAAAACCTAATTCCTGTTAAGTAGACGTTGTCCCTGGGTGTTTGTCTTGTGTTCCTGGGTCTGAGAGACCTTGGCCAAACATCCAGAGGTAGCACCCCCATCATGTTGGGGATATACTACCGCATGATTCGGACGATGATTTCTGGTTGGAGTCCTTAGGAAGGACACCTATATTTTTGTATTGAGGCCTTCAGAGACCTCTTGTTCCACCACCCTATAGTGTGGGGGGGGATTTATTATTGTGTTCTGGGAATAAAGTCCCAAAAAGGCTGGAGATGGTGGTTGGTACCATTTTCTTCTTGATCATTGGTCGTTGATGGCCAGATGATCAAGGATTATTGTTGACCTGGAGGGCCTGTTGAGCAGCCTCCAAAATCCAAATTGTACCATGATGGTGATATTCCTTTATCAAAACAATGGAGACCCAACGTTGAAGACATTTGGTGGGTTATAACATTCATCCCATGGACGGAGATCTATCTTGAGCTGCAGTCAGGAAGTTCATAGATGTTTTCTTGGAAGAAGATGTTCTTTAGATTAAAGGGAATTATGTAAAAGAACTGAGAACAACAACAAGTTCTATTAAAGTGACATCTCATCATATGGATACAAGCGTGATTAATTCCTTTTTCTGGACTTCCTTTATCAATTTATAGGGGCCTAACATGTGGGTATCATTATTAACTTGGTTAAGGATTCACATCGGGTTCACCAATTATGTTGCATAGTTCCTTGAAATCTGCATTCTACATTTAAGAATCACTGTTCCCAGGTAGTTTCCATAGGATTTATTCATGGAACTAGAAATATCCAATAGTTCATTATCCAAAGAGGACATGCTTTCCAAAGTCAGGTGTTCGTTATGTTTTAAACTTTATGATACTTAATAATAAGCATTGGTCTAGAGGATGGGAGGTCAGACTCATCACACCCTTTATTGGGGGGGAATTATTGTCCACTCCAGGACTCTCTTGGTAAAATTAAAATATTTTTTCATGAATCCTTATTAATTCAAAGAGTATATCATTCATATCCCTTAGAATTTACAATCACTTATTTAACAGAAATACTTTTAATCATTGTTATGATGATACCCGTTTTTAATCCACTCAGTGGGGGCACTCTAGAATTTATTATCATCTAGGGAGAATAAAGTTTGTTTTAATCTTGGGATCTTAGTCATAAAATGAGATACCTACATATCCTTGTGAAATGATTCATAACCCTCATAGTTCGGTGTCGCTTAATATGACACACCATACCTTTTTAGGTCATGTGATAAGGACCTCTATGCAGAAGGTGTTTAGTTGAAACTTAGTGTGGGACTTATGCTGAAGCAGCCCAAGGTACATTGGAAAGGATATAGGTTTCCAGGTAAGATCCAACCCTATTGTGAATATGGCCCAAAGTGAATATGGTTGATTTTAAGTGTTGGGTTTGTACCTCAAGGAGGCTTCCTACATATCCCATATGGATGGGAATCAAAGCCCACATAGTTCGATGTGTCTCATAGGAGAGTATAGTCCTCTAAGAGATATGAGTTTGGGATTACTTTCTGAAAAAAATGATGCCTTGATTATTTGAGGATTAAATTTGGGGATTATTTCCTGAGGAGTATGCCCAAATTAGGGGAATTAATTTTGGATTCTTGAGGAGGATATCTAGTTCACTCGGGCCCTAAAAGGGCTTCCTATGAATCCTAGTTTGAATAGGAATCAGAATTCTCATTTTTCCTTCATATGAGTGTTTGTTCATATGTTTTAATCATCACATATCTTTCGGCCCTCATGATTCATTCTCGGTGTGAGATATAAGAGGATGTGAAAGATTCAACAATGACACTTCACACTTTTCCTCCTCCGCTGATGGAAGAGGGCACATCGACCATGGAAGAGGGCGAGGCGACGAGCCTTCCCTCTGTTCTTTTTTCACTGGACAAGGGTCCATTGTAAGGAATAAGGGGTAAAGGTGAGGAGATTATACCTTGATGGATACCCTGAAATTGGTTCTCTTGGGGGAGGGGGACTTCTTTTATACTTGTTAGGAATGGAATGTGTGAAGTGTACCTTCCCTACTAAAGAAATGAGGTCCCGGGTCACCTCCTTGAAAAAGGCGAGGCCGGTAACCAACCATAATCCAAACTGAGAAATTCTTAAAAATGTTTCTGGGAGAAATTTCCATGTGACTACGGATATAGAAATCCAAAAAAATCCCATGAATCTTAACCCCATCATGAAATGAATTTGGGAAACTTCTGACAGAGGAAATACAAACCCAAACTGGAGACACGCTGATGTGCCTTACCCAAAGTTCTAAGATGTCAGGAGGTTTTGGGGGAGGCTCCAACTTAGCCCATTTCGAATAAGGGAACCAAGGAAAGAGATACCCCACCATGAATGACTTTAAATAAGGGTTTTGAACTAATCATGTAGGTACGTCATGCAGGTGTTTTGCGTAGGAACCTCATATTGCCCTATTGTGCAGGTATGGTGTGTAGGTATAACTCAAAGGTATGTATGAGGATGGAAGAGATTGTGAAGAACCGTAAAACATGCCTATCTCCATTAATTATCCTTTCTTTTGCATTTTAGAGAACTACCAGAGACAATTTGAGAGATATAGGAGAAAGAGCTATGCAATGGGAGCTTTAGAGAATCTTTCACTTTCTTTCAGTCTAATATGGGGAGCCCAAGGGTCCAATTTATAGGCACGGATGGGCCTGGTTGAAGAAACTTTGGTCGCGCAGGTTTTCCACATAGCTCCACTACACAGGTGCTCCATGTAGAGGCATACCAAATCTTCTTGTGTGTAACTCGGACACGTATCTGGTTCGTGAAGATCGACCGTGTAACTCTCTCAGTATGCTCAGCCGCATAGCTCTCTCACAAAGCGGAGCTGCGTAGCTCTCATGCAAAGTTGCAGGATGTTACTACATTGTGTAGAGTTTGGGAGTATTTTTTTATGTTTCCTTTGTACTCTTTGAATCTTTTTAAGGAGTGTCAACATGGTGAAACCTGAAGGAACACATTTTATCCTTCCTAGAACTCCAAAGGACTCTATCACATATCAACATAAGAATTATGATGTCTCTATGTAGTTTGTTGGATATTGTGGCCTACAACCATCTACGTTGTACTTTATTCATTAATAAAAGCCTTATCACATCTTAATTGTTCTTCTGTGTGACAATGCATGTGATAATGTCGAAAGGATATTTGTTGCATTAAATGTTCATAGCGGATCCCTACTATGATGAGAACCCAGAATATCCATAACACTATTCTTGAATATATGTTCTATGGATGGATTATGTTATTTTAGGGACACAAATAATACATGCCATTAGGGGTGGAGACTTATAAAACATTGAGGCACCTTCTCATGGTGTACATCCTTGGTAATATCCAGGAGGATATTATGAGAATGAGAGCTGCCAGTAGGGAATCCACATTTCATAGTGTCATTGGATGTTCCAATCTAAGAACATGTGTATTGGACCTTTGACATTAAGATTATTATTAATGGGTATTACAACATACGTACTTAGATGTATTGATGAAAATTGTGACAACACATTGTTCACAGTGAGGTAGGATACGTTGGGTGCATCACGAGTAACACTACATTAATAGATAATGCAAGAAAGGATTGGTCCCTTCTGTTCCATAACAGAAGTAGATATATCAGGCCCTTTGATGGAAATGATATAGCCTAAATAAACCCATGCCCATGGTAAAGTATGGGAGAGTTCAATTCTAGAATTTCAAAGAAAGAATAATCAAGCATATGGGTTCATAGCACTAGCATGCAACCCGCATGATTCGATATATCATGACAAAGGGATTATATTACACATTAAGTGTTTGTAGGAGGTGACACATCATTGTGGCATTAACTTATTTCTCTATGGGTTCCTTGGAGTGTTTCTAGATGATAACCTTGGACTTTAGGCAAGATCCTCCTAATTCCACTAAGAAAGAGGCCCAGAGGGTCACACACTATGTGTGTCCATGTATCTCAGTTAAATATTAATTTAAAAATTTAAATAAAGACTATTCTCGACTATGGTTTAATAATTATTTAAGGATTCCAGATTGCATTTATTTCGACACTAGTTATTTGAGTGAATATATTATGGTAGAAATAATGTATATTTATTAGCGAGTAATACAACTACATTTATTTAAGAAATAAATAGCCATTACTAAAGGTCTAATAAATGTGGTGGAAGAAATAATGGAAATAAAAACAAGTACACGATGTGTATTAATGAGTACACGCCATGTAGTTTTTAGTATGGATTTTGAGGAAGTAATATTGTTTTATTAAATGATATTTAGTATAATCAGCTTGGGAGCATATCAAGGAATTAATCATTCAACATGTGGGTTTTCAGAAAGAGTTAATTAAATAAATAAAACGTGTAACACATTTACTTATTGTCATAACTCTATATCCTCAAACCCAATTATAAATATACTCACAACCCCAACACTTTTCCCCAATTGTTGTGCACATCAATTCTGGAGAGTTCTCTCAAGGACGAATGAACTCCTTCTTCCAAGAATGCTCTCAAGACTGAGAGAGATCCACCACCACTAGATCAAGGAAATAATATGTGGATATCTGAAGTGAAGGTTCTTCGATGCTAGCACCCACATATCCCTTAAGCAATGTCTAGAGATATGTGGAGCACGTATGGATCACCTCAAGAGGAATCCTACACTTGGATTCTATGACGCAATGATGGATCACATAGGATCATGACCAGAGACATCAAAAAATAAATAACTCCATCATGTTAATTCTTGTAAATTAATTAAATTAATTATAACCAACATATTATGATCTTATCTCTATGGTTTTGGGACTCCCTCTTTTTTTCGTTCTTCGTTCTATTCTGAAGATACAATGTTTTACATCGTTATGGATCTTGGATTGATTGTTGTTATTGATAAAATTAAAGTTGGGTGACCCACCAACGTGCTTTCGCTATGCCTGGAACCTACATAGTCTTCATCCAATCCTGGATGATCTACACCTTCTATAAAGTTGCTCACACCAACTTCGGAAGCATGAGTGATGACTATCCTAGGTCAATCCAGCGAAGTGATGATTGATAGAGTCACTTGTACAAGGCCTCAAGGGGTTCCATACCAATGTTGGAATTGAATCTATTGTTGTAAGTGAACTCCTTGATTGGTAGGTGATCTTACCAACTACGACCAAATTCTAACATGAATGTTCACAGCATGTCCTCCAGAACCTGAATGGTCCGCTCTGTTTGGTCATCTTTCAGTGAGTGAAACATTGTGATAAAGCATAACTGGGTCCCATTTCCTCTTATAATCCCTTCCACAACCAATATTTAAAAAAATTATCATCATATGAAAGTATCATTGATGTAACTCCACGGATTAAAATTATCTCTTGAACGTAGAAGCATTGCATTCTCTTTACTAAACTCTACTCTCGGATAGCGAGGAAGTGGGATGACTTGGTGAGTCAGTCAATGATAAACCAGATGGAATTGTTTCTCCTAGACATATGTGGTAAACCCATCAAAAAGTCCATTGATATCATATCCCACATTCATTCCAAAAACACAAGGGGTTGAGAAAAACCTGTTGGAACCTGGTGCTTAGCCTTCACTTGCTTAAAAGTAAGGCATTGACAAACAAACTATGCCACTATCTTCTTCATCCCTAACCACCAAAACTAATATCATAGGTCCTAGTTCATTTTCTTCACACCAAGATATACCACTAAAGGGGATTTATGAATCTCCTATAGAACCTCCTCCCACAAAACCACTGGTAGTATTGTTCATCCTCTATAAATAATGACCTTCTCACCACCTTCTGAATATCCATTAGGAGCATGCCCTATGGAAATCTAAGAATATTGGGTCTCATAGTTGGTATCCCCAATCTTTTCCTCCTTAACTTTCATTATGAGTTGAGTCATAAGAGCCATCGACTGGAGATATGCTTTTCTATCTCCATCCCCAAATGTTAACTATAATGAGGCTAGCGTTTCAGATTCCTTGTTCAGAAACTATGAACTAGATCTCCTACTGAGAGTATTTCTAACCACATCCCCCTTCCTAGGATTATAGAAAATCTCAATGTCATTGTCCTAGATAAACTACATCCACTGTATCTATTTTATGTTTAGATCATTCTGAGAGAATATATACTTTAGACTATTGTGATTAATGTAGATGATAAACCACATTCCCATCATGTAGTGTCACCACATCTTCAATGTTAACACAACCATTGCTAACTCAATATCGGGGGCCACATAGTACAACTCATATGGTCTCAATGAGAATGAACCATATGCCACTAATAATTTTATCTTCATTAGGACACAACCATGACCGGTTCCTGATGCATCACAGAACACCACATACTCTACACCCTCCTACATTAATCTAAAGATCAGAGTGCACATCAAACTCTGGCTCAATTATAGAAAATCCTACATTCACTTTTATTTCTACATTAATTGTTTCCCCTTTCATGTCAAATTTTCCATAGGTGATGATATCCTGGTGAAATTATGTATGAATCTCTGTTAATATCCTACTAGCTCATGGATGCTCCACACCTATGTCACACTCTAAGGTGGATCCCATGCTAACACTACCTCCACCATGGATGAGTCCACTGCCAATCCATCCTATGAGATAATGTTTCCCAGAATGTGGACTTCCTGAATCCAAAATAAGAACTTTGAGAATTTCCCATAATTTCGTTGATCTCGTAGTATGTCCAAAACCATTCATAAGTATCTTTCATACTCCACTTCCAATTCCAAGTACATAAGGATATATTTAATGAATAATACCATGAAATGGTATAATAAAGGCCTAAAGATCTGGTTCATGGGTACCATGAACAGTACTGGGGTATTATTCATACCAAAAGGAATCACCAACTACTCATAGTGACCATAGCGACATCTAAAGGCCATCTTCAATATATCCTCATTCTGTACTCACAATTAGTGATGTCTTAATCGAAGCACAAACTTCAAGAACCATCGTTGCCATGTCAACTGATCGAAGAGGTCATCGATTTTTATTAGTAGATACTTGCTCCTCATGGTCACTTTTTTCAAGCATCGATAGTCCAAACAGAACATCAAGACCATTTCTTCCTTTTTTTCAAACAAAACTGGGGCTACCCAAGGTGAAACACTAGGTCTTATGAAACCCGACATATATAAGTCTTCAAACTACATCATCAGGTAATGAAGCTCTCTGGGTGGTATCTGATATTTTGGTGCTAATATCATTGATGTCCCAGTGTATAGATCAATGCAGATGTATGTCTCCTGATGGGGAGGTAATCCTAGTCCATATTCAAAAAATGCATCCTCATACTCCTTCACTATTTCTAGGAATATGAAATACATACCATCTACTGCACCAAGGGTTAGGCTAGAAAACTGGTGAGTAATTAGCTGCACCCACCTATGCATGAGTTTGTCCAATGCTTCATGGGTTTCCTTTTCCCTAATAAATTAAATCCTCATTCCATTACTGTGGATACACCCTGAAATTTTCCTAAAACAATCAATCTGAGCATGTATAAGAGATAACCAGTCCATACCAAGAATGATTTTGTAAGGCCTCGACGATGCCACTAAGATTTTATAATGAAAACTGTCACATATAAGGGTCTTTTCACACTATCTACATAGATGTGTGATCATCAAGTATCCTCTAGCAAGTGTCTCCAAGAGTAAGCCTCCAGTAAACGGTTCATATAGAATCTCAAGGTCTCGTACAAGACATGTGGTGAGAAAGGAAGGACGTGGACCCGTGACTATCAGTACAGTAACCAATGTATAAAAGAAAATTATCATACCTCGAGTCATTCATAGAGCCCCTAGGTCATATTCCTCGACAGTATATAGGTGTCCCCACCCCTTTCCTCCAACTCCCTAACCATGATGTGGACCTCCTGAGGGTGGTGGTGGTAACATGTATAAACTTTGACCACCTCATACTAATCTCCGAGAACCTCTTCCACATCTGTCGCCCTACAGATCTGCCTGCTCCTATCACCATCAACGCCTCAGTGGTCCTTCCATTGTCTTCATATCAGCAGATCGATGGGTTGGGAAATATTGATAGAGATGTACACTACCAACACATGAATATAATAACCTCTCCCTAGGATGGCTAGACCCATTCCATAAACCTTGAACAACATATCCTCTAACCCATAACCTCATCCTAAAACTTTTTCCATGTCTGGATCCCTGAGACTGATTTCAGCTCTCTACTACTGAGGTCATTGCACCTTCTAATCCACTACTAGTTATCAACAGTTCTATCATCTCTTCCAAAAAAAATCAACCACCAAATTCCCCTTGAGTACCCCATCATACGTTGTAATTCATTGAGGGACAACGTTATCTTTAATTTATCTATAGAGACCTTACTTGAAGGTCTGAGCCCTGAAGTACAAATCTTTAACCATATCAATTGAGTACCTAGAAATGTTGGTGAACCTCAATGAATAGCAATCCACTATCATGCTACCCTGATAGAGCTGAAGAATCTCTTATATAGGCATAGATATCAGTGTAAATGGTGATAAATCCTCTCTAAAAAGACTCTTGAACTCTTTCCATGAAAGAGTCACCTCATCATGAGTATGGGTGGCCAAACACCACCATCTACCTGTTGAACCCATTAGAAGGATCTCCTCTAGGAACACCATCTAATCCAATGGTGTCTTGACTGGATATAAAACATGGGTCACCACCTCATTCAAGTCCTCATCCACTTAAGGGTTAGGCACTCCTTAGATCCTGAGGGGTCTCTGTCTCTAAAACTCATGAAGTGCACTCAGCCGATACTCCTCGTCTAATGGTACTACAAGAACCAAGTTCTTCTCCAAAAGTGGTGGTATAGCTAGTGAACCACCCAGAGATAATATCTAAGAAATTGGCCCCTATATAAAAGCTTCGCCACTGAGGGGGTAATCCTCATGATCAAGCTGCTAAATCCTTGATGGTATTCATCGTAGAGGAATCCTGTAAGAAAAAATATATATACCACGGTCAGTGAGTATGTATGGAGAGATGAATGAAGGAAATTGAAACCACACCCCATTATTATATGATGAATGTACAATTATTTTCCCTATAACTAGTGTTATGATGTACTGAGTCGAAAGTCAAGTTATCAGAGTCTTGTTGTATGGATATGTCGGCCACCCACACGTACATTGGAGTCCCTGTCCGGGAAGACTAATTCAAAAAACATAACACTATTGCCCCAAACAAATCACACAGACTCACGATCATAATGTAAAACCGACCACTCTGATACCACTCTATTATGACCCGTCCTATAGGCTGTTGTTCTGCGACTACCCAATCATGGCTCCAATAGGTCAGGGGTTGGTTACGAGCACCGAGTAGGCATATCACTAACATGGGAGTAATTTCCTATGTACTTGTACGCACACACACAACTCCAATACAAAAAATTCTAAAATGTAAGAACCACTAAGAAAAAAATGAATGAATACCACTATATCCCAACTAATAGAGTACGATAGGGAAAGTGAAGCATGTAAAGTAAACTGGGATAGAATATAATCCCACTAAAATGAGCATGTAAAGAACATAGTCCAACCTCTAAAGAAAGGTACTAGGACTACTGTCTATAGCCACAAGAACACCTCTACCACTTGATATCACAATTCTATGTCTACTCCTGGTCCACCTAGGACTCCATCAAAAGGTTTCTCATCTTCACAAGGCATGACACATGCAAGAAAAACCTATGCATGGGTGAGTCTAACAATAATTATTAGGATACCTCGAAACTAAAAAGAAATACACAAATCAAATATACAGTCACCTCTACATTGTATATGTCTACAACACATATAACAAGAATATCCAGATATAGTCAATCCAAGACATGTAGTACAAGGATAAAACTAATCCTTACTAAAAATAGGGATTAATCTCATAGATTCCATGATGAACTCATCTATGATAACAGACTCCTGTGTCTGATAGCACTGATGATGTTTGTCTGAGAAGTACTATTCTTCAGGAACCATCATAAGAATATCTGAATATAGATATACAATAAATAGATGAGGATCATAGCTAGGTCCATGGGGTGATACCAAAAAATATGTCTAGATTATCCCACCATGTAGAGGAATGATGTTCTGTAGGATTTGTTTCACTAATACCGATGAGCTACCTAGGGCATGATGAATTAATAGAGGGTCCACATCGGGCCTCTTAGAAGATTACAAAAACTCTATCTAGGAATTTCTGGTGAAGGATTTATACTTTTATGAGTAGGAAATGATACAAAAAAACCTTCATGGAAAGGATAATGAGAAAAAACTTATAACAAAACCAATCCAAGATACTATTTATAAGTGCATCAATCCATATAGAAATGGGTACATGTTGTGTAGTAGGGTCACATGTTGTACCCCTTAATCTCGAGTAATTCCCGTGTACAACGACCCATGTCATCAAAACTTTCCATGTAGAAAAATAGGTATATAATGTGTATAAGGAGTCACATGCCATGTTCTATCATCTGGAATTACCCATGTACTCTGTCCATGTGCCAGTACATGACATCAACCCGTGTCTGCATGCCCATGTGCCAGTACAAAGGGTAGCACGTATACTCATTCTAGGCCAAGTCATGTGGTGGAGTACACGCCATGTAGGCAACCAATATACTCCACCCCATTCCCCTGTACTCCAAGAGTACACCCCGAGTGGTCCAGGGATGAACACACACAGTGTAAAGGGACCAACACATCGTTTTTTTTGGAATTTCTAGAACCTCACATTCTTCCTCTTCATGCCTCATCTAATCTCCTGGTTTCCTCTTCGGTGGTCTGTTATCCTCAAAAATATAAATCTGGGATCATTGTATCATCCTAACACAGAATCGATGTGTTTTGGGCCTTCAATCGTCATAGAGAACTGATTAAATCAATTTCAAGGAAAACTAACCAAAGGATGTTATCTCACAAATCACTTCAATTTGTATGTCATCATCACCATCGTACCTCTATTAGTTCATCCTGATGTTGGACCTTAAATAATGGATCATTTCTCCAAGAAAAAAAGGCTCAAGGATTGATATTTCATAAACATGTTTAAGAATGGAGAAAACTTGTAGAAAAAGGGGGAGAGAAATACACCATCCTAACTGAATGGCCCAAATGAATTCATTTTTTTATTGATTTTTAATAATCCACCTTTCATGGGATGAGGCGGAACCCTTCCAAGGACCAAAAGATTATTTGACATTACAAGACCTGTAGGTCTTAGGAAATCAACCCGAACAAGATAACATGGAACTACCAATACCCATAAAATCTCTTGATGCCAGCTCTCCACCTTAACATGGATGGTCAGCTATCTATCTTATGCAGATCTGCATAGCATGATATCTATGTAAATTCCATACCCTCCCATTCTTCCTTGTATGGTTAGATATTCTCTAGTGAATTTTCTTTCTCTGAATCCTCATCTGGAGCCTTGTTTCATGTAATCTATCTAGTACATCTTCATTTTTAGGTGGCCCGAAGGTCTTGTGGTGGCCCACTGACCTTGATTCATTCCCATAATAACTATCAATAATTTTAAAAAATAAATCCCAGTAAATCTCACAATTAAAATCCGTCCCACAAAGCATGACTGAACTGCAGATAAACCAATTCTTTGGTTGGTCCACTTTCATCTTTGAATTAAGAAATGGGGAAAGAAATCCAAAATAACACATACTATCTAAGAATTTGAAAATTCAATGTTGAAGATCGACTGCTACTGGCAAGATCTGTCAACAACAATCTTTGATTGATGTCTCTATCATCATTGCCGAGAGAATTGTCCAGGGGTTCTCTCCAAACCCTCTAAGGAATTTCTACGGTTATGATCCTAACACTAGATCCCTGCCTAAATGTTCATTTAGAGGAAAATAAATGTTGCATCGCTTCTTTAATGAAACAAAAAATAAAAAAACATTTTATTTTATTTTATCTGTTAAAAATGACCTAAACTACTTTTCATAGTAGACCCATGCTGGCCAATGTTCGACCTTGCCTAGTGGAAAGCCTCTGTTCTGAAAAAAATGTTTCCCTTAGATTTTTTATCTGGGCACCTATTTAGAGGTTATTTTAATTTTTTGGAAAACATTGCATACGTTATATTTAATATTTTAATATTTTTCTAAATATTTTTCTTGGAAAACCGGGCCTTATAATTGCACTTCATCTTAGCGCTTAGTCTCAAATTGAGTCCATATAATATTTCAAAAAAATACACAACAAAATATGGGACATTACATGTCTGGTGTACTTATAATGAATAAATAAAATGTTTTTAAATGTATCAAAGGCCTTAAAAATGTTTGGTGGTGGTGGGGGGGGGGGGGGGGGTCAAAACTAGGAAAATGATGTTAGATAAACATAAAATCATACGAAAACTATTTTAGATTTATTTTTTCAATTTTATAACTAGAATTACATCAATCCAAGTAATGGTTTTACTGGGATACCCATAAACACGTTTTTTGGGTTTTAAAACACAAAAACATGTGTATAATGGTGAAATCCTAAAAAACTTATCACATATTGATGTGAAATCCTGTAAAAACACCATTGGTTTTTTTTATTTTGTATGCACAAAAAACTATAAATATAACACGTGATGTGGTCGTAATAAGTTGGTAAATATTTTATAAAGGTACCAATGCCTTTAGAAACTTGTGTTAGGTGGTCGAAATAGGTAAATGGCATTGGATTTCCATGAAATTATAGAAAATGTATTATAGATTTATTTTTTAAAATTTAGAAACTGATGACACATCATTATGAGTTATCATTTTCCTGATATGCCTATAAATATGTTTTTAGTGTTTTAAAACACTAAAACATTCATGTAATTGTCAAATCCATCGAAAAAAAAACTTAAACTAATGTAAAATTATGAGAAATAAACCACTTATTTATTTATTGGTGTAATAGTAGAAATCATATCAATAAAATTTGTGGTGTTGTTTAAATGACTATGTAAACTATTTTTAAAAGTTTCAAGTCCTTAAAATCATGTTTCGGGGGCGGTCAATACAAGGTTAAAGTTGTTGGGAAGTAATGAAATTAGAGGAAAATAACTGTTTATTTATTTTGAAATACTAGAACTAAAAACACATCCTTATGAGTTATGGTTTTACCTTGATACTCGTAAATATGTTTTTAGTATCTTAAAACACTAAAACAAGCATGTAATGGTCAAAACGAAGAAAAAGGCAGAAGATCGACTTCAAATCATGGTAAAACCACCACTGAGTTATATTTTATGTGTATTTATACAAAACATGTAAATATGACATGTGATGTGTTCAGAATGACACAATGAACATTTTTTAAAGTTACCAAAGCAATTAAAAACATGTGTTGGGGGGCCAAAACCCCAAAAGTGTGGTCAGATTTCAATGAAACCATAGGAAACCAACGAAATATTTATTTTTGAAATGTAGACATATACAGTACATAATTACGAGTCATGGTTTTCCTGGGATGCACGTAAACAAATTTTATATGTTTTAAAACAATAAAATGTGCTTGTAATAATCAAACCCATAATAAATGATCTGAGATTGATGTGAAATCATGGATAAACTGCTGTTGAGTTATTTTTTCTGCGTACTCAATGAAAAAACATTAATTTTTCATGGTTTGTAGTCGAAATAACTCAGGAAGTTTTTTTAATGTTTCCAATCCCTTTAAAAACTTGTGTCGTGGTTCAAATGTTAGAAGATGATGTTGAATATCCCTTAAATAAAAGGAAAATCATCATTGATTGATTTTTGAATTGTAGAAAATGAACACACATCATCCCGCGTTATGGTTTTATTGGGATGCATGTAAACATGTTTTTGTTGTTTTGAAACACTACAATGTATGTTTAATGGTAAAAACCATTGGAAAAAGACCTCATATTTAAATTAAATCATGGTATAACTACTATTTATTATTGTTTATGGGTACATGAAGAAAACATGTCAATACAATGTGTGGTATAGTTAGAATGAATTGGTAAAGCATTTTTAAAGGTACCAAAGACATTTAAAATGTTTGTCGGGGGATCAAAACTATGAAAATGATATAGGATTGGAAAAAAATAATAGTACAAATAATATAGATTTATTTTTTAAATTTAGGAATCAATGACATGTCATTTTGAGTTATAATTTTCCTAGAATTCCTTGAAATGTGTTTTAAGTCTTTTTAGAGACTAAAACATACATGTAACAGTCAAAACTGTAATAAATAACCTCACATTGTCATCAAATCCTGAGAAAAACACTATTGATTTATTTTTGATGTGTATGCATAAAAAAATTTAATATGACATGTAGAGTGGTTGAAATTAATCAGTAAATAATTTTAATTGTACTAATTCCTTTGAAAACATACGTTAGGTGGTCAAAACTAGGAAATCAACATCATATTAGCATGAAATCCTATAAAAATGGACCTAGAATAATTTTAAAAATTTAGGAATTGATGGCACATAATTCCATGTTATGGTTTACCTGAGATGTCCATAAATGTGTTATTAGTATTTTAAAATATTAAAACAATCTTTTAATGGTCAAAACCATAGAAAATCATTTCATATTGACATGAAATCCTGGGAAAACCATAGTTGTATTATTTGTCATGCGTACGTATAGAAAACACATCAATCCAACATGTAGTGAGATCAAAATTAATTTCTAAACAAATTTTAAAATTAAAATGTCTTTAAAAATGTGTGGGAGGTGATCAAAACCAAAAAAATGAGGTCAGATTGACATGAAATCACTAGAAAATGACTATCTATTTTCTTTTTAAATTTAGGAACTGTTGACATGTCATTCAGTATGTTACGTTTTTTTGAGATTCCCATAAATGTGTCATTAGTGTTTTAAAACACTGAAACATTCATGTAACAATCAAAAACAATAAAATACATCCTCTAAATATTGTGAAATAATAGGAAAATATCCTTTGAGTTTTTTTTATACTTTTTTAGAAAACATGTCAATCTAATGTGCGGTGTCGTTAGAATGACTTGTTAAACTATTTTTAAAGCTACCAAAACCATAAAAAACATGTGTCGGGGGGGAACTAGGGACAAATTATCAGATTACTATGAAATCTGAGGAATATTATTGAAGGATTATATTTGAAATATAGGAACTGAAGGCATTTCATTTCAAGTTAAAGTTTTCTAGAATGCTCGAGAATGAATTTTTAGTGATTTAAAACACTAAAACATACATGTAACGGTCAAGTTCATTGAAAACAAACTCATATTGATGTGAAATAACTGAACAACCATTGTTTATTTTTTGAAATATAGGATATGTTTTCATATCAATGATTTTTAAATTTTTTATTAAGTAAAATTCAATCACCCCACACATCGATTTAAAAATTAATTAGATTGTTATGTACTTATTACTTATTTTTTCAATTGTTGAATCACATAATTAATATGTTAGTTTAGGTTTTGAATGTTTTTTACATGATATATTATTATTTTTATGTTAATATTTTTTCTATTTGATTAACAGAATAAAAAAAAATTATGTGTGACTTTGTAAGTATATTATGTATCTTCTCTATTTCAAATTTATTTTCTTAAAATTTATAGTTTTAATTATAGGTGACAGATGCTGATAGTAGGCATGAGGTTGACTATCCTGATCCATGAAATTCTTAAAAATATAGTTTTTATGGTTCCTTGTTTCTTTTTCCTGTTTGAAGTTTATCAATTATTCTACTATAATTCATATTTATTATGTTCCGTTTTATTTTCAGTCTTCCTTTTTGTTATAGTTGATGAGCGGATGTGTTCGGTTCTAGTTGATTATATGATCTGGAGGAAGATTAATGTAGTGGAGGTCAGGTGATGGATGTATATTAGGCATGGTTTGTTTTGGGGTGTATTATATTTGTAGATATTGACAACTGGGGTTGGGGTTGACTGAGGTTATCATTTGACTGAGGTTGTTGTTTCTGAGGTTATGGTGACTATGGGTATATGTATATATGACTATGGATGTTTGATGGGTTTACTATGCATTTATGTTTTTTAATTTCATGTTACAATTTATATATATATATATATATATATTAATAAGTATTTAAAAATAAATAAAATATAAGAAAAATATTAAGTAGTCACGAGGGAATAATGCTAATCATATGATTCAATAAATATTTAAAAATAAATAAAATAAAAGAAAAATATTAAGTAGTCACCAGGTCATAATGCTAATCATATGATTCAATTTGATATGTAGTAGAGGGAAAGTAGACACTTGGATAAAATTTTATGATAATTTAATGTTTGAGTTATGTATTCAATTTATTTTAGTTCTTTTAATAATTTTTTTTAAATTTTTTGATCATCAAAATTTTATTAAATGCATATTACTTGACAATAAATAAAAAATTATTAATTAAAAATATTGTTTACTTATTTTTATGCAGTTTACACTACATATCTTATATATAAAGTGTGAATTCCAGTTTAACATTATCTAAAGTACATTTAAATATAAATATAAATATATTATTTATATCAATATAGATATATTTATATATTATTTTTAATTATCTTTTTGAAATGTACCCTTTATCATTGAGTTTTTTAGTATCAATCATAAAGGGGGACCTTTTTTAGTGTTTTTTACAATTGCCGTTAAAGGTCCCACTTTAATAGTGTTTTTTAGCACTATTAAATACCCCCTTTAACAGTGCTAAAAAAATCACAATTAAATCCTCCCTTTAACAACACCTTTTCCCGAACTAACAAAGGGGGTCTTTAACAGTGCTTTTAGCTAGCACTGTTGAAGCCTTAGCTTGGATAATACTAGTTTTGTAATAGTGTATGTAACTCTTAGTGATAATTTGAGATCACCATTTTATTTTATTTCTTCCCTTTTGTTTTTAAGATGAAATATTTGAATATGTTTCAAGGAAATAGTTTATTTCCTTTTTTATGTTTTATGTTTAATTTCCAATATAGTAAGGGAACTATGTATGTATCTAGTTCTTCAATACTAATAAATCTATTGATCCTTGGTGATGTGGACATTTGTTATTTATGCCATCATAATAAAATAACCACCAACTCTAGGCTATTGGGGTCATATTTTTTTACAACTAACATATGTGTTCATGAATTATTTTGGTTCACTATAGTATTAATTAATTTATAAAGATCGATGATATGGGTATGATTTGTCCAGGGGATACCTTTGCATCCTCATTTTGAAATCTCCATCTTAATAGTCCTCAATATCAGACAAATGAGGCTTGAACTATATTAGGGCAGTAAGTATCTTGGGAGGTTCCAAGAGATGGCCTAAGGATTAGTAGTGTGTTGTATAGAATCTCAATCCTGGGAAAGAAAATCACATGTGAAATATTTCTGAGAAACCAGGTGAAAATTGAAGTCGAAAATTTAGGAGAATAAAATCAAAATGCTATATTTTTTAACATGTAACAACCTTCTGATGCTTAATATTAAAAAACCACAGTAAAACGTTCAAAATTTCACGAATAAACTAGATAGTAAATAAATAAATTAAATCCTTAAACTTTAATATCAATGACAACATAGAAAAATAAATGTGCAAAAAACACACATGGATATGGCTCCATCCTCTTTGAATATCACCTCAGTGAAAAACACCACCCTTATTTTAAAAAAAATTATTATTGGAGATCCATATATAAAAAACAAAACCCTTTTATAAAAATCAAAATTATCTCATAGATCTTGATTTATAAAAGTGTCATCATCAATGTGCTTCTGCGATACCTCTTAGTTGGATTCTCTTTGACATGTTAATCAAGTAACCGAAGCCTAGACCTTATGGTCTATCCACTCTTTGAAGTCTATAGTTAGAGGTTCCTTACCACCATATGAAATTACATGAACCCCATCGTGTCACTTCTACTTCACACATGTTCCATGTCAACACATCACACACGCTACCACAAATGTGGTATCCCATCACATCTGAGATAAACTGTTAGAACTTCACCCTCCCTCGCCAATGTTTCACATATGTTGACGTAAATGTGGAAACACCCTTCCACCTCTTAGTAGACTACATCTTGAGGACTCCCTGTGATGTTACCCCGAAGTGGATGATTCTCATTTTAAATCCATCATAGGCTCCTTTTTCAGATACATATAATATATAAGATATGATATCTTAAACATAAATAATGTTCTCATCACATGAAGATAAGGTCCTATCACAAAAATTGACAAATAAAAACATATATCACTTCATATCTCACATGTAAAACATTATTCTAAATTAAAATCACTCAATTATCTTGGAATTTGAAAAGTAAAATAGACTGAACCCTATAAATCTGCCCCTTCATCCCATCAATGAAGGAGATACAATCTAGACAACTCAATTGCAAAGAGAAGCAGTTGGTATCACACCAAATTCCATCCATTGCAGAAAATATGAAAAAAACCCTTTTCAAAATTTGAAAGAATCCTAATGGGTCCCTCGAAAAAAGAAATAAAAAATCCCAAGTCTTCATCATATCTGAATTTTAACTGTCCTTCTAAATAAGAGCTGAACTATTTAAATATATCTCTCCAAAAATAATGGTCACCACACAATCTATAATACCTAAAAAAATAAATAAATCCTTTATAGAGCATCACTATGATCATTAATTTTTAGTGATTACCTCACTAGTGGAACCCTCTCAAGAAAAAGAATTATGTGTAAGGACTAAAACACCTAACATGATTTTCTTCAGCTTCCAAACCATATTCTGCCTATCGCACGCTCCATCGATCCCCTTGAAAACATCAATAATTCCCTGTATAAATTTCATTTTTTAACTATCATCTATGATTACACTATTTGGGGGAGATTACTTTCTAGGCTAATATTTTTAGGCCTAATATATAAGCATTTCTAGGGTTCTATCCTAAAAACAATTTATGGCCGGAAGAGTACCTCTTCCTTTCTTATGCATTGTTCATATCTCCTTTTGGAAACTACTATTGTATTGTTTTTCCAACCAATAATCCTTACTTTAAACTAAATACCACACATTAGGGCCACCCCTTCAGTAATAATCTATTTAATCTGCATTATATTTCACTTGCACTGCCATTTCTCTCTACTCACCACTTGGACACTATTATCAGATGAAATTTTGACACAAGCCATCACCATGGTTACACATGATCCGCTTTTAGCTACAATTATCATTTTCACACTAGTTTCAGGATCATCAAATCACATCACACATTGGTTACACCACTCTGATGCCACTCTTGGGTAGAATCTCAATCTTGGGAAGAAAACCCTTTGAAAAACCATTGTGAGAAAATAGTTTAAGAATGGAATAAGAAACATAAATATAATAAAATTAGTATGTGATATTTTTTAACATGAAAAAAACCTTTGATACAAAGTATTAAGAACTATAAGGAAACTCAAAAAATTACATAGATAAATAAGAGTGTTAAAAATTCAAGTAAATGCCCAAATTTTAATTTCAATGACAATCTATAAAAACATGTGTAAAAAACACCCTGATACACATCATTCCTCTGTAAATATCATCTTGGTGATAAATTCCACTTTTTCATGACAAAACAATTATGCTCATAGATCCATCTGTGACAAACTTCACCCTTCTATGACAAAACACCAGTACATTGAATATCATGATCCGAACATGTCATCATAAATGGGTTGCTATAATACCCCTTTTTCATCTTATCCTTGATTTTTCAATAATGTAACTCTATTCATGCATCATTTACCTACCCTCTCCTTTAAGTCTATATCTCATTGTACTCACCACCATATGAAATTTCTTGAACCCTAGCACATCACTGCTACTTTTTCACCTATTCATTATCATCATGCCTCACATTCTTCCATAAAAATAATATCTCATCACATCAAATATCTCTAAATGATTCATTTCTCACCATCTCCAATGATATTCATATGCTATCGCAAATGTGGTAGGACTCGTCCTTTTATTGATGGACTGCATCTTGAGGAACTTTATTTGATGTTACTCACAACCACCTAATTCTCATTTTAAGGTCATCACAAGCTCCTGTTTCAAATACAGATAATATATATGATATTATTTATTTAATATCAAAAAAAATTCATCACATGAATATAAGGACTTATTAAAAAAAAGATATATGAAAATATATCTCTCTTCAAATCTCAGGTATGCAGTGAGAGCTCAAATAAAAAAATACTATCTTATATATGAATTTGAAAACTCAAATGGGGTGAACCCTATCTTGATATATAATGTCCTAATGGAATTATACATGGTAAAGGTATTATTTTGGACTCTCAAATCTTAGGGATCCTAGATTTTAGAACTTATAATAGTGCAGGAAACTCCCTCATGGATAAAGATTGGGTAATGTTAAGAAGACTTCTCTTTTATAGGCACTTCAATATTAGCCTCTTTTTTATTGAATCAATCTATGTTCTGTATGTTTATTTCCTTTTGGTATTTACTTCATTTCATTGTGTTGTGAATTAAAACAAAAAGGAATGTCAAAAACTTATTGATCATGATTTGAGGATCCAACATACATGGTGTGATGGCAACGAGGAAGATGATTTCCTTACTTCGAAATAAACCCCTACATATTCTCTCGAAATATTCTCTTGAATAGGATACTATCCTTTGAATATTCTTTCATTTTTTATGGGGATGCCTTTGGAATCCATCACTTTATCTCCTTGATCCCCATGAGGCACTTCTTCAGCTGGACTAGCTCTTGTTTTAATAAAATGTAATTTTGAGAGAGTGTTGGTAGAGGTATTGGTCATTGATAGAATAGGTTTGATGAGAATTTAGTTGAGTTTTATTTAATTTTATTTTATTTTTTAGTTATACCTTGGTGTTGTTATGAATTTATCTCACATCTTTGTGGGTTGTTGTGATGTAAGACATTCTCATGCATTATTTTATATACATTTATTGATTGTAGGATTTTTCATTTATAAGGGATAACACATCTCATTTTAGATATTTATACACTAAACTAACCCCTTATATATTAATGGGGGGAATGGGTTATATATTTTGACTTGTCATCTCTAGGGGAGCCCCAACGTGGTTGGATCATTACATTAAATTTCATTTTTTTAATTTTGAATTTTAACCTCAAATTCTAATTATAATTCAATCACTAAATCGATATTTAAATTTAAAATTTAATATTATATTAAAATTCAAATGTAAAATATTTTTTACATTCATAGAAATTTAATTATTTAAATATAAATATATTTTTTGATACATATATTTTTATATATACAGAAACAGTAATTCCAATAAACATATGTATGATTTTTTTAATATAATCTATAAATACATTATTTATTTTTATATATATTAATTTACATGTGTGTGTGAAAAAATATTTTTTTTATTTTTAATTTTCTTATTTTTCTTTTAAATATTAATATTAATTTTCTTGAGAAAAGAGAGATAATATATTAGTGATCAAAAAACCAAACAAAAAAATTGAATCAAGAAAAGAGACATCCCAACAATTGTCACCCTAAGATTTACCATAATTTTCCAATAAATGAGTGTCCAAATTACCCCCTTGTTTGATGAAAGAAAATTTTCATTTTGTGATACATTCAATCAATGAACAAATATTTCTCCGGATAAGTCTAAATGACTGCAGATCCTCATACTTTTTGGACAAGGAAAAAATCACTTCAAGGAAATCCAATTCCCTCTAAATAAAATTATAATATTTTGAGTGACCAAAGAGAATCCCCTAAAGGATAGCATATTCCTCAGCCACCCAGGACTCTAGGAGGCATGGAAAGTCATGCAATGGGATTCCATAAAATAGCAATTGTTGTGATGAGTAATAAATCCAAATCTATTGCTTGAATTAGTAGATACAACCACATCTATATTAATTTTGATAAAACCATATGGGGTATGATTACAATAGTGATAATCCTACCAAATACTTGTCATTGAGAGTATCACATCACTCTCATTCTAGTGATACATCCATTCAATGTCCCTGTAAATCCAAAAATGATCTTTGGTCACCTTATTTTTTAAAATGCATTCATTTGTTATATTCCAAATCAGCCAACCAATTTTGAAAAGAATCCTCACCACATTTGACTCCAAATAAGACACCCTTTTCTTCTGATTTTGGACAATCTCAGCTGAAGGATAATTTTTTCCCAAAATAGGGTACCTATTATTACCACACAACTTCCACCCTGTGACAAAACATAATTGCATGCACAAGATATTCCACTTCTTCGAGGCACAAAGAATAGTTTTCTTCCTCCACAAGATGTCACCTTACCAAATGGTTGTGGGTTGGTAGTATACCATCGCAAGACTGCCACCAGTTTTTTACCTTGCATGTAGTAGTGAGTGACCTGATCATCCTCCAACAATCAACATGATGAGTGTGAGACAAACCGTGTACTTGAATTTTGTACCTTGAATGTATTGATTACCTCCCAGAAGATTCCCCCATCTAGTAAATCTAATAAATTCTTGTCCCTAGTTACTAAATAAAAATTAAAAAAGACACCTATATAAATTAATATGTATTAATATGGGTATATATATAAATTAATGTATATATAATCATTTATTTTTATTAATATATATTTATAATATTTATAATAACTGAAATTAATTTTTCTTATTTATATATTTATATTCATATTAATACCCTACAGCACCTAATTTTTCATTATGGTGTTGGTTACAAAATTTAACATCATTTTTTACTGCAAATGATTATTATTTTTTATTTAAAATACTTTAGAAGTCCCAAAAATATTTTTAAAATATTAATGTGGGTTTGTTAACCTTATATTCGAGTGGAATGTCAAATTGGATGGGGAATGTTAGATGTAAATAAATTTGATCCCTATAGACTATATGAATTGAATGGGTGAGGAATATGAGGCAATTGTAGGGAATCATTGATTGACACCATCAAAATATTTAATAATACTGCATTATTTTATTGAACTATCATGTTATAATTATTAGTAAACAATTATAGGAGTTCCAAATTTAAGGTCATTTTTACCAATGTTGGTTTTTATTATATATATATTTTTAAAAGAGAGACGTCATTTTCCATGTAATGGATATAACTGGGCTACTACTAATATCCCATTATAATTATTAGTAAACAATTTTAGGTTTGCGAAATTTCAGGTTATTTTTTTTAAAGTCAGGTTTTTATTATATATATATATTTATTTATTTAAAATAGATCCATCATTTTTCATGTAAAGGTTTTCCAATGTTTGTATTTTTTATTAATCATTTTTTCCAATATCAGTTTTTTAGGGTGACTGTGATCCCCGATGACAACACCATCCCTAACCCCTTTCTCCCCATGACCCTATCCTCTAGCTTTGTCTACATTGACTTGATTTCCCTAACCCTATCCTTCCATGAGTTAGACATTATCACCCTAATCACCCTAATCTCCATGATGTCTTTTGCCCTATTCTAACCTCAATGACCTTCCAGGACACCCGACACTATTATTTTTAGGGGTAATATTTACCCATTTACATGATTATGTTTTCAATGTCAGATTTATGTTGAATTTTTGTTTAGTATAATCTATACCCTACCCCCCATCAATTAAAAATCTTGGTGACGTTAAAAATTGATTTTACATGTTTGATTAAGAATTTATATCTTTATTTTTGAATGTATATGGAGAAGATAAGAAATCCACTACCAATGGATAAAAATTGGATTAATTTACCTTAAAACACACATCGGTATGCAAGGGTTTGGAAAACATTTTACACTATCTCAAATCAGTGCAGGGATGCGTCATCTTTTATTAGTGATAAATATAAAGTGATAAAATCTTCACCTTTATCCGTGCCAATTAAAGGAACTGATAAAGGAAACATTTATCAATACTAAACAAAGTGATGATAAAAGTGTATCCTTTTTCGGTGATTTATTTAGTAGTGGTAAAGGTTATCTTTATTAGCGTTATTCTTAGAAATGAAAAAAGTTTTAATGAAAAATATTATTAATATATATATATATATAATTATTATATTTATATTCAAATATAAGGTTTACTTATAAAAATTAATTAAAAAACATGTGTTTATAATTAATATAAATATTATTTATTAATATATTTTTTTAATAATTCAAATATATATATATATATATAATTTTTAAGAACATGTATTTATAAGATTATAAATATATATAATTATAAAATTATAGTGAATTTTTTAAAATAATAAATATATATATATATATATTGTATTTATAATTATATATTCATAATTACACATATAAATACTTTTTAAATATATATATTTATAATATAATTATAATTAAATATATATATTTATAATATAATTATAATTAAATATGTATATTTAAAAAAATATTTGGCTTTGGTGAATTGAGTCAATATATATATATATATATATATTTATATATATATATCATGAGATAATGATGATATTCATGGACATGTTTATGATCATATATTGATATACGTGAGTACAACTGACACTAACAAAGATAATAAGTTTATTTGTGGACATGATTGAGTTTCTAAATATGCTCTAAATGTTAGATTACCTATTCTCATAACAATGCATGCAATTGTTATGTATTCATGACTCATGAAATGTTCACATATACATGGAAATCCTTATTATTCATTCTTCCATACATGTGATGACTCATTTTTCATGGTCTATACTTTTCATTTATAATATACCCATAAACTTATTTATGATATCATAAATAATTATAAAATTAAAATAAATATATTTAAATAATAAATATATTTATTATATTTAGTATTATAATTTTTTGATTATATATAAATACTTTTTAAATATATATTTTTTATAATTATATTTATAAATATATATATACATATATATATTTGAATAATTATAAAATTACAATAAATATACTTATTATAATTTTAGAAATATATACAAACATTTATATATACATTATGCATTTCGGGTACAATTACATTCAAACACACACATACACCGCTCACATTCAATGGTATATGTATGCCGCATGCACTAGTAAATTCTCATCAGGATAGGGGTAACCAAACCTATGTACCTCCTCTCCTCTAGTTTGGTTGCAATAAAAAAAGTTTTTGGCCTCACAAAACTATTGGATTTGTGCACTAGAATAAATTACATTCTCAGCCACGTTGTGAGGAAGCAATCCAAGAAAGTCTTTGTAGTAACCATGGAATTGACCTTATAAACCCAATGGGTTTACCGGTACTTCTCTAGTGTAGGACATATTGTACCAGGGGAACCCTTATTCTCTAAAGTGGGGCATCCTATAGGGCACCTACATGTGGGAAATTCTTTTCTTGATTCTAGAATATTCTTCATCCACATTATAGTAAGGATTTCAACCTTGGGGAAAGGATTATTATTCTGGAACTTCATTATCCCCTTAAAGGCTCGTGGACCAAGGGTGATTTCCTTTTAAAGTCATAATATATTTTATTTAGTGTGATGTCATCTTCATACATGTCACTTATAATGGAGGCTCTATAAATTTTATTGAAATCGCACAAGATAATACCAACCTCACCATGCATTAGATGGAAATAATTTGTCTAAGAACTCCATCAGCACGACATATCAAGGATGATATGAATGTTCATGTAAAGATAAAGTTTCATTTCCAAAAATCCTCATTAATATATATTTCTAGAAAATATTTTCTGAATTATATGAAATTCCAGTGCATCGAGTATTCCAACATCTATTTGGTCCTGAATCCCCCTCCAAAATGGAAGGCCCAGCCCTACTTCCAACCTTGCATTTGTTCTGATCCTAAAGAACATAATGACAATTCAACCCAACGAGGCTATGATTATGGGATATGTGGTTTCCAATCTAGAGTGTAGATGCTATGGTTCATAAATAAACCAATGGAAACTATTCTCTATTTAATATAGGAACCTTTTGTGGAAATGTTGATAGAAAGGAAATTGGCGTGCTTCAAAAACTCAGATTTTGAGATGTTGATCCGAACCCCAGGGATAATGGTGTCCCTCCAAATTCCATGCTAATAAAAAAGAAGCTAATCACTACATGGGTACTCACATTGGTATGGTGAAAAATAATTCATTTTTTAAATGAGGATAGAGGGATTATTAAGAAACCTTAAGAATGTTAAAGCAGTGAAGATCCCTATGAAGAATCAAAGGCACTTCCTCTAACCGACCTATGTGCACACCACTCCACATAAAAATGAATAAATTGCACCCTATGTAGACTAGAAAGGAAATAAACCTCTATTATGGACACCAAGAATTAGAATATATTATTGGGACTTATGTGGGAAACCTTCTTTTACTAGGGTTTCCTATTTTCATATAAATAGGATCCCAAGGATCCCGATTTTCACAACTGGAAAATCGAAAGAAGCTTCCAAGCATTGGTCATGCAGCTGCTTTGCCTAGGTCTCCAAAAAATTGCTCAGGAAACTCTTTAAAACCTAATATAAGAGTGAATTATGGGAGATAAGTGAGGTAAAATCCCCTTCAGGGTCTGAAATAGAAGATACCTACACTGGGACCCCTTCTCCCCTAGTGAAAAACCACCTGCACGAGGCCCCCATCCCAAACTAGGGACTTTCTTGAGGCCCGTATAGGGTCACCTGAGGAGACCCATGGTTAATAGGATAATGCCTTTCCCATGTATTTTTATTAGTTGGTTCATCGCTGAAGTAATATCTAGCTCACTCAGGCTTATTCCCCTCTTCATGAAGCACTTCTAGTTCCTCTGAGGCCTTGTATATAGAACCTTTGATCTCTAATCTAGGATCATCGTGATCCCCCCCTTTTCATCCATCTTCTAAACCACCAATTATAGGGATCCCTTTCCTTTGTATCCCTTTCAAGAGAGGGACCATGTTGAAAACTCCACCAAATCCTCTATACTTTCCAAACCATGGAAAGAGGCACAACAATGTGTCTCTAATTTGGGTATGCACTCCTATGGTCATAGATTTTACAAACATTTCCTACCTAATAGTTAGGGTCCTAGAGGTGCATGTAACTATTAATTCAAATGGTCATGATGACCCGACCCTGTGGATGGTTTTGGGGAGTTCCCAGTCTTAGGTACCAGGGTTAAGAAAACACTCTTCCATATTCCTCTATAAGGATTGGAGCCTTAGGTTCCAAGAAGGGTGGGGGAGAATGAAGCGTGTATTTCCTTTTGATAGGTAATGATATCATCCAATCCATCTATAGAACCAATATGATAGAATCTTTCTAGAGTAATCACTTATCCTTTCTTGCTAGAGGTTTCAATCTTGTGCCTCTTTGCCTCCTTGGTAGTGTCAGGATGGATAATATGATGTGACTTTCCTGGATACACAATGGGAGAGGGAACATACACATTCAATCCCATCTCTTATTCTCTCATTACCCTGACCTCTTTATAGAGGTAAATGAAGATTGTGTGGTTTCATATATATATCATTTCCTATTGTTTTTCACACCAATATTGAATCACATTGAATTAGAGGTTGGTAGTGGTCATGAAATCCACATGATCCCAAAACATTAGAGTATCATTCATAGTGTATTTCCCAAATAAAATTGTGGGCCTCCTATTCGGTGTAAGCCATAATCATAATCAAACCATAGGGAATCCTTCTCAGGATTAATCCCCAACCAAACCATACTCATTCACCAGGGAACCTCCTCATGAGTAAGGGAAAATCACAACCTCCAATAACAAAGGAATCCGTTTAAGGAGTGATCCTCAACCAAAATTCAGACCACTAAAGAATACTCTTCAAAAAAAGGTCCTAAAATCCACCATTTTGGCATCCCCTTTTGAAACAATCTTGAATGACATCAGCATACTCTTCTATGGGACTCTTTCTTATGTTTAATCCCCAAACAAGCCTCAAAATATCAATTTGTCAATACATCCATCATGGAACCTTTCACAAGTCATCCTATTCAGGAGTAATCCTTAATATAAATACTCCCAAAGGGATATAATTCCTTAAAAGGAAAACTTGAGGGCCATCATAGGAATGTTTTCTCACCACTTAACTACATGGGATATAATTCCCTTCCAAATGGGATACATAGGACTCCTCTCTATAGTCCAAACACATCACCCCAAATCAACTCTATTATATCTAGCATACATTCCTAGTATTGTCTCATTCAATATAGGAGTCCATATCCCTTCATGGTTCTCTGTGATGCTTTGGTATAATTCCCACACCATGATTTGACTAGGAACCATTTTTTTAGGTGTGCTCGCTGCATGATGTTAAACTAAATGATTTGGTCCTTATCACATGACCTTAAAACGTGTGATGTTACCAATTAAACAGGACCAAACTACATGGGTTATGATTCCTTTCATAGGGATATGCTGGAATCCCATTCTTGGTTCCAATCTCAATATCAAAAAAACTCTCATATCCCTAGATGAGGATACGCTCCAAAGCACCCCACTGTGTGGATAAAAAGCCAACATCATCAAAATATACTAAATAATCTCTAGCTAGTACATAAGAGGATTTAATTTTTTGGAGAACCTCAGATACATAAAAATATTTGCATTTCTAAAGAACCTAGAATAAATACAGATGAATCTAAGTTTCAAACATGCTCATAGTTTATTGTTAATTTGGGGTTGACCCACATCATAACATGGGATTAATAAAGGATTCAAAAACATATCTTAATTCTATAAGAGAGTCCCGAAGTAGGAAAAAATTTCCCCCAAAAGGATGTGATGATCCCAAACTCCCATCCTCTCAACCAATGTGAGTTCTTAAGCATCTTTGAACAAACCTCCCAATGAGTTATTTCCTTTGGAATGTAGGTCTCTCATAGATATAAGAATTTTAGGGGTTTCTAGTTCCTTGAATAAACCCATTTAAAACCATTCAAAAATAGTGGAATCGATGTAAGTAATTTTAAAAAACTCACTTCTCTACAACCGACCATAGAAAGTAGTATTTTAAACATAAAATTACATAATTGATTAGTAAAATATGATAATCACTATAATATTTATATTTTAGCAATTGTAATACATAATAATTGATCAAGACTCTATATAACCCATGTTTTCTCAAATCTAACCTAATTAGAACAATTCAATGTCATTTATTAAGTTCAAAACCAATCTAAAACCCTTATAAATGGAGTTATTTATTTAATATTTAATTATTTAAATCATGAATAATATATTTCTATGGTTAATAAACAATAAATTCTATACTTTCATAAAATACTATAAAATACATACATTATAAACTCTTACATATCATACACGATCTATATATTGTGAAATTAGTATAGATAAACTTATCCTTAAATGAAACAATGAAGAAATTTATATATTTAATGAGAAACTATTTGATACATATAATTAGATGAAAATCCAAAAGAAAAGTTTATTTCAAAAACAAAATAAAACCTAACACTTATTATTTAAAAAAAATATGTTTACCCCAAATATACTATAAAACCACTTTTATTCATAAATAGACTAAATTAAATTTTAAATATGTATTCTAACAGTTTTCATTTCAAAAATATAATTCTCTAAACATAAGTGTTCATTTTTTATCACATTAATAAAAACAATATTTTAGAAAATAACATAAAATCTAATAACCTATGTTTAGAATCAATATTGTTTGAACCAAATTTTCAATAAAAACATTAAATTAATTTTAAATGCATAAAATATTTATATATGTGTATAATTAAATATACATATCAATGTAGCATTATTTTGAAAAAATTATGGAACTTGTGAAATAAAAATCATGGTGGTCTATAACATGTGTAATAAACAACTCATTTCCATTTTTCATCACTAGAGTTAAAATATATAAAAAATATCATATATATAAATAATTTTAATAAGATAATATTTTTTATAAAAAACTTTGGTAAGTCAAATTCAATTAGGTGATGAGATTGTTCATAAAGATAGGGATTCAAAACATCGTTAAACAAAATCCTACATAGCAGTTCCAATGCTATGCCGAATAAAGAAAAAAAGAATGTTCATTTTAAACCCCATTAAAAAATACATTGGAACTTGAAACAATAGAAACATATCATAAAAGATAAAAAAATTCCTAGTCACTCATTAAAGTACTCACATAAGCACAATAACTTGAGGCAACCGATCATCGTTGATTTGAAGTTAGTAATTTGATGATGTCCTTGGTTATCATTGGGATAAGAGAAGTAGGGTTCATCATGGTTGAGAAAAGTGAAAAAACATAAACCACATAACCCAAAAAAGCAATAAAAGAGAGTTGAATAGGTTAAAATAACATACCTTGGATTCTAGTTGTAATTTGTCAGAGAGAACATAGAGGAGGACTGTCGATAGTAGGGGAGTTCAATGAGATCTTGATAGTAGTGACTGAAATAGTTGCAGTTATGGTTATTTTAAATATATATTAGTGACAATTTTATCAGTGCTAGAAAAAGAACACTGATAAAGATCCCTTTTATCAGTGTTAAATTGATAAGTTCTGGTAAAAGGAATCTTTACCATTACTAAAAAGCATTGATAAAATGATCTTTTATGAACGCTAAAACTTTAGCACTGATAAAGGATTTATAATAATAATTATAATGATTTTTTTAAATATATTTTTATAATTATATTTTTATTTATTATTATTTTATAATTAATTAAATATATAATTTATTATTTAAATTACATAAATAATTTGTTGAAGAAATGATATTTTTTACTTATAATTATAAATATAAAATTATATAAATAAGGTAAAAATATATTTTTTAATGGGTATGGAGGAAGTACCCCCTTATTTTATTAAAACTAAAGCATCCTCTTATTATTCTAGGTTGAAGAATCCCATTAAATGGTCAATGAAGGCACAATGGTTAGTAAACCCCATTACAAATAAATAAATAATACCAAACTATAATAATATGAAATGTAAATAAATAAAATTGACCCATTAAAAACATAATTGATTAAATGTGTCATGTTGTAATCAAATTATATAATAAAATAAAATTTAAATAAATTAAATAAATATTATGTGTATGTGTTTTTTATAAGGTTTATTTAATTGCGTAAATATTTATTTCAGTGCATTTTATAGAAAATAAATTAATTGAATATATGTATGTGAAATCGAGGTAATAATTGTTTGATATTTTTTAAATTAAAAAATAAAACTACATTAAAAACGAATCTCATTAATTTGTTTTTAATTTTTAGATTTTATTCATTTTTTATATATTTATATTTAATATATATTGTTTATTACTATTTTTAATTATATATATATATATATTAAAATTATTCATTTTTGATAATAATTATTTCATTAACAATTTTTTTTAATAATATTGTAATTTATTCCTTTTTAATTTTTTGGTTTTATTATTACAATTTATTAATGTTATATATCTATATTAAATATATAAAATTTAATAAATTTTATAATCTATATATATTTATATTAAATTTATTCATTTTTATCAATAATTACTTAATTAATAAAATGATTTATATTTTTCTTAAATTACTCATTTAAACATTTTCTTTGTTTAATCATTTCATTTTATTCATTTTATATATCTATATATTTAATATATACAATTTATTAATAATGATAATTTATATATGTTTATATTCAATTTACTCATTTTTAATAATGATTATTTAATTAATAAAATTGTTAATATTATTTTATATTTTTTATTTGTTTAATTATTTCATTTTGTTGACCTCCAAGTTTTAATGATCAAATAATCCTAATTATAATAATACTGATTCATTTCATGTCTTCCTATAAGAAATCATTATTATAAAAATAGGTGATAAATCCACCGAACTATGAGACACCATTTTTCATGGAACACCACTAGCATTAAAATTTCTAAGTCAGAGATATTCCCAAGACATCATACTATGAAACTATTATACTGCTGGACTGGAGAGTTGAAAAAGTATGAGAAACTGTCGATTGACACACTACTAAGATGGCATGCCGCCAAAACATAAAATTGGAAAAGAATGAAAGACTTACACTATCATAATTCTAGTTTTACACTACTAGAGAAACGTACGATTAGTGTTATATCACTAGAGAAATGTACGATCAATGATATTCCTCCAATGTCATACTACTAGAGCAACACACTAATAGAATGTGAGAAACAGCCAGAACATAAGACACCATCCCTAAAGCATGTCACAATGTGTAGTATGATGAAGAAACTCTAGATATTCATCTTTTTGATATCGCTAATAAAGATGCAACACACCCCCTCGTGCAATGTGGCGACAGATAACACATGTATGAAATAGTAAAGAACATTGAACTACCTAAATACATCGATCTAGATCATTTGAAAACATGAAGATCTAAACTGATGTGAACACTCAACAAGGAATCTATGGAATCATCACATCCGGAGCTTTCAGGAAGTCAAAAAACAAGAGTCTACGACTATCTATTTTCCTATTTATTTTAGGAGAACTCTACCCAAGCATTATTTCTAAATCAAATCAAGAGTCACAAGATGCATTTCAATAGACTGAGAATCTCTAAACTCTATACTCATATATCGCTTGATTCTATTGTTATTAATTATATATTTGAGTAGCATGTTAAATACTATTTTTATATGTGCACAATCTATCATTCTCTAGACTGGAATATACAAGACATCTTCTCAAATGCTTTAATAATTTTTTATCCCATGAATAAGAGTGTTAGAGGTCCATGTGTGGCTTTTTTATCTAGGCTCCCATGAATAACGGTGGAAGAGGTCGTCTATGACCTAAAAAGTGTTATCTATTTTAAAACCTGATCGAGGTTATGGATCATCTAGTTTATTTTTATATAAATTGTTTGGTGGAAGGAAATCACCATGTGGAGGGGACTAAGTCTCTACCTTAGACTCAACCTCTTGTGTTCATTCCATTGTGTGTTTAAATTTTGATTTACTTAATTTCTGCTTTAAAATTAAAAACTGTTTTAACTACAAACAATATATATATAAACTTTAATATTTTATCTTAATTTGTGGTCATATAGAATTTTTATAAAGTAAACTGATTTCAAAGGATCTTATAATATTGTATATTATTCATCTAATACCTAATCAATATTTAGAGAAATATTTTGAAAGATCAATATCTTGATCATACTACTTATTTTGATAAACTCTAATGTTTATAAATATTTGGGGGTTTTAATATATTCAAATTTTAATAGAATTTTTTGTTTTGTACTCAATTCACCCCCACTCTTGAGATACTCACTCAAACAAACAATTGGAATCAAAGGGTTTTTTCTTTCATTGGTATTAATGTTTTCATGTAGTTTTTAGTATGATTTTAGTTAAAATTTAAAGATTATAAATTTCTATTAGTTATTTCATATAGATATTCATCTAAAAGGTTTTTCTACCAACATATATTCTTTCTATAATGGAAAAATTAACAACCAATGCTAAATAAATATTAAAATTCACATAAAGAGAATGTCTTTTCATATTTGCTCTGCTATAGAAGATGAATATGCCATACCTGGTACTACAAGGAGACATTGAAAAAATGCCAAAAAATAGAGTAAAATATATAATTATAAATATATAATGACCACTATTATTCCCTTGGTGATGAAAATTTTAATAAAATTTTTAATTTAATAACTAATTTTGAGATAAGGGACACTCCTTCTATTTCCCCTGCGGGAACTTCAAATGTCAAAGATATGAGGAATGATAAATATAATATTAAATATGATAATTTTAAAATGAAACATGATTATCCCATTTATGATATGTACCTTACTTTTAAGGAGATTTTCAATACCATGAGCATTCTTGGAAATCTTATATTTGACCTAGACTATATAATGAGATTGTTGATATATATACTTGAAAGATGGATGGGTACTTTAGTTTCAAAAATAAAATCTTGCGATATATGTAAAATTACAATGAAAGGTTCTATAGGTAATCTTATGATGTAAAAATAATAACTAAATGTAAACCGTGTGGAAGATGAAGAGCCTAAGAGGATTCTAATCACCTTCAAGACTATTGTTCCTATACAAGAGAAGAAAAAACTAAAAAGAGAAGATACAAGCTATAAATTCGAATAATATGGAATCTTATTCTGATCGTGATGAGGAATTAGATCGTCTATCTAGAAGGTACAATTAGTTCTACAAAAAGAAGAAGTTTTTTGAAGACCAAACTATAATGGAAAATATGATAATCGAGGGAATTGAAAGAAAAATGATGATGATATAAAGGAAGTTGCCGACTATGAATGAAAAAGAAAAATTGACATTAAATATGATTGTCCAAAGCTGAAATAAATAAATAAAGTATGAAGATATGGATATAAGATACAAGAAGGATATGAAATCCACCTATAGTGAATCTAAATATAGTTTAAGTGACTTATATTCTTCACCTAAAGAAAATATAGAGATAGAAAATATGTGCTTTACGACTAGAGTCAGTGAGGTATCTGTTTTACCCACAGTTTCTGAAATTTTTCTTATCATATCTATAATATTTTTGACAATGAGAAACATGTTGATAATATGTAAAATGATGAATTATTTAAATACTGAAAAAAATTAGGATATCTTTAATTAATTATTGTATATGTTTAAAAGCTATAAAAGGTAGTATGCTCAAACTGTGAATATAATGTCTGAACTATCTATAGAAAAATAGAAAAATGTTAAAATACTCAAAGAGAGAAATAAACTTAAACTTTAAAATGATAAATTGAATAAATACATTATAAGTTTCAAAAATGGTCTAGAGACATTAACAAATATCATGGGAAATAATTTTCTCCCAAATATGTTACTAGGATAGGATATAAAAATGGATAGATGATAATAACTAAGAAAATATTTTATTCCTAAATCCATACAAGAAAGATCTACGGTTAGTAATTTTTCAAAAAGAACCATTTTTTATTAATGTTTTAAATATTTTTATAGGAAACCCATAGAGAAAATAAGGATTACTAAAGCTTTTATTTCTTACATTTCTAGACCCAAGAAAATTTGGGTACCAAAATAATTTCTTGTTTGAAACTTGTTTAGTAGGTAATTTTTTTGAAAAACACCAATATAAATATATTGTACTTGGATAGTGGATGTTCAAGACGTATGAATGTATATTAATCTTTCATAAAATATCTTCTCATGGATGATGGTGTAAATTTCACCTTTAGAGACAATGCAAAAGGAAAAATCATCAACCTAGGAAAGACTGGTAACAGAAATTATGTTTTAATTTCTAAAATTTTATATTATTTATGGTTTAAAATATAATATTCTTAGTATTTATCATTAGTGTGATGATGGTTTTTATGTTATGTTTGAATATTATTCTTTTAATGTTTTTGATTCCAAAAATGATTTCAAATTCTTTCTAAGATGATAATTTTTGTGTTGTAGATTTAATTCCTTAGATTCATTGAATGTTTCATGCTTGAGTTTCTTTCATAAGGAGTCTTGGACTTGGTATAGGAGACTAGGCCAACGAAACATTCACTCTCTTAGTAAGCTAACTAGAAAAGGGTTAGCTAATTATCTACCTAAACTCGAGTTCCCATCTAATAAAGTCTGTAACCCCACTTGAAAAGGGAAATAACATAAAGTGCCTTTTAAATTAAAGAAATAAGTGTCAACCTCTCAACCTCTCAGGTTGGTCCACATGGATTTGTTTGGACCATAAATAATTTCATGTATTAATTGGAACCGCTTTTTTTATGTTCCTATAAATGACTATTCTATGTATACATTTGTATATTTTCTATCTCACATAAGTGAACCCTATTCTTACTTTACTATGTATTCTAAGTATGTAGAAAGTATTAGTAGACTTAGATTTAAATCCACATGGAGTGATCATGGGGTTGAGTTTGAGAATCCATATTTTGAATCATTTTGATCAAAAATTGGCTACAATAATAAATTATATTCTCCTGTAACCCCTTAATAGAATTAACTTGTTGAAATAAAAATCATAACCCAACAAGAGATAGTCCAGACTATGTTAGATGAGTGTGACATGCCAATTTATTTTTGGGTAGAATCTGTCAATAGAACCTTAAATATTATCAATATAGTTTTGATTAGATCTATAATCAAGATAACACCTTATGAGATATAGAATAATAGGAATCATAAGTTTAATTACTTTAGATTTTTTGGTTTCAAAGAATTTATTCTTAAAACCAAGTATAATCTTGACAAATGTTCTCCAAAAGTGAGGGAGGAAGGTTTTTTAGTTAATCAATATCTAGAAAAGCCTAGAGAGTATTCAATAATAAGACCAAAACTATTGAAGAATCAGTTCATGTAAAATTTGACGAAATTGATCCTCATTAATGTAAGTCCTCTTTAGAAAATATTTAGGACGATGTATCTTCTCTGAATGTAAATTTCAAACCCCTGTATTATACTACAAAACAAGAATAAAAAGCATCCAGTTTTGAAGAATCTATACAACATCCATAAGTGACCAGTCCATCCTTCTCTAGAGCTATTCGAAATATTAAATAATATTCATTTGATGATATTATATGTTATCTAAATAGAAGAACTCAAACTAGAGTTTATATTATAAATCAGGTTGAACATCAATATTTCTTATCTCATCATGAACCAAATAACATCAATGAACCTATTGATGATGAATTCTGGGATGTAGTAATGAAAAAGGAGTTATATAATTTTGAAATAAAAAAATGTGGGAATATGTAGAGAGACCCAATGAAATATATAATATTATAACTATATGGGTGTGTATAAATAAATCCAATGATTCAGGCACCATAGTTAGAAAAAATTCTAGACTCATTGCACAAGGTTGTAATCAAGAAGAAGATATTGCATGTAAGGAAACCTCAGAACCCATAGATAGGATTGAATCTATAAGAATCCTCCAAGATTGTGTAGCTAATCTAGATTTAAAAATTTATCATATGGGTGTCAATATTTCGTTCTTAAATATTTTTATAGTTTCAGATGTTTTGGTAGAACGACCCCTGGTTTTCAAAATCCTCATTTTATAAATTGAGTTTTTATGTTAACCATATTTTTTTATAGTTTTAAAAAATATCCAAGATCTTGGTATGATAGGATAAACAATTTTATAATTTTAATAGTATTTTCAAAAGGAATAGTTGATCCTAACCATTTCATAAAATGAATTTCCAAATATGTGTAAGTAGTAAAAATCTATGTTGATGATATTATTTTTTGATATTCAAAGAAATATTTATGTACTAATTTTTCTAAAATGATGAAAAATTACTTCTAAATGAGTTTAACAAGTGAAATCAAATTCATTCTTTCATTTCAATTTTTTCACAATAAATAAGAAATTATTTTGGATCAATGTAAATAAACAAAGAATGTTTTAAAATGTTTTAATATGGATAACACTAAAAGTAGTCATAGTCATATGATTATAACCTGTAAATTAGATCTTGATAATATTGGGAAACTAGTTGATCAAACTAGTTACATAGGTATGATTGATTGTATCCTCTATTTAATAGATAGTCATAAAGATATTATGTTTAGTGTGTGTATGTGTGCTCATTTTCAAGAAAACCAAAAGTGTCAAATTTTTTGGCTGTTAAAAGAATTTTAAAATTCTTCAAATATACAATTAATTTATGATTTTTTTACCCTAGAGGAAAATCATTTTATTTGGTTAGTTATTATGATGTTGATTTGTGTGGATGTATGTAATATATAAATAAAAGGCCACATGAAATTGGACTGTCCAAATTTGAAATACAAAATGAAATATAAAAATAAGGACATAAGATAAAAGATGGCTATGAAATACAACAAGAGTACATATGAAGATAGTTCAAGTGAAATTGATTCATCTTGTGAAGAAAGTCATGATAGAGAATATATGTTATTTATGACTAATGTTAGTGAGGTATCTATTTTACCTACTATTCCGGAAATTTTTTCTATGCATATGTATGCTAATTCTGAAAATGAGAAACATGATGATAATATGTAAAATTATGAATTATTTGGATACTAAAACATTTTAGAGAATACCTTTAGTGAATAACAGGGTAATTATAAATTTATTCAAATACAACATACTCTAAATGTGAATATAATGTCTAAACTATCTATAGAGTAAATGGAAAAATATTCAACTGATCAAAGAGACCAATTAACATTAATTTTAAAATGATCAATTGTATAATGAAATTGAATAATTTACAAATGGTAAAGAGGAATTGATAAAATTCATTGGAAATAATGTTTCTAAAAAATATGTTACTGGGATAGGATATGATCATGGGAAAAGGATAATAACTGAGAATAATATTATTCCAAAATCTGGACTTAGAAACTCTACAGTTAATAATTTTTAAAAAGGACCCAACAATGTTTTTTTTCTCTAAAAGTATTCAATCTATTTATAGGAAACCCATGATAAATATATGGGCTCCCAGATCTTTTATTTCTAACATTTCTAGACCCAAACATATTTTGGGTACTATAATCAATGCCTATTTAAAACATTTTTTATAGGAAAACTACTTGAAGTCCTCCAATAGATGTCTATGGTACTCTAGTAGTGGATGTTCAAGGCATATGACTTGAGATTACTCTTATTTCAAAAGTACAATACATATTTATAGTATACATGTTACCTTTGGGGACAATGAAAAATAAAAAATCATCATACAATGCTAGATTGGTAACAAAAAATATTCTTCAATTTCTAATGTTTTTTATGATGATGGATTAAAATGTAATACTCTTTGAATTTCTCTTTTTTGTGATGATGGTTTTTATGAAAAGTTTGAAAATTATTCTTGTAATTTTTTTTATTCCAAAAATTATTTAGTTTTTATTTCTTTTCAAAATGATAATGTTTATGATGTAGATTTAAATTCTTTAGTTTCTCAAAATGTTACTTGCGTGAGTGTCTTTTATAAGGAGTATTGGTTTTCTTATTGGATACCAGTACATTGAAATATTAACTCACATAAAAATGAACAAGGAAATGGTTAGTTAGGGATCTACCTAAATTTGAGTTCCCAACTGATAAAGTTTGTAACCTCTATCCAAAAACAAAACAACATAAATATTCTTTTCAACTAAAGAAAGAAGTTTTGATTTCTCATCCTCTTGAGTTGGATCACTTGTATTTGTTTGGAACATCTTGAATTTCATGTCTTAATGGTAAACACTATGTTTATATTATTTTAGATGAATATTATAGGTATACTTGGGTATATTTTATAGCTCACAAAAGTTAAGGCTTATCTTACATTACTATGTATTCTAAATCTGTAGAAAGTCTTTGGGGACATATGATTAAAACCTTAAGGAGTGATCATGGTCGTGGGGTTGAAAATAATGATTTTGAATAATTTTTCTCAGAAAATGGATACACTGATAACTCATATTCTGCTAGGACCCCTAAGAAGAATGGAGTTGTTGAATAATGAAATTGAACTATACAAGAGATAGTCAGGACTATGTAAAATGAGTATGACCAACCAATTTATTTTTGGGAAGAAGCAGTCAACATAGCCTAATATATTATTCAAAGATTTTTTATTAGACCTGTCATATGGGGAACCCCTTATTAGTTATGTAATAATAGGAAACCTAAGGTTAATCACTTTAAAGTATTTGGTTATAACATCCTTATTTTTTAACACTAAGGATAATCTTGACAGATTTCCTTTTGAATGTGATGAAGGATATTTTCTTGGTTAGTAGTTTTCTAGAAAATCCTAGAGAGTGTTCAATATGATGAACTAAATTGTGGAAGAATTAGTTCATATAAAATTTGATGAAATTGATCCACAATATCCTAAAAACTCTTTATAAAATATTGAGGATGATTTATCTTCTCCGAAATTAAAATAAAACGTTTAGATTCTACTTTAAAAAAAGAACAAAAATCATCCAGCCCTGAAGAATCAATATAACATACAAAACCAGAAGGTGAAAATATAGAAGTTACTACTCTATTTATCTAGAGATTTTAGAACTATTAAATAATATCCTTTTGATAATATTGTTTGTTTTTTAAATAGAGTAACTGAAACTATATTTTCTGTTAAAAATCATGTTGAACATCAATATTTATTTTCTAATCTTGAACCAAAGAATATCAGTGAAGTTTTTAATTACAAATACAAGGTAATATGAATGCAAGAAAATTTAAATTGGCTTGAAAGAAAAAATTCTGGGAACATTTATATAGATCCAAGGAAACATTGACTATTGGAACTAAATTTTTTTATAAATAATTTTGATGAGGCAGGAACCATTTTTAGAAACAAGGATAGACTCATTTCATGATGTTGTATTCAGGAAGGAGGGATTGACTGTGAGGAGACCTTTTCACCCATATCCAAACGTGAATCCATAAGAATCCTACTTATGCAGATCATTTAGTGTTCAAACTTTATTAAATGTATATAAATATAATTTATTTTATAACAACCCCTTGGTTTTCAAAATCGTCATTTTCCCAATCGAGTTTTTATGTTAACCAATGATTGGTAAGGGTTAAAATAAGCTCCTAGAGATTGGTGGGACTAGATGAGGAATTTTATAATTTCAAGAGTATTTTCAAAAGGAATATATGATCCTACTATTTTTGTAAAAATAATTTCAAAAGATGTATTATTATTAAAAATCTATGTTGATGATGTTATTTTTAGATATTAAAATATTTATTTATGTATTTATTTTTCGTAATTGATGAAAAATGAAATTGAAATGAGTTTAATGGGTGAACTCAAATTCTTCCTTGGTTTTCAAATTTTTCAAAAAATAGAATGAATTATTTTCAATCAAATTAAATATAAAATGGATATTTTAAAATATTTTAATATGTATACCACAAAAATTAGTGATAATCCTATGAGTACCGCCTATAAATTAGATCTTGATGAAAGTGGGAAACTAGATGATCAAACCATTTACAGAGGTGTGATTATAATTATTCTTTATTTGACTTATAGTGGATTATATATTATGTTTTGTGTCTTTATGTTAATCATTTTCAAGAAAAACTAAAGATCCACATCATGTTGTTTTTAAAATAATATTCAATGACCTCAAATATACAATTTATTTTGGATTGTTTTACCCTAGAGGACAATAATTTAATTTGGAAGTTTATTCTAATGCTGATTTTGGTGGATGTAATTTTTATTGAAAAATCACCTCTAGAACATGTCACGTTTTAGAAAAGTCTCTAGTTTCACGGTGTAGTAAAAATCAAAATTCTATTGAATTTTCTAATGGTAAATTTGAATACATTGCTTCAGGTAGTTGTTGTGCACAAATTTTGTGGAGGAAACACACTCCAATAGACTATGGATATAAATTCTGAAATTTCCCTATAAACTATAACAATACAAGTGTAATATAAATTTATATGAATATTTTCTCCCTTTATAATATAAAACACATTGATATAAGACATCACTTTCTGATAGTTAATTTTCAAAAGGGAGATATTACTCTTGTGTTTGTTGGAATATAACATCATTTAGATGATATATTCACTAAGACATTAAATTATGAGAGAATGAATTATATCAAACATGAATTAGGAATGATAAATTTTTGTTATGTGGGATGAAATACCATTAGATTTTCATTATATTAGATTTTCATTATATTCTCTTGTCACACTATTGGCATGTCACAATGTTGAACTGTCATTCCATTGAGTATATGCATTTGTGATTTTGTTTTTGTTTTTCGAACTGTAAGTTTATTTTTGAGGTTTACTCTATTTAATAAAACCTAATATCTGTTTTTGTCTATATTTTGATTTTTATTTTACATAATATTTTTAGAATACCTAGTATCCCAAATGATTTCAAATGGAACTATTTCTATTTCCAACGCACCATGATCCCTATTCAATGCTCGCATATCTCTCTGTCTCCTGAGCCAAGTGAAACCCTTTCATCTTTTATTGTCCCAACCTTCTTCCTACCTTTGAGTGAGCCTATAAAGCTGATATGAATGTCAATAATGAATCAACCATTAGTTTCTTCTCCATTTATGTCAATACCTTTAAAAAATAAGAAGAAGGAATCGAGTGTTCCTTCTCTAGTTACTCAAGTTAACCTTGAGAAAGTTAACTGCATTTTTTTACCTGAAAATAAAGTAGAAAAAATGGATGTTATATAGTATGTCTATTGTACTTAAATTTCATCACAATAAATGGGGGTATGAATGGGTTTCATGAAATAATAGGTCTTTTTACATGAATCTAGTACATGATTTTTATCAGAACATAGAGTTTGTATTTAGGAAAATATTGTATATATTGGATTAAAAGTTGCATCAAAGTATAGGTGTTTGGTTTTTCCTCAAGAAAATGGGCTATGTTTATGAATTTACCTCATGATACTATTTTTGATGACCATAAAGGTAGAATCCCAAAATCTGGTGACATTTTCATTTATAAAGATTCCCCTGTTGTGCTAATAGGAGATGGTTAAACAAGGAGCCATGTTACCTCATAGTTAGATGGAGATAATAGATATTTTCCATGTTACTACAACACATTATTTTTTTGAGGAAGGAATATTTTTCAACACTAAGATACTGGGATGTTTATCTCCAATTTCTTCATAATGATGGTCATAAGATTAATCTCTAAAGACATCTATTAGTACATATGTGTGAGATTGTAAAATATTACTCCTGATCAAATGAATTGATCTATATTAAGATGATTTCTATCATGTTAAAGTTGAATGGACTATTTAATGATGTTGAAGTCTCTGTGATTGATTATATTGTTTTTTGAATAACTACTTCCACATGTTCAAGAATGAAAATCATCTAGAACCTATATAAGAGATAATGGGTTGGAGATTTTGAGAAAATGTATTCAGACTATTATCTAATTGATCATCCTAGAAGACCTAAATAAGAAGTTTATCCATGTTTTTAACTTGATGAGATACTGGAATACTTTGATGATAATGAAGAAGAGACTATTGTTTAGGAGAAAAAATAACTATCTATTGATGAAGGGAGTGGCCCTGAACATTCTACCAAATATTCTCCCATTTTATCTGGAACTCCTAATCAACCTAATAGGATTCCAAAAAAGATAGAAAGTTTATAATAATGATGAATAAGACACTAATTTTTCTAGGGAAGATTATTATAAAAATTCCAAGTCAACTGAAGATGATGAAGGAAATAATAAAGAAGGTAAAAATGTAAAAAGAAATTCTAGTAATGGTAATAATAATTCAGATGATAGAATTGATTCTGACTCTAACAATGATAGTGATAAAAAAAATAATAATGATGTGGAAATGCCACTTGAGCTTAAGGATGCATTTGTTGAGGGGTAGAATTCCCAATTAGAGGATATTTTTCATGAATCTCTAGTTTTTAAAGATAATAATGTTAATTCAATTCCCACTGGACAAAAAATTTCAAATTTTGTTATGGCTGCGAAGATGAGAGTTATAGCTGATGTGAAATAATATGTTGCTGAATAAGAGAATAAGGAGTCATGGAAGAAGAATTTAGGAGTGAAAAACTGGTTGATGTTCATAAGTCTCCTTTATAAGAAAATGTGGAAGGTTATTCTACTACTATTTATTCTTAAAATGTTGTTGAGATGATAGATTCACCAACTATTGATACAATGTTAGAATCTGGGCCTACCATTGTTAAAAATTCAGAAGATCATAAGGATTTTGATATTTTAGTACCTCCTACTATTGAACCTTTTATTGCTATTGTCTTAGACTATTGGATGGAACCTATGCAAGAAGAGTTTATAATGTTCACTAATGTTATAAGAAGGTCTCAAAATGGTGATATCTATGCAGTTTGGGTTGAAGGTGATACCAGGGGATCCTTGATAGATCAGGTTGATCTTAAAGGAATGATTAAAAATATTAGTTTAATGAGACCTCCTTTACCCTAACAAGTTCTATCACCTCAATTTGTTCCAGTTGGTATAGTCACTCAAGATAACTTTAACATTTTTTGTGAAATGATAATGTCTATGTTTCAAAAGTGTGTAAGGAATCAATCACACATTTTGAAAAATATCAATGAAGAAGATTCTCATTATCTATTTGAGTTGGTTTTCAATCATTTTCAACTGATGATGATGCATCACATTTTTGAAATTGGGGTTGAAAATGGGTGAATCTCTAGTGAACTAGAATATCTTAAAGATTTGGTTGAAGGAATGAAATATGATTTTAAGGAATCTTTAGAAGGAATTGTGAAATATCTCGGAGATACTTCCTCAGAATCTTATATTCCTTCTTCTCTTATTGTGGACGTTGATCAGTTAAGAACCATTTTTCATGATGAGGTTATAGATTCCGATTGTGACCCACCAATATAGCACATGTAGTTGCCTTAGAAATTATAAGAAAATTTGAACTAGGTACGAAGAATGATCATATGATGATCAAAAAGTATTCCAAGGACATGGATAATGACATAGACACTATTACTAAATCCATTAGGTACTATCTCTCTCAAATCTATAAAAATAATGCAATGGATGTGAATATCAAATTCTTGGCTGAGAATATCTACATCCCTCTTGTGTCTTAAGATATTGAAGAGCATGTTATGAATCTCTAAGAGATGACCCCTACGTTGAGTGGATTTATAGAAAATAAGGGTTATTTCTTTAGTGCCATGAAAAGGGGTGACCAAATCATTATTGATTTAATTGAACTCATGAAGCCTTTTTTTCATGTTCATGGTCATGCAGTTGTGGATAAGTCATCCATTCCAATTACTCCTCAGTTCTCCTTCATACCCAGTGTTATTAGTAATTATATTTCACCTTACCTAGAAGGTTTTCATCCTTTTTCTATGGATCCTACTCAAGTTGTGTGAAATATTAGATCCATTGTTTTCTTGGAATATTTTCCTATTTGAGATATAATTGATAATTCTATAGGATGTTCATATACTCTTCCTTAGGATACACCTATTGCCTCAAATAATTAGAAAGTGAAAGCCAAATATAAACGAAAGGAACCAATATAATCCTCTACCAAGCCATAATATTTGTTTTTATTAGATTATATTGTCTTGTATGCAATGGAATATGTCTTGTAATAACTTTTTGCTCAAATTTTTTAATGTATTTTTTACCTCTTATAGTATATGGGTTTTCTTCCTATATTTACTATTAATCTCTATCCATTTTATAATCCCAAAAGGGGGATAAATTTTATGGCATCCATAATTTTAGTAACCTTTGATAATTTATTGTCTTATAATTTATCCTATTTTATTATTGTGTCATTAATACCATCTACACATAATTTTAATGATATGTCTTGATTTATATATGGATATTACCTTGAATATTTCGATTAAATACGTGTATTACTTATGATGACATGATATTTGATCATAAAAAAGTGGGATATTGTTGACCTAATTTTTTTAATGATAAAAAAATCATGATTCTAATAATTCTAATGAATTTCATGTCTTCCTATATGTAATATATTTTTTGAGAATAGGTGATAAATCTTCCTAGGTATGAGACACCACTGAGTCAGACTTCTCTATTCATGACACACTACTTACAAAAAAAATCTCTAGGTTTGAGATACTTCTTGGACAACACACCATCAGCCTATCATACAAATAGTTAAGAGAATTGAAAAGTATGATACACCATTTATAAACACACCACCATGATTTTCTGTAGAAAAAACATAAAATTGAAAATTATGAGTGACCGAAAGTGCCATATCGCTAGTGGTATACAACTAATGTCACACCGCTAGAGCAATGTACCGTCAGTGTTATATTTCCGGATCAATGTTCTATTAGTGTTATACCACCATTGTCATACTACCTAAGAAACACATTGACAGAATGTAAGACACCTCTAGAGTTTAAGACACCGTCACTAAAGCATGTCAGCATGTGTAGTAAAAGGAAGAAACACTAGTTAATCCTATTACTGATATTGATGATAAAAAAGACAACAAACTCCCTCACTCAAAGCAGAGAAAGATAACAGATCCAACAAATAGAAATGAAGCTTAAACTACCTAAATACGTCAAGCTGAATATTTTGAAAACCAAAAGATCTCACCTCTTGTGAATTCTTGATGATGATAGAAAATCATAATCACATCCAACACTTTCATCGATACATAAAAATAGAGTTTATGGCACCCTATTTTCTTGAAGATTTCAAGAGAACTCCACTAATGGTTTATTTCAGAATCAAATCAATAGTCATAAGCTGGATTAAAACAAACCAAGAATCTTTATACTCTATACTCTATACTCTTAGACCACTCGATTTTGTTCTTATTTATTACATTTTGACCAATGTGTAAAATACTCTATCTTATATATGAACACTATCTCCTACTCTATACTGGAAGATACTTGATATCTTATCAAATTATTTTCATGTTTTTTATCTCATGGATAGGAGTGGTTGAGGTCTACATGTGGAATTTTAATATTGGATCCCAAGAAAAACCATGAAAGCGGTCGTGTGTAACCTAGAAAGTGTTATCTGCTATAAACATTTATTGAGGTTAGAGATCATTTAGCTTATTTTTATATAAACTACTTTGTGTAAGGTGAGTACTATGTTGATAAGGCTATGTGTCAACTTGATACTAAACCTCTTCTATTCATCCTTTCCACAGTGTGTTCTAATTTTTTTACATAATTTTCCATTTAAAACTGAAAATTGTTTTTACTTTAAACACAAAATATATATATATTATAGTTTATCTTAATTTTTGTTCATATAGTATTTCGATCAAGTAAACTAATTTCAAATGATATAATAATATTTTATATTATTCATCCAATACTTAATAAATATTTAGAAAAATCTTTAGAAGTATTTACATCTATATCATAATAATTATTTTGATAAAACGGGTTTTTTTTAATATTCAGAGGATCTCAAAATAATCCATTTTTAAAATAATTTGTTTTTGGGTACTCAATTCACCCCCTCTTGAGATACTCACTCTGACCAACACACTTTTTTCTAGACCTTTACCACAGCTAGAAAAATCACTAATAATGTGTACCCTTTATCATCACAAAAAATAAAGCACTCATAAAGGGTACCGGTTATAAGTACTAAATAAAAGCACTGATAAAGGTTAGCACTGCTAATGGGCAATTTTATTGTATTTCCCCTTTATTTTATTAATTCACTAATGTATGTATACTATATTATATTTTTATTCACTCAATTAATTACCCTAACATCATTAATTACATGATTATAAATTAACATATTTATATTGTATTTATAAATATAGAATTAACATATCAAAAAATTAAGTAAATATATTTTGTAATTATACATTATTTAATAAAAAATTATAATTCCACGTAACATAAAAAATTCATAATTACTAAAAAGGTTTCACTTTATTACATTATCATGATATTTTAGGTTTATAAATTTAGAGAATTAAGATGAACAATATATAAAAAATGGGTATTTCCATATAGTATATATTTTCTCCACAAAAAGGTTCTTATGCTTACACCAATGTTTCATTATTATAAATATTTATTTTTTCAAGATGTGTAATTAGTGACCTTGATACAATTATCTGACATCCCTAGCCTCTACGAAGATCCATTTTAAAATGTGACATGAGGAAAACAAAGGTGATAAAGAGATATAAAAAGTAGTAAAAATTTCTAGTGTAGTTTATGAGCATAATATAAGCAAGGAATGGGTTGTTCCCAATTTTTCTTTTTTTCATGATAGATGATTAATCCAATATTGACATGAAGATAAATTTCATGATCAATGAAATTTAATCAAATAAGATAGAAAATGAATAAAAACTAAAAACAAACACTGGATCGCCACATGTTATTGATAAACAATTCATTAAATTAATGAATTTACTTGTGGAATTAGTACTTTTTTTATGGATATAACAATATATCTATGTAATATTTATGTTTTTTCATAGGAATCAAGAGCAGATTCCCTCTCTCGGAGATCCACAGGTGTTTCACAAATCTCTAAATATCGTCGTAGGAATCTTTGAGTGCTAGCACAATAGATCTTAACAATTACGTAATTTTATTTTGATATCCATTAGAATAATTTCCAAATAATTCTCTTTGATAAATCATTGATCGAGAGTGGATGGTGGTGAAATACCACCATCAATTATTTGGAGCGTTCTTGGAGAAGAGTGATCTCTATGGATTTTAGAAGATTCTTCCAATTCTTTGTGCACAACTAAAAAAATGAAATTTTTTCTATTGATAAATAATATAATTGGGATTATATACTTCTAGGATTAGAAATAAATAATTACACAAGATCCACTTATTATTTATTTAATTACTGCAGAACCCATGCCAATAAAAGTATTAAAAATATTATTATTTTTCGACATGTGTTAAACTCACAATTTAAAATTAAATATTATTTATTCTAATAATATTAAACATATATTATTTCTCACTAGACCATTAAACTTGGTCCACAATTCCTCCTTAATAATTATGTGGTCTTGTATAATTACTGTTTATTTAATAAAATATATCCCTGAATTATTCCCGAATAAATAAATAAATAGTATATTCACTAAATAGAAAAATAAATATTTATTTAATACTCTCCTCACAAAAAGTTCTCTTGAATAATTCTTGATGAAATATATGTGTTCAGACAGACATGAATAATTATTAAACCATGTGTGAGAAAAAAAATTATTAGTCGGTTATATAATAAATAATGAAATATATTCTTTAAAAAGGATTCTGGATACATTTATTGTGGGACCTTCTAGGCCACTTTCATAGTGAAATTATGTAAAGAAGCCTAAATTCCAAGGTTAGATTCTAGAAACATTCCAAGGAACTCATAGAGAAATTAGTTAATTCCATAATGATAGAATACCTCATATGGACACTCATTGTGTAATATAATGCCTTTATCATGATATCTCTAATGAAGAAGGTTGCATGCTGGTGTAATCAAACTATGTGATAAATGACTCTATATATTACTTTTGATATATAAAAATTACTTAATGAACACCAGGGCCAAAGATTATTTTGGATATATCCATTCCATTAAATTGGATGTGACATTATCTTCTATTAATGAACAGAAGGGGAAAAATCCTTTCTCACATTATTCATTAATGAAATATTACCCGTGGTGCTCCCAATGTTTTCCACCTCAATGTGAACACATTACATCATAGTTTTTATCAATACAAAAAGCACATAACTCTTAATACTCATTAATAATATCCAAGGACAAATATAGACATTCACAAAAAAGGAACATTCAATGACACATATGAATGTGGATTTCATACTAGTGGGACTTGTTATCATAATATCCTTACTTGGATATTACCAAGGGAATACACCATGGGAAGGAGCATCAATTTACTATGAGTATCCATCCATGATAACATGTATCATTAGTATCTCTCAAATTTTATCATCTATCTATAGAACATATATTTAAGAATAGTGTCATAACAAATCTGTGTTCTCTTCACAGCAGGGAGCTGATATTCCCTTTTAGTGTGACTGCTACTCTTAGGACATTATCACATACTATGTTATGTGTAAGGACAATCATGAAGTGATAAGAAGTTAATTAATATTAAAAACTATTAACAGTCGTTATCATAGAGTATGAATACAATTTTTCTAGGGAACCAACTCTAATAGACTCTCACTTGCACAAGAGCGAACTGCTAAAAATATTTAGTCTTATAGCTCTCACATGATAATCATTCTTCTACTGAGCTAGGACTTTAGTCAATGATTTGAACATGTTATCTTTTTTGGGTAATAAATTTACATAATCCTCACCCCTTTGATAAAATCCACTCAAGATATAATACTTTCATATTATATTCATTGTATGTTAGTGTAACCTTGGATCTTTTTCAAAAACCACCAAAATTGTATTATCACAATACAATGTGGGTGGGTCTTTACTACTGGGTTCTACATCATGATCCTATACAATATTTCTTATTAAAATGGATTCATTGGACACATTAAAAGCTATTATATATTTAAACTCTTATTTAGAATTAGTGACAACTAGCTTCTTTGAACTATTCTAGCTCATAGATCCTCTATTGAGACAAGAAACATACCATGAATTCAACATCAGATCATTTTGTTTTGTTTGAAAACTAGTATCAGTGTAAACTCTGATGTCCAGCTCCTCATCTCCTCTATACACCAATAACATATCATTAGTTCTTATTAAATAATTGGGGATAACATCAAAAGAAAATGGATGATGTTATCCTATATATTCTTGATATCTTCCTACCATACTGAATTCATAGGAACCATAAAGTATTGTTTATAACATGGAATATATGAGTCATCCTATTACCGAATCATATGAGATATTACTCTTTATTTCTTTATCTTTTTGATTTTGATGACACGTTTTCATAAAAATATATATACCACGTGACACTGGAACCAATCCACCCTTTGATTATTCCACACTTGATCTCATTAGTATTTGATCAATGTATGTACTTTGACTTATTCCAATGATTCTCTTGGATTTATCATGAGTGATCATGATACTAAATTATTGGATGGTTCACCTATTTATTTCATGGAGAAACACTTGTTTGACTATTCATTAACAAACTTTAATATATGCATCCCATTTCCAACAAGTAATATGTAATTAATATATATAACTAGGAAAATTACCACATTCCAACTAAAACTCTTATAAACACATGGCTCACATTAAATATTTATAAAACTAAAATATTTTATAGATTCATTGTATCTAATGTTTTATAACCTAAATGACTCCTTCAATCCATAAATGGATCTATGCACCTTGGATATACATTTGGAATCACTTGGAGTCACAAAACCTTTCAATTGTGCCATGTAGACATCTTCCTAAAGGGTCCCATTAATGAAAATCTATTTTGACATCCATCTACCAATTTTCATAGTCATGGAAAAGGCCTATAGTAATTAGAATTCTAGTGTATTTACACATGGATATTGGGGAATATGTATCATCATTGTCAATTCCTTAATACTATTTAAACACTTTTGATAACAAGCCTTGATTTAGAGGTATTTACTTTACCTTACATGTTAAATTTTCATTAGAATATGCATTTTCACCCAATGAGCTTTACATCAATTGGAACATCGACCAAAACAAAAACCTAACTCTGATACATGGAATTAATTTCTAAATTCCTGGATTCATTCCATCATGAATCTTATGATCATTTTACTGTCACTTTGTAGGTGGCAGTTTCATAATTTTCAACCAATAACAAGTCACTATATTTGGTGACTAAAAAACCATACCTCATTGGTTCCCTTACCTATCTTTTTCTCCTATGTATTATTTGTGTTTCTGGAACTATTTCCTATATGGTTACTAGGGGAATCCATTTCTATACAAACTCTTGTAAATATTGAGCATTAACTTCATCAAAGTTTATCATGTTCCCACTATCATTTTTGAGGATGTGATCACTCTCAGAAATGTTTTCTTGTATGGAAAAATCAATTTCTTATATGAGGGTTTAAATAGGTAGTATCCCTTATTCTTCTTTGGATACCATATAAATATACAATTTTTTCCCTGAGTTATAGTTTGTTAACTAAGAAGAATGTAAACAATTCGTCGCAAACCCATACATGTGTATATAAGAAAATGTATTTCTTTCCACTCTATAACATAAATGGAATTAAGTTTTATTCTTTATTTGGTACCATTATACTATGTATGCTATAGTTTTTAATTCATATACCCAAATGGATGAGGGAAGGTCTGTATGAATCATCATCGAACTAACCATTTTTAATAATGTATGGTTACTACTTTCACTAACAACATTAAAATATGGTGTATAAGGTGGATAAAGTTGAGAATGAATGAAAAACACTCATAAAAAGTTTATAAACTCTTGTTTAAGACATTCACCACCTCCATCTGATCAAATATTATTTATCTTATTTCCAAGTCGATTCTTCACTTCAATATTGAATTATTTAAATTTCTCAAAGGACTCAAACTTATACCTCCTCAAGTATACATATCAACATCTAATCAAGTCATATGTAAATGTTATTAATTACGAATACCCACCAATATATTCTACTCGAAATGGTCCACAGACATCAGTCTGCACCACTCCTAGAAGTTGTGTTGGATGTTCACCCTATCCACTGAATGGTGGTTAGTTCTTTTTTACTTGTAAAAAAGAATGAAATCATTCAAGTGGTTTTAGCATAGACGATTCTAAATAACCATCTTGATAGTTCTTATTCAAATTATTCATGTTTACATGACCAAGATGGCGATGCCATATCTGTGTGTTATTTGAGTAGTGTGAACATGATTTGTTGTCTATTTTCAATACATGAGTTTCATAATTTAATACATAAATACCATTATTTAAATGATCTATACCAAACATATGTTGTTTTTATAAAAGAAAAATGTTTATTTACAAAACTTAAAACAAAACCATCTATATCGAATCATGATATACAAATTATATTCTTGGTAACTGTTGGTACATAATAACAATTCTTTAAAACCAATAACATTATTGTTTGAAATAAAAGGTGGCAGTCACCAATTTCAAGATTATTCATCCTCACACCATTAGAAACTCATATATCCATCTCTCCTCTATAAATCCTTCAAATTATACTTGGTTCCTGTATTTAGATATACATCTGATCACCACAAGTTGTATCCAATACCAATTTTGTAGATTTTGAAAGATTACACTCGATAATGAATTCACCTTTAGCTTCCCCTTGCTTTGGGAAGTAGCATTGTTTACTATATCGAAAACATAATTCCTCCATTTACTTTCCCTTCCTCTTGATCTTCCTCTTCTTGGAAGGATGATGCTAAAGAGCTTTATAATTTTTATGAGTCTTTGTCCACTTCTCCTTGTTCTTCTTTTTCTTTTTCACCATAAGGAATGTGGGTTGGTTATGACCCATGTCCATATCCACATAGGAAATTAAAGTAATAATATATAAAATAATCTTTTAATTATTTCTCATATTATAATTAGAAATAAAATTTGTGATGGTATTGAGAAGTGATGAAATTATGAGATCTATGCACAACTCAATTGAGAAATTAATCTCAAAGATGTATAAGCCTTAAATATAGCCTATAAGTTTTACTACATGATGACCATATGGCACTAACTCTCAATGATTATTTATAAAACGTGAATTGGAGATCTCATAACTCTTTTGTATCACCTTTTCTTGATAGATATACTGAAGGTGATACATCATGCTATCTTCTTAAATGTCCTCATGTTTCTTCAAAAGCTCATTTTTCATGGATGATAACATAAAATACTGAACATATACAACATAGTTTAGATGTTTCTTATAGAGAGATAACTCTAAGTCACTAGCCTAATTACTAGGTGCATCAGTAATAGGTTTATCCAAAACATATAATTTCTTTTCATGGTATAAGATAACATGTAAGCACTTTTCTACTCTTGGAAATATGTGACGGTGAGAAGGTTATCCTTATAGAGTATCGATCACATTAATATGTTTGAATTAATTATATTGATGTCTCTAAAAATATGATGAGATTAATTTTACTACTTTATATGATTAAATTAATACAAATAATTAAATAATATATTTATTAATCTTACAGTATTTTATTGAAACCCAATCGCCCTCACCATTAGCTCCAGAATATCTAATTTTTGATCATTCTAGTAGAAATGATCCAGATTACCATTCTCATCACCCCAAAAAATGGTTGGTCAAGTAGCATGAATATTTTTAGATAGACATTATAAATTCCTACTTCATTAAATCCTAGTTCCTTGATATGTTGAGTGTTCTCCCCAATCCTAAAATCCATAAATTGGATTTCCTCAAACCTTGCCTCTCAGTTAAACTATGTCACAATTTGGTAGTGAACCCTTGATTTGAACTAATTTATGTCAACCCAAAACATCATGTCAGAATTCCTCGTTAATTGAAAGCACCCCAACTTTGGATGGATATGTACTTTGGACTATGGTTCAATTTTAACTGATGTTTTTAAGGTTATGACAACATAATATATATAATTGAGGTATTTTATCGTTTATCCACAGATTTCCAATTATTATTTATATTACATTTTTTTAATATTAAGTGTATTTAATTAATTGATTAAACATCTCATAGATAATATTTATGCATAAGAAAATTTATTTTAGTTCTATCATACATGTGTTTTAATTCATTAATTTATATAATCATGACAAAAATTCCATAATTAAATCACCGTGAAACTTGATAGAAATAAAATAATAAACTAGCATGACCATTAACTTTTACTAAAGGTTGTATTATCTATAAGGTGATAAAATAACTATCAACCTGTGGTAGAAACACCTTGAACCAATTATGGTTTTTGTTACATCTTTTCAACTATCCACCTATAGATCTCTCTTTTATTGGTTTTTCTCTAGCTCCAAACTAGTACTGCATCCACTAGCATGGGTCCTCCATCCGTTGCATATGTTTTTACTCATGCACATATGAGGGAAAAGGGGTTTTCATAAAAGAAACCATGGGCATGTGGGCCCTTACATAATGGAATGTGAGATGAAACACTAAGAAACAATTTAACTTAATAAAAAATTAAATGAAACCAATCACATACAAAGGTCCAGTCTATTATCATGATCATCCACATGCATGAATGAAATTACGCCTTTAATAAAATTATCAATCAATTCTAATATTTATTATTTAAGATAAATAGTGCTCTAGTAAATTATTTATCTTTTTTAATTAATCAAATATATTATCATAATTCTCATCTAAATTTCCGTAATATTAACATCCATAATAATTTTTAAAAAAATAATTAAACTTATTTAAAATTAATTATATACATAAATGTAACATGGATGGAACATGATGAATACCCATATGAATCTACCCAACATGTGTTATACTCCTATACTATTTACTCTTACAACATGTGGCATACATGAGTCATCACATACTTTAATGATGTGTACTATCAATATAATGATTACATGGATTATATGATTTTTTGGCATGTGTTACACTTTAATTCACATAGAGTAATACCTATGATAAGACTGACACGTGATATGAAAATCAGAACATTACACATAAATTAATTAAATTTTTTTATATGTATTAAAAACCATTACAAGGAATATCCTATCAAGCTAATGATCCCAAGTAAGTACATCATGATAAACATTACATTTTATAATAAATTAATTTAAATTCTATGTAATTTGTTCTATGTACACATAGTTTACAAGACAGCTACACAACAAACACCTTTCTCACTATCTATCCATGAAATACACTTAGGGACTTGGAATATAAACTGTTCCACCCAAAATATTAGAGTACACATCAAGTATATGGGTTACACGGTGTGTGGTGACTGAGTTACATGGTCATTAGTTAGGTAGGTCATGTAATAGGATACAAAACCCTTCTAGGACTATTGGACTACATGTTGTGTATTTAGGCTACACATCAAGTACTCTTGATGACCATAAACCACGCTAGTGTGGTCAAAACGTGATGTAAAATTAAATTCACCTTGTGTAATAAATGCACATGCCTTGGGTTGATTCCAAATTAGTTCTTGTTGCATTGAACACTAGTGCATTGTGTGTACTCTTTTGTTATCTGGCTAGAATCCTAGGCACTTCATATGAGATATTGCACATTATTTCATTCATAAAATTATTTGATTAGATTAAATCTATGAGACATTAATGAGAAAGAAGAATGTATTTAAATTCTCATTAAATAATTATTAGAAATGAATTGAAACTAAATGTAAATTGTGTAAATAAATCAATGATATTCAAATAATTATAAATAATTTTGTGGCTGCTATGATACCACTTATATGTTTTGGGCGTAGAGGAAGCATGTGATGGGTCATGCCCAACATTTTTTTTCAGGATCAATAATCAATATATGATTTAAATGATGATAAACAGTGTGATCAATGAAATTGAATAAATGAAAATAGAAAAAGGAAAAAATATGAAACCAAGCAAATGATCTCCACATATTATTTATAATTAAATTATTATATTAAAGAGTTGACTTATGGAAATTTTTTTGTGTTGGTGTATCTAACAATAGATCTATATTGTTCTATTATTTTATTGTAAGGATCAAGAGTATATTCTCTCTAGTGATTATCCAGATGTGTTCCAAAAATCTCTGAACACCACTACAAGAATCTCCAAGTGCTAGTGTGATAGATCGCGACACTTGTGTTGTTCGCCTTTGATTGCCATGATTATCACTTCCAAAGAATTATCTTTGATCTCTCTTGACTCAAGAGTGGATGATGGACAAATATCATTCTCCATTAATATGAGCATTCTTAGAGAAGGGATCTCACTTCAGCTTCATGTGTATTTTCTAGAGTTATTGTGCATAACAGAAACAAATAAAATTGGATTTGTTGAAAGATAATATAATTTTTTTTATATACCATTAGGGTTAGAAATATATAATTTCACAAGTTTAACTTATTATTATTTAAATCCCTATGACACCCCATGTAAATAATAATAATAATATTATTAATATTATTTCATGACATGCATTAAAATCACGAATTAAAATTAAATATTATTTATCATGAGATGAATAAACATAGTTTTATATTTGTATACAATATTTATCAGGTCTTGAATAATGACTATTGATTTAATAAAAAATATTACTAGATTATTCTCCAATAAATAAATAAATATTATGTTAACTAAATAACAAATAAATATTTATTAAATATTATAATAACATAATATTATCTATAATTACTAGTGACCAAATATATGTAATAAAGTAAACATTAATAATTATTAAACCACTTTTGTTAATCTAATTTATTAAATATACTGAATAATAAATAATAATATGTATTATTTAACTGTGATTCTGGATACACCAAGTCCATGACCCTCTAGGCCTCTTTCTTAGTGGAATTAGGAGAAGAAAAAATCTCAAGGTTTCCAACTAGAATAATTAAAAAGATCCCATAGAGAGTAAATTTAAATCCAAAATGACAGAAAACCCTATATAGATTCTCATAATAGAATATAATCACTTTATCACAATTTGTCTAATCAAGCAGTTTGCATGTTGGGGCCATCAACCAATGTGCTTGATGTCTCTTTCTTTGAATTTATAGGATTTAAAATTTCCTATAGATCACCATGGAGATGGATTTATTTATTATATAACATTTATATAAAAGGGCATGAAATATCAACATTCTTTAAAAAATGGAAGGGAAAATCGTTTCTCACTTATTCTTTGATTTAATATTACTAAAGTCACACCCAATATATCATAACTCATTGTGAATATATGTCATCATAGTTTTCATCAATAAATAAATGTATAAAACTTATAATACTAATTAATAATAAGATTAAAGTGAAAGGATCAATACACACATCCACAGATAGGAACATCCAATGAAGCATATGAAATTGGATTTCCTACTGGTGGCCTTATTCTCATAAAATCATATACTAGATATTTCCAAGGGAGTACACCATGAGAAGGTGGCTCAAAGTACTAAGAGTCTAAAACCCTAACATCCTATATCATATTTACCTCAAATTATATCATCTATATATAGATAATATTTTTATGAATAGTATCGTAGCACTTCTAGGTTCTCATCATAGTAGGGAACATCTATGACCTTTTAGTGTGATAGCTACTCTTAGGACATTATCACATACTATGTTATATAAAAGAACATTAATGATGTGTTAAAGAGTTTATTAATATTCAAAACTAGAAATATTTTTTTATCTCAATGTACATGGAAGTTGGTTCTAGGGCACAATCTCCAACATCTAGTTCATTTGAAGATTCGTGAAAACCTACAAGAAAGTTTTCATATTTTGTAAAAATCATTAAAATCCAATAATAAATTATTTACCCATGGAATAAAATTATTTGGATAAGGTTTTAATAAACTATTTCTTAGAAATTAATTAATGTAAATTCATAATCATGAGGGTTTCTTGAAAAACATGAAAAACTTTATTTGGAAAAAAACTATTTTTCTAAGAAGGTCATAAATTTTCTTAAAATAATAAGCTAATTTAATTACCTTTGGATATAAATTTTTTTAAAAAAACCTCATTTCAAAAATATAAAATTATTTAGGTACATTGATACATCACATTCATATCATTATTACAATCACACTTACAAATTTAATAACTCAGATGGTTAACTCCAACATGTCTCCTCCGATGAACGTATAATTACCCATTGCATTAAAGAGGTGTATAGGATACACACGTCATCATAAACTATGTACAAGAACCATAACTTCTATAAAATTTATAATATAATTAATTTCCATCATAGTGCTCATAATAATTGGCTTTTGATATAGTAATTAAAAGTTTTTTCAATTATCTTATAAAAATTAGAACAAATACCATTTTCTTTTGAAAACAATTTTAAAAATAAAATTATCAAAATAATGGTAATAAGATATTATATAATAATATATATAAACTTATATAGGAATCGTGATAATTAATAAAGAACATAATGGTAGGAAAAATATTTTCTTGCTTTATACATTAAGAAAACATCCATTTCACACTTTTTATAAAGAATGCTAAAATAGACTCTGATGAAAATTCTTTGAAATATTTATTTTAAAAACAATTAAAATAAAGTCAAAAGTGAATTAAAATGGAATCTAACTAAAATTTAATGTATAAATAATAACATTCATAAAACAATGAAAAGAATATGGATATTGAAGAAAAAGTGTTTAATACATTTAAATCAGTGTTTTAAAGAGAAATCAATTTCCACTTGGTAACTTTTTGAACAAAAATATTGAAGGAAAAAACATGAAATACATTTATAAACAACTTGTAATTATGAAAATTTGTGATAAAAGACATCCTTGAAAATGTTTTTACACTACCAAAAAGAAAAAATATGGTGAAAATGCAATAATTATCAAATAAAATAAATTGAGATGAAAAACAATAGAAACCTGAGATAAAAAGTTTAAGAAATTTTCCACTTTTTCCATATGTTCTTTGTTGCAGAAGTACTAGAGTTTCCCACACTCAAAAATTGAACAATAAATGAAGTATGACATTAGGTTATTTCATATAGGAGGTATTCCATTTTTAATGATAGATGACTCTGTATTCCCTTGATTTCTAGTGTGTTTTTGAAACTACGAAGGACCGCTTTTGAGTATTCTTTGAAAAGCCTGATCCACCTCATGTTTTGTTCCTATGTAATTAATAGATAAAAATATTTCATTTCAAGAAGAATGTGAAAAATAATTTTTTCTATGTTATAAAGTAAAAGAGAATGTTTTTATAAGGAAAAAGCAAACATTTATGTTTGGGATAATTTGATGTTTCTGACTTTGTTTTCACTTCACCACATCATTTTTCACTTTTTATTCTCTTTTTATTATCAAAATAATGTATTTTGATAAATAATTATCAAATTTTGTTTTTTGGACATCATTAATAATAAAAAATTCTGTCCAAATATGATTTTTAATGTTTTTCGTCATTTATTAATTTTAAAATTAAATAATTCATTCTATTTTAACCACCATTTTTTGTTATTTTGTTTTTGTTTAAACAATAATTTTTCATTTTTTATTATTTTTATTATTATACGATTTATATAATTAGTTATTATTTTATTTTTTTTCACTACATTTATATTTATTCATCAATTTAATTAATTCATTATTTTGTATTATTTTATTAAATAAAAATAAATTTTAATTTTTGAAACTTAAAAAAATAATGTTTCAAATTTAATTTTTTTCAATAAATAATTAGTAATATTTAATTTTATTTTAATTCTAAGAGTTTATTAATTATTTTAACGAACTAATTATATAACTAATTTATGAAAACTAAAATTAAATATTTTTTATCATTTTAAATTATTTTTTTGTATCAATTGTAATCTAAATTTTTCAGTATGTTAAATAATTTTTAATTTCGATTATTTTGAGTTCAACAATTTGTCAATGTGAATTTAAATATTAATTATTATTTTTTTGATTAAATTATATTTAGTTAGATTGAATTTCATTAATAATTTATAATTAATTTAAATGTTAATATTTTTTAATTGGTTTTATTTTTTGTTTGTTTGTTTTTTTTCTTTAGGTGTTGTTGTTTCCATACCATTCACCCACTATTAGAATATTTCCCCCACTGTTGGTCGATGCCAAAAATGATTTATTTACCCACGAACAACCTTCAAGTATTGTTGGACCATACCAGATGTTGCATGCCAACCCATCGCTAGAGGACCCAACAATGAGTCCCAAACCTCCATTGGCACTCCTACAACAGTGACTCCTACGAGTCACCATTGCGATATCCATCCTCCTCCAACGGTGATTCATCCAAGTCTGCGCCTACCACTTCTCCATACACTACCTAACAGTGACTCACACTTTCAATATTTCCATCATTCTCAAATATAGTGTAAAAAACAAATATCAACAACACCAACATACAAAAAACACCAAAATCACAAACAATCCAACAACAAAAAAAGGACCCAATCATAGATCCTATAACATAAAAAAATCACCCAATTTTTCTACATCTGAAACAAACAAGATTTCCAAAACAAAAAATATCAGAATTCCTAGCCCCAGTCTAACCCTCCAATGAAGAATCAATACATCAATGAACCTATTGAAGATGAAATTTAGACAACTAAAATGGATGATCACTATTGGTCAAGATGTCCCACTACCACTGCAACTACTGTATTCCATTGTTGAATCCCTCCTCAATGAATCTTAGGAAGTCGAGTGCACCACTCGAAGTTGAAAGCCCCACCATCTGAACCCAATATTGATTCCCCAAGCCTCTATACATAGTCCTCCACAGAATCTACACTGTAGTTCCATCAATCTCTCCGTCCTTGCTCATTCTGCACCTCTCCTCTCCCCCTACCCAACCACTGAAGTTATCCCCTCCCCTGAACGAATCCCCTTCCTTTTTTCTTGTTATGTACTAACTACCACCTCCCCCTTAATTTATTCTATTATTTTATTTATATTATATATAATGACACATAAAATACATAATATAATATATATAATAATAATTAAAAAAATTAATGTAATATAATAATAATATAATAATAAATTTAAATGGATTATTTTTATTATGTATATATAAAACTTTTAATACATGTATTTATATACATAAATATTTAATTAAATTATATATATATACTTAATAATTTAAACAAAAATAATATACATATATTTAAATATATCTCTCTTTATTTATTAATACATATATTCGTCTATAAGTATAAGTAGTAATAATAATAATATATTAATGATAATAGTTTATAACATACGTTGTTTTCCATTGTTTGGAACAGGAGAAGGTGATCATTGGTGGAATTAAATGTTTATCAAGGAGGTAGTTATAATAGAAGATGATGTTGGGAAAATTTTAGGGGTACAAGGGTTGTTAAAAGAATTTAACCTCATATATATTTCACTAGAGTTAGTAATGTTCGTGTCAAAGAACACCACATGGATTGTAGTTTTCTGCCTATATTTAATGTTCTATTGTTATTTTTGTTAATTCAATTTCTAAATAATGGGATCTATTACTAATATTTTTTCGAACCCCATAAATGGGAACCATATTCGACACTGGAGATAAGCACCCAACCCCTACATCTTATTTATTTTCACTATTTATGTTTTTTCAATTCGGTAAATATATTTAATATATCTCAGTTTTCAATTTCAATTGTTGTTTTTGGTTTGTTATTCATTATTTTTCTTATGATGTAAAATATCTAGTAATGGAGATTAATTTTGTGAGTCCAAATTCAAGAATTTAATCTCAACGCTTCATGGATATCTGCACTCTAGGAAGATAATCAATTCTTCATCACTCTAAGAAGACTATAAAGGTAAATTGGGGAATGCAAGAGTATATTCTTTCCCTGGATCATTTTATTTCTTAGTTTCACTGGATCTCTTTTCCCTTCTGATCATAACTCAATTAATAGAGCTTTTATGTGAGGAATTTGTGATTTTTTCTCCTTTGATGATCACTTTAGTCATGAAAAGATTCTTAGATAGAGTGATTTTATTAGGAGATTTATTTTATATAGGGAGAGTTATTGTGTGGTGGAAGAGATTCTATGTATGAATGGTCAATGTTTTGGGTAAGATAAGTGTGTGAATCAAGCTGTAAACCATGAGCTAAGTGATTTTAGAGTTTTTGGTTTTATCCTTAAAAAGATCTATGATATGGAGTTGAGGGTGGATCGACTAAAGTCTGGACTTGTTCTTGGTGACCATTTTCTATTTATTTATATCTTTTCCTATTTTTTGTGTTGTTTTATTTTATATAGTATTCTTATGTTCATTAATTGTTTCTTATCCTATTCTATATTTTCATCTCTATTTCATGTGCTTTTTATTTTCTTCTTTCAAAAAATTAGAAACACAAAATGATTGTCAAAAATACTACTATTGATGTCAACACTCTTTCCTTGAGAGAGAACCTAAGGTTAGACATTGTAATATATCATGGGTCATATAAATTTATCTTTGACTATCCACACAATAAGGATGTTATCAAATCCTGGCACTGTTTCTTGGGGAGCAACGTTTTATAATGTAATTTATCTAATTTTTTCATTCAAAAAACAAAAAAAAATTAAAAAAAACATAAAAAGAAAAATAATGAGACCACCTCAACCAAAAAAGGATTATGTTGGGTTTATAACATATAGAATTTGGTAAGAATTCTACATTTTTTATAAAATAGTATTGAAGAACTAATTGATTAAATTAAGGAGTAGATACCAAAAATGATAAAATCATTAGTTATGGAACCTAAATAATTTTCACTCATTTTCCCTGAGTTCTATATCATAGAATAACTAGAGTTTCCCACTTTTTAAATTTATCCACCACTAGAATCACATATAGAGTTACAAGATCCACATTCTATGCATATTTTCAAGAGGATTTTTTAGAGTATAAAAGATATAAGAAATGTCTAACTAGATTAAGATGGATGACTTTTTGAAATTATTTTTATTTCCAACACTTCATTTGAATATTTTATGAGTTCTAAATTTCATATTGATTTTTCATTAAAATGGTCGAACCGGAATAAATAATCCTCTCATTTTCTTTGAAATACACTACACCTAAGGTAGTTTGTTTTATAAAGTGGATGAAGGAGGTTGACTACATCACTCATGACCCTGGAATTCTCTCAAGGGAACTAATTACTCATGTATAATATCAAGATGACCAAACATAAGTAGTGTTTCATTTTTTTGAATAAGATTTTATTTTATATGATTTTACCTATTTTTATAGATGGTTATAACTTTTATTCTCCCTATGTAGGTTCTAATGAGTTAGTTGAGATATGTGCTTTCCCGAAGAGTCTTAAGGAAGCAACACATGTAGAAGAAAAATAAGGGTTCCTAGAAATCTGTATGGGTGACATAGAGTTTGTTGACACATTTTCTGTAGTTAATAATGATAATTTGTTTTTGATTGAACTAGAGGAAAAGTCATAGCCAAGAGTTACAGTCTCACAATCTGTGAACCATTTTCCTCATTTTGAAGAAGAGGGGAAGTACCCCTTGATTTTTTCCTGTCCAGGACTCCTCAAGTTATCCACACTAAGGAAATGGATTTTATGGAAGTTGAAAAAGGTGTGGTCCACAGGCTATAAGTCACTGACATTGGAAAGAATAAAATCTCATGGTTCTTAAGTAAGAAGCCACAACCCTCATCATACTTGGGTTGATCCACTAATTGTCCGACTATGGATAGTCAAAATATAGAACCCCTTCAGGGTTTTATCCCAAGATTATCCGTTTTCATTTCCTTATTTAATATCTATATACTTTTTGTTTTACTTTATGTGGTTTTTAATAGTATTAAAATAATTAGTTAGTTATTGCATGTGTAACTCAAACAAAACCAAATGGAGTAAGACATATGATTCACAGGATTAAACATCATAACTCACTCTATGGTTGAATCTCAAATTGATCTCAAAATCATGAGGACTAATGATAATATTTTTACAATTGTAGGGACTTGAATAGACTATACAGCAAAAATCTATATTAAATGATATTAGGGAGGACCCATGTAGATGAGAAAAAAAAAAGAAACATCAACTTCAAGGGGGTGTTTCTTTTTCATTTTTACATTTTAATTCATTCATATTTCATCCTATTTTGAATTAAGTGCGGGGTAATTCCACCTTTATTTTTTAAACTTTTGATTTTTTCTTCTTGCTGAGTGATATCATACACCAATATAATTAGTAAAAAAATATATTTTACTACATTGTGAACCATTCTTACACCCACTATTTTCATTTTCATTGAATATCTACTAATAAATATTTACCATTAGCCTTCTTTTTGAACTGAATTGAGAAAAATAATTTTTCTGTTTATAAAAACATAAAGAATTAAAATTTCAAAACCAAATGAGTGCTTTATATGATTTTGGGGGCTAGTTGGGTTTCTTTTATTTATGTTTTTTGTATTCTATTTTTGTTTTTGTTTGGAGTTATTTTTTAAATTTCACTGCAACCCCTTCACAATCCTTTAACCTTTTAATTTACCATCTATTCTGAACATAGTTGTATTCCACCTTGAGATTCACCATTGGGGAAAATTTTGAGTTTTAAGTGTGGGGGAGAGGGGTGTTTTTCTCATTTCAAATCCCCCTTGATTTTTTTCAAAATAGGCTCAAAATAGTTCAATTTTTTTCAAAAAACAATCTGTAACAAATTGACAGTTCTTAGGGTTTAATGTTTACATAATTTTAGTTCTGCCTAGTTTATAACAACAAGCTGGTTGTTTGGGGTTGCACTGATTTATGTGATATTTGAGGATGTGTGATTTATTAATTGAGTTTTACATTATATTTATGCATATTATATTTATGAACTAAGAAAGTGAGTGATATAGTATAATTATTTTTAAAAAATGATCATAACATTTAGGACCATTAAATTGGAATAGGAAATTAGGGGACAAATTATTTTAAATAAATAGTTATCTCCTTAGGGATCCAACTCAAATGGTAATGTTATAATTCCTTTAAAACAGGAGTGAATGATAAAATTGGATCCCATGGTGAATCTTTAAGACTATAGGTTATGATTGTTTGTTCTATCCCTCTGTATATATCAATAATTTCTTTTTTATAGTGATTTTTATATAAATGGTTTGGTAAAAAAACAAAACAAAAAAACATTACAAAAGATCTATTATGTTCCTCGTAGTAAAAAATTATTTCATTTAGGATAGGGGAATTTTGGACCCATATAGAGAAGGGGACAATTTAGTTTTTTGAAGATCATTTTAGTTGTATCAATATAATTATTCAATAAAAATTTGATCTTCTATTTTTTAGAACCTTGGAGGAAGTGAAAATTGATGGTGCCTTTTGTTAATATTTTATTTCCACTGTATCTAACAAACATCAGTCTTATAATTGGAACATGAACTAGAATTGAAGTATGATGGTAGGTGATCTCTTATAGGAGGCATGCAATTTTCAATGATGGATGAGTTATTGTGCCCTTGATTTCTAATTTTTTCTTGAAACTATACATAACCACCTTTGAGCATTCTTTGAAAATCCTAACCCACCCTTTATTTTGTTCCACTGTAATTAACAAATAAACATTCTACTTTTTTGCTGAATTTGAAAAATCTGTTTTTCTATTTTATAAACCCAAAGAGCATGCATTTATTTTAGGGAAGAAAATTTAAGTGTGGGGGAGTTTTATAGAGATTATTTTTTTGCACTTTATCATATCTTTTTTCACTGTTTATTCTATTTATATTAACAAAATAATGTATTTTAATTAATAATTATCAAATGTTTACCATTTCTTACATTACTAATAAATTTTGTTGGTCAAATGTATAATTTAGTTTTTGTTTTAGACAAGTTTAATTTTAAAATTAAATACTTCACTCTTTTTTAGACACCATTTTTATTCTTATTTTTATTTAAATAACAATTTTTCTTTTTTTATTATTCTATTTCTTCTATTATTTCAATAATTAGTTTTTTATTTTATTCTATTTTCATTACTTCTATATTTATTCACCAATTTAATAAATTCTTTATTTATATTTTTAAATAAAAAAATTTCAATTTTTTCATAACTTTTAAAAATTAAATAAAGTCTTACAATTTAATTATTTTCTTCAAATAATTACTATTATTTATTTTTTAATTTATTTCTATGATTTTATTGTTTTCTTTAATTAATTAATTTATTAATTAACTTAATCAAACAAAATTTAAACATTTTTTATTGTTTTAAATTACCTTAATTATAACAATTTTAATATGAATTTTTCAATATGTTGAATAATTTTTAATTTTAATTATTTAGTTTTAAACAAATTTTTAATGTGAATTATAATATTATTTAAAATTTTTATTTATTTATTTATTTATTATTAATTATGTTGATTCATATTAACAATTGTTAATTAATTTAATTGTTTTTTTGATTTATATCCCTTTTTGTTTTCGTTTTTATGTGATGCTTCCACCATGCCATTCTACCACCGTTAACCTTCTGCACCCACACTTGGCAATTGGCAATAGTGACTCATTTACCTACTACCAGCCTTCACCCACCATTACACCATACCCAATGGTGGCTACCTTCCCACTGATTAAGGACCCAATGTTGAGTCCAAACCCATTATTTCCACTCATGCTTTGGTGACTCCCATGAGTCTCTGTTGCACCATCCCACCTCCTCCAACGATTGCTCGTGGGAGTCACCACCAACCGCTTCTCTAACCACCACTGAACTATGACTCACGTAGTCACATTTTCCCTCATTCTCAACTATAGTAGAATAAAAAACATCAATAGAAATAATAAGAAAAATTAACCACCAGAAAAAACAATCCAATAATAGAAAAAATGTTTCAAATAAGGGATCAGCAAACACAAAAAAAATCGCCTAATTTCCTATTATCTAAACAAACCGATATTTCAAAATCAAGAAAAAATATGAATACACAGCTGCAATCAGACCCAAAGTTAAAGCATCAAATCATCATTATAGATATTAAAGAATACCTCCACACTACTACTCTAGATGTGCACTGTGGATGAATATGCCTCATTTCCATTTATACTCCTATTGTCCACTGTTAAATCCCACCTCATTAGATCTGATGAGGCTGAGCATGCCATGCCGGATGAACCCAAGCCTGATTTCCCAAGCCTCTATGTGCAACTGTTTACAACCGCCTCCATAATGACCCTATAGCCCCTTCCTTATTCAGCCTACACCTCTCCTCTACCCCTGATCAACCACTGAATCCTTCCCCTCCTCTCACTGAACCCCCATCCATTTTCCCTACTCTGCATGAACTACCCCTTCCCTTCCCTTCATTTATTTTTTATTTATTTTATATATAATAACATATAATATACATAATATAATATATATAATAATAATTAAAATAATTAATATTAAATAATAAAAAATATAATTGATTTAAATAGATTAATTATATTAAGTATATATATATATATTAATACATTTATTTATATACATAGTTATTTAATTAAATTAAATTATAAATATAAATAGGTTTACATATATATAATAATAATTTTAATAAGAAAAATTATAGGCATAGGTAAATACCAATGTATTTATTTATTAATAAGTATATATATTTTTTATAAATATATGTAATAATATTTATATATATATATGTTATTGATAATAATTTATGACATGATTTTTTTGTTGTTTTTTGGCATAGGGAAGGAGATCATGTTTGGAAGGAAAATATAATCATAGAGGAAATTATAATAGAATTTGATCATGTGAACATTTAATGGGTGCAAGGGGCATTGAAAGATGTTGTTACACTCATAGAGCTTTCACCGAAGAGTTGGTAATGAGTACATCAGAGCAAGCCACATGGATTGGAGACTATTTCCTCTAGTTCTTGTTTTATTTTTATTATTTTTATTTTTTTCCTTTTTAGAATAAGAGGATATATTCCTCATCTCTTGTTTTAGAAACAATGAAAATAAGAAATATCATAAATAATGGATACAGGCACCACACTACAACTTCTTCTTTATTTATATTGGTTTTTTTTTCTATTCTATAAATAGTTTGTTTCTATCTCTTTTTACAATTTCAAATGTGATGTTTGGTTTCTTCTTCCTTTTTTTGTGCTAAGATATCGAATCTATAGTAACAGAGATATAATTTAAAATTCCATATTCTGTAATTGATTCTTAACGCTTATTAGAGATCTGTACTTCATGACGATCATCACTTTGAGGAGCTCGTGAAGGTAAAATATAGTGTGTGAGAGTAGATTCTTTCCCTAGATGAGTTTCTTTCTCAATTTCACTTAATATTTCCCCCTTATTCTTTCAACTCTTTCAATTGGGTGGTTAAGTGGGGATTTTGTGATTTTTTATCCTTTGACGACCACTTCATTCTGAATGCATTTTTTTGTTGGAGTAGTTTCATTATGAGATTTATTCACTATTTGGAGAGTGATTATGTGGTGGATACAGTTATACACATTAATGCTCAATGTTTTGGGCGAGAGAGGTGTCTGAATTGAGTCATCGACCATGCACTAAGTGAGTTGAGAGTTGTTGGTTTTATCATTAGTGGTTTCTCCATTTTTTCTATAAAAAACTAAAAAACTACAAACTCAAAAAACATAAGAAAATGGTTAAACCACCTTGATCCTTAGAGGATTATTTTTGGATTCCTACATAGAGAATTAGGTGAAAATTCATCATTTTTTATACATATGGTTTTGAGGAACTAATTGAGGAATTTAAGGATTCGAGACCACAAGCTTTAGAAGCCTTGGTTATGGAACTTAAACAATTTTATCAACTTTTCCTTATGTTATATATTACATATTAATTAGAGTTTCCAACTTTTAAAATTGTACTTCCACTGGAATAACATTTAGAGTTGAAAGATCCAAATTCTGAGGATATTTTCAAGATCCGACAAGATATAAGAAATGTAGCACTAAAGGAATATAGACATATTTGGTATTATCAACGTATTTCCAACACATAATTTTATGATTTATTGTGTTCTAAATTTTAAAATGATTTTACATGACTCATCTGGTCAAAAAATCGTAAAATATTCTCCCATTTTCTTTGGAAAAAAATATTCCTAAGGTGGTGTTTTTTTAAGAGGGGGTGTAAGAGGTTGACTAATGCATTCCTAACCCTATCATACTCCTAGGGGCACTGATTACACTTAGAGAAGAAAAATATGAACAAGATCAGTATTAATTTTATTTTATTGAACATTATTTTTTTTATAAGATTCTAACTTTTTATAAATTATTCTAATTTAGAATATACCTTTTTAGTTTCCAAGGAGTTAGAAAATCTACATTTTTTCCAAAATATTCTTGAGGAATTATCACATTTTGGAGAATAATTTGGGTGATTTGAAATGAGTTGGGTGCTACAGAAAGTGTGGAAAACATTTATATAGTCAATGAGGAAGATTTTATTTGGACTGAACCATAGTAAAAGTAAAAGTCACACCCATGAGTTGAAATATCACAACCTAAGAACCCTTATCCTCATGATGATGAGTATGGGACATACCCCTTCAATTGGTTTTCCTCGCAAGTTATCCACAAGTAATCCACTACTAAGGAGATGTATTTTCAAAAAAGTATACCAAGGTATACTCTTTAAGATGCAATTCAATGTAGCTGGACAGTCAAAATACAACACCTATTAGGTTGTTTGTCCCAATATTGTACTTTTTTATTTTTTTCTTTAATTTATTTATTCTTTTTTTTAACTTGTGTGGTTTTTCATAATAAGAAAATAATTAGTTGTTACTCCATGTGGTAATTAGACAAAATAGAAGGGAGAAGCACATTGAATTCACAAGATCATACTACCTAACTCATTCTTTGATTTTAGTTAAATTTGATATATAAATGTTGAAGTCTAATTTTAATCTATTTAAACCTATAGTGAATTGAATAGATAAGTAAGAGAAATATTTTTAGTTATAAAAGGGAGGACCCATGTGGTTGAGCTAAAAAATAAGATTCAATATCATGGGAGTGTTTGGTTTTAATTTCTTTATTTTAATTCACTCATATTGTTATGTTATTGTGAATTATATGTGGGTTAATTATTCACAAAATTTTTTAATTTATGAATTTGTGTTCTTACTTGGTGTTATTTTTCTAGAATCTACTGAGTTGAAAATTATATTGATCTGTATTTTGAAACCTAATTGCACCCACTTATTTTATTTTCATTCCAATAGTGGTGAACAACATTGATCATCATGATTCTTTTTGAACTTAATTAAGAAATATCATATTTATATTTATAAACTCTTAATGTATGCATTTTTTAAAAACAAATTGACATTAATATGCTATTGGTGACTGGTGGGGTTTCATTTATTTATTTTTTTCTTTTCCCTTTTGTGTGGAAAAATATTTTAACTTCAATGCTACCACTTTACAAACCATTAACTACTGAATTTCCCATAAATTATTAATGTAGATATATACAACCGTGAGAGTAAACATTGAGGGAAATGTTACATTTTATGTGGGGGAGAAGGTTCATTATCTCACTTTGAATAAACCCTTGATAATTTATAAAATAATGGTCAAATATTTTCAATAAATTTAAATTTATTTCAAAAATATTCGAAAAAATACCAAACTAATGGTTCTTATTATTCAAGTACATCAAAATTCAGTCTTTCCTAGTGGATAAAAACTTGTTGGTTTTTGATTGTTGCATTGTTTTCTGAAATTTTTGAGGATATATTATTTTTGTGTCTAGTTGTACAATTTCTTTATATATATTATCATTAAGAACTAAGAAAGGGAGTGATATAATATAGTTATTTGTGAAAATATAACCATAAATTTAGTGAATTGGAAACATTAACTCAAACATAAGAGACTCAGTTTTTTTACCAAAATAATCACCTTTGGGATCTAAATCAAATGGAAATATTATAAGTCATTTTAAACTAGGGTAAAATGGAAAAATTGGATCCCATAGTGAATCCTTAAGACTTTAGGCACTGGTTGTGTGTGATAGCCCTTTTTACACATTAATAATACCTATTAGATAGTTCTTTTCACATAGATGGTTGGGTGAATTAAAAAAAATAAAAAAAAGTGAATAGAAGTTTAAAATGAGTTCATTTAGGTGAGGAGATTTTTTAGCACAGTTGAAGAAGGGGAAAATTGATATGTGTGTAGATCATTTCAGTGGTATAAATAAAGTGATTCAATAAAAATTTGGACTTTTATTTTTTAGAATTTAGAATGAAGTTAAAATTAAAGCTTCCATTTGTTAAAATATAATTTCCAATTTTTCTAATCTTTTATCACTCATATAATTTGAACATGAATGTTATTTGAAGTATTATTATAGGTAATTTCAAATATGATGCATGAGATTTTGGGTGATGGATGAGTTAGTGTGCCCTTGATTTCTAGAGTGTTTTTGAAACTAGGAAGGACAACGTTTCAGAATTATTTGAAAGCCTAGCCCACCACTGGTTTTGTTTCTATGTAATTAACTGATTAACAAGGTTCATTTTAAGATAAACATGAAAAATATAATTTTTTTGTTTCATATACTCAAAGTGCATGCATTTTTTTAAGGACAAACCAATATTTATGTTTTGGAGATTTTGATATGGCATATTTTGTTTTCACATTGCAACATCATTTTTCACTATTTATCCTCTTCGTATTATAAAAATAATGCTTTTTAATTAATTATTATCCAAAGTCACCACTTTTTAATTTATGATAAAATAATTATTTTTTTGTTCAATTATGTATTTTGTTTTTTGTTTTAGTCATTTTTTATTTCAAAATTAAATAAATCATTCTTTTTTTACCGATTTTTTATTATTTTATTTCTATTTTATTAATAATTTTTCATTTTTTTTTCTTTTAATTATGTCATTATTTCTGTAATAATTTTTTTCCTTCCTTTTTTCATTACTAATATATTCATTCATCAATTTAATTATTTAGTTATTATTATTTTGTAAATAAATAAATTTCACATTTATTTTTGAAACATTATAAAATTAAATTAATTTTATCAGTTTAAATATTTTCCTTAATTATTTATTTTCATTTAAACAATTGATTTTGTTAATTATTTTAATTAATTAGTTAGTTGTTTAATTTTTGTAAACTGTCCTAAATTATTTTTTTGTATTTAAAATAAATTTTATTCTACAAATTTTAATATGAATTTTTAAAACTATTGAATAATTTTTAATTTTGATTATTTGGGTTTGAACAATATTTAAATTTGAATTTCAATTTCAATTTCATTTTGTATTGATTAATTTTGAGTTAATTATAATTAATTGCATTATTAGTTTTTAATTGTTAATATTTTCAAAAAATGTCACTTTTTTTTTGTTTTTGTTTTTCAGTGATATTTCTGCCATTCCATTCTCCCACCACCATCCTCCTACACCCACCATTGCCTGTTGCCAAATGTGACTCATTTGACTACCTCTAGCCTTTACCCATTAATAGACTATATGAGACGGTGGATTCCAACCCACTACTAGAGGACCCAATGGCGAGTCCCAACCCACCATTGGAACTCCTGAAATGGAAACTCTTATGAGTCACCATTGTGCCATCACTCCTCCAATGGTGACTCATGGGATTCACCACCAGCCGCTTCTCAAGCCACCACCTAACAGTGACTTGCACCACCACTGTTTCCATCCATCTAAACCACAGCAGAATAAACAAACATCAACTAAAACAAAAAGGAAAAATCATTTGATGCATAACAAATCCGACTAAAGCAGAATTAAACCATATCGAAGAGCACATAACCCAAACAAATCACCCAATTTTTCAAGAAAAACCGAGATCTCAAGATAAACAAATCAGAATACCCAGCAGCAATTGAACCAACCGTTGAAGATTCATGCCTTCATTGCACCTATTATCTAATGATAATAATAATTGATATAGTTAATATAATAATAATCGAACCCACCCCCTCCTCTCAATGAACTCCCTTCCCAGTTTTACCTTCTTTTTGCGAACAACACCCCCTTCATTTATTCTAATTTTTTATTTTTATTATATATAATAAGTTATAATATATATAATATTTTATATAAAGATAATAATAATTAACATAGTTAATATAATATAGTAATAACAATAATACAATTAATTTAAATAGATTAATTATATTATATATATATAAATTAATATGTGCATTTATGTACATGATTATTTATTTAAATTAAATTATAAATATAAATATATATTTAGATACATTTATAATAATTTTAATAATAAAAATTATAGGTATCTATAAATATCTATTTATTTATTTATTAATAATTATATTTTTTATCAATATAAGTAATTAATATTAATATTTATATATTAATGATAACATTTTCTAAAGCGGTTCATTTTATAATGTTTCGCATAGGGGAAGGTGATCGTGGGAGGAAATAAAAGCTGATAGTGGAGGAAATTTTAATAAAATATGATCAGAGTAAAATTTAATGGGTACATGAGTCATTGAAATAAGTTTTTACACTCACAATGATTTCACTAATGAGTCAGTAATAAGAATATCAAATCATTCCATATGGATTTGTGTCTACTACATGTAGTTCATGTTTTATTGTTTTTCAGTTTTTTTCATTTTATGAATAATAGGAGCTCTTCATCCCCTCTTATTTTATGACCCTCCAACATGAGAACCATCTTCCATACTAGAGAAATGTATCCCACTCCTTGTTATTCATTTTTACCATTTTTGTTTTTTTAGTTTCAATTTTGTGAATATTTGTTTTCCATCTATGTTTACAATTTCAATTATGATTTTTTGATTCACTCATTTTTATTTTTTGATGTGGTCTTGAATATCTAATAATGGGGATCTTATTTTTTAATCCAGATTTGGGAATTGAATCTTGATGCTTCCCAGAGATCCTCACTTAATGACGAATGTGGGTTCTTTATCACTCTGAGGAGATCGTTAAGTTAGGTTGGGGTGTGTATGAGTAGATTCCTGCCCTTGATTAGTTTCTTTATTGATTTCCCTTGACATTTCCCCATTATTCTTTAACATTCTCAATCTGGTGATTATGTGAGTGTTGTGAGATTTTTTCTCCTTTTAAAATCACTTCAGTTATGATGAAATTCTTTGATGGAGTGATTTTATTTGGGTATTTCTTCACTATTAAGACAGTGCTTGTGTGATGGATGTAACTCTATGAAAAATAGGTAAATAATGTTTTGAGAGAGAGGTCTGTTTGTTGAGCCATTTAACACACACCGAGTGATTTAATTTGTTTTTCTTTTATCCTTAAGAAGATCTATTATAGGGAGTTGAGGGTTGATCGAACTAATTCGTGACTTTTTCTTGACGACTGTTTTCTCAATCTTTATGTCTTTACTTATTTTTCATGTTTCTGTTTCTCTATTCTTCTTATGTTCATTCATTGTTTCTTATATCTCAATGTATTTTATCATTGATTCATATTATTTATATTTTCTACTTTCAGTGTTTAAAAATATAAAATTATTTTATGAAATACCACTAAGGAACACAATATTTCTTATTTGAGAGAGACTCTGCGGTTACCTATTATGAAATATATTGGGCCTTATAATTATACCTTTGACCATCCTCATGAATATTATGTCATTATGAACATGCCTATAAAATCTTGGGAGATATGGTTATTATAATCAACATTTTCTTCAAAAACTATTATGAAGGATTATAACATATGATTTTATAGAAGTTTACTAGATTAGAAAACCTAATAGTAAAATGACCATAAAAAACCTATATTGATTATAAGTCTCATAAGTTAGGTTATTCATATAATTTATGATTTATTTCTTCTAATATAATATTTACCCTTTGTACATTTACTAATTTACCTATTATCATCCCTAAATTTTTTTAAAGTAATGGATGGGCCAAGCATGAACCGATATAACAATGGATGTAACAGAAAATATAGTGATTATCTCAACCTTCTACCTATTGGGATGAGAACTAGGGTTAGATATATTTTAACTATTTCCAGTCAACTATCATGACGTATGATTAATACAGTGAACATAGTTGAATTCTCTATCACACCAAAGAAGACAAGGATGAAGTCATATAAAAATTCGGGAGAAAAAGATAATGAAGGAAAAAAGATACAATTTCCTTCAAGTCAAAAATGTGGGAATATGCACACTAGGGAATTTATAAATATAATTAGAAAACATTGTATATGTAGGAAAATATGGCATAAATAATCTAGTTTCCAAAGTAAAATGAGTCATTCACTTAACTCAATAATGGAAGAATATTTTCATTTTAGTTTACTTAATATATTAATATTAACATTTCATTTGTAATTTTAACTTCTGTCACATCTGTCATTTTTAAATTCTTAATTAAAGGTTTTTTTAAAAAATTTGATGACACAATTTTTTTAATGGGGGAGAATGTAACATCTGGAGAATTTAGTATATATATTTTCATTTAAATAATACTGTGTTTGATATCTTTTTTTTACATGTAGTAAAATTAATGATATAATACATTATTATATTAAAATAGTCATATTTAAAATATCATTATGATAACATATAGTATATCTATATATAATATAAAATATTAAATCTTTTAAATTAGAAAATTGGTTTGCAATAATACTTGAAACATTTAACCTTTATGGAATTTTTAAATAAAACCAATTTATCATTATTTTTTTAATTAAAATTTAAATATAATATTTTTGGAACCATAATTATATAACATTAAATTTATTTTTAATTTTATCATATCAAATTTTACTTATTATGAATTTTTGATCATTTTCTAAAAATATTTTTTTTTTCAATTGAAAATGTGGTTTTACGAATATATGAATTTTCATTAGTGTATCAATATATAATAATACCCTAAAAAGTCATAAAACCACTCAATTTATCAAATATTAAATGAATAATTATCATTATTCTATTTAAAATATTTTTTGAACATAAAACCACTCAAGAAAAATTATTTATTTCTTTTATTTTAATTAATTAATATTTTTGTAAAATTACTTTATGGATTTATTTTCATTTCATATTACCTTATTTTAATTTATAATAAATCAATTTATTTCACAAACATTATAAACATTAATATTTTTCTCAAACATAAATTTTATGCTTTAAACACGATTATCATAAAAAACAATTAGTCATTAAGTTCATTTTTTATAAAAGTAAATTTTATTAACCATATTAGTTTTAACTAATAAAATTAATATCATATATAGGATTATAATAATAAAATGAGATTGTATGATAAATATTAACATAAAAAGTTTTAATTAATTAACATGGGTGAGATTAAACGCTACCAAGGTAAAAGTACACTGGGGTAAAGTGAAAAGTAAATGGAAAAGCCATTAAATCACTCATTATTGTCTCCAAAATGAGTTTATCTGAGGGTTTTCTACCTTATCATGTCCTATACTCCATATTTTCTATGTATTGGTATCTTCTACCTTGAAATAGTGTATAGAAATAATTTAATAATTTAAGGTAATTCCAAAATTACCCTTCACTTCACTTATAAAATGTACCACTAACACCTCCTATTCACATACATATTCTATTGAATTACATGGTTAAAAAATAACCATTTTATAATCCTATAAACATATCACATTAAACTGATACTTTTTACTTATTTAGTTATCTTAATCCTTTCATTTCCAAGGATAATTCCATGGAAAATCAAAGTTCTCGACATGATTATTACTCTACTCTAAGTATTTTTTTAATTTTAATCTACTTAATATTTTCTAATTTTGTAAAAATAATTAATTTAGTATCATATGTATTCTGAAATTTCATTATATTAATTTAAAATCAATTATTCATTCATTATGAACCATCAACTAAGAAAAACAGACACATCAATCATGCGTACATGTAGACTAAAGACTTCACAGTATGATGTGATTTTTTTATCCTCATTTCCTATTTTGGTTGGTATAAATGATGGTTTTATTGAATAATTATTTTTTATGTCACATATAAAATTTTATTCTTTCACGGATTTCATTTACCTTAATTATATCCATTCATTAAGGAAGGAGATCGTTCAATATACATATGTGTTGACTACTGCCTGCTGGAACAACATGTCTAATTTCTCATAACCAATTGACATTGACATCCTTAAGAGTGTAATTAATGAACTACTGTGATTTTCATAAAATTTTTATAAATTTGAAATTATAAATATTCGTACACTTTCAGTATGTCCATACATTGGAAAATGGGTTTATTTTTTAAACTATGTATCATTTTACTAAACAGTGTAAATAACATATACTTAATCATCTTGACAAAGTGGTATTTAGCTAGAATGATGCCTAAAAATAATCAATTCAAATTTTTTTCATGGTTTTATCATGTTATTTATATTGATTAAATCTTGAATTTTCCCTTATAGTAACCACATGTAAAGACTATATAATCCATTTTATTTCCTTAGGTTTTGATGATATATTGATAAAAACTATGTAACAAACATAAATATGATTTTAAATATGTGATGGGTGGTCACAAAATTATATAAACCTCCAATACATTGGGTAATGTTTTCATATATTGATATATCATGGTGTTTGGGTAGTGATCCTAGACAACTATGATGCGTGGGAAGTTAGCCTAACCAATAATGTTATATTAATGAAGTCGGTAACCTTAATTTTTTTTATTATGTCACATTTATGTTTCTATAACATTCTTAGGATGTCATTAACGTATGTTATGATCATCATTTAATCCATTTTTTTATGGAATCATCTATTTATTTCATTTAATAAATCTTATGATCATTCTCATTATGATATCATGTTATGCCTCACATCTCTAAAGTAATGGTTTAATATTATGTTTACCCTTACTAAGAGTTTTACCTCACCCCTTTCTAATGTTTCCATATCCCCAGGTTATGAAAAGAAGTATTAAGTATATAAATTTGAGAATATTATCTTTTTTGGATAATTAATGGATGATGTTGAAGAATCATTATTGATTCATTAGATTATTATATATTGGAAAAAATTTCTCATTTTTTGAGAATACTTGAGATTTATTAATTTATGATTTATAATAATTATCCAAAACTCTAAACCTAATGGTATTTGTATTGTAAATGTGAAAAATATATTTTAATCATGGATGTGTATCAAAGATTGTGATTTATGTTATGGGTTTTTGGAACTCGATTTCGGAGTTTTCGTATGGGGGTGTTATATTTAAATGATTGTTTATAAGGATAACATAACATCTCATGTATCAGATAAATCATAATTCAAGCTATTTTTTGATTTTTTTAGGTGTTTTATTATGATGTATATGACTGGAGATTTAAAATTTTTCCTTGGTTCACATGAAATATTAGGAAGGCAGGAAACATTTATTTCTCAATCCAAATATACCACAGGGTTCTGAAATGATTTTTAATGCATGATTCTAGTGTGATGATGACAGTGATTTCAAATCAGATGGCATTTTCATGGGATGATAATGATGAAAAGGTTTATGTGATTAAATATAATCAAATCATTGGAAGCCTATTGTATATAACAACATCATGATTCAACATTGTGTTTCCCACTTATAAATTCTCGTAGTAAAAAATATGTCCCATGTAATTACGGATAATCTTCATAAAAACAATTCATCATTATATAAAAACATGGTTGTTTTAAATATATTATATTATAAAATGTCATTGAAGGATTTATTTGGATTTACATATAATGATTGGTCTCGTCCAGTGGATGATCATAAGTCTATATCTTGTGATAAATTATATATTATAAAACTATGTATTTCTTAGATAAGGATAAAGATTTAATTTTGTTGAGTGTTGTGAAAGATAATAATATCGTGCCTACTGATTTTTTTACACATTTTCTATGAATGAAGAAATAAATTATGGGTGTAGATTTTTATATGTTGTATATTATTGCAATAAATTGTGATTAATTTAGTGTGATCAATAAAAAAATAATATTCATCACTCAAGGATAGAGTACATAGAGGTAAAGTATCACATCATCAAGGTGAATATTGAAAAAAAATCTAGTGAAGTTAGAGTGTGCTCAAACAAAGAATCAAGTTATAAACACTATGACTAAGAAACAACCCAAGTCTGATTCTATGAGAAATTGGTTGGCTCATAGAGTCCAACCTTCTCCATCCAACTATATGGTTTAGAGAAGTGGCCCCCAAACCCCTATAGAATTTTTTATTTCAATATCAATATGATGGATCTCATGTGTAACTCCCTAACCCCAGTTACCCAGAGTCGGTGCATTATTTTAATACATTGGCATGATTACAAGAAATCAAGTCCTAAAGGACCAATCAGTTTATCAGTCTTGGAAAATAGATTACATTCATGAATGTTACATTACACTTCAAAGCATACAAAAAAACATAAATAATATTTCACAAACTTCATTATTCCCTTGGCTTAACACTACATATCAATCACAATACACTTCTTGGAATCCTGGGAATAATAAAACATAGAAAGGGGTGAGCTCAGATGCTCAGTAAGGATAACAATACAGCAGAAACCTTTATAAATAAGCATAAACATTTAAGGCAATGTATAACTAAAACAAAAGCCTTTTAAACTTGAACTTCATCATAATATGGAAAAAATAAAATGAAGTAATTCCATTTACTTGTTCACATGGATATTCTACTAGTCAAATAATCACATGCAATATCACTAACCACTTTCATAATGATAGAATGTATAATTCCAGACTATGATAACCACATAGTCAAGGCCTTGTTCCAAGACTACAAATAAGATTTTTTCAAGGCCTTGTGCCAAGACACTAGTTTGTCTCATGAGACTGACCGATGCATCGAGGAGCTATAGTGGGCTTCACCCATCACTTACTTAGTCTAATGCATTCTTCATACGAAAAGGTTATAACATAAACATTCGTATTAAAACTAGCATAAAAAATGTCAATACTTTCTCCATACACCATGAATGGTAAAAAATTACACATCCATAGTCAAACATATCACAAAACCTTTAATACAATATGGAAGATTTGTATCATAATAAATCATCTACAAACAAGTTTAAAATCCATCAAAGGATGTTGACATAGATGAAAATCATTTAGTAAATTCTTTGAGAAAAATATCCATTTTCCTTGAAAACTTTTAAAAGTCACACAATTTATAAAAGAATACATTTAAAGAAATTTTTTAATCAAAGTGTCCCATACCACTTTGAAACTTTTTAATGGAATTGACATTTTAAAAACATTCATGTCCATATAAATAAATCCTTAAAACCCATTTTGAAGACATGGACATTAATGAGAAAGATTTAGAAGAATAAATATTTAAAACATTTGAAATGATGTTTTAGTAAAAAAATTCCCTTAAATGCATCCCTTTGAAAATTCATTAATAAAACATCGACATGGATAATAAATATTTCCTAATAGATACTTAACTAAAAACAACCTCGGATAATAAAGAGATGGTGAAATTAACCCTTACCAATTTGGTAAAAAACAAAACATACACCCCATGAAAGATGTATCATACAATGAATATGTAAATACACATAAATTGAAGTTTATTACACAAATAATACAATTATGGGATGTACATATAGCACAAATAAGTAATAGTGGAAATATGGCATGAATCTCACAGGAATAATGAGTTAGATGAAAACCCCTTACCTTGCACTTTCCTTTAGTTGAGGGTACGTTTAACCTCCTATATGAAGACTATAGTATGATATTAAATTATAACAGAAACATATTAATATTTATTATATCATACATTGTTCATTTATTACTTTCTACTTCCAATTTAATAATAATTTCAATGTTGTATTAATATTTCGGGTAATAATCACTTTCTTTGTCGTACGTGTTTTAACTTTTTACTCTTGATTGTATCACTTAGATCATGATTTAAATACTCAAAGAATATAAAACATGATTTATATATCATAAATATTTAGAATATAAATACATATAATATAAGTATATATGGAATGGAAAACACCGTTTATGGAGATGGTAGTCCGTACGTACGCATAAACGTTGTCTCCGTTTTCATATAGTATTGAACGGATGTAAGTGAATAAGATATATGTAAGTACATAATTACATAATATATATAAATATATATCTTGAGAATCATTATTGTGTCATATATTAAATACATATTAGTAATATATATTTTTATAATCGTCGATGAATGGGGAACTTGGAAATGAATCTCATCGTGTCGTGGAGACGGTAATCCGTACGTACGCACGAGCGAAAATATCATTCTTTTGATATTAAAATAATATATAATTGTTTTCTATATCATATATTCAGCATCCTTATCATGTTATATTTTTTATTCATATCAAATACACATCATATTTATACCCATCCAAATAATAATGTATTAAATAACAATTACACCACGATATAGAGACGATAAGTCGTATGTATGCACATATGGTGACATGTCATTCAAAGGGTGGATAGAATGAATTAGGTAATACCATAATTATAATAACATCACAGTATATTGAATATACTGGAGATATTATTTTATAATGGAAACAACAAAGAAATATTAAGTGGAAGAAGAAATGAACTTGAAAGAGGGTGGTGAAATCATTACCTCTTCTTCGGGTTCTTCCTTTTGATTTGATCAAAAGGGATCCTTAGGTTGGATTTATGATCCAAATATGGCCTCTAGGTTGAATGTAGGATATTTTAGAGGGTATTTGGTCAGGTTTTGGATGATCCAAATGGCTGAGAAGGTGTGAATTAGAGTGAAGGGGAGTGCTCTTTTATAAGAGGGGTGAGGGGCACCTTAGGGGAAACATAAAATATTATTTTATAATAAATTCATATTTGGTTTATAATGGCTCCAAAGTATATTATTAAAAGACTAAGGTGGTTAGCGGTAGAAAAAAAACTCAACCAATAGGATTTAGACAGGTTTGGGTCACTTTATTAACCTTATCTTTTAGTTTTATCTCTTAGTTAATCAGTTTGACATTTACCATGTCACTTTATATTTTTATATTATATGGTTAATAAACGTACCCTATAATTCCAAGAGACCCCCAAGTGGTCCATTAATGATACAAATATCATTATATAAGTCATTTTCCAGAACCTTAGATTTTTAGGAATAGAATATCAATTAATAATATAATATTTGTTTTAAAAACTCATTTATGTCAATTTTGACATTATTAAATAATTGATTTTTGTTAAAGTCTTAAAAACTTTATTAGTTAGAACCAAATTAATTTAAGAAATACTAACATGTCATATTAAGCAATAAAATTCGTTTATGGCATCAAAACAATCAAATTTATTTTTTTAACATTTATAATACCAATTATTTGATTCTTTCATTAATAAGCAAAATAATGAAACATTATTGTGTCATAAATAAATTTAATTATTAATTGTATAAAAATTATAAATAAAATACCATTATGTATGAAATCATTCTAGATTTCTAATGAATATTTATATTCTATAATATATCATATATAACCCTATGTAAAAAAAATTTGTCTAAAAGATATATGCTTATGTCATTTTTGTATTTACTTTGACATAATTAATATAAGGAGTCATTATCACTTACAAGTAGCTCCATGGGGTCCCAAAATCGACCAAAATCTTCCCATGGACGGCCATGTATCATACAATAGGGTTAGGACATGTTTTAAGGTAATTTAATATTATTATAATATTATTTGGTTTCCCTTAGTTACCAGATTTACCCTTTAACCATGGTAAATAAAATATTTACTGAAGTAATTATTCAAAATGTCTAAAAATAAGAGTTTCCAATTTACACAATTTGTGCATACTGATTCCAAATATAGAATCCATTTTTCCAAATTCAAAACACAAAAGTGGAAGAAATTAATTTAAAATTAATTCCCATTTTCAAAACAAAAAACGTGTTTTTAAGAAATAATAACTATCAAATGATTGGCACTTGTTTATATCCTGTTTAAATGTGAAATTATTACCAATGACCAAAATTGTATTAAATGGTAAAAATATGTTTTAAATATACTTTAAAACCACTAAAATTCATAATTTATCACCATTAATTATTTCAAATAAAAAAGTTGGTTTTAATTAAAAATTATTAATTTTCACTATTCTTCAAAAATAGAATGTTTTCTAAAAAATTCCAAAATTTCACCCTGAGATAATTTTGAAATTAAAAATCCAAAAATTAAGTCCATTTTGAATGATAAAATTTATAAAATTTCAAAAAGTGGGTATTACTATTCTTAATGGCTATTTTGATTGGTCATGGTGTGTTAAAATCTCGAAGTTGCGTACAATGCAAGCTATTGCATTATTCAAAGGGTAACATACCATGGAATCATGGGGTGTTACATTCTCCCCTACTTCAATAAATTGTGTTCTTGCAATTTGAAAATTTTCTTCGAAAGTAAATGGTTGAAAATAGAAATACCTTTGTGGAAAACTCATATCGGAAATAGGGTTAATAAAAATATATCTTTAAAAGAAAGAAATAAATCTAAGTACAAAGGTCACCCGAGATATCTCATACTATGATTATATGAAAACAAGGATATGAAGGAGAAACAAACCATAAAGGTATGATGTAGATTTCTAGAAAACAGGATTAGGAGAAAGTTAACTACAAGAAAATTACAAACTTGTTATTGGTTAAATGGTCTTTGATTCCCCCGTTGGAAAGGTTAACCAACAACGTTTTTGTTTTAAGTTACCTTTCATAAAGTTGAGGAATTCATTTAGGAGATTTACTATGAATGTAAGAAAATATACTGACTTGTCATGTATACTTTCATTCTTTAATAATGTTTTACCACAAACCTATCTTTCACTCTAATAGTTAATTGAACACAAAAATATTCTATTTATCCTAACCGTATAGGGATCCAAAAATAAAATTAAAATTCATCTATCAGAACATAACAAAAACTACATTATACACTCTAGGGACTTCACGTAGTCTAGTGGTTGGTGATAAATCCCAATTGCACTATGTTTTTGGTTTCGATTCCCACAGCTTTGTCCGACGCGACGACTTGTCACACGGTTTGTGTGTTGTCCTTTTTATAAATATCCAAAAATAACTTTAATAACAGTATCCAACGTAAAATATAATCCATTCCAACCATTATACTTATCCAAAATACTTCTATAAACTCTCAGTCTAAAATTTATATGAAAGGTAAACGTAATGTAGATCCTTTTTACCCCGTAATAGCATGTGAATATCTCCATCATGTATTATTTTAAAACACTGAAACATCCCAAATTACCATAAAACCTTATTGATTACATTCATGATCCCTTATTTCTTATAGAATACTGGATATTCTTCATCCATCCAAAAATGTTTTAAACTCCAACAATGATGGAATATACAAATCTTTAATCAGTTTCAAGGCAATCAATAATATCCAATATAATTTACCCAAATCAACCATATCTTATTCCAAAATCAGTACCTAAATATTAGAACCATATTGAGGTTTATCTTTCCTTCAACCATGTAATTTCCATAAAGTTTAACTCTATGTAGAGTCACTTTTCTTAGTACCATAAAATCTCAAATCCTCAATGAAATAGTACTACAGTACAATCCTTATTTATTTAAAGCACATAACTGATACAACACTTCAATGAAATAATTCCAAAATAATAACATAAGAACACTAGTCATTACTCTTCATCTATGGTAGTATTATAACTTGATTATTATCCAATATAATCATTTGTGACATAGTCTGATGACTGGGACATTGGTTCAGTGTCCAAACTTTTTGCAGATGAATCATTGTACATTTGAAACCTTTTTTTACCCTTGAAATCACAATCTTAGTGTCCTATTTCTCCACACTTATAACATACTCCCATTCCCTTCAAGCATTTTCCAAGGTGATTCTTTCTATAGTTATCACATATGGGAAAATCCTTCTTTACCTTATTCCCTTTATCTGTCTTTATATCTACCATCTTTTCCTTCTCTGGCTTCCCTTCAAAGCCATAGGACTTCAAGAATTATTTACTTATCTTATCAACACATGATACTATTTATTCATATGATGATAATACATGGGAGACTATTTCGCTTCTAAATTCTGGCTTAAGTCCATGAAAGATATGATCTTTCTTACTCTTTGGATCATGCGTATTGTTGGAGTTCTCATTCCTTCTACTGGGCACCATTTCTAAACAATGGCATACACTTGATTAGTTTATGAACAGAAATACCTAATCCCAAACTTGTAAAACACTTGACATAAATTATACAGTTTATGTATATAATCCATAATCATAAAAATGTCTTCTTTGAGGAAGTATATATTCATAAACACTTTATAATGGATTGTAATGAAAATGATAATTATCCTAAGCATATCCCCCAGGAGTGTCTTAACCAAGAGTGTAGCAAGGCCCGTTGTCGTGCACCAGTTCTCGTTCGAGTCCAGTTCAAAGTGGTGTTTTCGGGTTTTACCCCTAGGTACATCTGTGCCAGAGCCACCTCTACCTGCTCGTATCCAAACAGGGATTTATTGCTCGGAAAACTCACAAAATCTCTAAAATATAAAAATTCTAGGAAGTTCTTCTATACTAATCCTCAAAGTCTATCTTAGGTCTATGTACTCTAATAATATTTTATCTAAATCTAGCTTCCAAGGTTATTGCTAAACTTCCTCTGATACCAACTGTAACGCCCTAACCCTAGTTACCCAGAGTCGGTGCATTATTTTAATACATTGGCATGTTTACAAGGAATCAAGCCCCGAAGGACCGATCATTTTACCAGTCTTGGAAAATAGATTGCATACATGAATGTTACATTAAACTTCATAACATACAAAACAACATAAATAATCCTTCATGAACATCATTATTCCCTTGGATTAACCCTGTATATCAATCACAATACACTTCTTGGAATCCTGGGAAAAATATAACAGAGAAAGGGGTGAGCTCAAATTATTAGTAAGGATAACAATACAGCGGAAACCTTCATAAATAAGAATAAACATTTAAGGCAATATATATCTAAAACAAAACCATTTTAAACATGAACTTCATCATAATATGGAAAAAATAAAATGAAGTAATTCCATTTACTTGTTCAAGTGGATATTCTACTAGTCGAATAATCAAATGCAATATCACTAACAACTTTCATAATGATGGAATTCATAATGCCAAACTATCATAACCACATAGTCAAGGCCTTGTGCCAAGACTACAAATAAGATTTTGTCAAGGACTTGTTCCAAGACACCAGTTTGTCTCATGAGACCTAGTGATGCATCATGGATCTATAGCGGGCTCCACCCATCACTTACAAAGTCCAATGCATTCCTCATACAAAAAGGATATAACATAAACATTCGTATTAAAACTAGAATATGAAATTTCAATAGTTTCTCCATAAACTATTATTGGTATAAAAATAAGACATCCACAGTCAAATATATCACAAAACCTTCAATACAATATGGAAGATTTGTATCATAATAAATCATCTACAAACAGGTTTAAAATCCATCAAAGGATGTTGACATAGATGAAAATGATTTGTAAAACTCTTTGAGAGAAATATCTATTTTTCTTGAAAACATGTAATAGTTACACAATTTAGAAAATAATATATTTAAAGAATTTTTTTTAATAAAATTGTCCCATTCCACTTTGAATCTTTTTAATGGAATTAAAATTTTAAAAACATTCATGTCCGTATAAATAAAACCTTAAAAACCATTTTGAAGACATGGACATTAATGAGAAAGATTTAGAAGAATAAATATTTAAAAAATTTGAAATGATGTTTTAGTAAAAATATCCCTTAAAATAATCCCTTTGAAAACCCTTTCATAAAATAGGTACATGGATATTAAATATGTCCAAGTAGATACTTACTTAAAAACAACCTCGGATAATAAAGAGATTGTGAAATTAACCCTTACCAATTTGGTAACTTAGGAAACATACACCCCATGAAAGAGGTATCATACAATGAATATGTAACTACAAATAAATTAAAGTGTATTACATAGAGAATACATTTGTGGGCAGTAGATACACCACACAAAAGGTATAGTGGCAACATGACATGAATCTCATAGGAATAAGGAGTGAGATGAAAACCCCTTACCTTGCACATTCCTTTAGTCGAGGGTACGTTTAACCTCATGTATGAAGACTATAGTATGTTATTAAATTATACCAGAACCATATTAATATTTATGATATCTTAAATTATTCATTTATGACTTTATACTATCCATTTAATAATAATTTCCATGTTATATTAATATTTCGGGTAATAATCGCTTTCTTTATCGTACGTGTTTTAACTTGTTACTCTTGATTGTGTCACTTAGATCATGATTTAAATAATTACAGAATATAAAACATGATTTATATATCATATATATTTATAATATAAATATTTATAATAGATTTACATATGAAATGGAAAACACCGTTTATGGAGACGGTAGTCCGTACGTATGCATAAATATTGTTTCCGTTTTCATATAGTATTGAACGGAAGTAAGTGAATAAGATATTTGTAAGTACAAAAATACTTATATATATAAATATATATCTCCACTATAATTATTATTTCATATATTACATACTTATTAGTAATATATATTTTTATAATCGTCGATGAATGGTGAACTTGGAAATGAATCTCATTGCGTCGTGGAGACGGTAATCCGTACGTACTCAGGAGCGAAAATATCAGTCTTTTGATATTAAAATAATATATAATTGTATGTTATATAATATATAAAGAATACTTATGATGTTATATTTATTATTATCATCAAATACAAATCATTAATATACCCATCCATAAAATAATGTATTGAATAACAGTTACACCACGACGTGGATACGGTATGTCATACGTACGCATGTATGGTGGCATGTCATTCAAAGGGTGGATAGAATAATGAATTTGGTTGTACCATAATTATAATAACATCACAGAATTTAAAATATACTTGAGTTATTATTTTAGAATGGAAACAACAAATAAAAAGGAAGTGGAAGAAGAAAGGAACTTGAAAGAGGGTGGTGAAATCATTACCTCTTCTTTGGGTTCTCCATATTGATTTCATCAAAAGGTATCTTTAGGTTGGCATTCTGATCAAAATAATGCCTCTAGGTTTAAGAGATGATATTGTGGAGGGTATTTTGGCAGGTTTTGGCTGATCCAAAATTCATAGAAGGTGTAAATTAGAGTGAAGGGGAGTTCCCTTTTATAAGATTGGTGAGGGGAATCTTAGGAAAAACTTAAAATAATATTTTATAATAAATTCTTAATCGGTTGATAATGGCTCAAAAGTGGATTATTAAAATTATAAGGTGGGTATAGTTCTAAAAAAACTCAATCAATAGGTTTTATACAGGTTTGGGTCACTTTATTAACCTTATCATTTAGTTTTAACTCTTAGTTAAATAGTTTGACATTTACCATGTCACTTTTTATTTTTATATTATATGGATAATAAACTTACTATATATTTACAAGAGAACCCCAAGTGTTCCATTAGTGATACACCAATCATTATATTGGTCCTTTTGTAGAACCGTAGATTTTTTGGAATAGAATATCAATTAATAATATAATATTTGTTTTAAAAACTCATTGATGTCAATTTTGACACTATTCACTAATTGATTTTTTTAAAGTCTTAAAAACTTTATTAATTCGAAAAAAAATTAATTTATGTAATTATAACATGTCATATTAACCAATAAAAGTATTTTATGGAATCAAAACTTTCAAATTATATTTATTTTAACATTTATAATACCAATTATTTGATACTTTCATTAATAAGGGAAATACTGAATCATTATTGTGTCATAAATAAATTTAATTATTCAACATCTAAAAATTATAAATAAAATAACATTATGTATGAAATTTTTTAATATTTATAATGAATATTTATATTATAAAATATAACATATATAACCCTGTGTAAAAATTGTTTTTCTAAAATATATATGCGTATGTCATTTTTGTATTTAATTTAACTTAATTAATATAAAGTGTCATTATCACTTACAAGTGGATCCATGGGGTCCCAAAATAGACCCAAAGATGCCCAGGGTCGTACATATATCAACCAACAGGGTTAGGATACGTTTTAGGGTAATTTAATATTATTATAATATTATTTTTTTACCCTTAGTTACTGGATTTACCCTTTAACCATGGTAAATAAAATATTTACTAAAATAATTATTCAAAATATTTAAAAACAAGAGTTACCTATTTACACATTTTGGAAATCTTGATTCCAAATATGGAATCCATTTTGAAAAATTGAAAACACAGAAGTGGCAGAAGTTATTTTAAAATTATTTCCTTCTGTCAAACCAAAAAGCGTGTTTTTAAGAAATAATAACTATCAAAAGATTGACACTTTTTTATGTCCGGTATAAATGTGAAATTATGTCCAATGACAAAAATTGTATTACATGGTTATAATTTATTCTAAATATACTTTAAAACCACTCAAATTTATAATTTATCACTATTAATTATTTCAATTAAAAAAGTTGTTTTTAATTAAAATTTAGTAATTTTCATTATTCATCAAAAATTGAAAGTTTTCAGAAAAATACAAAAATTTCACCCTAGGATAATTTCAATATTCTGAATTCAAAACAGAAGTTCATTTTGAATGAAAAAAATTATAAAATTTTAAAAAGTGGTTATTACTATTCATAATGGCTATTTTGATTAGTCACGGTGTGTTAGAATCTCGAAGTTGCGTACAATGAAAGCTATTTCATTATTCAAAGGGTAAAGTACCGTGGAAGCTTGGGGTGTTACATCATGAATAACATTTTTGGATTTCTGACCATATATTGGGAACTTTTAGAGAATTTCTGTTTGGGTTCGTTTACAAAGGTTGAAAAGTTTTCCATGATTTGATGAATTTTAGAAAGCTTAGGATTTTTCTATTATTAACAAAGGGGGATTTTTTACATTATAAATATATGTATATGGTTAATGTTTTTTAATTTCTAGTAAGGGGGAGAAGATTAGTTGAAAAGTGTTTATGATAATAATGATCAATGAAGTGTTTTCATTAGTATATATTAATTTAACTCTTATTTATTACAATGATCTGGACTCATGTGATCTTAGAGTTGATGATTGGTGAATCAATGATATGCTATATAAAGGAAAGAGAGTTTAGTTTGTGTTGATTATTTGTATAAAATAGGTTAAATTGATGATATTTTGAATACATTTGGAAGGACTGTTAACAAACCAAAAGGGGGATATTATTATCCAAAATACCCTTAGAGAATTTGGGCTATGTTTTCTAAAAAATAATGTGGAGATAATTTTAAAGAGGCGCGAGAAGTAAAATTATAGGAATTGTATGATTTTTGGAGGAATTTGGTGGATGTTTTAGAAGTTATTCCTACTGTAAAATAATTACATTGTAACACCATGAATCGCACTAGAGAATATGTCTCTTGAAGGAGTAATTTCCTAATGAGGAATGTATCCATATAAAAAAATATCAAAAATAAATAAATCTGAACCTAAATAAGGTTAAAATGAGGATACATAATAATAACTCAAAAATGTATATGATTAATTGTAAATCATTCATATCACACTAAGTTATGCCACATCCCAATCAAGTTACATCATATCAACCTGTTCTAAATGTTGGAACTATGCATCATTGTCTTGAGTTGGTTGATTATTTAAATCAAAGAGGATGAGTGTCATGACATGATGGGTCTTGCAAGAGGATATGTCAAAGAACATGTAATATTAAACTTGGTGTACTGAAAGTGAAATCATTCTGTAGTAGAAACTATCATGTTTTGAATTCGAAGGGTTTATATCTATTTATCTTCTCATAAGTGTAGTGTATGAAATGAAGTGATGATCGCACTATGAAGGGTGAGGAAAAAAATATATTGTATTATTTTTTTCATGATGTAAATATAAGAGTATGATCTTGGAAACTCATGTGTGATGAGATTTTCATTGTAGGGTAACTGTTCACACCTTGCTAGTGTTGAAATTGGTAATAACACTAATACGGGTCTTTGACTGAAGGATGGTATTATTTATAGAATCTAATAATCATGTCATAATAGAGTAAAATTAAGAAGATTAGATTTCAAATTTATTATCTTTTGGGGATTTTTTATGGTCTGAATTATGGAAGGTAGAATTGAAATTTAAGGTACATTTTGGAAGAATTTTATCTTCCAAATTAAGGTTTATCTAAAAAAATTAAGGGGGAAACTTTTGATTCTATAAATGTTATATAGATATCATTCACTACAAAATGGAAGTAAGATTGTGGATTATGGGGTTGGAATTTCATATAAATGCTAAAAAGAAATAGGAAATAATGGAGGAAAATCTAGGAGTCTATCTCCTGGGAAGATCAAGGAGATTAACCATATGGATGAAGTAAGGGAATATTGATACACTGCAATTAGTGTAATATCATTCTTGGTAAGTGAAGATCGAGATCAATTCACTTAGAGGAATAGTTATCTTTCTAAGAGAGTGAGGGAAATAAGTTCTATACATTGTAAGGGTTAAAATCAAAGATGGTTAATGTGGTCACTCTAAATTTTAATGAAATTTGAAGTGCATTTAGTGATTCTGATATATCAACACATCATCATTGTATGACCCTTGTATTATTCCTATGTGGTTCAAATAAGTAAAAAATTTATATATCCTTATTTACATTCTTTATAACATCATATTTATTATTAGGATGAATGATGTTCCTAATAATATTAGAACATGATAATTGTAAAGGTTAAAATAGTGCATATATTCCCTTTAACATTGCACAAAAGTATTTTAGTATCACTAAAAAAGAGCTATTAACATCTGCATTGTGGAAGAGGGTTCCGTTTATCAGTGTTAAATGTCCCACCTGCTATAGTGTTCTATTTTTATAACATAAAACTATAGAAACTCGTAACCTAAAAAATATATATCATTTAATTAAAATAAATGTTTCATTTAAAATTCAAAAAACACTACTATATTCATTTCAAGAAATGTTTTTTATAATTTCATTTAAAATTACTATCCACAAACATTTAGAAACATTATTATTTCATCGTCTTTGGCACCTGTGATCCCCTGTGGAAAAGTTCCGACCATGTTATCTGGTGTTGAACATTTCACCTCAACTTGAGAAAAAGAATCCACCTATATAAGAAAACAAATTTAATGTTAGTAATATTATAAATAAAGATATTTCACATTATAAAGAAAAAATAAATTAAAAAATGTCGACATTAAGTAAAAAGACAGAGGTGGAGTTATACCGATCACACCATGCATTGTACTATGGTGTGGTTGATTCCAACATCTCAAAAATGAGTTATGAATAATTTTTCTAAAGTATCAAATCCATTCAAATGTGTTTTCTTGGTTTTGAGTATATCAATTATTCTCTTTAATGAAATTAATGTCAATTTTAAATAATGAAACACTTTGAGCTATACCAGTCAAACCGTGCATGGGATTGAGGTTCGGTTGGCTCCAACACATCATAAATTACTCAAGTATCATTTTCCCAAAGTATCAAAACAATCTAAATACTCTCTCTCAGTTTTAAATATGTACCTTTTATTTTTTCACTAAAATTTCACTTCAAACTGGAAACACGCACTCTAAGACATACGGGTAACATCATGTGTTGGATTGACATAAGACTACTTCCTAAAAATCAAAAAATGACTTATGAATTGTTTTCCAAAATTATCAAGAAAATCAAAGAATTATTTTAGTGAGTGACACATATTTTGAACTAAATTTCAATTTTAAACTAATAACAGACACTTTTAGTCATACCAATCACATTGTGTGTCAGAATTAATTGTGGGTGATACCAAAATGTCACATATGACTTATAGATCATTTTCCTAAAGTATCAAAAAAATCCAAATTCATTTTCATAATTTCCAGTATGTCCCTTGTTTCATTTCCTAAAATTAATGTCAATTTAAAATAAAAAGCTACACATTGAGTCATATCAATCACAACGTCTTTCAGATTAAGGTTTGGTTTATTATTACATGTCACAAATGACTTAAGTGTCATTTTACTAAAGTATATAAATAATCCAAATTCATATTCTTGGTTTTGAGTAGGACATTTTTCCATTTTTGAAAAATTGATTTCAATTTTAAATATGAATATGCATTTGCAATCATACTAGTCACAAAATGCATTAGATTGAAGTTTGGATGATTCAAAAATGTCTCAAATGACTTATGAATTATTTACCTAATGCATCAAATCAATCTAAATGAATTTTCTCATTTTTTAGGAGGTAAGTTTTCCTTTTTACTAAAATTGATTTCAATATTATATAAAAAGATGCAGATTGAGTTATATCGATCACACTCTACAGCATATTGAGGTGTGGGTGATTACTACATGTCAAATATGACTCATGGATCATTATATTAACATATCAAAACAATAAGAATTCATTTTCTAAGGTTTTAGTACGTTACATGATCCTTTTTCTAAAATTAACACTATGGAAAAAATGGATATTTGTGCGGGGTCAGGTGCATTGCAAATATCCTGTCAAAAGGGGTTCTTTGTGAATGGGCCGATTACCCAGTCGTAAATACATGTTATTTATGAAGGGAGATAAAGCCCCATAAAGAAATGTTCGGCACAATATACGCACCATTCTGAGGGTAAGGGTATTTGCGATGTGATACTTTCCCCGTCACAAATAACCAGTGGTGGATTTTAGTATTTGCGATGGGATACTTGCCCCATTGCAAATACTTTGTCGGTAGGTACATATTTGTGATGGGTCCCATCACAAATAAACATTCAAAGGCATACTATAATTAATGCAGGTAGAGTTATTTGTGATGGGTAGCCTGTCACAAATACCCCAATCAAAAATAATCTAACCTATATATACCCCCATCCGTTTTTTTTTCATTTCACTCTTTGTTCAACTTATCTCTCTCTCTCTTCTGAAAAATTTTCATCAATTTCTTTGATAGTTTAAATATTTAAATAAGAGCATTATCTATTACTTTAATACTCCAAAAGCTTCTGTTTGATGGTATTCATCTATGTTTTATTGTTTAGTTTATTTAAAAAAAAATTAATTATAATTTTTTTAATTAGATGTAAATTCATTATATTAGAAATAGATATTTGTTTTTTGAGTATTTATTTTTATGTGTATTTATATCTAAGTGTTAATTAGTAATAAATTGTAATAAATACTAAGAATTTTAAATAATTCGTAATAATTAGTAATACCTACTAATAATTAGTAATAAATACTATTAATTAGTAATAATTAGTAATAATTAGTAATAAATTGTATTAAAAAGTAGTAATTAAAAATAATAACAAATAATAACAAATAATTAGTAATAATAAAATAAATTAGATATTATTAGAAAAAGTTAGAAATCATAAAAAATAATATGTATAAATTACAAATAATTTATAATAACTAGAAATAATTTGTAATAATTTGAAATATTTTTTAATAATTAAAAATAATTAAAAAAGCGTAATAATTAGAAATATTTCGGTATAATTATCAATTATTATGAATAATTTGTAATAAATTGTAATGATTAGTAAAAACTATAATAATTAGTAATAATTAATAATAATTAGGATTAATTGGTAATAATTAGGGTTATTTAAAAAAAATTAGGATTAATTAGGAATAATGAATAATAATTAGTAAAAATTATGAATAATTAGGAATAATTACTGTTGGTCAGAGTAGAATACACAAGAGGGGGGTGAATTGAGTATTTATACAAAATATCTCTTTAAAAAGTATTCTTAAAATGGTTCCCCAATAAAGTTAAATACAAATCAGTTAATCAAGGTTATACTATTATGAAAGTTTGACTATTTAATAACTTCTTAGAAGATTGATTAATTATTAGTAATCTTAATATTAGTTATTAAAATTACTTTTCAATCTATTCTAATAAGGCAAAAAAATTCTAACTTATTTCCAAGATTAACTATCAACGTAAATTTAGTGGATTCGGAATTAAATAGTAAAACAGAGACAACTAAAATAAACAACACAATAGATATAAGACAAGTGGTTAAATCTCAATATAAAACCTAATACACTCCACTTGGTGATCACCCCCCACCGAGTAGTTTATGTAAATAAACTAGATACATAGACCGTATCAGGCTTTACAACAGTACTCAAGACTGTCCAGGTCACACGACCTCTTCCACAGTTCTTTGTGGGTATGAACTAACAGGTTAGACACAACCTCTTCCAAACTTATCCATGGGAATACACAAGTGTAAAAAGATTTAATAGAAATTATATCTTGTATCCTTCAGTTTGATGTAGGAGACAGTGTGTGATTTTATATAGACACACACACTACTCAAAAGATAAAAATAATACAAAACAGAGCATAAATGATGAGCTATGTTTAAAAGTGTTCTTAGTGTTAGTTTATGTAGTTCTGGACATATGGGATGAGGAAGATTTATAAATCAAGACCTCTCATGGATAACATAGTATCGTAAGTCAGCTAGATCTGGCTTGGGTTCTTTGTGGTATTGTCAGTGTGAAGATGTGCTTGATGATTCAAATCTATGGTGTCCATCTTGATGATTCAAGAATTCTTTGGGTGTTCCTTATGAATGTTGAGTTGCATGTGTCATTACTTTTATCATGAAATACCATGTTTTCTTCATTATTACGCTCTATATTTGTTTATGGGTTGCACTTCTCTTTTATTCTAGGAGTGCATGTGTTGGAGCCGATAGGATGCATGTATTCTCCACCTTGTACCTCATACTGTCAGATGATATGTCTAAAAAGAAACATTGATTATGAAAATGAATTTAAACGCATAAAATATTACCTTTATAAATTAAATTTATAGACGACAAAATAGATTAAGAAATGGTGTTACCGTTTGTCTGTAAGCGGTGTCTCGATGAAACAGTGTCTCCTTGAAACAATGTATCCTTGAAACAGTGTCTCCTTGAAATAGTGTCTCCTTGAAACGGTGTCTCCTTGAAACATTGTCTACATGGTCATGGTGTCTGGATGGTCATAGTGTCTGGATGGTGACGGTGTCTGGATGGTCACGGTGTCTGGATGGTCACGGTGTCTGGATGGTCATGGTGTCTGGATGGTCACGGTGTCTGGATGGTCACGCAGTCTGGATGGTCACTGTGCCTGGATGGTGACAGTTTCTGGATGGTCAAAGTATTTGGAAGGTCATGGTGTCTGGATGGTTACAGTGTCTAGATGGTTATGGTGTGAGGATGGTCACGGTGTCTCAAACTTAGCAAAAAATCTCTGTATGCAAACATAAATAGTGATATTCATAAAATGGTTTAGACTTAGTCATTCGTCAAGGAAATCCTTATGATTTAAATTAAATATAGTGTACAATAATTAAACATAATGTATAACAACTATGATCTTGGATAGGTTTATTTAATACATAAAGATACTAATCATCTGTACACATGATTTGAGAAATATTACACAGGATAAACAGGTTTCACAGAATGTGAAGGCTTTATGATCATTAAAACATGAGTAACATAGGAGGAGTCCAATAATTACTATCAATTATGAAAATTTTCAATAATTAGAAATAAATTGAATTGAATTGTAATAATTAGTAATAAATTGTAATAATTAGTAACAAATTGTAATTATTATTAATAATTATTAATAATAAGTTTTAAATAGTCATAATTAGTCCAAATTATCAATAATTAGTAATATTTGTCCATAATTAGTAATAATTATCCATAATTAGTAATAAATATCAACAATTAGTAATAATTATAAATAATTAGCAATAATTATCAATACTTAGAAATAATTTTCAGTAATTTTTAATAATTAGCAATAATTAGTATGAATTATCAATAATTAATAATAATTATTCATAACTAGTAATAATTATCAATAATTAGTAATAATTATCAATAATTACTGATAATTAGAAATAATTATTAATAAATATCAATAATTGGTAATAATTATCAATAATTAGTAATAATTATCCATGATTAGTAACAATTATCAATAATTAGTAATAATTGTCAATGATTATAATTAATTAGAAATAATTATCAAAAAATAAATATAATTATCAATAATTATGATTAATTAGTAGTAATTAGGATTGATTTTAAAGCACCGACCCTGGTTACCCAGAGTCGATGCATTATTACATAACATTGGCATGATCAAAAGAAAGATCAAGTCTCGAAAGACCGATTAGTTTAGTAGCCTTGGAATAACTAGATACATTCATAAAGTTTACATTACATCATAAATTGAAAACTACAACAATATCTTGTCTCCACACTCATATCCCATTATACTATCCCTGTAGGTCATTCATAAAATACTTCTTCACATCCTGGGAAAAATAAAACATAGAAAGGTGTGAGATCGAATGCCTAGTAAGGATAACAATATAGTAGAAACTTTCATAAATAAGCATAAACATTTAAGGCCATGTATAAATAAAACAAAAGCCTTTTAAAACATGAACATCAGCATAATATGGCAGAAATAAAATGAAATAATGCCATATACTTATTCACATGGATATTCTACTAGTCGAATAATAACATGCAATATCAATAACCACTTTCAAAATTATGGAATGCATAATGCCAGACTATCATAACCACATATCCAAGGCCTTGTGCCAAGACTACAAATAAGATTTTGTCAAGGCCTTGTGCCAAGACACTAGCTTGTCTCATGAGACCTACCGATGCATTGAGGATCTATAGCGGGCTCCACCCATCACTTATTAAGTACAATACATTCCTCATATGAACAGGTTTAAACATAACATAAACATTCGTATTAAAACTAGAATACAAAATGTCAATAATTTCTCCATAAACCATGAATGGCATAAAAATAACACATCAACAGTCAAACATATCACAAAACCTTCAATATAATATGGAATATTTGTATCATAGTAAATAAACTTCAAATAATCTTAAAATCCATCAAAGGATGTTGACATAAATGAAATCAAAAATGTTTGAGAAAAATATCTCTTTTTTTTAATAATTTAAAAGTCACATAATTATAAAATAAAACTTTTACTTTGTAAATATTCTTAGAATCTTTTAAGGGAAGATTAGAAGATTTTATAATGGTGGAAAATAGACGCACCTGCCGTATAAGTTAAGAAGAACATTCTTACATTAATTCTATCAAAAAGATTAAAAAGGACTTTATTTGGAAAATGACAGAAAGATTCCTTTATAAACTTCTTATAAAAAGGAAAACAAGGGTATAAATGAATTTAACCCATATTTGGTAAAATAGAAAGAATGTTTGGAAATACATTTTTAAGAAAATGGATGTGGATGATAAAGATCTCCCATTAGATAATTTCGTATAAACAACCTCGGAAAATGATGAGATTGTGAAATAAACCTTACCTTGTACTTTTCCTTGTTTGAGGGTAGGATTACCTCCTGTATAAGGGTGAAATAATTTTTATTAAATTATACAATAATCATAAACATTAATATGTTATCATATATGATCTTTTATCATTTATTTGTTAATAATATCTTAGTATTATCGTTGTTTTGGGTGTTAACTAACTCATTTTCTTTTATAAGTTTTATTACGAAGTCCTGTTGTTATGAATAGGTTGTATCTTATTCATATCTATAATGATATGAAGTCCTTAAAAAATATTTTTAATCATTAAATTAGAATTAGTCTTGAATGGATACGATGTGGAATAAATCTCATCGCATTCGTGGAGACGGTAGTCCGTACGTACACACGAGCGACACTATCCTTCTTTTGATATAAAAATAATTTATAATTGGGTGGTATATCATATATAAAGAATCATTATCATGTTACATTTATTATTTAAATGAATTACACATCATTATTACACCCATACAAATAATAATTTATTGAATAACAATTACACCACGGCGTGGAAACGGTAAGCCGTACGTTCGCACGTATGGTGATATGTCATTCAAAGGATGGATAGAATATGGAATATGGTTGTACCATATTTATAATAACATAGTAGTATATATAAGATACTGGAGTTATTATTTTAGAATGGTATTAACATATAATGAAAAAGTTGAAGAAGATAGGAACTTGAAAGAGGGTGGTGAAAACATTACCTCTTAATCGGGTTCTTCCTTTTGATTTGATCAAAAGGGATATTTAGGTTGGCTTTCTGATCAAGATAAGGCCCCTAGGTCGAGGTGAGGGAAGTTGAGTGAGTATTTGGGTAGGGTTTGGCCGAGCCAAAAGGCTTTTAATGTGTGAATTAGTGAAAAGGGGGGGTTCCCTTTTATAAGAGGGGAGAGGGGCACCTTTGGAAAAGCTACAAATATAATTTTATAATAAATTCAAATTCGGTTTCTAATGGATCCAAGGTTGATTATTAAAAGTTTAAGGTTGGGATGGGCCGAAAACCACTCAACCAATAGGTTTTAGACAGGTTTGGGTCACTATATTAACCTTATATTTTAGTTTTAACTCTTAGTTAATTAGTTTAACATTTACCATGTCACTTTGTATTTTTATATTATATAGTTAATAAACATAATATACACATCCAAGCGACACCCAAGAGGTCCATTAATGATACACCTATCATGATACAAGTCCTTTGGCTGAACCTTATATTTTTATGAATAGAATATAAATTAATAATATAATATTTTTTTAAAAACTCTTTTATGTCAATTTTGACACTATTGGGTATTTTGTTTTTGATAACTTCATAATAGCATTATTACATCAAAAACAAATTATATAACCAATAATAATATGTCATATTAACCTATAAAATTAGTGGAATTCATAAAAAGTCTCAAATTATATTTATTTTGATATTTATAATATCAATTATTTTAATATTTCATTAATTAGGTAATTACTGCATCACCATTGTGTCAAAAATAAATTGCATTATTTAATGTCTAAAAATTATAAATCGAATACCATTATTTAGGAAATCATTTTTTATTTCTAATTAATATTTACAATCGAATTTATCTTCTATATAACCCTATATTAAAATTTTTTTAATTATTAAACTTTGATTTTAACTCTTTTAACTCTTCTTTGAATTAAATAATAATTAATGTCCTAATCTAATCCATGTGGACCTAAATGATAATATTTTATTCCTAAGGTTGTTTTTGGTCGAGTCACACTTTCCCAATATAATTCAGACATGTGTTAGGGTAATATTAATATCATTTTTACCCTTAATTGCCCTATTTACTTTTAACCGTGGTAAATAAAAGTAAAAAGTTACTATTCACCAAAAATTACTTTCATCTCATTGAACCACATTTTACTCCTTGATATTAATCGTGTCTCTCAGATTTTCAAAATTCCACTCATAAAAGTGGTAAAATTAAGTTTTATGTGAATTTCCAAATTCTCCTAGGAGGTGGGTAAAGATGGTGAAAAGTTCAATAAAATTTATATATATCTAAAATTATTCAAAACTAACTCCAATGAATTAAATTTAACTTATATATGTATTATTTATCTATTTTGACCTTAATTAAATTTAAATAAAATAAATAATTATTTAAATAAAAATTTGGTTTTAAACTATAACTAGGTGTTTTTTCACTATTCATCAAAATTTGAAATTTTTCAGAAAAATACCAAAATTTCACCCTAGGCTAATTTCGATATTCCAAATCCAAAAATGAAGTCCATTTTGAGAGATAAAATTTATAAAATTTCAAAAAGTGGGTATTACTATTCATAACGGCTTGTTTGATTGGTTGTGGTGTTTGTGTTAGAACTTGACGTTTCATACAACACACGCTACTTTATTATTCAAAGGGAAGCGTACCGTGGAAGCTTGGGGTGTTACATTCTCCCCTACTTTGAATAATTTGGTCCTCGAAGTTTCTAGAATAATATCACATGAATAGACTCAGGTGGTTCTTCATCATAAGTTCCTCGGGTTCCCACATTGCCTCTTCCATCTTATGGTTTCTCCACAAAACTTTTACCAGATGAGTCGTCCAGTTTTTCAGTACTTGTTCTCTCGTATCAAGAATCCTGACGAGATCTTCGCAAAAAGAAATATCATGTTCCAGTTCTAATTCCTCATAGGTGAGTACATGCATTGGGTCAGGCATGTATTTCCTCAACAGTGATACGGGGAACACATCGTGAACTTTGGAGAGACTTGGCGGCATTGACAAACAGTAAGCTACAGCCCCAATTCGCTCTTGAATTTCGAAAGGTCCGATGTACCTGTGACTCAATTTACCTTTCTTTCCAAAACTTATAACTCCCTTCCATGGAGATACCTTCAAGAAAACATGATTTCCTACCTGAAATTCCAAATCCTTCCTTCAGTTGTCAGCATAGCTCTTCTACCTACTTTGAGATGCTTTGATGTGGTTTTAGATTACCTTTACCTTCTCCATCATTTCCTCCACCGGTTTTGGGCCTACAAGTTTTCTTTCACCAACGTCATCCCAACAGGTTGGTGTGTGACATCTCTTTCCATATAATGATTCATATGGTGCCATTTGAATACTCATATGGAATGTATTCTTATAGTAAAATTATACCAGAGGTAAATATTGATCACACATACCCTAAAAGTCAAGTGAGAAGGATCTCAACATGTCTTCTAAGATTTGATCAGTCCATTCTGATTGTCCATCTGTTTGAGGGTGGTAGGCAGTTCTCAAATGAAGTTCAGTATCTAGGGATTTCGGAAGACTCTTCCAGAATCTTGAAGTAAAATGGGGATCACGATCAGAAACAATTGATAGGGGTAATCCATGAAGTCTCACCACTTCATTAATATATAGCCTTGCTAGACGTTCAAGTGGTAAATCTTCCCTTATAGCATGAAAATGTGCTGACTTGGTAAGACAATCAACAACGACCCATATTGCATTGTTCCTTCTAGGCGTCTTTGGTAGTCCCATGACAAAGTCCATCATAAAATTGTCCCATTTCCACTCTGGTATGGGAATAGGTTGCATGACTCCTCCAGGCTGTTGTCTTCCAGCTTTCACTTGTTGACAAACCATACATCTTGACACAAAATCAGCAATCACCCTCTTCATGTTGTCCCAACAAAAATGTTCCTTCAACTCTCTATACATTTTGGTTCTCCTAGGGTGTATATAGAAATTGGAACTATGAGCATCGTCCAACCCTTTTTAGATCAGGTATATTGGGAACACAAAGTCTCTTCCCAAATTTCAAAATTATATCTTCTTACCCAAAGTCATTCAATCTCCCATCATTCACAGATTTAATATTCTTTTGAAACTCTTCATCACCGGTCTGAGAACCCTTTATCCTTTCTAGTAAAGATGGTTTGGAAACCCATTGAAAAAATATCGATGTCTCACATTCCATGGTAATTCCCATATCCATCTTCACTAGATCCATGAAAATAGGATCCCTTTCAATTCTCATCATGTTCAAAACTCCATGATATTTTCTTCTCAAAGCATCTTCCACCTTATTTGCCTTCCCCGGGTGGCAGTGTATCGTTCAAACATAATCCTTGAGTAGTTCAAGCCATCTCTTTTGCCTCATGTTGAGTTCTTTCTGTGAGAAAATATATTTCAAACTCTTGTGGTCAGTATAAATCTCACATTTTTTACAATAGAGATAATGTATCCATATCTTCAAAGAAAAGATTACATAAGCTAACTCAAGATCATGATTATGGTAGTTTTGATCATGAATGTTTAGCTGTCGTGATGCATAGTCAATAACCCTATCATTCTGCATAAGGACACGACCAATTCCTTTTATTGATGAATCACTATAAATAACGAACCCATCATTCCCTGATGGTAGAGTCAATATAGGATCATTGACTAATCTTCTTTTCAGTTCTTCAAAACATTATTCACAGTCTTTTGTCCAAACAAATTTAACCCCTTTACATGTGAGCTTTGTAAATTGGTTAACCAATTGGGAAAAGTTCTAGATGAAATGTCGATAATAACCGGATAAACCAATAAAGCTGCGTACCTCGGTTATACTCATTGGTGTTGGCCATTCTTGGATTGCTCTTGTCTTTGAAGGATCAATAGAGATTACATCCTTGGAGACCATAAGGAAAAAAAAGTGATCTCTTGAAGCCAGAATTCACACTTTCTAAACATCCCATATAATTAATTTCTTCTAAGAGTCTTCAGGATAATGCTCATGTGATTTTCATGATCTTCGTAGCTTTTGAAGTATACCAAGATATCATTAATAAATACCACCACAAAATCATCGTGATATTCTTTGAAAACTCTATTCATTAGATCCGTGAATATTGAGGGTGCATTAGTAAATCCAAAAGGCATTATTGTAAACTCGTAATGCCCATACCTTTTTCGAAATGCCGTCATAGGAATGTCTTCCTTCTTCACACGCAACTGATGGTATCCAGATCAAATTTCAATCTTTTAATAGTATTGAGCTTCATGCAGTTGGTCAAACAATTCATCAATGTGAGTTAGGGGATACTTGTTCTTTATTGTTATAGCATTGATTTCCCTATAGTCGATACATAACCTCATAGATCCATCTTTCTTTTTAACAAAAGGAATAGGGGCTCCCCATGGAGAAACACTAGGGAGAATAAATCCCTTATTACTCAATTCCTCTAGTTGTTTCTTTAGTTCAACTAATTCCACAGTGGCCATTCTATAAGGGTTCTTCGATATAGGCATTGATCTAGGAATTAAATCAATGGAAAACTCAACTTCTCGTTCTAGAGGATGTCCAGGTAAATATTCCGAAAACAAATCTACATATTCTTTCAGAATAGGTACATCCTCTATTTGAAAATTCCTTTCCTCACCCACAATAATTTCATTATCTTCCTCCCCAATAATTGAATTTAGTTGAGCTACTGGGGGTAGATCTAAATAAGAATTAGGTGGTGGTGATTCTGCTCTAAAGATAAGGTGTTCCTTATCATCATCCTCAAAAATAGTAACCTCTTTCTTCTTACAATAAATTTTTGCATCGTGGTTTGAAAGCCAATCCATACTAAGGATTATATAAAATTCAATCATAGGTATGACGATGAGATCAGCAGATAAATAACATTTATGTGCTCTAATGGGGACTGATTCACAAAACATTGTTGCAATGATACTTCCCTTCAGAGTTTTAATTGACAACTCCCTTGTTAAATCAAATTAGAAATATCTTATTTTGTTAGTAAACTAAGAAGATATGAAACAATGCGATTAACCAGAATCAAATAATGCATTTTCTAAACTGGAGGAAACCATTAAATTACCTGCCACCACATCTTTCGGAGATTTTACCTCAGTAGTAGTGATCGCATAAGCTTGGCCTTGACCCCTTGTCCTTTTCTGAGGTAAGTTCCCCTGACGCTTAGGAAATTTATTTGCATAATGTGCCATCTCTATGTAATTGTAGAATTGGACATCAGTAGCTCCTTCTTCCCCTTGAAATCATGAGCTTGGTGGCCTTTTTCACCACACTTGTAACAGACTCCCATTCATTTTAAGAAAGTACTGGGGTGTTTCTTCCCACATTTACTGCAGCATGGATATTAAACTTTTTTTCTTCTTCCCCTTATTTCCATTCCCAAATTTATCAGCAAATATCCTCTTCTCTTGCTTTCTTTTAAAGTCATAAGACTTAGAGAATTCCTTCTCTTTCTTGATACCACATGAGACAATGTCTTCATACGATGAGAAGGATTGTGATAATAATGCTCGATGGAGAAATGGTTTTAACCCATCAAAGAAACGATCAATATTACTTCTTGGGTTACGTATATAATCTCCAGCATACCTTGCTAACCTTGTAAAGTTATCCTCATACATTGAGATATTCGCATCCTCATTTTGCCTCAGACTCAGAAATTGTCTTTCCATATCTACTTTATGGTCACGAGGAATGTATTTTTCTAAAAATAGATCTTTGAACTCCCTCCATTCCATATTTGGTACTTCATCACCTTCCTTCGTGTTTTGAATAAATGACCACCATTGATCAGCATCTCCAGTGAGGCGGTAGACTGCCATGATAACTTTTTCCATTTCACTACTCCCCAATGCCTGAAATATTTTCTCTAGGGAATTTATCCATTGCTCTCCTACTAAGGGATTTGTACTCCCATTGAACATTGGTGGTTGTTGCCTCATGAAGCGATCTAACATTGATCCTCCACACTGCAGATCAGGGTGATCCATACGGGTAAGGTTATTATTCATAACCTGGGTGTGTTGTCCTAGTATGGTGATTAGCTGATCAGCACCAGTTGCATCACCAGCTCCACTGTAATTACCTTGAGTAGGAGGGAAATCCCTAAATGGAGTGTGTGCATTGATACGGTTTTCATTTCTTCCACCAGGCTCCATTTCTAAACAATGACATAAACTAGATCAGTTTATGAATCAAACTACATAATTCCATACTTATAAAAACACATAACATAAATTGAACTATTCATAGATATAATCCATAATCATAAAAATGTTTTCTTTGAGGAAGTATATACTCATAAACCCTTCATAATTATTTGTAACGAAAATGAGAGTTATCCTAATCATATCCCCCAGGTGTGTCGTAAACAAGAGTGCAGTAAGGCCTATTGTCGTGAACCAGTTCCCATTCGAGTCTAGCTCATAGTGGTGTTTTCAGGTTTTACCCCTAGGTACATCTGTTCCAGGGCCGCATCTACCTTCTTGTATCCAGACAGGGTTGTATTGCTCGGAAAATTCACAGAATCTCTACAATACCAAAATTCTAGGAAGTTCTTCTATACTAATCCTCAAAGTATATCTTAGGGCTATGTGCTCTAATCAGATTTTATCTAAATCTAGCTTCCAATGTTTGTACCAAACCTCCACTGATACCAAATGTAACGCCCCGACCCAATTACCTAGAGTATGTGCATTATTACATAACATTTTCATAATGACAAGAAAGACCAAGTCTCGAAAGACCCATTAGTTTAGTATCCTGGGAATAACTAGATACATTCATAAAGTTTACATTACATCATAAATTGAAAACTACAACAAAATCTTGTCTCCACACTCATATCCCCTAATACTATCCCTGCAGGTCATTCATAAAATAATTCTTTACATCCTGGGAAAAATAAAACATAGAAAGGGGTGAGCTCAAATGCCCAGTAAGGATAACAATATAGTGGAAAATTTCATAAATAAGCATAAACATTTAAGGAAATGTATAAATAAAACAAAAGCCTTTTAAAACTTGAACTTCTGCATAATATGGAAGAAATAAAATTAAATAATGCCATATACTTATTCAGATGGATATTCTACTAGTCAAATAATCACATTCAATATCAATAACCACTTTCATAATGATGGAATGCATAATGCCAGCCTATCATACCCACATAGCCAAGGCCTCATGCCAAAACTACAAATAATATTTTGTCAAGGACTTATGCCAAGACACTAGTTTGTCTCATGATAACTACAGATGCGTCAAGGAGCTATAGCTGGCTCCACCCGTCACTTATTAAGTCCAATGCATTCCTCATATGAATAGGTTTAAACATAACATAAACATTTGTATTAAAACTGGCATACGAAATGTCAATACTTTCTCCATAAACCATTAATGGTGCAAAAATGACACATCCATATTAAAACATATCAAAAAACCTTCAATACAATATGGAATATTTTTATCATAATAAATAAACTTCAAATATGATTAAAATCCATCAAATGATGTTGACATAAATGAAATCAAAACTATTTGAGAGAAATATCTCTTTTTTTAATCATTTAAAATTCACATATTTATAAAATAAAACTTTTACGTTGAAAATATTCATAGAATCTTGTAATGGATGCTTCGATGATTTTAAAATGGCAGAAAACAGTCACACCCACCGTATAAGTTAAAATAACATTCTTACCTTAATTCTGTCGAAAAGGTTAAAAAGGACCTTGTTTGGAACACGATGGAAAGATTCCTTTATAAACTTCTTATAAAAAGTCAAACAAGGGTATAAATGACTTTAACCAATATTCCATAAAATATCAAGAATGTTTTGAAATACATTTTTAATAAACATGGATGTGGATGATAAAGAGGTCCCAGTAGATAATTTCGTATAAACAACCTCAGATAATGAAGAGATTGTGAAATAAACGTTACCTTGTACTTTTCCTTGGTTGAGGGTAGGTTTACCTCTTGTATAATGGTGAAATAATTGTTATTAAATTAAAAAAGAATCATAAAAATTAATATGATATCATATATGATATTTTAACATTGATTTGTTAATAATATCTTACTATTATCGTTGTTTCGGGTTTTAACATACTCATTTTCTTTTATTTGTTTTGTTATGTAAGTTGTGTTTGTTATGAATATGTTGTATCTTATTCATATCCAGAATGATATCAAATCCTTAAACATTATTTTTAATCATTAAATTAGAATTAGTTTTAAATGGATACGATGGGGAATGAATCTCATCGTGTTTGTGGAGACGGTAGTCCGTACGTACGCACGAGTGACAATATCATTCTTTTGATATTAAAATAATATATAATTGGATGGTATATCATATATAAAGAATAATTATCATGTTATATTTATTATTTACATGAATTACACATCATTATTATACCCACCCAAATAATAATTTATTGAATAACAATTACACCATGGCGTGGAGACGGTAAGCCGTACGTACGCACATATGGTGACATGTCATTAAAAGGATGGATAGAATACGAAATATGGTTGTAACATATTTATAATAACATCAAAATATATATAAGATACTGGATTTATTATTTTATAATAGGAATAACAAATAAATAATAAGTTGAAGAAGAAAGGAACTTGAAAGAGGGTGGTGAAAACATTACCCCTTAATCGGGTTCTTCCTTTCGATTTGATCAAAAGGACTCCATAGGTTGGCTTTCTGATCAAACTAAGGACTCTAGGTCGAAGTAAGAGAAGTTGGGAGAGTATTTGGGAAGGTTTTGGCCGTTCCAAAAGGCTTTGAATGTGTGAATTAGTGAGAAGGGGGAGTGCCCTTTTATAAGAGGGGTGAGGGGCACCTTTGGAAGATCTAGAAATATTATTTTATAATAAATTCATATTCGGTTTCTAATGGCTCCAAGGTTGATTATTTAAACATTAAGGCGGGGATGGGTCGAAAACCACTCATCCAAAAGGTTTCAGATAGGTTTGGGTCACTATATTAACCTTATCATTTAGTTTTAACTCTTAGTTAATTAGTTTAACATTTACCATGTCACTTTGTATTTTTATATTATATAGTTATTAAACATAGTATATACATCCAAGCGACCCCCAAGTGGTCCATTAATGATACACCTATCATGATACAAGTCCTTTGGCCGAACCTTATATTTTTAGGAATAGAATATAAATTAATAATATAATATTTGTTTTAAAAACTATTTTATGTCAATTTTGACACTATTTTGTATTTTGTTTTTGATAATTTTATAACAGCATTATTACTTTGAAAAAAAATTATATAACCAATATTAATTTGTCATATTAACCTAGAAAATTAGTTTAATTCATAAAAAGTATCAAATTACATTTATTTTGATATTTATAATATCAATTATTTTAATATTTCATTAATTAGGTAATTACTGCATCACCATTGTGTCAAAAATAAATTAAATTATATAATGTCTAGAAATTATAGATAAAATGCCATTATATAGGAAATCATTTTATCTTTCTAAGGAATATTTACAATTGAATTTATCTTATGTATAACTCTACATTAAAAATGTTTTATTTATTAAACATTGATTTTAACTCTTTTAACACTTCTTTGAATTAAATAATAATTAATGTCCTAATCGAATCCAAGTTCACCTAAATGATAATATTTTATTCGTAAGGTTTTTTTTGGGTCGAGATACACTTTTCCAATATAATTAGGACATGTTTTACGGTAATATTAATAACATTTTTACCCTTAAATAACCTATTTACTTTTAACTGTGGTAAATAAAAGTAAAAAAGTTACTATTCACAAAAAATTATTTTCATCTCATTGAACCACATTTTACTTCTTGATATTAACCGTGTATCTCAGATTTTCTAAATTCCACTCACAAAAGTGGAAAAATTATGTTTTATCTGAATTTCCAAATTCTCCTAGGAAGTCGGTAAAAGACGGTGAAAATTTCAATAAAATTTTTATATATCTAAAATTATTCTAAGCTAACACCAACGAATTACATTGAACATATATAGTTATTATGTATCTATTTTGACCTTAATTTCATTTAAATAATATAAATAATTATTTAAATAAAAATTAGGTTTTAAACTATAACTTAGTGTTTTTCACTATTCATCAAAAATTGAAAGTTTTCAAAAAAAAAACCAAAATTTCATTCTAGTCTAATTTCGATATTCTGAATCCAAAATCAAAGTCCATTTTGAAAGATAAAATTTATAAAATTTCAAAATGTGGGTATTACTATTCATAACGGCTAGTTTTATTGGTTGTGGTGTGTGTGTTAGAACTCGAAGTTGCATACAACACACGCTACTGTATTATTCAAAGGGAAGCGTACCGTGGAAGCTTGGGGTGTTACATTGATTAGTAATAATTAGGATTAAATTTTAATAATTAGGATTTATTAGTAATAATTAAGAATAATTATAAATAATTGGAATAATTAGTAACAAATAGTGATATTTATAATAATTAGTAATAATTAGAAATATTTAGAAATAATTGTAAAAAATTATCAATAATTAGTAATAAATTGTAATAATTAGAAATAAATTTTAAAAATTAGAAATAAGTTGTAATAATTTGTAATAATTAGTAATAATTAGAAATAACTAGTAATAATTAGTAATAATTTGTAATAAGTAGTAATAATTACTAATAATTAGTAATAATTATTATTAATTAGAAAAAATTAGCAATAATTAGCAATAATTAGAAATAATTAGCAATAATTAGCAGTAATTATCAATAATTAGCAATAAGTATCAATAATTAGCAACAATTAGCAATAATTAGTAATAATTAGGATTTATTATCAATATTTAGTAATAATTTGGATGAATTAGTAATAATTATGATTAATTAGTAATAATTAATATTAATTAGTAATAATTGTGATTAATGAATAATAATTAGTAATAATTAGTAATAATTAGTAATAATTTGTAATTATTGATAATAATTAGGAGTAATTATTATTAATTATTAATAATTATTAATAATTAGAAATGATTTGGAATAATTAATAATAATTAAGAATAATTAATAATAATTAGTAAGAAATCATTATAAATCATAATAAGTTTGAGTTCATTGATAAACTGGCACAATTTTTAATAGATTGGAAAATTTTCTTTTGATCAACACCTCAACTCCTTAGAAATTTCTCCAACTGAAATAAATTTGAAAAATATGCTCGGGCATACATCGGAGTAGATTTTTTCATAGGGATTTAAGTTGGCGAAACATGCAAGGGGGTGAGTCGTTAGACAAAAGAGGATCTTTTACGCGATGACTCATCCCCTTGCAACTTTATATGACTAAAATCACTATGAATAGTCTTCTCCAAAATATAAATATTATTTTTTGTATGCACATGATCCTAGAGAGCATCACAACGACGTTTGTCTACTCTCCATCATCGTGCATATGAAAATGGATATTCATACATCGGAGCAGACTTTTTATAGTGCCCTTAGTCACAGAAATTTATAAGGCGATGATTCATTGGAAAAAATATATTTTGTCAATTCGTTTGAAATAGTGCCACTGGTAATTCATAAAAATAAGTACAAAATAATTTAAATTAATAATAATTATTGGTAATTAGTATAAATTTATATAAATGAGTGTATATTAGAATAAAAAATAAAAAATTATTTTAAATAACTATAAAACAACATAAATTATTATATATTTCTAGAAATAAGAATTTAATTATCTTATATTTTTTTGGATAGAGTTTATATTATATCTAATTATAAAAAATAATTAAATATTTCATATTTTTTTGAAAAATATGGAATGAGGAACTCAAAAATAGTCATTATTAGATGATCATGCTTTCATAACTCATTGGAGGAATACAAATGAATCTAGTTTAAATCCTATATATATATATATATTAAGGGTTTTCAAGATTTCTTATTATTCTCATCATAGAAACCATTTTTTAGATGGTACAATTAACTATCCTATTAAAAAATGTGCTCTGATGACATATGACACATTTGACAATGTTGGAGGTCATTTATTGCATTTTGGATTTCAACCAGATTATGTTTTTTTTTGTATCAACATTGTGTACGTACTTCCAGAGAAGATATAAATAATTTGGATCTATATCCAACACAATTTCAAAATTTAGTACATGATGTGGTTGGTCTGTCTGTTCAAAAATATGATATTCATGACGGTATTGATTTAACTCATGAGTTGGAAACATCTCATTTATATGAGTTGTTGTGGTCCGGAAAGGATGCCTTATATTCGGGTTTTAAGATAAGCATTTTTTAAGTAGTTTCTAAATTTATGGACATTAAATCAGATAATGGAATGTCAAATAGTCTTTTTGTTTATATATTATCTTTGTTAAAAACATTTATTCCTGATGGAAATGTCTTTCCTATAAATTTCATTGAATGAATGAGGATGGTTTATAATCTTGGTCTTGGTTATCAATAGATTCATGCATGTTCAAATGATTTCATGTTATATTATGGAGAAAATGAGTTTTTGGATAGTTGTCCTATATGTGGAAAATCAAGGTATAATGATACTCAACCAGGGAAGTATAGATTTTTTCCTGTAAAACAATTTAGATATATCCCACTCACACCAAGATTGCAGTTTTTATTTATGTCTCCAAACACAACATCATTGATGTCATGGCACAAAACTAAAATTGCATCTAGTAAAAGCATTAATCCCCACTTAGATGGTGATTCATGGAATGTTTTTGACAAAATTCATTTGTTTTCTTTAGAAGCATGAAATGTGATATTATGTCTTTATAATGACAGTTTTGGTCCATTTGGTTCTTACGGTAGTGAGTATTCATGTTGGCCTTTCCTTATAACTCTGTATAATTTACCTCCATGGATGTTGATGGAGGATCCATATATCTTTTTGACCTTATTCATTCCAATTCATTCAAAAAAAATATATCAATGTTTATTTTAAACCATGGATTGATGTGTCGAATTCACTGTGGAGTAATGGTGTTAGTACATGTGACGTTTCTGTGAAAGAAAAAATTCTTACTAAAAGATACTTTGATGTGGAAAATTAGTGAATTCCCATCATATAGCATGTTATCTTGATGGAGTAAACAAGGTCAAAAATAATTTCTATACTATATAAGATACAACAAAGAGTTTATTATCTTCAATAGAAAAAACCTTGTTTTTCGACTGTCATCATAGATTTCTTCCAACTGATCATCCTTTTCGAAGAAACAAATATAATTTCAGAAAAGAAATAGTTGAAAATGATGGGCCTCTAATAATGATCTTAAGTATAGAGATAAAATAAATTTTCTCTTCATTACCACCCATCACATTTTTACCAACAATAATCTAACAGAAATTTGATGGGTTTAGAAAACAAAAAAATTGGATAAAATGGAGCATTTTTTGGTATTTTCTATAGTTTTCTGGTTTTTTGGTTCATCACATGTTGGATGTGATGCATATTGAGAAGAACTATTTTTATAATTTCTTTCATATGGTTTTGGATACACCATGTAAGACCAAAGATAATGTAAAGGCATGATTAGATCTTGCCCAAATTTGCAAGCGACCATAACTTGAATTGTTTGAAAATTTCAGATCACCGAAGTTAATAAAGTCAAATGTATCTTATACACTGTCCAAAGAGATTCAATTATTATTTTTTCAGTGGATTGAAGATTTGAGACCTCCAGATGGTTATACTTTCAATTTGGACAGATGTGTCAGAAATGGTCATATTACCGGATTAAAAATTCAGGAATATAATGTTTTAATGGAAAGACTTACATTAATTAGATTAAGAGGTTTGTTGAATTCTATGATTTGGGATATGCTTACATATATATCATATTTTTTTCGAGACATTTTTGTGTCAACAATAGACTAAGATTTAGTAATAAAAAATCAAGAAGATGTCATTTTAAATTTATGTAAACTGAAAAAAAAACTTTTCGCTAGGATTTTTTGACTCAAAGGAAAATTTCATATTACATTGACCTCATGAAACAAAATTTGTAGGCCCGGTAAAGTTAGGATGGATGTACCCATTTGAGATATGCATGTAGAAATTGAAAAAAAGGATGTAACAAAGAATTAGTTGAAGGCTCAATTACATAAGCTTATTTCCAAGAGGAAATTTCCTTTTTCTACTCTAATTGCATTCAATATGAATATAATTCAAAACACAACAGCATGATCTGAAAACAGGGAAATGTTGATGATGACATGAGAAATAAATTATTAGTTTTAAATCAGCTGAACATGGGTTTAGTGGATTTCATGAATGATGGATTTCAGATGATGGACATCACAGAGCTCCTACATATAATCTTATCAACTGTGAATAAATTGCGCTAATTGTATTGTATGTACTCCTATCTTGTGTTCAATATTTTTTTATAACTATAAAATAATCTTATTTTATTTTTAGGTTATATGATAATAATATCAGGAAATAGTTTTACAAATTATAGTATCTTCTCTTGAAGAATTGTGTCAAATAAAATCCCACTGGTTTATAAAACTAGAAATATAAATTATTTTTCATTTTACATAAAAGATCGATTTAATATTTGTTATAGTGATAATTGTTTTACAACATTTCAGGTATCTCAACATGCTAATAAAATTGATAATTCATTATCTATATTGAGCAACCCACCATCAAAAATGGTTAAATATTATAATGCATATGTTGTGAATGGTTTTCGATTTCATACATGTGCACACCAGGAATAAAAAAACATAATGAATAGTAGTTTTTATTTGAGAGCATCTCATCATAAGGAAAGTGAAGTTTACTTTTATGGCATGTTGGAAGAAATCTTTGAACAATGTTAATTGGGAAAACATTACATAATTAGGTTTAAATTTCATTGGTTGGATACTGAGAGAGGCTTGCATGTTCATCCAATCGAAGGAATCGTTTATATTAAATAAAAAAGTATTCTTGCAATAAATGAACAATTTTTATTAGCTCATCAGGAACATCAAATTTATTATGAAAATTAATATTATATTTCATGGAAGCTAAGTGATTAGTGGAGAATAATAAAATTTAAATCTCAATAAAATATATATAATTAAGGAGAATATTGTTCCACTTAATTGATATTAATTGATATTTTTCACGAGACTAATCTGAATTTATCTTTCTCAAGAAGTGACACAAATTTCACTGATGACACCCTATAATTAAGGGCTGATGGTGATAATGATGCTAATGATGTTACACCTATATTTGAAATGACAAGAGACGATGAAACTGAAGATAATATAGAAATTGATGATGCTGAAGAGGGATATAAATACATTGACATCGACAACTATGAATATGAGGATGAAGATGGATATTGACATAGTAAAATGATGTTTATAATCATATATAATATATATCTATATATAATAGTTGTTTTCAACTCTTTGGTAGCAATAATAATTTTGTGTTTTAGATGGATGAGGATTTGTATCTTATGTTACAAGAAGCTGATATACCTTTGTATGACCAAAAGGTAAGATCAACCGACCCTCAGACAGTTGGAAGTTCAGGGGGCACGCAGAGGAGACATGGTCTTTCCCGACTAATGATTCATAAACCTATCCTCGAGCAATTCCCACATCTTCGATTCGATCCATGCACACAGGGGTATATTTACATGTGAATTTTATCTAGTTTTCATTAATTTATTTACATTCTAATAGTTTTATTAATTATTATTTTTTTCACAACTTTACACATATAGCTGTTGGGAAGGGGAGTTCTATATTGAACAATTATTTTTCTGATTCATGGGTGTCAAGGGATCAAATTCCCATTTATTTTCAGAAGTGCATGTTTGAGCATTGACTGGTATGTAAATAAATAATATTTTTTGAAATTAATTTAATTAATAACTTGATATAAGAAATTATTTTTAGGGTTTATGGTATCCCATTAAGGAGAGATTGTGTGAGGCTATTTGGAAGGCATGGTAGGGAGATATTCATCTTTGTTGTACTCTGTTTTTGTACAATATTAAAAGGAATGTAATGGATAAAGCATGAGTGAAACAGTTTGATGAGACATGTCACATCCACCGAACTAATTCTATATCATTTCATGTTTGGGATGGATTATGTACACACTAGTTGAGTAAGAAGTTTTGGAGTAGATAATCAGTAGGTCCGAAAAATCAAGAGAGACATGAGGTGACACATCAATATGGAAGTCATATATTTAGTACACATAGGGAGGATATGGTTAGTTCATTTTTTAAATATTTTATATAACGTTAAATATAAACAGTTTATTTTATATTCATATAGGTAGTCGCACAACCCGATATTATGGGGTAAAACGTTTATAAGATGATGTATAGTGATCCAACCGCTGGGGAGATTAGAGGTTCTCACTAGCATCAGATTGAGGATAATATAAGAATTTTTTTGAAATTTAAATTTAATTAAAAATAATATTTTAACTATTTTAATTTTAAATTTCAATTGAAGGAGTTATATGGGGCTGTGGCGTCTCCGACAGATGTTGAGAGTCAGACCGAGAACAATGGTTAGACCAGTGACCCCTAATTTGATGAGGCATCATGGATTCAGATGACCTGGTATGGATTTGAGGAAGGCTGATTTATTGGTATTCGCTCTCGAGTGAGCCATGGAGGTTTTATGGAGCCTCTATGATGCTAGCATCCAATTCGAGAGGATCTCACAGAGAGTCATCGTCATCTCATGTACAATATCAGGAGCGGATTCGGGCTCAATGTGAGCTTATAGAGACTATGTGTAGGGATTATGAGGAGATGAGTTAGTGGCAATAGTAGCACGAGGACAAGTTCCCACGACAACAGCAGATGTAATATGAGATGCGTCGATGGATGCAAGAGCAGGAACATGATATGGACAACATGTGACATTTTTAGGGATGGAGTTCCCTCCATCATCTCCTCCAGCTCCTATAGATGACCCTCCCCCTCAGTGATTTAATTTTATTTTATGATGAAACATTTGAATGTATATTTTTTGTAATATTAATTATTTAATGTTTTAAATAGTGTTTGTTTTATATTGTGTTGAAAATTAATGTTTTTTATTATTTATTTAATTTTTTTATTATATTTATTATTTTATTAATTAATATATTTTTATATTTTTGTGTATACTCATGTTTTTTATATTAGTAATATTATTATTTCATTAATATTAATAAAAATATTATTATATTAATTAATAATTTTATAAATAATCTTATTTTACAAATATTAATATTAATATTTTATTTATAAGAATATTATATTATTTTTATTATTCTTTAAATAATTTTATTCTAATAATATTAATATTATGATTTTATCTATTTTAAAATTATATTATTATTAAAATTATATTTTTTAATTTTTTTTAATTTTCTAACTATTTGTGATGGGCCCATCAAAAAAGGGGTTATTTATTTATATTTCCAGAATTAATTGTGACGTTTCGGCACAATTAGTAATTGCAATGGTCTGTCCCAAAAAAGTAAAAAAACTAACAACTATTTATGACGGATCATTGTGCCATTGCAAATAGTATCCTAAAAAATTTGAAGCATGTTTTTTTTGAGATGGTGATACTGCCCATCGCAACAAATATGTTTTTGTGACAATCCAATGAAAAAAGTAATATTTATAATTTTATTTTTCACAATGGGTCATTTGCGATGGGGTCCCATCGCAAATAACCTATTGGAATAATCAATTTATCAAGTACTGTAATGTCAATTTAAAATAAAAAGACATGCATGAAGTCATATAGGTCACACTATGCATTGTATTGAGGTGTGGTTGATTTCTACACATCAAAAATGACTTATAGATCATTTTTATAAAGTATAAAAACAATAAAAATTATTTTTATTTGTTTTGAGTAGGGCAATTGTCCTTTTTACTATAATTGATGTCAATTTTAAATAGAAAAGACACACTTAGAGTCACACTGTGCAACCGATTGTGGTGTAAATGATTCATACACATCCCAAATGTGTAACACGCCAAGCTTACATGGTACGCTTCTCTTTGAATAATACAGTAGCGTGTGTTGTACGCAACTTGGAGTTTTAACACTCCACAACCCATAGAACTAGCCGTTATGAATAGAAATACCCACTTTTTGAAATTTTATAAATTTTATCATTCAAAATGGACTTAATTTGTTGATTCAGAATATCAAAATTATCTTAGGGAGAATTTTTGGTATTTTTCTGAAAATTTTCAATTTTTGATGAATAGTGAAAAACACTAAGTTATAGTTTAAAACCAAATTTTTATTTAAATAATTATTTATTTATTTTAAATTTATTTTACGTCAAAATAGATACATAATACCTATATAACTTCAATGTAATTCATTGGAGTCAGTTTATAATAATTTCAGATATATAAAAAGTTTATTGAACTTTTCACCGTCTTTTACCCACCTCATAGGAGAATTTGAAAATTCACATAAAACATAATTTTACAACTTCTATGAATGTAATTTAAAAAATCCAAGAGACATGGCTACTATTAGTAGGTAAATTTTTTTTCAATAAGTTGAAAATAATTTTTGGTGAATAGTAATGTTTTACTTTTATTTACCACAGTTAAAAGTAAATAGGGTAATTAAGTGTAAAAATGATATTATTATTACCCTAACACATGTCCTAATTCTATTGTATAAGTACAATTCGACCAAAAACAACCTTAGGAATAAAATATGAACCTCTTGGGTCCACTTGTATTAGAATAGGACATTTCTTATTATTTAATTCAAAGAAGAGTTAAAAGAGTTAATATCAATGTTTAATAACTAGACATTTTTAATATAGGGTTACACATAAAATAAATTCAACTATAAAAATTAATTATAAAGGTAAACAGATTTCCAAAATAATTTTATTTTATTTATATTTTTTATACATTAAATAATTTAAATTATTTATGACACAATGATGATGCAATAATTACCTAATTAATGAAATATTAAAATAATTGATATTATAAATATCCAAATAAATGTAATTAGAGACTTTTTATGAATTAAATTAATTTTATAGGTTAATATGACATATTAGGGTTGGTTAGAGTAATTTTGTTTGAATAAATAATGCTGTAATGTATTTAGAAAAAACAAAATACCATAGAGTGTCAAAATTGACATAAAAGAGTTTTTAAACAAAAATATTATATTATTAATTGATATTCTATTCCTAAAAATCTAAGTCTAGGCCAAAGTACTTATATAATGATAGTTTTATAATTAATGAACCACTTGGGGTTCTCTTGGAAGTATATAATATGTTTATTAACCATATAATATAAAAATACTAAGAGACATGGTAAATGTCAAACTATTTATCTAAGAGTGAAATCTAAAATATAATGTTAATATAGTGACTCAAACCTGTATATAACATATTGTTTGAGTGTTTTTTACCCATACCCACATTGTCCTTTAAATAATCCATTTTGGATCCATTATCAACCAAAAATTATTTTATTACAAAATAATATTTCTAGTTTTTCCTAAGGTGCCCCTCACCCCTCTTATAAAAGGGCACTCCCCCTTCTCTCTATTTCACACCTTCAAAGCCATTTGTCTCCGAAAACCTCTACCAAAATACCCTCTAAAATATCTTCCATTTATCCTAGATTCCTTACTTTATTCAGAAATCCAACCTATGGAGTCATTTTGATCAAATCAAAAGGAACAACCCGAAGATGAGGTAAATATCTCACCACCTCTTTTAAGTTCCTTTCTTATTCCACTTCCTTTTTCTTTGTTGTTTCAATTATAAAATAATAACTCCTATATATTTTATATACTGTGATGTTATTAAAAATATGGTATAACCAAATTCATTATTCTATCCATCCTTTGAATGACATGTCACCATATGTGTGTACGTACAGCTTACTGTCTCATCGTCATGGTGTAATTGTTATTCAATGCATTATTATTTAGATGGGTATAATAATGATGTGTAATTGAGGTAAATAATAAATATGACATGATAATGATTCTTTATATATTATAAAACATCCAATTATATATTATTTTAATATCAAAAGAATGATATTTTCGCTCATGCGTACGTATGAATTACCGTCTCCACGAACACGATGAGATTCATTCCTCATCATATCCATTTAAGACTAATTTTCATTAGATGATTAAAAATAATTTTTGAAGACTTGATATAATTCTTGATATGAATAAGATACATCCCATCGATAAAAAATATGACTCAAATAGAAAATAATATAAAGGAAAACTAATTTGTTAACACCCAAAACAATGATAATACTAAAATATTATTAACAAAGCAATGTTAAAAGATCATGTATGATATCATATTAATGTATATGATTCTTGTATAATTTAATAACAATTATTTCACTATTATACAGGAGGTTAACCTACCCTCGACCAAGGAAAAGTACAAGATATGGGTTAATTTCAAAATATCTTTATTATCCGAGGTTTTTTTTACATAAGTATCTACTGGGACATATTTATTATCCATGTCCATGTTTCATGAAAGAGTTTTCAAATGGATTCATTTAAGGGAATTTTTTTAAAAAATATCATTTTAAATGTCTTAAATATTTATTTTTCTAAATAATTCCCATTAATGTCCATGTTTTCAAAATGGTTTTTAAGGATTTATATATATAGACATGAATGTTTTTAAAATGTTAATTCCTTTCAAAAGTTTCAAAGTGGCATGGGACACATTTATTCAAAAATGTCTTTAAATATATTCTTTTCAAAATTGTGTGACTTTTAAATGTTTTTATGAAAAATTGATATTTCTATCAAGGATTGTTACAAATCATTTTCATCTATATCAACATCCCTTGATTGATTTTATAATTGTTTGAAGTTGATTTATTATGATACATATCTTACATATTGTATTGAAGGTTTTGTGATATGTTTGAGTATGGATGTGTTATTTTTATACCATTCATGGTATATGGATAAAGTATTGAAATTTTGTATGATAGTTTAAAAATGAATTTCTATGTTATGTTTAAACCTTCTCAAATGAGGAATGCGTTTGACTTAGTAAGTGACAGGTGGAGCCCGCTATAGATCCTCGATGCATCAGTAGGTATCATGAGACAAACTAGTGTCTTGGCATAAGTCCTTGAAAAAATATTATTTGTATTCTTGCCATAAGGCTTTAATTATGTGGTTATGATAGTCTTACATTATTCATTTCATCATTATGAAAGTGATTATTGATATTGCATGTGATTATTTTCCTAATAGAATATCCATGTGAATAAGTAAATGGCATTATTTTATTTTATTTTATTTTTTCCATTTTATACTGAAGTTCATGTTTAAAAGGATTTTATTTTAGTTATACATTGACTTAAATGTTTATTCTTATTTATGAAGGTTTTCACTATATTGTTATCCTTACTAAGAATCTGAGCTCACCCATTTTCTATGTTGTATTTTTTCCAGGATGTGAAGAAGTATTTTATAACTAACCTACAATGATAGTTTGAGGGGATATGAGTGTGGACTAAGGAGACTATGTTGTTATAGTTTTTCACTTATCATGTAAAGTAATACTTGTGAATGTATCTAGTGTTTCTAAGGCTACTAAACTAATCGATCTTTTGAGACTTGATATTTTTTTATCATACCAATGTTATGTAATAATGCACTGACTCTGGTAACTCAGGTCGGGGCATTACAATTTTTATTAGAGAAGTATAGTACAAACCTTGGAAGCAAGATTTAGATAAACTCTGATTAGAGCACATAGCCCTAACATATACTTTGAGGATTAGTATAGAAGAACTTCCTAATATTTTGGTAATGTAGAGATTTCGTGAGTTTTCCAAGGAATACATCCCTATCTGGATATGAGCAGGTAGAGGCAGCTCTGGCACAGATGAACCTAGGGGTAAAATCCAAAAATACCACTTTAAGCTAGACTCAAATGGGAACTAGTGCATGACAACGGGGCTTACTGCACTCTTGGTTACGACACTCCCATGGGATATACTTAGGATAATTCTCATTTTATTTACAAACCATTAAGATGGGTTTATGAGTATATACTTCATCAAAGAAAATATTTTTTATGATTATGGATTCTATCCATAAACTATTCAATTTATGTTAAGTGTTTTACACGTTTTGAATTATATATCTCGATTCATAAACTAATCTAGATTATGACATTGTTTAGAAATGTCTTCTAGTGGAAGGAATAGAAACCGTATCAATGCATTTAATCCAGATAGGGATTTCCCTCCTACTCAATATAATTATAGTGGATCTGGTGATACAACTGCTATGATCAGCTAATCACCATACTGGGACAACTCTCTCAAGTCATGAATAATAAACCTACCTTTATGGAGCACCCCGATCAACAATGTGGAGGATCAATGTTATATCGCTTCATGAGGCAACATACACCAACATTAAATGGAAGTAAAAATCCATCAGTAGCTGAGAAATTGATAAGTTCTTTATAGAAAATATTTCATGCCATGGGGAGTAGCAAAAGGGAAAAAGTTCTCATGGCAGTTTACCGGCTCACTGGAGATGTTGATAATGGTTGTCATTAATTAAAAACATGAAGGAAGATGATGAAGTATCAAATATGGAATGGATGGAGTTTAAAGATATTTTCTTATAAAAATAATTTCCTCGTGACCATCGAGCAGATATGGAAAGACAATTTCTGAGTTTGAGGTAAAAGGAAGATGAGAATGTCGCAAAGTATGAGGCTAACTTTACAAGGTTAGTGAGGCATGTTGTAGATTATATACATAACCCAAGAAGTACGATTCATCGTTTCTTTTATAGGTTAAAACCATTTCTATGCCGATCATTAGTCTCACAATCCTTCTCGTCATACGACGATATTGTCTCATGTGCTATCAAGACAGAAAAGGAATTATCTAAGCTTTACGACTTTAAAGAAAAAAAAGAGAATAAGCGATCTATTGAACACTCTGGAAATGGAAATAAGGGGAAGAAGGGAAAATTGTAATATCCATCCTACAGTAAATGTGAGAAGAAACACCCTGGTACTTGCTTGAAGGGAATGCGAGTCTGTTACAAGTGTGGTGAAAAAGGCCATCAAGATTGTGATTACAAGGGGAATAAAAAAGCTATTGATGTTCAATGCTACAATTGCAGGGAGATGGGACATTATGCAAATTAATTTCCTAAGCGTCATGGGAACATACCTTAGAAAAGGCCAAGGGATTAAGGCCAAGATTATGTTATCACTACTGCTGAGGTAGAAGCTCCAAAAGTCGAAGTTGAAGGAAATTTAATAGTTTCATCAAGTTTAGAAAAGTTTTATTTGATTCTAGATCATCACATTGTTTTATATATTCCCAGTTTTCTAAGAAAATTAGATATTTCAAATTTAATTTAAAAAGGGATTTTTCAGTTACAAATCCTAATGGATGTATCACCGTAACACTGTTTTGTGAATCTCTTCCCATTAGAGAATTTAAATTTTCTTTATCGTCTAATCTCATCATCATGCCTTTGATTGAATTTGATACAATCCTTGGTATGGATTGGATTTTGGACCATGATGAAAAAATATATTGTAAGAAGAAGGAGGTTACTATTTTTTATGATGATGATAAAGAACACCTTATATTTAGAACAGAATCATCACCACCTAATTTTTATCTAGATCCACACCCAGTAGCTCAACTGAATTCAATTATTGGAGAGGAAGAGAATTAAATAACTATGGGTGAGGAAAGGAATGTTCAAATAGAGGATATACCTATTGTGAAAGAATATGTTGATATGTTTCCAGAATATTTACCTGGACATCCTCCAGAATGAGAACTTGAGTTTTCTATTGAGTTAATTCCTAGATCAAGGCCCATATCGAATACCCCTTATAGAATAGAAATTGTGGAATTAGTGGAACTAAGGAAACAAATAGATTAATTTAGTAATAAGGGATTTATTCTCCCTAGTGTTTCTCCCTTGGGATCCCTAGTCCTTTTTGTTAAGAAGAAAGATGGATCTATGGGGTTGTGCATTGACTACAGGGAGATAAATGCTATAACAATAAAGAACAAGTATCCCCTACCACGCATTGATGATTTATTTGAACAACTTAATGGAGCTCAATACTTTTCAAACGTTGAACTTCGATCTGGATACCATCAGTTGTGTGTGAAGATGAAATACATTCCAAAGACAGCATTTCGAACCAGGTACGGGCATTATGAGTTTACAGTAATGCCTTTTGGATTGACTAATGCACCCTCTGTCTTTATGGATCTAGTGAATAGGGTTTTTAATGAATATCTTGATGAATTTGTAGTTTTATTTATTGATGATATCCTGGTATACTCCAAAATCTTTGAAGATCATGAAAATCACATGCGCATTATCCTGAAGACTCTTAGAATACAAGAATTATATGGGAAGTTTAGCAAGTGTGAATTATGGATTCAAGAGATTTCTTTTCTCGGACATATTATCTCAAAGTATGGAATATTCATTGATCCTTCTAAGACAAGAGAAATCCATGAATGGAAAGAACCGAGGATTATAATTGAGGTACATAGTTTTATTGGTTTAGCAGGTTATTGTCGATGTTTCATCCAGAATTTTGCCTAGTTGGCTAACCCATTAACAAATATCACATGAAAAGGGTTTAAATTTGTTTTTACAAAAGTGTGTGTATAATGTTTTGAATAACTGAATAGAATATTAGTCAATGCTTCTATATTTACTCTACCATTAGGGAATGATGAGTTTGTTATTTATTGTGGTGCTTCAAAGAAAGGACTTGTTTGTGTCCTTATTCATAATGATAGGGTCATTTCCTATGCATCAGGATAGCTAAAAATTCATTAGAAAAATTATCCTACTCATGATCTTGAGTTAGAATATATAATCTTTGTTTTGAATATTTGGATATAGAATCTATATGGTGAAAAATATGAGATTTATACTGATCACAAGAGTTTGAAGTATATTTTCTCACAGAAATAACTCAACATGAGGCAAAGGAGATGGCTTGAACTACTCAAGGATTATTATTTCAGAATACACTACCACCTAGGGAAGGAAAATAAGGTGGAAGATGCTTTGAGCAGAAAAGATCATGGATTTTTGAACAAGATTAGAGTTGAAATGGATCATATTTTCATGGATCTAGTAAAGATGGATATGGTAAAAACCATGGAAGGTGAAACATCAATACTTATTAAAATTTTTCCAAACCATCATTACTATAAAGGATAAAGAGTTCTCAGACCGATAATGAAGAGTTTCAAAAGAAGATTAAAGCTGTGAATGATGGGAGATTGAGTGACATTGTGTATGAAGATGGAATTTTGAATATTTTGAAGAGACTTTGTGTTCCCAATATACCAGATCTAAAAAGGTAATTGTTGGATGATGCTCATAGTTCCAATTTCCCTATACACCATAGGAGCACCAAAATGTATAGAGATTTGAAGGAACATTTTTGATGGGAAAACATGAAGAGGGATATTGCTGATTTTTTGTCAATATGTATGGATTTTCAACAAGTGAATGCTGGAAGGAAACAGCCTGGAAGAGTCATGAAACCTCTTCCCATACCTGAGTGAAAATGGGAAAATATTATGATGGACTTTGTCATGGGACTACCAAAGACTCCTAGAAGGAACGATTCAATATGGGTCATTATTGATCTTCATATCAAGTCAGCAAATTTTATTGTTATAAGAAACGATTTACCACTTGAAAGTCTAGAAAGAACATATATTAATGAAGTTTTTAGATTTCATGGAGTACCATTATCAATTGTTTCAGATCATGATCCTCTTTTTACATCAAGATTCTGGAAAAGTCTTCAGAAAGCCCCGGATACTGAAATTTGTTTGAGCACTGCCTACCACCCCCAAACTGATGGACAATCAGAACAGAAAATTCAACCATAGAAGACATGTTGAGATCATGCTCACTTGACTTTCAAGGTATGTGGGATCAATATTTACCTCTGGTAGAATTCTCTTATAACAATAGCTTCCATTAAAGTATTCAAATGGCACTATATGAAGCAATATACAGAAAGAAATGACGCAGACCAACCTGTTGGGATGATGTTGCTAAAAGAAAACTAGTAGGCCTAGAACGTGTTGAGGAAATGATAGAAAAGGTGATGGTAATCCAAAACCACATCAAGTCACCTCAAAGTAGATAGAATAACTATGCTGATAACTGAAGGAAGGATTTAGAATTTTAGGTAAGAGATCATGTTTTCTTAAAGCTATCTCCATGGAAGGGTGTTATACGTTTCGTTAAGAAGGTAAAATTAAGTCCCAGTTACAATGGACCTTTCGAAATTCTCGAACGAATTGGGGTCATGTCGTACCATTTGGCCATGTCGCCAAGTCTGTCCAAAGTTCACGATGTGTTCCACGTAACACTGTTGAGAAAATACATGCCTCACCCAACGCATGTACTCACCTATGAGGAATCAGAACTAGAACCTGGTTGTCTTATTGTGAAGATCCTGTCAAGATTCTTTATACAAGAGAACAAGTGCTGAGAAACCGGATGACTCGTCTGGTAAAAGTTCTATAGAGAAACTATAAGATGGAAGAGGCAATGTGGTAACTCGAGGAACTTATGATGAAGAACCACCCGAGTCTTTTTATGTAGTAATATTCTAGAAATTTCAAGGAAGAAATTATTTGAAGGAGGGGAGAATGTAACACCCCAAGCTTACACGTTACGCTTCTCTTTCAATAATACAATAGCGTGTGTTGTACGCAACTTGGAGTTTTAACACACCACAACCAATCAAACTAGCCATTATGAATAGTAAAACCCACTTTTTGAAATTTTATAAATTTTATCTTTAAAAATGGACTTCATTTTTTGATTCGGAATATTGAAATTAGCTTTGGGTGAATTTTTGGTATTTTTATAAAAAATTTCAATTTTTGATGAATAGTGAAAAACACTGAGTTATAGTTTAAAACTGAATTTTTATTTAAATAATTATTTATTTTATATAAATTTATTTTGGTCAAAATAGATACATAATAACTATATATGTTCAATGTAATTCATTTGAGTCAGTTTATAATAGTTTTAGATATATAAAAAGTTTATTGAACTTTTCACCGTCTTTTACCCACCTCCTAGGAGAATTTTCAAATTCACATAAAACATAATTTTTCCACTTTTGTGAGTGGAATTTCAAAAATATAAGAGACACAGTTTATATCCTTAAGTAAAATGTGTTTCAATAAGATGAAAATAATTTTTGGTCAATATTACCTTTTTTACTTTTATTTACCACGGTTATAAGTAAATAGGGCAATTAAGGGTAAAAATGATATTATAATTACCCTAACACATGTCCTAATTATATTGAATAAGTATAATTAGACCAAAAAAACCTTAGGAATAAAATAAGAACCTCTTTGGTCCACTTGGATTAGATTAGGGCATTTATTATTGTTTAATTCAAAGAAGTGTTAAAAGAGTTAAAATCAAAGTTTAATAACTAAAACATTTTTAATATAGTGTTACACATAAGATAAATTAAACTATAAATATTAATTATAAATATGAAAATATTTCCTACATAATGTTATTTTATTTATATTTTTTAGACATTAAATAATTTAATTTATTTATGAAACAATGATGATACAACAATTACCTAATTAATGAAATATTAAAATAATTGATATTATAAATTTCCAAATAAATGTAATTTGAGACTTTTTATGAATTACACTAATTTTATAGGTTAATATAACATATTATGGTTGGTTATATGGATTTGTTTGAAGCAATAATGCTGTTATAAATTTAGCAAAAACAAAATACCAAATAGTGACAAAATTGACATAAATGAGTTTTTAAAACAAATATTATATTATTAATTGATATTATATTCCTAAAAATCTAAGTTTAGGCCAAAATACTATATAAGGATATTTTTATCATTAATGAACCACTTGGGGTTCTCTTGGAATTATATAATAAGTTTATTAACCATATAATATAAAAATACAAAGAGACATGGTAAATGTCAAACTATTTAACTAAGAGTTAAATCTAAAAGATAAAGTTAATATAGTGAAGCAAACCAGTCTAAAACCAACTGTTTGAGTGTTTTTCGACCCATACTCAGCTTATACTTTACATAATCCATTTTGGAGTCATCATAAACCGAAAATGAATTTATTATAAAATAATATTTCTTGATTTTCTTAAGGGGCCCCTCACCCCTCTTATGAAAGGGCACTCCTCATTCTCTCTAATACACACCTTCAAATCCATTTGGATCGACAAACTTCTGACCCAATACCCTCTAAACTATAATCCCTTTATCCTAGAGGCCTTACTTTATCCAGAAAGCCAAACTGAGGAGTCCTTTTGATCAAATCAAAAGGAATAACCCAAAGAAGAGGTAAACATCTCACCACCACATTCAAGTTCCTTTCCTCTTCCACATCCTTTTTCATAGTTGTTTACATTATAAAATTATAAATCTAGTATCTTACATATAATTTGATGTTATTATAAATATGGTACAACCAAATTCATTATTCTATCCATCCATTGAATGACATGTCACCATATGTGCGTACGTACAGCTTACCGTCTCCACGTCGTGGTGTAATTGTTATTCAAAACATTATTATTTGGATGGGTATAATAATTATTAGTAATTGATGTAAATAATAAATATAATATGATAATGATTCTGTATATATGATATACCATCCAATTCTATATTATTTTAATATTTAAATAATGATATTGTTGCTCGTGCGTATGTACAGATTACCGTCTCCACAAACGCGATTAGATTCATTCCCCATCGTATCCATTTAAGACTAATTATCAATAGATGATTAAAAATAAAATTTAAATACTTGATATCATTCTATATATGAATATGATACATCCCATCCATAAAAAGTAGGACTCACATAACAAAGAATATAAAGGAAAATGAATCCGTTAACACCTGAAACAACGATAATACTAAGATATTAATAATAAAGCAATGTGAAAAGATCATATATGATATCATATTAATGTTTATGATTATTTTATAATTTAATAACAATTATTTCACCATTATATAGGAAGTTAACCTACCCTTGATCTAGGAAAAGTACAAGGTTAGGGTTAATTTCAATATCTCTTTATTATCTGAGGTTGTTTTTACAAAAGTATCTACAGGGACCTATTTATTATCAATGTCCATGTTTCATGAAAGAGTTTTAAAAGGGATTCATTTAAGGGTATTTTTTTAAAACATCATTTTAAATGTTTTAAATTTTTATTCCTCTAAATCATTCTCATTAATGTCCATGTTTTCAAAATGTTTTTTAAGGATTTATCTATATGGACATGAATGTTTTTAAATTGTTAAATCCTTTCAAAAGTTTCAAAGTGGTATGGGGAACTCTGGTTCAAAAATGTCTTTAAATTTCTTCCTTTATAAATTGTGTGACTTTAAAATGTTTTTATGAAAAGGGATATTTCTCTCAAGAATTTTTACAAATAATTTTCATCAATATCAACATATCTTGATGGATTTTAAACAATTTTGATGTTGATTTATTATGATACAAATATTCTATATTGTATTTATGATTTTGTGATATCTTTGAATATGGATGTGTTATTTTTATACCATTCATGGTTAATGAATAAATTATAGATATTTCATATTCTCATTTTAATATGAATGTTTATTTTATGTTTAAACCTGTTCACATGATGAATGAATTTTACTTAGTATGTGAAGGGTGGAGCCCGCTATTACACCTCAATGTATCGGTAGGTCTTATGAAACAAACTAGTGTCTTGGCGTAATTCCTTGAAAAAATATTATTTGTAGTCTTGGCACTAGGCCCTGAATATGTGGTTATGATAGTCTGGCATTATGCATTCCATCAGTATGAAAGTGGTTATTGATATTTCATGTCATTATTCGGCTAGTAGAATATCCTTGTGAATAAGTAAATGGAATTATTTCATTTTATTTTTTCCATATTATTCTGAAGTATAAGTTTAAAATGATTTTGTTTTAGTTATACATTTCATTAAATGTTTATGCATATTTATGAATGTTCCTGCTATATTGTTATCCTTACTGAGCATCTAAGCTCACCCAAATTCTATGTTTTATTTTTCCCAAGATGTGAAGAAGTATTTTATGACTGACCTATAGCGATAGTCTGAGGGAATATGAGTGTGGAATATGGAAACTATGTTGTTATAGTTTTTCACTTTATCATGTAATGTAAGACTTATGAATATGTCTAGTGTTTCCAAGTCTACTAAACTAATCGGTCTTTCGAGACTTGATCTTTTGTGATCATTCCAATGTTATGTAATAATGCACCGACTATGGGTTACTGGGGTCGGGGTGTTACAAAATGACTAATTGTTCATTTTCAAAAACTATCAAAACAATATGAATATGTTTTTTTTTATTTTTTGTACGTCACTTATATTTTTTACAAAAATGTCATTTTAAACTGGAAACACACACTTTTACTCATACCGATCACATCATGAATTGGTTTGACATGGGACTGATTCTTAAACATCAAAAATGATTTATTAATATATTTCCTAAATTATTAATACAATATATATTCAATTTCATGGTTTTCAGTTATTGTCAAATTTCTATCTAAAATTTCGATTTTAAATTGATAATAGACACTTTGAGTCATTCCAGGATCATCGAGTAGCAGATTAAGGTACAGTTGATTCCTACATGTCCAAAATTACTTATGGTTCATTTTTATAAAGTATTAAAACAATATAAATATTTTTTATTGGGATTTAGTATGCCAATTGTATTTTTTAAAAAAATATTTTCAATTTTAAATAAAAAGAAGCATTTGGAGTCATACTAGGCCCATTGTGTGTCAGATTGAGGTGCAATAGATTGCTACATTACCCAATGTCTCAAAACAATCCTAACTTCCAATAACACCTAAATTACCAATGAAATTAATTTTTGAAATTACAATACTACATATTGATCTGATGTTCTTAACGGAAAAATATTTATTATTGTTGAAAACTAGTAGAGTATAGGATGTTCTTCTACACATTATATCATGAGAAGTTACCAAATGGGCATAATATATTCCTCCACACTTCTAGTTTTCAACAATAATAAAGGTTTGTCATCTACAAACATTGAATCAATATGCAGTGTTGGATGGTAGAAAAAGAAAATCAATGTATATTGTGGTAACATTGGTAGAAAATAACATGTTATCTCTTTTGTGAATTATTGTAGATAGTTTAAAGAAAAATATAAATTCCCAAAAGTTATTTGAAAAAAACTATATAAGTATTAGATAAAAATGATAGGAAAAATAACTTAAAAATGTTAAATAAAATGATGAAAAAATTAAATAAATATGTAGTTGGAATTAACCTTTGTCATGATGGTTGTATACATTCTTGATCCATTTCCATTTTTTCGTTATCTTAGTTGTATCTTAGAAGACCAATCTCTCATGAGAATGAGAAGCTTCAAACCAAACACCCCAACTTGAACAAATTAATCCACCTATGCAATAAAAAATTATTATTTGATTAATATTAAAAAATAAATTAAGTATAAATATTCAACAATTCATTACTTCTATGGAAGTCACATCTTCATGTTATTTTTGTACATTCTGCCACCAGGTACAATGCACATTAATTTCTAAGAAAATATATATCATCTTTTGAATATGATTATTTTACATAGTCATAGTAGCACTATAAAAATATAAATACACAAATGATTAATATATATTTCAAATAAAATAATAATTACCTTTGAAAATAGCTCTTAGAGGTTCCTAGTTTCTGTATGGAATATCACCTCTGTCGTAAATTTACAGACATAATAACCAAAATCATTTAAATTTTTTTTGTTTCAGACATTGCAGAAACATTGTGAAAAATAAGTAATTTGTTTTGAAATTTTTCTGAATATTGAAATATTATTATATATACCCTGATACTTGACCTATTTTAGAACCTTTTAGGATCCATGTTCCTAATGACTATCTTCATTCCATGAATTTCATGATATTTAAACACTATAATATCTTAATTGAATTATCATTAAAACAAAATATAAATTATATAACATGATTTTTAGTTCTAAATCATTGGACATTGTGTATTAAAAATAGAAAAAATCCATCATGTGTGGTCAGTTTGTTGGGTATCCATGTATTGAATCTAAGAAATAAATCTTTAGAGAATCTTAATTGACCGAAATGAGCTTTGAATGTTTCCTGGAAACAAAAAATGAATAAGTAATAAATTATATGGAAATATATTTGATATGATTAAATTGTATATTTTTACCCCTACAATGATAATATTAAGAATTTTCTATCATCAGTAAGATTCGTTCTAAATTATTTGGATAGTTTTCCACTAATTCATTCAATTTTGTTGAATATATTTTAGGTTGTTCAATATAAGTGATGTGAGGACTAATGAGTCTTAATTTATATAAATGTTTTAATTCCTACAATTGTTATTAATATGTATGCGTGAAAAATATATGAAATATATTTAGTTACAATTAGCGCAGTATATTAGCTTTTGGAAAAACAAATCATGAAAACATACCTAATTTATACATGTACAACTGAGGCTCCTATCCATTCATAGTTGAGGATTTAATTTCCATTTTCAAAATAAATGTACTCTATAACATCATATTCATAAATTTTTTATTCAAAATAAACTATTTGATCAGTACCATTTTATAACTTTGTATTCACATGAACCTTCAATATTAGTAAATTGTAATATTGAACCAGTGGGGTAAAGGGATTTTGAGAAGATATTTTTGATCTACTTGCTGATCATTTAAATTGTTTTCAGTATACCTTTGATTTCTCCCATTCAAATTTTTCATCTATAATAACATTCAATGGTTTAGAATTTTTTCACTAATTGTAAAATGTTTAGCATGAAAAAGAAATTGGAAATGAATGACTCCTTATCGACATGTGTTTTTATAGGATTTTACATCCATGTTACTAATGTTCCAATTAATTGGTCGACCATATGAATATCGTCATCATCAAGTAGAACATGTATCTTAATGCTTATCTCATGAGTTGTGTTAATTTCTACTCTCACATGACCTACTGGAAGTGGTCTTTTGTGTGGTAATCTTTGACATTGAACAGAATATCCCTCACTTTAATAAGATGTGTGGGTGTTCATAGATGTAAATCATAGTCATTTTCATCCTGTATAATATCAGTACATGAAAGGTATCATTTTATGTATGATTCAAATTTCACAGAAACAATTATTATAATATTTATCACCTCCAATAAGACATCTCTTTTAGGGGAATATTTCACCCCAAAGATGGTGGGGGTGGGGTAGGATCAACATGAAATGGTTTTTCTTGATTTTTTTATTTTCTTCGCTTCCCCCATAACAATTTATATAAACTCAATATGCAATGAAATATTTCTTCAAGGGAGGAAAATCTTGATTTCATCTTTTACATTTCTTTATCTTTATCCTCCTTTTTTTTCTAAAAATATGTTCAGGGTTTCACCCCAAAACTCACACCTCGAAAGTGGCCAAATTATTCTGGCAGCTTCATGGACATCGATAGTAGGTTTCCATCTAATATAAGTGGTAGTGACTCCTCTAACAAAGTCAAATAGAAAATATAAGAAAATAAGTAATCATTTTTATGTAATAGATATTTAAAGAAAAATAAATTTTTATCATGTCATATATACACATATTTCCCACAATTTTTGTTTGTTTTTATCTACTAGTATCCTATATTTATTTACATGTTCCTCCTTCTATAGACAATGGTGTGGTATGGAAGTAGATTTGGATTTGGATTCATCAATCTGCATATTAATAGAGAAAGACAATTAGTTTTTTGTTTCATATCACATAAAAATATTACGGTAAATTTAGAATACATACCAATTTTTTCAAGTGAAGAATAAACCATTTTATTATGGTTCCGGTACATTGGTTTTGTTGCCTATTCCTTATTTTTATCACTTAGTTGTTGTTTCATAAAAAAAATCTCATTAAAATTTATGAATACACATATTTTCAAAAATTGAATTACCAAAAATAGTATACCTAAAAAAGAAACATCAACACGATGACCAATAAATTCATCCGACACATCATAGGTTATCAGGTGTGAATACATAATAGTTTGGTGCAGTTTCATTTCCCCTTCATCATCTTTAATATGAAATCTCATTAAAATTGTGTGAAACCCACTATGAATACTTCTATAAATAATTAAAAAATATTTCTTGTGGGATTTATCGACTATAAATTCACAATTATAGGTATAATTAATTGTATGTTAATGTTTCATTGATTTATTTTTTAGTTAAATAATGAAATGATATCATAATTTAACCATAATCTCTTCCCGCATCATTTTCTTAAGCGAGGCCAAAACATGGTTTCACGAATATGCATCAATAGAAACATGTTACCAAGTGTTGAGTCTGATTTATCTACTGAAAATAACCTTTTCGGGTTAACATGAGGGCCAAAACATTCCATATGACCTCAAATTTTATGCCATTAATTTTCACCATAATGATTTTCACTAACACCGTTAAAATATGGTGAACCAGTTTCTTTAATCATCGGTCCTTCATCGCGTAACATTTCCTTGAATTCAACATCACCAAATGTTGTTCCTCTTGATTAGTAGCATCATCATGTGTATGAGGTTATTATACCTATATACTGGGAGTATAAGTTGGTAGAGAAACCTATTGTTCCTTAGAATTGGGAGAACCATAATGTGCAGAAGGTCATTGTTCCTCTATATTGGGAGTAGTAGTAGGTTGAGAGACTTGTTATTCCTCAGGATTGGGAGCACCAACTTGTGCAGAAGTTAGTATCTACATAATTGGTTTAAAATAAAATTTATACTACATAAATACAGCATCGAAAAGATAATAACATGAGGTAACACAATGTATATTTCAAAATAATATAACCTGATAATTAAACACTATTTTTTCAATGGATAAAGGGATTTGACCCATCAATCGAGTATCCAAATCTCTTTATTAGGGTCTCCAATAACATATAAAACCCATTCTACATAGGGACCACTGTGAAATGATTGTAATGTCCCAACCAATGGTTCATCCATAGTTGAATTTTTATCTGACCCTTCAATGGTTTTTTTCGATAACAGATCAATTGATCACATTTGGTCTGTGGGATCTGGAATATAAAATACATATACTACACAAGAATCTATTATAAACAATTAATATTTGTAACCTTTGACACTAAAATCCACTTCGACAAATCTCAATTCATCAATTTTAACAACACTCTTTTTATTAACCCACCTGCATTGGAAAATCGGTACTTGGAATGTTGTATAACACAACTCTCTTAATTGATTGATAATTCTAGTGTATGACATATTCATGTAAATTAGATCTTTTTCCTTAGAACTAGAAACATGCATCATTTTACCCACAAGTGTAACTCCACTATTTTTCCTGGTACTACCTATGTCATGTTTATTTGTATAGATCATATAACCATTAATTACAGAACCTTTTCTAGATAACACATGCACACTTGGTCCTTTGGCCAACCATTGAATTCATTCTGAAATTGAATATGTATTTTCATATTAATCCCTAAAAAAATGGTTCCAAAAACATCCTATAAACTATTTATTATATTTATTTAATATCCATATTTCACCCCTTTATGGATTCAAATACATATGAATTTATTTTTGGGTTTCAACATATGGTAAAACCTCCAAATTGTTATGAAAAATGTAAAGGTGGACCTACTATTAATATGTAATTTTGATTATGAAAACATATTTTCGAGAAATTAATTCTCCCATAAGCTTCCCAATGTGATGATATTTAGGTAGAATAATTATTTTCACACTAAAAAATTTGTTAGTATAGAATTCAACAGCTTCCCCAACAATATATGACTCCAAAATACATCCCTCTGACTAACATCTGATTTTTGACACACCCTTTCAAAAAATTCATATATTTTTCAATGGGGTATATCCAACTATAGTGTTCAAGACCACATTGTAGAATCTCTCTCACCAAGTAATCCATCAAGTGAACCTTCAAATCAAAGAATGATGGTGGGAAGAATATTTCCAATTCACATAATATGATGGAAAATCCCCTTTCAATAATCTGTAATTTCACTAGGTCTATAACTTTATTGCATATGGATTTGGAAATAAAACAGATCATGGTTAATGTATAATTGAAAATCTTGGGAAAATTAAACATAAATCTATGGGAATTAGATCTTTCATCAAAAGATGTCATTAATGTGATTTCAGGCCCTTGAACATTAAATAGGCTATTGAAATTATATTCTTAATATTCAATGAATACCCCTCTAAAACCTTTACATCATTTAAGAATTTGAAAAACTAATATCTCACCTAATTGGAAAGAGTGTATGCGGTTGGAGGAATACTTTTTTCACCCTTAATTGGCGCCAACACTTCTCGTATTCCCATATCAACCATGTCTAACCTAGCCTTAATTTCATTCTTTTTTTTTTCTAGGTGCATTCTGTAATTTTCTAATGACACTATCACATATATTTTCTTCAACATACATAACATCCTGAAAAATTATGACATACAAAAAAAATTTATATGGTAATTAAGAAAACTAATCACTTTTTCCAAAAAAATCATAAGGTTTTTTGAAAATGGTTTAACAAAAGAAGTTTCCATATTTTTTACTTTATCAAATAGTTGATCACCTGTTATTGGAGGCAGTGTTGTACATTATTCTGAAATACCATTTAATGATGTCACCCAAGACCGATACTTATGTTGTTATGGTAGTAATCTGTGATGTCCTAGAAACACAATTTTGATGAATATATCAACCTAATTGATTGTGTACCTTGTTCGAAAATGGGACACCCATGAGTTCCTTTAATTATACATCCTTAAAAATTTCAATAAGTTGGAAATTTATCAATTTTCTTATACAGTATGGGTCTCAATGTAAAATCTTCATTTTTATAAGAATTATACAAATTTTAACCTGAATCCCAAAATAATTTCAAATCCTCAATAAAAGGACCTAAATAAACATCAAAATCATTACCAGGTTGATTTTTCTTTATATTAACATAGATAACATGATGTACTTTTTCATGCATAAAAAATGGATTAATGTTTTATTTTACCAACATTACCGACGCATTTACTATGCGTGATGCTTTGAAATCAAAAATAATTCAGTCTATTAGTAGATAATGCAAGACAAAGGTTTCTCAACTCATTTCTAAATTCAGGATACTAATGGTCAATTTTATTCCACTGAGGCGAGTCTTCCAGGTGATGAAGTTTCCAATATTTATTTCCTATATTTGTGTGCCACATAAATTTCCTTGTAGTATCCCCACTTCCTCATAGACACATAAATCTTGGAATGATTGGAATGTACCATATAATTTTCATAGGACCCAATTCATAATTCTTATATTGAGAAGCACCACACATTAGGAATTATTTAAGTTATTTATGTTCTATTCAAAATAGTATATAGTCATTTAGAAAGGAATATAATTTCTCAGATATCATTCCCTAAGAAAATATCATTAGTTTAGCATCATATGTTCTTATAGGGAGATCATTATCTTCTAAGATCATATCATTCAAGGGAGAAAGTAGTTCAGTAAAATTATTGTTAGTCTATCTGTTCCCAGATTTCAAATTATATGACTTCAATATGGCTTAAAATGGTGTATATTTATTTTAACATTCATACAATGGTATCTTTTCAAAACACATTAACTTATCAAACAATTTTGTAAAACAATGAAGTTCATATTCAATAGTCCTTGTCATTTCATCATTATAATTTCCAACAACATTCAAACCTATAATCCCATCCTTGATATGATATTATTTACTGTCCACAACTTTAATAAAACTATATTATCCATTAAACATAGTGTTATCCTAGTCACTAGATATATTCTCTTTTTTCCTCATGACTATTCCATCATTCATAGCTTTAATCAATTCTGTGACTGATCAAGTGTTCTTTCAACCCCTCTGTGATAATTATTCCTGAATAAAAACAACATAAACATGGGCAAAGGATTTGAGAAGGGTTATATGTATGATATTTTTCAAACTGGATGAACACTTTCACTCTATATTCATACAATTTTTTCATATAATTTTCATCCATCCATTCTTTATTCATATCAATCCAATTTGATTCAGTAAAATTAATATTTATAAAACAAATACACAAAAGAGATCATTCAGATAAAGGGAACCCAACATTTGAATGATAGTTATTATTTTATTTTGTTTCTTGAGACTCATCCCCTTATAATCTAACACCAAACCATAGAGAAAATGTAGTTTTATAGGGCTCTCTTAATTTTAACCAAGTAGGTGATGTTGGATGCAATGTATTTTTAGGAGTTGCAATGGTGATGAACATTAATTCACCTTTTGTGGGTGTGACGTCATGATGTATGTCCTATGGGTTGGATATAGTTAGTTACATTACCTTTCCATGGTGTTATTATCAATCAATATTATTTATAAGGGGATGATAGTGCTTAGTAAAGGATGTGGTTGTTAGTGTTGTGTTATGGTCTTCCGAGCATGATCATTTCAATAAAGGATTTGCGTGAGTCTGATAAATCATGAGGGATGAAAAAAAATTCCTAGTGTTTTTATTATAATCTAAAAAATTACATATATATTATAAAAGTTTACATAAATTATATACGTATATATTTTTTCAAATTTTATAAAGTATTGAAATTAAAATATATACAAATAAAATTTATAAAAGAATAAAATTATAATAATTTATAAGGAATAAAACTATAATTGTATGTTAGTTTATAATTCTACATAACTATAAAAGTGTAAATAAATAATAAAATTATATATTTAAACAATATATGTAAATTTAATATACTATAAAATTTATAAAACTATATAATTTTATAAATGAATAAAACTAAAAATGTATAAATATTTAATAAAATATTATAATTGAATTATATTAGTATCATATTATATTCTATAAAATTTATAAAATTATATTAACTTAAATCTTATAAAACTATAAAATTTTAAACTTGAAACACATTAAATATGTCCTAATACATTTTCATACCATGCATTTTTAGTGATTCCTATATTGTTTTACAAAAAAAACTGATCAAGGGCCCATAGACAAATTATTAATGTTTTCCTTCTTAAATGCATATAAAATAATTTAATAGAAATATAGTTTTATTAAATACTTACTTGATTTTATATAAATTGAGTTTTTAATGAATTATAAAAAATGAAATTATAGTCATTTCAATCAAACACTATTTCATTATTAAATAATTAAAAAAACAATGTCATATATATTGAATTTCTATCGCTCAAAATATCTATGTAATACTCTTCTATGGAGAGAATGATATTTGTGATGAACTATATAATATACTAAAGTGCACTATAAATTAAATTATAAATTATATTTTTAATGATTTTAATTATTGAAATTTCGTATTTAGTTCTATTGGGCCATCCCAAGCCATGTATACATTATTGACCAATTATTCCATCACTACATGAGATTTATAAAAACACAAAACCTCTCATCTCATCAACAACAAAACATTTGAGTCACGTAATCATGATCCATTGTAGAATATTTTCACATTCTAATAATCATAGAACCATGATGTGTGGTGAAATAATATTTCTTCTTATGGTAGAAGGACCAAACCACAAATACTTTATGCAATTAAATAGCGAATGATCTACCTTTTCGAACCATAGTGGACCTAAAAAATTCAGACATTATGAAATTATAAAATGACTATAATAAAAAATAATAAATTATTTTTCTCTAAATGAAAATTGATTACTAGAAAATTTCTTAAACGTTATTCCATATAAAATTAGAAACAATTAATGATGTAATGAATACATCTATTTATAAAATTCAAATTATTCAAGGTTTCACACAAAATTTTGTTTCCTAAATGAATAAAAAATCCTCATTGAAAAAAATGAGAAATTAATACACAAAACCCCCCTTTTAAATAAGACATTCAATGAATATTAATTTCATCCATAGTTTACAAAATAAAAAATATCACCATTAAAAACATTTTATAATAAAAACATTATTTTTTCAGAAAATGTGATGTAGTAAAATGTTTAAAACATAGGATATATAAATGAGATTTAGAGAGCACTATGTAGGTTGGATTTATATTAAGTTTAATATTATTGAATAGTATTTTTAATATGATACCACATCAACACACCATCGAATGACCCTAGACCAACCATATCATTGCCCTCCTGAAATTCACATAGTCTCCCCATAGATAACTCATCTACCCACACTGTAGCTAAGTATCAACAAAATGTTGACCTTATCAAACTGTGAACAAAACACATACCACTGTAGTGGATCATTGGTACAAGAATGGATGAAAGCAACCAAGTTGAATAGAAGGCCTTAACACCAATAACCAATGGGCATCCATTGGAACCAATAAATAGAAGATTGTGCACTGAGAAAGAGAATACAAGAGAAGGAGGTTTAGGACACACATACATACAAATGGATGGGATTTCAGTTTTTTGAGAAAAAGTGAATCACAAGAAGGAGATATGTGACTAAAAGGAAAAAACAAGATAACATAACTTATATTTGGATGTTAGATGTAGCGGTAGGGTCCGACAATGGGGGAAGCGGCAGTAGAAGTAGTGGCAACATCAACGGATGTAGTGGCAGCGACGACTGTGACGCAGGGAGCAATGACAGTAGCAGAGTTCTAGTTCCAAGAATGTACGAGCCATGAACCATAATATGGTTTTTGATAGGGTTCCATTTATAAAAACACAATGGATTTTATCAGAATATTTTGGGAAGCACTGATAAAGGTGTATTTTTCTAGTGATAAAATAGAAAGTGGGAATAAAATTGACTTTTATTAGTGCTTTTTTTGTGATGATAAAGAGATACCTTTATTACTAGAGAAAACATGGTGATAAATATCTGATGTTTATTATTTATTTATATTATTATATATATTTTTAAGAGTTTATATATAATATATAAATTTATTTATTTATAATTATAACTGTAAATAAATAAATATTTATTTATAATTATATATATAATAAATGTCATTATAAATATTTGAATATATTTATATAAATATTATAAATATTTATATACTTATTTATAATTATAAAATTATAATAAATATATTTATTATATTAATAATATTAATTATAAATAAATATAGATATATTTAAATAATTATTAAATTATAATAAATATATTAATTACACTTCTTCATTAAATTATAAATATGATAAATATATTTATTATAATTTTATAATTTTTTAAATAAATATATATATTTCTATTCATAATTATAAATAAATATATATTTATTAATTAAATTATAAAATTATAAAAAATATATTTATTATATTTATAATTATATATAATAAATGTATTTAATATAATTTTATAATTATTTAAGAAAAGAAACATAGGCATCAAGTTCTGGACATTTTGCGTGGTTTTTAGTTGAGGTTGATCTATGTTCTTCTTTAATTGATCATGTCATGATTTATAATGATGATGATGAGCTGAAGCTATGAATTGTGTATGATAGAATTCGCAAATTCTGCTTGTAATGTAATGTTATTGGACATGAAATCTCAAATTGTAGGCGAGCTGTTTTCTGTGATCACTACTCTAAGCACAGACATGAGTCCACTGCATGGTGAAGGAAGAATTTTAATAATCATATTTCTTCTAATTAAATCTCCTAGTCGACTCAATATAGGGAACATGTAAATCAATTGATTGGTTAGTGCATGCTAATGGCTTCTACCACCAATGGGAATTTAAACTCCGAACAACATCCTGATGTTAATTCCTAGGTAGAGTCATCAAATATGGCTGTAAATTATCAAGCTATATTTTCAACCAGTGGAGATGCTATGGTGATTCAGGATGCAAATGTGAAGTATTAAACATGTAAGAAGAAAATGTGGGCTGAAATTTTTTTCAAAGCGGAAGAAACTCATGATGATGCGAGATTTTTGAAATATGCAATGGACTTCAATTCCCATCAAACATCTGTATCCAATGATCAATCTATTTTTTGATAAACAAAACATTTAAGAGGCATTTCATTATCAAACATCTCATGAGAATAATCTTTCCTCAAGTAATAACAAAGGTGATATTAAAACAGGTGTTGTCTCTCCTATGATGTGAGGATAAAAATTGTAAAATGTCTGTTCCAATCTGGTTCTAGGGAATTGAATTCATTTGAATATGCACATAAGGAATTTAGATCCTCTGTAAAAGGTAGATGTTATAACTCTATTTTTCAGAAACAAGAAGTGAATGTAACATAAAATGTGTTCCAACCTGATATAGTTACAGGGGAGGAAGATAAAAGCAACATGGATGATTTTCCTGATGGTTCTCAGGTAAGGTCACATAACATTACTGACATCGTGAATAGGTCTAAGAGTAAAGAGGTGTTCCTTGAGGAATTTTTCAATTCTCATAGACTTTAATGTTCTGATTCAGAGTACGCATGCTTGTTGGACCTGAATGATGACTGATCATAGAACCAACAAAAAACACAGAGGAGGGGTCGTCACCCAAGAGGAAGGGGTGGCGGTCGGTCACATACATTATTTTTTGTTTGGTGGGAAATCATTCTCACTTTATTCTATGAAACCTCATTCCCTTATTCTTGTACTTTATGAACTTTTACCTTAAATAACTTTTTGAATCTTGGGTTCCAACCCATGGTTCACACATTCTTGGTTTATTTAATTATAATTATAAGTATATATTTATATATGAAATTATAAATATATTTATATATATACTTATTGATATATAAATATATATTAATAAAGTTATAATAAATTTATTTATTGTAATTTTATATTTTTTGTAATTTTATAGAAATTTATGAGAATAATAGGTTCATCAGTATAACATGAATGAATCATATACATAGTAAAGTATATATAATAAAAAACCAATGTTTAAATGAACATTAATTATAAATACATAACATATACATGTATCATCATAATATAAATAATATTATCTTTTATCTACTCACAATCATGTCCAAAAATAAACTTATGATCATATACCATCTATTATACTCTAACAACAATATATGAACCTAAATAATGATAATAATGTTCATGAATATCATCATTATCTCATGATTTATATATAGAAAAAATTGATTATATAAATATATTTATTTATTTATATGATTTGATGTGTAGGGTTTCATAGATTTGGGGGTTCACTAATTGGAAACTAATGTGTTTCATACATGGATTTTTTCACTATCTCTTCCCTTCTGGTGAGCTCAAGAAGAATTCTTGCGGATTCAAAACTCTTTCTCTAAAGCTGATAATGCTTCACTTCCATGACTGGAGCATGGATTTCAATATTTTGAGTTCTAGGAACATATTTTCATAGTTGTGGGTGAGGATTTATGCGTTAAATTGGATTCCATGTCATCTTAGGATCTTACATGACATCAACACTATCCTAGGTGTTCCAAAGATTGGATCGAGAGAAAGAACAAGTGTGCTTTTTCCATTTTCCAAAAAAGTTGGTGGAGGTGGTGTTCAATGCCACTATGGTCGACAAGGTATCCCTATCTATTCTTAATGATGGTATTCAATTGATAATTGAGTATGAATAGTGACCTTTGTACTATACTATCTGTGACATTATTGGGAATTCTATTTATTCAATTCATCGAAGTGTTATTGACTATATTTTTAATGAAAATGTCACTTGGTGAAGGATTCTAAAAAATCTGGAATGCATATGTAGGTGACCCCAAAAAGGGGAAAGGCCTTGTGGATATTGTCTCTCATGTTTCTTAGGCACCTACTTCTCAAATGGTGGAATCACTACATAATGTACAAGATTTCCCTCCACCTTGATGTGCTCATCATGAGGTGAAAGCTGATTAGAGAACCCTCTCATTCAAAGAGGCTTTGTGTAGGACAGAACGATCTGGAAGTGTAGTTTATGATGCTAAATAGTAGGAACCACCCACTGAATTAAGCAATGTTATGGAAAGGTTTAAGAGGAAGGATTGTAGATTTTTACTTCTAGGAAATATCGAACACCTTCTCTTGTTTCTGGATAAGAAATTCATATAGGGGAGCTAGTGCAGACTGGACTCACTGTGATGTATGGGTCTTCTATTTCCTTTTCTAAACCTTATTTGAAGGTTTATTTTCAAGTTCCTACTTCACCCAGACTATAGGGTGGAAATAAAAGTGAAATGGGTGTCAGTGGTGCAATGGTCGAGAAGGTTACATCTAAAGGCGACGTTAATTTCCTTCCGAACAAACTTTAAGACTCTGGGCCCAGTAAAAAAATCACCCTGCTTGATATTCTTAATCGATCTCATAATATGGATACTTTTCATGAGGTAGTTGGAAACCCTCTTCCTGATGAAAAAAATGGGGATAATGCACTGCTAAGGGATGAATCTTCTTTGAAGAATGATTCTACATGTGGAAGTGCACCTCATGATAAAGTTGATGTCTCACAATGATTGGGAAATCATGATATCAAATGGACGGATCCCTGAAAGTGGAAAAGTGGCGGGTAACTGAGAGGTCAGGGCATCTCTCTAAAATCGCACCCCAGCTGCTTCCCAAAATCCTCTCTAGTGTTTTTGGCTGAGTGTATCATTTTTAGGCTTGGTAATTTCTCCTTAATCATAAGATTTGAGGCTTCTATTTTTATAAAATACTAACTCTAACACTAACTATACTCTATTATATTTTTAACCACTCATTTAAATAACTTAACACTTTTAATTACTAGATTATACATTCTAATATTTTAATATTATTTATAAAAAATGAATTAACATATCAAAAAATTAAGTAAATATATTTTTTAGTTATAAATTATTTAATAACATATTATAACACCTCATAACATAAAAAATTCATTGTTACATGATTTATAACCCCTACCATAGATATGCTCATATGAAGAACATGATTTTATCAATGCTAAAGAGATAGAACTAATAAAAAGGATACATTTATCAATGTTATCTAAAAACACTTATAATGGTAACTTTTGTGAGAGCTCAAAAAACATCGATAAACGTATACCCTTTATAGGCACTTTTTTAGTTAATATAAAGGTTAATCTTTACCGCATTATTTTCAGTGGTGATAGAACCTTTTAATAAAAAATATTACTTATATATATAATTTTTTTTATATTAAATAATTAATGATTATTAGTATGTATTAATTAAAAAACTCATGTTTAAACTTAATATAAATATGATAGGTTAATATATATTTTTTAACAAGCGATATATATATATAATGTTTTAAAACACATATTTATAAAATAATAAATATATATATATATATATATCAATAATTATAAAATTATATTAAATATATTTATATAATAAATAAATTTAAATAAATATATATTTATATAATTATAAAATTGTAATAAATATATTTCAACAATAAATATTTTTTTATATTTATAATTATAAATATTTATATATTAGTATATATATATATATAATTATATAAATATATTTATATTTGTATATGAATATTAATTATAATTATAAAAAAATATGTATATTTAAATAATTATAATGTTATAATAAATTTATTTTAAAAATTTATATTTATTATATTTATAATCAAAGTTTCTTATTGAAATTTGCTCCTCCAACCTCGTAAAATACTTCTTGGCCTTGGTTTTTTTATTGGGATTCCCATATAAATTGACCGTGAGACATAATTGGCTCGATTTGGACACTTCACATGAATGTGGTTGTACTGGATCTCTATTCTTAATTGGTGGAGACAGTTGCTCTTTCAATAGATGATGAGGATGTCAATATTAAAATTGATTGTGAAAATGTTCCCTAAAATTTTTCGATATGGAAAATAATTTGTTAGGTTGTTTCATGTTTTAGAAGAATGAAAATTTATACATTCTTCCACAATCATGGACATGATGATGATATTTTTTTAAAAAGACAAAGGAAAGAAAGCCCACTGCTCAATCTGTGGATATTGTTTTGGGCTCAGCTGATGGGAGGTAAAAATCCAATAATTTATGATAAACAGAATGTTAATGGTGGTGACCATTTGAATGGGAGTACTTCGGTAAATTGTAGTACAGGGGATAATAACTATGGACAACCAAGGATTGACCCTGTTGATATTTATGCTAGGTATGATAATGCTTGTCTAGGCTCCTCTGTCTTGAATACAATTGATGATATTTCTAAGAAGTTGGAATGTATTACTGCAATAAGGCATGAGCCAACCTCTTCTTCCTTGTATGAGAAGATTGTACAGTCTGAAGGTGATTGTGATTTATGAATTCAGTGAGTGGATGAAGGGGTTATAAACCACATACAATTCACTGGTAAAAATAAAATATGGTCATATATTCTTGTTGGGAATGAGCATGTTGTAGGAGACCATAGTTTTGTGGCTAATAAAATTGCTCAGAATTCAACTAAGGTTGGTATTAAAGAATTTATTTTTAATCATCTTTCTCCTTCTATAGTGAGTGAGTTGATTGAGAATGATATTGGAGTGCAAGCTATGGGGAATACCTTAAGATCCATTAATCACTCGATTGGGGGGGGGGTTCACTCATTATTTATGATGAATTAGAAGGGGAGTGGAAAAAACTAGATCATGGAAATATATTCAGCATCCAAAACATTTTGGGAGAGGATGTGGTAGAGATGATTTGGTATGTGAGCATGGAAAAACTACCGGGTCTTACTCCAATGATCTCACTCTAGAGTAGGTGACACTCAAGGAAAAGTATGATGTGTTTTTCAATTAGAAAAAATCGCATTCAGAATGTGAATCTACTAAATAATCCAATATTAATGATTAGGGGGAAGGTCTTGGTTCCACCCATTTTTAGTTCTTTTCTAGATGATGACTTTTTTCGTTCCTGTCCTTTCTCTCTTTACCATGTTCTGCCATTTATTTTTCATTAATGTTTGGTAGGAGCAGGTTCTCTTAAATCCTAAACCCTTTTGGTATAATTATAAAAAAATAAATATATAGTTATATATTTTAAAATAATATTTATATGACACTAAGTATATATGTATCAAAGTAATATGTAAATATATATTATATAACTTGTAAAAAAATCTTTACAAAAATTTATTTAATTAATACATATATTTAAATAATAATAAATTTTAAATTATAAACATAGTTATTATATTTTTATAAACAGATATTTGTATATTAATATATATATATGAATATATAAATATATTTAAAATTATATAAAAATATTTTTAAAATTATAATAAATATATTTAAATAATAAAAAAAAATTATTTCTATCTTTATCAATTCTTTTTACATTAACAATGATAAAAATACTCCTTATCAATGCTTTTTTGAATGCGCTGATAAAAGCCTTACAAGTTCTTAAAAAAATAACTCTAATAGATTCACCCTCTCTTGCACCATCAAGATCTAGCGGAACCATAGTGCTACTACCACTGCTCGCCATATTGTCACTCCCATCCATTGATCCCTTTCTTTGCTGTCATGAAACCCTCATCACTCTTCATCAACAAATCAATCCTCTTAAGTTCTAAGGTATGAGATTATTTTTTCTCCTCTTTAATTAATTCAACCATCTAGTACATTACCCCCTCCAATATCCATTCTTGTTGTTCGTCTTGGATTCACATCTTTGGTTATATACCCACACCATACATGAACAATAATAGTTTATTGGATGATATAATAAAAATTTAAATTTTTAGTATTTGAAGTCTTTTATTTTGAGGGGGGTTTAAACTTGGGTTTATCAAGGATTGAATGGAGTACATCGCATGAAAAAATGTGTTGTGTGTCATGTGGTGATAACTATATGTTTTAATTTTAGTATTATTTTCAACATGTATTTTAGTATTAATGATCCATTTGAATAAAATTTTAATATTAAATATATGCAGAAATTTCATATCTATAGTAATAATAAATCAATGCAAGGAGACTAAAAAAGAGGATTAAATGAAGTAGATCGGTATTCTTGAGATTCTCTTGAATTCCCTTGATGGAATTAGGGTTTTTTGACCACGTCGGTGGTTGTGGTACAGTGGAAGTGGCTTCCCACTCTATCAACAACGAAGGGGAGCTGAAAATTTCTTCTGCAACATCAATCTAACGACGTTATCTCCAAATATAATAGTGACAAAAACTTCTATGGTGGTGGTACAGATCTAGTTTTGGTGTGTCTTGGTGGCATGCGACTTCCTCCTTAAACCCCTTCGAATGGTGGTATCTCTTGATCTACCCTCCATTCTGTGGTTTCATTTGGAAGGTGGCTTCTCTAGATCTTAAGGTGACACTATCTTCTGTGGCGATGGTCTACATTTGGTTGAGGTGTGTCTTAGTGGCATGCGACGTTGGTGTTTAGAAGAACTTTTAATTTCACATGTCTTCTATGAGTGAAGTAGATGTTATATATACTTCATCTACATGGGGTTTTTTATGCCTTCAAGCATACCTGTAGTGGTTTGGTGTCTAAGAAGCACCATCGCGATGTGGTTGATGATGGTGAGATGAAATGATCCTTTTACTTCTATAAAGGATCAACTATTTTTAAAATTCCTCTCAAGGGGTGTGTTTCCCATGTCAAAGCTGATCAATTAGTGTTATCAGAAGGCTTGAATATTGTAAACATTCAATTATTGTGCATCTCATTTTTGGATAGGGGTATCATTCCATTTAAGGTCTAATATTTCATTGAATGGCTATTGGGGATTTGGAGTTTCTATAACTAGAGATGAATTTCTTTGGGGCGTGGGTTATTCCATTTTATTTTCTCTTTTAAGGATATGAATTCATGGGCATGGGGCCTCAATTCTATCTCTATGAAGATTGTCATTATTCATGTTAGGGATGGGGGAGGAGGTTCAATCCATTGAATTCTGGGAGTTTTTCAACATAGGTTTGGGTTAAGGTATACAGTTTATATTGGATGCATTACTATCCAATAATTCTCTATGACATTACTATGTCACTTGGTCTCCCCATTAAGATTTATAAAGAGACTATGTATTCTAGGCATGGAACTTTTGCCTGATTCTTGGTTAAAATTGATCTAACTTCAACTCTTTTTGAATGGTGGTTTCTCTCTATTGATGATGAAGAGTTTGAATAGAGGATCATGTATGGGAAGATTCCAAAATTCTGTGTGGAAAGAATTGTTTTAGGAAATGATTGAGAAACATGTAGAAGGTTGATTTTCTGTGATGTTTATTCTATTTGTGGACATGATAGGTGGTCTTGCTTGAAGAGAGGTAATAAATTAGGTTATTATATTTAGTTGGATCCAAATGAGGATGTTCATAATTCTAGGCATCCATTCACTCAACCAGCTATTAATGTGGCTCATGTTTAGGATGATATTGGTGGACAAGATATACATGCCTCTTCTTTGAATGTTAAAGTTTGGAATTCTGGGTAGGGAGATGACTCTTTTGTGGTAGGAGATGATCCTATACTTGTTTCTATTATTCCAATGTTTTTGTTTGTGAAGAATACCAATGTTTTAAATGATATTTAGATAAATCATGATTGTGTTGATGTTAGTACAGAATGTGATTCACCTATTTAGAACTCTGGGCAGTTGAGAATAGTGGATTCTTGTGGTAATTCATTATATGATAATGTCCAATATTCCTTTTGAATTAAAGGACATTGATGCTTCTCGATTGATGTGTAATGATGTTTTGATTTAGAATAATACTGGAGGCATATATTTTAGGAATATAGTGACAACCCCTCTTTGGTATTGTGCAACATTTATGTCATGATTTGATATGACGAAAATCTCATTGGACATTTCCTCTAATAAAGAACTCAATGCATGTGAGAATTGTTTAAGAAAAATTCGAAATGTTCAAAAAGTTGATGTTATGGAAGAATTTTCTATAAAAAGAGGAATTTAACTCATTGATAAGGAATTAGTTGTGAATTTCATGGATGATGAGATTAATAAATGGAAGTAGGAATTGAATAGTGAATGGTTTCAAATGATTTCATGGAAAATTGGATTTCAACATGAATCACCTAATGCTTCTCAATAGAAAATTTATCGATCAATTTTCAATGATTTTAACTATTTTAATGTTATTTATTATCTTAATAATAATGTATTACAAGTGTCTAATGATAATCCTGATACTGAAAAGGGTGATCATGATGTATCTCTACATTATAAAACATGGTGACAATGTAGGCATTCCAAGGGTTGAGATCGGAGATGTGGCCCAGAGGATGTAACTTGAGGGTATGGATGATGTGTTTCTTCTATATCTTCTAGGGTCACCCTATAGAAGTTAAAGATTATGGAGAAGTACAGTGCACTCATCAACCAGATTAATTCCTAATCAGAGTGGGAATCTACTGATACTGAAAACCCTGATCATGAAATTGATCATGATTATGTTGAGGCATGATTTGTTGTTTTTAACATGGATATGGGATTGTTATTGTTTGAACCCATCTTTCATCTCATGTTGTTGTTTTTTTAATTTTAATAATAAATTTTCTGGAGCTTCAACTTCTGGATAGACCTTCTTCGTATAATACCAAAAGAGGACCTACAGCTAGTGATGCACTTTAAATTAGTGGGGTTGGTATCAATAAAATTAAAATATGATTGTTTTGGGGAAACTAGATGATTGATGAGAGGAAATGATATTAGTGATTAGGGGAGGTAAATAAATAAGATGAGACAAATGGATTGTGGGAAATATTAATAAAAAAGAAAATGTTTCTAAATTAGAATAAATTTTATATCATTGCTCCAATTTGTGTACCATGGGTAAACCATAGAAACAACCATACTCGGATTGAGGGACACTCCTATAATTCATGAGAATTTATATTACGCAAAAGGGATAAGGCGGAAAAAAATTATGTGTATATTTTTATTCAAATTATGATTGTTTATTCAGGACTTCATTGATAAAACCAATGAATATTAATGTTTTATTAAAATAAGGGTTAATTTGAATTATGGAATTAAAAAGGTCTAAAATATGTTTTTTTAATTCTGAAGGTTTTATGGATATTAATCACTTTGTTTTTTTGATCATAACATTGAAATTATCAATCCAATTGATAATATTATTTTTTTTTAAGATTCCATGATTTTTGGGATACAACATTTCCTTCAGGACTAATATGTGATTCTAATATCTTGAGGCCTGAAAAAATAATTCATGTTGAGAAATTGTTCAGGCAGATAAAGTAGTCCCCACTATGGAAAAGAGGCACAAATAATGCTACATGCCACCAATTGAGGTGATTCTAGATGGCTTCTAAAGAGGACTCACAATATATTTTCTCCATTATCTTTTAAAGAGTTATTAAATCATTAATGTATCTATTGGACTCTGAATGTTGAAGGATGATTCATGATGAATTCCGCCAGGAAATAAAGATAGATTAATTTTCCTATAACATCTTCTATACATGGATAACTAAGCTGAACCTTGGAAGAAATAAATTAAATAAAATTTGGAACATATTTTAGGAAGATTCGGTTTTCAAATTAATCCATTTAATGGTTCAAACATCCAAAAACTTTCAGAAGAAGAATTCTGGAGAAAAACAAATCTCTCTGCTCACCTATAAAAGGAGGTGAACCCCTCCTTTCCAAATCATTAGAGGTTTCAAAGATCAGATCTCCACTGAGGGAGGCCAACTATTTTACCTTCTCCCTCCTTCTCCTTCTTCATTTTATTTTTTTTTCTTTTATTTATTTTATTTAGTTTAAAATTTCATTTTTAATTGTATGTTAAACTCTAGTTTAAATTAAATTAATTCTTTCATGCATTTTTTAAATTTTGTTTCCACCTATTCTCCATCCTATATTATTATTACTCTGAATTTTATTTTTATTGTTATTGTTATTATTATTATAATTATTAATATTATATTTATTATTATTATTAATACAACTATTATTAATACCCTTATAACCTTTTTTCTTATTTTTTTAAAAATATATTCATCTCTTAATAATAATAAATTATTATTATTATAATAATCTTTATAAATTATATAATTTCATTTATGTTATTTTCTTTATTTCTTTTCTTACATTCTCATCACTCCCACTCTCTCATATAAATTATATTTTAATTTAATCTTTTATTTTCCCATCACCATTCGTTTTATATTTTATTTCTTTTATTTTATTATATTTTTTGTATTCTCTTCTACCCACTCTACAAAGTGATATCTTATTCTCATAATTGAGATTCTAACCACATGTCTTGGCCCAGGGGGAGGTCAAGGTGTTTAGGAATTTTCCTTAAAATTTTATTATAATTTAGAAGATAAATTTGAGTAATATGCATGGTGAGTAAAATGTATCTGACTTGATGAATACCCACCAATGAAAAAAAACTCAATATATCTCTGTTATTTTATTTAATCATTTTTTCCTCTATTAATTGGTTATCCCTTTACATACTGGAGCTGAGCTAATCAATAGATGAAACTGATTTGATAGAGCGAGGTCCTAGAAGATGACACATCCTAGACCAAGGTGTTTCATTAGCCTTGATTTAAGGAGGTGGTGGAATTGAGTGTGCTAAGACATTCAATGATGTTCCAAATTACATAATTAAATAGTAGTAGTTCCAACATGTTATTTCTTTTTTTTATTATCCAATTAAAATCAAACCTATAATGGAGGGTAATGATTGAACCCAAAATCGAACCAAATTCCATGTGTATTATTCCTTAACCCATTCTGTTTAACATTTCATGTTTGTATAAAATTAAGAAATTGTTATTTTTATGTCATTTTTATAAATATTAAAAACCTAAATAAATTATTATTTCTTTAATAAATTATTCCAAAAAAAAGTTTAGGTTATTTAGAATAAGTGAGTGAACAAACTGAGAGGCTCCTCAAGTTTTAAAACCCTGGTTAGCCATAGTACTACACTAGGAAAATGAAATTTATTTTCCCATTACCAACAAAATTAATGGATAATGAGACTTATAATGGATGAAATAATAAATATTGAAAAATATACAAAAAAACCAAATCATCAGACCTGTAATTGACAAATAGAATCCAAAATTGGAGATGTAGTCATTTCACATTCCAACCATTTTGTATTGATGTCCGAAAAAATATGAAACTGAAAAGAATCATAGAAGTAAATAATTAAATAGATAAAATTGAATCAATATGTTAGACAATAGATAAAGATATGCAATTTAAAAATTTTGTTCAATAATATGACCTCATTTTATAAGAGGTGCCTTGATCATCAATATATGTATTAATTTCATAAACAACAAATGTTACAGTGAGACATTGTTGATTGAAGAAAAATGTCATGTAAAAATAGAATGTTATTTAATGAAAATATTTTATTTGGTGGTATAAAGCACAAATCATGTATTTTTATGAAGAAATATAAATAAATAACTATTTTTAAAATATTGGCACAAAATAAATGAATACTTGGGGGAATTACACATAATTATGTGTAATATGATATTCATAAAATGAAGTTAGATGATGTATTTTTAAAGTAATATTCATAAAAAAATATGTGGGATTTATTTTTTTAAAAAATTTAATTTTTAGTATGTTAAAAAAATAATTCAGTTATAAATAAAAACTATTTTAAAATAAAATTCATTAAACAGACACATTTTCATAGGTAGCATTGTGATTAAAACATTATGTGTGGTAAAACTGAATTCTAATTGTAATCAACTATTTTAAAATGAAAAACTAAAATTCACATTATATACTACAAAATAAAATATATATTAAGAGAATCGATAAAAGAAATAAGTAAAAGAAAAAACTTCAACATCCAAATAGAATTATCATTAATAGAGATATAGGAAAATCCCCCCTCCTTTCATGACATACTAATTATTTATAATTTAAAAAATATTTTTATTAGTAAATAATTATAAATTTACTTAATTAATGCATTCCCAATTGTGTTTAGTGTATGAACACATCAAAGGAAGAAATGAAAACAAACATTTAGAACCACTCATCATTGTGGGTTCCAACACAAAACCAACAAATTGAAAATCTGCAAAAAAAAATAAAATTATAAAACAAAAAAGGTAAATAATTTTATGAATGGAATCTATAAAAAAAATCAAATTCAAAATTAGTGATGAAATGATTTATATTTTAAGGAATGAAATTCACAATGACCAAACCGCTAACGATTTTCCCTTTAACCTTTTTATTATACACATAGGATCACTGGACCCTTAAATCACCCCCTTCAAACTTCATTTTATTATAAACATAGGATTATTAAACCCCTAAAAAACATTCACCCCTCATAGATGACTCACCCCAATCTCTCTATCACTCACTGCTACAAATTCACACAGAGAAATAACTCACATTATATCTTTTTATAAAATGTACATAGTTATAACAAAAAAATGTAACAACCCAATGTTTTTCAATGGACTTTTCCTTCTTATAAATATGTGATAAAATCACATGAATAAAAAACATAATGAACTACTAAGTGAAAAGTGACCTTTAAACATAAGTTTGTCACTTCTGTGTTGGGAATTCTGAAAATCCAAGATCCACAGTTGTGTTCAAGATGATTTTTGGAGCCTAATGAAACAAAAATAATTTTTAGTGAAAAGTAACGTACCCTTATGAATAGTAACCTAACCTTATGAATATTAATATGACCCTTATGAATAGTAAATCATCCAACATTAGATTAACCTTACCCATAAATAATTAAATAATATTTACACATCTTAGAAAGTGACAATTTGACCTTAGTAAACGTTTTGATATTTTTTAAGTAATAAATAAATATTTAATTAATTTAAAAGAAAATTAATTTTCTTAAATTGTGTTCATTAATTATAAAATAAATTTCTTATAGTTTTTAGATAATTTTATAAGACCCTACATAATTTTTGAAAGCATTATATAATCGATTTTAATTTTAAAAATTGTTTTTTAAGTGAATTATGATTTTAATTAAATATTAAATTAATAATATTTATAAAATTAATTATGAAAAATGACCTTAATTGTTTTATTCTACACGTAAAAAAATGGTTTGGGTAAATATTTGGGATTCTTCTAAAATACATGAATTTTGGGTGAATAGTAAAATACATTAATTTACCGTATGAATACATTATAATTAAAACTCACTATTATTGACATCACAAGTGATGTAAGCACCCAAATAAAAAACTCACATGCCTTATTTACTATTGTTGATCATGGATGACTTACTATTACTTGTCTTGGGAAGAAATAATAAATTAATGATTACAATATTATAAAATTGCTCCTCTCCTCCACTATAAAACCCCCCTTTACTCCCTCTTCTCTCCACTCCTCTCAAGACTTGTTCATTTCCATTCTTCTACCCAAATATCTCCCCAAGGTCCTCCCCCACTTCAAATATCTTTCATCCTAACCAAAATACCAAAACCTCCCCACTTAATAGGTTCTCAAAGGATGAAGTCTCACGAGGTAAATTCCTCTTCCCAATTTCTTCTTTTCTTATAAGTTCTTTTCTTTTTTATTTATTTCCACACCTCCCTTCGTAATAGTATTATGATAAATCCATTAACATACATGTACTGTAATTTCTTCATGATAGTGTTATATTTCATTATCTTTTCTCATTTCCACACCCTTTTCTTTGAAAGAAATGAAAGCACCATTTGAGATGTGCTAATTTAGCACATTCAAGGGCAATGGTTTATCAATTTCTATTATTATCTTTAATTATGGTAATGAAACCATTTATGTTATGGGTGAACCAGATTATTATATATTTAATATATCCTATTTTTGGTTCTGTAATCCTTCTGTACAAATGGAATTAAGTTATAAATCAAAACACATTCTTTGTAATCAAATCCACCGATTAACAAAAACATTTTTCACTATAGTTATATATATAATAATTTGACTTCACTATAAGTAACCTAATTAAAATTAAAACCATGTAATCTCTGGGATATGAAATAAATAACATTCCTTCAATTCTAGACATCCACTTTTATCTTACATATAATCTAAACTTGAATATAATTGAACTGATCTTTTAAAGGCAAGTAAACAAACGAGCCCGAACAATGAAATTGAACCTTATAACTAATAAAAAAGGCTTACAATAAAATAAAAAGGGTGATAAAAAATAAATTTAATATAGAATAGGTTATGTACTTATTAATTAATGAGCCTAATTTTTTTATTCAGGTATTTAATAACAAGTGGAGAACACCAACGGATTTAAGGTAAGGGATCCTCCCCATTTCACTCTTAGTCAAGATTGTTCTCTATGCTATGTCTTTTTGTGTAATACCAAGTGATGGGTTCTATTTAGACAGCTTCCCCATACTTCCCTAATGTTTTATAAGTTATTATAAACCCCTTATCGCTCTCATCAATCTATCTTATTTACACCTCACACCATGCCGATAAACCATAATGGATTCTACCCGAACATCCTTTATTCTTTTGAGTTGCTATATCTTTCTTTTTACCAAAATATAGTTGTCTTTTATTTTTATGTAGAACATAAAAATTATGTTTTTATGCTCAAAACTCATGTTATAAGATCCATATCTCATTCTCTTTCGGGGATATACATGCTTTTATGTGAATCTCTCCTCGATACATCCCAATAAGCACACTCGTTTTAAAGGAACTTCCTGTACTATTACAAAATTTCAAGTGCACTCTATCTTCTATTTTGAGACACCATTGTCTTTTTAAATTTAGAAATTTTATTATGAAAACCTTCTTGGTTCAATTCTGTTTTTATATAAAATAATGTCTTATTTACTATTTTAGAAGCTCTATAGTATTTTAATTAAAACCGCACAAAAACGTTTTAATTCTAATGTCTCTCAAATACATTTATTATGTGATGTCACTTATATTTTCTACCACCTACCATGTTATATTCCTAAATTACCTCATGAATGTCTGTTTATGTTCTAATCCCTTTATTTCATGGACACTTTCATGATACACTCATTGGTTATGCTTTATGTCATGATTGTGGTACCCAATTTTCTCCATGAGTAACCTTATGCTTATGAGATATTGATTATGTATGATTACTCATGTGGAAAGAAGATTTATATGGTAATAATATTTATGTGGCAAGAATATTCATGAAAATTTTGAGATGGGTGCGCTTATATAGTGCTCCAATGCATTGGGTAATGTTGAGTCTCATGAGATGCGATGTGAAATGGGATTGGCGGTTAACCTTGACCCATACAAAAATTCGAAACGAGATTAGAGCTTAGATGTGACACATACAAAAGATATGATTTATGATTCGGCCACATTTATATGATTCCATGTTTATATAATCCCATGCTTATATTAAATTATTTTACATGTGGCAATATGGCCTTGGTTCATGAGATGGTGCATCCAATTTATTTTCCATGGACTGTTCTAGAAGATGTTCATAACATGGAGCATTCTCCTTATCATCGCTATTCAGAATTGGAAGTTTTGAGGTGGTATGGCACTTGCCATCGGTATCGGGCACGTTTCTATTGCAGAGGATAGCTAGCCAAGCCGCGATTGGAAGGTGGACACTGATCGTATTGTTTCTGTTGCTTGGGTGGAGCTTCACCTTGCTTTTAAATTGAATTGTATTTGGTCTTGATGATATTGGTTGTGGAGGCTTGGTTATGTTTTATGTATTTGATGTCATTCTGTTTTCCCACTTTCTCTTCAAAAGTTATTTTGGAATAAAAATTTAATTTTCAGTCATATTAAATGATTTTATATGTTCATGCTTTGGATATCATTATGTCATGGATCCTAACGTATGTGCTTGATATGTATCATTGTGTTCATCCCCTTACTGGGATTTTTAGCTCATCCTTTTTTCCATGTGTTCCCCAGGGTACCCTATGCAGATGTAAGAGCTCAAAGGAAGTTAGAATCTCTTTATGGAGATTAAATAAAGATGTTTTTTTAGCCCCATGTTTTATGTTATATGTACCTAGTCTTCCAAGACACTAGACTTAACGATCCTTGGATTTTACTCTGATGATTAGTTATTCTTAAGATCCTGAAATGATTTATGTAAAAGGCTTGGGTCGCTATAGTTGGTATCAGAGGATGGTCTAGTTATTTTTGGAGATTAGGAATAGAGAACCATAGTGAGAACCTTAAGTAAGAGACTAAGTATAAGAAAATGGTCCTAAATTTTGGTGAGAATAGATTAAGTGGTTTATAAAGAAAATACATCCATGTCTGGATACGAGCAGTTAGAGGTGGCTCAAGCACATATGTATCTCGGTGTAATACCCAAAAACACCGCTTTGACCTAGACTCGAATAAGAACTAGTTCATGATAACGGGTCTTTCTGTACTCTTGGTTATGACACTCTCTGGGGATATGCTTTGGTAGATTCATGTGCATAGTAAAAACCGTTATTAAGAGACAAAAAGAAGCCCATAAGAATATAAGTTAAGAAATATATCGAACATAACCTAGATATAAACCTAAGGAGTCACTAGTGAGGGTATACTTCTTCTTTATAAGTTCATAATTTTATGTTCAATGTGTATATTTGTGGTCAATAACTAAGTATTATAGACCTCTAATTTTATTTTATTTTTCTTAGTTAATGGTGGGAAATATAAGACCATGTTCCAACAACCAATGTGATAGGAAATGTGATTATTTCCCAAATTAGATGCTTGATGTGATGGAAGTGGGTTCTCAAAACATCATATCAGTACTTGCTCAGCTGGCTTGAGTTATGAATAATAACTTGAATCAGGTGGAACATCCCCCTCCTCCAAGGAAAGAGAAAATTTCTGTATAATCCTTCATGTGGCAACGACCTCCCATGTTTAACAGGACTTCTGATCCCCTACTCGTAGAACAATGGATTGACTCCATTGAAATGATTTTCTCTGTCCTCTAGTGCTCGGAAGAAGAGAAAGTTGTACTGGCAGTCTATCATTTTGATGGGGAAGCTAATCAGTGGTGGACATTAATCAAGAATACAAAGTAACAATAGGAAATTGATTCCATAGAATGGGAGGAATTCAAGAGGATGTTTTTTAACAAATATTTTCCTCAAACCCTCCGTCTCAAGATGTAAAGAGAGTTCCTTGGACCCAAGTAGAAGGAATATGAGACCATCAGGGCGTATGAAGTGAACTTTACAAGGTTTGAAAGGTATACCTATGGATTTTTCATGAACACCGAAAGCAAGGTGGATCACTTATTTAGAGGACTAAAGCTGAGTCTACAAAAAGTTTTTTCAATTCGAGACATTGATAGGTATGAGGAGATTTTTCATTGTGCCCTCAAGATTGAAATGGATATTGGAGACTCTCAGTGGTCTCATGGGCCTAGTGAAAAGAAGCGGAAAATGGAGAACAACATGGGCGGTTCATCAAAAAAATACCATGATGGAAAAAATCCTCCCTTTCCCCTTTGAAAAAAGTTTTGGTAAGAAGCATATTGGTGACTGTCTAAAGGGAACCAGGAATTGCTTTAAATGCGGAAAGTTTGGTCATCTAGACAAGAACTTCCAAAGGGATATGAAAAATCCCGCTAATGTTGAATAAGAAAGGAAGGTTCGGATCAACACTCAGCCTATGGTGAAGTTATATAACTGCAAGGATATTGGGAATTATGTGAACAATTTCTCTAAGCCAATTGTTGTCAAAGGCAATCGACAACAACCTCCAAGGCAACAAGTAAGGGCTTGTGTTATCACTACTGCTAAGGTGGAGCTGGAAAACGATGTGGTGACTGGTATGCTTGTTATTCATTCAAGAATAGTGAACGTACTATTTTATTCTAGTTCTACGCCTGAATGGCTCGAAGGCCTTCATTTTTTATTGATTTTTTATAACCCCTCTTTCAAGGGATGAGGGTATACCCTTACAAGGCCCGTAGGCTCAATGATTACATGGCTTGTAGGCTTATGAGATTACATGACCCGAAGGTCTTATGGAAATAAACCAGACTATCTACAAGGAACTTCCCCTCCCCAGCATCTACATCTTGATAGTAGATCTCCACCTTTGCATGACCGTCTGGCTAGGATTCCCATGCAAGCACAGGCTGGTACTGATGTCATAGCCATACCCTCTCATTCTAAAAATCCATTTGGCTCTGCTCTTGTGGGTGCACCTGCTCTGAATCCTCTTCTGGGGATGATCCTTTTTTTTAGTATGTCTAGGGCCTGCATTCATGTGGCCCGAAGTCCATGGTGTGTCCCTAAGGCCTTAAGGTTGCTCGAAGGCCTTGAGAATCTACTGGCCCAAAGGCCTTGGGTGGCCCGAAAGCCTTGCAGGACCCGAGGAACAAACCAGTGGCTCAGAGGCCCAGATGGATGAATAGTTCCATCTGCTACAGTGCCTGCTACAGTACTGCTATAGTACCCTGGAAATATTCCTCTACCCGGATTTGATCTCAAGTCTCTTGGATGCACCTAGCGAGTCCTCACCAACTGGGATGAGGCTCTTGTTCAAGTTCTACGTATTCTTAAATATCTTGCAATTTTAGTATAACTATTCAAACAACACATAAAAACTTGGAGGAAAAGTTATCTGTGAGAACAGATAATGGAGAAATTATTGCATCCATGGTTTATAACTCCTCCCCAGTTAATTTTTGTTGACTAAACCTCCAAAAAAATCTTTTCATACTTCCTTTAGTGGACTTCGACGCTATATTGGGCATTAATTGGTTATCTTTGTACAAGGAAAACATCAATTATCGGGAAATTGAGATCACTTTTCACATCCCGAATCATCCTCTGATTCATTACAAGTGTAAGGAGGAAGATGAATCTCCTTTACAATCTTTATCTCAGGTTTGGATACTTCTTCCTTTTGAGAAATCATATCTACCTCAAATGATTGGGAAAAAGGATAGAATCATTCTTGAAGATATACCCATCGTGAGGGATTACACACATGTATTCCCTGAAGAGTTTCATAGTCTTCCTCCTGACCGAGAGGCTGACTTATCAATTGAACCTATCGCTGGATCTCTACCAATCTCAAAGAAACCATACAACATGGCCACTGTAGAGCTAGAAGAGCTGAAGAAGCGATTATAGGAGAATATGGAGAAGGGTTTTATACACCTGAGTGCTTCACTGTGGGGTGCTCCAGTCCACTTCCTCAAGATGAAGGATGGATCAATGTGCCTCTGCATTGATTATCTTGAGCTCAATAAAATCACTATAAAGAACAAGTATCCCCTTCCACTGATATATGACATGTTCGATCAGCTTTTTGGGGCCAGTTATTTCTCTAAGGTGGATCTTTAGTTGGGATATCACCAACTAAAGGTGAAAGAGGAATATATTACCAAGACTACCTTTCGAACGAGGTATAGACACTATGAGTTCAGAGTGATGCCCTTTGGACTCACTAATTTCCCAGAAAAGTTTCATGGATTTAATGAATAGAGTCTTTAGAGATTACCTTGAAAAATTTTTGATGGTCTTTATTGATGATATTCTGATATACTCCATGTAACACCCCAAGCTTCTACGGTACGCTTCTCTTTGAATAATTTGATAGCGTGTGTTGTACGCAACACCGAGTTCTAACACACACCACAACTAATTAAACTAGCCATTGTGAATAGTAATACCTATTTTTTGAAATCATATATATTCTATATTTCAAAATGGACTTCATTTTTGGATTCAGAATATCAAAATTAGCCTAGGGTGAAATTTTGGTACATTTCGGATAACTTTCATATTTTGATGAATAGTGAAAATTTCTAAATTTTAATTAAAAACAACTTTTTTAATAAAAATAATTAATAGTGATAAATTATGAATTTGAGTGGTTTTAAAGTATATTTAGAATATATTTTTACCATTCAATTTAATGTTTATCATTGGACATAATTTTACAATTAAACCGAACATAAACAAGTGTCAATCTTTTGATAGTTATTATCTCTTAAAAACACGCTTTTTGTTTTGACAGCGGGAATTAATTTTAAATTAATTTCTGCCACTTCTGTGTTTTGAATTTAGGAAAATGGATTCCATATTTGGAATCAGGATGTTCAAATTGTGTAAATAGGTAACTTTTATTTTTACACATTTTGAATAATTACTGCGGTAAATATTTTATTTACCATGGTTAAAGGGTAAATCCGATAAATAAGGGTTACAAAATAATATTATAATAATACAAAATTACCCTAAAACGTGTCCTAACCATATTGGTGGACACATACCCGACCATGGGCATCCTTGGGTCAATTTGGGGACCCCTTGGAGCCACTTGTATGTGGTAGGGACACATTATATTAATAAAGTTAAAATAAAAATAAAAATGGCATAAGCTTACATCTTTTAGAAGAACAATTTTTACATAGGGTTATACATGTTTGATTTTCGATTATAAATATTCATTAGAAAGATAAAAAGCTTTCCTACATGATGATATTTTATTTATAATTTTTAGACATCAAATAAGTTAAATTATTAATGACACAATAATGATGAAATGTTTACCTCATTAATAAATCATTTAAATAAATAAGATTATAATGATTAAAATATTATCTAAAACCTGTCCAATTCTTATTGGTTGATGTTATTTAGAATATGAGTCATCTTATCTTCGACCTCAATGATTTTTATAAACCGAATATAATTATATTATAAAGTAATACTTTCACTCTTTCCTAAAGAGCCCCTCCTCTCCCTTATAAAAGGAGACCACTTCTACTCATTCCTCACACCTCTCAAGCCACTTGGCTCGTCCAAACTCTGCCCAACTAAGCTCCCCACATCCCTCTCCTCCTCCTTGAAGTTTCCACTTAGGACGAAAGCATTTCATGAAGTCCTTTGGTTCCAACCAAAGTGAGTTACCTAAATTAAAGGTAACGATTTCTCTTAAATTATTTTCATTTATTTTGCTTCTTCAACCCCCAAACACTTTTTATTTCCTTTCTTTTGTAACAACACCAGTATCCTCAATATACTAGGATGTTGTTATAAGAAGTATTCAAACTACACATACACACAACTCCATCTAATGGATTATGAACATAATGTTTCTGTGGATGACAAACTAACGCCTCACGAAACGATGATTGTTCAAATACATCTTACCGCCTCTCATGGTGGCCATTATGATGGGACTGCAATTAAATATGATATTAATGATATATATTTTATATATAAGCTTCTGTAATTCCATTTTATTTCATACCATTATTCGTTTCATGTTGTATATACATACGCTAATTTCATTTGAGGAAGTGCGGACTACCGCCCCCTTAAAATGATATGACTCGTTCATACCACACATGGAACGTATAAAGGATGGTGTTAATGAACTTAAGTAACATGTATAAAATATTATATTATACTGGAATAGTAATATACCTATGTATCATTTGTATTCGATTCTTTTAAAATAAAAATTAAATGGAAGTAGCGTTCGTGCGTACGTACGGACTACCGTCTCCACGAACGCGATGAGATTCATTCTCCATCGTATCCATTCAAGTATAATTATCATTTGATGATTTAAAAATTATGTTTAAGGACTTGATACCATTCTGTATTTAAATAATATACAACTTATCCTTTACAAACATGTCTTACGTAACAAAACATACAAAATCAAACAAGTAAGTTCACACCCGAAACAGCAATAATACTAAGATATTATTATCAAATCAATATTAAAAGATCATATATGATATCATATTAATGTATATGATTATTGTATAATTTAATAACAATTATTTCACCATTATACAGGAGGTTAACTAACCCAACCAAGGAAAATTACAAGGTAAGGGTTATTTCACAATCTCTTCATTATCTGAGGTTGTATTATACGTAATAATCTACTGGGATCTCTTTATCATCCACATCCATGTTTCTTTGAAATGTATTTCAAAACATTTTTACTATTTACAAGAATATGGGTTAAAGTCATTTATACCCTTGTTTGACTTTTTATAAGAGGTTTATAAAGGAATCTTTCCGTCGTTTTCAAAACAAGGTCCTTTTTAACCTTTTCGACAGAATTGAGGTAAGAATGTTTTTTTAACTTATACGGCAGGTGCGGTTATTTTCCGCCGTTATAAAATCGTCGAAGCTTCCCATACAAGCTTATAAGAATATTTTCAAAGAAAATGTTTTATTTTATATGGATCTTAAATGATTTCAAAATAAAAGGAGATACTTCTTTAAAAAGAATTTTGATTTCATCTATGTCAACATCCTTTGATGGATTTTAAGATTATTTGAAGTTGATTTATTATGATACAAAAATTCTATATTGTATTGATGGTTTTGTGATATGTTTGACTGTGGATGTGCTATTTTTATACCATTCATAGTTTATGGTGAAATTATTGACATTTCGTATGCTAGTTCTAATACGAATGTTTATGTTATGTTTAAACCTTTTCACATGGGAATGCATTGGACTTAATAAGTGACGGGTGGAGCCCGCTATAGCTCCTCGATGCATCGGTAGGTCTCATGAGACAAACTAGTGTCTTGGCACAAGGCCTTGACAAAATCTTATTTGTAGTCTTGGCACGAGGCCTTGACTATGTGGTTATGACAGTCTGGCATTATGCATTCCAACATTATGAAAGTGGTTATTGATTTTTGCATGTGATTATTCGTTTAGTAGAATATCCATGTGAATAAGTAAATGGCATTATTTCATTTTATTTATGCCATACCATGTTGAAAGATCATATTTAAAAGGCTTTTGTTTTAGTTATACATTGCCTTAAATGTTTATTCTTATTTATGAAAGTTTCCGCTTTATTGTTATCCTTACTGGGCATTTGAGCTCACCCCTTTTCTATGTTTTATTTTTCCCAGGATGTGAAGAAGTAAGTTATGAATGACCTGTAGGGATTTTATGAGGGGTTAATAGTGTGGATTGTGGAAACATTATGTTGTTTTAGTAGTTTTTCATTTTATGATGTAATGTAAAACTTATGAATATATCTAGTGTTTCCAAGGCTACTAAACAAAATCGGTCTTTCGAGATTTGATCTTTCTTGTGATCATGCCAATGTTATGTAATAATGCACCGACTCTGGGTAACTGGGGTCGGGGCGTTACAGTTGGTATCAGAGGAAGTTTAGTACAAACCTTGGAAGCTAGATTTAGATAAACTCTGACTAGAGCACGTAGACCTAAGATGAACTTTGAGGATTAGTATAGAAGAACTTCCTAGAATTTTGGTATTGTAGAGATTTTGTGAGTTTTCCAAGCAATACATCCCTGTCTGGATACGAGCAGGTAGAGGCGGCTCTGGCACAGATGTACCTAGGGGTAAAACCCGAAAACACCGCTTTGAGCTAGACTCGAATGGGAACTGGTGCACGACAACGGGCCTTGCTGCACTCTTGGTTACGACACTCCCAGGGGATATGCTTAGGATAAATCTCACTATATTTACAAATCATTATGAAGGGTTTATGAGTATATACTTCCTCAAAGAAAACATTTTTATGATTATGGGTTATATCCATAAATAGTTCAATTTATGTTAAGTGTTTTATAAGTATGGGATTATGTATTTTGATTCATAAACTGATCTAGTTTATGCCATTGTTTAGAAATGGCGCCTATTGGAAGAAATGGAAACCGTATCAATGCACGCACTCCATGTAGGGATTGCCCTCCTGCTCAAGATAATTATAGTGGGGCTGGTGATGCAACTGGTGCTGATCAGCTAATCACCATACTGGGACAACTTACTCAGGTTATGAATAATAACCTTACCCGTATGGAGCACCCTGATCCGCAGCGTGGAGGATCAATGTTAGATCGATTCATGAGACAGCAACCACCAACGTTAAATGGGAATACAAATCCCTTAGTAGCTGAGCAATGGATATTTTCCCTAGAGAAAATATTTCAGGCTTTGGGGAGCAGTGAAAGGGAAAAAGTTATCATGGCAGTTTACCGCCTCACTGGAGATGCTGATCAATGGTGGTCATTGATTCAGAACATGAAGGAAGATGATGAAGTATCAAATATGGAATGGAGGGAGTTCAAAGATCTGTTTTTAGAAAAATACTTCCCTCACGACCATCGAGCAGATATGGAAAGGCAATTTCTGAGTCTGAGACAAAAGGAGGATGAGAATGTCACAAAGTATGAGGCTAACTTTACAAGGTTAGCGAGGTACGCTGGTGATTATATTCGTAACCCAAGAAGTAAGATTGATCGTTTCTTTGATGGGTTAAAACCATTTCTCCGTCGAGCGTTAGTCTCACAATCCTTTTCATCGTACGAAGACATTGTCTCATGTGCTATCAAGACCGAAAAGGAATTCTCTAAGTCTTATGACTTTAAAGAAAAGAAAGAGAAGAAGAGACCTGCTGATCAATCTGGGAATGGAAATAAGGGGAAGAAGGGAAAGGTTGAATATCCATCTTGTGGTAAATGTGGGAAGAAACATCTTGGTACTTTCTTGAAGGGAATGGGAGTCTGTTACAAGTGTGGTGAAAAAGGCCACCAAGCTCATGATTGCAAGGGGAAGAAGGAAGCTACCAACGTTCAGTGCTACAATTGCAGGGAGATGGGGCATTATGCAAATGCATGCCCTAAGCGTCAGGAGAACTTACCTCAGAAAAGGAGAAGGGATCAAGGCTAGGCTTATGCTATCACTACTACAGAGGTAGAAGCTCCGAAAGATGTGGTGGCAGGTAATTTAATGGTTTCCTCAAGTTTAGGAAATGCATTATTTGATTCTGGATCATCGCATTGTTTCATATCTTCCCAGTTTGCTAAGAAAATTAGATATTTCCAATTTGATTTAATAAGGGAGTTGTCAGTTAAAACTCCTAAGGGAAGTATCGTTGAAACAAAGTTTTGTGAATCAGTCCCCATTAGAGCACATAAATTTTCTTTATCTGCTGATCTCATCGTCATACCTATGATTGAGTTTGATATAATCCTCGGTATGGACTGGCTTTCGGACTATGATGCGAAGATTTATTGTAAGAAGAAAGAGGTTACGATTCTTGATGATAATGATAAGGAACACCTTATTTTTAGAGCAGAATCGTCACCACCTAATTCTTATTTAGATCCACCCTCAATAGCTCAACTAAATTCAATTATTGGGGAGGAAGAGAATGAAATAACTGCGGGTGAGGAAAGGAATGTTCAAATAGAGGATGTACCTGTTGTGAAAGAATTTGTAGATGTATTTCCAGAAGATTTACCTGGACATCCTCCAGAACGAGAAGTTGAGTTTTCTATTGATTTGATTCCTGGATCAAGGCCTATATCGAAGACCCCTTATAGAATGGCTACTGTAGAGTTAGTCGAACTAAAGAAACAACTAGAGGAATTGAGTAATAATGGATTTATTCGCCCTAGTGTTTCTCCATGGGGAGCCCCTGTTCTTTTTGTTAAAAAGAAAGATGGATCTATGAGGTTATGTATCGACTACAGGGAGATCAAGGCTATAACGATAAAGAACAAGTATCCCCTACCTCGTATTGATGATTTATTTGACCAACTGCATGGAGCTCAATACTTTTCAAAGATTGACCTTCGATCTGGATACCATCAGTTGTGTGTGAAGAAGGAAGACATTCCTAAAACAGCATTTCGAACCAGGTACGGGCATTACGAGTTTACTGTAATGCCGTTTGGATTGACTAATGCACCCTCTGTATTCATGAATCTAATGAATAGAGTTTTCATGGAGTATCTCGATGAATTTGTGGTGGTATTTATTGATGATATCTTGGTATACTCCAAAACCTACGAAGATCATGAAAATCACTTGCGCATTATCTTGAAGACTCTGAGGAGGCATGAATTATATGGGAAGTTTAGAAAGTGTGAATTCTGGCTTCAGGAGATTTCTTTTCTTGGCCATATTGTCTCAAAAGATGGAATCTCTGTTGATCCTTCTAAGACCAAGGCAATCCAAGAATGGCCAGCACCTATGAGTATAACTGAGGTACGCAGTTTTATTGGTCTGGCAGGTTATTATCGACGTTTCGTCCAGAATTTTGCCCGATTGGCTAACCCATTAACGAAGCTCACACGTAAAGGGGTTAAATTTGTTTGGACAAAAGAGTGTGAAGAATGTTTCGAAGAACTGAAGAGAAGATTAGTCAATGCTCCTATATTGACTCTACCATCGGGGAATGATGGGTTCGTTATTTATAGTGATGCATCGAAGAAAGGACGTGGCTGTGTCCTTATGCAGAATGATAGAGTTATTGCCTATGCATCACGACAGTTGAAAATTCATGAACAAAACTATCCTACTCATGATCTTGAGTTAGCAGTTGTGATCTTTGCTTTAAAGATATGGAGGCACTACCTCTATGGTGAAAAATGTGATATTTATACTGATCACAAGAGTTTGAAGTATATTTTCTCACAAAAAGAACTCAACATGAGGCAAAGGAGATGGCTTGAATTACTCAAGGATTATGATTGTACGATACACTACCACCCGGGGAAGGCAAACAAGGTGGCAGATGCTTTGAGTAGAAAAGTCCATGGAGTTTTGAACAATATGAGAATTGAAAGGGATCCAATTTTCATGGATCTAGTGAAGATGGACATGGGAATAACCAGGGAAGGTGAAACATTAATGCTTTTTCAAATGGTTGCCAAACCATCTTTACTAGAAAGGATTAAGAGTTCTCAGACCGATGATGAAGAATTCCAAAAGACGATTAAAGCTGTGAATGATGGGAGATTGAGAGACTTTGTGTATGAAGATGGAATTTTGAAATTCGGGAAGAGAGTTTGTGTTCCCAATATACCTGATCTAAAAAGGGAATTGCTGGATGACGCTCATAGTTCCAATTTCTCTATACACCCTAGGATCACCAAAATGTATAGAGATTTGAAGGAACATTTTTGGTGGGACAACATGAAGAGGGAGATTGCTGATTTTGTGTCAAGATGTATGGTTTTTCAACAAGTGAAAGATGGAAGGCAACAGCCTGGAGGAGTCATGCAACCTCTTCCCATACCGGAGTGGAAATGGGACAATATTACGATGGACTTTGTCATGGGGCTACCAAAGACTCCTAGAAGGAACGATGCAATATGGGTTATTGTTGATCGTCTTACCAAGTCAGCACATTTTCTTGCTATAAGAGAAGATCTACCCCTGGAACGTCTAGCAAGACTATACATTAATGAAGTTGTGAGACTTCATGGAGTACCCCTATCGATTGTTTCTGATCGTGATCCCCGTTTTACTTCAAGATTCTGGAAAAGTCTTCAGAAATCCTTGGATACTGAACTTCATTTGAGCACTGCTTACCACACTCAGACAGACGGACAATCAGAACGGACTATTCAAACCTTAGAAGACATGTTGAGATCTTCCTCACTTGACTTTCAGGGTATGTGGGATCAATATTTACCTTTGGTAGAATTTTCCTATAACAATAGCTTCCATTCGAGTATTCAGATGGCACCATATGAAGCGTTGTACGGAAAGAGATGTCGTACACCAACCTGTTGGGATGACGTTGGTGAAAGAAAACTTGTAGGCCCAGAACTGGTGGAGGAAACGGTGGAAAAGGTGAAAGTAATCCAAAATCACATCAAAGCAGCTCAAAGTAGGCAGAAGAGTTATGCCGATAATAGAAGGAAGGATTTGGAATTTCAGGTCGGTGATCATGTTTTCCTAAAGGTATCTCCATGGAAGGGAGTCATACGTTTTGGTAAGAAAGGTAAATTGAGTCCCAGGTACATCGGACCTTTCGAAATTCTAGAACGAATTGGGGTTGTAGCTTACCGATTGGCAATGCCGCAAAGTCTCTCCAAAGTTCACGATGTGTTCCACGTATCTCTATTGAGAAAATACATGCCTGACCCAACGCATGTACTCACCTATGAGGAATTAGAATTGGAACCCGATCTGTCTTATTGTGAAGAGCCCGTCAAGATTCTTGATACGAGAGAACAAGTGCTGAGAAACCGGACGACGCGTCTGGTAAAAGTTTTGTGGAGAAACCATAAGATGGAAGAGGCAACGTGGGAACCCGAGGAACTTATGATGAAGAACCACCCGAGTCTTTTTATGCAGTAATACCCTAGAAATTGCGAGGACGCAATTATTTGAAGGAGGGGAGAATGTAACACCCCAAGCTTCTACAGTACGCTTCTCTTTGAATAATGTGATAGCGTGTGTTGTACGCAACACCGAGTTCTAACACACACCACAACTAATTAAACTAGCCATTGTGAATAGTAATACCTACTTTTTTAAATCATATATATTCTATATTTCAAAATGGACTTCATTTTTGGATTCGGAATATCAAAATTAGCCTAGGGTGAAATTTTGGTACATTTCGGATAACTTTCATATTTTGATGAATAGTGAAAATTTCTAAATTTTAATTAAAAACAACTTTTTTAATCAAAATAATTAATAGTGATAAATTATGAATTTGAGTGGTTTTAAAGTATATTTAGAATAGATTTTTACCATTCAATTTAATGTTTATCATTGGACATAATTTTACAATTAAACCGAACATAAACAAGTGTCAATCTTTTGATAGTTATTATCTCTTAAAAACACGTTTTTTGTTTTGACAGCGGGAATTAATTTTAAATTAATTTCTGCCACTTCTGTGTTGTGAATTTAGGAAAATGGATTCCATATTTGGAATCAGGATGTTCAAATTGTGTAAATAGTTAACTTTTATTTTTACACATTTTGAATAATTACTGCGGTAAATATTTTATTTACCATGGTTAAAGGGTAAATCCGGTAAATAAGGGTTAAAAAATAATATTATAATAATACAACATTACCCTAAAATGTGTCCTAACCATATTGGTGGACACATACCCGACCATGGGCATCCTTGGGTCAATTTGGGGACCCCTTGGAGCCACTTGTATGTGGTAGGGACACATTATATTAATAAAGTTAAAATAAAAATAAAAATGGCATAAGCTTACATCTTTTAGAAGAACAATTTTTACATAGGGTTATACATGTTGGATTTTCGATTATAAATATTCATTAGAAAGATAAAAATATTTCCTACATGATTATATTTTATTTATAATTTTTAGACATCAAATAAGTTAAATTATTAATGACACAATAATGATGAAATGTTTACCTCATTAATAAATCATTTAAATAAATAAGGTTATAATGATTAACATATTATCTAAAACCTGTCCAATTCTTATTGGTTGATGTTATTTAGAATATGAGTCATCTTATCTTCGACCTCAATGATTTTTGGACCATTATAAACCGAATATAATTATATTATAAAGTAATACTTTCACTCTTTCCTAAAGAGCCCCTCCTCTCCCTTATAAAAGGAGACCACTTCTACTCATTCCTTACACCTCTAAAGCCACTTGGCTCGTCCAAACTCTGCCCAACTAAGCTCCCCACATCCCTCTCCTCCTCCTTGAAGTTTCCCCTTAGGCAGAAATCATTTCAAGAAGTCCATTGGTTCCAACCAAAGTGAGTTACCTAAATTAAAGGTAACGATTTCTCTTAAATTATTTTCATTTATTTTGCTTCTTCAACCCCCAAACTCTTTTTATTTCCTTTCTTTTGTAACAACACCAGTATCCTAAATATACTAGGATGTTGTTATAAGAAGTATTCAAACTACACATACACACAACTCCATCTAATGGATGATGAACATAATGTTTCTGTGGATGGCAAACTAACGCCTCACGAAACGATGATTGTTCAAATACATCTTACCGCCTCTCATGGTGGCCATTATGATGGCACTGTAATTAAATATGATATTAATGATATATATTTTATATATAAGCTTCTGTAATTCCATTTTATTTCATACCATTATTCGTTTCATGTTGTATATACATACGATAATTTCATTTGAGGAAGTGCGGACTACCGCCCCCTTAAAATGATATGACTCGTTCATACCACACATGGAACATATAAAGGATGGTGTTAATGAACTTAAGTAACATGTATAAAATATTATATTATACTGGAATAGTAACATACCTATGTATCATTTTTATTCGATTCTTTTAAAATAAAAATTAAATGGAAGTAGCGTTCGTGCGTACGTACGGACTACCGTCTCCACGAACGCGATGAGATTCATTCTCCATCGTATCCATTCAAGTATAATTATCATTTGATGATTTAAAAATGATGTTTAAGGACTTGATACCATTCTGGATTTGAATAATATACAACTTATCCTTTACAAACATGTCTTACGTAACAAAACATACAAAATCAAACAAGTAAGTTCACACCCGAAACAGCAATAATACTAAGATATTATTATCAAATCAATATTAAAAGATCATATATGATATCATATTAATGTATATGATTCTTGTATAATTTAATAACAATTATTTCACCATTATACAGGAGGTTAACTACCCCAACCAAGGAAAAGTACAAGGTAAGGGTTATTTCACAATCTCTTCATTATCCGAGGTTGTATTATACGTAATAATCTACTGGGATCTCTTTATCATCCACATCCATGTTTCTTCGAAATGTATTTCAAAACATTTTTACTATTTACAAGAATATGGGTTAAAGTCATTTATACCCTTGTTTGACTTTTTATAAGAGGTTTATAAAGGAATCTTTCCGTCGTTTTCAAAACAAGGTCCTTTTTAACCTTTTCGACAGAATTGAGGTAAGAATGTTTTTTTTAACTTATACGGCAAGTGCGGTTATTTTCTGCCGTTATAAAATCATCGAAGCTTCCCATACAAGCTTATAAGAATATTTTCAAAGAAAATGTTTTATTTTATATGGATCTTAAATGATTTCAAAATAAAATGAGATACTTCTTTAAAAAGAATTTTGATTTCATCTATGTCAACATCCTTTGATGGATTTTAAGATTATTTGAAGTTGATTTATTATGATACAAAACTTCTATATTGTATTGAAGGTTTTGTGATATGTTTGACTGTGGATGTGCTATTTTTATACCATTCATAGTTTATGGTGAAATTATTGACATTTCGTATGCCAGTTCTAATACGAATGTTTATGTTATGTTTAAACCTTTTCACATGGGAATGCATTGGACTTAATAAGTGACGGGTGGATCCCGCTATAGCTCCTTGATGCATCGGTAGGTCTCATGAGACAAACTAGTGTCTTGGCACAAGGCCTTGACAAAATCTTATTTGTAGTCTTGGCACGAGGCCTTGACTATGTGGTTATGACAGTCTGGCATTATGCATTCCAACATTATGAAAGTGGTTATTGATTTTTGCATGTGATTATTCGTTTAGTAGAATATCCATGTGAATAAGTAAATGGCATTATTTCATTTTATTTATGCCATACCATTTTGAAAGTTCATATTTAAAAGGCTTTTGTTTTAGTTATACATTGCCTTAAATGTTTATTCTTATTTATGAAAGTTTCCGCTTTATTGTTATCCTTAGTGGGAATTTGAGCTCACCCCTTTTCTATGTTTTATTTTTCCCAGGATGTGAAGAAGTAAGTTATGAATGACCTGCATGGATTTTATGAGGGGTTAATAGTGTGGATTGTGGAAACATTATGTTGTTGTAGTAGTTTTTCATTTTATGATGTAATGTAAAACTTATGAATATATCTAGTGTTTCCAAGGCTACTAAACCAAATCGGTCTTTCGAGATTTGATCTTTCTTGTGATCATGTCAATGTTATGTAATAATGCACCGACTCTGGGTAACTGGGGTCGGGGCGTTACACTCCAAGAGAAAGGAGGAACATGAGGAGCATTTGGAAACTGTGTCAAAGACATTGCGAAGGGAGAAGCTGTATGTAAATCATAGTAAATGTGAGTTTTGGATAGAGTATGAATCATTCTTGGGGCATGTTATCACCAGGAAAGGGATATTTTTGTTCCCTTCCAAGACAAAGGAAATTGAAGAGTGGCTAAGGCCAAATTCTTTAATGGCGATCCACAAATTTTTAGGTCTAACTGGGTATTATCGACGATTCATGAAGTACTTTTCACGATTGTCAAACCCAATGACCAAGCTGGCATGGAAGTGATTAAAGTTCTCCTTGACACAGGAATGTGAATATTGTTTCAAGGAGTTGAAGAAGAGGCTTATCACTACATCGGTACTCACACGACCTTCAAGTGGAGAACTCTTTATGGTGTATAGATATGCTTCTAAGAAAGGATCAGGCTGTGTGCTAATGAAAAATGATAAAGTGATAGCCTATGTCTCAAGACAGCTGAAAATCCATGTGAAAAACTATCCCATGCATGATCTAGAGCTGGTAGCAATGATTTTTTCCTTGAAAATCTGGTGGCACTACCTTTATGGTGAGATGTATGAAATATACACCGACCACAAGAGCCTAAATTATATATTCACACAAAAGGATCTCAACATGCATCAAAGAAGATGGTTAGAGCTTATTAAGGATTATGATTGCTCTATTCACTACCATTCTAGAAAGGAGAACAAGGTAGCTAATGATCTAAGTAGAAAAGAACCTGCTACTCTCTCCATGTTATGGATTGAGAGAGACCCTATGTTCTTAGATATGCACGGAATGGATTTGGAAATCATAAGGGAAGAGGATACATCCTACCTTGACCAAATGACCTGGAATCATCCATCCAAGAGAAGATTATGGATGCAAAAAGGGTTGATGTGGAGATACAAAAGTGGGTGAATGCAATAAAGGAAGGGAAGATTCCAGAGTTCCATATCGAAGATGAGGGTTTGATTTGGTTTGGAAGGCAGATTTGTGTGCCTTCATCACCTGGGATAAAGAAGGACCTATTGGATAATGCACATATCTCAACATTATTTATCTATCATAGGAGTACCAAAATGTATCGTCATCTCCGAGAACACTTCTGGTGGGATAACATGAAGATGGAGATTGCAGAATATATATCAAGGTGCTTGCTATGCCATCAAGTTAAAGCTGAGCGACAGAAGTCCAAAGGTATGATGCATCCATTGCCTATACCCATTTGGAAATGGGAAAAAGTTACTTGGTCTTTTTCATGGGTCTCCAGAAGATGTCGAAGGGAAATAATGTGAAATGGGTTGTGGTTGATCGACTCACCAAGACTTTCCATTTTATCACTATTCAAGAAGATCTATATTTTGAACAACTTGAAATGTTATATGTGAAGGAAGTGGTGATACTGCACGGTGTTCCAATCTCGATTTTCTGTAACCGCGATCCAAGGTTCATATCTAAATTTTGGAGGAGCATTCAACATTCTTTGAGTACTGAATTAAATTGCAGCCCGGCCTATCACCCTCAAACTGATGGCCACTTTGAAAGAACTATTTAGACTCTTGAAGATAGCCTTAGAGACGGCTCTGTATAATTTTTTGGTGGATGAGATCAGCATCTCCCATTGGTTAAGTTCTCATACAACAATAGCTTCCAGTCGAGTATTCAGATGGCTCCATATGAATCACTGAATGGAAAGTGATGTAGAACTCCAACCTGTTGGGATGAAGTTGGAGAAATAAAGCTACTTGGACCTGATATTGTTCAAGAGATGATAGAGAAGGTTCAAGTAATCCAGAAACACATCAATTCTTCTCAAAGTAAGAAAAAGAGCTATGCTGAAAACTGTCGAAGAGACTTGGAGTTCGATGTTGGAGATAAAGTCTTCCTTCGAGTATCTCCAAGGAAGAGAGTCATGTGATTCAGAGAGAAAGGGAAGATAAGCGCAAGGTATATTGGCCCCTTTGAGATCCTTAACCACATAAGAGCTGTGGCCTATCATCTTTCTCTTCAACCAAATATGGCTCGAGTTCATGATGGTTTTCATGTATCACTCGAAAGGAATTACATACCAAACCCTTCGCATGTACTCTCTTCAGAGGAGGTACAGTTGGAGGATGGTCTCTCTTATGAGGATCAGCTAGTGAAGATCTTGGATTGTAGAGAAAATGTTCTATGCAACAAGACTACTCATCTGGCCAAGGTACTATGTAGAAACCATAAGTATGAAGAGGCAACAAGGGAATTGGAGGAAGTAATGATGGAAAAGTACCAACACATGTTTTTGGATTAGAATGTAAAATAAAATTTCGAGGGTGAAATTTCATAAGGGGGGAAGAATATAACGACCCAAAGTTTTTCAATGGAATTTACTATCTTATAAATATGTCATAAAATCACATGAATACACAACATAATGAACTACTAAGTGCTATGTAACCTTTAAACATAAGTTTGTCACTTTTGTGCTGGGAATTCTAAAAATATGACATACACAGTTGTGTTCCAGATGATTTTTAATGAAACAAAAATAATATTTAGTAAATAGTAACATACCCTTGTGAATAGTAACCTACCCTTATGAATAGTAAAATGACGCTTATGAATAGTAAATCATTCAACCTAAGATTAACCTCACCCATGAATAATTAAATAACATTTAGACATCTTAGAAAGTGACCATTTGACCTTAGTAAACGTTTTGGTATTTTGTAAGTAATAAATAATTAATTATAATTAATTAAATAATTTAAAAGAAAAATTATTTTATTAAAATGTGTTCAATAATTATTATATCATTATCTTTAAGTTTTTATATAATTTTATAAGAGCCTACGTAATTTTTTAAAGCACTTTAAAACCAGTTTTAATTTTATAAACTATTTTTTAAGTAAATTATGATTTTAAATAAATATGAAATAAATAATAATTAGAAAAATATTTTAGAAAAATGGAATTCATTTTTGGATTCTACACATGGAAAAATGGTTGGCGTAAATTTTTGGGAATTTTCTAAAATACTTGAATTATTGGTGAATAGTAAAATACATTAATTTACAGTATACATATATTATAATTAAAACCCACTATTCCTGACATCACAAGTGATGTAAGCACCCAAATCCCGAACTCACATGCCTTATTTTTTATTCTTGGTCATGGATGACTTACTATTCCTTGTCTTGAGAAGAAATAATAAATTAATGATTATAATATTATGAAATCCCTCTTCTCCTCCACTATAAAAACCCCCTTTCACTCCCTCTTCTCTCCACTCCTCTCAAGACATGTAACCTTCCATTATTCTGCCCAAATCTCTCCACAGAGTCCTCCCCCACATCCAAAAGCTCTCATCCTCCACAAAATACCAAAACATCTCCCCTTAATATGTTCTCAAAGAAGGAAGTCTCAAGAGGTGAATTCAACTTCCCAATTTCTTCTTTTTTTATAAGTTTTTTTCTTTTTTATTTCTTTCCTCAACTCCCTTCACCGTAATGTTATGATAATCCAGTGAAATAAAAATACATTAATTTCTTAATTCTAGTGGTATATTTTATTATATTCTCTACTTTCTCCACCCTTTTATTTTAAAGAAATGAAAGTACCGTTTGAGATGTGCTAATTTAGCACATTCAAGGACAGCAGTTTATAAATTTATATTATTATCTTTAATTATGGTCATGAAACTATTTGTGTTATGGTTGAACGAGATTATTATATATGTAATATATCCTATTTTTGGTTCTATAATACTTTGGTAAGAATGGAATTAAGTTATAAAGCAAAACACATTATTTGTAATCAAATCCACCGATATTAAAAAATGGTTATCACTGTGGTTATATATATAATAATTCGACTGAACACTCCTATATATGAAATAAATAATATAAAATCAATTCTGGAAAACCAATTTCATATTTCATATAATCCAAACATGAATATAAGTGAACTGATCTTTTAAAGCCAAGTAAATAAAGGAGCCTGAATAATGAAATTGAACCTTGTAACTAATCAAAAAAGATTTGAATGAAATAAAAAGGGTTATAATAAATAAATTGAATATATAAGATGTTCTGTACTTATTAATTAATCATCCAAATTTTTTTATTTAGGAATTTAATAACAAGTGGAGAACACCAACAAATTTAAGGTAAGGTATCCTCCCCTTTTCACTCTTAATCAAGATTGTTCTCTATGTTATGCCTTTTTGTGTAATACCAAGTGATGGGGAATTATTATACACCTTTTACATTATTCCCTAATGTTTTTAAGTGATTAGAAACCCCTTATCTCTCTCATCAATCCCTCTTAGTTACACCTGATACCATGTCGATAAACAATAATGGATTCTACTCGAACATCTTTTATTCCTTCGGGTTGCTCTATCTTTCTTTTTACCAAAATATAGTTGTCTTTTCTTTTTTATGTAGAACATTAAATTCTGTTTATATGCCCCAAACGCATGTTCTAAGATCCATATCTCATTCCCTTTTAGGTATATACATGCTTTAAAGTGAATCTATCCTCGATACTTCCCAATAAGCACACTCGTTTTAAAGGAACTTTCTGAACTTTTACCCAATTTCATGTGCACTCTATCTTCTATTTTGAGGCACCATTGTATTTTTAAATTCATTATTTTGATTATGAAAACCTTCTTTGTTCAATTGTTGTTTTATATATAAGAATTTATTCTTTACTATTTTAATAGTTCGATAGTATTTTCCTTAAAACCGCACAAAAAAGTTTTAATGCTAATGTCTCTCAAATACATTTCTTATGTGATGTCACTTCTATTTGTTACCACCTACCATGTTATATGCCTAAATTAACTCATGAACATCCATGTATTTTCTAATCCCTTTCTTGCATGCACACTTTCTGGATACACACATTGTTTATGCTTTATTTCATGATTGTGGTACCCATTTCTCTCCATGGGTAACCTTATGTTTATGAACAATTGATTATGTATGATTGTTCATGTGGAAAGAAGATTTATGTGGTAAGAATATTTATGTGGAAAGAATATTCAGGAAAATGTTGAGATGGGTGCGCCTATATAGCGCTCCAATGCATTGGGTAATGTTGAGTCTCATGAGATTCGATGTCAAACAGGATTGGCAGTTAGCCTTGACCCGTACTAAAATGGAAAACGGGATTGGCAGTTAGCCTTGACCTATACAAAAGATATGATTTATGATTCTGCCACATTTATATGATTCCTAGTTTATATGATCCCATTCTTATATTAAATGATTTTATAAGTTCATGCTTTGGATATCATTATGTCATGCCTCTTAACTTATGAGCTTGAGATGTATCCTTATGTTCATTCCCTTACTCGTATTTTTAGCTCATCCCTTTTTTCATGTGTTCCCTAGGGTACCCTATGCAGATGTAAGAGCTCAAAGGAAGTTAGAAGATATTTATGGAGATTAAATAAAGAAGTCTTTTTAGCCTCATGCTTTATGTTGTATGTACCTATTCTTCCAAGACACTAGACTTAACGATCCTTGGATTGTAATCTGATGATTAGTTATGATTAAAATCATGAAATGATTTATGTAAAAGTATTGGTTTTATATAATAGGTATCAGAGGATGGTTTAGTTATTTTTGGAGATTATTAATAGAGCACCTTAGGCAGAACCTTATGGATGAGACTAAGTATAAGAAAAAGTCCTAAATTTTGGTGAGTATAGAGTAAGTGTTTTATCATGAAAATTGTAACGGCCCAAATATTCATTAATGGGAATCCCTCTTGATATAATTAAATTTCTCTTTATGTTTATATAAAATGTCAACTTCTTTGGTTTTATGTTAAGAATTTTTATTGTTGCTGATATAACTGTTGAACAGTGATCACATTATTAGTATAAATATAGGACTTTAACAAATCCAATTTACTCAGACAAAAGAAGTGATGGCCTCATCTAGTAGAATTGCTCTATACGAAGCCCTTTTGTCAGAGCTCGAAAAAGAGGTGGTTTCCTTGGGATTCACTCTTGACCAATCCCAAGTTGAGCTTCATCATGTCAAGCTCGAACGAGACCGTCTACGGGAAAAGTGGAAGTTGATAGAGATTACCACTCGAGAAATGTTATCCAAGCCACCCCAAGAGTCTGTTAGCATCACACACCTTACCATTAGGTATTATACGACAATTTTAAGGGGTTATGCAAAAAATATCTAGTACTATGGTCATGTATATTATTTTTTTATATAATAATAAATATACCTTCTTTTCAATATCGATACATTGTAAATAGTTTTTAAAGTACAAATAGTGTTTTTAGTTATTATTTAATTAAGAATTATATTTTTTTAAATTAAGGTATTTTTGAATTAAATAATATTTTAATAAAATATTATTATTATTATTATTAAATTAATTTTTATTAAATATAAATTATCTTATAATTTTATGAATACAATTATAATTTTTATTAAGGTTTGAAAGCCATTTCTGTTAAAACCCGTGAATTCTAGATATATATCGGTTTTTATTTTACAAGTGAAAATTAACATATTTATAAAATTATTTATATAAAATAAATGTTATTTCTGGAATCAGGATGTCTAAATTATCCAATGGTGAATTTTTCATAATTTTCTGAGAGTCAAATTTTTGGGTAAAAATTAAATACCATTTAAATATATAACGTGTTTTATGACATCATAATGACCCAATAGTGATGTAATAAAATAATATAATCTTTATCTTAGGCCAATAAATGTTTTAATATTAAAATAATGTGATTTTGGGTTTTTTTGAACTACTTTTCCAAGCATTAATGTACCCCTCAAGACTTATTAAACACCTTGTCTTTTTAAATTAATTTCCATGGGAGTGTGACTCACCTCCACATAAGCAACCCTATTATTTTAAGAAGTTTGGACTTTTACCATATAAAATATTTTTTTCCTCTTCCATTTTACAAAAACCATGGGCAAAAAGCATGGCATGGTTTGTGGTTTGGATTAATTTAATGTAAGGGGTCCCAAACCTAAATAATAAATAATTCCCTCACCTTTCCTATATAAACCCTCCCAAGATCCCACTTCATCCTCACTCAATGCGTTTGGAGTTCGTAAAACCTCTTCCCTACTCTATCTAGAATCCTCCCAAGGTTCCACAAGCTCCCAATAAGCCTCTCACAAGCCTCTCTATAGCCTTTGGAAGCAAACTTCCAAGTAAGGATTTTTCTTCCCTTCTCATTTTTGTCCAATTTTCTTTAAGTAGTTTTTACCTTTTAATTTCAATTGTAAATGTTGGGGTATGGTTTTTCACCTCCCTCATACTTTCATATTTATGTTTTAATGATGTGAAACCCCTTTCTCTCTCATTAAATGCCTCCCGTGTACACCCATTATTATGTCGAAATTCTGAAAGGAACTTCTCTCTCCTCATTTACATTCAAGCAATACTTTTGTATCATGAATATAAATTCCATTACAATTGTTGGGACATGTATATATATGACCTCCTTACTGTCCATTACATGTAAATATGATGAGAAACCCTTTCTCTCTCATAAACTAATTATATGAATTCTTATGTCACGCTGTTACGCTGTCGAAATCGCACCGATTTTCTAAGCCAATGCCATTGTGTAGTGAATACCATGATCATTTCTCCATCAAGGGTATTAAACTTTATGAAAATTTACTTATATATTATAATGTTTCATGTATGAATTCAACATTCATTTATTGTGGAATAAATGATTATGTTTTATGAATCCATGTTTTATGATCCATGTGGCACACTTATGCATGAAATGAAATGTTTAAGAAGGGTGCACCCTTATAGCACTGCAATGCATTGGGTAAAGTATAGTATAATGATACTTCATGTGCAATGAGTGTTGAATCATGCTAATTCAAGCAGAATGAGGGTTTACTTGTGCTTCAAATGCCATGAATATATACTCATGCTCTATGTGCAATGATCCTTGGCTCATGCTAATTCCATGTTAAGTGTTTTTGCCACATTTCCATGTTATGATTATCATGCTTTATCATTCCATTATGTTCATGTTTCTCTTGTGATCTATTTATATGCATAATGTCTAACATTTATTGTACTACTCATGTTATTCCATGTGTATTCACTTACTGGGCTTTATAGCTCACCATTTTCTTATGCATGTCCTCAGGTTATCCCATACAATGCTATGTACGAGGGACTGTAGTGGTCATGTAAAGGAAGTTTTCAATAAAGATTTTGTATTTCATGTTTCAAGTTTTATGCAATTATCCTAATCCCCAAATACACTATACCTCGCGATCTTATTTTTTGTATCAAGTGATGTTTTATGTAATAAATCATGTTTAAGTTGTAATAAAAAGAAGGGTTTTCATAGTTTGTATCAGAGGATAGGTTTAGTTATTTTTGGGATTAGGATTAGAAAACCCTAGTAATGCCTTAGAGACAAGACTATGTATAATAAAAACATCCCTACGTTTTGGTAAGTACTGAGTAAGTGGTTTATCAAAAAAATGCATCCCTGTTTGGATACGAGCAGGTAGAGGCGGCTTTGGCACAGATGTATCCTAAGGGTAAAACCCAAAAACACCGCTTTGAGATAGACTCGAATAAGAACTGGTGCACGACAATGGGCCATGCTACACTCTTGGTTACGACACTCCCGGGGGATATGTTTTGATAAATTCACAAGCTTAGTATAAACCCTTATTAAGGGAATTAAAAACCCCCCAAAGAATATATGTTAGAAAGTTGATCATGAAATGCCTATATTGAATCTTATAGACTCATGAGTTAAGGAAATAAAAGTTTATTTATAAGTCATCAACTTTTGCCTTTGGATTACACTTTATATGTTACCCCTAACTTCCCTTTTATTCCATCCAATGGCCTGTAATAGGAGGACTCGGGCTAACAACCGATGTGAAGATCAATGAGATGACTATAATAATGAGATGCCCAGTCCAATGGGAGCGGGAATCATGAACTTTTTCATGCTTCTCTCTCAGATAACTCATGTTTTTAACAGAAACACGGGTCAAGAGGAACGTTCAACCCCCCCCCCCCCCCAAGAAAGAACTAGTCACTATTTAAAGATTCATGAGACAAAGGCCTCCTACTTTTAGTGGATTATCTGATCCCACAATCACTGAACAATGGATCAACTCCATTGAAAAGATCTTATCTATCCTTCAATGTTCTGAACAAGATACGGTTCTCCTGGAGACTTATCGTATGGATGGTGAAGTTGATCAATGGTGGACGTTGAACAAAAATACGAAGCTTGAGGAGGAGATCGAGGCGTTGGAATGGAAGGATTTCCAGAAGATGTTTATTGATAAATATTTTTTGTACACCCTCCGACTTAAGATGGAAAGGTACTTCTTTTCCCTCATGAAAAAAGATGATGAATCTATTGGATAGTACGAGTAAAACATCTCAAGGCTTGCGCGATACACTTCCATCTTTGTCACTACCCCCGAATGCAAAGTTGATCGCTTCATTGGTGGGCAGAAGCCTAGCCTACGGAAAGCATTCGTGATCTGTGACTTCGAGAGCTATGAGGATGTTGTCCGATGTTCCCATAAGGTCGAAATGAAGATCGTGGAATCACATGGGTATCATGGGGATAAGAAGCATAAGGTGGACATCAATGCTGGTGATATGATGGATAAATCCAATGGTGCTAAGAAGATCCATCACCCCACTTGACAAAAGTACGGAAAGAAGCACCCTGGAAATTGCCTTAAGGGGATGAGGAAATGCTTCAGGTGTGGAAGAGAAGGGAACCTAGCTGTTAAATACCAGCAAGAAAGACCCACGACTACGATAGAGGAGAGGAACGCTCCGTTTGAACCTCAACGCATTATTCAATGTGATAAATGCAATGAACCGGGTCATTTTTTCAAATCAGTGCCCTAATCTAAGGGTTTTCGGAGGCAACCAACTACCTCCAAGGCTGCAAGGAAGAGATTTTTCCATCACTTCTGCTGAAGTGAACACTGAAAATGAAGTGGTGAAAGGTACGCTAGTTATTCATTCAAGAATAGGGAACGTAATTTTTTATTTAGGTTCTACGAATTCTTTTATATCTATAAAGTTTAGTAGAACAATCCAAGCACCACCACAAATCATGGAAGTGTAGATGTCGGTGAGTATGGAAAATGGGGCAATCATTGCATCCCATGAATATAAGTCCTCTCCAGTTATACTCTATGGATTGAATTTCCTGGAGAACCTCGTCATAGTTCCTCTGGTGGAATTTGATGCAATTCTTAGCATGGATTGGCTTTCCATATATAGAGCCAACATAAATTGTCGGGAGAGGGAAATCACAATCCATATGGAGAATCGACCCCCGGTTCATTACAAGTGTAAGGAGGAAGATGAATCTCCTTTGGCTACATCATCTCAAGCATGGATATTACTGCCTTATGATCATGCGTATTTGGCTCAGATGATTGAGTCCAAGGAAGAAATCATCCTTGAAGAAATGCCTATTGTGAGGGAATTCAATGAAGTGTTTTCCGAGGAACTGACTGGCCTTCCTCTTAGAAGTGATGTTGAATTATAAATTGAACTTATACCTGGGGAATTACCAATATCCAAGACTCCATATAGAATGGATGTTGTAGAGCTTGAAGAGCTGAAAAAACAACTACAGGAGAATCTGGATAAAGGGTTTATACACCTAAGTGCTTCACCATGGGGTGCACCAGTCCTCTTCGTCAAGAAGAAGGATGGGTCAATGCGGATTTGCATTGATTATCGTCAACTTAACAAAATCACGATAAAGAACAAGTATCCTCTCCCACTAATTGATGACTTGTTCGATTAGCTGTGTGGAGCACAATACTTCTCTAAGGTGGACTTTCGGTCAGGATATTATCAAGTAAGGGTGAAGAAGGAAGATATCCCCAAGACTTCTTTTCGAACAAGATAAGGGCACTACGAATTCATAATAATTCCTTTCAGACTCACTAATTCTCTAGAAATATTTATGGACTTAATGAATAGAGTCTTTAGAGATTACCTCCACAAATTTGTGGTAGTATTTATAGATTATATTCTAATATACTCCAAAACCAAGGGGGATCATGAGGAGGATTTAATAACTGTACTAGAGACTTTGCGCAAGGAGAATATCTATGAAAAGTACAGCAAGTGTGAGTTATGGTTAATGTAAGTGTCATTATTGGGCCATATCACAAGCAATGGGATATCTGTAGATCCCTCCAAAACAGATGCAATTGAGGGATGGCCAAGGCCAACATCGGTAACAGATATCCGTAGCTTATTGGGGTTAGCTAGATATTATTGATGATTTGTGAGAAATTTCTCACGATTTTCCAATCCTCTTACCAAGCTAACTCAAAAGGAAGTTTTCTTGGAGTGATTAATGCGAACAAAGCTTCAAGGAGTTGAAAAAAAGTCTTATCATTGCGCCCGTGCTCACTTTACCCACAAGTGGGGAACTTTTTGTGGTATTAAGTGATGCTTTGAAGAAGGGCTTAGGTTGTGTGTTGATGAAGAATGATAAAGTGATATCCTATTTCTCAAGGCAGTTGAAAATCCATGAGCGGAACTATCCAACCCATGACCTAGAGTTGGCGGTGGTGATCTTTGCCTTGAAAATATGGCGGCATTATCTCTATGGGGATAAATGTGAGATATATACTGACCACAATAGTCTTAAATATATATTCACACAGAAAGAGCTTAATATGCACCAGAGAAGATGGATAGAGCTCATCAAAGATTTTGACTGTTCAATACATTACCACCCTGGGAAAGCAAACAAGGTGGAAGATGCCCTAAGTAGAAAGGACCCAGCAATTCTATCAATGATGAGAATTGAGAGGGATCCAATCTTCTTAAACTTGATGAAGATGGACATGAGAATCATAAAGAAGAGAACATCATCAATCATTTCACAAATGATTGATAAACTGACTCTTTTGGAAAGGTTAAAGGATTTTCAAAAGGATGGTGTGGAAATTCAGGAAAAATTGGAAGCTATCGAAAAAGGTAAATACTCGGTGATCAATTTTAATGAAGAAGTAATTGTGCAGTTTGGGAAAATACTATGTGTTACATAAAGTTTGGAGATGAAGAAGGAACTTTTGGATGATGCACATAGTTTAAATTTCTCTATTCACCTAGGGAGCACAAAAATGTATCATGATCTCCGAGAAATATTTTGGTGGGATAATATGAAGAAGGAGATCTCTGAATATACATCAAAGTGCCTAGTGTGTCAGCAAGTGAAGCCAATGAGGCATAAGTAAAAGGGGATGATGCAACCATTTCCCATACTAGAATAGAAATGGGAGAACATCACCATTGACTTTGTCACCAGACTTCTAAGGACATCCAAAGGCAACAATGAAATCTGGGTTGTTGTGGATTGTCTTACAAAGACTGCACACTTCATTGCTATTCAGGAGGATTTCACTTTGGATCAACTGGAATGGATATATATTAGGGAAGTGGTAAGGCTTCATGGAGTGCCACTATCTATTGAGTCTGACAGAGATCCACGATTCACCTCTATGTTTTGGAAGAGTCTTCAATATGCTCTGAATAATGAACTAAACTTCAGTACGACCTATCATCCTCAAACTGATGGCCAATCGAAGTGGACTATCCAAACACTTGAGGATATTTTGAGAGCATGCTCAATGGACTTTAAAGGAGGGTGGGATCAATATCTTCCTTTGGTTGAGTTCTCTTATAATAACAGTTTCCACTCAAGCATCCAAATGGCACCATAGGAAGCCCTGTATGGGAAAAGGTGGAGAACACCGGCATGTTGCGATGAGGTTGGTGAACATAAACTGCTTGGACCAGAAATGGTCGAAGAAATGGTGGAGAAGGTAAAAACCATTCAGCAGCATATCAAGGCAGTCTAGATTTGACAGAAGAGTTATGCAGATAACCGTCGATGAGACCTTGAGTTTAAAGTTGGAGACATTGTTTTTCTACGCATATCTCGGTGGAAGAAGGTCATGAGGTTTGAAAATAAAGGGAAGTTAAGTCCAAGGTACATTGGCCCCTTCAAGATTATTGATCGTGTCGGGGTTGTGGCCTATCGACTAGCACTTCCACCTACCATGGCCAAAGTACATGATGTATTTCATGTATCCCTCTTAAATAAGTACATACCAGAAACTTCACATGTACTCTCTTCTAAGGTGGTACAATTGGAAGATAATCATTCTTATGAGGAGCAACCAATGAATATCATAGATCGTAGAGAAAAACTTCAACGAAATAAGACAATGCCCCTCCTCAAGGTGTTGTGGCGAAACAACAATTTTGAAGAAGCAACATTGGAATTGGAGGAAATGATGAAGCTGAGTTACCCACATCTGTTTTATTGTGGGAAAAGGAAAATTTCAGGGGCAACATTTCTTAAGGGGGGAATATTGTAATGACCCAAAGTTTCATTAATGGAAATCCCTCTTCATCTAATTAAATGTCACTTTATGTGTATATGAAATGTCAAATTCTTTGGTTTTATGTTATGTATTTTGACCGTTGTTAATATAGCCTTTGAACAGTGATCACATGTTTAGTATAAATATAGGACTTTAACAAATCCAATTTAGTCGGACAAAAGAAGCGATGGCCTCATACATTAGAATTAATCTATACGAAGCCCATTTATCAGAGCTCAAAAAAGAGGTGTCTTCCTTAGGCTTCCCTCTTGACCAAGCCCAAGCTGAGCTTCATCATATCAAGCTCGAATGGAACCGTCTACGAGAAAATGGAAGTTGATAGATATTACCACTCGAGCAATGTTATCCGAGCCACCCCATGATTCTATCACCATCGCACACCTTACCCTTAGGTCTTATGCGGCTGCTTAAAGGGGTTATGTAACAAATAGATAGTACTATGTTCATGTATATTATTTTTGTATATAATAATAAATATACCTTCTTGTCATTATCGATACATTGTAAATAGTTTTTAAAGTACCAATAGTGTTTTTAGTTATTATTTAATAGAGAATTCTATTTGTTTAAATTAAGGGATTTTTAAATAAAATATTATTTTAATAAAATATTATTATTATTATTAAATTAATTTTTATTAAATATAAATGATCTTATAATTTTATGAATGCAATTATAATTTTTATTAAGGTTTGAAAGCTGTTTCTGTCAAAACCCGTGAATTTTTTATAAATGATGGTTTTTATTTTAAAAGTGAAAATTAACATACTTAGAAAATTATTTAGATAAAATAAATTTTATTTCTGGAATCAGGATTTCGAAATTATCCAATGGTTAATTTTTCATAATTTTTTGAGACACTACAATTTATGGGTAAAAATTAAATACCATTTAAATATATAATGTGTTTTATGACATCATAATGACCCAATAGTGATGTAATAAAATACTATAATATTTATATTCAGCCAATATATGTTTTACCATTAAAATAATGTGATTTGGGTTTGTTTGAACTACTTTTCAAAGCATTAATGGCCCCGTCAAGACTTATTCAACACCTTCTCTTTTTAAATTAATTTCCATGGGAGTGTGACTCACCTCCACATAAGAAAGCCTATTATTTTAAGAAGTTCGGACTTTGGCCTTATAAAATATTTTTTTCCTCTTACATTTTCCAAAAACCATGGGATGGTTTGTGGTTTGGATTAATTTAATGTAAGGGGTCTCAAACCTAAATAATAAATAATTTCTTCACCTTTCCTATGTAAACCCACAAAATATTCCACTTCCTCCTCACTCAAAGCCTTGGGAGTTCATCCAACCTCTTCCCAACTCTCTCTAAAATCCTCCCAAGGTTCCCCAAGCTCCCAATAAGCCTCTCACAAGCCTCTCTCTAGCCTTTGGAAGCACACTTCCAAGTAAGGGTTTTCCTCCCTTCTCATTTTTGTCCAATTTTATTTAAGTTGTGTTTTCCTTTTAATTTCAATTATGAATGTTGGGGTATGGTTCTGAACCTCCCTAATACTACCCTCTTTATATTTTAATGATGTGATACCCCTTTCTATCTAATTAAATGCCTCCCATGTACACCAGTTACTATACCGAAATTCCGAAAGGAACTTCTCTCTCCTCATTTACATTCAAGCAATACTTTTGTATCATGAATCTAAATTCCATTACAATTGTTGGGACATGTATATATATAACCTCCTTACTATCCATTACATGTAAATATGATAATGAAACCCTTTCTCTCTCATCAACCATTTTTATGAATTCTTATGTCACGTCGTTACGCTGCCAAAATCGCACCAATTTTCTAAACCAATGCCATTGTGTAGTGAATACTGTGCTCATTTCTCCATCAAGGGTATTAACCTTTATGCACATTTACGTATTGATTATATAGTTTCATCTATGGATTCCACATTCCATTATCATGGAATAAATTATTATGTTTTAAGATTCCATGTTTTATGATCCATGTGGCACACTTATGCATGAAATGAAATGTTTAAGAAGGGTGCTCCCTTATAGCGCTCCAATGAATTGGGTAAAGTATAGTATCATGATAATTCATGTGCAATGAGTGTTGACTCATGGTAATTCATGTTCAACGAGGGTTTACTCGTGCTTCATGTTCAATGAGGATTTACTCATGCTCCATGTACAATGAGCCTTGGCTCATACTAATTCCATGTTAAGTGTTGTCGCCACATTTCCATGTTATGATTATCATGCCTTTATGTTCATGTTTCTATTGTGATCTATTGATATGCCTAATGTCTAACATTTATTGTACTACTCATGTTATTCCATATGTATTCCCTTGCTGGGATTTATAGCTCACCCTTTTCTTATGCATGTCCCCAGGTTATCCCATGAAATGATAAGTACGAGGGAATGTAAACTACTGGAAAAGTATGCTATACCAATGGTTATAAGCCATTGGTATAGGTTGGAAAACCGTTGGCTAGTATGCCGTGAGGAAATCCCTATACCAACGGTTGCACTTAAACCGTTGGTATAGGTGTTCCAGATTTCCGGAAAAGTCTATACCAACGGCTCTGAACCGTTGGTATAAGCTTTCCAAAATTCTGGAAAAACGTATACCAACGGTTCAGAACCATTGGAATATCGTTTCCAGAATTCTGCAGAAAAAGATATCCCAATAGTTTAGAACCGTTGGTATAAGATTTCCAGAATTCTGGAAAAATCTATACCAACGGTTCTAAACAGTTGGTATAAGCTTTCCAGAATTCTGGAAAAGGATATACCAATGGTTCTAAACCATTGGGATAGTTTTTTTCTGGAAAATCTTATACAAACGGTTCTGAACCATTGGTATAGCCTTTTCCAGAATTCTGGAAAAAGATATACCAACGGTTCTGAATCGTTGGTATAACCTTTGCCAGAGCTGCTGCACAGCAGCCCACCAAAATCCCTCTAGTAGCCCTACCATCCACCTGCATAAAAAAAACATTGCACAACAGCCCTCAATATACCCTCCACTATACACCTGTATATGAAATATCACCAAAACCACATACATATTTCAAACAGTATAAAAAACACCGAAAATAGCCCAAAAAACATATATGACAACAATCATCCGATGGTAATTCACCTCACCCATGCACAACCCCCCAACCAGCACTCCTCCCCATCAAATTTTAATAGGTAGAATAGTTTGATAAATATCTATTAGAGTTGAATAATAATTTCAAATTGGCTAAAATCCCTTTTTTTGTGATCCTAGGTTTGGGTATGTAATGATTTGTGATGAATTTTTCATTGAACTTGTATTGTTTAAAATATATGGTGAAAATGAATTTTCTTAGGAGTATCGTCACAAATGACCCATGGATTGTTTTCCTAAAGTATCAGCACAATCCTAATGTGTTTGGTTGGTTTCCCGTATGTCGGTTGTTTTTACATAAAAGCGTATCCATTTTAAACAAATGAAATACACTTTGAGTGATACCGACCACACCATGCCTCATATTGAGGCAGGGTTGACTCGTACACGTCACAAATGACCCATAGATCCTTGTCCTAAAGTATCAATATTATATGAATGTGTTTGGTCCGTTTTCCGTATGTCAGTTGTTGTTTTTACTTATACTGTTGTCCATTTCAAAAAATAGTTAGACACTTTGATTGGTGCTGCCCACACCTCGCCTCGGATTGAGGCAAGTTTGATTCCTACACATCACAAATGACCCATGGATTGTTGTCCTAAAGTTTCAACAGAATCCGAATGTGTTTGGTTGGTTTTTTGTATGTGGTTTTTTTACTTAAAAGCTCATCCATTTTAAACGAAAGAAATACATTTTGAGTGGTACCGGCCACACCGGCCCTCAAGTTGAGGCGGGGATGACTCCTACACGTCAAAAATGACCCATGGATACATGACCTTAAGTATCAACAGTATCTAAATGCCTTTGGTCCATTTTTCGTATGGCAGTTGTTTTTTTAACTTAAACTGTTGTCCATTTCAAAGAAAAGTGACACACTTTGAGTGGTGCCAGCCACACTAGCCCTCAGATTGAGGCAGGATTGACTCGTACACGTCACATATGACGCATGGATCGTTTTCCTAAAGTTTAAACAGAATCTGAATGCCTTTGGTTGGTTTTCTGTATGTTAGTAGCTGTTTTTACTTAAACTGTTGTCCATTTCAAAGAAAAGTTAGACACTTTGAGTGGTGTCGGACACACCAAGCCTGGTATTGTGGCGGGGTTGACTCATACAAGTCAAAAATGACACATGGATCATTGTCCTATAGTTTCAAAAGAATCCGAATGGGTTTGGTCAGTTTTCCGTATGTCAGTTGTTGTTTTTACTTAAACTGTTGTCCATTTCAAAGAAAAGTTAGACACTTTGAGTGGTGTCAGCCACACCGCACCTCGAATTGAGGCGGGGTTGACTCGTACATGTCACAAATGACCCATGGATACATGTCCTAATGTATCAACAGTATCCAAATGCCTTTGGTCCGTTTTCCGTATGTGTGTTTTTTTACTTAAAAGCGCATCCATTTTAAACAAAAGAAAGAAACTTTGAGTGGTACCGGCCACACCGGCCCTTGGATTGAGGCAGTGAGGACTCGTACACGTCACATATGACCAATGGATCCTTTTCCTATAGTTTAAACATAATCCGAATGCATTTGATCTATTTTCCGTATGCTAGTTGTTGTTTTAACTTAAAATCCTGTCCATTTCAAATAAATGTTAGACACTTTGAGTGGTGTTTGCCACAACACACCTCAGATTGAGGCGGGGATGACTCCTACATGCCACAAATTACCCATGGATACATTTCCTAAAGTATCAATAGTATCTGAATGCCTTTGGTCTGTTTTCCGTATGTGGTTTTTTTACTTAAAAGCGCATCCATTTTAAACAAATGAAAGACACATTGAGTGGTACCGGCCACATCGGTGCTCGGATTGAGGTGGGGTTGACTCATACACGTCACATATGACCCATGGATCGTTTTCCTATAGTTTAAACAGAATCCGAATGCGTTTGGTCTGTTTTCCGTATGCCAGTTGTTGTTTTCACTTAAAATCCTGTCCATTTCAAATAAAAGTTAGACACTTTGAGTGGTTCCGTCCACACCCCGCCACGGATTAAGGCGGGGTCGACTCGTACACATCACATATGACCCATAGATACATGTACTAAAGTATCAACAGTATCCGAATGTGTTTGGTCCATTTTCCGTATGTGGTTTTTTTTACTTAAAAGCGCATCCATTTTAAACAAAAGAAAGACACTTTGAGTGGTACCAGCCACACCGGCCCTAGGATTGAGTAGGACTTGACTCTTACACGTCACATATGACCCATGGGTCATTGTACTATAGTTTAAACAGAATCTGAATGCATTTGGTCTGTTTTTCGTATGCCAGTTGTTGTTTTCACTTAAAATCATGTCCATTTCAAATAAAAGTTAGACACTTTGAGTGGTGTCATCCACTACTTCAAAGCACATTTTCCATATCATTTTCCACATGCATAAACATTAAATACATGGCTAACTAAGAATTCTAAGTAAAAAATCGAAAATGAGTATCAGAGTTCCAAGGAATACTAAAGGTCTAGGTAGTAGACTAATCATACAATAAGAATCAAGTGAAAAAAACAGAATCTGAATGCAACGTCCCTATGAAGCAGAGGAAAACCCCAATGTAGAAAACCATGTTAAAAAATAAAGAGTTATACCAAATTCAAAAATGTAATGGATCAATATACCTCTGATCATGATCACCATCACCACTATCATCATCAGCCTCATCCACGCCGCCATCTCTGTCCTCATCTTCGTCCTTGTCATCATCCCCATGCTCATCATCGGCCTCATCCTCGTCCTCGGCATCATCCTCGCCCTCGGCCCCATCCTCGCCCTCAGCCCCATCCTCTCCCTCGTCCACATCCTCATCCTGGCCCTCTTTCTCTTCAACATCCTCATCATCACCAGGAACATCATCATCTTGATCGCCACTAGAGCTGACTCCTGGTGCAGTGGATGATGCACCCATTGACGACATAAATTTCTGACAAGACGCACTAGCCTCTGGTGGAAGTGATGAGGATAATGATTTCATCAGTTTCATAAGTTCTTTGTCTCTTGTTTGAACTTGTACTTCCAAATATGTGACCCTTTTATCAGACTGTCTTGCATGCTCCTTGACCTGTTCCAACTCGGTGGTACTAGAATGGATACATAGAGACGACCAATACCTCGTCGGGACTATATTCATTCCAGGTCGGCAGCGTACTCGACCAGGGTGCTCATCTCCCAAAACCTGATATAAATGATCGTGTGGCCCAAAATTGTCAGGATCCTGGGCATCAAGAGCCTCTAAAGCAGCCTCTAAAAAATATTAATAGATTATTAAATTTAAAATTAGATATTAAACTTTGAAATAAACAAATTAAAAATTACAATCTTCGATTGGGTCGGTTCATTTATCGCAGTTCCATCTTTTTTTCTTCTACTCGAGCAAAACAATTTTGCTCGAGGGATACATCCTTCAATATTCATTTTGTGCTTCTGTAATGACATTGAAACAATATAATGTGAAAGTATAATCATATATTCATTATTCAATAAATCACATAATTTATGTACGATCCACTAAAAAGGGAAAGTCCTAAAGAAAAATTATAAACAACTATATCATACCTGCTGCCTCTCATGATCTGACATAGTTGTGCGCCCCAAAGTGTGGAGGTATTGCTTTGAATCAATGTTTTTTTGTTTTTTTCAGAATATTACTAAATAATGATTATTAATTAATAAGATTTTATTAATGAAAAATATGAAAACTCTCATTTAAATAACTCAAATGAGATTAATACCTTAAATTTGGCAGTCACCCAATGGGTAATCATTTGGCGATATTGCTCTATCGGGCAGTCATCCATGATAGGTAATGTATCTAACTCTGTGCCCACTCTATCACACCATCCAACATACAGCTCATGCTTATAAGCTCTCCAAAGCTCTCCTAGCTCTTTTAAACGTGCTGGTCATGCACCTTCGCCATCAGGGAAGTTAAACCGAAGCTGAATCCAAATTGATTAGTTCATTTAAATACAAAAATATACTACATTAAATCCAATATATTTTTTACCCATATTTGTGCCCACGCTTTATCCTTGACATCGGGTGGAAGATGTCTCCAAGAGAGAGGGATAACCGGAATGATATCGGAGTATTTGGCTAGCATCGCCAAAAAACCCCGACATTGCTGCCTAGATTTCTCAATCATTTGTCCATTAACATTGTATTCAACCATCAATTGTGTCTGGCAGTTCCATACCGCACACAAGTGAGTACGCCCCCTCCCTCGCCTCCTATCTATAGATGAATCTGTTATTAATGAAAAATAATATCAATACAAGTATTAATAAAAATAAATTTTGGTATAAAAAATTGATAGAGTTATATAAATATACTTGTGGTAGTCGGATCAATGGGTGCAGAAGCTGAAGTAATATCCTGTATAGGTGGAGTGTCCCTAAGTGTATGCTCCTCAGCCACATACTTTGTCGCAGCAGGAGTCGAAGAAGGTGGAATATAATAGCTCGAAGATAATGAACCAGAAGCAAAAGATGATGGCATAGACGTCTGGCCAGCTGGTAGTGTAAACATCGGAGGTCTAAATATCTCATATGTCCCTGAAGACACGCCAGGATCAAAATAGTGCATAGAAGATACATCTGTGGTAGTGGGTCGTCTAACTCTCACCCCACGATCCCTCGTACCACCGGACTTAGTACTGGGACCACTAGATGATTGTCCATCTCTGACATCACCCCCCTCCTACCACCAACCTCTCTACTGGGTGAAATATCCGGCTCCTCGTCAGATATCTATTTTCTAGGGGGTGGATCCTGAAAAAAAGTTTGACAGAAAAGTAAACACATGATATTATAAGTTATTGAAATATTTATATTTGAAATAAAATACTCACAACAGGGATGAGTGGAGGAACACCCATCTGTACCATGCGATGATTATTATCTGTCATCTTTTTCCTCCGCCTCTCTTCAATGGGTGTCATTTCCTGCAATGAAAACAAATATGGAAGTAATTAGAAAAAGATAACTAATGTGTAACCCCAAAAACAAAATATAGAAAAACCATTATGATAAAAAGAATATAATGAATCAGAAGATTTATGGTGTTATAAAGGTAAGTACTAGGATACACACTCTGAATGATGAAGGTGAAACATGTAGGTGAGAACATGACTGTATGATTCTATGTATTTCCCACCACAACTTCAGAATGAGGTCTAGTGTCCGATGAACTGGCATAACAGACTGTTGTGGCAGTTAGCATAACACCATTTTGCTGTGTTCTCATGTTTCTTGCTCGTTCAGTGATAATAAATTTGTATCCATTGATCACAAGTGATTTACAATCACGAACCATGGTATTATGACCAAAAGACAAAGCTCTTATTTCCTCAGAAATAGAGTCTGTAGGCAAACTCGATACCTAAAATATAAACAAATAGTAAACTTAATTAAATATTATTATTTTTTAGTTATTACAGAAATATTTTTACCTTCAATTTCAACCAAGCAAAAAACCCTTTGCTATGCAAAGTCTCCTTCATTCTCAAAGATAAAGAACGATGCTTTCTATATATCAATTATTTATGTTCCCTATAGATAAAAATAATAATAGTTTAACAAATATTTAAAATTACATGAGATAAGATAAGAGATACATGTACAATTATCTTACTTGATATACTCATAGAACAAATCACAATTGAACAACACTGTGCGATGTGTCATCCCTCACTCTTCAAGGCTTAATGTTGTCAATGTATATAATCCAGGAATTCATCCTGTCTGAGGAAGTGATGGAAAACTGGGTTCAATTTTCCCATATTGTTCTTATTTATTTCTCATTGGTCTGTTTATTCTTGTAGTATGATCAGACAAATACATTGAGCAGAAATCCATACATTCTTGAGCCAAGTACTCGTTCCCAATAGAACCATCGGGATAATTCATGTTCCGAACATATGATTTCAATGTGCACATGTTTCTTTCAGTTGGATACATCCAACGGAAAGCAACAGGTCCTCCAAGAAGTATTTCGGTCAAAATATGGACAGTCAGATGCAACATGCATGTAAAAAATGATGGAGGGAATATTTTCTCTAACTCACCCAAAATTAATGGTGTCTCTACCAAAAATTTTTGCACGAGGGATTTGGACAACCTCTTAGCACAAATATCTCTAAACAAATAGCACAACTGAATAACTGAGACTCTAACATTATTGGACAAGAGATGACGGATTGCTATTGGAATCAACTCATGAAAAAGGACGTGATAATCATGAGTCTTCAAAGATTTCAACTTCAACTCTTTTCTGTTGACCTGTTTTGATATATTGCTTGAATAGACATCAAGAACATTAATAGTCTCTAGTACTTCCAGAAATTAATTTTTTTCAGCAGGAGTCATCACATAAGAAGCACATGGAACTTGCCATTTATTTTCACTAATACAGACAGGATGCAATTCTGGTCTGATCCCCCAATCTAACAAGTCGTGCCGAGATCGTAAATCATCTTTTGTATTCCTCTTGACATTTAGAAGAATCGAAAGAAACATTTCACATATATTATTTTCAATGTGCATTACATCTAAGAAATGACGTAACAAGTTGGTTGACCAATATGACAACTCAAAGAATATACTCTTCTTCTTCTAATTGTAACAGGTATCATTAGAAACATCTTTCTTCTTTCTAGATTTCATTACACTCTTCCCAAATGAATAACTAAAATCTTTCAATTCATTAAGCACATCAGTTCCAGACATACGCTGAGGTGGATCGTCATTCTCCATGGTATTGTGAAATCTTCGACGATTGTTTCTATATGGATGGTTCATTGGAAATAATTGTGGATGTCCCATAAAACAAAAACTACGACGATATTTCAGTCTTCTCGATCGAGTATTCTTCATACAAACAGGACATGACAATTTTCCTTTTGTGCTCCATCCAGACATCATTGCCTAAGTAGGAAAATCATTGATAGTCCACATAAGTGCAGAACGCATCTGAAATATGTCTTTCGAACATGCATTGTATGTGGGAACACCCACATCCCAAAGAAGATTCAACTCTTTTATTAAAGGTTGAATGTATACATCTATATCATTGTCGGGATCAGATGGTCCAGATATCAGTATACTCAAGAATGTGTAAGGCTTTTTCATACACAACCAAGGGGGAAGGTTATAATTGTGTATGAAAATCGGCCATGTGATGTGCAAAGTAAGCATATGCCCAAATGGATTATAACCATCACATGAAAGACCCAGTCTCACATTACGCACATCGGCTGCAAATTCAGGATATCGAGCATCAAATCTCTGCCATGCAAATCCATCTGCAGGGTGAACCAACTCTTCATTGTTCTTTTTTCTCTCGGTGTCATGACATCACATTTTTATGGATATTTCATCAGACATGAAAAGGTTCTATAATCTGGGGATCAATGAAAAGTTCCACATTACGTTTTGTGGCACACGAGATGGTGTTCCATCATCTTTTGTCTTCCATCGGGAGGTTCCGCATTTTATACAATCATTTCCTTCAGCAGTTGCCTCCCAAAATAAGTTACAATCATTCGGGAAAGCATGAATTTTTTTTGAGAATCCAAGTTCATCAACCAACTTCCATGCCATATAGTGGTTTGAGAGAATATCTGCATCATCTGGAAGTAAGTCCTTCAAGAAGGTAAGAATGTAATCAATTGCAGTATTTGAAATCCCATACATAGTTTTCCCATGAAACAATCGGATTAAAAATTCCAACTTTTTCATTTTATCACATTTCCGATATACTGCAGTCATCACAAAATCATTCAATTTTTTCACCCTATCAACATCATCATTTTCATTGGACGCATCATGTGTGCTTGTATCGAAATCTTGTTGGTTGGACATCCTTTCCTTCTCATGATTACGAATAAATGGAAACCGATCATATATCAAACTCTCCAATTCAGTCCTATCATTTGGATCATCAACATTTTGAGATTCCATTTTCTCTCCATTGTGATACCACACATAATAGTTTGTTTGGAAACCATATTTGGTTATATGATAGCTAACTACTTCATGGATCAACCAAGGTTTTCCAACACAATTAAAACATGGGCAGTGTATGCGACCACTATCTGAAGCCTTGTCAAATGCAAAATCTGGAAATTTGTTCAAATTATTTTGAAAATCGGTTGAAATCCGATCAGTTTTGTACATCCAACTTCTATCCATTCTGTAAAAAAATCGCAATAAGTCATTTCAAAGAAATTCAATAATATTAAAGTTTAATCAAAAAAATATTTATGTAAATGACAATAGTTTACTCTATATAAAATCATAACTGAAACATTACTCCATATGAGAATCATATTAAGAAATACAACAAAATATGGTGTATATAAGAAAATAAGATACAAAATTTCTAATGCCTATATTCAAGGATTGACCAGTAAGATATTGGAAGTGGATCAAGGAATACATAATCCTTAAGGGTATTGTTGGGAGTATATGAGTTTTATACTTTAACTTCTTCAAGTAGATCAGGATGAGGAGTAGGATGAGGATCATGGGAGTGGTGGGACTGTCCAAGGGGGGAGTGGCGTGTCCAGGGGGTGTGGGGTGTCTAGGGGGTGGTGGGGCCATCCGGGGGGTCAGATGTGTCCAGGGGGTGGGGGGCTGTCTAGGGGGTTAGAGTGTCCAGGTGGGCGGGCTGTCCGTGGGGGTGGTCAGGTTGTCCAAGGGGTTCGGGGTGTATAGGTATATTTATATGAAAAGAATACCCCCACAATAATCATGCAGTCCTGTCATTAGTCTAAACCCCTAAAACACATAAAAGAAGCTAGTATGGACATTTACAAAAATAATTAACACCATACGAATGAAAATAAACTCTAAATATTGTTTGAGAGGACATAATGGTGTGTGTGAAAAAAATGATATTAAATCAATTTAAATGAATATGGAACAAATGAGGGTTTATAATACAATAAGAGTACCTCAAACAATCCAGAACCACTATAGCACCACATATTCAACTTCATGAAACAGGACTTGGAAATCTTACCTACGACTTTACTGATGACCACCTTATTGGAACACTCTATTTATGGTTCTTGAACACAAGGAACAAATAATGTTTGGTCTCTACCAACTCAATCACCCCCTTGTAGATAATAATCTCGTTTCCCCTTATACTAAAATGGTCTCACTGGAAGCTACTATTAATACCGGACAAAAACCGTTCATTCTCCATAAAACAGTGATCAAAGAACCATCAGAGGTATCTCTCATATAACCACAACCATTTTATCTATGATGTAACGAAATTCACAAGAATAACTTTTATTCAATAACCTTTTGGTATATAATTTTCATCAACAATGGTTCAATTAGATGGTTCATCACATTCAAATTTATTAATCACCCATACATGATAAAAATTGAACATTGAATTTCATTTAATTAGAACCATCAAATTTCATTTAATTCTTAACAAGCATAGAAGCATGGAAATTGGAATCTAATAACATTAATTAGTCCCCAAAACTTTTTAATAAATATAACATGAAAAATAAAACACTTTGAAATCTAAATAATCACTATGAAGTAACATGATCTTGGAATTCTATTGCACAAGTAAAAACACTCAACGATGGAATATATGAAAAGATTATTAATATAAATTATTGACACAAGATAATAAAGTAACTATGAATGTTAAAACTAAACATGTGATTGAATTTTATAACATATAATAAAAATTTCTTGGTAATGAAACATGAAAGGCACATCAAAAAATTATAAAACCATCTAATGCAATCTATATGGGCTGGAATATGCATGGAATTTAATAAAGAATCGAAACATAAATAGGGCTGGAACATAAATTGGGTGGGAATATGAGAATAGAAATTGGTCTCATCCTAAAGAGAAACATATACACATAAAAATCGAAAATAAAAACTGAAAGTTAAAGAAAATAACTCAACTTGGATGGGATGGAGGAAGAGAACCGGAAGCACCTCCAAAATCGCTGATAGCTCCCGTTTAGGGCTCTGGATCGCGAATGGCGGAGAGGACGGGCTACTGCCAATTTGGGGGAAATTTTTACCAATGGTTTTTAAAAACCGTTGGTATATAAATTCAGCCCAAACCTTTACCAACGGTTAAATGAGAACCGTTGGTAAAAGGTCACCAAAATCCAACTTTTACCAACAGTTCTCATAGAACTGTTGGTAAAAACTCCTCTATACCAATGGTTGTAATGAACCATTGGTAAAAGTGTTTATAAAACCATCTATACCAACGGTTTCTGAGAACCGTTGGTATAGATGGCTATTCCCAATGGTTTAGTAAACCGTTGGGATATAACCGTTGGTAAAACTAGGATTTCCAGTAGTGGTAGTGGTCATATAAAGGATGTTTTCAATAAATATGTTGTATTTCTTGTTTCAAGTTTTATGTAGTGATCATAAGCCCCAAATACACTAAACCTCTCGATATTGTTTGTTGTATCAAGTGAAGTTTTATATAATAAATCTTGTTTATGTTTTAAAAAAAATCAAGGTTATCATAAAAATACATCCCTATCTGGATACAAGCAGTTAGAGGCGGATCTGGCACAGATGTATCTAGGGGTAAAATCCGAAAACACCAATTTGAGCTAGACTCGAACCAGAACTAGTGCATGATAATAGGACTTACAGCACAACTGGTTACGACACTCTTGGGGGATATGATTTGGTAGATTCATGAGCTTAGTACAAACTGTTATTAAGTGAAAAAATAATCCCATAAAAATATAAGTTAAGAAATAGATCGAGGATAAACCTAGATATAAACCTAAGGAATCACAAGTCAGGGTAAACTTATTCTTTATAAGTTCATAGATTTATGTTCAAAGTTTCTTTTTATGCTCAATAGTTATGTATTCAAGACCCTTAATTATATGTTATTTTTATTAGTTAATGGCGGGAAATAGAGGAACACGTACCAACAACCTATGTGATAGGCAATGTGATGATTTCCCTAATAACATGCCTGATGTGATGGAAGCGAGTGCTCAAAACATCATGGAAGTACTTGCTCAGCTGGTTTGAGTTATGAATAATAACTTGAATCTGGTGGAATGTCCCCCTCCTACAAGGAAATAACAAGTTGTCATTGAATCCTTCACGTGGAAAAGGCCTCCCAGGTTTAGCGGGTCTTCTAATCCCCTCCTCAAAGAACAATGGATTACCTCCATTGAAAAGATTTTATGTGTCCCCCAGTGCTTGGAAAAAGAGAAAGTTGTATTGGAAGTCTATCGTTTTTATAGGGAAGTTGATCAGTGGTGGACACTAATGAAGAATACAAAGTCCCAAGAGAAAATTGATTCCATAGAATGGGAGGAATTCAAGAGGATGTTTTTCAACAAATATTTTCCTCGAACCCTCCATCTCAAGATGGAAAGATAGTTCCTTGGACTCAAGCAGAAGGAAGATCAGTCCATCGGAGAATATGAAGTGAACTTTACAAGGATTTAAAGGTACACCTATGGCTTTGTCATGAACACTAAAATCAAGGTGGATCGTTTATTTAGTGGACTAAAGTCAAGTCTACGAAACTTTTTGGTGAGTCCAGACTTCGACAGCTATGAGGAGATTGTAAGTTGTGCCCTCAAGGTTGAAATGGAGATTAGATACTCTTAGTGGTCTCATGGTCCTAGTGAAGAGAAGCAGAAAATGGAGAACAACATGGGTGGTTCATCAAACAAATCCCATGATGGAATGAAGCCTCACTTTCCCGTTTGCAAAAATTGTGGGAAGAAGCATTTTGGTGATTATCTCAAGGGAACCAAGAATTTATTCAAATATGGAAAGTTTAGTCATCTGGCCAAGAACTGCCGAAGGGATATGAAAAATCCCACTAATTTTGAAGAATAAAGGAAGGTTCAGATCAACACTCAGCTAGTGGTTTAGTTTTATAACTGCAAGGAGCTTGGAATTTATGTGAACAATTTCTCTAAGATGAGGGTTATCGGAGGTAATCAGCAACAACCTCCAAGGCAAAAATGAAGGGCTTATGCTATCATTATTGCTGAGGTGGAGCCGGAAAATGATGTGGTGATAGATTCTCTTATTATTCATTCAAGAATAGATAATGTACTATTTGATTCTTGTTCTACGCATTCTTTCATATTTTTCATGTTTAGTAGAACTATTCAAACACCACCTCAAAATTTGGAGGAAAGGTTTTATGTGAGAACAGCGAATAGGGAAATTATTGCATCCATGGTTTATAACTCCTCTTAGGTTAATGTTTCTAGACTTAACCTCCCATCAAATCTTTTCATTCTTCCTTTAGTGGAGTTTGACACTACCTTGGGCATTGATTGGCTATCTTTGTACAAGGCCAACATCAATTGTCAGGAAAGGGACCTCACTTTTCACATCCTGAAGCATCATTCGATTATTTACAAGTGTAAGGAGGAAGATGAGTCTCCTTTAGAATCTTCGTCTCAAGATTGGATACTGTTTCCTTGTGAGAAATCATATTTAGCTCAAATGATTGGGACAAAGGATAGAATCATTCTTGAAGACATTCCCATCATGTGGGATTACAACGATATATTCCCCAATTAGTTGTCTAGTCTTCCTCCTAACCGAGAGGGTGATTTCTCAATTGAACTTATCCCTGGATCTCTACTAATCTCAAAGAGAGCTTACAAAATGGCCACTATAGAGCTAGAAGAGCTGAAGAAGTAGTTATAGGAGAATATGGAGAAGGGTTTTATACGCTTGAGTGCTTCACCGTGGGGTGATCCAGTCCTCTTCATCAAGAAGAAGGATGTATCAATGCACCTCTGCATAGATTATCGTGAGCTCAATAAAATCACTATAAAGATCAAGTATCCCCTCCCACAGATATATGACTTGTTTGATCAGCTTAATGGGGCCAGTTATTTCTCTAAGGTGGACCTTCGGTCGGGATATCACCATCTAATGGTGAGGAAGGAATATATTCCCAATACTGTCATTCGAACGATGTGTGGACACTATGAGTTTATAGTGATGCCCTTCGGTCTCACTAATGCTCTAGAAATTTTTCATGGATTTAATGAATAGAGTCTTTAGAGATTACCTCGAAAAATTTGTGGTGGTATTTTTTGATGATATTATGATATACTCCAAGAGCAAGGAGGAAGATGAGGATCATTTGGAAACTGTGTTAAAGACTTTGTGAAGGGAGAAGTTGTATGAAAATTATAGTAAATGTGAGTTCTCGATGGAGGAAGTATCATTCTTGGGGCACGCAATCACCAGGAAAGGGATATCTATGGACCCTTCCAAGACAAAGGCAATTGAAGAGTGGTCGAGGAAAACTTTTTTAATGGAGATCCGTAGCATTTTAGTTCTAGATGGGTATTATTGAAGATTCGGGAAGAACATTTCACAATTGTCAAACTCAATGACCAAGCTGACATAGAAGGGAGAAAAGTTCTTCTGCACAAAGGAATGTGAAGACTGTTTCATGGAGTTGAAAAAGAGGCTTATCACTGCACCGGTACTCACACTCCCTTAAAGAGGAGAACTCTTTGTGGTGTATAGTGATGCTTCTAAGAAAGGCTCAGGCTGTGTGCTAATGAAAAATGATAAAGTGAAAGCCTATGCCTCAAGTCAGATAAAAATCCATGAAAACAACTATCCCACGCGTGATCTAGAGCCAGTAGCTGTGATTTTTGCCTTGAAATTCTGGTGGCACTACCTTTATGGTGAGAAGTGTGACATATACACCGACCAAAAGAGCCTAAAGTATATATTCAACAAAAATAATATCAACACGCATCAAAGGAGATGGTTAGAGATAATCAAGGATTACGATTGCTCTATTCACTACCATCCTGGAAAGGCGAACAAGGTAGTTGATGCTCTAAGTAGAAAAGTAACCGCTACTCTATCCATGTTACGGATTGAGAAAGACCCTATCTTCTTAGTTATGCAAGGAATGGATTTGGAAATCATAAGGGAAGGGGATACATCCTACCTTTCCCAAATGATTATGCAACCATCCATCCAGGAGAAGATTAAGGAATCAAAAATAGATGATGTGGAGATACAAAAGAGGGTGAATGAAGCAAAGGAAGGAAAGCTGTAAGAGTTCCATATCGACGATGATGTTTTGATTCAGTTTGGAATGCGGCTTTGCGTGCCTTCATCACTAGGGATAAAGAAGGATCTATTAGATAATGCACATAGCACGAAATTCTCTATCCATCCTAGGAGTACCAAAATGTACCGTGATCTCTGAGAACACTTATTGTGGGATAACATGAAGAAGAAGATTGCTGAATATATATCAAGGTGCTTGGTATGTCAGAAAGTTAAAGCAGAGTGAAAAAAGTCCAATGGTATGATGCAACCATTTACTATACTCATGTGAAAATTGGAAAATGATACTATGGAATTTTTCACGGGTCTCCCAAAGACATTAAATGGAAATAATGCAATATGGGTTGTGTTTGATCGACTCACTGAGACTTCGCATTTTATCGCTATTCGGGAAGATCTCTCTCTTGAAAAATTTGCGAAGATATTTGTTACGGAAGTGGTGATACTGCACGGTGTTCCACTCTAAATTGTCTCTGACGGTGATCCAAGGTTCACATCTAAATTCTGTAGGATCCTTCAACATTTTTGAATACTGAATTAAATTTCAGCATGGCCTATCACCCCCAAACTTATGGATAGTCTGAAAGAACTATTCTGATGCTTGAAGATATTCTTTGATCCTGATCTCTAGAATTCAAAGGTGGATGGGATCATCATATTCTATTGGTTGAGTTCTCAGACAACAATATCTTCCACTCGAGTATTCAGATAGCTCCATATGAAGCTCTGTATGGAAAGAGATGTAGAACTCCAACCTATTGGGATGAAGTTGGAGAAAGAAAGCTACTGGGACCCGATCTTGTACAAGAGATGACAGGGAAGGTTCAAGTCATCCAGAAACACATCAAAGATACTCAAAGTTATAAAAAGGGAGATGCTGACAACTATCAAAGGGACTTGGTGTTCGACGTGGGAGATAAATTCTTCCTTCGATTATCTCCATGGAAGAGAGTCATGCGAGTCGGGAAGAAAGGGAAGCTAAGCCCAATGTATATTGTCCCCTTTGAGATCCTTGACCGCATATGAGTCGTGGCCTCTCGGATTGCACATCCACCGAATATGGCTCGACATCATGATGTTTTTCACATATCACTCTGAAAGAAGTACATACCAGACCCTTCACAATTACTCTCATCATAGGTGGTACAGTTAAAGAATGATCTCTCTTACGAGGAGCTGCCAGTGAAGATCTTGGATCATAGAGAAATAGTTCTACACAACAAGACTACTCATCTGGTCAAGGTACTATGGAGAAACTATAAGTATGAAGAGGCAACATGGGAATTGGATGAAGAAATGAAGGAAAAGTACCCACACCTGTTTTTGGCATAGAATGTAAAAAGAAATTTTGACGGTGAAATTTCATAAGGGGGGAAGAATATAATGACCCAAAGTTTTTCAATGGAATTTCCCTTCTTATAAATATGTCATAAAATCAATTAAATACACAACATAATGAACTACTAAGTTCTAAGTGACTTTTAAACATAATTTTTTCACTTTGTGTTGGGAATTATGAAAATCTAACATACACGGTTGTGTTCAAGATGATTTTTGGAGTCTAATGAAACAAAAATAATATTTAGTGAATTGTAATGTACCCTTGTGAATAGTAACCTACCCTTATGAATAGTAATATGACCATTATGAATACTAAATCATCAAAAATAATAGTAACCTTACCCATGAATAATTAAAGGAAATTTAGACATCTTAGAAAGTGATAATTTTACCTTATTAAATGTTTTGGTATTTTGTAAGTCATAAATAATTAATTATAATTAATTATTTAATTTAAAATAAAAGGTATTTTATTAAAATCTGTTCAATAATTATCAAATCAATGTCTCATAGTTTTTAGATTATTTTATAGGACCCTACTTAATTTTTGAAAGCACTTTAAAATCAGTTTTAATTTTAAAAACTGTTTTTAAGTAAATTATGATTTTAATTAAATATTAAAATAATAATAATTAGAAAATTATTTTTGAAAAATGGACTTCATTTTTGGATTCTACACGTCGAAAAATGGTCGGGGTAAATTTTCTTTATTTTTCTAAAACACTTGAATTTTTTGTGAATAGTAAAGTACATTAATTTTCCGTATAAATACATTATAATTAAAATCCACTATTCCTGACATCACAAGTGATTTAAGCACCCAAATCCCGAACTAACTTTCCTTATTTACTATTCTTTTTCATGTATGACTTAATATTCCTTTTCTTGGGAAGAAATAATAAATTAATGATTATAATATTATGAAATCTCTCCTCTCCTCCACTATAAAAACCCCCCTTCACCCCCACTTCTCTCCAATCCACTGATTCCTTGTACGTTTCAATTATTCTACCCAAATCACTCCCCATGGTCCTCCCCCGCATCCAAAAACATTCATCCTCCACAAAATAACAAAGCCTCTCCCCTTAATAGGTTCTCAAAGGAGGAAGTCTCAAGAGGTAAATTCATCTTCCCAATTTCTTCTTTTCTTATAAGTTCTTTTCTTTTTTTATTTCTTTCCTCACCTCCCTTCACCATAGTAGTATGAAAAATCCAGTAATATACATGTACTGGAATGTCTTAATTCTAGTGGTATATTACAATATATTCTCTCGTTTTCCCACCCTTTTTTTTGAATGAAATGAAAGCACCGTTTGAGATGTGCTAATTTATCACATTCAAGGACAACGATTTATCAATTTCTATTATTATCTATAATTATGGTCATGAAACCATTTGTGCTATGTTTGAACCAGAATATTATATATGTAATATATTCAATTTTTGGTTCTGTAATCCTTTGGTAAAAATGTAATTTATTTATAAAGCAAAACACATTCTTTGTAATCAAATCCACCGATTAACAAAAACGGTTATCACAATGGTTATATATATAATAATTCAATTTTACTCTAAGTAACCTAATCAAAATTAAAACCATTTAATCTCATGGATATAAACTAATGAATATGACTTCCATTTTGGACAACCACTTTCATCTTGCATATAATCCAAACTTCAATATAAGGGAACCGATCTTTTAAAGCCAAGTAAACAAACGAGCCTGAACAATGAAATTGAACCTTGTAACTAATCAAAAATGATTTGAATGAACTAAAAAGTGTTATAATAAATAAATTGAATATATGAGGGGATTTGGAATTATTAATTAATGAGACTAATTTTTTTATTCTGGTTTTTAATAACAAGTGGCGAACACCAACAGATTTAAGGTAAGGGATCCTCCCCTTTTCACTCATAATCATGATTGTTCTCTATGCTATGACTTTTTGTGTAATACCAAGTGATGGGGCATGTTTACACACCTTCCTCATACTTACCTAATGTTTTATAAGTGATTATAAACCCATTATCTCTCTCATCAATCCCTTTAATTACACCTGATACCATGCTGATAAACCATAATGGATTCTACCCGAATATCCTTTATTTCATCGGGTTGCTCTGTCTTTCTTTTTACCAAAATATAGTTTTTTTTTATTTTTATATATAACTTAATCATAATGTTTATATGCTCCAAACTGATGTTTTAAGATCAATATATCATTCTCTTTTGGGGATATACATGCTTTTAAGTAAATATCTCCTTGATACTTCTCAATAAGCACACTAATTTTAAAGGAACTTCCCAAACTTTTACCAAATTTCAAGTGCACTCTATCTTCTATTTTGAGACAACATTGTCTTTGTAAATTCATTATTATTATTATGTAATCCTTCTTGGTTCAATTCTGGTTTTATATAAAATAATTTCTTCTTTACTATTTTAAAATCTCTATAGTATTTTCCTTAAAACCGCACAAAAATATTTTAATTCTAATGTCTCTAAAATACATTTCATATGTGATGTCACTTATATTTGTTACCAACTACCATGTTATATTCCTAATTTACCTCATTAACTTCCATTTATGTTTTAATCACTTTCTTTCATGGACACTTTCATGATACAGGCATTGGTTATTCTTTATGTCATGATTGTGGTACCCAATTCTCTCCATGGGTAAACTTATGTTTATAAACAATTTATTATGTATGATTACTCATGTGGAAAGAATATTTATGTGGTAAGTATATTAATGTGGGAAGAATATTCATGAAAATTTTGAGATGGGTGCGTCCAGATAGCACTTCAATGCATTGGGTAAAGTTGAGTCTCATGAGATGCGATGTGAAACGGGATTGGCGGTTTGCCTTGACCCGTGCTAAAATGGGAAATGGGATTGGCGGTTAACCTTGACCCATACAAAAGATATGATTTCTGATTTTGCCACATTTATATGATTCCATGTTTATATTATCCCATGCTTATATTAAATTATTTTATAAGTTCATGCTTTAGATATCATTATGTCATGCCTCTTAACTTATGTGTTTGAGATGTATCCTTCTGTTCATTCTCTTACTCGGGTTTTTAGCTCATCCCTTTGTTCATGTGATCCCCAGGGTACCATATGCAGATGTAAGAGCTCAAAGGAAGTTAGAAGCTCTTTATGTATATTAAATAAATAAGTTTTTTTAGCCCTATTCTTTATGTTATATGTACCTAGTGTTCCAAGACACTAGACTTAATGATCCTTGGCTTTTACTCTAATGATTAGTTATGGTTAAAATCATGAAATGATTTATGTAAAAGGCTTGGGTCACTATAGTTCGTATCAGCAGATGGTCTAGTTATTTTTGGAGATTAGGAATAGAGGACCTTAGTGAGAACCTTATGGATAAGACTATGTATAAGAAAATAGTCCTAAATTTTGGTGAGTATAGAGTAAGTGGTTTATCAAGAAAATACATCCATGTCTAGATACGAGCAGTTAGAGGTGGCTCTGGCACAGATGTATCTAGGGTCAAAACCCAAAAACACATGTTTGAGCTAGACTCGAATAGGAACCGGTGCACGATAATGGGCCTTGGTGCACTCTTGGTTACGACACTCTCGGGGGATATGCTTTAGTAGATTCACGAGCTTAGTACAAACCATTATTAAGGGACAAAAAGAAGCCCATAAGAATATAAGTTAATAAATAGATTGAGGATAACCTAGATATAAACCTAAGAAATCACAAGTCAGGGTATACTTATTCATTATAAGTTCATACTTTTATGTTCAAATTTTCTTTTTATGCTCAATAGATAAGTATTTAAGACCGCTAATTATACGTTATTTTTCTTTGATAGTGGCGGTAAATAGAAGAACATGTTCCAACAACTAATGTGATAGGCAATGTGATGATTTCCATAATGGCATGACTGATGTGATGGAAGTTGGTGCTCAAAAATTAATGGTAGTACTTACATAGATGGCTCGAGTTATGAATAATAACTTGAATCTGGTGGAATGTCCCCCTCCTCCTAGGAAAGAGCAAGTTGTCGTATAATCCTTCATGCGGAAAAGGCCTCTCATGTTTAGCAGGTCTTCTGATCCCCTCCTCGTAGAAAATTGAATTAACTCCCTTGAAAAGATTTTCTTTGTCCTCCAGTGCTCAGAAGAAGAGAATGTTTTACTGGTTGTCTTTCATTTTTATGGGGAAGCTGATAAGTTGTGGACACTAATCAAGAACACAAAGTCCCAAGAGGAAATTGATTCGATAGAATGGGAGGAATTCAAGAGGATATTTTTCAACAAATATTTTCCTCGAACCCTCCATCTCAAGATGGAAAGAGAGTTCCTTGGACTCAAGATGAAGGAAGATGAGTCCATCAGGGCATATGGAGCGAACTTTTCAAGGCATTCAAGGTACACCTCTAGCTTTTTCAGGAACACCGAAAGCAAGGTGGATCGCTTCTTTAGCAGACTAACGCCTAGTCTATGAAAAGTGTTGGTTATTAAAGACTTTGACCGCTGTGAGGATATTGTTCATTGTGCCCTCAAGGATGAAATGGATATTGGAGACTCTTACTGGTCTCATGGGCCTAGTGATAAGAAGTGGAAAATTTAGAACAATATGGGTGGTTCATCAAAAAAATCCCATGATGGAAAGAAGCCTCAATTTCTCCTATGAAAAAATTGTGGGAAAAAGCATCTTGGTGACTATCTCAAGGGGACCAAGAATTTCTTCAAATTAAGAAAGATTGGTCATCTGGCCAAGAACATCCGAAGGGATATGACAAATCCTGCTAATGTTGAAGAAGAAAGGAAGGTTCAGATCAACACTCAACATGCATTGCTGTGTTATAACTGCATGGATCTTGGGTATTATGCAACATATTTCCCTAAGCTGAGGTTTGTTGGAGGCAATCAAAAACAACATCCAAGGAAACAAGGAAGGGCGTATGCTATCACTACTACTGAGGTGGAGAAGGAAAACGATGTGGTGGTAGGTATGCTTGTTATTCATTCAGGAATTGCAAATGTACTATTTGATTCTGGTTCTATGCATTCTTTCATATCTTGAAAGTTTAGTAGAACTATTCAAACACCACCTCAAAATTTGGAGGAAAAGTTATCTGTGAGAATAGAGAATGGGGAAATTAAGGAATCCATGGATTATAACTCCACCCTAATTAATTTTTGTGGACTAAACCTCCCATAAAATCTTTTCATACTTCCTTTAGTAGAGTTCGACGCTATCTTTGGCATTGATTGGCTATCTTTGTACAAGGACAACATCAATTGTCGGGAAAGGGAGATCACTTTTCACATCCCTAAGAATCCTCTGATTCTTTACATGTGTAAGGAGAAAGATGAGTCTCCTTTAGAATCTTCATCTCAAGTTTGGACAATGCTTCCTTGTGAGAAAGAATTTCTAGCTCAAATGATTGGTATAAAGGATAGAATCATTCTTGAAGACATGCCCATCGTGAGGGATTACACTGATGTATTCCCGAAGAGTTGCTTAGTCTTCCTCCTAACCGAGAGGATGAGTTCTCAATTGAACTTATCCCTGGATCTCTGCCAATCTCAAAGACACCTTACAGAATGGTCATTGTAGATCTAGAAGAGCTGAAGAAGCAGTTACAGGAGAATATGGAGAAGGGTTTTATATGCCCGAGTGCTTCACCATGGGGTGCTCTAGTCCTCTTCATCAAGATGAAGGATGGATCAATGAGCCTCTTCATTGATTATCGTGAACTCAATAAAATCACTATAAAGAACAAGTATCCCCTTCCACTGATAGATACTTATTCGATCAGCTTCGTGGGGCCAGTTATTTCTCAAAGGTGGACCTTCGGTCGGGATATCACAAACTAAATGTGAGGAAGGAAGATATTCCGAAGTCTGCCTTTCGAATGAGGAATGGACACTATGAGTTCATAGTGATGCCCTTCAGACTCACTAATGATCCAGCAATTTTTCATGGATTTAATGAATAGAGTATTTAGAGATTACCTCGACCAATTTGTGGTGGTCTTTATTGATGATATTCTGATATACTCAAAGAGCAATGGGGAATATGAAGAGCATTTGGAAACTATGCTAATAAAATTGTGAAGGGATAAGTTGTACGAAAAGTATAGTAAATGTGAGTTCTGGATGGAGGAAGTATCATTTTTGGGGCATGTTATCAACAGGAAAGGGAAATATGTGGACTCTTCCAAGACAAAGGCAATTGAAGAGTGGCTGAGGCCAACTTTTATAACGGAGATCTGCAACATTTTAGGTCTAGCTGGGTATTATTGACGATTCATGAAGAACTTTTCACGATTTTCAAACCCATTGACCAAGATGAAATGGAAGGGAGTAAAGTTCGTCTAGAAACATGAATGTGAAGATCGTTTCAAGGAGTTGAAAAAGAGGCTTATCACTGCACTGGTACTCACACTCCCTCAAAGTGGAGAACTCTTTGTGGTGTATAGTGATTCTTCTAAGAAAGGATCAGGTTGTGTGATAATGAAAAATGATAATGTGGTAGCCTATTCCTCAAGGAAACTGAAAATCCATGAGCAAAACTATCTCACACATGATCTATAGCTGGTAGCTGTGATTTGTGCCTTGAAAATCTGGTGGCACTACCATTATGGTGAGAAGTGTGACATATACACCGACCAAAAGAGCCTAAAGTATATATTCACACAAAATAAGCTCAACATGAATAAAAGGAGATGGTTAGACCTAATCAAGGATTACGATTTCTTTATTCACTACCATCCTGGAAAGGCGAACAATGTAGCTGAAGCTCTAAGCAGCAAAGAACCTGGTACTCTATCCATGTTATGGATTGAGAAAGACCCTATCTTCTTAGATATGCAGGGAATGGATTTGTAAATCATAAGGGTAGGGGATACATCCTACCATTCTTAAATGATTGGGAGACCATCCATCCAGGAGAACATTAAGGAAGAAAATAAGGGATGATGTGGAGATACAAAAGAAGGTGAATTCAGTAAAGTAAAGGAAGATGCAAGAGTTCCATATCGACGATGATAGTGTGATTTGGTTTGGAACGCGACTTTGCGTGCCTTCATAACCTGAGATAAGGAAGGAGCTATTGGATAATGCACATAGCTCAACATTCCTTATCCGTATTGGGAGTACCAAAATGTACTATGATATCCAAGAACACTTCTGGTGGGATAACATGAAGAAGGATATTGCGGAATATATATCAAGGTGCTTGGTATGTCATCAAGTTAAAGCTGAGTGACAAAAGTCCAATGGTATGATGCAGCCATTTCCTATACCCATGTGGAAATGGGAAAATGTTACTATGGACATTGTCACGGGTCTCCCGAAGACATCGAAGGGAAATAATGTGATATGATTTGTGGATTATCGACTCACCATGACTTCCCATTTTATCACTATTCGAGAAGATCTATCTTTGAACAACATGCAAAGATATATGTGAAGGAAGTTGTGTGACTGCACGGTGTTTCACTCTCAATTGTCTTTGACTGCGATCCAAGGTTCACATCTAAATTCCGGAGGAGCCTTCAACATTCTTTGAGTACCGAATTAAATTTCAGCACGTCCAATCACCCCCAAACTGATAGCCAGTTTGAAAGAACTATTTAGACTCTTGAAGATACTCTTAGAGCCTATTCTCTAGAATTCAAAGGTGGATGGGATCAGCATCTCCCATTGGTTGAGTTCTCATACAACAATAGCTTCCACTTGAGTATTCAGATGGATCCATATGAAGCTCTGTATGGAAATCGATGTAGAACTCCAACCTGTAGGGATGTAGTTGGAGAAAGAAAGCTACTTGGACCCGATCTTGTTCAAGAGATGAGAGAGAAGAAGTCATCCAGAAACACATCAAAGCTGCCCAAAGTCAGCAAAAGAGCTATTCTGACAACCATCGAAGGGACTTCGAGTTCGACATTGGAGATAATGTCTTCCTTCAATTACCTCCATGGAATAGAGTCATTCAATTCGGGAAGAAAGGGATGCTAAGCCCAAGGTATATTGGCCCCTTTGAGATCATTGACCGCTTAGGAGCTGTGGCCTATCGGCTTGCACTTCTACTGAATATGGCTCGAGTTTAGGATGTTTTTCACGTATCACTCTTAAGGAAGTACATACCAGACCCTTCACATGTACTCTTTTCAGAGGTGGTATAGTTGGAGGATGATCTATCTTACGATGAGCAGCCAGTGAAGATCTTGGATTGTAGAGAAAATATTCTACGCAGCAGGACTACTCATTTGGTCAAGGTACTATAGAGAAACCATAAGTATGGAGAGGAAACATGGGAATTGGAGGAAGCAATGAAGGAAATGTACCCACACCTATTTTTGGCTTAGAATGTAAAACCAAATTTTGAGGGTAAAATTTCATAAGTGGGGAAGAATGTAACGACCCAATGTTTTTCAATAGAATTTCCATTATTATAAATATGTCATAAAATCACATGAATACACAACATAATGAACTACTAAGTGTTATGTTACCTTTAAACATAATTTTTTCACTTCTGTATTGGGAATTCTGAAAATATGATATACACGGCTGTGTTCAAGATGATTTTTGGAGTATAATGGAACAAAAAATAATTTTTAGTGAATAGTAACATACCCTTTTGAGTAGTAACCTACCCTTATGAATAGTAATATGATCCTTATGAATATGAAATCATCCAACATAAGAGTTACCTTATCCATGAATAATTAAATAAAATTTAGACATCTTAGAAAGTAACAATTTGACCTTAGTAAGTATTTTGGTATTTTGTATGTCATAAATAATTAATTTTAATTAATTAATTAATTTAAAAGAAAAGGTATTTTCTTAAAATGTGTTCATTAATTTTCAAATCATTGTCTTATAGTTTTTAGATAATTTTATAAGACCCTACCTAATTTTTGAAAGCACTTTAAAATCCATTTTAATTTTAAAAATTGTTTTTAAGTAAATTATGATTTTAATTAAATATTAAATGAATAATATTTATAATATTATTTTTGAAAAATGGAACTCATTTTTGGATTCTAAACGTTGAAAAATGTTTGGGGTAAATTTTTGGGATTTTTCTAAAATAATTGAATTTTTGGTGAATAATAAAATACATTAATTTACCGTATATATACATTATAATTAAAACCAACTATTCCTATAATCACAAGTGATATAAGAACCCAAATACCAAACTCATGTGCCTTATTTACTATTCTTGGTCATGTATGACTTACTATTCATTGTCTTGGGAAGAAATAATAAATTGATGATTATAATATTATGAAATCCCTCCTCTCTACTATAAAACCCCCCCTTCACTCCCTCTTCTCTCAACTCCTCTGAAGCCTTGTGCCTTGCCATTATTCTGCCCAAATCTCTCCCCAAGTTCCTCCACCACATCCAAAATCTCTCATCATCCTAAAAATACCAAAACATCTCCCCTTAATAGGTTCTCAAAGGAGGAAGTCTCAAGAGGTAAATTCATCTTCCCAATTTCTTCTTTTATTATAAGTTCTTTTCTTTTTTATTTATTTCCTCACCTCCCTTCACCATAATAGTATGATAAATCTAGTAACATACATGTTCTGGAATGTCTTCATGCTAGTTGTATATTTCATTATCTTCTCTCCTTTCCCCACCCTTTTATTTGAAAGAAATGAAAGCACCGTTTGAGATGTGCTAATTTAGCACATTCAAGGACAACAGTTTATCAATTTCTATTATTATCTTAATTATGGTCATGAAACCATTTGTGTTATGGTTGAACCAGATTATTATATATGTAATATATCTTATTTTTGGTTATTTAATCCTTTGGTACAAATACAATTAAGTTATAAATCAAAACACATTCTTTGTAATCAAATCCACCGATTAACTAAAATGGTTATCACTATGGTTATATATATAATAATTCGGCTTCACTCTAATTAACCTAAATAAAATTAAAACCATGTAATCTCCTAGATATTAACTAAATAATATAACTTCAATTCTGGAAATCCACTTTCATCTTGCATATAATCCAAACTTGAATATAAGTGAACCGATCTTATAAAGCCATGTAAACAAACGAGCCCAAACAATGAAATTGAACCTTGTAAGTAATCAAAAAGGAATTGAATGAACTAAAAATGTTTATAATAAATAAATTGAATATATAAGAGGTTATTTAATTATTAGTTAATGAGTCTAATTTTTTTTCAGGTCTTTAATAACAAGTGGAGAACACCAACGAATTTAAGGTAAGGGATCCTCCCCTTTTCACTCTTAATCAAGATTGTTCTCTATGCTATGCCTTTTTGTGTAATACCAAGTGATGAGGTATGTTTATAAACCTTCCCAATACTTACCTAATGTTTTATAAGTGATTATAAACCCCTTATCTCTCTCATCAATCCCTCTTAGTTACATCCCATACCATGCCGATAAACCATAATGGATTCTACCCGAACATCCTTTATTCCTTCGGGTTGCTCTATCTTTCTTTTTACCAAAATATAGTTGTCTTTTCTTTTAATGTAGAACATAAAAATTCTGTTTATATGCTCAAAACTCATGTTATAATATCCATATCTAATTCTATTTCAGGCATATACATGATTTTAAGTGAATCTCTCCTCGATACTTCCCAATAAGCACACTCGTTTTAAAGAAACTTCCCAAACTTTTACCCAATTTCAAGTGCACTCTATCTTCTGTTTTGAGACACCATTGTCTTTTTATATTAATTATTTTTATTTTTAAAACCTTCTTGGTTCAATTCTGGTTTTATATAAAATAATTTATTATTTACTATTTTAAAAGCCCTATAGTATTTTCCTTAAAACCGCACAAAAATATTTTAATGCTAATGTCTCTCAAATACATTTCTTATGTGATTTCACTTATATTTGTTACCACCTACCATGTTATATGCCTAAATTACCTCATGAACATCAATTTATGTTCTAATCCCTTTCTTTCATGGACACTTTCATGATACACTCATTGGTAATTCTTTATGTCATGATTGTGGTACCCAATTCTCTCCATGGGTAACCTTATATTTATGAACAATTGATTATGTTTGATTACTCACGTGGAAAGAAGATTTATGTGGTAAGAATATTTATGTGGAAAGAATATTTAGGAAAATGTTGAGATGGGTGCGCCCAGATAGCGCTCCAATGCATTGGGTAAATTTGAGTCTCATGAGATGAGATGTGAAATGGGATTAGCGGTTATCCTTAACCCGTACTAAAATGGGAAACAGGATTGGTGGTTTGCCATGATACATAAAAAAGATATGATTTATGATTATGCCAGATTTATATGATTCCATGTTTATATGATCCCATTCTTATATTAAATGATATTATAAGTTCAGGATTTGGATATGATTATGTCATGTCTCCTAACTTATGTGCTTGAGATGTATCCTTATGTTCATTCCCTTACTGGGCTTTTCAGCTCATCCCTTTGTTCATGTGTTCCCCAGGGTACCCTATATAGATGTAAGATCTCAAAGGAATTTATAAGAGTTTTACGGAGTTTAAATAAAGAATTTTTTTAGCCCCATTTTTTATGTTATATGTACCTAGTCTTCCAAGACACTAGACATAACGATCCTTGGATTGTACTATGATGATTAGTTATGCTTAAAATCATGAAATGATTTATGTGGAAGTATTGGGTCTCTATAAAATAGATAACATTTAATCACAAAATTTAACACCAAATAAATATAAAAAATTCATTGTAATACATATGCTACAAATCAATACTTCTATAATATACATGCTGAGAGTGAACTCCAAATACATATTATACAAATGCATGTCTCTAAAAATGTATTTTTTTTATTTTTATAAAATATTAAAAATTGAAAATGGTAGATGGGAATTAAAAAAACTACCTTATTACCTTCCATCCCATATAAATTAGGTCAATGAAATTATATAGAATTAAGTGCGATATACTCATCATGTAGAGAAATCAAAAGTTTTAGGTAATGAATCTCATGGAAACATTTCACTACTCTAGAAGAAATAATAATACATATGAAAACAACATAAGAGTAAAAAATGGTAGAATACATGTTAAAAAAATAAATTATAAAAGATAGAGAAAAAATATAATGTTTGGAAGAGACTGTAACTAAATTCGTTTATTGTATTTCATCCCTTTTGGTCTTAGTTGGAATTTTTTCATCCATAGTGACACCTTTTTATTACTTCTTGAAATTATTTCTTAGCCTGTGAGGGAACATTTATGGTTTTAAGTAGCATGAAACCATAAATATTAAGTTCATGAAAATACATTAGTGTTTTAGCTACTTGTTTTAGACTAACAAAAAGTTGAATTTTTAAATTTTATCTATTAGTTCATCTAGTAAAATAACAAATAAATTATTTTTACTAATTATGTTAATAAGAGTTGAAGAAGTTCTAAAGTTGACTATCCCCTAAGAACATGAAACCATTATATTAAATTTAATGCTAAATGTGATGCCCTTGTAAGGACCTGAAATTCTGAACTATGTGGAGACATCACTAAATTACTATAAAATGTCATGTTCACAACAGATTCTATTTGAATAACTTGTGTAAGGGAACTAACTAATAATTATTGAGATAAGTTTATTCACAGAATTTATTTACAAATATGCATGTGTGGTGCTATAAGGAAACATGGATCAATAATTTAATACACTAAAATTGTTCGATGTATTATTATCAATGATTTTCAAATTAATGTCCAATGAAGTGTCACTGGACTACTTACTAATATGTTCACTAAACAAATATTTTTTTAGCTTATATGGGGTTACAAGAACATAAACGCTTCTATAATTAGAATAGATACCTATGAAAATTAAAAAGATGGTTGTAAATTAAAAAATTTTCATTATATGTAATGGGATTATTCAAAATCATAAACAGTTTAATGAAAACACTAAAAAAATTACCTAAATTTTAATTTAATATAATAATTTTGAAATAATTATTGGAGTTGGTTCCCCAAAACCAATGTCTGTGTTCTTTATGATAACTTTTATTTATAATTTTGAATATTAATAAATTACTTATAACATCATGACTGTTCTTCTATGTAACATAATATTTGATAATTTACAATGATTATTAGAAACACTAAAAGGTCATATCAGTTCCCCGCTATGATGAGAACTCAAGAGTGCTATGAATGTATTATTAAATACATGTTCTATGGCCGGGTGATATCATTTGAGGGATGAAAATAATATAGACTATCAGGGATGGAGACTCATAGGACTTTGATCCACCTTCCCATGGTGTATTCCCTTGGTAATATCATATAGGATATTATGAGAATGAGACCCACTAGTAGTAAATCCACATTTATATGTGTCATTTTATGTTCCAATATTCATATTCTTATATTGGTCCTTATCCATTAAGATTATTATTAATGTGTACTGTGAGTCATGTAACTTTATGCATTGACAAAAATTTTGACAAAAGATATTCGCGAAGAAGTAGGTATGTTGGGTGTGTCACGAGTAATATTGCTTTAACGAATAATGTGAGAGAGGATTTTCTCCTTATGTTCTTTCATAGAAGTTGATATCTCAGGTCCTTTGATGGAAATGATATTGCATAAATAAATCCATGACCATTTTGTTCTATAGGGAAGTTATATTTCCAAAAATTCAAAGAAAGAGACGTTGAGCACATAGGTTGATGGCATCATCATGCAACCAGCCTAATTTTATATATCAAGATAAATGGATTTTATCACACGGTAAGAATCCATATGAGGTATTTTTTTGATGCAGCATTAAATTTGTTCTCTAGGGGTTCCTTGGTGTGTTGCTTGATGGTATCCCTGGAATTTTGGCTTCTTCGCCTAATGCTGTAGAGAAAGAGGTCAAGAGGGCCACACACTAAGTCTATCCATATTCATAGTTAAATAATAAAATATTATTTATTATTTAAATAATTTAATAAATATTATTCCCACATGTGGTTTAATAATTATTCTTGTTTTCTTGATCATATTTATTCTATCACTAGTTATTAGAGAGAATATAATGTGAGGAGAATATTTAATAAATATTTATTTTTCATTTAGTTAATATAATATTTATTTATTTATTGGAGAATAAGGTAGTGTTATTAATTTAATAAATAAATTGTCAATATTCAACGAATGATAAATATTGAGGATGAAGGGGGGACCAAGATTAATGGTCTAGTGAGAAATAATAAATATTGAATATTATTTGAATAAATAATATTTAATTTAATTACGAATTTAAGTGTATATTGAGAAATAATAATAATTATAATATTACTATTTTACAAGGGGTTCTATAGTGATTAAATATATAATATGTCACTTGTGCAATAATTTCATTTTAACCCTAGCTGTATATAAACCTTATTCTGTTATTTTCTCAGAGAGCCAATTCATTTGTTCGGTTGTTCACAATGGATTGGGAGAATCCTCCTAAATCCTAGAGAGCTCCCTTCTACCAGAACACTCCCAATAATAGAGAGTGATCATACTCCACCATTCCCTCAAAAATCAAGAGTGATCCAAGAGAATTATTTCTAATTGGTTCACAGTGCGATAAAAGGCGGACAATGCAAACACTATGATCTACCATGCTAGAAACCAGATATTCATATGGAAATGTTCGAAGATTTCTTTAACACATGTGGATCACCACTAGAGGTAATCTAATTTGATTCCAAGAATTAGTTGATGGAACAATGAAAATATATTGTCAGATCCATCAATTAAGAAATAATTACTTCAAGGTAATTATTTATTTAATTAAATTGATTAAAAATAATAATGGATGATCCTCCCTTGGTTCTGGTGTTCTATCCCCTATAAATATTCTTCAATTCAATTTTGTAGATCAAGATGTTTATCATTGTGTAAATCTCAGATTGATCATCGATCATTGGAAAATGAAAAGATGGGCATGACACATAACAAACTTATAATGCGCCCAAAATCTAAAAAATGTATTAGAGTTGTCAAATAATTATTTATAATAATTTAATGATCATTGATTGATATAATAATTTGTGATATAGTATTCTATTAATATTTAATAATTATTTTAATATGAATCTCGGGACCTGCTTCTTCCTCTATTTCTGGTATATCCAATCAATACGATTAATTTTATGAATGAAATAAAATCAAGTATCTCATCCGAAGGTGCCAAGGATTTTGGCGATATAACACATTAGTCAATGCCATGTAATCATAATTAAATATTTTGTACTTGTGGTCCATGCATTATGAACTAATTTAGTAATTAATTAAATCCATGTGCATTTATTACTCATGGTGCCTTAAATACCTTACACTACGTGTTGATCGGGCTAGGTTGGTGCACGATAAACCAAAGTACACACCATGTAAGACCACATATACAACATGTAGTCCCATTTAGTCAGAGACAGGCTGTGTATTACAATACATGGCCAACCTGACTAGTGACTGCGTAATCCATAGGCCACACACCATTTATCCCACTGTACATGTCATGTACTCTATTTTTATGAGGTATGATTTAAACAATGAGTCCCTAGGCATGTACCTAAGATAGACCGTGAGAGATTTACAACCCATGTAGCTCAGCTGCACACACCGTGTACTTATATAAAATTACGTAGAATTAAAATTTATTTATTATTTTATGTAAACATTTTCAATATGTTCTTTCATGTGGTCATTAAGTTTATAGTACAATCCATGTGATGGGTATTAATATATATATTCTTAATTAACATCTACAAAAATTTTAAATCTACATATCATGTAGGATTCGTATTACTGTTCTTACTCTACGTGCATTGAAGCACACTACGTGATTGAAATATCATGTAATTAGTGTAATCACTAAGTTGATACTACATGTTATGAAAGTATGTGATAAGTGATGTATTCCATATGTCACAAGAGAAAATAGTATACAAGTATAATACGTGTTGGGTAGATTTGGATGGGTAATCACCGTGTTTCCTTCAAGGTACATCAAAGAACATAGTTAATTTTAAATGAATTAATTTAATTTTTTTATAATAATAATGGATGGGAATCTAAAGAAAATTTGGATTCGAATTAAGATAAAATAATTTATTTATGAAAGATGATAATTAATTTATTCGGGTATGGTTTATCTTAAGTAATAACGATTAAGAATTGAATACTAGATTTATTAAATGTGTAATTCATTGCATGGATGTGGATGATCATGAGCATGGACTGGATCTTTGAATGTGATTAGATTCATTTAATTTTTTTTAAATTAAATCTTTGGTGTGACAACTGGGTCCTCGTGACAGCACATCCACCCCGCCTTAACATGGCCGTCAGGCCCTGGCCCACCAGGTACCACCAGTTGCCCCGCAGACACGTGGGACCCAACCCAGGGTTCACCCACGTGCCCGAATGGGCCATCTGACTAATGAAATACCCCACAGGCCAACACATGTCCTTTCTAGTGTGCTTTTTCCTCACTCACACACACCCTAGGAAACATACCAGAAGGACACCCATCCTGATCACTACTTCAGGCCAAGCACGCTTAACTATGGAGTTCTAATCAGATAGGCTCCCGAAAAGGAAGGTGCAACTTGTTGACATGAGTCATATCATTTAGTCATTTAACCCTTTATCATTTGGGGATGTTACAATCACCCCCCCCCCCTTAGAGAAAAACGCCCTCATTGTGGGCCCTACATCTCAACCCAGGCAGTGCACCGCACTTAAGGCTGGGTTCCTCCTCTGATACCAAATATGACAACCGGGTCCCGGTGACAGCACAACCACCCCGCCTTAACATGGTCGTCGGGCCCTGGCCCACCAGGCACCACCAGTTGCCCCGTAGACTGTAACAGCCCAAGACTTTATGAAAAATATTCTTTTTAATTTTATTAATGTCTTGTGTTGTACGCTACACCAAAAGGAGCTTGCAAAACACGCATCCTTGACTTGCCTTGCATTACACGCAATCGCAACCTTCCTCGATAGTGTGTGTAGTACGCAATAACGAGTTTCACTAAACATCGATATGCTATTAAAACTAGCCGTTATGAATAGTAATAACCACTTTTTGAAATTTTGTAAATTTTATTTTTCAAAATGGATTTCATTTTTGGATTCGGAGTATCGAATTTAGCCTAAGGTGAAATTTTGGTACATTTCGGATAACTTTCATATTCTGATGAATAGTGAAAATTACTAAATTATAATTAAAAACAACTTTTTTAATCGAAATAATTAATAGTGATAAATTATTAATTTGAGTGGTTTTAAAGTATATTTAGAATATATTTTTAAAATTTAATACAATGTTGGTCATTGGACGTAATTTCACATTTAAACCTGACATAAACAAGTGTCAATCTTTTGATAGATATTGTTTCGTAAAAACACCTTATTTGTTTTAATAGCGGGATTTAATTATAAAATTAATTAATTCAACTTCTATGTTATGAATTTGGTAAAATAGACTTCATTTTTGAATTCGGAATATGAAATATAGCTTAGGATGAAATTTTGGCATTTTTCTGAAAACTTTCAATTTTTGATGAATAGTGAAACCACTAAGTGGTAGGTTAAAAACTGAATTTTGCATAAAACATAATTTTACCACTTCTGTGAATGGAATTTCGAAAATCCGAGAGACACGGATAATATCAAGGACTAAAATGTGGTTCAATGAGATGAAAATAATTTTTGGTGAATAGTAACTTTTTACTTTTTTTTACCGCGGTTAATAGTAAATAGGGTAACTAAGGGTAAATATGATATTACTATTACCCTAACACATGTCCTAATTCTATTGTACAAGTGTAATTCGACCAAAAACATACTTAGGAATAACATATGACCATTTAGGCCCACTTGGATTAGATTAGGACATTTATTATGAATTTATTTAAAGAAGGGTTAAAATAGTTAAAATCAAAGTTTAATAAGTAAATCATTTTTAATATGGGGTTATACATAAGATATATTCGATTGTAAATATTCATTGGAAAGCTAAACAGATTTCCTACATGATGGTATTTTATTTGTAATTTTTAGACATCAAATAATTTAATTTATTTATGACACAACGATGATGCAATAATTATCTTATTAATGAAATATTGACATAATTGATGTTATAAACACCAAAATAAATGTAATTTGAGATTTTTTATGAATTCCACTAATTTTCTAGGTTACTATGATAAATTAATGTTGATTTAATCAACTTGGTTCGAACATATAATTCTGTTATGACTTTCACAAAAATCATATATCAAATAGTGTCAAAATTGACACAAAATAGTTTTTAAATCAAATATTATATTATTAATTGTTATTTTATTCCTAAAAATCTAAGGTTCGGCCAAATGACTTAGATAAGGATATATATATTAATAATAAACAATTTGTGGTTCGTTTGGCATGTTATAGTAAGTTTATTAACCATATAGTGAAAGAAAACAAAAAGACACGGTAAAAGTTAAATTATTTAACTTAGAGTTAAATATAATTGATATGGTTTAAAATAATATCCAAACATGTCTAAATTTAATTGGTTGATGCGATTACAACCCTATCTCATCTAATCTTCGAATATGAGTCATTTTTGGAGGTTTTTAAGTGGGGTTAGATTTATTATAAATTAATATTTTTAAGAATTCCTAAGGTGCCCCTCTCCTCCCTTATAAAAGGGCACCTCCTCCCCCTCCTCCTCACACCAATTTTGAGCACTCAAGCTCGGCCAACCCCTGCCATTTTCTCCTCTCCACTTTCCTAGAATAATCCTAGAGGTTCTGGTCTTCTCCAAAGACCAATCTTAGTTCCTTAAGTGGAGGATTCAAAGAGGCGTTCCAAAGAAGAGGTAATATCCATTACCGATCTTTTCAATTTCTTTCTTCTTCAACTTCTTCTTCTTTAGTTGTTTCATGATAAAGTAATAACATCAGTATTACTTACATACTGATATGTTATTATAAATATGAAACAACCCTAATTCACCTTCTATCCATCCTACGGAAAAATGAAATCACCGCGTGTGCGTACGTACGGAATACCGTCTCCACGCCGTGGTGTAATCTATTTTCCACCATCACCTTACAAGGATGGGTATAATGGTGTAATGAGTAACTACATATGATTATTATGAAGTAATATTTATACTGAAATAATATATATATACTCCAATACAATTCCACGATCATAGGAACGATATCATCACTCGTGCGTACGTACGGAATACCGTCTCCACGATGTGATGCGACTCGTTCTACATGATCTTCATTTCATAATGATTATATAAATGAATTGAATGAATGAATATGGTATATACTACACTAATACCATTCTGGAAATGAATTATCTATAACCTAAAGATAAGAATAAGAATTTATTCGACAAAACACGCATAAGAACAAAAAGTTATAAAGACCCGAGTAACAAGTAACAATGAAATATTACTAACAAGAAGCTAATAATATGACCATATATGATATCATATCAATATGTATGATTCTGGAATAAGTCAATAACATTATTTAAACCATTATACAGGAGCTTCGGACACGTACAAAGCTAATCGGACCTAAGGTAAGGGAAATATCACAATCTCATTTTTATCCGAGATTGTTTATACTTTGGTATTTACTGGGGTGTATTTTATCATCCAAATCCAAGTTTCTTAAATATGTAATATTATTTCCACCCACCTACAATTGTTTAAATCCAATTTTACCCTTCAGTGAGTTTTTAGTAAAAGATATGAAAGGAATCTTTTGTCGTTTTTTTTATACGAGGTACTTTTTGACTTTTCCGACAAAAGTACGAGAAGAATGTTTTATTTAACTTATACGGCACGAACGGATTTTTACGGTTTTATAAAGCCTTATTTTCATGAACCATCCTCCAAAATATTTCATGACTATTTTTAATAAAATCACTTTCTTTTAAAATTGTATGATGTTTTGTGAAAAGAAATTGATTTTGAAGAAGAAAGGATATTTTCCTCAAGAATTCATTTCAAGTGTTTTATCAAAATTATTTTCCATCTAAGATAATAAAGGGTTCTATTTCTATCCATATTTTTACATTGATTTGACTATGTTGTGATGGAATTATGTTTATGAATTCCTTTATCTTATATGAATGGTTTTATGATGTCATGTTGTTTATGAATCCCATTTTTATTACATGGATTATGCAATGATGTATGATTTATGATTTTGTGGCACACATAAGAATGGTTTCATTATGAGATGGGTGGGACCTATATCTCCCTCCAATGCATTGGGTAAAGATTTTATATCTCATGAGATAGACATGGCTGGAACGGAAGGTTATTTCGGTTCAGTGATACAGGACTGAAACGAGGAGTGAACTCGGTTCAGAAAGGGACTTTGTCCACTAAGATAGTCTTGGAAATGAGTCATGACTAACAAGAAATGATTTTCCATGATTATGTGTGCATGCCACAAAGTTTCAAGTTTCATGTTATGATTATGGGGATCTCATTTTCACTTCTATGATTTGTTCCATGTTATGTTATTATGATCTCTTTTGCAGGTTGTGATTTTCAAAAAGATATGATATGATTTTTATTTCTTTTGTATATCCTTACTGAGCATTTGAGCTCACCCTTTTATGTTTTATTTTCCCCAGGATATAAAGAAAGGTTTTAGGTAAAAAAAAATGGAAGATCTTTACGGGAGATATTGAAGATCTTTCACCAGGATTAGAAGATTATGTTCCGAGTTTCCAAAGACACTAAACTATTACGATCCTTTAGTGTGTGTTTTTGTTATGTACTAAGTATTCCGCAAATGTAATGTAATGTCCATGTACGATAAGCTTCGGGTCTCTACAGTTGGTATCAGAGGCAAAGGAGGTAGGAATGTATCCGATCCTTGGGAACTCTCACATGTGAGCGTTGGACGAAGCATGGCTCTCCGCCCAAGGGCTTCATGAGGAAATGGCTGCCACTGGGGATGGTGGTGTGTCCCGCCCAGGGGGTGTAGCCGCCCATGGAGTGCCCTGATAGGTATCAACTATAGTCCACTGGAAGTAATTCCAGACCGTTACAGTTGGTATCAGAGGAAAGGTTTAGTCAACCTTTGGAAACTAGGATGCGAAAACGTTAGTGAGATCCCTAGAGTTATTTCTAAGGTATGTCTAGGGATGTCCCTAGGGATAAGTATACGTATAGGTTATAGTAATAGAATTACGCTAACGATCATAGAATTAAACCTAAGATGTTGGATATTGAAGGTACTCCCCCTTTATTATGTTGTTTTCCCTAGCATGATTTTTGCCTCTCACACTATTCTTTTTGGGTTTTAGACAATGGCTGGAACCCGAAGGAACCGTGTTGATCAATGCAATGGACAATGCAATGATTGCCCTCCTGAACAAACAAATGTTATGGGAGATGGAGTGCAAAATCTTATTGCTATACTTACACAAGCTATGAATCATTCTGGACTTCCAAATGAGAAGAGAAGGGAACAATATTCTATTGAGTCCTTCATGAGGCAACGTCCACCTTCTTTCAGTGGGACTTCCGATCCACTTGTTGCTGAACAATGGATCAGTACCACTGAAAAGATATTTTCAGTTCTTCAATGTTCTGAACATGATAAATTCATCTTAGCAGTATATCGTTTGGAAGGTGAAGCTGATCAATGGTGGAATCTTATCAAGAATACGAGGCCAAGGGATGAAATTGAGTCCATGGAATGGGACGAGTTCAAGAACTTGTTTTTCAGTAAGTACTTCCCTCGTATTCTTCGAACAAAGATGGAAAAGGAGTTTATTGAGCTGAAGCAGAAGGATGATGAATCTGTTGGTATATATGAAGCGAATTTTACAAGACTTGCAAGGTATGCATCTGGCATTATCATCCAACCTGAAAGTAATGTTGATTGATTTTTCAGTGGCTTAAAACCAAGTCTTCGAAGGGCATTAGCTATAAGAGACTTCAGTAGCTATGAAGAAATTGTGCGTTGTGCTATCAAGGTAGAAATGGAAGTTGGTGTTACATATCCATCTCATGGTTTTGACAAGAAACGAAAGATGGAGTTCAAGGAGAAATCTCATAATAATGGTGAAAAGAAGATGAATGTTTCCTTATGCACAAAGTGTGGAAAGAAGCATGGTGGATATTGTCTTAAAGGAACTAGAAAATGTTTTAAGTGTGGAAAAGAAGGTCATCGAGCAGCTGAGTGTCGAAGTAATGGAAAAAGGGTTTCTAATGATGTGAATAAAGCAAACACTGCAGAGAACGCACCGCCAACACTTCAATGCTTCAAGTGCAAGGAAATGGGGCATTATGCTAATAATTGCCCTAATCCAAGGGTTAGTGATGATCAACATGAGCAACCACTGAAGGCAAAGGACAAAGAGAAATCACATGCGATCACTATTGGCAATGTTGAATATGATAACGATGTGGTGGAATGATTAAGTGTTTATGTAATGGGATTCCAAAATAATGTTGTATCATGGAGTATTGGAATATTTATGTATTGGTTTAATGTGGTATTCAAAGTGATTGAGATATTTTTGGAAATAAGATGATATGCGCATAATGAAGGGAAAATAAGAAAATGAAATGTTTAACAATATTCATGAGCTCATGATTGATATAAGGACTAAGTGACATCATGGATTGAGTATATAGAATTTTGAGGATTTTGGTATGTGGAAAATGTTAACTTTTAACTGCATTCATGTTTTCACTAAGGTATTCAAGAGAATACATGATTAAGGACTTTGAATGTTTAGAATGTGACCAACAAAACATATCTTATGATATGTGGGGATCAACGACAGTATTAAATCTCTGGTAATCATTGTCACTATATTATGAGAGTGGACTGCAGTATTATGGATAAGCCTAAAGATTGAAATGGATTATGTTGGACATAAGTGAGTATTGTTTAAGGATCGAAGTTTTCTCGATATTATTGATGGGATGTCATAGTAATATAGTTTTAGAAAAAGGACAACCTGCAGGACGGGCGACAGCCCATCGCTTCGGACAAGGCTGTAGGAATCGAACCCACAACCGAAGTGCGACTGGCCTTTATCGCCTACCACTGACCTACAGGAAGTCCCTATTTAGTAGAAACTAGTTTTATTATATTAAGCAGTATGATATATGAAGTATAAGTCCATTTTAGGAACCATATATGATTAATCTCACTATAGATCGATTTATGCATATAATTTTTGCTAACCTTTTGTTTGAGACAGATGGAATGACCCGTCATTCTATCACATTATCTGCTAACACTTCACGAATAACAAATTCAACTTCATTTATTTAAGAGATGAAGTGGAAATTGTTCAAGGCACGAACAACAGTGAGATTGTACCAAAATAAAGTAAGTATTTATTCTAATTCAAATTTTCAACTTTAGGGAAATGATCTTGAAAACCAAAAATGTTGTCCTAGTGATCTTATACCTGAGGAATCAGATGGTACCTTATATCATCACAAATTTATGGATTTGTGATTTTTGGCTTTTCCATAGCCATGTTCTCTACCACTCTCCATCAGAACATGATGGTTAGATTTTTCTTCCATATCCATATTTTTACCTATGTGGAAACCCAACAATTAGTTTATTTGGGTAATCGTTACATTTCATACTTTAGTTTTTAAAGCCAAGTTTTGGTATTCCTTTTTACGATGTGGGAAACTTTCGAATAGAAAACCATTTATAACCCCGACGAATTTCGAGGGTGAAATTCATTTTAAGGGGGGTAGAATGTAACAGCCCAAGATTTTATGAAAAATATTCTTTTTAATTTTATTAATGTCTTGTGTTGTACGCTACACCAAAAGGAGCTTGCACAACACGCATCCTTGACTTGCCTTGCATTACACGCAATCGCAACCTTCCTCGATAGTGTGTGTAGTACGCAATAACGAGTTTCACTAAACAGCGATATGCTATTAAAACTAGCCGTTATGAATAGTAATAACCACTTTTTGAAATTTTGTAAATTTTATTTTTCAAAATGGATTTCATTTTTGGATTCGGAGTATCGAATTTAGCCTAAGGTGAAATTTTGGTACATTTCGGATAACTTTCATATTCTGATTAATAGTGAAAATTACTAAATTATAATTAAAAACAACTTTTTTAATCGAAATAATTAATAGTGATAAATTATTAATTTGAGTGGTTTTAAAGTATATTTAGAATATATTTTTACAATTTAATACAATGTTGGTCATTGGACGTAATTTCACATTTAAACCTGACATAAACAAGTGTCAATCTTTTGATAGATATTGTTTCGTAAAAACACTCTATTTGTTTTAATAGCGGGATTTAATTATAAAATTAATTAATTCAACTTCTATGTTATGAATTTGGTAAAATAGACTTCATTTTTGAATTCGGAATATGAAATATAGCTTAGGATGAAATTTTGGCATTTTTCTGAAAACTTTCAATTTTTGATGAATAGTGAAACCACTAAGTGGTAGGTTAAAAACTGAATTTTGCATAAAACTTAATTTTACCACTTCTGTGAATGGAATTTCGAAAATCCGAGAGACACGAATAATATCAAGGACTAAAATGTGGTTCAATGAGATGAAAATAATTTTTGGTGAATAGTAACTTTTTACTTTTTTTTACCGCGGTTAATAGTAAATAGGGTAACTAAGGGTAAATATGATATTACTATTACCCTAACACATGTCCTAATTCTATTGGACAAGTGTAATTCGACCAAAAACAAACTTAGGAATAAAATATGACCATTTAGGCTCACTTGGATTAGATTAGGACATTTATTATGAATTTATTTAAAGAAGGGTTAAAATAGTTAAAATCAAAGTTTAATAAGTAAATCATTTTTAATATGGGGTTATACATAAGATAAATTCGATTGTAAATATTCATTAGAAATCTAAAAAGATTTCCTACAGGATGGTATTTTATTTGTAATTTTTAGACATCAAATAATTTAATTTATTTATGACACAACGATGATGCAGTAATTATCTTATTAATGAAATATTGACATAATTGATGTTATAAACACCAAAATAAATGTAATTTGAGATTTTTTATGAATTCCACTAATTTTCTAGGTTACTATGATATATTAATGTTGATTTAATCAACTTGGTTCGAACATATAATTCTGTTATGACTTTCACAAAAATCATATATCAAATAGTGTCAAAATTGACACAAAATAGTTTTTAAATCAAATATTATATTATTAATTGTTATTTTATTCCTAAAAATCTAAGGTTCGGCCAAATGACTTAGATAAGGATATATATATTAATAATAAACAATTTTTGGTTCGTTTGGCGTGTTATAGTAAGTTTATTAACCATATAGTGAAAGAAAACAAAAAGACACGGTAAAAGTTAAATTATTTAACTTAGAGTTAAATATAATTGATAAGGTTTAAAATAATATCCAAACATGTCTAAATTTGATTGGTTGATGAGATTACAACCCTATCTCATCTAATCTTCGAATATGAGTCATTTTTGGAGGTTTTTAAGTGGGGTTAGATTTATTATAAATTAATATTTTTAAGAATTCCTAAGGTGCCCCTCTCCTCCCTTATAAAAGGGCACCTCCTCCCCCTCCTCCTCACACCAATTTTGAGCACTCAAGCTCGGCCAACCCCTGCCATTTTCTCCTCTCCACTTTCCTAGAATAATCCTAGAGGTTCTGGTCTTCTCCAAAGACCAATCTTAGTTCCTTAAGTGGAGGATTCAAAGAGGCGTTCCAAAGAAGAGGTAATATCCATTACCGATCTTTTCAATTTCTTTCTTCTTCAACTTCTTCTTCTTTAGTTGTTTCATGATAAAGTAATAACATCAGTATTACTTACATACTGATATGTTATTATAAATATGAAACAACCCTAATTCACCTTCTATCCATCCTACGGAAAAATGAAATCACCGCGCGTGCGTACGTACGAAATACCGTCTCCACGCCGTGGTGTAATCTATTTTCCACCATCACCTTACAAGGATGGGTATAATGGTGTAATGAGTAACTACATATGATTATTATGAAGTAATATTGATACTGAAATAATATATATATACTCCAATACAATTCCACGATCATAGGAACGATATCATCACTCGTGCGTACGTACGGAATACCGTCTCCACGATGTGATGCGACTCGTTCTACATGATCTTCATTTCATAATGATTATATAAATTAATTGAATGAATTAATATGGTATATACTACACTAATACCATTCTGGAAATGTATTATCTATAACCTAAAGATAAGAATAAGAATTTATTCGACAAAACACGCATAAGAACAAAAAGTTATAAAGACCCGAGTAACAAGTAACAATGAAATATTACTAACAAGAAGCTAATAATATGACCATATATGATATCATATCAATATGTATGATTCTGGAATAAGTCAATAACATTATTTAAACCATTATACAGGAGCTTCGGACACGTACAAAGCTAATCGGACCTAAGGTAAGGGAAATATCACAATCTCATTTTTATCCGAGATTGTTTATACTTTGGTATTTACTGGGGTGTATTTTATCATCCAAATCCAAGTTTCTTAAATATGTAATATTATTTCCACCCACCTACAATTGTTTAAATCCAATTTTACCCTTCGGTGAGTTTTTAGTAAAAGATATGAAAGGAATCTTTTGTCGTTTTTTTTATACGAGGTACTTTTTGACTTTTCCGACAAAAGTACGAGAAGAATGTTTTTTTTAACTTATACGGCACGAACGGATTTTTACGGTTTTATAAAGCCTTATTTTCATGAACATTCCTCCAAAATATTTCATGACTATTTTTAATAAAATCTCTTTCTTTTAAAATTGTATGATGTTTTGTGAAAAGAAATTGATTTTGAAGAAGAAAGGATATTTTCCTCAAGAATTCATTTCAAGTGTTTTATCAAAATTATTTTCCATCTAAGATAATAAAGGGTTCTGTTTCTATCCATATTTTTACATTGATTTGACTATGTTGTGATGGAATTATGTTTATGAATTCCTTTATCTTATATGAATGGTTTTATGATGTCATGTTGTTTAAGAATCCCATTTTTATTACATGGATTATGCAATGATGTATGATTTATGATTTTGTGGCACACATAAGAATGGTTTCATTATGAGATGGGTGGGACCTATATCTCCCTCCAATGCATTGGGTAACGATTTTATATCTCATGAGATAGACATGGCTGGAACGGAAGGTTATTTCGGTTCAGTGATACAGGACTGAAACGAGGAGTGAACTCGGTTCAGAAAGGGACTTTGTCCACTAAGATAGTCTTGGCAATGAGTCATGACTAACAAGAAATGATTTTCCATGATTATGTGTGCATGCCACAAAGTTTCAAGTTTCATGTTATGATTATGGGGATCTCATTTTCACTTCTATGATTTGTTCCATGTTAAGATATTATGATCTCTTTTGCAGGTTGTGATTTTCAAAAAGATATGATATGATTTTTATTTCTTTTGTATACCCTTACTGAGCATTTGAGCTCACCCTTTTATGTTTTCTTTTCCCCAGGATATAAAGAAAGGTTTTAGGTAAAAAAAATGGAAGATCTTTACGGGAGATATTGAAGATCTTTCACCAGGATTAGAAGATTATGTTCCGAGTTTCCAAAGACACTAAACTATTATGATCCTTTAGTGTGTGTTTTTGTTATTTACTAAGTATTCCGCAAATGTAATGTAATTTCCATGTACGATAAGCTTCGGGTCTCTACATAGACACATGGGGCCCACCCCAGGGTCCACCCACGTGCCTGAATGGGTCATCTGACAAATAAAATCCCCCACAGGCCAACACATGTCCTTTCTAGTGTGCTTTGTCCTCACTCACACACACCCTGGGAAACTTCCCCGAAGGTCACCCATCCTGATCACTACTCCAGGCCAAGCACGCTTAACTGTGGAGTTCTAATCAGACAGGCTCCCGAAAAGGAAGGTGGACCTTGTTGACATGAGTCATATCATTAAGTCATTTAACCCTTTATCATTTGGGGATGTTACATTTGGGCTTTGTTCCTTCTCTCCCATTATTATGTAAGGGTTTTCATGACCATGGATTCATTTTTGTAAACCCTTTTCCACTCACCTACATGTGAGTAAAAGAATATGTAAAAGATTAATCTCCTAATCTAGTTAAGGTGCTTCATGTTTGGATTCATGACGAAACCAATCTAAGAGAGATACATTTTTTGATAGGTGGAAAGTTATAACGTGAACCATAATTGGTTCAAGGTGTTTTACCTATAGGTCAATTGTTTGTTTATCAAATTATGAAAACATAACCATTAGTAAAATCTCCTAATAATGAAGCTTTATTACTTCATTTCTGTATGTTTTATGTTTATTTCATTATAGATTTTTTTCAAGATCATATAAATTAATGAAATTAATGATCATGCAAGAGAAAACTAAAAACATTTGGTTGATGTGTAAATATTATCTAAGACATAGATAATCACTTATGTAAATTCACTTAATATTAACAAAAATGTGATAAAGATAATAATTGGAAATTTATTCCTAAAGGATAAAATCTTTCAATTACATATATTACATCAATTTATCTTTCCAGTTCTTCAATGAAAATCGATCCATAGTTCAAATTGGTTGAACATCCAATGTTGGGGAGCCTTCAAATATTGGAGAATTGTAACTTCATGTTTTTTCATGACATAAATTAGATCATATAAAGGGATGACTTCTAAAGTAGGACTTGGTGTTACTGAGAGGAAAGGGTTGAGGAAATCTAAATTAATGATTTCATTATTGGGGATTTCACTCAACAGATCAAGGGAATACAATTTAATGAAATTGTAATTTGGAATTACTACCTAAAACAACTCATGTTTCTTGACCAACCAATGATGGGGTAATGATAAGGGAGATATGGATCCTTACAACTAGAATATCCAAGGAATATGATATTCGGAATCCAATGGTGAGGGATAATGGGTTTCGATAAAATATTTAGAGACTAATAAATTTAATATTTACTTATTTATCTAAATTTCTGGAAAAAAAACATTAAAATGACTTCAAACATATCACTACAATCCATACTTGTGAAGTATAACCTTCTCAATGGAAACATTTCCAAGAGTGGAAAAGGTGCTTATATGTTATACTTCTCCATGAATGGAAATTGAATGTACTATATAAACATTTTGATGTTGTGCCAGGAAATAGTGAAAGGAATGAAGAGCTATCAATTTACAAGAAACATATGAATGATGCTACAAATGTTCAATTATTCATGTTAACATCCATGTGCAATGAGATTTTGAAGCAGCATGAGGACATGGATGCATATAGAATGATGTCTCAGCTTTGGGATCTCTATTAGGATAAGGCATGAAAAATGAGGTATTAGATCTAAAATTATTTTTTTACAACTATGATTAGAGATTCTATACCATCTGGGCCTCATGTATTCATTCTTATTGGCTACATTGAACTCTTAGACATATTAGGAATTAAATTTCTAAATGATTTCCGTATAGATATCAAAATTTCATCACTACCCAAGAACTTATCTAGTTGTATAGTTAATTACAATATTAGAAATTATGATAAGAGTCTTTTAGAATAAATATCCTTGATTATCAAAGTGTATAAGGATGGAAAAAGTGTCAAACCCATGGTCCTTATGAGGAACATGAAAAAAAGATAAAATGAAAAGTGAACGAAAATCTATAAATAATCTAAACCTGCCAAGAAACTTCCTTCAAGTAAGAGGAAGATCCTGAGGTAGAGAAAGCAAAATGAGGCAGTGTGTTTTGATGTGGAAAGTCATGCCACTAGAAGAAGAACTTCACCCAGAAGCAAGGGGATGTTAAAGTTGTATTCTTTATTGATCTTACTCTTTTTATATTTACACATTGGTTATTAGATACATATTTTAGTGCTCGCATCTGTATCCAAATACAGGAACCAAGTATATTTTTGAATTTTTTCCATAGGAAAGGTGGATCTTGGAGCTGTTAATGGTGAATGGATGGCTGATATAGCCATTGGTGACTTCCACATTTCATTACCAATAGAAATTATTTTTTAAAAAAGAATTTTATTATATACCTACTGTTTCCAAGAACACCATTTCTGTATCATGCCTAGATGCATAACGGTTTCTTTTCATGTTTAGAAATAAAAGTTTTTTATTTTATAAGTACAACATACATTATGGTATTGAACATTTAAAAAATGGTCTTTATATATTAAATTATGAAAATCAGGTGTTGGAAATGGATAACTAATCTGATCTACATGAATCATATAACAAAAATTTATGGCATCACTGTCTTGGTCATTTAAATGAGAATCTTTTAACAATGATCTATAGAGATTGTTATTTAGACTCTTCTAAGAAAAAACCACTTGAAATATATCATGCTTGTTTATAAGGAAAATGACTAAACCACTATTTGGTGGACACGGTGAAAGGGCCACAGAGCTTCATGGATTGGTACACAATGATGTGTGTGGACCATTTCCAGTAGAATCTAGAGGTTTATATTCTTACATAATTACTTTTAATGATGAATTGAGTATATATTTATATATCTAATTGATGAGTTATAAGTCCTATTCCTTTGATAAATTTAAGGAATTCAAGTATGAAGTATAAAATCAGCACGGTAAGAAGATAAACAAGCTTAGATTTGATCGAGGTGGTGAATATCTTAACCATGATTATATCAAAATCTTATGGGATTTCTGGAATATATCTTAACTCACACCACCTTATACACAATAGTGGAATGGTGTTGGTGAAATGAAGAAATATACCTTGTCAGACATGGTAAGATCAATAATGAGCATGAAGATCTTCCATTATCCTTTTAGGGATATTCATTAAAAACTATGACATAAACATTAAACTGCATACCAACTAATGTGGAAAATGGAATTCCATTCTAGTTATAGAGTGTTTAGAAACCTGTTTTGTTTCATACACGTGTATGCAGTTGCATGGCATTTGTTTAATCCTTCTCAGGCAATAAACTGGAACTTCGGGTCATAAAGTGTATCATTATAAGATATCCTAAAAAAACTATGTGATACTAAATATACAAACCCCCAAGAAAGAAAGTGATTGTCACCAAACAAGCTGTATTTTATGAGAGGGAGCACATCCTACAAAATGATAGTGGAGAGAGAGATTGACATTGATGAAGTTGATGCTCAAGATACACCAGAGTTAGTACAGGAAGAGATTCCACAGGTCCCCATGGAATATTTAGTTCATGAAACACAAGTACATCATAAAAGTGTAAGATAGGTAATACAACCAAAGAGATATGGTTTTCTAGTCAATGAGGTTGGTGAATTAGTATTGGTTTCCCATGATGAATGTATCTCCTACAAGGAGGCAGTAGAGTTCTTAAATGCTACAAGATGGAAAAATTACATGTATTCTAAAATGGTTTCCATGTATTAGAACCAAGTCTTGGTTATGTTCAATGCACTGGTTGATGTAAATCCCATTGTTTGGAAATGGGTATTCAAGATGAAACTAGATATGGAAGGTAAATTAAATACCTATAAAGCAATAATAGTGGCTAAAGTTTCTAAACAACATCATGTAATTTACTATGGTGAAATATTTTCACCAGTTTCCATGTTTAAATACATCAAAATTATACATGATATATCATCTTACCATGACAATGATATTTGGAAGATAGATGTTAAAATCACATTCCATAATGAGAACCTTCAAGAAGACGTGTATATGACACAATCATAAGGGTTTGTGACTTCAGGAGATGCTAAATTTTTTTCAACTTGTAGAGATCCATTTATGGATTGAATAAATATTCCATGTCATGGAATACTATATTCGATGAATCCAAGAAATAATTTGGTTTCATTAAGCATGAATGTGATCCATGTTTTTATAATAGGTTTAGTGGGAATGTGGTCGTTATCCTAGTAGTATATGTTGATGATATATTACTTATTGGAAATAACTTACCAGTCTTAAAATATGTTAAGTATTGGTTAAAAAGGTGTTTCTCCATAAAGGACTTTGGTGAAGTACACTACATTATAGGGGTAAAGATCATTCGCGATAGATCCAAGAGACTACTTGAACTAAGTCAATGTTCATATTTTGGAAAAGTACTAAATATATTTAGTATAGAAGATCAAAATGGTATTGGTTCCAATGTCACTTGGATGACATAATTCTATGAAAATTTTTCCTATAACACCACATGATAAAGATATAATGAGTAATATCCCATATGATTTAGTGACATGATCAATAATATATGACTTGTTATATACTAGATTTTATGTTTCCTATGCATTGACAATTTTAGACAGATATCAAGCTGATCTATGAGAACAACATTGCAATATAGTTAAGGCTATCCATAAGTACATTAGAATAAATAAGGATATGTTCTTGTTATATGGGGGAGATTTTTAGTTGGTCATCATGAATTCTACTGATTCTAGATTTCATAAAAATTAGAATGATCTGAAGTTGCAGTCAGGATATGTTTTCTGTCTCAATGGAGGAGTTGTGAGTTGGAAGTGGTCAAAGCAGCTAGTTATTGCTAATTCTATAGTGGATTCTGAGTATATAGTATCTTATGATATAGCTAGGTAATCCATTTGGATTCATAACATTTTCTTGGATCTTTATTTGGTACCTAGTAGTAAATACCTCACCACATTTTATTGTGATAATACTATAGTAGTGGCTCTCGTAATAGAGCCATGGTCACAACAATGGAAAAAACACATACTCCAGAAGTATAGCCTCCTGTGGGATTTTTTTCAAAGGGGTGAAGTTCCAGTGAGTAGAGTACCCATTAAAGAGAACATGGTAGACCCCTTTAATAAAGTCTTATCTCAGTATAAGCATGAGTAACATGTGAGCGCTAGCAGACTGAAGGTTGTCACCAATTTGCTCTAGTTCAAGTGAGATTCTAACAGAGTTGGTTCCCTAGAACCAACTTCTGTGTACTTTATGATAACCTGCATTCATATTTCTAAATATTAATAAAATATTTATCATATAAAGATTGTTATTTTGTGTAACATATTATTTGATAATGTCCCAAGTGTAGTTTTCACACTAAAATGTCATAACAGTTCCCCGCTATGATGAGAGCCTGAAAGTTCTAGGAGACTATTCTTAAATAAATGTTCTATAGAAAGATTATATAATCTATGGGATACAAATGAGACAAGCTGTCAAGGGTGAATAATAATAAGAATTTGAGGAATGCTATTATTGTTTACGCCCTTGGTAATATCCAATAAGTTATTATGCGAAAGAGACCTGCTAGTAGGAAATCAACATTTATATGTGTCATTGGATGTTTCTTTCTATATACGTCTATATTGGTCCTTATACATTATGATTATTTTCAATGATAATTATGAGTCATTTACTTTGATGTATTGATGACAACTGTGCTGATATTTGTCTGTGGTAAAGTTGGATATGGTTGGTACATCACAAGTAATATTGCATTAATTAATATTGTGAGAAAGAATTTTTCCCTTTTGTTCTTCAACAAAAGTTAATATATTTTCCCTTTAATGGAATTGATATAGCTTAAATAAATCAAGGACCTTGTTATTCTATAGAAAATTTCTATTTTCGAATATTCAATGAAAGGGACATTGAGGACACAGGTTGATGGCACGATCATGCAAACTGCTTGATTAGAAATGTTGTGATAAAGGGATTATATTTCATATTAAGCATCTGTATGTGGTATTATGTCATTGTGACATTATCTTATTTCTCTATGCATGCCTTATCATGTTTCAGTATGCTATCTTTGTACTTTATAATGATTTTCCTAATGCCACTAAGAGAGGGGAAAAGAGGGTCACACACTAGGTGTATCTAGAATATCTGTTAAATAAGATAGTATTATTTATTATTTAACAATTTGTATGAACATTATTACCTCATGTGGTTTAATAATTATTCATGTTTACTTGGTCACATTTATTCTATCAAAAGTTATTCAAGAAAATATAATGTTAGAGAAATATTTAATAAATTTTTCTTTTCTACTTAGTAAATATAATATTTATTTATTTATTGGTGAATAATGTTGTGATTCTAATTTAATAAATAAATTTTCATTATTCACGACCAAATAAATACTGTGGAGGAAAGGAATACTAAGTTTAATAGTCTGGTGAGAAATAATAAATATTGAATGTAGTTTTATTAAATAATATTTAATTTAATTCAAATGTTAAGATCGTGTTAAAAATTATTATTATTATTATTATTATATGATATGGGGTTCTCTAGGGAATAAATAAATAATAGGTCACTCATGAAATTATTTTATTTTAACCCTACCAGAATTTAAACTGAATAATGTTATTTTCTCAAAGAACCAATTGATTTGTTTAGTTGTGCACAACAGATTTATAGAATCATCTAAAGACCTTCTCTAAGAAAACTCCCAAGAACAGAGAGAAATCTTCTTTTACCATTCCCTATCATGTTGAGAGAGATCCAGGAGAATTATTTGGAAGCGGTTCCTGAGGATATCAATGGAAGACAATGTGAGGGATATGATCTTCTGTGCTGGCACAGATAGATTCCTATGGTGATGCATGTAGATTTGTATAACATGTTTGGTTCACCACTAGATGGAATATACTTTGATTCCAATAATGAATTAATGAAAAAAATGAAGATCTGTTGTTAGATCCATCAATGAAGAATGAATTTCATTTATTTTATTATTTATTTACATTAATTGATTATAAATAATGTGTGATGATCCTTTCATGGTTCCAAAATTCTATCCTTTGTCTATATTCTTTGATTCAACTCTGTAGATCATGAGTTTTATCATTCTGTAAATCACGATTTGATCATCATTCATGGAAAAAAGAAATGTTAGGATCGACATATCACACACTTCCGCAGCACCTGGAACCTACAATAATAACTTATTGATGAATACCTAAAGAATCATATATAAATAACATATTATAGGAAACATAAATAGTATATTAGTGGACACATAAATAACATATTATAGTAATTTAAATAAATAACATATGATAAATAACTGATTATGATAATTTAATTAAATAACAGATGATAACTAAAACAATATCATATGCTAAATAACATATAAGTTGTAATTGAAATAAATAATATGCTTATTATTTAATTTTTTATAGATAGAGATTCAAGATGATAAGTTACTAATTATCATAATAAAATTATAATTCCCAATTCATGGCATCATTATTTTATATTAACAATCAGAAAATTAATAAATGGATGTTGTATTAATAAGATGTGATGAAGCTACTGAAACATCAATGTAGAAATAACCAAACTATATAAAATCATTGATGTAGACTAAACCAAACATTGATGTAATCAATGTTCATTGTAATTAAAAGAATAAATTACAGGTAAATTATAATTCACAAATCAGGTCATTGTTTTTTATGATATTTATTTGGAAAATTATAAAATAGAAGTTGTATTAATAAGATGCAAATAATATACTAAAACATTAATGGATACAAAATAAGATTACCATTGAAAATCAATGGCGTATAACCCCTTCAATAAATCTTTCTTCAAGTGATGATGATCTTAAACACTCGTAGTAGAATATGATCATACTTTAATTATTATAATTTGAGAACATCATATTTATCATATTTATGGGAATTGGAGATCATAATTGGGATATCGATTTTCGGTAATCAGATAAAATAGATATATAGTAGTGGAATCAGTAACATGAATTTTAGGCATGATTGATGGTGGCCTATAGGGAGGCACCATAGTGAGGGAGGGGGGATAGGGACTCAACACTGAAGGGAGAAGGATCCTCGAAGGATGGGGTGAGGAGGGGGATTGACAGGGGCTCGACTGTGGGAAAATGAGGGTGATGAGATGGGGGTCGATAACCACGAGAGGATGGCTGTAGGATTGGGGTTCAGTGGATGGTGGAGGCAGGGTTGGGTCGCTACAAGGCTCGAGGAATGACGTGATTGGGGAGTGGGGGAGGGTATTGGTCTCAGTGAGTGGGGGGTGGTCCCGATGAGGGAGGGAGAAATAAGTGTGGGGGGGTCTAAAATCATAGATACCACCATTTAGAGGTCGATAAAAGTTTCAATAGAAACCATAATATAGTCGTCACTTGATTTACATCTGCACAAAATCTAATTTTTCTATTAGTGTCTCAAATATAAAATAGAGAAATGTAATATTTTAATTCAAGCTTCCACTCACTTTCTTGTGATGTAGAAAGTATGAGAACCTCACCGCATTGTGTCCCAAGGATTTTCAGGAAGATGAAGATGAATCATACACAGATTATTCCTCAAAATAAATTTATAAATATATTCCCCCACACATGTGTCTAGGGTGGTAGGGGTGCTAGGATATAGGGAAACAGTCGCAGGGTCAGATCCCTAGACCATTTTTATTATAGCATGAGTATTAATGGAACCCATCTTTAAAATTTATAAATATATGGAATCACTTATATTAATTATTATTGATGGAAAATAGCATGTGCGAACACACACACATGAACATACGCATACACATGAGCTCATAGAGATGCACATACCCACTCAATCAGACATGCACACATGTGCATGTGTGTGAACAAACATATTTATATATATGTGGTTGGGAAAATAAAATTTATTTGTTGCATGAGTTTGTGAGGAAATAAAATAAAATTATATATGCAAGGTAATTAAATTTATTTGTTCAGTAATATATGTGTGTATATATGAATATATTTGTGGGTGTGGAGATATGTGTGTTGTATTTGGTACTAATTTTATCTACCACTTGATAAAAATATTTATCATATTAAAATTATAATATGTCGTAAATAATAATATATACAACTTTTTTCGAATGATATCCACACTACAACAGATCGGTGCAGGGGCAGTGTCGGCCTTTATCAACGCTATGAAAGACGTTCTGATAAAAGGGGGCCTTTATTATTGCTAGGTAAAAGTGCTGATAAACCCTGTCTTTATCAGCGCTCAAAAAAAGCACTGATAATGGTTCGCCGTTTATCAACGCTTTTGTTAGAAATGATATAGGTTTGTAATAAAAATATAATTATTTTTTATAAAATTATTATATTTATATTCAAAAATAATTTTCATTTATATATATTAAATAAAATTTCATGTTTATCATTAATATATATTTTTTAATAATTCAAATGTGTGTGTATATATATAATCTTTTAAAAAAGTTCTTATACTCATATAATTAAATAATTATGTATTTAAATATTTATAATATTATAATAACTTTTATTAAATAATAATTACATTTATTATATTTAAAATTATATATTTATTATTATATATAAATACTTTTTAAATATATATATTTTAATTATAAATGAATATTAGTTTCCAATGAATTTGGTCAATAAACAAGGCGAAGTGAGAGTATAATTGACATGCATATGTTATGTATTCAACACGAATTTTCATTTATACATTACACACTTATGATTCGTTCTTTTTATACCCATGAATCTATTATGTTATCATAAATACTTATAAAAATACAATAAATATGTTTATTATATTTATAACTATAAAATTTTATTTGTATATAAATACTTTTTAAGAATAATTATTTATAATTATAATTATAACTCTATATATTTATATATTTAAATGTTAATAAAATTACAAAAGATACATAGATTATATTTTTTAAATATATATATACAAATATTTATAATTATATACAAATATTTATAAATATGTTAATTTATACTTATAATTATAAATATATATGTAAATTATTATAAAATTATAATAAATATCTTTATTATACTTATAAAGTTATAAAAAGGTATAATTAAATAAATATATTTACAAATACATAAAAATATTTATAATTAAATGTAAATATTTATAAATATAATTCTAAAAAATATACATATCTTTATAAAAATATACATTTATAGAAAATATATTAATTACATATATTTATAAAATTCTAAATATAATAAATATATTTATTATAGTATTCTAATTATTTAAATATGTATATATATTTATATAGTTATAATTATATATATATATATATTATAATTTTATTATTACAAATAATTAAATATTTATTAATAGTTATAATTATAAATAATTATAATTTTATAAAAAATATATTTACTTTACCTATAATTTTATAAATATATATAATTAAATAAATATATTTATAAATATATACAAATATTTCGAAATAAATTTAAATATTTATAATGATAATTATAAATAAATAAATATTTATTTATTTAATTACAAAATTATAATAAATATAATAATTATATAAATTAACAAAATTTTAAATATAAAAAAATATATTTCCTATAATTATTTAATTATTTAAATGTATGTATATATATACAATTATAACTCTAAATAAATCTATATTTTTTATAATTTTTTAATTATAAATAAATAAATATTTCTTTATAAAGAAAAAGATCTAACCAGGTGCAGAAGGTCGAAACAATTTATTAAATTTTAATGAATAAAAGCAAACACAAGAAAAGAAGAAGGATGGTGTTAAACATATAGATAAACCCCCATCTATAAATTGAAAAAACATGTCAAAAGTCACCATAATCATGATCAACATCATGACCGGAATCTCTAACTTCATTAGGTGACTCCCACTATGAATGGGAGTTCCATTGATTCAATATTTGAATATAAATGTACTTAATCTTCTCCTACTATGGGGTGAGATGAGTCCTGGAACATGTACATCAACCACAACCTCTTTCTGCAACCCAGTCCTCTTGACCATGTACTCAGCCATGATTTTAGGATGAAGACACCACCTTCATGTCTTATCTTTTTTCTAAGCCCCTTTGACATCTACCCACCCCAACTCCAAACTGCCTTTTCCAATAGAATATTATAATTAACATTTAGAGTCTCAATGTCCATGGAGAGGACACAAACTTCATTATAGCTGCCAGAAATAGGTATTTCCTGCACCAGATCAGAGGTAGTGTTACTCATCATAATATTCTTAGTTGGAAGAGGGGACAATGTATCCTTACCCTTCCTATTAGAGGCAATAAATTATTTTTGTTTGATCAATTACTTGTCAACTTCAGTTTCTATATCATTTTTAAGCTACTCCAAAACATTAGAATCATTAATAATATCAGAATTCTTGATATCATGCTCTCCCGTGTCATCCTTTGAATGAGGGATAACATAATGTCCCTCTTTATCATCAGGTTCATGAACATTTGGAATCATTATTGGAAACTCCTCCACAAAAATTCCAAACCATGATTCCATCCATAGGGAGTAAGATAATTCCATCACAACATTATATATATTAAAATTAGAAAAGTTACCACTATCCAAACCAGTAGACCCTTAATGAAAAGAAGCCTCTTGAGGAAAACATAATTCATCCTCTAAAGCTATATGAGGAGAACTGCGTACATCCCCCTGCTGAAATAGCTTCATCAAACACCTTCTGAGGATAAACCTTAGACCAAGCCTTCTTATTTAAATTATTTTCATCATGCACATGACCCTAAAATAATGAACAAGAGATAGGTCTTATAAAATTCATAGATTCATTCCCAATTATCTTGGATATTGAGTATAATTTCATTATATTTACGTATTGAATTCGAAGCTCAATCTCATCATATTCAATGGAGAGATAAATTATTTCAACCATTGTAGTACCTAGATCAACATGAACCTGAAATGTTTCTTACTGTCCAAAGAGAGAATGTTCAGTTTGATTATCAACTTTGATGGGAACACAACTGCAAGTGAAATATCATCTAAGATCATCGGATTCTATAGTAGCTAGTTAAGGAAAAAAACATTAACCCATAATTGTGTAGATTAGTTACATACCTCAAATGGGTTGAAGCCTTTATCCCATTCATAAAGGTACAGAACACCATGTTTAAGGGAGATTGGCCAAAATCCCCACACTCTTAATTTCAAATCTTCTAAAGGAAAAAAATGCAAGAAAACCATCTTCCTATTGAGACACATATCCATTTATCAAATCCCCAAATCATTGATAATCGCATGAATAAATCATCAAAATTACAAGGTTTAGAGCCCCTTAGTAAAATCAGTCTTGCAATAATCAATTGATTACATAACTTCAAGCATTCAAAGACTGATCCATAATCAGTTCTCACATGAGCGATGCTCCCCTTTTGATGGATCTCCTGAGCTGCATACCCTTTATAGATCGAAAAAGATATTTTTCCTCCAATATCCAAAATAGAGATAGTAAAATTGATATCATTCCTAGAAGCCCTAAAATTTTTAGATCTAAAAACACCATTCTGATGGCAGTTAAATAATCCCTGAACTAGAGTGGTTTTAGCAAGAGAAGATTCCATATATTGAATAACTAGTGAAAACTATATCATCGTGATGCATTGGAAGATTGTGCACAATAGAGAGTTAGGAATATAATATCCACAATTAGGTGGGATGGATGGTAGTGAGAAAGGATGCTTGAAAATGAGGTAGTCAGACTCCCCATAGAAAGACATGAAGAAAAGCTATGTGGTGGGATATGATCTCTGTAGTGGATGCAACGGTGAAGGGTGGATCACGGCTGGGTGTGCCTTCACATCGCTTTGATTATGATTTGGTTATTCTGGTGGATTCATCTATGTCTGACATAAGATAGATGTTGAAGGGTTCACATCACAGTTAAGATTTGGTTTCAGATTTGTTCTTCTGGTGGAGTCGTCGAAGTCGGACGACAGACCATGGCTGATGGTTTCACATCATGTTTCATATCTGGTTTCAAATATGTATCATCTGGTGGAGATTTTGAAGTTTGTTGGGGGACTACAATAGGTCCTGCATACTTCAGATCTGATTTCAAATCTGGTGTTTTCCTTCAAAACCATTGAAGTCTATTCAAGGATTGTTATTGGGTGTTCTTCTAGAAGAGACGTCCTTGTATGTTCCCGCAGACCATATGGGAGCTGTATATGGACTAGATGGTGAAGGTCCTCTGGAAGATTACCCCATTTTAGATAACTATGGGCTTCTAATCGATGACTAGATGAGGGGCTTGATCCGAGACCTGGGTGTGAATTTACAAGGGGCTGGTTTTTTGAAGGCAAATGGTCCCAGTCATGTTTCTTTTGTTGATACATTGAAGTCGAATCAGGTTTTCACTTATTTGATGAATTCTACTTCCAGGGTCATGAAAAATTAGTTTTATGAAATTGTTGAAGACAATAAATAATTTATTATAGAAATACTTGATACGTTTAAGTACTATATTGTTTCATGATTTACTTTTCATTGTTAGGGTCATTAATGGAAAATCGATGGGCTGAAGAAGTGGATTCTTCAAATATGGGGCTTCTGGGGATGGAGGATCACCTCATTATATAAGGATTTTTTTCATATAATGTTCCCTTATGATGAACTAAAATAATTAGCATGAGGATTAGGCATTATTAATATTAATCCTATAATCTTATGGATCCAATATTAGGATCCCTTCTTCAGTCCTTCTGCGATGAAGAACCCCATCACCCAGAGTTTGATATGAATTATCGATCTACCGTGGTTTCTTTGGAACACTGAGTTGTTGTGGGATATTTCCTCTACTATTGGGGATACAATCCAATTTGACCAAGAAATAGAGATTCTAGACATTGGGAATTTTTTTAACTAGTTGTGGATGTTTATTTAAATTCTACTCTTATGGAGTCAGTTCTGTTACTTCTTACAGATCAACGGTTGGAACTATTAATGGAGTATGAGAATAATCCATCATTTTTTAAGATATGTGGGAATATAGGGAACTTGGAATCTGAATTCTAGAAGAAAATATTTTTATACAACTATAAGAAGAATGGTAACTCTATGGTAAATTAAAAATTTATTATTCCCTTGGATGAGAACATCAATGATGGAGAAGGATTGAATCCAACGATAGAGTTGTATTCTAGTTGCGTAATGGATTGTGAATCTAATCCATGAAAGAAACACACATTTGAACTAATAATCAGTAGAAGGATGTACTTGATGAAGTTATTTTGACATAGGATGACACACATGGTGGTGTTGAGATGAACTTCCATAGGGATACCCCAATAAAAAGTTCCAGGAAGAATATTCTTTGGTCATATATTGTTTTCAAAGGTACTCTTTCTCATGATGAAGGCTAGAAAGATGTGGCTACAGCCTCAAGAAGAAAATGAAAACATAACCTAGAGCATGTTGGGATCCTCAGGTTTCTCATTGTGACCACATAGGGAAGGTGGAAACTAAGTGGGATTCCATTGTGGAACATCCAATTGGAAAGAATAGTGTCAAAATGAAAATTGATACTAATTTGGGTAGGGATTATTTTGAAGGGTCTTGGTAGTAGCCCATGTTTTTGAAACGAGGCCGTGATCAGAAATCTCTCGGTGAGGGATGTAGTCGTGATGATGCAACATAGGGGAACAGTCATGCTACAAACCAAAACACTATGGATCAAAAAAATCAGAAGGAGAAGTATTTTGTGCTATTTAATAAGCGTAATTCATAGTCATAATGGGAATGTTCAGATGAGACCTCTACCAATGATTATGGGTATATATAATTCATTTTGTAGTTTTCTATTATGGATGAGGGAATGTCTCTATTTTACCCTATCCTTATTTTTTTCCATTGTCATCTTTATTTTCTAATAAAGCTTTTAGAATCAGGCTTCCTATCTCTTAAATATTTTTTGTAAATATAGTTATTTTAGTTTTATAATTATTTAAACAAATAAAAATTTATTTTTTATAGTTATAATTATAAATAAATATTTATATATTTATAATTATTTTTTAGAAATATTTTTATTATATATAATTATAAATATAATATATATATTTATTATAATTTTAAAATTATAATGAAATAAATATTTATTTAATATATTTATAATTTTATAAATATATTTATTATGTAAATATATTTAATATATATAAATATAAACATTTATCTATAGTTATATTTGTTAATAAATTAATAAATATTATATATATATATATATAATTTTATAAATATAAATAACTTATTAATATTATATATTTATGAGAAGTTTTTTAGCATTGATAAAGATAATCTTTTATCAGCACTAAAGAGAATTAATAAAATGTGCTTTATCGACACTATAATATTATCCCTGATAAAGACAACATTTATCTAGTGCTTTCTGTTTTAGGACTCATAAAACATACATTTATCAGCACCTTTTAGAAACTGGTGATAAACGTCTTCCTCGATGTTATAAAAATGAACCCAATAGAGACTTATCTCTCATGACTTCAGGCTTTCACAAAATTGTCTACATATCCTGTCGTCGTCTCTCCCTGCCTCTCCACCTTCTCTCCCTGCCTCACTGACCTCATTCTCCTCCACCATCACCATTCCACCCTACCTTGCCACCGACTCTCCCACCACCATCACTCATTGCACTGTTGTTGTCCCTCCTTGTTGGGTCGCCCCCGACCAATGTCACATAGTGTCGTCATCACTCCCAACTATCATCGCACCTTGAAAGGTAATATTATTTGAGAACGTGGAAGGTTATTGGTGTGGAACTATATATGTACATTGAATATACATTAGGATGTATGAAAAAAATTGTTCTTGGTCAAATTTTCGTGGTACTTCACGATTTTGGTTTGGGAATTTGGAAAGTGTAGATTTTATGTATGGTTCTACTCTTTCAGGATGTATTTTACCATGATCGCATGTGGGACACTAAAAAGTTATAGTTAAAGGGCTTCTCATAGCTAGTTCCATTGATCATGTGGTAGGTAATATGGTTGTGATCTACTATGGTCATGCATAATGCATGTATAGTTCATCTTGGATATGTAGTGGCTCTATGTACGAGATCTAGCCTTCAACTAAGAAAATTGTGGATGAAAAGGAGTTACCAATCTGGTTTAGTTAGATTGTATCTTTAATCATGGAAATTAATTGATATATCCAAGGAAATGGTGATTTATAGTTGGTTAAATAAGGATATCTCCATTGTAGGTATATAAGGTTTCTGGATTTGTTTATTTTGAGAACTGGTGCTACAAGTGCTAGATGGTGCCACTATCTAGATCATGTCTCACTTCTCACGGTATATGTGAGATCTAGGTTACTCCACTATGGTTAGAACTACTAGTTATTTTATAACTTTTAATGAATGGACCAATGAGGTTTAACATCATTAAATATCAATAGGGTTGTTTCTTTTGGATTTAATTTTGTAAAAGAACTATAACTTTGTGCTTTTATAAAATCTATAATTGTGAGAGGACTACCACTTCATTATTTTTATTTTGAATTTTGTAATTTATTTCAATGTAATATATTGAACTTTTATCTATCTTTCTACTACATACACCTATATTTGGTCAAAAGTTCAACATGATGAGATAATGATTTAAATGATTTCATTTTTCTCAAGTGTTAAATGTTGTAATGGCCCTGTGCATCATAGATTTTTAAAATCTACATTATTAATTGTAATTAATGTGGGTTATTAAGTTTAAATGTGTGTTGGTGTGACCATTATATAGTATAATTTATTTTTAAATTTCCAATCTGAACTTTAATTGTTAATAAATATGTTATGCTCGGTTTAAAAATCTTAGATTCTTTTAGAAAACTTTATATGAAAAACGTAAAAGCCATATTAAACAAGATACTAGATGGATCTTGATCTTCATGATGTAAAACAATATGGTATGGTTGCGTCTATAAATAAAGGCAGGTGTATTTGTATTAATATATTTCAAGATATGTTTTATATTAATTAGTTTCAAGCAATGTGAGATAAGAATAACTATGAGAATATATATTTTATTGATGTTAATTTTAATGAAATTGCATCAAATCTTATGACATTAGTAAACCATACATACATGAAATTTTCCCTCTACATATCTATTTTATGATTAATGTTTCATTTTTCGATTATATAATTAACATTTAATTACGAAAATTATTTTAAGGTTAGATATATAGTAGAACTTCCCCAATCCTCTTCCAAGTATCTAGCTTTTGGTTTTTAATCTAAATTATATCCATATTACTTCTCCCATAACCCGTATACCCATAATTTGGATCTCAATAGTGGGAAAGTGTTTCTAGGGCTATGTTTTAAATTTGAACCATAAATAAGATTCAATTATTCTATGGAAATATTGGTAAGGTCATTGTTTACCATAAAAAATAATATTTTTATGTTTTAAAGTATTTCCATAAATTTCTCTCTAGCAGTTTCCAATAACTTTATTCATCTATGGTTTCTTTGAAAAAAAATTTAATGATATTTGATTAAAATCTAATGTTCATGGATTGAAAAGTAATTTTTAATGATCATTATGATAAAAAATTTAACATTATAAATATTCTTTTCAAATTATGATAGTTCGGTTGTCTGGCCACAAATTGATACTTGTTTGCCATATCTCTTTTGAGAATTTACTGGGGTTTTAATTTCAAATGCGTTTTTAGGGAGAATTATTTTACATTCACTTTTTTATAATGAAATTGTAAATAATTGAATATTTTTATGAATATTTAAGTGTTTGGTGTAAAATTGATTAATTTTTATTTTATTAATCTTCCTGTACTTTGAGAACAAATATTTTTATGTACTATTACTTTAACATTTTGATTAACTTTTTATATTACTCTTAATAAATTCCATGGATCACCCTCTTTATAAATGAATTATGTTCCATTTAAGAATATACTTTGATTAAATGTTATGTGTGCTTCTCATTCCTTGCTACATCATCTTATTTTTACTAGCCTTCTTATATACCATATTCCCTTTCTTTTTCATTATCCTTCATATTCTATTTATCATTAAATTATTGTTGTTTTGAAATTGTTTCCTTATTATACTTATGACTATATGAGTGCTAAGGGAAAATGGTGTTTTCCAAGGGGTTTTATCCCTTTTCATGGAATGATATTCGATGAAAAGCTTTTGATAAAATTCATAAATGGACCATTTAAATGATTTTTTTATTTTAAAATTAGTGGTAATCACCTACATGATGTTTTAAAAATTAATCTTCTTTTAATTGGATTTCAAAACATGAGTTTGGGTGATATTAAAGTGTTAAAAATATTAGAAAACATGGTTTTTATTTTTATAGGTTTCGGATTGATCTGGCATGTTCTGGTTCCTTTGGATCTTTTGAGGGAGATATATAGTTGGATGATGACCCTAGTTTAACACATTTCCTGTATTTATTTTGTAAAATATTAATATTACAATATCAAATAGGATGGATATGAATAAATAATGGATGGATTCCAATCAACTGAAAAAGGGGTATGAAGATGGAGTGAAAGTGTTCATCAAGTTTGTAAAAGATCATTCTTATTATGTCACGAACCGTCCTCAGGGCCCGTGCCGTGACTACCCCAAGCCTGCCTCCCATAGGCCAGGGGCTGGCGACTAGAACCAAAGGCGTAAATCCAGAAAAAAGTGAAGGCAATGCCTTTATAAAGTAAACAAACACCATAGAGTAAACCAGCAGAAGTAAAAACTAAGTAAAACTGGGTACAAAAGTATTAGAGGAAAGTAAATGGGCCAGAATACAAACTCAAACTGAAAGTAAAGTACAACTAGAAAGAAAGTACAACAAGTGAATGTAAAGAAGCAACGTCGAGTTGTCCACTGGAAGTCCCTCCTAAAGGGTGGGTACAGATAGCCACCTCAGCTCCTCAGGTCCAGTCGTCCGCTCCGTGTACGTCCTGCCCAGTGGTCCACCTCCAGGTACCGACTGCTCCACTAGCCACAACCACGATCAGTGTTGTCCGTCGTCTGTATTCAACACAATGTATTGCGGGCATAGCCCGTGCAGGGGTGAGTATATTCTACTTAGTAGGGACCCTGAGACCCCCGAAGGTCTCCCAGAATCCACAAAGGATAATCCACAAAGGAAATATATAATCATGAAGTAACAACCAACACTACTTAGGTATATTCCCATACATATACTTAAGTCATCAATTCCAATTCGGCACCAACATCCAAGCCCAAGTTCGATCACGTCCACATAGGATAGTAAAAATCAATCCACACAGTAAAGCACAATACAATCCACATAGGAAAACAAGTCAATCATATCGAAGATAATGATTGAAAGTCAAGACTCAGCTCACACAGGTATACTTCTTCATAAGGTGATAGAGATGATCAGATATAGCCACTGATTCATCTAAGCTGGGACCCAAAAAGAATACTAGACCAGTTAAGCTATCAGACCCACATAGGATACATACCAGCTACTCTGCCAGACCCATGTAGGATTACAAGAATAGATCCAGACACTGCCAGACCCACGTAGGATACAAGAACAATAGTCATTTCCATCGAACCCACAGAGGATTTCAGTATGGTCTTCATCGCTACCGAACCCACAGAGGATTTCAGTGCAGTATTCATTGCCATTGAACCCATGAAAGATTTCAGTACGGTCTTCATCACTGCCGAACCCACATAGGATTTCAGTGCAGTCTTCATCACCGTCGAACCCATGGATGATTTCAGTACGGTCTTCATCGCTGCCGAACCCACATAGGATTTTAGTGCATTCATCATCACCATCAAACCCATGGAGGATTTCAGTACGGTCTTCATCGCTACCGAACCCACATAGGATTTTAGTGCAGTCATAGCCGTAGCCAGCTCTAGGGTTCCCGCACACAACATGCTCGATTCCGGGAGGGTCCGCTCCATGTGCCATGGGGGTTGGTACATGAACTGACACTTAGCCCAGAGTTGATGTATCTCAATGTTCCGTCTCGACAAGAGGAACTCAACCTAATAGACGGCGCATCAATCGGGCGCTTGGTCTGAGAGTTATTGGCTTTTTCGTTCCAGGGGCCTGGTTTGTTTTTAAATCAAAACCAACCCGACCGCACTCCAACTGCATCCAAACCTCCATAGAAGTAATCCAAAAGGTCCATATCACTAAGAGGAATCCATCAAAGTTGATGGCACGTCCATCTGGACGTCCGGAGCTCAAGTTCTAAGTATTTCCACTCCGAGGGCTCGGTTGGTTTCGTGTTCGAACCAACCTGGTTGTACCCAATGTTCTCAGAAACCTTGAGTGTAATATACCGAAATGACCGTCTCAATCCAAGGATCTCTAAGCAACTGATAGAGGATCAATCAAAAGCCTATAGCCCATGTTATGAGCAAAAGACCGAAAGTGGTCCGAAAGTGGGGGGTCTGGGCCCAGTCCGACCCAGCCCAACCCCCCTCCCCCCGGGTCGGCCTGAACCGGGTCAACCCGACCCAGTTCTGGGTCCGGACCATTAGGCCATGACCCGGCCTGGTGGGCGCGGCCTGGCCCAGCCTGGGCGGCCGGTGGCCTGGCGCGCTCGCGCAACCCACGTGGCCAGCTCGACAAGCGCCGAGCTGAGTGGAACGGGGGGGGGGGGGGGGGGTGCCCCCCTGATAAACAAATAGCGGCCCCCACGTGGGGGGCGATCCTTCGTCCAGCCGGGGGTTATGATCCCCGGTTTCTTGGAAGCCTGCCAGCCCAGTCCTGCCGGCTGGTGCTACTGCCGTGGGACCGTTGGGGTCCCGCCCCTCCGAGGTTCCAGCAGCCGGTGGTTCGGACTGCCCCGCCTTGCACCGCTGCGGCTTCGAGTCACGGCCTTGTCCGACCGGCGTGGCGCGATGGCGCCGCATCCCTCCACTGTTGTACCGCTCCAGCCGTGGTGTCTTTGTGGTTCTCTGGCGCGGCGCGATGGCGCTGCGCCCCTTCACTGCGGCCTGACTCCGGCCGCAGGTTTGATTGGCCTCAACGGCGCTGCGCATCTTCACCACATTTCCCCATGTTTCAGCGCGGTGCCATTGCACCATGCCTCCTTCTTTCGAACCACAAAAAACACAATCATCAAAGGGGGAGGAGGGTCGGTCGTGTTCGTGCGGTCCGATCTCCTCCCGTTATTATGATAACAGGCGGCTCAAAAATAAAAGATGATGAATAGAAAAGGAAAATTCATGGGCAAAAATAAATAACCCCTACCTCAAGCGTTGTTGAATGAAGGTTCGTCATAGGGAAGGGATGTCGCGGAAGACGACGTCGTGGAAGGAGGATCGTCGGCGTCGCGGTTCACAGTTTTGCATCATTGATCTCCAAGGATTTGACGTCCTTCTTCTTCCTTCATCGGAGGCTAGCGTTCTTCGTCGGAGACGGTGCGTTCTTCACATTCTTCGAGGATAAAGGTGAGGAATCCAAGACTTGAGCTCTCCTCTTTAAATCCTTCTCGTACAAGGAAAATAACTTTATAAAATAAGGCTTTGCCTTATTTTATTTATCTTGCCAACTATTTTTGAAATTCAAAAACAGATCACGATTTAATTAGCGGGCATTGGCCAAATAATGAGGCGTTTAATAATCCAATTAAATGTGAGAGTTGACTTGGAATTTAAGAGGGGGGTGCGGGTGAGTTACCATATTAAATTCATGTGGGAGGTAAAAAGGAAATAAAGGGGCCAGGATCATGTCGGTCCCACTTCCCTAATATCCTACCTAGGGTAGTTAGGAACTAGTGGGTCCCACCCCAACCTCCAAGCATAGGTTTAAGATACCTTAAATAAAAAAAATTGGTTGCACAACTTTTATTTTTATTCTTTAGTTAACCCAATTAATTAATAACCTCACCCGCGCAAACGCAACTCCAGAAAAGGTCCTCCGAAGCAATTACCAGCACTATGCTTCCATCCGTGCCCTCAGATTTCGATTTTGAGCACCGGTTCAAATGTTAAGAAAACCCGCTCGTTCGTTTGCTGAACGTACCCGAGCTAAACTTCTAAAATTGATTCCTGGCACACTAAGCCTAAGAATTAGGTGCCGTCAGAAACAATGTTCATGTAAAATCCCAAAGAAAATTAAAAAAATCCCTTGAATTTTATGGGAATTTACATTAATCTCACCTCAGAGCTTTACGTCCTCGTAAAGATACATCATAATCTAGGGGAACAAATGTGGGTATTGTGCATGCATCTGAGCCTCCCACTCCCAAGTGCCCTCCTGGAGGTTCTCACGCTGCCATCTGATGCGCACTAGAGGAATCGACCGACCACGTAGGACCCGCTCCTGTCGATCCTTGATCTCCAACGGGACCTCTGCAAAAGTCGCCCCATCGTCAATGTCCATCTCCCCATGGTCGATGATATGTGTCGGGTCATGCACGTATCTACTCAGCTGATATACATGGAAGATGTCGTGCACATGGTGAAACTGAGGAGGTAGATCCAGGTGATAAGCCACCTTTCCTATCCTGCTGAGGACCTGGAATGGTCTGATGAAGCACAAGGATAACTTGTCTCCTCGTCCAAATACTTGTAATCCACGTCGAGGTGACATCCGCAAGAAGACGTGGTCACCATCCTCGAAATCCAGTGGCCTCTGCCTCCTGTCAGCATAAGACTTCTGCCGACTCTGAGCTGTCCTCATCTGCTCCTGGATGACCTGGACCTTCTCTCTCATGGCCTGGACCATCTCTGGTCCCACTAGTGCTGACTCCCCAGGGTCTGTCCAGCACAGAGGTGATCTGCATGGTCGGCCGTACAATGCCTCGTATGGTGCTATCCCAAAGGTGGAGTGGTAGCGGTTGTTGTACGTGAACTCCAACAAGGGTAGGTGGTCCTCCTAGCTACGACCAAAGTCAAGGAAACATGCATAGAGCATGTCCTTGAGAGTCTGAATGGTCCTCTCCTTATGACCATCCGTCTGAGGGTGAAAGGTGGTGCTCAGACGTAGTTGCATCCCGAATGCCTCCTACAACCCCTTCCAAAGCTGATAAGTAAAGAGAGCATCTCAATCGGAGATGATAGATGATGGAACACCATGAAGCTGTACAATCTCCTGAATGTAGAGATGTCCCAAGCTCTCTACTGAGCCCTGCTCTTTGATGGGTAAGAAGTGAGCCGACTTGGTGAGTCGGTCGACAATCACCCAAATGGATTCGTGACCTATTGATGTGCGTGGAAGTCCAGTCACAAAATCCATAGATATCCCATCCCACTTCCACTCTGGGACCTCCAAGGGCTGTACCAAGCCTGCTGGTACCTGGTGCTCCGCCTTCACCTGCTGACAAGTGAGGCATCGAGAAATGAACTCATCTACAGTCTTCTTCATACCCGGCCACCGGTGCTGTCGTCTGAGATCCTGGTAGATCTTCTCCACTCCTAGATGTACTGCTAAAAAGGATGTGTGAAACTCTCTCAGCACCTCCTCCTATAAAGAAACTGGTACCATGGTACCTCCTCTGAAAAGTACATCGTGCTCTCCTCCAATAGAGAATCCATCAGGTGTTTGTCCTAAGGATATCTGCACACGCTGTGTCTCACAGTTAGCGTCCCCACGTTGTGCCTCTCTGACCCACTGTAGTAGTGTTGGAGTGACTGTGAGTGACTGAAGAAAGGATGCTCCATCTCTATCCACGAAGGATATCTGCAAAGTGGCTAGCTGCTCCGTCGCCTCCCCGCGTATCTGAATGCCTGTCCTCCTACTGAGAGCATCGGCTACTACGTCCCCCTTTCCAACAGTATAGACTATCTAAAATTCATAGGCCTATAGGAACTCGATCCATCACCGCTGTCTCAGATTCAGGTCCTTCTGTGAGAAGATGTACCTGAGACTCTGGTGGTTAGAGTAGACTGTAAATCGCTTTCCCATCAGATAGTGTCGCCACATCTTCAGAGATAATACCACTACTGCTAACTCCAGGTCATGGGTAGCGTAGTTCTTCTCATGCTGCCTCAACTGACGTGATCAATTGGTTATCACTACCCATTCTGCATCAGGACACATCCGAGTCCGGTACCTGATGCATCGTAGTAGACTACGTACCCTACTCTCTCCTTCAGTAGCCTCAAGATAGGCACGCTGGTCAATCTTTGTCTCATCTCTTGGAAGCTCTGCTGAAATCTATCTTACCACACAAAGTGTTTCCCCTTCTTCATCAAATATGAGAGTAGTGTCACAACTCTGGAAAATTCTGGCACAAATCTACAGTAGTACCCAGCTATCCCCAAGAAACTCCACACCTCTGTCACGCTCCTGGGTGGCTCCCAGGCTAGCAATACCTCGATCTTCGCAGGATCCATTACAACTCCCACCTCAGAGATGACGTGTCCCAGGAAGTGGACCTCACGTAACCAGAACTGACACTTAGAGAGTTTTCCATAAAGATGATGCTCTCAGAGTGTGTCTAGTACAACCAACAAGTAGTAGGTGTTATCCTCATCAATGGTCGAGTATATCAATATGTCATCGATGAAGACCATGACAAATCGATCGAGGTATGGCTGAAAGATCTTGTTCATCAGACTCATCAACACTACTGGAGCATTGCTTACGCTGAAAGGCATAACCAAGAACTCATAGTGTCCATACTGACATCTGAAGGCCGTCTTCTGCACGTCCTCATATCGAACTCTGAGCTGATGATAGCCTGATCTAAGGACTATCTTTGAGAACCACCGTGCTCCCTTGAGATGATCGAAGAGGTCGTCAATCCTCGGTAGTGGATACTTGTTCCTCACAGTCACCTGGTTCAGGCGACGATATTCAACACAAAGTCGCAAGCTCCCGTCCGCCTTCATGGAGAACATTATCGGGGAAGCCTGGGGTGAAACACTGGGTCGGATGAATCCCTTGCCCTGTAAGTCCTCCAACTATACTCGTAGCTCTCGAAGCTCAGCAGGCGCCATCCGATATGCTGGAGTGGATATCGAGGTTGTCCTGGGGTACAGGTCAATATAGATGTCTACCTATCTACGAGGAGGTAGTCCTGGGACGTCATTAGGGAAAACGTCTGCATACTGATCCACCACTACATGAAAACTCAGACTCTTCACGTCAACTGCTCCTTGGATGAGGCTATCCAACTAGTGGGTGATGGGATTTCCTCTCCTCTGTGTGAGTCCATCCTACACTGCAAAGGCTCCCTTCTCACCGGTGAAGGTAAACCTGCTCCCATCGGTGCGTACACACCACACCTTGTGCCTAATACAGTCAATCTGAGCATGGACTATAGATAACCAATCCATGACCAATATGATGTCGTAAGGTCTCGACGCCGCTACAAAAAGATCCCAGCCGAAGCTCTCGCCTCCTAGAGTATGCTCACACTGCTGGCACCAGTGCGTAATCATTGAGCCTGCTCCTGTAAGAGTCTCTAGCCGTAAGGATCGAGCCAATGGCTCTGTTGGAATCTCCAAGATCCGAACAAGGGCAGCTGAAATAATAGAATAACTCGCTCCTATGTCTATAAAAATTGTAGCAAGGGTGGATTAGGCACATATCGTACCTTGAATCATCTCTGGCACGCCGTGGTCGTAGGCCTCTGCTGCCTGAAGCTGAGCCTATCTCTGCCCGCCAGCTCCCTGTAGTCGGGGTGGACCTCCTGGTGGTGGTGGTGGTAAAGCCTCAAAGTGTCTCCCACCACCTACTACTCAGCCAGCTCCCCTGCCTCGTCCACCTGCTCTCAGCGGACCGCAACGGTCGACCCTGTGCCTCTGCCTGGGTGGCCCCTCAACCGTCTGCTGCTCCTCTGTGCGGCGGGTCAGGCAGTCACGAGCCATGTAGCCCTGCCCGCTGCACGCATAGCACTACCTGCTCCTCGGAAGGCTGGATTTGTGCCCTATGCCCCGAACCTCTGAGCCAGTGTCCTGAGGTCGTCTTCCTGATGGTCCGGTCTGGCTAGTCCCCTGTGACATCCGTCGACTGCCAGTTGCAGATGATTCTACTACATGCCACCCTATGGTAGGTCTCGCTGCTGGCATAGGCTCAGAAATAAATCTCTATATGAGAAGAGCTCACTCTAGTACTCCTGCCTTTGTTGGAATGTTGAGGGAGATCATCGACGCCCTGATCTCATGCTTCAATCCTTGCTCGAAGGTCCAGGCCCAGAAGAATGGGTCTCGTACCATATTCGTTGAATAGCATGATAGATCGGTAAATCCTGCCGAGTACTGGGCGACCATCATACTGCCCTCCCACAGCTGTAGAAGCACATGGATGCGCACGGCACGAAGGGTGGCTAGGACTAACTCTGAGCGAAAGAGGCTCTTGAAGTCTGTCCAGAGGAGAGATGCCTCGTCGTGCACCTAGAGCATCAAGATCCACCATCTGCCTACTACCACGTGCAGGAGGCTCGCTGCGAGGATCACCATGAGGTCAGCTGGTGTCCCCAATAACCAGAAAACTCGAACAACTCCCTCCTGCCAATCCTCGGCTGCCTGAGGGTCCATCTCCCTGTGGAACCTGGGCAGTCTCTGAAGCTGAAACTCATGTAGTGCACTAAGGCAACGTGTACTCTTAGCAGCTGGGGTGGTAGCATCGGTAGCTCGACAGGTAGTGGTACCATCGGTGCCTCTGCTGAAAACGGGCCCTACACTGAGGCCTCGTCACTCGGTGGGATTTCGTCTTGCACAAAGCTCAGAACCCTAGATGGCTGTCATCGTGGGGCCATCCGAAAAAAAAACAAGTGCGCCACGGCCAAAACAGTATACCTGGTGAGCTGACACAAAGTAATCACAAAGAAAACTTTTGAAACACACATGCAATCAATGTTTTCATGAATTATGTCAGAAATCAGAATTTAGGGTCCTAGTGTACGGATACATCAGCCACCGCACCAACACTGGACTCCCTGGACTGATAACCACACTCAATACCCTAAACAATATTACATCACAAAGAAGAAAGATCAGAGTCCTGAGTTCTGCGGTAGAACTGAACTCCTCTGATACCAATTTGTCATGACCCGTCCTCGAGGCCAATGCTGTGACTACCCCAAGCCCACCTCCCATAGGCCAGGGGATGGAGACTAGCACCAAAGGCGTAAATCCAGAAAAAAGGGAAGGAATTTCCGTTATAAAGTAAACAAACACCATAGAGTGATCTAGAAGAAGTAAACACTAAGTAAAACTGGGTACAAAAGTAAGTGAGGAAAGTAAATGGGCCAGAATACAAACCCAATCTGAAAGTAAAGTACAACTGGAAAGAATTTAAAGCAACTGAAAGTAAAGCAGCAATGTCAAGTTGTCCACTGGAAGTCCCACCTGAAGGGTGGGTATAGATAGCCACCTCAGCTCTTCGGGTCCAGCCGTCCGCTCCATGTACGTCCCGCCCAGTGGTATATCTTCAGGTACTGACTCCTCCACTAGCCTCAACCATGATCACTATTTTCCATCGTCTTCATCCAACACAACGTTGTGCGGTGATAGCCCTTGTAGGGGTGAGTATATGCTACTCAGTAGGGACCCCGAGACCCCCGAAGGTCTCCCAGAATCCACAAAGGATAATCCACAAAGGAAAGATACAATCACAAAGTAACAACCAACACTACTTAGGTATATGCCCATACATATAACTAAGTCATCAATTCCAACTTGGCTCCAACATCTGAGCCCAAGTTCGATCATGTCCACACAGGATAGTACAACCCAATCCACACAGGAATGCACAACACAATCCACATAGGAAAACAAGTCAATCATATTGAAGATAATGATTGAAAGTCAAGACTCGTCTCACACAGATATACTTCTTCATAAGGTGAGAGAGATGATCAGATAGAGCCACTGATTCATCTAAACTGGGACCCACATAGGATACTAAACTAGCTAAGTTGTCGGACCCACATAGGATACAGACCAGCTACTCTGCCAGACCCACGTAGGATAACAAGAACAGAGTCAGACACTGCCAGACCCACGTAGGATAAAAGAACAGTAGTCATTGTCGTCGAACCCACGAAGTATTTCAGTATGGTCTTCATCGCTGCCATACCGACAGAGGATTTCAGTGCAGTCTTCATTGCCGTCAAACCCACGAAGGATTTCAGTACGGTCTTCATCACTGCCGAACCCACATAAGATTTCAGTGCAGTCTTCATCACCATTGAAACCACAGAAGATTTCAGTACATTCCTCATCGTTGTTGAACCCACATAGGATTTCACTGCATTCTTCATCACCGTCGAACCCACGGAGGATTTCAGTATGGTCTTCATCGCTGCCGAACCCACATAGGATTTCAGTGCAGTCGTCGCAGTCGCAGTCGCAGCCAGCTCTAGGGTTCCCGCACACAGCATTCTCGATTCTGGGAGGGTCTGATCCATGAGCCATGGGGGTCGATACATCAACTAACACTTAGTCCAGAGTTTATGTATCTCAAAGTTCTGTCTTGAAAAGAGGAACTCAACGTGACAGACGACGCGTCAATCGGATACCCTGTCTGAGAGTTATTGGCTTTTTTGTTCCAGGTTCTCGGTTGGTTTTTAAGTCAAAACCTACCTGACCGCACTCCAACTACATCCAAACCTCAAGAGGTGTAAGACAAAAGGTCTGTCTCACTAAGAGGAATCCAAAAAAGTCGATGTCATGTCAATCAGACATCTGGAGCTCAAGTTATAAGTGTTTCCGCTCCGAGGGCTCGGTTGGTTTCGTGTTTGAACCAAACCGGATGTATCAAAATTTTTCCTAAACCTGGAGTGTAATATACCAAAACTACCACCTCGATCCAATTATTTCTATGCAACCGATGGTGTGTCGATCGGAGGTCAGTAGCCCAAGTTATGACCAAATGACCGAAAGTGGTCCGAAAGTGGGGGGTCTGGGCCCGGTCCGACCCAGCCCAACCCCCGCTGGGTCAGCCCGAACCGGGCCAACCCGACCCGGGTATGGGGCCAGCCCATTTGGGCGGAACCTGGCCTGGTGGGCATGGCCCGGCCCAGCCTAGGTGGCCGGGGGCCTGGCGCGCTCGCGCGGCCCGTGTGGCCAGCTCGGCCAGCGCCAGGCTGAGTGGAACAGGGGGAGCGCTGCCCCCCTGATTGGCAAACGCAACCCCCACGTTGGGGGGGGGGGGGGGCTCCTTCGACCAGGCGGGGGTTCCGACCCCCAGTTTCTTGGAAGCCGGCCGGCCTGGTCTGGCCGGCCAGTGCTGCTGCCGTGGGACCACCGGGGTCCCGCCCCTCCGAGGTGATGGCAGCTGGCGGTTCTGGCTGCCCCGCCTTGCACCGCTGCGGCTTCGAGCCGCAGCCTTGTCCGACCGGTGCGGCGCGACGGTGCTGTGCCCTTGCACCACGGCCCCGCTCCGGTCGTGGTATCTTCGTGGTTCTCTGGTGCGGTGCGAAAGCGCCACGCCCCTTCTCTACGGCCCGACTCCAGCCGCAGGTTTGTTTGACCTCAACGGCGCGGCGTGATAGCACCGCGCATCTTCGCCACATTTCCCCATGTTTCTGCGCGGTGTCGTTGCACTGCACCGCCTTCTTTCAAACCGCAACAAATAAAATCATCAAAGGGGGAGGAGGGTCGTCCGTGTTCATGCGGTCCAACCTCATCCCGTTATTACGATAACAGGTGGTCCAAAAATAAAAGACGATCAATGGAAAAGGAAAAATTCATGGGTAAAAACAAATAACCCCTACATCAAGCATTGTTGAATGAAGTTTCGTCGCGGGGAGGGGATGTCGCGGAAGAAGGCATCACGGGTGGAGGATTGTAGGCATCACGGTGCACGGCGTCGCGTCGTCGATCTCCAAGGATTCAGCGTCCTTCATCGTCCTTCTTCGGAGGCTGGCATTCTTCATCGGCGATCGTGCGTTCTTCACATTCTTCGAGGATGAAGATGAGGATTCCAAGACTTGAGCTCTCCTATTCATATTCATCTCGCATAACAAAAAAAACTTAATAAAATAAGGCTTTTCCTTATTTTATTTTTCATGCCAACTGTTTTTGAAATTCAAAAACAGATTACGATTTAATTATCGAGCATTGACCAAATAATGAGGTGTTTAATAATCCAATTAAACGCGAGAGTTGACTTGGTATTTAAGAGGGGGGTGCGGGTGAGTTACCATATTAAATGCACATGGGAGGTAAAAAGGAAGTAAAGGGGTGGGGCTCGTGTGGGCCCCACTTCACTAATATCCTACCAAGGGTAGTTAGGAAGTACTGGGTACCACCCCAACCTTCAAGTGTAGGTTTAAGCTACCTTAAATAAAACAAATTGGTTGCACAAATTTTATTTTTATTCTTTAGTTAACCCAATTAATTAATAACCTCACCGGAGCAAACACAACTCCGGAAAAGGTGCTCTTAAGAAATTACCGGCACTGCGGTTCCATTGGTGCCCTCATATTTCGATTCTGAGCACTGGTTCAAAAGTTAGGAAAACCCGCTTGTTCGTTTACTAAACGTACCCGAGCTAAACTTCGAAAATTGATTTCAGGAACACAGGTGTAAATCCTGACAAAAAGGGGAAGGCATTACCTTTATAAAGTAACAAACACCACCAATAAGCTAGCAGAAGTAAACACTAAATATAACTGTGTACAAAAGTAAGTGCAAAAATTAAATGGGCCAGAATACAAACCCAAACTGAAAGTAAAGTACAACTGGAAAGAAAGTATTGAAACTGAAAGTAAAGAAGCAACGTCAATTCATCCACTGAAAGTCCCACCTGAAGGGTGGGTACAGATAGCCACCTCATCTCCACGGGTCCAGTCATCCGCTCCGTGTACGTCCCGCCCAGTGGTCCACCTCCAGGTATTGACTGCTCCACCAGCCTCAACCACGATCAAAGTTTTCCGTCATCTGTATCCAACAAAACGTATTGCAGGAATAGACCATGAAGGGGTGAGTATACGCTACTCAGTAGGGACCCCGAGACCCCTGATGGTCTCCCAGAATCCACACAGGGAAATCCAAAAAGGAAAGATACAATCACGAAATAAAATCCCCCACTACTTAGGTATATGCCCATACACATACCTTATTCATCAATTCTAGTTTGGCTCAAACATCCGAGGCCAAGTTCGATCATGTCCACAAAGGATAGTACAACCCAATCCACAAAGGAAAACACAACACAATCCACATAGGAAAAATAATTCAATCATATCGAAGACAATGATTGAAAGTCGTGACTCAACTCACACAGATATAATTCTTCGTAAGGTGATAGAGATGATTAGATATATCCATTGAGTCATATATGCTGGGACCCACATAAGATACTAAACCAGCTAAGCTGTCGGACCCACATAGGATACAGACTAGCTACACTGCTAGACCCACATAGGATAGCAAGAACAGAGTCAGACACTACCAGACCCACTTAGGATACAAGAACAGTAGTCATTGTCATCGAACCCACAGTGGATTTCAGTACGGTCTTCAATGTTGCTGAACCCACAGAGGATTTTAGTGTTGTCTTCATTGCTATCGAACCCAAGAAGGATTTCAGTACGGTCTTCTTCGCTGTCGAACCCACATAGTATTTCAGTGCAATCTTCATCACCGTCGAACCCACAGAGAATTTCAGTACAGTATTCATCACTACCGAACCCACATAGGATTTTAGTATAGTATTCATCTCCATCGAACCCATGGAGGATTTCAGTACGGTCTTCATCGCTGCCGAACCCACATAGGATTTCAGTGCAGTCGTCACAGCCGCAGTCGCAGCCAGCTCTAGGGTTCCCGCACACAGCATGCTCGATTCTGGGAGGGTCCGCTCAACTATCCATGGGGGTCAATACATCAACTGACACGTATTCCGAAGTTTATGTATCTCAATGTTCCGTCTCGACAATTGGAACTCAACGTGATAGACGGCGCGTCAATCGGACGCCCACCCTTAGAGTTATTGGCTTTTTCGTTTTAGGGGCCCGGTTGGTTTTTAAGTCAAAACCAACCCGACCACACTCCAACTGCATCCAAATCTTGATCAGAGTAATCCAAATGGTCCGTCTAACTAAGCGGAATCCAACAAAGTCGACGGCACATCAATCGGACGTCTGGAGCTCAAGTTATAAGCGTTTCCGCTACGAGGGCTCGGTTGGTTTCGTGTTTGAACCAACCCGGTCATACTCAAAGTTCTCCAAAACCATCATTGTAATATAATAAGATGACCATCTCGATCCAAGGATCGCTATGTAACTGACATTGCGTCAATCAGAGGTCCTTATCCCATGTTATGAGCAAAAGACCGAAAGTGGTCTGAAAGTGGGGGGTCTGGGCCCGGTCCGACCCGGCCCGACCCCCCCTAGGTCGGTCCGAACTGGGTCAACCCGACCCGGTCCGGGTCCAGACCATTAGGGCGCGACTCGGTCTGGCCCAGCCTGGGCGGCCGGTGGCCTGGCGCGCTCACGCAGCCCGCGTGGCCAGCTTGGCCAGCGTCGATGTGAGCGGAACAGGGGGGAGCGATGCCCCCCTGATTGACAACCGCGGCCCCCACGTGGGGGGCCGCTCCTTCAGCCAGCTAGGGGTTAGGACAAGAACCAAGGTGTAAACGATCCAGTGGGTTTTCTCAAGTATAATTTGCTCCCAATCCAAATGTACGATTCCAAACAAATTCTATGCTCGATGGGTATGATATCTAAAAGAATAAAAACCTTTAGAAATGATTGTATACTATTTGTCAAGGACCAAAATTGAATTATAGAATTCCTAAAGTGTGTTGCTTTTCAATACAAGAATGATGAATCTGGTCCTATGAAATTTGTGTGGTACTTTACAATCATTACTTGGTTTAGGTGCCTATATGGATTAGAGGAGACATCAGGGAAATTTATATGGAATGCAAATATATGAATTAAATTTAGGCTTTCCTAAGTGGAATAAAATTGATCATGATTATCCAAAATTTGAAAATTAGCTGAGAAACATTTTTCTTGTATTATCTAAAAATGGATTGAATATTTTTTATTTTCAAATAATCACTCATAGTATATGTCATGTTATGTTGGTAATTTAAAACTTTCAATCGTGGATATGCATGAAACACAAATAAATCATGTTTTATATGCTTATATCCAGATGAAAACAACTGGGTAATAATATGGATGTTTATTTGTGTCTATTGATCGAGGATATTAAATTATTTTTGGATTTAGGTGTTATGTTGTATGATTCTTATAGAAACGATGATTTCACATCAAGATCCTTATTGTATGGGATGAATAATGAATTTCCTGATTGTGGAATTTTTTAGAATATAGCATTAATGGACCTAAAGGGTGTCCCATTTATAGAAAATGTAGACATCCAATTATGTTGATAAATTCATCAAAAACCGTGTTTCTAGGACATCATATATTTGTACCCCGATAGCATAATTATCGATCTTGGATGATATCGATCGATGTAATTTCAAATGAATGTGCACCGCCATCTCCACTAATAGGTGATCAACTATTTGACGAAGTAAAATATATGGACTCTTCTTTTGGTGAACCATTTTTGAAAAACTATAAGAAAACCAATAGAAAAAGAGATCAATTATTTGAATTACCATACAAGAATTCATAGTACATTATACATTTTCTTGATATTATGCATGTTGAGAAAACTGTATGTGATAGTTTTATCATCACATTTCCAAATTCACTTGAAAAAACAAAGATTGGAATTATGGATGGGTTGTACATGGTTGACATTGTAAAATGTGAAGAGTTGGCACCAATGAGGGATGAAAAATGATCTTTTCTTCCTCCATATGCTTACACTATTTCCAGAAAGAAGAGATTTTATTTATGAAACTTATTGAATGATGTAAAGATTCTAGGGAGGTATTCATCGAATATCAGGAACATCATGTAAATTAACTATTTAATGTTAAAGGGTCTGAAATCACATGAATTATGTGTTTTGATGCAAGATATAACTCCTATAACATTATGTTACATTTTTCCATTGAATTTTCATCATACATTTACCAAGATCTATTTCTTATTCAATTTTATATGAAGAAATGTCATAGACCCATTGAAATTTACTACTACGGAAAGGGAACTTTTTAACATATTATCTGAATTGGAAGTTTTCTTCCCAAAAAAATTATTTGATATGATGGTTCATTTTATGGTTCACTTGGTGAGGGAGATTCAACTATGTGTTCCTATACACTACATAAGGATGTACCCCATTGAACCGTAAATGATTATTTTGAAAGGGTATGTCAAAAATCAACGTCGGACAAAGGGTTGTATTGCATATAGATATATTTTTAAGAATTAAATTGAATTATATACCAAATACTTGTCTATTGTGGAAAACATTGGTCTACTAAAATATTGTCACACTGGGTAGCATGCGGCTAAATGAATTTCTAGATGATTTATTGTCACAATCAATATTACAGATCGAGAGTAGTCCATCCTTTATATTTTTCATAATAGTTTAAATATTTACCCATATGTTGAATCCCAAATATAAATTCTTAGTCATTTGAATCCATAAAGGGATGAAATATAGATATCAAATACACCTAATCAACCATTTATAGTGTGGTTTTGGAACCATATTATTAAGGAGTGAGATGAGAATCTGGATTCAATTTTATAATGACATATATGGATCGTTTTAGGACTAAGTGTGTATGTATTATCTTAAAATAGTTGTGTAATAAATGGTTAAATGTTTGAGTTTCAATCTTTTAGTGTGGTTAAAAATCTCGCCAGCCCAGCTCAACCTACATCAGTTTTGAAGGAGGTTCCAAAGAGCAAGAAAAGTACTTTAAGAGCACAGGAAAAAAGGAAAGACACATGTTAAGGAGGTAGGGTGTTCAAATGCATTTGGAAAGTATTGGGCTGAGTTGGTGGATGAAAAGGAAAGGTTTCAAGCTAACATTGATCTTCTAGACCTTACTAGGGATTATAATTCCTCATATAGCATTAGTGAAAAAATGTTGGAACTCTCCTTGGAGGTGTGCAGCATGGTTCAGAATATCCAAATGGAGGAATTCAATATTGATCTAATTTCTTCTTAATTGAAGGCTCAATTATCCATAATTGATCCTCAAATAGATGTAGAGATGGAAGATAAAGTCCCTAGGGGAGGGTTGGTCCAGAAGCATGTCCACATTAAAGAATCTGGGGAAGTAGAGGAGGCAAAGGAAAAGGAAATTAAAGAGACAAAAGGAAACTCCCAGCCAATGCCTGGAATGGACAGTAGAGCATTGAGTTTGGGTTCCACTATATCACAAGAAAAATCCACAAGAAAATATCCCAGAAACCTTGTGAAAAAAAGGATGTGTGGCCTCCAAATCAACCTTAAAATGAGGATTTTCGTTTGGAATAGTCAGGTCCTATCCAATACTACCACTAAAAGTTCCCTCAGGCTCCATGAAGGAAGGTACAAGCCAAATATTATTGGAATTACAGAGCCCAATATAAACTCCAAAAATATGAGAAACTTGATCAGTGGTAGGGGATATAATATTCTGGGTACTAATGGTGAAGATACAAGGCATGCTAGGATTTGGATTCTCAATCATCACAAATTGGATTCTATAAGAATAATTGATGTGGATAACCAGATCATCACATGCAGTTTTATGGAGGGAGGAAGGATGTTTTTCTTCTCAATTGTGTATGCTCACAACTATCATGTCAACATGAGGTTTTTGTTGGGGAAAACACAGCAACTGGATAATTTTATCTTAGATCCATGGATTTTCACGGGTGATTTAAAATCCATCCTTCATGAGGATGAGAAAATGGGTCCAGTTACTAATGTCACAACTTCATGAGACTTTAGAGAAATTATTGAGAAAGCTGGTATAGTGGAAGTGAACCTCATTGGTGCTAAATACACGTGGTAGAGGAAAAATGTCAATGGTATGAGGGAAAGTCGAATTGATCGAGACTTTGTCAATAAAATAATGATTGATGCATGGAAATCAATCACATGTGTTACGCTTTCTAAAATCAACTCTGATCATCACCCCATTCTGATTAGCTTACTTGGAAAGGTTGGTGGGAAGCAACTTCCATTCAGAATCAATAATGCATGGGTCTCTCTTCCATAATGCTCAAGAGTTGTTCAAGAGAATTGGGGTTCATTGATATGTATTTAAAAGCCTTTGATATGCATTTACAAGCTTTTAATGCTCAAGATAAATCTTAGGGAATGGCATAAAGAAAGATTCAGATCGATGGAAATTGAAATTGAAGGACTTGAAACATTCCTCCATGATATGAAAGAAGAGGCCAGAAGAGATAATTTCTCAAGGGACATGCAACAAGAGATTGAGCTCTCCTTAAAGCTGAATAACTGCATAATGATCAGAGACAATATAAAGAAGGAGGACTTCAATGTTAGGTGGATTCTAGAAGGGGATTGAAACCCAATGTTCTTCAATTCCATTCAAAGAGTGCTAAGAGTGAATAGACCCCTTTCTCCACTAAAAGATGGAGAAATAATTATGGAGGGAAAACATGAACTTGGATATCATATTGTATCATTATATAAGAATCTATTCAATGGGAGGGCTAGATCTGAGGCCGTTAGAGACAACATCATTCCTAATTTAATCAATGAGGAGGAAAATCTTCTTCTCACATTGATTTTGATGGATTTTGAAATCAAGGATGCAGTGTTTGGTCTTAAAAAAGATATATCTCTGAGACCTAATGGTTTCTGAAACCTTTTCTTCAAACATTATTGGGATGTCATTCAGAATGAGGTATGCCTGCATGTTAAACACCTTTTCAAAGGTGGGACATTCACTCCAGGTTTCAATGCCCAATTCATTGCACTGATAGACATGTTGGATAATTCCAGTGAAATTGGTCAATTCAGTCTAGTTGCCCTTGTGAACACCATGCACAAAATAATCACTAAAATCTTGTCTAAGATTCTAGATTGGGTGATGGTAAAAATTATATCCTAGAACCATTTTGGTTTTGTTATGGGTAAGAACATTCATAAATGCCTCCTTATGGCCTCATAATGCTTCAATATTCAGAGAAAGACAATGCGGGGTGGCAATGTGGCTTTGAATCTTTACATAAAAAAAGATTTTGGCATAATGGAATGGGGATTTATTAAATTAATTATTCTCAGGTTTGGATTCTGTGAAATCTTTCCTCACAGGATCACAATGTTGATGGAAGCTTCCCATGTTTTCGTTGTGATTAATGGGTCACTTTCAGGATATTTTACTTTGTCAAGGGGTGTGAGATCGGGTGACCCCCTCTCTGCAATCATTTTTTCAATTGCTAAGGATTACCTGAGCAAGATGCTCACAAAGATAGTGGATAATGGAAAAATTGCAACCATCACAGCATCTAGAGGTCTATCTACTCCCTCGCACTTAGTTTTTACTAATGATATTTTCATTTTTATGTAGGGTGATAGACAAAAACATTACTCATCTAAGAGATGAAATTTTTCACTATGTGAATGTGTCTGGGCAGGAAATCAACTAGAGAAAATCCTTCATTTACTTGGCAAATAATATGGCAGCGAAAAGGATATCTCAACTATTGAATTATCTTGGACTTAGGGAGGGATCCCTACCTTTTATTTATCTTGGTGTCCCCCTATTTTCGGGAAATCCTCGGGCCTCCCACTTTTCCCAGGAAATATCCCAGATAAGGGAAACTCTTGCATCTTGGAATGGAAATTCTCTCTCAATGGAAGGACGAGTATGTCTTGTCAAACATGTGGATATTTCAAAACTAGTCTATTATTTCATGGTCATCATGTGGCCTACCTCTATGGTGAAAAAAAATTAACTCCATGATGAAAAACTTTATTTGGAGAAGAAACATGATGGAAAGGAAGCTCATCACTACTAAATGGGACACATGCTACATACCTACCAAGCAGGGAGGCCTGGGAATTAAGAATCTAAACTGTTTTAACCAGGCATTACTAGACAAGTTTACCAGGAGTCTTATTCACAGAAACTCAGCCTCTCTTGATTTTCTGAGGAGAAGAATTTTACCAAGACTCATTGATGGTAGGTATGACTACATGGATTCCTCAATCGGGACTGGTTTGCATTCGGTGTTCAACATAATCATGAGACACTCACGTTGGGTGGTCAATTAGGACACAAATATGAAATTATGGTCCACCAACTGGACGGGCACACTTCTTGTGAAAAGGATAAACTCTGAAGAGAAGGCCATTGACAAAGTCTTATCCATCAAATATCAGCTACGACACAGAGGTGACATTCTAGATGAAATCATCCTTATGATTTACAGTTGTGATTTTATCAAGAAGGAGGATATGCTACTATGGGAAGGGTCTAAAGCTGGCCTGCTTAACTCTAAAATCTTCTAAAATTACCTGTTGAAGGGTGAGGTAAGTTGGATTGGCCCTCTTATTATAAGAAAGATACTTCTCTCCAAATTTTCACTTATCTAGAGGATTTATCATAACAAAATCCTAGTGGACGTGAACATTCAAAAGTTGTGATTTCATTATGCTTGATGTGTGCTCTTGGTGGTCAGCATAGAGAGGAAATCATTCACTTGTTCTTTTCCTGCAACACTAATTCTTCACTTTGGAATGTAGTCTTTAACATTTTTGAGTTTAATTCTTCCAATACTCCCTCAGCTAAACAGTACATTCAACAGCTGTTTAGAGTTCAGCAATCCAAATAGATAAATGAATTAATGTATGTGGCATGTGATAAAATGATATATGCAGTATGGAAGGCCCACAAATACACTATTCATCACCAAATAAGATTCAATGAATCCAATACAATTAACAACATTCTAGTGGCCACTCAAAATGCCAGCTAATGGATTAATTATCATTTTACACCTCGGGGAGGGAGTTCATGATACTGAGAAGATTAAGGTTTGTGGGTTGTTATCCCAAACCAAGGGGCATGATGAAGGTGATATGGACCACCAGTCAAATGGATGGCTGAATTGGAACACGGATGGAGCCTCTAAGGGTAACCACCGGACCTCCTGATAAGGGGTAATCTTTAGGAATCAGCATGGTGAGGTTGTGGAATGCAATTATAGACCATGTGGTCACGCCCCAACTTTGGAAGCTGAAATGATGGCTCTAATCAGAGCGGTGGATATCTCTTTCCAATGACATTGGAACAACATTTGGTTTGAGTGTGACTCGGCAAACTGGTTCATGCAATTAGGATCGGATAGACAAGATTTTCATGGAAGCTGGTAGGTAAATGGATAAATTAAATTGAAAAAAATCTCTTCCCTTAACTACTTCATCACGCATACCTTTTGAGAGGTGAACTACATTTCGAATGGCCTTGTAAACAAAGGGGTGTTTGAAGATAGGGAAATCCACATCAACACCATTCCTAATTACATGGTCCCACTTTTTACTAGGGACAAATGTAAAATTCCTTCTTTCCATCTTGTGTAATTTTTTTGTTTTATCAATTTTAGAGCCCCCATGCTCATCTTTCTCAAAAAAAATGATTACATTTTCTATAAAATGGATATTATGAATACAATACCATGAACAATAGTGGAGTTACAAATATGGATGAAGCAATTCATGTTTCTGAAATTAAGGACAGAAATCAAATTTACACAAATATGTCACACTTTATTATCCTCAAACAAATATTGGAGTCGGATTATATAACATTCAAAGTACTGATTTTTCAATGCAAGTGGGTTGATAACACAAGTGTTGTTAAAATTGTTGAATTGGTATTTTTGAATGTGGATTTCAGTATGGAAGGGTACAAATATAAACTAGTTATAATGGCATCACAGGCAGTGGAAGTATTTTATCTTCCAAATACTGAAAACCGAAAGTGGTCAATTCTTCTCTTGTCGACCAAAAACATTAAAGGGTCATATGAAAATTCAACTAAATATGAACCATTAATTTTTACGGAGAAACCATTTTGCATCAGTCCCAATATATATGGAATTTTTTATGTAAGAGGATACTATAAAAATGGATTTGGATTATCGATAGACGGGTCAAATCCCTTGAACATTTATAAAAATGGAGTTTAATTACCATGTTATAATTTTTTATAACATATATCATGTTACATCATGTTATTATCCATTCACTACATCATTTATATACTCTAAATTAAATGTTAAACCACTTATGTAGAAAATAAATTTTACACATGATGGTGGTCCCAATCTTGAGGCACAAAATGTCTATCAACCTACTGTTGGTCGCAGTGCAGAGGTACAACAACCATATGTATGTATTGGTGCTCCCAATCCTAGGGAATAACAGTTTTCTCAACCTATTGATTCTCCCAGTGTAGAGACACAGTGACCATAAGCACATGTCGACGCTACCTCTCTATAAGAACATATTGATGATGTTGAATATAAGGAAATGGTAGGTGATGAAGTACTAATGACGCAAAAAATAAAAGTTTAGTAATTTTATAGTGTTATCAGAAATCATTATGGTAAGAATCAAAGGAATCAAATATGAGGTTGGATGAAATGCGTAAGGCTAGCATGTTAACCCCAACAAGTCCATGTTCAGTAGATACATGAGAATATTCACTCCACAACATATGTCGATTGATGTATATTCTGGGAACCATGTTGTGATCACTCTTAAGTCACTGATGTAGGAAGATCTTTTGGTAATATTATGATATAATTTATTTATTTTACTAAAAAATAAAACAACGAAACATTGACTTAATCTTCATCATCCCTTACAAAGTGTATTTATAGTAGATGCGTCCCATAAGAAATATCTATTAATGATTTTTGGAAGGATTCATAGAGTTTTTCCCACAATTATAATGATAAATTATAATAAATATGTTATAGGGAAGATAAACCCACACTACCACTTATCTATGCACAATTGATAACCCATGAATCATGGTATACACTTACTAAGAGTCATGCTGATGTGTCTATACATGTATATTTAGACTAGTAATTAGTTCTTTAATTATACATGTATTCATCACTTTGATTGACAATTTTTTATTTATGAAACAATAATCGAGTGTTGAAAGTAAGGAACAAGGAAAAAAACCAACATACCCCTTCTATAATGTAATGATGGGGTATTCTTTACATGAGAAAACATTGGTACATATTTTAAATCTACCATAATAATTTTATTTGACATAAAAACACCATAATTATGCTCCTTTATTTATATGTTGATTTATGACACAAAATTCAATGATACTTCCATCCCACACCATTTTCTATGGAAGGAGGCATGTTTAAATAAATATGGGATACTAATATAAGAAAACACACAAAAAGTTTGGGAAAAATGTCTGTGTATGACATTATAAGAATTTTATTTTATTTAAATTTCTATAACATTATATTGAATACATATTTTCCAATATTTTCAATTAGATATAGTCATAATAATCAGTGACTATTATACTAGATGAACATATATTATCAGTGTCCATGAAGCATCCAGAACAGTATGTCTGTGTTAGAGGTGTGGGTTTTTGGATGAGACCCCAAACATATTTTGATAAATAAATAAATGGAGGATAAAAGAGAAGAAATGAAATGGGTGAAATAAGTATTCGCTACACTTGAAGAACAATTCCAATGTCATAGACTGATGCTAGAAAATTTTTGGAGGGGTACCAAAGAGAAGAAACTACTCAAGAAGAACCATTTCCAGATTACCCCCACCCCCAACAACTTTGAGGCAAGCCATTACCCTCAAATAGATGTTTTAGATGAGGTAATAAATTTTCTAATAATTGTTTTTGGGAAACTTGAACTTGATAGAAAAAAATACCTTTTCTATAATAATATTCTATGGGGAGATAATGGTTATAATTTATATCTATCAAAACCCGCCCATCGCAATGTAGTGAGGGATACCATGTAAAAAATCCAAAATTACATGCTACACAATAGGAAACTTTCAACAGGTCATGTGAGAGTGCTAATTAACATAGGCCATGAGCCAAGAACTAGGATACCTATTCCAATTCATGAGGAAGTTATTAATAAGGTTAAAAAATCTGTTAGAACATTCATCAAATGGACGCAACATCTTGTAAAAAATATGTCAACAATGAGATATTCATTTAAAATTTATTTTCAAGATAAAATCTTAATAATTAATGAAAAATGCCTAAACTGATGAATGTTATTATAGAAGAACAAAATGAAGGGGTGAAATGAAATAATGACTCTGAAAAATATAAAGGATTGAAACATTGATGGAAAATATCTATTGAAATCACATTTTCCTTACTTGTTCTTTATCTGCATTTATTAACATTAAAGGTTCATGTGGATAAAAAGTTAAAAAATAATAGTAGTCACATTATTTATTTTGAGGATAATATGTATGGGGAGGAATTTCAATACTTTATTGGTGTTGACAATTTAAATTAAATCCTCGATTTTTATTGGCTAGGTACCTCAGTTTTAAATGTATAAATGAGGTATGTTTTCATGATTTTATTTTTCAAAATCTAATGTAATATGATAATAATGACTAAATAAATTTCATATTTTTTGAAAGGATATATATTAAAATAAATTTAATGGATTTCCGCATGAAAAACAATTATACTCATTATTCCTCACATAACATCTATATAAAAAATAGAAATAGAATACAAAAAGGATGAAATACATGTAGGCTTGGCTAGATCATTTGAAATAAGACATTTAGATGATATAATATTCTTAATACCAACATTTCCGGGGTAAAACTATAAAATTTAATCATATAAGATATACTTTACTTTCGTGTATTACTTATTTCTTATTGTGCTTTTAGGAAATATTGAATGCACATTATAATCAATTTGAATACTATAAATATTTATCTCTTGGATTCAATGCATGGATACCCAACAAACTAACAAAAACTGATGTAATTTTTCAATATCTAATACACTACATATAATATTTTTTAACTAAACTTCATGTTGTATAATATAGACTATGTTTTAATAAGGCCTATTTTATGAAAGGTATATGTATGATTATCATACAAAACAAGGAATATGACCAGGGGCTAATCACAAGGATGATAACATATTCGACAGCGGGACAAGTATCTGTGTATATATAATAATATTTCACTATCAAAAAACATATCAAAACAAATTATTTATTCTTCTCAATGTTATATTAGTTTCTAAAACAAAAAAGATGAAAATATTATGGTAATTATGTTTTTAAAATTAGGAGGGAAATCATATTCCATCAATAAACATGCATCTGAGAAGAGGTATTTTCAAAGTGAATTACTATTTCAATTAAAATATTTATTAATCCTTTTTTTATTTATATTTTTCCAGTACGACTATGACTATCGAGAAGAATAATATTCACATGAAAATTTATATTTTCTTAGAAATGAATGGGAAACATACCAGATGGAACAATGTAAACAAATAGCATGAAGATGTGACTCCAATAGAATTATTGGATTATTTGATATTTATATTTAATTTAATTATTTTTAGTATTAATCACATAAGAATTGTTTTCTTATACAGGTCGATTTCTGTGTTCGAGTTGGGGGACTTTTTGAAGATTCTCATGCTTGTGAGAGATAGGAAATTGAGGCTAGAACACAGAATTCAAGGATAAGGTAATGTTTTTTTAATATACTGTGTTTTCCTCTTAATATTATATGTTCTTTATGAAATTATCATAATTTAAATTAAATGATTGAATACACATGAAGATAATATATTCCACATAACTCTTCTCCCTCAAAACCCTGTCACCCTTACAATGTCCACATTTATAACTTTCCGTCAATGATAGTGAAGGGAACATGAAGGAAAGTGATAAATGATGAAACTCTATTGTTTCTAGTTCGACAAAGTGTTTCTTTTTTATACAAAATTGACAATAATTTTATTAAAAAGAACAAGTGTCATACTAAAAACCAAGAAAAAGCATTCAGAGTGTTTTTATGTAACACCCCAAGATTTCACAGTATATTATCTCATTAAAGTAATTCAATATCTTGCGCTACATGCAACACCGAGTTTGAGCACACCACAACTTAATAAACCAATCGTTCAAAAAGTGGTTATAACCAGTTTTAACTGAATTTTGAATTTTATATAATCCTTATAATTCTAGAATCAATATTATGAGTTTCTTAGACATAATATAAGAACAAATTCATTTATTTCATATAAAAGATGTATTTTAAAAAAAAATCAATTTTACCCCCTTTGAATGGAAAACCCATTTTAAATCCCACATTTGAAACTTTTATATACTAAATTTGAAAAAATAAACGTCTTCTTTAGAATCATAACATAAAAGGTTTATTTTTGATAAATTTTTGGTGTTTTTCTGATAACTTTCATAATTGGGTGAATAGTGAAAATATTAATATTTTAACTAAAAACAACTTTTTTAATAAAAATAATTTATAGTGTTCAACTATACATATGAATTGTTTGGAAGCATAATTAGATTTTATTTTTAACATTTAATCTAATGTTGGTCATTGGAAATAATTTCACTTTGAAATTGGACATAAACAAGTGTCAATCTTTTAGTAGTTATTATTTCTTAAAAATACACTTTTTGGTTTTGACAACGGGAATAAATTTTAAATTAATAAATGCAGACTCTATGTTTTTAATTTGGTAAAATTGACTTCATTTTTGAATTTATAATATCAAAATTATCTTAGGGTAAAATTTTGGTATTTTTATGAAAACTTTCAATTTTTGATGAATAATGAAAAAAACTATATTATTATTTAAAAATGAATTTTTATTTAAATGATTATTTATTTTATTTAAATTTATTTTATGTCAAAATATATATATATAATACATATATATGTTCAATGTAATTTATTGGAGTCATTTTATAATAAAATTAGATTTATAAAATTTTATCGAACGTTTTACCGTCTTTTAGCCACCTCCTAGGAGCATTTGTTAATTTGCATAAAATTTAATTTTACCGCTTTTGTGAGTTGAATTTAAAAAATCCAAGAGATTTGGTTGATATCTTTAAGTAAAATATGGTTCATTAAGAATAAAATATTTTTTTGTGAATAGTAACTTTTGACTTTTATTTACCACACTTAAAAGTAAATAGGGTAATTAATGATAAAAATGATATCATAATTACCCTAACATGTGTCCTAATTCTATTGGATAAGTGTAATTCGACTAAAAACAACCTTTGGAATAAAATATGACCCTTTAGGTCCACATGGACTAGATTAGGACATTTATTATTACTTAATTCAAAGAAGAGTTAAAAGTGTTAAAATTTAAAGTTTAATAACTAAACCATTTTTAATATATGGTTAAACATAATATAATGTTGACTATAAATATTAATTAGAAAGATAAAAATATATCCTAGATAATGGTATTTTATTTATAATATTTTTACATTATATAATTTAATTTATTTGTGACACAATGATGATGCAGTAATTACCTTATTAATGAAGTATTAAAATAATTGATATTATAAATACCTAGATAAATGTAATTTGAGACTATTTATGAATTCCACTAATTTTCTAGGTTAATATTACATGTTAGGTTTGATTAAATTAATTTGTTTCTAAGTAATAATTTTGTTATGAATTTAGAAAAAACAAAATACCAAATACTGTCAAAATTGACATAAAAGAGTTTGTAAAATAAATATTATATTATTAATTGGTATTCTACACCTAAAAATATAAGGATCGGAAAAATGGATTAAATACTATTATATATGTAATTAATGAAGCAATTGTGGTTCTTTTGTATGTTTATTGTAAGTTTATTGACCATATAATATAAAAGTACAATGAGACATGGTAAATGTCAAACTATTTAACTAAGAGTCAAATATAAAAGATAAGGTTAATATAGTGACCCAAACCTGCCTAAAACCTATTGGTTGAGTGGTTTTTGACCCATACCCACCTTGTCCTTTAAAAAATACATTTTTGATCCATTATAAACATAAAATGATTTTATTATAAAATAATATTTTAATTTTTTCCTAAGGTGCCTGTCACCCCTCTTATAAAAGGGAACTTCCTCTTCTCTCAAATCCACACCTCCAAAGCCATTTGTATCGACCAAACCCTTCCCAAATATCCTCCAAAAATTCCCAGATTCATCCTAGAGGCCTTCATTTGGTCATAAATCCAACCTATGGAACCCTTTTGATCAAATCCAAAGGAATAACCCGAAAAAGAGGTAAATATTTCATCACATCTTTCAAGTTATTTTCTTCATCCACTTCCTCTTTCATTGTTGTTTCCATTATAAATTAATAACTCCAGTATCTTATATTTACTATGATGTTATTATATAAATGGTATAAACATATTCATTATTCTATCCATCCTATAAATGACAAAGTCACCATACGTGCACACGTACAGATTACCGTCTCCACATCATTGTGTAGTTTGTAATTCAAACACTTCATTATTTGGATGGGTGTAATAATCAGTATAACTGATGTAAATAATAAATATAACATGTTAATTATTCTATATATATTATATACCATCCAATTACATATGATTTTTCTATCAATATAATGATATTGTCGCTCGTGCGTACGTATGGATTACTGTCTCCAAGACGTGATGAGATTCATTTCCACATTCACCATTCACCGATGATTATAAAATATATATCATTAATAAGTATGTAATATATGACATGATAATTATAATGGATATTAATATATATATATATATATATATGTGTGTGTGTGTGTGTGTGTACTTACATATATCTTATTCACTTAGTTCCGTTCAATACGATATGAAAATAGAAACAACATTTATGCATATGTACGGTCTACCATCTCCATAAACAGTGTTTTCCATTTCATATATATGTCTATTATACATATTTATATTCTAAATATATATGATAGAGGGTTAAAGGACATTTAATGGAGTTTTATATTATTAAAAACACACGCACATAGTTTAGTCACATGGTTTTCGAAACCTCATTCCAAATGTACGAGGATACTACCTCTCCTAAGAAACCCACACGTTTTGGTCACATAGTTTTTCAAACTATGTGCCAATCATGCTCTTAACACTCGAACAAGTTGTATAGTATTTAAGGTGAGGGTGCATAGTTTTTAAACCCATGTTCCTTAACCGCACTAATCCCATTGGGATACTTCAACAGTGTACATAGTTTCCTATAGGATACCAAATGGTGTTTCCTAACCATGCTCAAACCACACACTATTTAAAAAGGTTACAAAACACACCAAATCACCATAGAAAAACCCAAAACATCTTCCAAAAACCTGGACTAAAAAATTAAAAAACTCAAATTTCACTAAATATTTCCACATGTAACAGTGTTGGATGTTACAATCTACCCACTATAGGACTTCTCATCCTTGAGAAGTTTTTGTAACTTGAATATAATACTTCCTAATCTGCTTCTATCATCATCATGAATGATTTACCTATGTTACATCCTAAAATGAAAACATCTTGATTTAAGGTTGCACTAATCCTTGAACACCCATCACACCTTCATGGTGTGACTCAAAAACTGGGCACCCGAAGCTCAGCCAAAATCATGCTCCCATTTTACACTGAGACCATGATCGCCACATCTGTTGAACTCAACACACCTTGATGTATCCTTTATATTAATTCCAAAACATCAAGGTGATCCACACTATAATAATAACCATAAAAAATAATATTCTAACAATCCAACATCACACCCAGTGCTGTTCAATTCAATAATGCTTGATCAATGCATGAAACAGGTTAAAAGATGATACCCAAACCTCATACCTGGTTCTAAGCCAAACCAATGAGTTTCTACCAACCAACACAACCTGAATACACTAACCTTTCTAGAATGGCCCCATATAATTAATAAACACCTCATTCAGAACTGATATAATGAGAACTATTTGATTCTAACCCAATGCATTTATGTTCATAGGGAAACACTAGTCCGTTCTTTTCCATCTGTATGCTTACAAAGGTACCTAAACTCAACAATTAACACTCATCAAAGAATCCAATAAAAATTATTTAATAATTTAAAGCGTTGTTAGATCAATCCAAAATCCTCAAAAAATTACAAGATAAATTTGAAGGAGTTTCTTTGGTTGGTTCAGCAAATTTTTCCCCATCCACAAGGCTCTCAACCATGAACCAATTAACCAACAAACCGACTCCCTATCAGTTTGTATCAATTTTACCCAATTTTTATGCCCAAAAATGGTAACCCCCTAGTTATAAATCTGATGAAAACACCATAAATATAACACAAAACAAGATACACTTGAGTTCATTACACATCAGCCTCCTAGAGTCACCACGACCAATCAGCGATCAGACTTGAACAGAACCAAAACCCTTCCCATGATAGATTCATTTCACTTATAACTAGATTGATTCTCCACACCATAATTGTATCCTTATTTTTACCTCAAAATGATTATATTATTCTAAATGACCATGAACTAGTCCATCTCCAAATTTAAGGACTAAATGTGAACCTATGTTCGTAACAACTTACAAATAAAAATACTCTATGTTGTGCACACCAACATACCAAAAATGCAGTTCACTGCATTAGATAATCCTTTCATGATGTGAATAACAGTCTACAATAGCCTAATTGTGGGTTACAACCACCGAATCAAGGGTCGTGTCCCCTCATGTAAGGAGATTCTATGAACAACATGACCCCCATCAAGGATAAACTCCGGATAACCACCAAATGGTACCTTGATCCGTTGTCGACGTTGTCTTCCACAATGGATATGTCTCTGCACACAACAACATTGGGAATCCAATCCCTATTGGATGCATGCTAAACATTTAAGTTTCTAACTTCATGGGTGACAACAAGACAAAATCATTAATTACATACTGACAAAAGAAATTTGGGTTTCTTCAATAGATTATGAACATTCTCAATGGTTCACTCAGCAGCCCATTTCTGCTGAATCAATCTACTTTTCACATAACCACAAGCATGAAAGCTCACATAGTCAAGCTCTCCCAAAAATGAATTATAACACTACTTTTTCTTCAAAAGAGTGATTTCCAACAATTAATGAATATTTTTTCCTATACACACATCCCCCTTAATCTTTTCATGCACTAAAAGGTGAGCACTACCCTAAAATCGTGCACTCTATATGCTCCTCGTTAGGATTAGAACCTCCTTACTACCGAGATTTATTGCACACTACCCATCACATGAGTGTCTATTGAAAATTTTGAGCATCTACCCATTCTCTAACTATCCTAAGTTCGATATCCTAGGATCATCACTAGACATTCAATGAGAGTATCATCCCAAACTAATGGTCTTGAAAGCCTTTGGTCCTTCCCTCAATGAAATAAGCATCCATGTGCTCTAAAACCCAACCTGTTTCATGAGTATTTACACTCAAGCATCTCTATACTAAAGGGGTGCAACATATTTTGTAAGACATTCCATTAAGCATTACAAGAGTCATTTATATACACATAGAATTTTCTTCAATGAAAATACCCATGAGTAATTGAACATTACTATTACTTCACATGGAACAACCTAAATAATTTTACCATCATTCAAAAAAAGACAGTGCCTCCCTGGTAACTAGTGTCACATTTCCATGACCATAAGGTCTTATACATAACCCACTATAGGGTCTCAGTAGGGGTCTAATATCATATAATGTCATCTAGGCATATATCTATAGATATTCAATGATAGATTCTCCCATAGGCTATCCACATCAAGGACAAAGCTGCCATATTTTGTTAAAAAATTCCACTAAGTACTAGATGGATAACTCGAAAGCTTATTTAATTGGAGTTATCCACTGGCTACTCACAAAATATTATTGTTAAGGAAATTAATTTCTAATGATGACTAAACATGGTAAACTATATCATTTGTGTATAGAGAGATTGTATCATCATCATTGTCATCATTGCCATCATCGCCCATGTGCACTACATCATAGAATCACATGAACTTCTATTAGAAGTAAACCTGAATAAGGGTTCAAATAAATTGGATGAAATCATGAAATCATATTTGCAAACATAATACAAGTTGTTGACAATAAAAATCTAATTCCCCCATCATCAGTACAAACACAAAAAAAGTAGTACATATATAAAGTGAACTTACATGAAAATATTTATGCATGTGAAACCTATTTCTAATAAGACCAAGAGTAGAAACCATAGGAAATCATGGACCTAAAAATCCATATGATTCACACGATGTGAAATCGCATAACCATAATAGTGAAGACCAATAACATCTATCCCATTCTCGGGTAAACTGAGCTTCCATTAAAAATGTCATTTGTGATTCACCAGACCAATTTTCATAAAAAATATTTGACACATTCTTATGTAACATGAATACAAACTTATAAACTCAGGAACAATAAGAATCTTATCATCTAACGCCATTTTGTAACATCCTGACATGAATCATTGGGTATGAGCTGAAATGTCCCATGACCTCAGGTACATCTCCCCATACACCAGAGGCTGATGACAATCAATGAATTTCTAAGGTGGGTAATTGATAGATTATACCCTCCATCAATGTTCACAATAACAGATAAACAATCAAAGATATAACAATATACTATCAGAGTATGTTAATACCAATAAACATATCATCTATAATGATAAATGTGAAAAAATAGACTCAACCATTATAAATTAATGCATGACACTAATCACCTACTAGTTCGATCACATACACATGATATAAAGTGAATATAAGCACAAGAGGCTCTAAAAAACCTAGCCTCACCAAATACCAATCAACAGACATGTATATAGTTATCTCGCTCAATGATAAAACTCAGGACTCATTCTATCCTATATTGTAACAAGTGAGGGATACTCAGGTACCCATATGCTATGGACGACCAAGAAGGGTGTGAGTATAAATTAGTAGGACACCACCAATGTGATACAATACCGAACCATTAAATGAAGTGTACATGAATGTGGTAAGCTTTAAATAATGTAAAAAACCAATCAATAATGGTGAAATAAAAATATATAATCACCAATGAAAAAAAAGAAACAAGCACCCATATATAGAGGAATCATGTGCTTAACATGTTTCCAATAACCCCACATGCACCTACTTCAGCTTGATTCTAGAATAATGTCATCATATTTCACTATCTTTCATAAAAAATATCTCAAATACCAATTTTGTTTGGAGCCTTGTGCCTATAATTCCGGAATCCAAGTTTCACCTTAAAGGAAGTGCTGCAAAACAATCCTGATTGTTGTCATTGTTAGGAACACCACACACCCCACCTGATGGTGGTCATTATTTGGAACACCACATGCCACACCCTCATAGTGGTCATTAGCCTCAGATGATGGTAAGTCCTACGTGACATGTCTAGCATATTTGGATAATCATATCACCCCAACATGGCATCACTACTACAAAAACGGGCAATAACACCGCTAAAATCGGGATTTAACAGCGCTAGAAAAGAGCTGTAAATCTCAGCGCTGATAAAGGGGGGGGGGGGTCCTTTAACAGCGCTTTTTTAGCGCTGTTAAATGTCACCTTTAACAGCGCTAAAAAAGTGCTGTTAAATGTCACCTTTAATGGCGCTAAAAAAGCGCTGTTAAATGTCTCCTTTAACAGCGCTTTTTTAGCGCTGTTAAATGTCGCCTTTAACAGCGCTAAAAAAGCGCTGTTAAATCCATGCCTGCTGCTAATAAAAAACCTGCACTAGTACAGCCAGCCGAGCAGACCTGCACAAAAACCAGTATATCAACCACAGACCTGCACAAAAACCAGTATATCAAACACAAGCATGTCATCAACCGATCACAACCCAACCAAACATTGTTCTTACCATGAGTTAGATACCATCTACCCAGAAACCAAAACTACCTCATTACATAGTATCACAAAATATTCCCACACAACTCAGAAGATAAATACTAGAAAATTCCACTATGCATTGTTTCTCCTTGGATTGCCACTTGGTTTTGACAAATCGTGCAGAGCCCATGCTCCTTGAATCATTCTGCAATACATAAAAAGGATATCCTAACTCTCCCAACCATCACCCTTAGTAATTATGTATATTAATACAAAAAGGTAACATATCATAAATTGGGGGACTGTAATGAGACATCAAGATTAACATTCTATATATAGGATCGATGTCTGGTAGGATTGGTTGCGTTGATACATGACTCTACATGGACCTCAAAAAAAGATATATGATCTCACTCCAAGACTTTCAGAGAGACTCCAACTATGTCTAGGACGTCCTGCTGAAGCGATCGTACTACTGTAAGTCTGAAAAGATACCAAAACCATCCTAGGAAGGATCATGGGAGCCAACCCTAATGAAATATTTCCTTGATATAGTGTTCAAAGAGATCAATCATGGTACATAAAATTATGTGTCATTTAAAGGGTCACATGCCTTGTCGCTTTACCCTGGGTAACTCCAATGTTTAGCTACCTGTGTGAATATACATGTCATATCAATAGGAAATTACATGGAATGTTAAAAAACATATACGTGTTACCCATTGATCTTGTGTCCTCTTATGCACCCTTGCCCTATGTTAGTACATGACATCGATCTCGTGTGATTCTTCCTGTGTATCTGTACAAGGGATAAACTGCGTAGCTGGCTCATTAAAGACGTGTAGTGGGATATATTCCATGTAGGAAAGCCATGTAATCCACCCCAGGTTTGACTAGTACACGTCACAGATGACCCATGGATCATTTTACTAAAGTGTTAACACAATCCTAAGGCGTTTGGTCGGTTTCCCGTATGTCAGTTGTTGATTTCACTCAAAAATAAATCCATTTTGAACAAAATAGAGGCACTTTGAGTGGTGTCGGCCACTCTGGGCCTCGGATTGAGTCGGGGTTGACTCTTACACGTCAAATTTGACCCATGGATCATTGCCCTTAAGTTTCAACAGAATCCAAATGCGTTTGGTCGGTTTGCCGCATGTCAGTTGTTGATTTCACTTAAAAATAAGTCCATTTTGAACAAAAGAGAGGCACTGTGAGTGGTGTCGGCCACACCGGGCCTCGGATTGATGCGGTGTTGAATCATACACGTCACACATGAGTCATTGATCGTTGGGAAAAAGTATCAACGCAATCAGAAGCCGTTATATCGGATTGGCGTATGTACGTAAAATATTTTCCATTTTAAACTAAATACATACACTTGGAGTGATACCGGTCACACCGCGCCTCTGATTGAGGCGGGGTTAACTCGTACACGTCACATTTGACCCATGGATCATTGTCCTTAAGTTTCAATAGAGTCCCAATGCGTTTGGTCGGTTTGTCGTATGTCAGTTGTTGATTTCACTTAAAATTAAGTCCATTTTTAACAAAACAGTGACACTGTGAGTGGTGTCAGCCACACCGGGCCTCAGATTGATGCGGTGTTGAATCGTACACGTCACACATGAGTCATTGATTGTTGTGAAAAAGTATCAACGCAATCAGAAGCCGTTAGATCGGTTTGGCGTATGTACGTAAAATATTGTCCATTTTAAACTAAATACATACACTTGGAGTGATACCGGTCACACCGCACCTCTGATTGAGGCGGGGTTGAATCTTACACATCACATTTGACCCATGTATAGTTGTCCTTAAGTTTCAATATAATCCCAATGTGTTTGGTCGGTTTGCCGTATGTCAGTTGTTGATTTCACTTAAAATTAAGTCCATTTTTAACAAAACAGTGACACTGTGAGTGGTGTCGGCCACACCGGGCCTCGGATTGATGCGGTGTTGAATCGTACACGTCACACATGAGTCATTGATCATTGTGAAAATGTATCAATGCAATCAAAAACCGTTAAATCAGTTTGGCGCATGTACGTAAAATATTGTCCATTTTAAACTAAATACATACACTTGGAGTGGTACCGGTCACACCGCATCTCGGATTGAGGCGGGGTTGAGTCGTACACATCACATATAAACCATGAATCGTTGTCCTAAAGTGTCAACACAATCCGAAGGCGTTTGGTCGGTTTCCCGTATGTCAGTTGTTGATTTCTCACTTAAAAATAAGTCCATTTTCAACAAAACAGAGGCACTTGGAGTTGTGTCAGACACAACAGGCCTCAGATTGAGGCGGGGTTGACTCGTACACATCACATTGAGGCGCCATTGTATGTCGTTTCGTCCACTGAATGGGTCTACCCTTTTATTTAATTTTTTTAACTTCAGTCAAATATTCTAGAAAGATGTCGCGGCAGATCCTTCACCATTTTTTTTTGCTGAACATCTCATTACATTGTTAAAAAAAGCAGGGTGTCTTGCATGGGAAATACGTTCCTGTATTAAAGATGATGCACTCCCATTTATTGCAGGGTGGTTTTGTGGGTTCGAATAAATGGGAGTGCATCATCTTCAATACAGGAACGTATTCCCATGCAAGACACCCTGCTTTTTTTAACAATGTAATGAGATGTTCAGCAAAACAAAATGGTGAAGGATCTGCCACGACATCTTTCTAGAATATTTGACTGAAGTTAAAAAAATTAAATAAAAGGATAGACCCATTCAGTGGACGAAACGACATACAATGGCGCCAAGTCCTGAAAGGTGTCACATTCTCAATTGAGGTGCTGAAGTTAAAAACATAATGCTATCATGGTTTGTGCTTCAGATCATTCTCGTAGGTGGCCAGTGAATTTCTCTATGTATCATGAGTGTTCTAATGCATATCTTGTTTGGAAAATCATTGTAGTAGACAACGATCTAAAAGTGGGGGATGTGTGCATATCTGAGCATGTCTTTAGTAGTGTCCCTCAAAATGTCTTTAAACTGACCATCTTGAGATGTATCTAAACTTGTGACTTTCTTTTAAATAGTGACTCTTTTCAGAACTACGGGAGTTAACATTTCTCCAACATATTCACACACAAAATCACTCTTCGACATATCCTACAATGTCTTCAGACCCCACCCTTTCCCCTCGGCTGTCAAAAAAACCTAATAGACAATGGCTAGCAATGATCATTCCAAAATGCATTTAAACTGAAACCTTCCAGAAAAAAATAGAGTACAATACCTGCAAGTTGTAACTTAGGTCGCTTTGCACAAGCCGATTTCCACATTGTTTGTAGCAACCACATTTGCTCCAACACTCTAATGATCTTCATTGCTTCATGTCTTTTATACTCTTCCAGAAACCCTTCTCTAAGAAGGTCAACTATCGTGTATGCATACTCACCTTCAAATGGGACGTGTACGAGTCAACCCCGCCTCAATCTGAGGCCTGTTGTGGATGACACAACTCCAAGTGCCTCTGTTTTGTTCAAAATGGGCTTATTTTTAAGTGAGAAATCAACAACTGACATACGGGAAACCGACCAAACGACTTCGGATTGTGTTGACACTTTAGGACAACGATTCATGGGTTATATGTGACGTGTACGACTCAACCCCTCCTCAATCCGAGACGCGGTGTGACCGGTATCACTCCAAGTGTATGTATTTAGTTTAAAATGGACAATATTTTACGTACATATGCCAAACTGATCTAACGGCTTCTGATTGCATTGATACTTTTTCACAATGATCAATGACTCATGTGTGATGTGTACGATTCAACACCGCATCAATCCGAGGCCCGGTGTGGCCGACACCACTCACAGTGTCACTGTTTTGTTAAAAATGGACTTAATTTTAAGTGAAATCAACAACTGACCATCTCGAGATGTATCTAAATTTGTGACTTTCTTTTAAATAGTGACTCTTTTCAGAACTGCATGATATGAAGGTATTTTGGAGATTTTACTGGTTCATGCATGATATGAAGGTATTTTGGATATTTTACTGGTTTTTTTGTCCAAAGGCCAAAGAAATGTGGTCCATCATTCTTGCATGTTACTCGTACACGTCACCAAGGACCCGTGGATCCTTCTCCTAAAGGATGAAGGCAATCCGGATGTGTCTGGTCAGATTTACGTAGGTCAGTTGTTGTTTCCAATTAAAGTGGTGTCCATTTTAAACAAGAGAGCGACCCTTTGGGTGGTAGCGGTCACACCGTGCCTCGGATTGAGGCGGGGTTGACTTGTACACATCCCCAAGGACCCGTGGATCCTTCTCCTAAAGGATGAAGGCAATCCGGATGCGTCTGGTCTGATTTACGTAGGTCAGTTGTTGTTTCCAATTAAAGTGGTGTCCATTTTAAACAAGAGAGCGACTCTTTGGGTGGTATCGGTCACACCGTGCCTCGGATTGAGGCAGGGTTGACTCGTACACGTCACCAAGGACCTGTGGATCGTTCTCCTAAAGAATGAAGGCAATCCGGATGCGTCTGGTCGGATTTCCGTAGGTCAGTTGTTGTTTCCAATTAAAGTGGTGTCCATTTTAAACAAGAGAGAGACCCTTTGGGTGGTAGCGGTCACGCCGTGCCTCGGATTGAGGCGGAGTTGACTCGTACATGTCACCAAGGACCTGTGGATCGTTCTCCTAAAGGATGAAGGCAATCTGGATGCGTCTGGTCGGATTTCCGTAGGTCAGTTGTTGTTTTCAATTAAAGTGGTGTCCATTTTAAACAAGAGAGCGACCCTTTGGGTGGTACCGGTCACACTGTGCCTCGGAATGAGGCGGAGTTGACTCGTACACATCACCAATGACCCGTGGATCGTTCTCCTAAAGGATGAAGGCAATCCAGATGCGTCTGGTCGGATTTCCGTAGGTCAGTTGTTGTTTTCAATTAAAGTGTTGTCCATTTTAAACAAGAGAGTGACCATTTTAGTGCTTCAACATTCTCGCATGTTGCTGGTGCATATCATCTGTTAAAATGAAAAAATGACTCATTGGAGAAAGAATGTTTTATTTAATAACAATTACAATTTTGCTACGAACATTTACATACAACAATATTTCATCTTCTGATCCCCTTAACCCCTCTCAAAAATGACCACCAATTGTACATGTCCCCAACTCAGATCATCATTGTATTTGTGTACAATCTGTCATCAGGTATGCGGCCCACTCGTTTCTGAACACATCTATATCGTCTTGTGAGTATGAGGCTTTTTGGCAGTCATAGTAGTACTGCAAAATAAAAAAATAAAGAATTAATAAATAACTTAAACGAACTAGTAATTTTTTTTGAAAATACCTCTTTAGGGATGCTAGTTTGCTGATGAAAAACGATCTCTTTCATAAATTTACAAACATAATAACCACAATCATTATCGTTTGTTTGTTTTGGACACTGCAAAAAAATTGATCATTAGGAGAATAAATAACAAGTGTTGAGGTGTGTTTGGATAGTGAAATTTTATTATATATACCCTGATATTTGTCCAGACGTAGTACTTTCTCGGCTCCTTATGCTTAGCCCCTATCCTCATACCATGATTTAGACGATATTGGTACACCGCCCTATCATAACAGAATCCTCAGTAAAAGATAATATATATTATATAAATTGATGTTTAGACCTAAAACGTAAGATGTAGTGTCTTACAGATTCACAAACTCCATCATGTATGGTCGGTTTGATGGATATCCTAGCTTTGAATCCAGAAAATAAATCTTCGGAGTATCCAAGTTCACCGCAATTAGCAACCAATGTTGCCTAAAACACAAAAATGAATAAGTAATAAAAAAAGTGAAAATATAATTGATATGCTTTAATCGTAGAGTATTACCCCTGCATGGTTGGTATTAGGAAAAGTCTGTCATCTGTAATCTTGCGTTCAAATGTTTTCAGCAAGTCCTTCACTATTGCATCCCTTTTTGATGACTCTATTTTTGTTTGGTGTGTTGATGTGATATGAGGTCTAACCAGTCCAAATCTTGGCTCATGGGAAAATCCCTTCAACTGTTTTTCATAAATGCGTCTATCAACAATATAAAATGCATTTAGTCATAATTTGCACATTAGATCAGCTTTTAGAAAATCAATTCATGGAAACATACCTCATATATACATTTACAACAGTGACGCCTAACCAACCGTTTTCAAGGATTTCATTTACATTTTCAGCAGAAACGAAATCTTGACTTTCCTCTCCGTATATATTATCTTCGAAAATTACTATATGACTATTACCATCTTTTAGCTTCGTATCCACATGAGTCTTCAATGCTAGTAAATGTGGAAAGAGAACAGGTGGTGTTATTGTGCTTTCAGTAGCTCCTTGGGATCGATTGGTCGATCCTTTAGATGGTTTCGAGCCGATGTTAGTCACCCCCTTTCCTTTCTCCGTCTATAACAACAATCATTGATTCAGACACTCTTTTCATTAATTGTTAAGGGTTTAGCTTGAAAATAAAAGGAAATAAATACCTCTTTGTCTTCATTTACTCTTACAAGTTGTGCCGGCCATGCAATGAATGTCCCAGTAGCCTTTTCGACCGTATGAATATCATCGTCATCAAGTGGAATAGGTAGCATTGCATTTGGCTCATGAGCTACAGTAATCGTCACTTTCAGATGAACTTTTGAAAGTGGTCTATTATGCAGTGTGGCATCTGGGATATTGAACACTGTAGCCCTCGCTACAAGGTTATAGGTGGGTGTTGACAGATATAAATCACAATCATTATCACCCTGTAGAAGATCAGTACAGATAAATTATCAGTGTTTGTCTGATTCATATTTCATGGGAACCGTTATTAGAATATTGATTACCATGGCTAAGACATTTTTTTAGGTGAATGGCTCGCCTCAAAGCTGGTGGGGGGTGGGGCAGGATGTTCATGCGGTGGTTGTTCCTGAGTTGTGTCCTCCCTTTGCTTCCCACCCATAAAAGTTGCTAGCAACTCTCCCTGCCATTGCAATTGTTCTTCAAGGGTTGCTATTTTTTCGCTCATTTGTTCCAATTTTTTCTTTGTATCATCTATTTTTTTCTTCTTCTCAAAATATACTCGGGGTGTCACCCCAAACCCTGCACCTCTGACACGACCGTATTTTTCTGGCTGCTTCAAAGCCGTCGATAATAGGTTTGTATCAGCTACAGGAGTAGTTGATTCCTGTGAATGTCAGATATAGGAAACAAACTAATTATTTTTATGTAATAGCAATTTTAAACATATCTTTTTATCATCGTGTCATACTTACACATATTTCCCACACTTTTTGTGTGTTCTCATCTATTAACTTCCCTTCTTTGTTCACACGTGCCTCCTTCCATAGCACATGACGTGGGATAGAAGTGCATTTGGTTTTAGGTTCTACAATCTACATATAAACATAGAAAGATAATTATGATGTTGTTTATTGGCACCAAACAATATTACTGTAAATTTACAATACGTACCATTTTCTTTTCTAATGAAGCGTACCCCATCCTTGCTTTACGATAGGGGTATGTTGGATTTGATGCACGTTCCTTATTTTCAGTACAGAGTTTCTGTTACATAAATGAAATATTGACAATCAAAGTGATGAATACAGGTATCCTCAAACAACGTATTATCACTCACAATGTACCTGAAACTTCTCATCCCCACGACGGACAATAAATGCATCCCATGTTTCATGGGATATTAGGTGCGCATAGACAATGGGTGGGTGCGGGTTTATTTTACCTTTAGAATCTTTCAGGTGATATCTTGTTAAAATAGTACGAAAACCTCGATGAATCTTTCCTGCAAGCCTTAGTACATAATCCTTGTGTGAGTCGTCTACTATAAATGTACTCTGTAATAGATTGAGAAGAGTAAGACATTGTTTCATCAATTTATTTGCTAGTTAATTAAAGAAATAAATTCATAATGTTACCGTAATTTCTTCCCAGATCACAGCCTTCAACCCGGACACAACATGGTTCCATGAATCTATGTCAATCGGCACGCGTTGCCGAGTGACAACTCCAATGTAACTGCTAAACATAGCCTTGTTGGGATTCACATGTTGGCCTCGTGCATTCCATCCGACTTCAAATTTGATGCCTTTGCGTTTCGCCTTAAGAATTTTGGCTAACACTGTCAAACTACGACGCACCTGTGATTTCTGCGACGTCGGTCCTTCATTCCCGACCATTTCATCGATATCAACATCATCTATATGTTCATCTACTGTGATATCAACGGCATGTGTTGATGGTTGTTGGACCTCAACACTAAGAGAAGGAGCCGCAACAGCAAGAGCAGCAGCAGGAGCAGTAGGAGCACCAGGAGCCGCAGCAGTAAGAGCAGCAGCAGAAGCAGTAGGAGCACCATGAGCCACAACAGGAGGAGGAGTAGGAGCCACAGCAGTAGGAGCAGCAGGAGCCGCATCAGGAGCAACAGTAGCAGCAGCATGAGCTGCAGGAGCAGCAGGAGCAGCAGCAGCCGCAGCAGCAGCTGCTTGAGAGACTTGTTCAGTCTCAAGGTTAGGAGCACCAGAATGTGCAGAAGTCATTATCTGCAAAAGTGGTTGAACAGTTCATTCAAATTACATAAATTCTGTAATGATAAGATAATAACATGAGATAACAAGATCTATATTACAAACAAAATATAACCTGTTTACTGAACTCTCTTTCTTTTTTTCAACGGTTGAAGAGATTTGACACCTCTATCGACAATCCAAATCCCTTCATTGTGGTCTCCTCTAACATACAAAACATCATCTGCATTGGGACCGCTCCGAATTGATTTTGACGTACCACTAAAAGGATCGTCCTCAACTGAATTTTCATCCGAACCCTCAATAGTTTTGGACGATAACAGAACAATCGACCACTTTCGGTTTGCGGGATCTGGAACATAAAAAACTTGTACCGCTTGTGATGCCATTATAAACTGTTCGTCTTTGTACCCTTCTTTACTAAAATCAACTTTCAGAAATCCCCATTCATCTATTTTAACACCACTATTGTTATCAATCCATTTGCATTGAAAAATCGGCAATTGAAATGTCGTATAATCCAACTCCAATATTAGTTTGATAATGCCAAAGTATGACATATTTGCATAAATTGGATTTCTATACTTACTACCAGAAACAAGCATCGCTTCAGCCACTAGTGTAACTCCACTATTTTGCATGATACTCTCTTCATCATGTTCATCCGTATAGAATGTATAACCATTAATTACATACCCACTGTAAGATAATACATACACACTTGGTCCAGTGGCTAGCCATCGAAGTCGTTCTGAAATTGAATTCGGATTTTCATCCAACTGCTTAAAAATATGGTCCTGAAACCATCCTATAAACTGGTGATTATGTGTATCTACTAACCATTTTTCAGCCCTCGATGGATTCAACTGCCTAAGAATTTCTTTGTGAGTTTCAATATATGGAGCAACCTCCCAACTGTTATGCAAAACATAAAGATGAGCCTGCTCCCGATCTGTAATACTGATTGTTACAACTTCTCTTCCAGAAATTCCCCCACCCTCAATGCGTCCAGTGTGACGAGATTTTGGGAAACCAATGCTTTCCACATCAGATAGGTATTCAATACAAAATTCAATGGCTTCCTCAACAATATATCGCTCCACTATACAACCCTCTGGCCGACTTCGATTTTTGACATATCCTTTCATAATCTTCATATATCGTTCAACAGGATACATCCATCTATAGTGCACAGGACCACAAAGTCGAATCTCTCTCATCAAGTGAATCATCAAATGAACCATCATATCAAATAATGTTGGCGGGAAGAACATTTCTATTTCACATAATATGATGACAATTTCTTTTTCCATAGCTGGAAATTTCCCCGGGTCTAAAACTTTGCTACATATAGCTTTGAAAAAGAAACAAAGTTTGGTTAACGTATGACGAACATTCTTGGGTAAAATGCAACATAAAGCTATAGGAATTAGATCTTGCATCAAAACATGGCAATCATGTGATTTCAAACCTTTTAACTTCAAATCATTCATTGACACAATGTTCTTGATATTTGATGAGTACCCCTCTCGAACCTTTATATCATTAAAGAAGTTGCAAAACTGATATCTCTCTACCCAAGAAAGAGTATAAGCAGCAGGAGGAAGAAACATTCGATTTTCACCTTTCACGGGAGCCAACACTTCTCGTATTCCCATGTCAACCATGTCCAACCTTGCCTTAATTCCATCTTTTGTTTTGCCAGGGTCATTTAGCAACGTTCCAATAATACTATCACATAAATTTTTTTCCACATGCATCACATCAAGAAAATGTCTGACGTACAAACAATTCCAGTATGGTAATTCAAAAAAAATGATCTCTTTTTCCAACCGATTTTCATAAGGTTTTTCGAAAATGGTTTACCAAAAACAGTGTTCATATCTTTTACTTTCTCAAACAGCTGATCACCTGTTAGTGGAGAGGGTGTTGTGCGTTTTTCTGAACTTCCATTGAATGATGTCGTCCAAGATCGGTACTTATGCCGACGAGGTAGAAATCTACGATGTCCTAGAAACTCAGATTTCGATGAATGTTTCAACCTAATTGATTATGTATCTTCTTCTCACACGGGACACCCTTGAGTTCCTTTAATGCTATAGCCTGAAAAATTTCCATAAGCAGGGAAATCATTTATTGTCCCATACAACATCGCTCTCAACGTGAAGTATTCACTTTTATAAGCATCATACAACATTACACCTGAGTCCCACAATAACTTCAAATCCTCGATCAAAGGAGTCAGATAAACATCAATATCGTTACCTGGTTGTTTTGTTCCTGATATAAGCATAGATAACATGATGAATTTTCGCTTCATGCATAACCAGGGTGGCAAGTTATAATTTAGCAACATAACAGGCCATGTACTATGAGTGCTGGTTTGAAAACCAAAAGGATTCACTCCATCTGTAGATAACGCAAGACGAAGGTTTCTCGGCTCTTTTCCAAATTCAGGATACTCATGATCAATTTTCTTCCATTGAGGAGAGTCGGCCGGATGACGTAATAACCCATCTTTATTTCTTTTATCTGCATGCCACGACAATTGTCTTGCAGTTTCTTCACTTCCATATAAACGCCTAAACCTTGGAATGATTGGAAAGTACCATACAACTTTCGTAGGATTGGATTTATCTTTCTTGTATCGAGAAGCACCACACTTTGGGCATTATGTAAGTGATTTGTTCTCCTTTCGAAACAATATACAGTCTTTCGGGCAGGCATGTATTCTTTCAGAAATCATTCCCATCGAGCGTAGCATTCGTCTAGCTTCATATGTCCGGCTTGGGAGCTCATTATCTTCCGGGAGCATGTCATTCAAGAGAGCAAGTAGTTCCGTAAAACTGACATCACTCCATCCATTGCCTGCTTTCAATTTATACAACTTCAGTACAGCTGACAATGTTGTATACTTAGTGCAAGCAGCATACAATGGCGTCTTTGCACAACTCTTTAACTTCTCAAACAATTTTGGGCAATCACGGGGTTCATCTTGAATTGTATTTGTCATTTCCTTAATACGATCTTCATCATCATTGACATCTGTAATCACATCCTCCATACGGTCTTCTTCATTATCTATATTTGTATTCATATCTGACAATCCATAAAACGCAGTTTTATCCCAGCCAGTAGCTACATTCGCTTTTTCTCCATGTTTATTCCAACATTTATAACTCCGATCTATTCCGTGACATATCAAATGTTCTTCCAAATCCTCTGGAGTAAGTAGTCTAGAATAACAACAACGTAAACACGGACAAAGGATTTGAGAAGGATCCTTTGTGTGATCCTTTGCAAACTTGATGAACTCTTTCACTCCGTTCTCTTACTCTATTGTTAAACGATTAGAATCCATCCAATATTTATTCATCTTCATCCTATTTGAATCTCAAATATTAGTATTTATGGTTCAAGTACACAAAAGAAGACTTCCAAATATAGTAGAAGGGAACCACTTCCTTGGAAGGAGATCAAGTAGTCTAACCTACAATCAAGATTCATAAAAAAGAATATTAGATTTACTAAAAATATGATTATCTATCACTCTATAAGGATGATATAATAGGAGATAGAGGATTTCCAATCGATGAGAGATACCTTTATCAGAGCACCGAATATGGGAACCTAAAGGAGACTTGTAATAGCGGATCCTCTCATTATTTTATATCTTATCTCTTGGTAAATGGTTTCTGTTTTGTGTTAGAGTACTTTTGTGGGATCATGTTGGTCAACACACCATTGGGGGTGTGATTAGAAGGCATCTGTCTTCGTAAGGGGTGTTCCCTCATGGTTTGTGAGTATTGTTTCATTTTGGATTTATACATACTTGATATGATATGTATTGAATAGATAGTGATGATGTAAGTTTTGGTATTTAATCAATATCACATTGATTGTTGTCGTAGATGAGTGACTGTCATGCCTCATAAGGGTAGAGCCCATGTCTTTTATGGAGAATGGGATATCTTGGTAGACCATGTAGGACCAGTTCTTCCACAACTAGGTGAGAACATAGACCAGTTTACGAATATTTTTCTTGATGATAATGGATTGAAACAAGAAATATTTCCCCCAGTAGTAGACTGGTTCTAGGATGTGTTTCATGAGAATTGATCAGGGCTACCACCTAAAAGAGACTTTGAGTTCATGATTGAGTTGATGCGTGGAGTTGAGCCATTTTATATAACGCCTTTCAGAATGAAACAAGAATAGATTCAGGAACATAAAACTCAATGAGAGGAGTTAGATTATGAAGGGTGCACCTGCTCGAGTATGTCAGCTTGGGGATCTCATGTTTTATTTTCCAAGAAGGATGACAGAACATTACATATGTGTTTCTATTAATAGAATATTAATCAGATGAAAATTAAGAACAGATATCCACTTCTTTGTATTTTTGATCTATTTGACCAGCTGAGGGGTTCCATATTGTTCTCTAAGATTGATCTAAGGTTTGTTTATCATCATTTGAGGTTGAGAAATTCTGATATACTATAAACTAATTTTGAAATCATGTATAGTTTTTATGAATTCTTCATAATAAAATTTGTGTTGACGAATTCCCCATGGCATTTATTATCTTGATGAGTTGAATATTTCACTTGTACCTAGACCAGATTGGAGGTTTTTTATGGATGACATATTGGTGTAATACCAAAATAATGATGATCATTCCCAACATCTGGACATCATCATGAGTACACTTAGAGAGAATCAGCTATACACAATCTATCTATATGAAAACATATACATCTTCTTCATAGATTGTTACCTTAAGGCGGCGGCCGAGGGCGTTGCGGGTTGCGGAAGGCGGCCGCAGAGGGCGACCGAGGGCGGACGAGTGAGGCGGAGGGCGGCGGAGGCGGCGGAGAGCGGCCGAGGGCGGCCGAGGGCGGCAGAGAACGGCGGCCGAGGGCGTTGCGGGCAGCCGAGGGCGGCAGGCGGTGGAGGTCGGCAGAGGGTGTTGCGGGCGGCGGAGGACGGCGAGTGTACCGAGGGCGGCAAGCTCCGGCGAAGCGAACACAGCAGCGGTATTCGGGAGAAGAGTAGCAGGGTTACGGTTCCGCGAGGGCTTTAGCTGCGATAAAACGAGGGCACTGTGCGACCGACTTTATAAAAAAGTCGACTAAGGTTTTATCAGCGCTAAAAAAGCGCTGATAAAGGCTACCTTTATCAGCGCTAAAATTATAGCGCTGATAAAATCTAGCTTTATCAGCGCTACAATTATAGCGCTGATACATGGTCTCTTTATCAGCACTTTTTTAGCGCAGATAAAGATAATTTTTATCAGCGCTTTTTGAGCGCTGATAAAGGATACCCTATATCAGCGCTGAAATTTGAGCGCTGATAGAGGTGTTCTGTATCAGCGCTTTTTTAGCGCTTATATAGGCGAACCTTTATCAGCGCTTTTTGAGCGCTGATAAAGACCAACTGTATCAGCGCTAAAATTTTAGCGCTGATACAGATCATATTTATCAGCGCTTTTCTAGCGCTGATAAATATTACTATTATCAGCGCTAAGAAAGCGCTGATAAACATTAGCTTTTTCATCGCTGTAATTTTAGCGCTGATATAGGGTATCCTTTATCAGCGGTTTTTCTTAGCGCTGTTATAAGGGCGCGCTTCCCTTGCCCGTTTTTGTAGTAGTGCATTCTCCCATTCAATCTTGTAGCAGAAAAGTTGTCATTTCCCTTGCATAGTATAATCCCACATTATAAGACATGTCTATGATCCAACCCCAACCATAAAATAATCCATATTCTATTTCCATCATTATGTCATCACACTCCCCTCTAAGGGGTAGTTTAATCTAAACTGAGAAACCTGGTAATCCTGATACCTGAAGAAAGGTCCCAAAGGCTATAAAATAACACACACAATAAATATCATAATAAGGAACAATAAGGAATATAATTAACAATTCTTAAGGTTCCACACATAAATTATATAATCACATAACAAAAATCATCTCAAGGACCACCCACTGACCCATATGCAAACACATATCAAGCATGGTTTATTAGGCATCAAATATAGGTCTCATAAGTCCAACACGTACCAACATGAGATCAAGAATATTACATGGTATCATGTGTTGTACACATCCCCATAATTCTACACACATACATGTGATCAACCCCCTTTCATTATCAGCCAACATCAAGCTAGTATGCAGTGGTCCTTTGTGGCCCTTGGAACTTTTTCAGCAATATAGGCATGGTTCCATTAATTAATTAATACTTTATATTCATAACCTAATTAAGAATTAATTTTATTTCATAACACATTAATAGATTAATGGTTGAACACTTAATTTAGGGAACCTCATACCACATACTAATAATCCATGCATAAAATTGTAGCAAGAGTACATAGAACACTTACCTCAAATGAAGTCAACTCTAAGCCAACAAAGACCAATCATATTTTTCCATGTTTTTCATGTCCATTCACCCTATATATATTTCTGTGAGGTTCAAAATCATTAAAAATTATTAAAAATAATTAATTACTACATAATTGTAATTAATTAAATTATCAAATAAAAATTCATATTCAATGATGAAAACAAACTTTTTGAAGAATTTAGAAAATATCACCACCTATATAAAACCATGATAAAACTACCCATTAAAGTGACATAACATTATTTTGGGAAAATTCCATATCTCCTAACAATGAAACACAGGGAAAATTTAATATAATTAATTTTAAATATTTACATAGAACTGACCACAAAACACACCATAGTCTCAATGTTGACCAATGGAGTTTGTGCCACTCTCAACACACTCTAGATTCCAAGGTGAGAAGAATACCTAAATCGATTCAGTGATACAATGTCCAATTAACATCATTTAATTATGTACTCAGAAATATATTACCAAGGATGAGAAATTAAATTAAACACTACAATGGAACACATTAATCATCATAGGAAATCCTCAAGTCATGTCCATATAATGCCTCATCATTCTATGAAAATTCAATCAAGAGCAATAGTAATTTTCATCCAATTCCTTATTCTTTCCCAAAATCAAATGTTGCTAAAGATGATTGAGGTGATGAATATTAATGGAGAATTGAGACATCATGATTTCATAAAGGCCAATAATTACCAAGAGGATAATCCATAAAGAACGATATAATGATCCTACACCATTAAAGGAAGAAGAAGATCAAGATAGATGAAGACCCAAGGGCATTGCCCAGATTTTCCAATGAATCTAGATTGAGAAATGATCAAGGAAAACTGCTATCCTGCAATATCTAGAGCAGTTTTATCACTAAACCATGAATATATCATTGTATCCAGCCATCATAGTCTGGTACTATGGATATTTTCTATGGTAGAAGAGAGGATCTCAAAAATACGTGAATAATAAAAGAAAAAAAAGGAATATACCTTGAAATCCCAAGATCTAGTCTATCTAGATCCATAAAGAACACACTAGGAAAGGATAAAATTCACTTGGTAATCTATTGGAGTCCATAATTTTGAGAAGAATAGAGAATAAGAAGACAAACTATTTAATTGAGGGGGTTTATAGTCATTTAATGGAGCATTGGATCCTTAAAAACTTGTGCACATGGTATAGTCACATAGATTTCTAAACCATACAACAATAATATGAGGATACTGCCTCTTCTGAGAAACTTGAATGGTTTTGTCACAATGATTTTCAAACCATTAAATACAATTATTGATGGTGTTCTTTATTGTGAGACTGATCAAATTAATTATTTATGTATCAACATATAGTTTTACTTTGGTAGAAAATGTTAAACCATAAAGAATGTGATGTTGTTAAAAATAATAATAATGAAAAAAACAAAAACAAAACAAAAATATTAATATAGTGGGAACCGATGTTGTTATCTAAATATAGAGTGATGGAACAATGTGTGGGGATGAGATGATTTAACATAAGAGAATGATACTAGAAAATTAATTTAGTTAGGGGAACTATACCAGAGTATATCATTATAATTTTTGTACCCTCACATGAATCAACCATAGTGGTACTATAGTTGAGTGCATATGAATGAAATATCTAACAATTATTATGTAGATCACCCACCCTAGATATTTCTCTTGAGAAAAATGTTTTCTAGTAGAACCCGGGATGATGATGCATCCTCATGGAGATGTTCTTACCACAAACATTTCTAGAATGTACTTGGTTGTGGTCATAATGTAAAAAAGAAACACTAACATTCACCCATCTATAATTGGTCTAGAGTGAAAAGAGTCTCATGAGGATAGAGAAATTGTGTCTCTGAATAAAATACAATAGTCCTTTTAGATTTATCTAAATGTAAGAATACAAAAATGAATTGTGATCAATCCATCCTATCTAACCTCCAAAAGTAATTATCTACTCATTCCAGATAAAACATAATATATTTCATTATAAGTATCTCAAAATAATGGTATAAGAAGTATATGATAGGTTAGGATTATTCCCTACTTTGATCATCCTAATCCCATATCTCAAGATCCAAGTGTGCTGCATCAGGTGTGTTCTCCATCGTTTGATAATACTTCACTTTTAGTCCATTGGTGGAAGGATGATAAACGATCATAGAATGGAATGGTCAAATGATTCTGAAAAATCATAGGATTTTGATAGAGGTAGTTCGTTTTATTGATGGAGATGGTTCTCCTTTGATCTAGGGATATAACGTTGCCTATTATCTCTAGAGATTATCACCCTCATATCTGGAATCTTCTACCTTAATTCATGTGCTCATTCATTACATCATCAGAAACTCATAGAAATTAGATTCAATCATTCTTCAATGTCCACCACATGGAGATGCTTTCATTATACATCTTTCTCCTCATGTGATATCAAATGAACCCTCTCTAACTAAATGAATTCTTCTTGAAATTCCACACCAACAACAACCATGATCTCATTTGCAGATGATCTCTATATAGAAATTCAGTTGTTGGGATTACTAGAATCATCAATCAGTTTCCATGATCTCCTTCACATTTTATTTCAACCAATATTTTCTTCATTTAACTATAAAAGAATAAAAAATAAAAACTGACATTGCAACAAGATTTTCCAATTTGGGAAAGAATCGTTTCTCCCTATATTCTCCTGATGCACATTATTATATTTCTCTTTTCCTTTTTTTATATTGGTTCCTACAAGCCCTCATCCATTTTAAGCCATTGATAAGTGTAACCTAGTTTTCTTTCCAGGTCCCTTGGTATAATATGTGATAGTTTGAACCTTATATAAGTGATATTTACATTGATATTCACCTTGAATAAGATGAAAAATCTTGAGTAATCTCTATGAAGATTCTTATTGAAACAACGCTCTAATCCTTGTGATTTCTTGGTCATAGTTAATCAATAATTCCCTAATATCTTTAAATAGTGAAAATTTTGATCCATCCTGAACACAAAAATGTCATATCATCTAATTTTCATTAACAATTTCATAATATCATGCTTGTTTGTTGAGGCATTATATCAATCACCTTGAATGAACAATACCATAGTCTCTCGGCCATAATTATGGTGAGATGTGAGGTAACCCATTTGGTATTCAATATGTCACCTATACAAAGAAGTAAAACTAACTGTGAATAACAAAATATACTCCCACATTATTGAATCAAGTATGTTCTTCATTAGGTTATCTTAGATTAAGCCATAGATCATCTTCAAAAGAGAATCTTCTTTAATAGGACTAATGGTGGGGTTCCCCTCTCCTAGAGACCCTACATGCATTTAAAAGTAAAAAAATATACTTAATATGATGGTATATATATTCTTATAGAGGTGGATATTTTATAAATCTAGTGTGATGCTTATCTTCATCACTAAGTAATTGTAGTCCAGTTATGGTTTTACCGATTCATTTTCATATTTTTAATTAGTGAAATTCTTCTGATCTAATTTTCATTTATATTTGGTGGTAATTTATTTGATCCTGATGTTTTTCTTCTACACCTATTATTTGGTTGATCAACGTCTTCTTTACATGGGTAGATCTATTTTTATTTTTTTAATGAGGCTGTATTATTTGTTTTAGAATACTTTTAGACTAAATCGGTTGTCTACCTATGATATTCTATTATGTTACAATCTTTATTTTTTAGATATCTGTAATCATTGGTAGTCTTAATCATGTATTTGTTGATTATTAGTAGAATCATAACTCTAGACTAGGTCCCATAGTGTTTCCCTTTAGGTGTTTCATTGTTAAAATTTTTGGCGTCATCATTTAATTAATCTATACATATTTTTTTCTTGCTGCACATCAACATAAATTTTTTAGTATTATTTGAAATTTATTTCTATTATGTGTTCTTTTTGTTGCTAATTTGTTCAATCATCTATTACCGGCATTCCCAACATCTTGAATCATATGGTTTGTTTTTTGGATTAATAAGTTATGGTAGTAAATTGTTGTCGGATGATTTTTATTAATGATACAAACTACCACATGTAGAAATTAAAAATAAAGGATATGAACATTTTCATGAAAATTCATCTTCTAAAATTTATTAAATTGAATCTGTAAATAATATCTTATGAATAATGGGAGTTTGATAATGATATGGTTTGTGGTTTCATTCTTCATTGAGATTAAGAGAATTTAATGAATCGTATTGTCAACATATCTCATGGTAGAACTTTGTGGGATAATATTGAGACTATATATGATTTCAAGATAAAAAAACATAAAATATTTCTTCTAAAAAGGTGATGAATTTGAATTATAAATAATGTGAATCATTTTTTGGAAATTTTAGTGAATTCCAAGGTTGTTTTGATCAATTTTCCGGTATGGGTATTACCTTAGATGATGAGGTTTCAGTGAATTGGTTTTTTAATACATTACAAAATTCATTGGTGAATTTTCATGTTACTCAAACCAGTTAGGTTCCTAATGGTGTTGTGTTATTTAGTTTTTTAAGTATACTATTTTGAATAAAGTGGTAACGATAAATTCTTGGGAGAGATCTTCTTGATAATGTTTGTTCCTAGAGAATAGGGGAGAAGTCAGTAAATGAATCCGGGACAAAGAAGTCGATAAAAGAGAAAAGGCAGAATAAATTACATGTCAATGAAGAGATAATTTGAATCTCATCAATATGTTAAGAAAGGACATGTTAAGAAGTTTTTGTATCATCTAAAAAGTAGAAACATAATGACTGAAAATCATCATAAGGAAAGTGGTAATGGAGATGATTATATCACCACCGCTATAGAGGGTGAACATGTTAACGATTATAACTCAATTAATATAGCATCTGATGATTCCTGTTGGATTTTTGAATATTGTGCCTGATTTCACATTAATCAAGGAAGGAGTTCTTTACATCTTACAGCATTGGTAATCTTATAATTTTAAAGATCGCCAATGATGGTCATGTTGATGTAGTAGGTATCAAGACTATTTTGTTGGAGACCAGCACAAGAAGAAATATGATTTTCATAAATATTTGACACACTCATGAGGTTCTATGGATTTATCATATTAAAAATGAATGTTGAAGTTATTTTCCATGATTCAATGAAAGGTTAGTTATTAAAGCCTCCAGTCAGAAGAAATGCATTGATTTTGATGATATTTTATCACCTATCATCAAAATGTCTTCCATTTATGTTGTTCATGGTTTTTCTTATAGTTTAGATCTACATATCAAGAAGATGAATGTGATGAAGACATTTTTTCATATAGATTTATATGGGGATATTTATATAGAACAACAAGAGGGTTTTGATAAAATAGGTAAAGATAATTATATATTTAGGTTAAAGAAGATTTTTTATGTTTGGAAGAATGTTCTGAGATAGTTCTATAAGATGATTGAATCTATAATTTTTCATCATGGATTCTAGAAGGAAAATTATAATCATTGTGTTTTTGATCAGATATTTAGTGATGATGAATTTATTATACTATTGTTTTATGTTGATTATATACTCATTGTTGGCCATGATACTTATAAAATTTACATAATGAAGAAAGATCTTTTTTAGTATTTTGTGATGAAATATGTGAGGCCATTATAGTGATTCTTGGAATGATAATCTCACATAATAGAAATACCATGATGTTATGGTTATCTTAGGATAGATATATTGGAAAGGTTCTTCATATATTTTCAATTAAATGAGAAAAATAGGTTAGTAATCTTCTATATTTACATTTTAAGAACATTTCTAGTTAGTATACTTATACTGAGGAAGATAGGGAAGAGATACAACACCGACCTTATTCATATAACATTGGTTGTTTGATGTATGGGATTGTATGATCTAGATCTAATATAACATATGCAGTTGGCATGGTCATTCCTTTTCTATCTAATCAAGGTGGAATGGATTGGATACTAGTGAATAATATATTTCATTATCTTTGTGGTAAATCCTGATATGAGATTGTGTTTTGGTAGTGGGGATCCTATACTTTTTGGTTTACATATTCATATATGGAAGGAGATGTAGATTCAAGGAAGTATACATCATGTTATTTGATCACTTTTTCAGGGGGATATGTATCTTGGTGGTCTAGATTGTAGAGATTTGTTTCTTTATCTACCATTAAGTTTGAGTTTATTGCAGCCATAGAGGCATGAAAATAATTATTTTGGATGGAATCATTTATTAGATAGCATAATTTTAATTATGATAGGTATATTTTATTTTGTGGTAGTCATAGTGATATTTTCTTCATAAATAATCCCACATTTCGTGATATGTCAAAACAAATTGATGTTTGATATCATTAGACATGTGACATCGTTTATTCAATATAGTCGGATCTTGAGAAGATCCAAATAGATGACAATGAGTGAGAAATGTTCACCAATATATTACCCAGATGTAAATTCAAGACTTGTCGACTAATTGTAGGGGTGGCGGTGATCCCCACTTGAGTCGGGGGAGGATTTTGTTCAGGTCCTCCTTATGTGGATATCCGATTGTATATTCAATATGATACAAAGATACAGAAGTAAAGGAGAGTCATGGAATTTCATTAGTGAATATTTTTAAGACTTTTTCAGTGCCACACTCCTTTTCTCAAACATTGAAATGTAGTTAGGGTTTTACTTATCCATTTTCATATATGCAACTGATAAAATTATTTTGATCAGATTCAGTTTCATCTGTAATCTACTTTAATCTGATCCTGATGTTTTTCTTCTATACATTTTATTCAAAAAATTAAAATCTACTTTACTCGTTCAGATCAATTTGTTTTTTTATCAGGATGGGTTCTTCATTTTAGGATACTTTTAGAATGTATCTTATTTCTTCCATTGATTCCCTATTATGTTAGAGTATTATTTTTGAGATCCTACTCAAATTTTGGTGTCTCTGCCTTTTCCTCTTTACTATTAGTATATAATGCTTTATAGAATAGTTCATGTTGTTTTCCCCTTTAGGGGTTTTCTTTTTAAAAATTTCTCACGTCATCATTTAATTTTTTATGCACAAATTTAATGATCATAGTGCTTCCTCTTTAATTTTTATATCATGATTTAAGGGAAATAAAATTTATTTCCACTACACTTTTTTTTGTTCATTTACACATTCATCACTTACTTTCTTGCCCAACAACTATATAACAACTCACTCGATTTGCACAACCACAAAAAAAATCGTAACCAATTTGTCCACATTGATTTTCGTGGTACTCATCTTCAATGGATCATGCTCGAGCTCCATGGATTATATTTTGTATTTATAGTTTGCTCATCTTTCTTCAATAATTCTCAATATATCCGAATATTCCCCAATATGCATGGTTTTTAGCCATCAGAGAATGTAAGACTTGTTCAATAGTGCTCATTTTCACTTCACGTGGTATTGTGGGTTCCATTTTTCAGCATTTTTTTAATTGAAGGATGGCACCACCCCTTGCTTTGTCAAGGGAGGTGGTCAAGCCTATTGGTGGATGATGAGGTGGGTTCCCCCCCCACCAAACCCATCAGTGGGAGAGGCTACAGGAGGGATATAAGAATCTTATAAAATGAATGAGCTTCCCCTTCTCTCTCATCATCTTCAACAATCTCATCACCAGTATATCTCATCCCATTCAAGATTTCTTTATTTATTTTCAGTGTTTAGTGATCCAGTTTCCCCATTTATTCAGGAGATAGTTTTTGAGGGTTTTATTCGTGTAATAGTGAGGGAGTGTTTACCCACTTTTACCCATAGTGATCCTTTTATTTTTCCCATGTATTTTTAGACCTTTCGTTTTGGGGTTTTCCACGTTACATCTGGTGTCCATTTATTTCATAATTTTTCACATTATTTTATCTCATGATTATTGTTGCACCTAGGGAAAAACATTTTTTGGGTCCAAAAAAGTATTATTAGAGGGTAGGTTTTAGCCCACTGTTGTTCCCATTTTCAGGTATTAATAATTCTTGTAAATTTTCATATGCTCCATGATTGTGACTCTGGTTGATCTTTCACATCAAAAAAATTATTGAGATTATTAAATACAGTATTTTAAAACAGTGGAGGTTCTGGACTTTGTCGTCTCCATATAGTGGAAAATTTTGAGATCAAAAAATTCAATGGGAATAATTTTTTGTAGTGGAAAATGAATATGTAGGTATTGCATCATAAGGATAATTTTCTACTAGAAATTAGGGAAATGTCGGTTGGTGTGATGGAGGAGAAATGGAACGACATGAAAAGAACTATTTGAAACATCCATTTGTATTTGGCAGACAGGGTCCTATCAAGAATTGTGGAGAAAAATTTGGTGAAAGAAATATGGGATACTCTGGCGAAGCTATATGAGGCCAAGTCAATGCACAAAAAAATTCCTATAAGGAAAATTGTACACTCTTTGAATGGTGGAGTCATCATTGATGATCGACCACCAAAAAACTCAATACCCTATTCAATCATCTCATAGCATTGGGCTATAAAACTTTTCATGCTAAACATTTGGAGATTCTGCTTCTGAGTTTTCAAGATTCGTAGGACCAACTCATCATCAACATCACCAAAAATATCCTGATGTATATACTGGTCTTCAATTATGGTGCATCCAAGGTTCTAAAAGAATAAATACGATTCTAGAACAAGGAGGGAAGATAGAAAACATTGCAACAAGCGTAGGATCTGTAAATATAAAGAGGAAGGATAATAGAGTGTGGTTTCAGTGGGATCCAAAATCAACACAGTTCTAAATCAAGGAGTAAGAATAAGAATGTCACATGTTTAAATTGTGGAAATAAGGGTCTCGTCAAGAAGTATTGTTGGATTATGAAGAATAGTAAAAATATCTCTCAGGGGAATGTGATGAGTACTTTTGGAAATGAAGATATACTAGTCAGTGAAGTCACGACAACCTCTATAAGTATACAATATCACAAAAATGCTTGTATTATTGACTCAGGAGAAACATGGCACATGAAGTCTTGGTAGGAAAGGTTTTAAGATAATGAAACCATCTCAGATGGACTTGTGTACATGGGGAATGATCACACTTTGATGATCTTTGGAGTCGGTACCATCAAATTGAAGAGGCATGATGGAATAGTATGGGCCATCTAAAGATTACATCATGTCAAGGGCCTGAAGAATAATATATTGTATTTTGGACAATTTGGTGATATCTGATGCAAGATTAGCACTGAGAATTGAGTGATGATAATTTTGAAGGGAAATCTTGTGGTAATCAAGGTAGAGAATATATCAAATAAAATGTACATTCTTATGGATGAAACATACAATGAGGAATAGATAGTTGTCGCGTCAACTACCTCGATGGAAGCGTTGACAACGCTATGGAATCAGAACATGGCTCTATGTCAAGAATGAGGTATGAAGAATCTTTCAGACCAGAAGTTTTTTTCTGGTCTAAAAAATGTATCCTTACCATTTAGTGATCATTTTTTTCAGGAAGCACCAAAAGTTAATGTTTGGGATGTCAATGGAAAAAATATAGGAGATTATAGAATTAATCCATTATGAAATTTATAAATAACCAGTTAAATCCCTAGGAAATGTAAGGTACTTTGTATCCTTAATTGATGATTATTTGAGGAGATTTTGTGTGTACTGAATCAAGAGGAAATCTTATGTTTTTGATGTCTTCCAAACATTCAAAGTGCGAAAGGATCTTGAATCGGGAAAGAAGATAAAGTGTCTGATGACTAACAATGGTGGGGAATATAAAAGTGATGAGTTTGATACTTATTGTCAATAAGAAGGAATCAAGAAATGGTTCATGGTGGAAAACACTCCTCAACAGAATGGGGTGGTAGAGCAGATGGACATTACTTAGTTGGATTGAATAAGGGAAATGTTTAAGATTGCAAGAATTTCCATAAACATTTTAGGAAGAAGTAGTGAATTCCACGTATTTTGTGATCAATAGATCTCCATCAATAGTGATTGATCTGAAGAAATAGAAAGTGATATTGATTTTTAAACCCACTTATTATTCTCAGTAACATACTTTTCGATTTTCTATATATGCATTGTTTAATGACTATGAAATATCTAAGTTGGATTCCGGATCCAGAAAATGTTTCTTCTTGGGGTACGCTGATGGTGTGAGGGGTATTGTTTGTGGGACCCCACTGCCTGAAAACTTATCATCACCATAGATGTAATTTTTATAGATGACACGGTGGAACGGAAAACTGATCCAGACTTGGAGAAGGATAATATAGAAACTGAAACAGTCGAAGTAGAGAAAAAATCCATAGAAGAACCAGTTTCGACTGAGGCATTACCAGAGCATGATGATCAATTAACGGTTGTGTCTAGACCATGATGGTCATCTCGGGAGAAAGGAGAACTAGTATGGAACTCAAACTATGTCACCGAGAGAAATATTTTTTATTGATTATTAAAAGAGGATAGAGATCCATCATTTTTTTGAGGAGACCCAAAGTCCATATGCATCCTCGTAGATGGTGGAGATGTAAGAGGAAATTGAATACTGACATAGAAAAAATATATGGGATCTTTTTCATTACCTCATGGAAGAATGGTTATTAGAAACAAATGAGTATTTACGATCAAGTGAGATGGAAATGATGAGGTGGAAGGATATCATACACGATTGGTGGTCAAATAATTTTCTCAGAAGTAAGGTATTGATTTCAATGAAATATTTTATCCTATTGTTAGACAGATGAATTATCAGTTAGTTTTAGTGATGTGTGATACATACATTATACATTGAGAGTAGATGGATGTAAAGACTACTTTTATCCATGGTGATCTTAATGAATAGATATATATGCTCCAACTGGAAGGTTTTTCAAACGAATGAAAAGAGAACTTGGATTTTAGGTAGAACAAATATCTATATGATCTCAAGCATGCACTGAGGTGTTGGTACAAGAGATTTGATTCCTATATCATGAGACTAGGATACAACATACTTCATTAAGATCCTTGTGGATATTTAAGGGGTTTGGATGGTTATGATTTCATTATTCTTTTATTGTATGTGGATGACATGTTGGTTGCAGGCCCCAACAATGATTATATCCAGGAGGTGAAGGCACAGTTGGCTAGGGAGTTTGATGGGAAGGACTTGGGACTAGAAAAAAAGATTAATGGGATACATATTTTCCATTAAAGAAATAATGGGATGATTTTGATATCAAAGAATAATTACATACATAGATTCTTGAAACATTTCAACGTGGAAGACTATAAGCCAATTTCTAACCCTCTTCTTGTTAATTTAATGTTATCCTCAAAGAGAATTCATATAAGTAAAGAAAATATGATGGAAATGCCTTGAGTATAGTATGAATTAGTAGTAGGAAGTCTAATGTTTTCTATGGTTTTTACTAAACTAGACATTTCACATGTAGTGGGAGCAGTTAGTTGGTACATGGTGAATCTGGGATGAGAGCATTAGATCATTGTGATGAGGATCATGATATACATCATATAGACCTAAAATGATGAAATATTTTATTGAGGATGATATTTCACTATTATAGGCTGTGTTGATTCATATTTTTCAAGAGATTTTGACAGAAGTAAATCCACTACTGATTATGTGTTTACTCTTGTAGGAGGATCTTTGAGCTGGATTTCAATGTTATAGTCAGTTTTGGCTTTCTTTACAATGGATATAGCGTACAAGTAAGATACATAGGCTTTCAAAGAGGATATTTTAATGATAATGTTGTTGGATGAGATCAGGCATAGACAAGTGCATGTTCAATTGTTTTGTGACAATCAGAGTACCTTACACATTATAAGTAATTCACATTTTCATTCTAGTATGAAGCACATTAGGTTACAGTATCACTTTTTCCAAGATGTGGTGGAGGAATGAAGTTTGTATATGAAAACAATACACACTAAATATAATCCTGTAGATTTATTGACAAAGGAAGTTAACTCTGATAAGTTTAGATAGTGGAGATCCTTAGGCGTCCTTATAGAGACGTGAGTAGCATGTTTGGTAGATATAAAGGATGTGTGGAGCTATGATTGGTTCTCAATCACATATCCTAGTGGGATATGTTTTAGTGGTTTTGTAATTTCAGGATGGAATCACCCCTTGCTTTGTCAAGGGAGGAAGACAAGGATGGTGGTGGAGGATGAGGTGGGTGGACAACCCCACCAAACCCATCAGTGGGAGAGATAGAAGGAGGGCTAGAAGAATCATATAAAAGGCATGATCTTCCTCTTATATATCGTCATCTTCAACAATCTCATCATCAGCAGATCTGATCACATTCATGATTTTTTAATTTTTTTGATGTGTTTAGTGAGGTGATTTCCCCATTTATTCAAGAGATTTTTTACAAGGGTTATCTCCTTATAATAGTGAGGGAGTGTGTACCCACTTTTACATAGAGTGATCCTTCTATTTTGCCTGTGTTTTTTTACCCCTTCCATTTTGGGGTTTTTCCATGTTAAATATGGTGTCCATTTATTTCCACATTTTTCACTTTATTTTATCTCATGATTATTGATGCACCTTGGGACAAAACAAATCAGTCCCAACACCATCATGTTTTGATTCATTAATCGATAGATCAGGAGTAGCTTCAGAATCATCAAATATAAAATTCTACAGAACTTGGTCAACTTCTCATGGTAATGGATTTGAAAATAACCAGGCATGGGGATTGGAACTTTTTGTTTGAAGTCATCTTCATGTGGGAGTTTTATCTTCTTGTATCATTGAACTGTGGGTTTGATATTTCCTACGAGTACTCAAATTCAATGGATCATCAACCTCGAGGGTCTCCACTATTTCATGTGTCTCAAATCTATATTTAATCTCAGATATCCCCCAATCTATTGATGTCATCTTACTCTAGAAAATATTGGTCAATGTTCCTCAATTGGTCTTGGACATCATCACAACCTCCTCCTATGTTAAATTTCCACTCTCACATGATTCATAAAAATATGTATCTAATGTTTTTTTCTTCAACCAATTAATGGGTGTAACGTCCTGGTTCCAGGTGCCACACAATGGGTGGCTCGAACCCGGTTCACCACGTGACCTCAAGCACATTTCCCCAAATGCTAGAGGCTGCCAACTAGCAGCGAGGTCCTAGGTCTGATAGTGGGGAAACGATGCCCTCATTTGTTGAAGTGTAGTGCAGTGGAATACAAAATAAAACAATCAACAAATAGAGGAAGCAGTAAAACATACACAACTGAGATAAACAACAGTAGTGGATATAACCAATAGTATATAAATAATGATTCTACATGTCTCAAGTTCTAAGATAATAGCCAGAACATTTTATACATCAATATAGTATAACCGAAAACAGAGTACAACAAAACAAAGCAAAACAGTTGGCAGCAGCATCACGAGCCTAGCTTCGGTCCCATGCCCTCCTACTCCTCAGAAGCAATCATGTACCTGCATAGAGACTCTTTCCCCTATCCACACCTGTAGAAATGTAATCTGTTTGGGCCGAAAATCATGACCCAAACAGGGTGTGAGAAATATATCTCAGTAGGCACCCACCAAAGGCACGTGCCCAACTGCGTATAAGCATGCAACAACAGTGTGCAATATTAAAATGCAAGAAAGAAAGTAGTACTGAAAAGTAACTAACTTAACAATTACATTGCCATTTTATTATTCATTTAATCCATTAAATATTAGAAATCACCACAGTGCATTTTTAAGTAAACAGTCCACATCCTCAGACAAGAAAAACCTTACCCTCTGGTAAGAAGAATCTTGCCCTCAGGCAATTTCCCTTAGGCGTAAAAGTATCTTGCCCTTAGGCATTGCCCTCAGGCGTATCAGAATCTCACCCACAAGAATGACGAAATTCTCGCCCTCATTTATACAAAGTGTCACCCTCAGGCATAGAAGTCAAGCCCTCAAGCACGAAAGGTTTCCCTTAGGCAAAATAGAACATCGCCCTCAGGCTAATACAGTCACGCCCTCAGGCTACAGTAAACACCACCCTCAGGCATAGGTAAACGGGCCATGCCCAACAAATAAACATGAAATTTGAATACTGTTCCTCTCAAGGAAAAAGTAATGCATAATTTAAACAATGCATACCCTCAGGTATCCTGGCCAAATGGCTAAACAGAGGAACACAAACCTTGGGATGGTCCTGGATCCAAGCAATGATCGCAACCAACTTTTTATTATCAAAATTAATCACCTATTCAATTATAGGTATTCAAAATAACCACAGCCTCATCCACATGACACCCCAACATGGGTTCGTGGTACGAGAACCCACAAAACACACGACAGTTGGAAAATTTAACACCAAGCCACCTACCTTATACGCCAACGAGCACTATACACGAACGTCGGTCCCAAAAACGCCCAAGAACGACATAGATCTGAAGAAGAATAAAACCTGTTCAAATGTAAACAACATCTGTTAGGGAAATAATTGGAAAGAACTGCTTAAGGAGAGTGGAGGGATTACCCATGCGATTCCAACGAGATCGTCCGAGGTGGAAATGGATTCCCGACAAATGCCCGGAGGATCTCCGAAGATTCGGGCGTCCTCTCCCGAGCCTCCTTCCCATTCTAAGCCTTCCATGCGAACAGGGGAGGCTAATGCCCATTTTAAGTAGAAAATAAAAGTACACGGCATGTACTTCAAAGTACATGGTGTTTACTCCCCATTTTTAGTTGTTCCTCTAGCGGCTTCCCGCCAGTGTGACACTATTCATCTGTCGACATAAGTACACGACATGTACTCCTGAGTACACGGTGTGTACTGTCGTCCATCTAGTGGCTGCTCCACCGCCTTACTATTCTGGCATGTCGACTGACTACATGGTGTGTAAAGGACCACTACACGGCGTGTATTTGGTTCCTACACCCTTCATCCCTGGCATGGCCACACGCCCCGTGTACCCATCCCACATGGCCAAAAGTACACGGCGTGTGGACAAAGTACATGGCGTGTACTTTCCAAAAAATGGAATCTTCCCCTTTTCCATATTTTCTAAAAAAAAGAGAAAAGAAGAAACATGTACCTCAGAAATAAGAACCAGGTTTTTACAATGGGTGTGGTCGAACAAGTTCATCTATAGTCAATCCAATTTCTACTCACAGTCGCTCTAACAGCTTAGCATGATCGATAATAGTTGTTTCTAAAATTTTGGCATAGAAGCTAAAAATCCTTTTTGTGGTCAATTGAAAACCCTCATGTTCTATCCATACCATAGAAAAATATTCCCCTATGGATTATTGTAATTATGGAATATGGTCGATGAAATTTTGGGTGCATGGATGATGGAGGTGTTTTCCAAAAATCTATCAATGATAACCTAAAATACATTCCATTGTTTGCCTAGGGATTGATGTGTTTAAATGGATTCATTGTTATGATTGTTCATAGTGTTTGGAATATTTTTAACAAATGGTTATCCATGAGTTTTTTCCTTACATTCACTCCATCCCAAGGCACACCAGTTTCTAAATTTTTCAAGATTACTAAAACACAACAACCCCAATTTTGTTTCATTATACAGTCACATTAAATCTTTTACATTTTTCGGGCATGAAGTCTATCATATTTTCTTCAAAGTAGGGTTATTACCCTGTCACATATGATCACTCCATCCTAGAAAAGGTTTCTTTGACCATTTACAAAATTTCCACCACAGGTCATAAGAAAACAAATCCAAAATTTATGACTTAAATAAAAAATTTGTATGAAATGAATAACTAAATGATTTTTATCAAATGAAATTTACTATTATTAGATAAATTTTAAATCCAAAAAATATTATATAAGGTTTAAATCATGGAAATTAACTAATTAATTTAAATATTTAAAACACATTAAAATTAGCTAAAATTTATTTCAATTACTATTCATCTAAAGGTTTAAATTTCTAAATAAGAAAACCAAGGCCAAATTCAATTTTGATTCAATAAAATCAAATATATTCCAAAAACAAGATGTTAATAATTCCAACATGGAATAATGATTTAATTATTTATCAAACCAAAGACTCATAAAAAAATTGAAAAAAATTATTTTCAATGAATATCACAAAAATGGTTGTTTATTAAAATATATATAGAAATTTAGATCAATGATCTTTTCAAATTTAGGGCACAAAAATACTGATTTTTTATGTTTTAAAATAATTACATTTTTCTCTCATTTTAAAAGGTATTCAATAATTCCCCATTAAATTCATATTTTTTACTTTCAAAACACATTTAAGTTAAAGAAAGAGATGAAAAAAAGCTGTATTAAAATAATGTCACATAAAATTCCTTCATACTTAATAAATTTCACTCATTGGTATTTAAGTTTATTTTTTTATTATTTATAAATACTCTTAAAAATGACAATATTTCCTAGGTTCAAATACACAACAAAATTGATGAAAATTACTAAACCATTCATTTCCAAAAAACCTCTTTCCTCTCCTATGAATTAATCTCACAACCATACTTCAATGTAAATAATGTTACAATTCTAGGAGGGCATACACTGGTGGAAATCCAATCTATACCAACACTTCTTTCCCAATGGTTTGAAAATCCCATTGGGATAAAGAACATATACCAATGGTTCTTGTGAACTGTTGGCATAGCTAATATATGTTGGGTTTTCCAAATTTTTCAATAGTTTGATAAAACTGTTTGGAATACTTATATTAAATGGATGTATTCTTGTGGTTTTGAAAATTGTTGGAATATATTACCTTTACCTATAATTGGTTATAACCATTGGGAAAAAACCCAATCATCTTCCTCCTAGTAGATCTCTCCTCCAACAAAACATTACTTCACGACTGATTTCCGAGCACATATCTCCTCCTAAGACGATAGAGATCTCCTTGAAACCTATTTCCTAACCAATTCTAAAGTCGATATCTCCTCCTCTTCAATAGAGATCTCATTCAACCCTACTTCCCAACCAATTTGTGAGCAGATCTCTCCTCATCCTCCAACAGATATCTCCTCAAACCCTATTTCCAAACCAATTCGTGAGTCACTTCCTCCCAAACGAATATCTCCAGGTTGTCAACCCTAATTCTTGAGTGCACTTCCTACAGAACTCATCTCTATCATTTTTTTGTAAATGATACCTATCTAGGATAAGAACCTTACTTCCTAACTATTGATCTATCTTTGATTCAAGTAATTTTTGTTCTTTAACTTCAAATAGGTATGATGTAACTGAGTTATCTCTTCTGCCTCCATTTATTTTAACTTTTTTCATTATGTTGGGTGATGTCGATGTGATGGGTTGGTCCATGTGTATGTGAAATAACACTAATAAGGATGATATGTATATTATGATAGGAAAGAGGCATGGGGATAGACCCAAATGATTATTTACCAGGTTAAGAGTCTATGTGTTCTCAAACAGGACGTGTTACATGTTCTTTTTTTTATTCATGTGTCAAATTGATGCATCTAGACATTTCATGCTTTTATCTAAATCTCCATGCACTATTTTTACATTTTGTTTATTTTCAAATTGTACTTTCTGTTTAGTTTAGTTTCATTTTTTAACTCCCAATAGTTTTTATGTTGGGTTTTTCATTTTCTACTATGTTGTACTTTGATTTTTCATAGTTTATAACACCCAAACCAATAAAAATATAGTGGGTAGAAAATTTGAGTATACTTTTTTGACATGTACTAACATCTATTTCTAAGAATTTCTTATTACTCAACCATGAGAACATAACTCATCGAATATCAACACACTTCTCTTCAATTTTGATTCCATCACTTAGTCAGATGCACCTCTATTTCTCAGTCATGTGAACTGCTCACAATATTTCCTAAGATATCCAATATTCTCATATCTTAGAAATGTGCATACTGGATTTGGGAAAAATATATTTGGGTTTCCCAGATCCCTATACTAAATACACTATAGTGATCCTCTTCCATTAAAATCCTAAAATGACACCTCAAAAAATATCCCATGGATGTGCTTATAATTCATCATCGAACTGCTAAATAACATATTCCCTTTACCAGAATGAGGAATTAAAGAACTCTCATTCAATGTTCATGTAAAATCTATATTTTCCAAATACATCATACTAACCACAAATATATAAGTGGAAAAAATCAAAAGACTAGTCCATGATCACATCATTAGTCAGAGGTTCATCACAAATCTTCAAACATTGATCCTTATATTAACCATATGATTTGACATATACTTACTAGATTAGTGAATGTTGATTCATATTCAATCACTAAAATTTTTCCTACTCAATATCTATGAGATCTCAAGGTATAGCTTGGTTAAGCTCATCTATGAAGTTTTGGTCATTAATGATCAGTTAGAATCAATTCTAATAATGTTTTCATCCTTCATTCTAGAATAACTTTACACCACATCCAATCTAGACCCATTAGTATGAAAAACCAAACCATTATTTTTAAGTATCTAGATTATATATAAATATTATGATAAAGATGTTTTTCATTAACAATTCATATGCCTTATTCAACCCAGTAATTTAGTATTTTCAATGAATTAGATATAACCCATCCTTTTCCCATCCATTCCCAACATCAAAACTCCAATCACTCTCTATTTGGGTTAGCTATACTGGTCAATCTACACATTCATCACCACTTATATGACATTAGTGTCATACTCAAATATCTGAAAACCTATGAAGATCATCATTCCATATACATGCCTGAAGTATTCTATGATAACTATATCAAGAAACTTACTCTACGGTATAAATACAAAATTTTTCATGTACTAACATAGATCAATATATAATCATCCTCGTCGCATTCAAAATTGGTATGGTTCATAATCCATATCAAATTTCTAGCATATCCATCTTGTTTGATTCTAAATTTATTAACCTGGAATGAGTCACCAATGATGAGTCAGGAAATAAAAAAACCACAATAATTATTTGGTTTTATCTTTTAACCATGCCTAAATCAATGTTCACCACATCTATAGTAAACCGTGGGTCATACACTTTATCAGTTTATGGTATGATCTCCACAATTTTACTAGATTCACCAAATATCCTTGATCACCAACCAGTATATATGTCTATCATCGCTCAAGAATTTTCACCCATTGAATATTCTAATTTCATACTCAAAGATTCATCCCAAACTCAATAATTGGTTCTGTAAATCATGATATTACAAGATTTTTCTACCCTATACTATCAAAAGTTCATCACCAAGGCCCCATACCACTTCCCAATATTGATCCACATTATCCCATATGATGTATTTTAATTCCCTTGATTTCATATTCCACTCCTAAGGGTATGAACTTACCCAATTCACGTTTTTACACAGTTCCACCTATCCCATTGAGATTGAAAATTTTTTATAAGATCATCCTAATGAATTTCAATGAGGCAACTCCAGGTTATTGGAAACTAGGAATCATGAATCCTAGTCTGATCCTAATGTATTTTACTAGTTCTCAATGCCATAAAATGTTATTAGAAAATCACATGACATTGGTAAAATCCACCCACCTATCATAGTTGTAATGAGTATCACTAACATGAACCACTAAATTAGTTATAGTGTATTACAATTGAATAGGGTAATTAACTTTTGAATTCTAAATTCAATTTTCTATGTGTTATATATAATTCAATTTCGTATGTATTTAATTTTGAATTGAATACATTGTACATAATTAATAATTCTGTATGTATTCATAATTCTATATAACACATACATAATTATGATTTAAATTTTTTATTTATTGTATTCATAATCCATAATTAAATTTTGTATGTATTCAATTAGGAATTCAATTCTGAATTCAATATTGCATGGGGTAATTGCCTTCTAAATTTTGAATTGAATTTTGAATTCAATTCTATATTTATTTAATTACCTTATGAATTATGTGTTATACATTCAATCATTGAATTCTGAATTCAATTATGAATTCTTTATATAATTACTTGCGAGTATGAATTATGTGTTATACTTGTAGTTATGTATTCAATTGTGAATTCTGAATTCAATTCTAAATTCTATATGTATTTACTTGCATGTGTGAATTATGTGTTATACTTGAAGGTATGTATTTGATTATGTATTTACTTGTAGATATGAATTATGTGTTATACATTCATCTATGAATTTAATCCTGAATTTTGAATTCAAGTTTGAATTCATTATATATTTACTTGCAGGTATGAATTATGTGTTATACTTGTTGGTATGTATTAAATTCTGAATTTTTTATGTATTTACTTGAAGGTATGAATTATGTGTTTATCTATAAAATAAATAACCCCCACAAGTCCAAATAATAAAAAAATGTTGTTTTTTTTCAAATTCATATTGCCATCTACTGTAAATATATAATTAGATATTATATATCAATAATTATTAAACAATAATATCGATTAGCAATCATCATTTCCATTAGTTAATCCAATATAGTGAAAGGTTAACAATAATGACCATTGCATATCTATCTATTGTTAAACATTTGAATGTTATCTTAATAATTTGATTTAATAATATGTGTAATAAATGAAAGGACTAATTTAGGATATACTCAACACTGATATTGGTGAATTAGTGTTAGGAACTTCTTCACTGAGTATAAATTTTATCCCTTTTATCCCTTAGACTTATTAGAATATAGATTTTATTGTTCTATTTTCCTTACAATAAGAAATTCTATGAATTCATGTAATGATGGAACATAATATTTTTACATGTTTTAGATGTCAACAAGTGTATCACTTCCTAGGAATGGATTAGAAAAAGTTCAATACAACATAACCACTTGGATAAAATCCTTTAATGTGGTTTTGAAAGGCAGGGAATAATCATTTACTTACATCACACTACAGTCAATTGGAAGATCCTATTTTACCACTCTTAGATAGTTCTTTATACTACTGAATAGAAAAATCTCAACCTTCTTAAATGTTTGAAACACCAAATCATTTCCTCTACCCTTTGAGACTTTATATGGATGTCACAATGCTTCATTTCTCTTCACTTAATTCTTTTTTACTTGTCACTTGCATAATAGCAGGCAAGTAACTATTCTTCTTCCAAGTAGAAAATTAAAATCCACAATTATTATTTTTCTTCTTATTCTTCTTCAACATACAAGATATGAATATATTATGGAATGACTAATCTCATTATTCTCATTTGACCTGAATGATAAAAACCAGGTATCAACTTGATCAACAACTGTTCTTATGTTTTTTTTCTTCAGAAAACAATATGAAATATACAATTTAAGTGTTGGGCTCCTCAAACACTTCCAAAACGTTTCTCATAATAGTGTAATACTTTGACTAAATTACTCAATATAGTATCCTTTTTCACATAAAAATTTACCATCCTTAATAATTTTTGTGATTTTTTTGTTTTTTTTATGAGATTATTCAATATCAAAATTCAAGATTACTTATATGCTTTTGGTTTTTTTAAACATATGTTCAGGTTCTCTACATTCATGTGAACATGATTTGTAACCACATGCATGCACACCTTCAGGTAGGTATGTGTATAATATTTTCATTATCTACATATACTGTCTGAATTTTTTGTGTAGTTCCTTGTGATGTAAACAAGAATACCCAAAGTCTCTTTCTCATTCCTCTTCATGTAGACTAAAATGGATGTGTGTAACTTATTCTTCACAAAAATTTGTATGTGAAATTATCAAATAAATATTTCTTTACATTAGGTCAATAAAGAATTCCTCCATTTTTATCTCCATTAAAATGTAACTATGTGCAAGTAATTATTCATGAAATAAATTGTGCTTCATGGATTATTATTTCTATTCATATAATCAAGTACATGAAATACCTTATTCACATAAAATTTTATCATAGGATTAAACTATCACCATTTCAGAGAACATCTAAACAATCATGAAGTCATGAATGATGAAACACAACATGACATATTGAAACTTTTCTTCTTCAAGTAAGAATTTCATGGATATTATTCGTGCCATAGATGACCACATAATAATCCTTCTTCTTATATGAGATAGGATCTTGGAACTTGCCTTCCTCACAAAATATAACTATGTAGATGCATTAATTTTCCAAAAATTAGAGCTCATTGAAATAATTATAAAAAATATCATCTCTCAGTCTTGGGTGATCTACTCTTATAAAAGTGAATCACCACCACTTCAACACCTAATAAGACTAGAAAATCACCATCTTCAATCCTACAAAATATTCCATGATACATATTTCAATGTTTTAAATACCACATGGTATTCCCCTGAAATACTTAAGATGAAAATGATGGAATTTCGTCCATCATAATCTCAACCTATGTATGTGATTAAAATTACATGTTACATCATTTTTTATACACTCAAACACGTGCATGAATATTAAATGCGCAAATAGCCTCCTATAACTTCATTTTCATTCAGTAGCAGCATTGTCATCAAATTAATCCTTACATTAACATTGTTTATTATGTGAATAAATTCCCATGGGATTAAATCTCCATAATCTTATTGATTCTAGCTTCGCTCGATGATAGAATCTGGGACATTCAATATTTCCGATGAAAATAAGCCTTTGAGTGACAGGTGGTTGAATAAGTCAACTTCATTCGATCAAACATTCACAATCTATATCATCATTTAGTGGGTATTTTATCCATGTATCTTTAAACACAAAAATAGTAACATGTGGCATGCTTATCCAAATCATTTTATCAACCATTCAATAAATCCATAATAATAATCTATGTGTCACTCACCAATCATGCCAGCAGTAATGATTAGAACCTAGAACACAACACCCATAGGCTTCCTGGTCCACACATCTCCTACACTATCCCACCTCCCCAATCCCACATGTTATCTTCATGTGCCATGTGTAACTTGTTCCCAATTCAGTTGTCCCTATGCAGCCCACTCACTCCCCTTCCATCATGTCCATTGTTTTTATAGTTTTCACTTATGTTTGAGATTTCTCCCGTATAAAAGGATGATGATTTGGCCTTTAGATTTTATTTTTTGAAAAATGTTTCTCTAAAAACTGGAAATATACAAAATTGATATATTTTAATAGTCCAAATAAAAATTTTAACCCATAATATACATTTCCATTAGGAATTCCCGATGAAAAATTTAGATATGTTTTTTCTTGGGCTTCATATTATTGTAAAAAATGATTCACCATTGACAGAAGTCATTGACATGAAGATCAGTTTAAAAATCATCAAACATATATAGGGTAGATTTTTCAAAATAACTTCATTTATATAATAAGACTTTAGTACTTCTTCGTGCATTCATCCCAGATACATTTACTTTGTTACCATGATTTAATTCTATATATATTTACTTGCATGTATGAATTATGTGTTACACATGAAGGTATGTATTCAATTCTGAATTCTAAATTCAATTCTTAATTCTGAATGTATTTACTTGAAAGTACATATTATGTGTTATAATACTTGCAGGTATGAGTTTAATTCTAAATTCTACATGTATTTACTTACAGGTTTGAATTATGTGTGATAATACTTGTAGGTATAAATTCAATTCTAAATTCAGTATGTATTTACTTGCATGTATGTATTCAATTCTAAATTCAATTCTAAATTTTGTATGTGTTTACTTTTAGGTATATATTAAATTATGAATTCTGTATGTATTTACTTGAAGGTATTAATTGTGTGTTATAATACTTGTAGGTATGTATTCTGATTCCTATTTTAGGTAAGTATTCGACTTCAATTCTGAATCCTATTGTTGTAATTGCAGTGATGTATTCTGAATCCTATTACTATATTCTAAATTCTCTATATATTCTGCTTCCTATTGTTCTGAATTCTATTCTTAATTCTTAATTTTGTATGTATTATACATCCTCTTGTTCTGATATTTATTCTTGATGTGAATACAATGCCAACAGTTTAAAACCATTGTTATTTGTGTGTAAACAAACTCTCTTATGCCAATGGTTTACAACTGTTGTTATATCTATGAAAACATGCTCATCTATGCCAACGGTTTACAACCATTGGTACATGTTTGAAAACATAGACTCCATTCCAATAGTTTCATGTAAATAATTAGTAAAATTCTATACCAATGGTTTAAAAAATATTGGCATATATTGATGGACTGAATTTTCACCAACAGTTTATATAAAACTGTTGGAATATACTTATTCCAATAGTTTTCAAATCATTTGAATAGAAATGAAGAACCATTGGTAAAATTTTATACCGACAGTTACTAAAACAATTGATATATATTTGATTTCCAAATACATATACCAATGGTTATTCAATAACTGTTGGTATATTTATATCACCACACATCAATTCCCAAATATTTGGACAGCTGTTGTTATAGATAATACCAATGTTTGTCCATCCTTAACAACGGATTAAAACCATTGGTATAAAATAATATTCTAGTAGTGAGAGAAATGATAATCATGTAGAATTAAATATATAATAAGAAACACTAATAATATTCAATTTATCCTAGGTTTCTCATGTTTAGTGTCTCTTTTTCATTCTCATCTTGGTTTGGTTTTTATAATTTATTCAACCCATCATTCATTATTTTCTAATAAATTTGTTTAAGATCATTTAGATTATAATGCCATTGTATTTATTTTTTATTTGAAGAATTATTGATTGGACTATTATATATTTTTCCATTGGAAATATAATAATAGTATGTTCATTTCATATGTTTATGTTGAAAACCAATTCATTTGTTTCGATATTGTAAAAAATCACTGAAGCTATTACAAGTTGTTCAAGTGAAATTTCGATTTTTTAGTATAAATTTACCTCTGTAGTTTTATTATATATCAAATTGAAATGAAATATGCATGTGCTTCTTATGCTGCTGAATATATAATATATTTATATAAACTTCATTAGTGTATGAGGATGTCTAAAATGGTTATTTTGGAGCTCTAAATAATCACCGAAGTTGTTGCAATAGTTTAGCAACTCTATAGTGTACAGATTTGAAAAACTACTATATTTCAATTACATCATGTTCTATAGATATCATAAACATGTGAAACATGGTGATATGTAAATATAAAACTTTTATCTTGATTTATTTATTATACATAAAATTTTGAAAAGAACTTTTGTATGGTAAATAAATTATTTGATGTTCTGTGATGATTTTACAGAACTATAGCCCTTCTAAAATAGCGTTTCTTCTATTTTTCAAAGATATCAGGAGATATATAAGTTGAATTGATATTATTCTTGAACCATTAGTATGATATAAATATTACCATCAAATGATCATTTTATTCCAATTGTTGAATCCAATTTTAAGAGCCTCTAAAAAATATGTGATGTCTGTAATGGTAAGATGACCAAAAATTTTCCCTACGTCGGTTCAAATATAGGGTTCAAATTATCTACATTGGATTCAAAGGATCAATACACCACTTTTGGGAGACATAATTTTAATATAAAATTATTGTACGTTAACCATATTTTGGAAGTGAATAATAAACTATGTTAAACAAACCCTATGGTCATGTTCCAAACATTCAAAAAATCTACCCTACGTTAGAAATGATCCCTATGTTCCATAGGAAAATGTGACATTCATTCGCCTACTGTATTGATGTTCATCACAACACTAATATTATTGGAATGTGGAGCTAATTCCTCCTTAATTTTCTAAAATGATTCAAAGTAAAATTTATTTATGAAAATGTATAAATGATGGACTATTGTCTCATCGAACAATTTTGGAATGTTGCATTAGGTTGGTAAATGTTTCAACATGTGAAGTAAACCTTACTACTATATGATACTATAACAGTGAAATGCTATAGAAAATGAATATCTACAGGAGTCTACACCTCCACATGGATCATCCTCATAGTATTATAGGAGTTCTCAGCTTTTAATGCCTCATCCAAACAAGAATTAAATCACATGGTTTTTGATCTCATGTGTGGGTTGTACGTTGAATGCTTGGGATAAGACTTTATGAAACATGAACTAGGGTGATGTGTCAAAAGATGAAGATGATGAACTACTGTATACTTTCGTATTATATGATGATTCATGATATAAAGGAGTTGAAAAATTTGATGTGCGTTCTTAAACTAAAATGCAGAAACAACATTCATGAGCCACCACTATATGCAGAAATTCCAGATGATTTCTTCGTCATGAATGGTGTCCTGTTGTATGTCGCGATGTCAGAATGAGTAACTAACGGTGGATAAAAAATTATGTTGACCAATATCACTACAATAAAACAATTATTTCTTATGAATGTTAGATATAATTCATGTTGATGAGGAGCCACGTAGATATCAATTAACATTGATAATTCATATCACCACCAGGAATACTCACCCATGATGGAAGACTTGAAAGATTGAGCCAGTACCTACATACATTGAAATATGGAACATGAATTTAGAACAATAGGTGAGTATGTGAGATGTCTTGAGAAGATAATATGTTAAAATAGATATGTGATGTGTTGCATGATAAAAACAATTCAATCTCAACCAGAATGGATATTTACTTCAAGAATTCTCCCATGTTAGGAAATAATGCCATTATAAAAAGTTGAATTTTTTTGATGGAAATTTAAATATATTAGTTTTTTCATAGGTGATTCCAGTACTTTTTAGGAATTTTTCATCGATTTTAATGGATATTTTTAGGGATATAAAATAAGGAATTATTCAACACCGTATATTTTCTGGAGATTTTATCTTAGGAGTTATTTAAATTATTTTTAATTATTTCATTAGAGATTTATTCAATAGTAATAAAGAGGAAATGATGTTGTGAATTTTATGAAGGTATTTATGAAAGATATTTGATGGATTTATTTTGAATATCCGAAGGAAGTGGAGAGGATATTACTACTGGATATTTATTATTTATACATCTCTCCTAAGAAGATAAAAACATATGAAGAACAGTGTAGATGTGAAAACTCTTTCGAATACAATGTTCTTTGAAAATTACTTTTCATCATTTTGAAGAGATAATTGAAATATTTTTTATATATATTATTCTATCATTATGAGAATAACACTAAGAAAAATATCATTTTATGCTTATTAAAGAAGAAGAATTATATGTGTCATTGAAGTTTATTTTTTGCAGTTGTAAATTATTGTAGATCATATACATCTGTTAGTTTCTTCTACCACTATGAGCTGAACCATTATTCAATAAATTCCCACTCAATTATTTTTTGTTGAAGTATCGATTGCCCATACTCCGTCATAGTGGAGTGTTAGCTTTTCATAGTAAGCTATGGATATTTTAATTTCCTATACATGAACCAGAAGGCACAATAAAAGCACTGTAACATGTCAACTGCCTATACTCAATTATAGAGGTCTTCGGATAAGTGTACTTGCTAGTAAAAATTGTAAATACCCCAACCCTAGTATCCCAAAGATGGTGCATTTATTTATTAGATTTATACTATGAACAAGTAATCACATCCCAAAGTATCTAATAGTTTAGTTGATTTGGAAATGTTGATACAAACATAATCGTTACGTTACAACATTGAATGAAAAAATGGCATTGAAACTACAAAGGAAACCCTCTTGAACACCAAGATTATCCCTACACGTCATTCATAATATACATCTTCTTATCCTGAGAAAAAGAAAACATAATAATGGGGTTATCTCATATGCTTATTAAGGGTATGTAATACAGCGGAATCTATCATAATCATAAAAAAGTCAAGGTGAATAACAAAAAACACATGCCATTAAAACATAATCTTGAAAATAATATGACAGGAATAAAAGATGAATCATTAATTCCATATAAATAATTACATTATAATAAAACATACCCATGGATGTTTTAACTAATAAAATAACCACATGGGATAATAATAATGATGGAATGAATAATGTTGGACATCTGCATTGTTTAGATATATCCCCATGATAGTTACTATCAAGATCTATCCTCATGAATGATTAAGTTTGTGGGTAAGAACCCATATGATTTGTTTCATGATCTATCATCTAGGACTTTTAATATAACTTGGAAACAAATGTGAAGTGTTTTTCATTAACTGATTTTGCCTCATGGGACATACCAATACATCGAGGGGATATAGTGGGCCCCACCTATCACTTATTATGTCCAATGCATTCCTCATATGCAGAATAATATATTTATTAATATTATATTTAATCAGATTCTCTCATAACATTTTGAAATGTTTGAACCAAAATCCTAGATGAATACTCCATTAAAACCATTGATGAATTCCTGAGATAAATACCCTTTTTTACATAACAAGGAAGAGTTCCTTTTGAGATATCATTTGTATTTTTCATAAAATCTGACCATAAACATATATATCCCATAAAAGAAAAGGTAAGGACAATGAAATTATTTTTGAGGCAAAAAATATGTCCACCTGATGTGAAAACTTGTAAAATGTGTGTTTCATAAAATTTAGAAATAATCCTCTTTAATGAGGTTTAAGAAAACTATTAAGGATTCATTAAAATGGAGAATTCATAATTGAATGTATAAAACTAGAAATGAAGTAAGATGGGTTTTCATGATAAAACAAGATATTTTTTGAAAAATATTGGTATCTTATAACATATTTTGGGTGGTACTTGAAAATTTGTATGAAATTGGGAAGTTCACATTAATTAGGGTTTCTTATCAAGAGAAATTTAAAAGGAACCCTTATAAAACATGCATTTCCCAACCAAAGAAAGATGAACTGATCTGGATACATGGGTTTGAAACATATACATAGAATTTGTAATATGTTTTTAAAAAGAAATGATGGATTACTTCAGGTTAAATATAGATACATCATAACCTGAATGAAAAATGAAGGATCCAAAACAATCCCTTACCAATATTCACATAATAGAACCATATTCCCCATTGAATTAATGATTATAAAATAAGATATTTAATATAATTAATATAAAGAGATTAATAATGTTATACATCAATGGGTAGTAAACATACACTAAACAAAAGATATAGTGGTGAACAATGCATATCTCGCAGAAATAAGTGTGAGATTAGAAAACCATTACATTATGTTCAAAAGTGACCTGCACATGTACGTTACTTCTGAGATAATGAAATTAGATTCATTAATAAATTAGTCCAGAACCAATACAACATGTATTTGATTTAGTATAATTTTATTAAGATTATTGTGGAATCAGTAATGTTTACAAAGACTTGTTCAATGTAAACTCAATATAATAAAAGATGTTTTATTAACAAAGTCGAAGAACAGAGAACAAAAATTCTAGAATGTAAATAGAACACAACTATTTACATTGTATTTACCTTTTTTTCATACTCTATGGCATTAACACAACTAAAATATTTCTAAATATTAGGCAGAATGATAGATATAGGGAACATATAAGAAGATAAGAGAAATAAAAATAAACCACACACACTAACCAAAGAAACTATCCGAGAACATAGACCTCTTACCCCCAAGATCTAGGGGTGAAATCTAACATGGAGATAGTGAATTTCTCCCCCAAACTCAATAAACACACAAACAGATCCCAGAATCTGTGAACGAGACCCATAAAGAAACTTTTAACAAACAACACATAGACTAAAAAGAAGATAAAGAGTAGGGTCACAACAACAAAAAGCAACGAATATCACATATCTCTTCAAGGGTTGTTGGTTCTAAAATCTAAAGTAACCTCTACAGTACTCGCGAGAGTTGAGTTCTCCATCGAGAATCAATGGAACGAGGTTAGGATGGAGTCATTTATGAGGCGGGTCTCGAAACTGCAGGATGACTTCTCTTAGTGCTCTCAAGAACATAGTTTTAAGATGATGAACCACCTCACTGGATGATGAAACCCACGTACCACATCAATAATGGAAATTCAAGCCCGATGTGATGCCTTGACAGGTGTAAAAGATGAGTAAGACATGTCGTAGCTAGCAGCCGAGTGGAAGTTTCATGAAACTAGGTGGTTGAAACAAATCTCATTGAAATTGATTCTTACAAAATATGTAATGAAGATGGGATACTGAGGATAAAAAAACCAAGAAACAGAAATCTACGAACCTAGACTAGAGAATCTCAAAACATCAATGGCCAAGACGAGGTGAGATAAATGGATCACCGTGCTAGTATCAAGGTGGAAAGGAGGGCCATGGAAATAGTGATCTCGAGCAACCCAACCAACCAACGGGCCATAGTCCAAAACAACACCAATTATGAAGAAGGCCCAAACGGATTCTCAGGAATAGAACATCCCACAAAACATATATTCATAATTATTATATGAAAAAAAATATTTTTCATCGAAACAAAAAACACATTATTTAATGGAAACAAAAAAGTTTAATTTTTTAAAACACCATTTCACAAACATCCACCTTTTTAACATTAAAATGAGACTACACTAATGGTGTTCTTGAAAAAAAAGGCTAACTACTGTTATCCTATGTAGTGTGGGTAGATTCTCTTAAAAAAGAAAAACCTAGGTATATAAATTTCCACCCTGCATGAATATCACCTTGCATCTACCAGTAGTGGCACATTTTCTACCCATAATACACATCTACTTCTTAACATATTATATTAGTCTCAAAAATTAAACATATTGTGAAACTGCATTATAATAGAGCTTAACCAAAATTGAATTTTTTTTAATCAAAATGATCCATCCCATAAAAATTAAACACCTACAAATCAAAAAAACCATTCCCTGATTGAAATATAGGGAACAATAAAACAAATAAAATATCATAAATGAAATATTATTCAAAAGGATGTAGAAAAAATTCACAACAACCAAAAAATAAGAAGAAGATGGGAAAAGAAAAAAACTTCTCCACCTAAGTCGGAACAAATTAGACCATCCCACACTACAATTTTTCTCAACCACGATTCCCCTAAAAAGACAAGTGGCGTGTATCCTAGGAACACAATAAAAAGACTACACAAAACCTATATCTATTTATAATGAAGGGAATGAAAACTAAAGTAAATTTATAGACTCATAACCAGGACATACCACATGAGTATGGGAAATAATATCTCTAACTTTTTGGTTTGGGAAGTAACATTTTATGAGGTTGGAATTACCAGACTCAGAACAATAAAAACCCTTAAACTGGTTCTTTTAATTCCTACCCTTGTTTTTCAAAGGATCCTTAAAATAAGAAATCTGAGGTTCACATTTAGGATTACTCATATCTTCCTTCAAACCATGTGTTTGAAGGTCACGAGAAAGAACAACCAACTTAAAAACTTCTATCGTAATGGAATCCCAACCATATATCATGGATACGTTTTATGAATTAAATGAGTCATCAAGAGAAGTTAAGAAAATTAAAGCTTCATCATCTTCTTTAACCTCAATATCGATGTTACCTCAATCTAATAATACATTTTTAAACTTATTAATGTGGACTCGGATAGATGAACTAGGGGACATCTTAAATTTTTTTAATATTATCTTATTATAAAAATTCCCGAGGAGGCACATAGTCATATACAAATATTTGAGTTAAAACCAAAGAAAATTAGATGTGGTTTCATGTGAAACCTCATGAAAAATCTTATCACCTGAAGTTAATAGAATATTACACTGATACTTTTCAAGTATACTATGATTTACATCTACAAAGGAATTAATGGACTAACCATCAGTAGTGGCGGTCGCTAATGTTTTCTTACTACCACCTAAAGCATCAGCAAGAACACTATTAACTAACAAAGAAAACTTTTTATTCTCAAAAAATTGAAATCATTTTCTTCATCAAATTATTTAATTTCCAATTTGAAAAATATTTCAAAATAAAATGAATAACAAGCTTTGATACAACCTGTTGTTGAATTGGTTCAATTTTCATAGATTTGTTTGAAGTAAAATCAACAAAATATAAGGTGTTTTATTAACAAAGTTGAGGAACAAAAAACAATAATTATGGAAAGTAAACAGAATACAATTACATATGTTGTTCAGACCTTTTCACCGTACTCCATGGAAAGAACACCACCAAAATATTTCTTATTATTATGAAAAATGAAAGAAACATAGAACATACAAGAAGATAAGATAAATGAAAATAGACCACAGACATGAACAAACGAATATATCTAAGAACAATGACCTCTTCACCCTAAGAGCCAGTGGTGAAATCTTGCTCGAAGTTAGGGAAGTACTCCCCCAAACTAGACAGACTCATGCACGCAACCTAGACTCTGTGAACCTAGATGACAACAAAACCATGAACATTCAATGCAAATTCTAAACAGAATGTAAATAGTATGCTCACAAAAAAGCACTATATATTAAAGGTATCTACTAGGGATGATAGTTCTAGAATCCCAAATGGCCTCTATAGGACTCATGAGGGCCGAGTTCTCCACCGAGAATCACTGGAATGGGGTTCAAATGGGATCGTGTAGGTGGAAGGTCTTGGAATAGCATGAATACGTCTCTTAGTGCTCTTAGGATTATATGTTGAAGACAAAAAAACACCTCACCTAATGAAGACACCCACGCACCACTACAATAATGGGAACACAGGCCCGATGTGATGCCTTAACGTGCGTAAAAGATGAGGTAGACAGATGACAAAAAGAAGAAGAGAAGAAGTGTCGAGAAACTAGGTAGTTGAAACAAATCCCTATGAAACTGGGACATTAGGAAGACCCAAAGCAAATGGATGACAATGAAGAAAAAAACTGAGAAGCAAAAATTTATGAACCAAGACCATAGGATCTCAAAACATCAACTTCCAGGATGAGGTGAGATAGGTGGATCACCAAACTATCATTAGGGTGGCATGGTGGGAAGAGGAAAATGAAATCTTGAGAAACCTAATAAAACAGTGGGCCATAATCCAAAACAAGCTCGTCGAAGAAGAATTTCCAAACAGACACTCGAGAACAGAACAACACAGAAAACGTATAAGAATAATAAAAATAATAAAAAAATAATTTTCATGAAAACTTAAAAAAAATCATTAAAAAATTATTTTAAGAACCATGTTTCACAAAGTTCATTTATACCATTTATGATGAGTTATAAAATTCAATTTTAGTGTTCAAATATGTTTGTTTCCTTGGTTTTCATGAATTGTTCATTTGTATACATGTAGAAAAGATAATTTGAAATGGAAATAAATATCTAGAATTGAAGTTATATAATAATAATGATCCTCTAGAAGACTAAATGTTGATATAATACATTTGGTTATTTGGGGTGAGGATGAATCATTAGATAAGGCGTTAGTGATAATAGTACTAATTATTTTTGGTAGTTTTTCTATCATCACAAACTATTTTTGTATTATTAGTTAATATCATATATATATATAGGTAATAGAACACTATATGAATCATAATATGTATAATAAAAAATAGATTACAGTTTATATAGGCAAAGAAAATAGCCAACTAAAATGCATAGAAGCGCTAAAACTTAAACTTCACACTAGAAGCAGCAGCACAGAAGGAATCGAGATTAAGAAAAACATAAAACCCCAGAAAAATGTCTAGATTTCTAGATAACATAACTACTTTTTTGGATATCACCATAATATGATCACGCTATGTCTTCTAATTTGAGAAATTTTCACATGTCTTCAACTTGGAAGAACCCCGACAGGCTTCACCATGAGTCGTGCACCAGTGGCATGTACATGGGTCGGGGGCTGCCGGATGAGTCCACCAAGGAGGATGATAGAACCACCACTAAGGATATTGAAGCAATGTATTATGATTCTAAACACTGGGTTAGATAAAAAGCTGACTGGAAAACCAGGGAGAAGAAAAAAACAACCAGCAACAACAGGGCATCAATTTTGGGAATTTGGATCTCTGCTTAAGAGACAAACTCAGCCACCCAAGAAGATGATTTTAAGTTCTGTTTCATATATTGAGTGTAGGTTCCACATGGGTGAGGAAACTCTGATCTAGAATCATAACTGGCTAACAACACAGCCAAGGAGAGGCTACCATGAAGCGAACGCTGAACTGGCTGCATAACGGCAAATGGAATGGCTCAAATCTATGGATATCCAATTAGATAAGGTGGAAACATCCTTTGATGGCTAGATATAAATATAATAGTAAGAAAATAGATATCCATGGTGGAATCCCAAATAGATCATGCCAAACAATTGAGCGGGCCATGTATATCAGCTCATGCAGTAAAATGAAGCCCAAATCAAGTACATATTAAAATGAGGAAAAATATAATAATAAATTTCATCTAATTAAAATAATTTAAATAGGAGACCAATTTAAATGGGATAATTTCAATTTTCAATATGAAAAAAAATAATACCCAAATTACCAACAAGCTATTCAATTATTTTAACATGCTCTATGGCATAAGCTTCTAGATTCAACAAACATAATGAAGAACAAAACTCATCCATCATGCTATTTTTATAGTCAACAAGAATTTGAGCATCAGTTTAATTATCCAATTACAATAACATGTGTAATAATACATTCGGTTAAAAATGAATACTTGCATTAAATTGATTTTCATAAAATTATGAGAAACACCAGATTTGCTAAACATGTCTACTTTTTAATTCTTTATCCAACAAAAAAACTGTTATCAAATTTATGTTCATTATCTATATTCATTCATTTCAATATGATACATCATGCATAAAATAATGATATAAAAAACATTTTATAGATAGAAAACTATCTAGAGAAACAATAAGAAAACCATTATCACTGTGAAAAGAAACTACAAGCAATTTCTAAAAATAAACTAATTCCATTCATTAATTTGGTTTAATCTATATTAGGTTAATTCAATGCCCTCCAAACGGCTAAATAAGGTCAATTTATGATTTCATGTAAATAAATCAGGGAAGAAACGAATCATTTACCTCAAATAATTGATATTATTCACAAAATAATGAATCGATGTTTTGGATCTCTGGTCACCTTCGATGTGAGGAAATTATAGTCTATCAAGGATCTCATTCCATTAACACATTAATAAATGACAAATAAAACTCCATTAGATTGATGGAGATAATCTTCTATAACATGGAAAGAAGGAATGGGAGGAAACAAGATCAAATAGAGAGAAACATCTAGAATAGAGGAAGATCCTACCTCAGATCACCACGGATTGAACTCAGGAATTTGGGATTCATCCCTATCGAAATGGGGATTCAAAGCCTTCAAAAATAAATCGTGGGTGCCTAGGGTTCAAATGTAAGGAGTATGAGAAACCAGATACATGGGCATAGGGGGTATTTATAGGAAAATACATTTTTAGAGGACCACGACACACTCCCTAAGACAAACCTAGTAGACCACTAAAACGGTGTGGAATATTGTTGTATCTCTATTTCTACTGAAATAATGGTAGAATAAGACATAAAAACATTCTTCCCATGCACAGTACTGAACCCACCCATCCATAATCCATTCTATAGACTCATGTATAGTATCAAATGTGTATTTATAGCTTCCCTATGGCAGATCACCTTTGCCTAGGCCCCCTATTTAGCAGGTTTATAATTTATTTGAGTCACTCAGTTGATGTCAGTTTATACACATCTATCAAGGTTATAATTTAATAATATTTAACTTAATTTTTTTATAAATATAAAAGAATGTGTAGTAATGATATATATACTATTATATATTCTAAATTTAGTTAACATGTATTTATTATTTTTCCATTCAAAATGTTTTAATTTGAAATTATAAAAAAATCAAAAAGATAATTCAAAATTAAATAAATATATTTATTATAATTTCATAATTATTTTTATATATATTTGAAATAAATACTTGTATATATGTATAAATAGTTGTATATATTTATAAATATATTTTTATGATAATATATATTTACAAAAATATAATTATTATAAATATATTTAATTAAATTTTATAATTATATATATAATTATAATTATAATAAATATATATATTATGCTTTTTATTATATATAATATATTTATTAATAATATATATTTATAAAATTATAAATATAATATAGATATTTATTATACAAATAAATATATAAATATATAGTTATAATTATAAATAAATATTTATGTATTTAAATAATTATAAAATTATAATAAATATATATTATATTTATAATTATAAAAATATATATAATTAATATATTAATTATAAATTTATAATTATTTAAATATATCTATATTTATTTATAATTATAAGTGTAAAGATGTCATATATATATATATAATTATAATTGTAACTATAAATAAATATTTATTAATTATAATTTTTTATTGAAAATAAATAAATAAATAGTTATAATTACAATTATATATATATATATATCAAATTATAACAAATATATTTATTATAATTATAGGGTTATAAATATATATAATTAAAAATATATATTTATAAATATATAAAAATATTTGTAAATAAATAAAAAGATTTATAATTATAATTATAAATAAATATAGATATACTTAAATAAATATATAAATTATGATAAATATATAAATTGTATATATATATATAATTATTACTATAAATACAGATATTGAAATACATCACAATATAATAGTTCTCTATTTTGGCAACACCATAAATGTAAATCATTAAATATAATTATAGTTCTAAATATTTGTAAAATAGAAAAGAGAAGCAGACTTTGGGAAATAGGTGGAATGACTAGATGATCTTGCATTGTAAAAACATGTTTTCCCGTGCGAATTTTTCTTAACTAAAAACCATTAAATATAATTAAAATAATTGTTTGTCATTATTTATATTATTGCTTATCCATACACTGTAATCAATGACACTTCAATCCATCATTTAAAATATCAAAAATATTACATCATATAATTGTTCCATTAAATTTATATCATTAAACTATGCCATTAAAAATTTTAAAATTATATGAATCTAAATTAATTTAATTGAGTCAATCACTTGATATCAGTTAATATGTATTTATTATGGATATAATTTAAAAAATTTAACTTAAAACATTTTTCTTATAAATATATAAGAACATGTTATAAAGAAATATGTACTATTATATTTTTTAAATTTATTTTACTAGTACATATTATTATTCCATTAAGAGTGTTTTAATTTAAAATTATTCAAAATTTAAAAATACAATTTTAAATTAAATAAATGTACTTTTAGTGTAAATGTATTTATTATTATTCCCATAACCGCATATTCCTCGATGTGATTTCATATTATCTAATTTAGTTGTAGAATAACTGGTCGAATACGGGCATAGGATTTCCCATTTCATTCCCAACTTTTTAGATGTAGGGATTTATATTTCAATGTCACAATGTATTCTATTAAAATATCATGGTTCAATCAAGTTTGTTGAACTCTTTCCCATAATATCATATATTAATATGATTTTAATTATATAAAATCTCAATTGATTAATAAAAATGTGTTGTAGTTCGATTCCCAGAATATTGGGATTTCATTCACAACAACAATAAAAATTATTTTGCGTGTATTTAAAAAAAATCATTATCTGAGTTCCCAATACAATAAAACTAATATAAAATCTGGTGAAAATTATTTTAAAAAATCATTGTGGGAATTTCATTTCCTCCTTTTCAGGTGTAGGGATTTATATTTCATTACAACCTGCTACACGGATCCTCCCCACCCCACCAGGTGACACATTTATATATTTATTAACTATATATATATTTCCTTTTTTATAAGATGCACCACCACAAATCTCACAATTTTTAATTTTACTCTTTATCAATGTCAAAAAACACTGATAAAGGATAAACATTTATCACTACTGACAAAAATCGATGATAAATGATTCTTTTATCAGTGTTCAAAAAAGAATTGATAAAAATGAACTTTTTGTTAGTATTTCATTTAGCACTATTAAAGGATTCCCTTTGTCAACATTTTTTTAACATTATTGAAGTATACTGTGAATAATATATATATATATATATTTTTAAATATGATTTGTACACTACTAGAAAATGGGGATATCCCCACACATCTATACTCACATTTAATATAAATTGGGAGTATATAGTGGCTTGAATCTATCAATACCAGTGATTTATGTAAACCGTTTGTATAGACAAGTTAGGATAATAGTTTTTAAAAAATCATTGGTATGGGTTGAGATATAACAATGATTTGTTAAAAACCATTAGGATAGAGTTCTCCCCACTACTACACATATTCCCCTTAAATGTGCTCAATATTGCTTTTAACAGTGTAAAAAAGAACTATTAATGTGACGACCCGAATTTTTAAAAAAATTTTGATTCCGAATTTTGTGTGTTATTTTATTTTATACTCAACAAAAATATTTCATTTAATAAAATAAGTATAATTAAAATGGGACCGTTGGGTTTTGACTATTATATGACCATTGGTCAGTATAACCATTGGAAACTAAATGTTACGATTATTGTCTATAAATAAAAGTGATCTTGGATAATTAATATAGAAAGAATATTTGATGGCCTCATCCAGTAGTCTCAGGCCGATCGAAGCCCCTATAACGGAACTTATAAAGGAGGTAGCAACACTGGGCTTTTCTATGGACCAAACCCAATCCGAACTTCATCGTGTGAAGCTGGAACGGAATCACCTTCGCGAGAAGTTCAAGCTGATAGAAATCACTACTCGGGAAATGTTGGTCGAGCCGCCCCAAGATTCCATCACCTTATTACACCTTAAACTTAGGTCCTATTCCTGTGTTATAAGGGGCTATATAATGATACCTTATCTACTTTATGTAATCCTTTGATATAAATAAAAATTGTTTTTTCTTCTTATGGTGAAGTTTATGAATTTTCAAATGTCCAGATAAATATAGGATGTATATTATTGATGAATTTTGGAAAAGGGATATTTTAAAATATTTATGTAAACCATAGATAATTAAAAATGTGTAATGATTTTTAAAAAATGTTCTTCTATAGTTGTGATCAGTATGAAATTTAGATTCTAATAAGATCAACTTAATTTTTTGTGAATAGTAAATTATGAATAGTGATTTTATGCTTAGGATTAGTATTGTGACCAATTGGATTATTAATCTTACTTAAAGAAAGTATTGATATAATTTAGGCACATTGATTAAGTAATGTGATTCAATAAAGTAGTTAAATAACTATTTCAGAAATTATTGGTTAGATATTAGTTTTTCTGGATGAATAGTGTTTTTTATTTTAAAAATTAAATTAAAATTATTTAGAAAATTATTTTCATAAAATGGAGCTTATTTTTGAAATCAGAGCATCGATATTTGGTTAAGGTGAATTTTTGGGATTTTTCTGAGAAAGTTGAATTTTTGGTGAATAGTGAAAATACAGTTTTGAGTTTCGGGTATTTAATGACATCATTAAGGATGTAATAATTATTAAATAATTCTGGTAGACTTATGAATAGTAAGATAAGGTATGAGTTGTCCCATGTGGCCAATACAATGGGCAACTACCATGGGAAAGCCCATGGTTTTTCCAATACCACCGATGAGGTGTCCCATGGCCATTAATGACTTGTCCCCTCACTTCTCCTATATATACCAATCCTTTCCCTCATCCTTTTTCATTTCCAAATCCTCATCAACGAAGTTATGGTCTCTTTACCTCTCAAGGAGTCCTCCCAAGGTTCCCTCAAGCCTCTCAAGGTCCCGACCTTCATGCTTTCAAAGTTACTCTTCCAGGTAAGGGATTCTTTCACCCTCCGCTTTTAAGTCATGACTTACTTTATTCTGTGTCTTATATTTTCCATCTATTTATGTTGAGGGTATGTTATTATATGTTATTATTACTTCCCATTTCATTTCTAAATGATGATATACCCTTTCTTCTCTCATCAATTTTTTTCTGAATTTTTATGTGACGTCGTTTGGCTGTCAAATTTTTCGTAAATGGAATCGCGTCTTCTCTTTTCTTTCAAGTTTCCTTTTCATGTGGCATGTCATTAAAATTTCCATAACATGTTAAAATATCCATTTTATTATGTATTTATATTGTATTATAAGTTATTTATCAGTGGGATACTCTTGTACCCTCTCTTTTCAATGTTTTCTAAATCCATGTTAAATAGCCGTTATGCTGTAGAACTTTCACCTCAAACTTTCTATCTCTTTCTCTCCAAAAATTCCCTTGTTTTATTTATGTGAATACCCAGGCCTATTTAGTTTCTTTCGGTGTTAATAAATATATAAATATTATTTATTTGATTCTATATTTGACATACATATAACCCTCACTTCTTTTCCATGGGTTATAAATGACATGCTGATCTTATTTTTTTAAGAACTTTTAAAACGTCATGATCTTGAAATGAAACCCATTTCTTTTATTCTAAATGGGTTATCTATGAAATGTTTGATTATGATCTATGTGTATCACATTAATTTAAATACATATTAAAGGTTTGCCATGATAGAGCTCTAATGTATTGGGAAAAGATTTAATCTCTAAAGATGATGAGTTTCACGATAACTTGGTGAATAACCATGGTAATTTGTATGAAACCTTGGGGATAGACCTTGGTGATTTGTTCATGAATATCTAAATGAAATGTTTTATCCACATATTCAAGTTATGTTTCTAATTCTTTTCATTATGATATGCCTATACTTCCATTTCTCATATCTTTATGTTGTTATTCATGTTCTTATTGATATCACAAGTACATTGATTCACTTGTTTACCCTTACTGGGCCTTTTTCTCACCCTTTTACTTTGATGTATGTCTCTAGGATATGAAAGGCAGTAACTGTAATTAGGATGATCATATGATGAATCCTTAAAAGTAGTTTAGAATATTTTTTTATGTTGTATTCAAGTTTTACTGTTCCTAATTTCTATGATACTAGACTTTAAAGATCCTCTGTATGTAAAATGTAATGAAAAGTTATGTATTAAAAAGGCAGGATGCCACAGGTGGTATCAAAGGATAGTGTAGTTATTTATGGAAATTAGGATTTGAAAACTTTAGAAATAACCCTATAGAAAAGTTTAAAAATTGGAAATCTTTCTTGTATTTTGGTGAGTATTGAGTAAGTGGTTTATCAAACAAATACATCCCTATCTAAATAAGAGCAGGTAGAGGTGGCTCTGGCACAGATGTACATAGGGGTAAAACCCGAAAACACAACTTTGAGAAAGACTCAAACAGGAACTGGTACACGACAACGGGAATTGCTGCACTCTTGGTTATGACACTCCTCAGGGATATGTTTGGTTAATCACAAGCTTTTTATGAATCTATATGAAGGAATTATAGAAAAATGTAATTGTATAAGTCTGAAGTTTTAAGACACACTACTAAAAAATAAGGCTATATCCACGGACCTATAGCCACGATTATATTAGTCTGTGTCTATAGCCAATTTATAGCCATGGTTTAATTAAGAAACCATGTCTAAAATCAGCCGTGGGGTTTTTACCCCCAAAATTCGTCGGGCTCCTCCTCGACCCTCTTGCCCTCGCCATTTCTCTCCCCCGCGATATCCTCCTCGTTGCGCCCTCCTCCTCACTATGACCCTCCTCCCCGATGCCTCCTTGCTGCACCCTCCTCCTCGCCACGACCCTCCTCCCTGACGTCTCCTCACTGCGCCCTCCTCCTTGCCGCAACCCTCCTACCCGATGCCTCCTCGCCGTGCCCTCCTCGTCGTCACAACCCTCCTCCCTGACACCTCCTCACCGCGACCCTCCTCGTCGATTCCACTCTTCCGACGCCTCCTCACCGTGACCCTCCTCCCCAAAACCTCCTCACCGCAACCCTCCTCCTCACTGTGACCCTCCTCCCCGACACCTCCTCCCCGACGCCTCTCTTCTGACATCGAGTTTGACACCCCCTGCAACCCTGAAAACCCTTGACCCCTCCCCGCTGCGACCATCCTCACCCCAACCCTCCTCCAGTAAAGCTGATCCAAGCTGCCTCCCCTCCTCTCCATTACTGACGGTTCTCCCCCACAACCAGTGGTAATCCCATGTCTTCATCCCCATCCACCATTCTTTACCCTCTATTATTTTGTTTCAATATAACTACTTATTGGTGATTTAATTCTTGATTTTGTGGTGTGCTACTAGTTATATTTATTCTCACCCTTACGTGGGTTCATCTTGAACATATAATGTATTATGAAAATGGTTGTTTTTTATGGAGATTTCGGCTGACATAGTGTAGATGGTGTGTATTGGTGCTTGGTGGATGTGGTGTTTAGACTGTTTTTAGAATGGAGGCCTCATGATTAGACTATATTATCTATTTTGGTTAGATTGGACCGACCTACTAGTTATTGGGCCTATATTTTTTCCTCTTTAAATTGATTAAGTTCTTTATACTTTATTGTGCGATTTTATAGGTTTTGTATGCATTTAAAAATTTCAGTTTTTTACTCTTCCAAATTACTCCACTGTGCTTGGAAATATGTGTGCAAATATATTGGTTGATTAGTTTAAGTTCACCCATATATTTAATATGCCTAATCAGTCCCTAGCCAATTACATGAGGTTTTACTTTGAAAGGTATTAATTGTTGTCAATCTTTATCCTGACTTGCAGTAATCAAAGTGGGTTACCACAAGAGCATTAAGTTTCTATAGGAAAATGCAATAAACTAGATATATACTTATTCACTGGAAACAGGTTTGTTGTTGTTTAATTTTTATTTTATTTTCTTTATCGCATCGGCCACTTAGGGTTTTACTGCTTTCTATGGATGAAGGGTAGTTATATTCTGCGAAGGGGGCCAGAAGGGCACTGGAGGCGGCTACGCGGTTTTCTTTGCTGGGGAGGGAGATTGGGGTAGTGGAGAGATTAATTTGTGTGTTTCATTTTTTTTTCTTTATACTATGCTGTTTTTGTTTTATTTTCCTTCATCATGGACATCTGATGTACGAATGAGTCATTCCAAAATATTACCATTGCACCACCCATGCCTTTTGGATTTAAAAGTTTAGTTCAATTTCACTTAGCCTTTCTGATCCAACTCATTGGCCACAATTTGACAGAGATTCAAAGAGTATGATGGGGTGTGAAGGGGGTGATAGGGAGTGTTGTGGGAAAATAAATCTCATAAAAATGAAATAGAAATTTGGCAAATGAATAATTAGGGAATCTATAGATACCCCTATGAAGTTTCATACAATGGGGTCTGCCCGGGGGTGTCGTGGGGACTATCCGGGGGTGCACGGGGGGTTGTCTGGGGGTGCGGGGGGGGGGGGGGGGGGGGGGCTGTTTTGGGGTGCACAGGGGGCTGTCCGGGGTTCTGTGCAAGGGGAAGGGGGGATGCATTATATAATTTGGGAAATGATTTAAAATGAAATTGGATTTTAGGAAATTATTTGTTCTTATGATGAAATTCTAGAGGTGTTTTGAAAATAGAGGAGAATGTAATGAAGTTTGAGTGACACATCATACTTCACCCTTTTTATATCCCTATAGGGGGTTTCCCTCTTTTTATTAAAATAGTTGTTTGAACCAAGAAACTCTTTAAGTGCTGTTAGACTTTTAATATGGGTCCCATGTTGTGTGACTATGTCACATGGGATGTGATATTTAAACAACACATTGTCTAGGAAACAGAGGAAATTCCATAGTGTTGTTAGAGTTTATTTGGTTCTCTACTGAAAGATAGTTCAAAGCTAAACAACACATTGTCTAGGAAATATATGAAATTCCATAGTGAACTACTAGAGTCTCGGTCCAAAGGTATATTCAAGGCTTAATATAGAACTCATCTTGATAGGGAACATTTGTTTTATGCTTCTCTAGATAGTGAGTCACTGGATACCAAGGGTCCATTGACATAATAATACATTCAAGTGTAAAGACCCGTAAAATTCAAGGAAAATTTTTTCTTAATTTTCTTTAGAATTTTACAAGAGCGCGGTTTCAGACGGCACCTGATTCCGAGGCCCGGAGTGCCCGGAATTAATTTCCGAAGTTTGGCTCGGGTACGTTCAGTGAACGAACGAGCGGGATTTCCTAACTTTTGATACGGTGCTCGGAATTGAAATCCGAGGGCACCGATGAACTCGCAGCGCCGATATTCGCTTAAAGAGACCTTTTCGGGAGTTGCGTTTGTTGCGGGTTGAAAGTTAGTTTTTGGGAGATTTATAAAAAAGTTGAATAAAAAGTGTAATTCTTTTTATTTTACTTTTGTAGGTTAACTCCTCTCAAAGGAGGTTGGAAGTGGGACCCACACCCACATAACCTCCCTTGGGAGGATTAAGTGTGGTGGGGCCCACACGAACCCCCCCCCACCTTTTCAACTCCCCACTCTCCCTCTTAATGTCTTGACAAGTTAACTTCTATTTAATTATACAATTCATGTATATTAAATAAGTGAGTTAATTAAGGGAGTTAAACCCTTTTTGAATTTCAAACCTTTGAAATTCTTTTTGTGAATAAAATAAGACTTTGTCTTATTTTGTTGGGTTAGAACTCTTAGTCACCTTGGGAGGATTTCTTGAGAGCTTTGGAAGCTTTACTTCTTCTTCTTCAACTTGACGAAGAACCTTCGAAGAACGAAGAACGCGAAGAACGTCGTTCTTCAACGAAGAATTTCTTCGCCGAAGAACACGGACTTTCCGCGACGCCTTATCCGCGACGTGACGTTCTTCTTCCGTATCATCTTTTCCGCGACGAACGCCATCGACATCGAATCTTCCTCCGACGTCAAAGGAATCGACACCGATATTCCACGACTCCGTCAACGTGCGACTATCGAGGTAAGGGTTCTTGAGTTCGTTGTTTCCTTTTAATTTGACTTTCCTCAAGACTTGACGAGGAGCGCTCTCTTTTCCGACGAAGAACGCCGCAACTCCTTTCTTCGTTCACCGTGACAACGAAGGGGACGCCATCTCTTCTTCGGACAACCTTCGTCGGCAAACGAAGATCCGCCAACGTCGTGTCTCTTCGGGCATAGCACTTCGTCAACGGATTTGACGAACGACGACCGCGACACCTGACCTCCGCGACGCCGTCTTCCGCGGAGCGTAGCCGAACCTTTGAATCCTAAACCCGAGGTAGGGGTTGTCGAATTTCTTTTGGATTCCTCATTTTATTCTTGATCGTGCTTTTAGCAAGATTAACGTGTGGCATGTTTTTCTTTAAGTTGCGTTATTATTATTAACGCGAGGGGGCCGGACCACACGAACACGGCTGAACCCCCCCTCCAACGTTCTTGTTTAATTCTTTCGATAGAAGCAAAGTGGCGTGGTGCCGTCGCACCACACGGTTTACCGTGCGTTTAATTTACGCAACGCCGTCGCGCTACGCCGAGGAGAGTCTTCAAGAACGCGACGCCGTCGCGCCGCGTTGGAAGGATTCATGGCACGACGAATGGGGCGCGGTGCCGTCGCACCGCGCCGGACGACGAGAAGACCGCGGCCGGTTCCGGGCCGCGGCGGGACGAGGAAACCGCGGCCGGTTCCGGGCCGCGGCGGAAGGAAAGACCGGCGGCCGGGCCGCCGGCGTCGGAAGTCGAGGGCGGGACCGGAATTTCCGGTCCCGTTGGTAAAAACCGGCCGGCCAGCGGGCCGGCCGGATGTCATAAAACCGGGGGATTAAACCCCCGGCCGGTTCTCCAAACCCCCCTCTTAATGAGGGGGGCGGTCCAATTATAGGAGGGGGGGGGCAAAGCCCCCCCGGTTTTTATCCAGCCGGCCCCCACTTGCGGGGGCCGTTTTTTTGCAAAGGCACGGCTTATAGCCGTGCCGCCTTGATGAAACCCGGGGCTTAGCCCCGCGTGCCTCCCGCGAGCGCCGCGGCCCGCCGCCGCCACGCGGCCCGCCGCCGCCGCCCCGCGGCCCGCCGCCGCCGCCACCGCGGCCCGCCGCCGCCACCGCGGCCCGCCGCCGCCGCCACCGCGGCCCGCCGCCGCGCCGCCGCGCCGCCGCCCGCCGCCGCCGTCCGCCGCCGCCGTCCGCCGCCGCCGGCCGCCGCGCCGTCCAGAGGGGGGGGGGGGGGGGGTCGGGCCGGGTCGGCCCGGACCCGGACCCCCCGTTTCGAACCTGATTTGGTTTTTGGCTCATAACTTGAGCCTCGGACCTCCGAATGACGAACCGTCTACGGCAACGCGATCCTTGGATCGAGTCGGTCGTTTCGATATATCGCACTCAAGGTTTCGGGTTACTTTGAGTTCGGCCGGGTTGGTTCGTTCACGAAACCAACCGGGCCTTCGGAGCGGAAACGCTCATACCTTGAGCCACGGACGTCCGATTGACGCGCCGTCAGTCGCGTTGTGTTCCTCTTAGTGAATCGGATCTTTTGGCATACTCCGCCCGAGGTTTGGACGCAGGTGGAGTACGGTCGGGTTGGTTTTTCCTTATAAACCAACCGGGCCCCGGAGACGAAAATGCCAATAACTCACAGACCGGGCGTCCGATTGACGCGCCGTCTGTTTCGTTGACTTCCTCTTGATGAGACGGAACTTTTGACATACTCCGCCCGAGTTTTGGATGCAGTCGGAGTATGGCCGGGTTGGATTGTTCCCGAAATCCAACCGGGCCCCTGGAACGGGAAAGCTGATATCTTTCAGACAGGACGTCCGCTTGACGAGCCGTCAGCGGCGTTGGTGGTTACGTTGAGTAACGGTCCCTTTGAGTTTACCCTATGGGAGTTCGGGGTACAGTTGAAATACGGCCGGGATTGGTTCGCACTCGAAACCAACCGGGCCCCTGGGACGAAAAGACTATTAACTCACAGACCGGGCGTCCGATCGACGCACCGTCTGTTGCGTTGAGACCCCTGTGATGAGACGGACTTTTGAGGCACTTCTTCGTGGGACTTTGTGATACTTGGAGTATCGACCAGTAGCTCGTGGAGCGGACCCTCCCGGAGACGAGCGTGCAGAGTACGGAGACCGTGTAGCCGGCTGAGACCTGACGACTGCTTGACCGACTCGACTTGGAGTGAGTCGACTAGCCCAGTGGACGGAGCGCCCGGTACTTGGCGGCAGACCCACGGCGGACGGAGCGCCTGGTAGTTGGCAGCAGACCCGCGGTACTCGACAGGAGGAGTACCTCAGTAGGCTATCTGGGTAGCGCTCGGTATTTGGCGACAGACCCTCAGCGGACGGAGCGCCAGGTAGTTGGCCGCAAACCCGCAGTACTCGACAGGAGGAGTACTTCAGCAGTTCTAGGTTAGTGAGCGGCAGCCTCGGAGTCGTGACAGGACCACAGTACACTCTAGAGACGGAGCTCTTCAGCAGTTACGGTTTCGATAATGAAAATCCTGGTTTGAGCTGAGACTTTTGACCTTTGTGTTTCCTCATGATTGAGATGGGTTACTTGATAACTTAGGTATATGTATGGGCATATACCTGGGTAGAGGTTATCCGTTGATCTCATGATCCTTGTGTTTCCTCATGATTGAGATGGGTTACTTGATAACTTAGGTATATGTATGGGCATATACCTAAGTAGGGTTTATCTGTTGAGATCTTCTTGTGTTTATCCTTGTTGGTTTTAGTGAGACCTTGAGGGTCTCGGGGTCCCTACTGAGTATCGTTATACTCACCCCTACACGGGCTATGCCCGCACCTCGTTGTGTTGGTTGCAGACGACAGACAGTGCTGACAGAAGCCGAAGGTTCAAGGACTGGACGGTACCTGGAGGTGGACTATACGACGAGGCGGTACCCGGAGGTGGATCACTGGGCGGGACATACTCCGAGCGGATGGCGGGACCCGAGGAGCAGAGGAGCTATCTGTACCCACCCTTCAGGTGGGATTTCCAGTGGACATCTCAGCGTAGCAGCTTTACTTTTCAGTCGCTGTTTTCCCTTTCGAGTTGTACTTTACAGTTGGGCTTGTATTTCCGGCCCCTTTTTACTTTCAGCTCTTCTTTTTGTACTTAGTGTTTTACTTCCGTTTGTACTCTGTGGTGCTTGTTTTCTTTATAAAGGCAATGCCTTCCCAGTTATCGGGATTTTTACGCCTTTGGTGCTAGTCGCCAGCCCCTGGCCTATGGAAGGCGGGCTTGGGGTAGTCACGGCACGGGCCCCGAGGACGGGTCGTGACAAATTGGTATCAGAGGAGTTCGGTTCTACCGCAGAACTTATAACTCTGATGTTTCTTTCTGTGAAGCAATAGTGTTGAGAGTACCGAGTGTGGTTTTCAGTTCAGGGAGTCCAGTGTTGGTGCGGGCGGCCGACGTATCCATACACCAGGACCCTGACAACTGATTTCCGACTTTGTGCACGAAAACACTGATTGCGTGTATGTTTTCAAAAGTTTTTCCCCTTAAAACAGCTCAAACCAGGTCAGCTCACCAGGTATAATCGTTTGATCGTGTTACGTTGTTTCTTTCAGGATGGCCCCACGACGGCAGCCAATTAGGGTTCCGAGAATCGAACGTGACGACAGCCCACCGAGCGACGAGGCCTCGGTGCAGGGCCCTTTGTTAGCAGTGGCACCGGCGGTAGCTCTACCCGCCGAGCCCCCGATGCTTCCAGCAGCAGCCGCTGACGATGCACGTCGCCTCAGCGCACTGCATGAGTTTCAGCGCCAGCGACCGCCCAGGTTTCGCGGGGAGACGGATCCCCAGGCAGCAGAGGACTGGCTAGAGGCAGTGGTACGAGTGTTTGGGCTAGTGAGGACACCAGCAGACCTCATGGTGATCCTCGCTGCGAGCCTACTACACGCAGCAGCAGGTAGGTGGTGGAGCCACTTGTTTCAGTTTTGCGATGAGATGAACTTCGCATGGGAAGACTTCGAGACCTTCTTCAGGGTGGAGTTTGTGCCAGTATCTCTACACCCCGAGCGTGTACAGGAGATTCTGCCTTTGCCGCGTGTTTTTCGATCAGAAGCCGAGTCATCTGTGGGAAGTAGACAGATGATGCAGAGGTCCAGGAGGACCAGACGAGCAGTTGGGCGATCTCGGGTTTTAGGACCGGTGGTGCGGGGCACCCGAGGTGGGGTCAGAGCCAGGCGTGCCAGAAACGGACAATGTTACTCGTGCGGTGGAAAGGGGCACCTGGCACGTGACTGTCCGACTCCTCGTACAGTTGATCCATAGGCTTTTGAGGAGCCACCGAGGTTGAGGCAGCGACAAATGCTGGAGCTCTGGGAGCAGGTGGACAGGAGCGGAACTAGTGGATACGTCTTTTGTACTTCTAGTTCCATGTTGATGTTGCTTTTGTGTAGCGTCTTGTATTATGATCTGCAATAATAAAAGACGCATACTTTTGTGATGTTTTCTTTCCTGTCCTCTTTTGTGATGTTACTAAGAGGTTCCAGTTGACTGTTGACTTGACCCTCACTTGTGAGACATCTACTGGAGGAGACCCAGTTACCACACACTGATGCCGACAGTGTGACTCAACCCTTGGAGGCGAGAGTAACGGTTGGATCTCTTAGTAGTAGCGTCGAGGCCTTACGACGTCATCCTTGGTATGGATTAGTATCATCCATGTCAGGATTGACTGTTTTAGGCAAAGAATGTGGTTCATCCAGGGGATGAGACCAGGTTTCTCTTATCGGCAAAGAAGAAATCTTGCAGCTCATGTGGGACCAGAGATGGTCCGGGCCACGTCAGAGGAGGTCCATGTCATCCAGGAGCGGGTCCTACATGGGCGATCGATTCCTCTTGTGCGCAACAGATGGCGGCACGGGAATCTCCAGGAGAGCACATGGGAGCGGGAGGCTCAGATGCGTGCTCAGTACTCTCTTTTGTTTCCCTAGTTTTTGATGTAGCTTTACGGGGACGTAAAGCCCTGAGGTGGGAGTAATGTAAAGACCCGTAAAATTCAAGGAAAATTTTTTCTTAATTTTCTTTAGAATTTTACAAGAGCGCGGTTTCAGACGGCACCTGATTCCGAGGCCCGGAGTGCCCGGAATTAATTTCCGAAGTTTGGCTCGGGTACGTTCAGTGAACGAACGAGCGGGATTTCCTAACTTTTGATACGGTGCTCGGAATTGAAATCCGAGGGCACCGATGAACTCGCAACGCCGATATTCGCTTAAAGAGACCTTTTCGGGAGTTGCGTTTGTTGCGGGTTGAAAGTTAGTTTTTGGGAGATTTATAAAAAAGTTGAATAAAAAGTGTAATTCTTTTTATTTTACTTTTGTAGGTTAACTCCTCTCAAAGGAGGTTGGAAGTGGGACCCACACCCACATAACCTCCCTTGGGAGGATTAAGTGTGGTGGGGCCCACACGAACCCCCCCCCCCCCACCTTTTCAACTCCCCACTCTCCCTCTTAATGTCTTGACAAGTTAACTTCTATTTAATTATACAATTCATGTATATTAAATAAGTGAGTTAATTAAGGGAGTTAAACCCTTTTTGAATTTCAAACCTTTGAAATTCTTTTTGTGAATAAAATAAGACTTTGTCTTATTTTGTTGGGTTAGAACTCTTAGTCACCTTGGGAGGATTTCTTGAGAGCTTTGGAAGCTTTACTTCTTCTTCTTCAACTTGACGAAGAACCTTCGAAGAACGAAGAACGCGAAGAACGTCGTTCTTCAACGAAGAATTTCTTCGCCGAAGAACACGGACTTTCCGCGACGCCTTATCCGCGACGTGACGTTCTTCTTCCGTATCATCTTTTCCGCGACGAACGCCATCGACATCGAATCTTCCTCCGACGTCAAAGGAATCGACACCGATATTCCACGACTCCGTCAACGTGCGACTATCGAGGTAAGGGTTCTTGAGTTCGTTGTTTCCTTTTAATTTGACTTTCCTCAAGACTTGACGAGGAGCGCTCTCTTTTCCGACGAAGAACGCCGCAACTCCTTTCTTCGTTCACCGTGACAACGAAGGGGACGCCATCTCTTCTTCGGACAACCTTCGTCGGCAAACGAAGATCCGCCAACGTCGTGTCTCTTCGGGCATAGCACTTCGTCAACGGATTTGACGAACGACGACCGCGACACCTGACCTCCGCGACGCCGTCTTCCGCGGAGCGTAGCCGAACCTTTGAATCCTAAACCCGAGGTAGGGGTTGTCGAATTTCTTTTGGATTCCTCATTTTATTCTTGATCGTGCTTTTAGCAAGATTAACGTGTGGCATGTTTTTCTTTAAGTTGCGTTATTATTATTAACGTGAGGGGGGCCGGACCACACGAACATGGCCGAACCCCCCCTCCAACGTTCTTGTTTAATTTTTTCGATAGAAGCAAAGTGGCGTGGTGCCGTCGCACCACGCGGTTTACCGTGCGTTTAATTTACGCAACGCCGTCGCGCTACGCCGAGGAGAGTCTTCAAGAACGCGACGCCGTCGCGCCGCGTTGGAAGGATTCATGGCACGGCGAATGGGGCGCGGTGCCGTCGCACCGCGCCGGACGACGAGAAGACCGCGGCCGGTTCCGGGCCGCGGCGGGACGAGGAAACCGCGGCCGGTTCCGGGCCGCGGCGGAAGGAAAGACCGGCGGCCGGGCCGCCGGCGTCGGAAGTCGAGGGCGGGACCGGAATTTCCGGTCCCGTTGGTAAAAACCGGCCGGCCAGCGGGCCGGCCGGATGTCATAAAACCGGGGGATTAAACCCCTGGCCGGTTCTCCAAACCCCCCTCTTAATGAGGGGGGCGGTCCAATTATAGGAGGGGGGGGCAAAGCCCCCCCGGTTTTTATCCAGCCGGCCCCCACTTGCGGGGGCCGTTTTTTTTGCAAAGGCACGGCTTATAGCCGTGCCGCCTTGATGAAACGCGGGGCTTAGCCCCGCGTGCCTCCCGCGAGCGACGCGGCCCGCCGCCGCCGCGCGGCCTGCCGCCGCCGCCACGCGGCCCGCCGCCGCCGCCCTGCGGCGCCCAGCGCCGCCGCCGCCCTGCGGCGCCCAGCGCCGCCGCCGCGGCCCGCCGCCGCCGCCACCGCGGCCCGCCGCCGCGCCGCCACCCCGCCGCTGCCGACCGCCGCCGCCGTCCGCCGCCGCCGGCCGCCGCGCCGTCCAGAGGGGGGGGGGGGGGTCGGGCCGGGTCGGCCCGGACCCGGACCCCCCGTTTCGAACCTGATTTGGTTTTTGGGTCATAACTTGAGCCTCGGACCTCCGAATGACGAACCGTCTGCGGCAACGCGATCCTTGGATCGAGTCGGTCGTTTCGATATATCGCACTCAAGGTTTCGGGTTACTTTGAGTTCGGCCGGGTTGGTTCGTTCACGAAACCAACCGGGCCTTCGGAGCAAAAACGCTCATACCTTGAGCCACGAACGTCCGATTGACGCGCCGTCAGTCGCGTTGTGTTCCTCTTAGTGAATCGGATCTTTTGGCATACTCCGCCCGAGGTTTGGACGCAGGTGGAGTACGGTCGGGTTGGTTTTTCCTTATAAACCAACCGGGCCCCGGAGACGAAAATGCCAATAACTCACAGACCGGGCGTCCGATTGACGCGCCGTCTGTTTCGTTGACTTCCTCTTGATGAGAAGGAACTTTTGACATACTCCGCCCGAGTTTTGGATGCAGTCGGAGTATGGCCGGGTTGGATTGTTCCCGAAATCCAACCGGGCCCCTGGAACGGGAAAGCTGATATCTTTCAGACAGGACGTCCGCTTGACGAGCCGTCAGCGGCGTTGGTGGTTACGTTGAGTAACGGTCCCTTTGAGTTTACCCTATGGGAGTTTGGGGTACAGTTGAAATACGGCCGGGATTGGTTCGCACTCGAAACCAACCGGGCCCCTGGGACGAAAAGACTATTAACTCACAGACCGGGCGTCCGATCGACGCGCCGTCTGTTGCGTTGAGACCCCTGTGACGAGACGGACTTTTGAGGCACTTCTTAGTGGGACTTTGTGATACTTGGAGTATCGACCAGTAGCTCGTGGAGCGGACCCTCCCGGAGACGAGCGTGCAGAGTACGGAGACCGTGTAGCCGGCTGAGACCTGACGATTGCTTGACCGACTCGACTTGGAGTGAGTCGACTAGCCCAGTGGACGGAGCGCCCGGTACTTGGCGGCAGACCCACGGCGGACGGAGCGCCTGGTAGTTGGCAGCAGACCCGCGGTACTCGACAGGAGGAGTACCTCAGTAGGCTATCTGGGTAGCGCCCGGTATTTGGCGACAGACCCTCAGCGGACGGAGCGCCAGGTAGTTGGCCGCAAACCCGCAGTACTCGACAGGAGGAGTACTTCAGCAGTCCTAGGTTAGTGAGCGGCAGCCTCGGAGTCGTGACAGGACCACTGTACACTCTAGAGACGGATCTCTTCAGCAGTTACGGTTTCGATAATGAAAATCCTGGTTTGAGCTGAGACTTTTGACCTTTGTGTTTCCTCATGATTGAGATGGGTTACTTGATAACTTAGGTATATGTATGGGCATATACCTGGGTAGAGGTTATCCGTTGATCTCATGATCCTTGTGTTTCCTCATGATTGAGATGGGTTACTTGATAACTTAGGTATATGTATGGGCATATACCTAAGTAGGGTTTATCTGTTGAGATCTTCTTGTGTTTATCCTTGTTGGTTTTAGTGAGACCTTGAGGGTCTCGGGGTCCCTACTGAGTATCGTTATACTCACCCCTGCACGGGCTATGCCCGCACCTCGTTGTGTTGGTTGCAGACGACAGACAGTGCTGACAGAAGCCGAAGGTTCAAGGACTGGACGGTACCTGGAGGTGGACTATACGACGAGGCGGTACCCGGAGGTGGATCACTGGGCGGGACATACTCCGAGCGGATGGCGGGACCCGAGGAGCAGAGGAGCTATCTGTACCCACCCTTCAGGTGGGATTTCCAGTGGACATCTCAGCGTAGCAGCTTTACTTTTCAGTCGCTGTTTTCCCTTTCGAGTTGTACTTTACAGTTGGGCTTGTATTTCCGGCCCCTTTTTACTTTCAGCTCTTCTTTTTGTACTTAGTGTTTTACTTCCGCTTGTACTCTGTGGTGCTTTTTTTCTTTATAAAGGCAATGCCTTCCCAGTTATCGGGATTTTTACGCCTTTGGTGCTAGTCGCCAGCCCCTGGCCTATGGAAGGCGGGCTTGGGGTAGTCACGGCACGGGCCCCGAGGACGGGTCGTGACATCAAGGGTGGAGGGGTGCAGGGGGGCAGGGTGGGGGGCAGGGGGCAGGGGCAGGGGGCAGGGGCAGGGGGGACGGTGGAGGGGGGTAGGGGGCAGTGGGAAGGGTGTAGGGTGGTGGGGTGCAGGGGGAATGGGGGAAGGTTGGAGGGGGGCAGGGGGGAGGGGCCAGGGGTAGGTTGAAGGGGGTAGTTTGGAGGGGGCAGAGGGCAGGGGGGAGGGTGGAGGGGTTTAGATGTGGACAGGTTAATTAAATAATTCATCAATCTATAATAGAGTGATGTGATTATTTAGAATCCCATGATTCATGTGATGTTAATTTATAGACAAACACATACATCATTTACACTATATTATAAATTGAACTGTTGCTTTCCAAGGGGACACACTTGGAAGAACAAAACCACACTTCAATAGACCATCAATTTATACCTGAATTTATATAAAATTAAAAGGAATCATCTAATATGAAGTCATAGAGTTCATTAATTCAACTAGTAGTATCTTTATAAAAAATGTCACATTAAGTAGGTGACACAAAAAATACAATAGAAAGACATCATGATTCTACTACATCAACTGAATCATCTAAAATAGTGGATCCTAGAGCATAAAACTGACCACAAACTTCATAATAAAAAATATTTGTAAATGTAAAACTATTGATGAATATATACTATACAAGAAAAGATAAAAATATCTTTAGTAGGATCATATGGGGAAACCCCACTAGATTAAATAGATAGTAATTGATGAGACATACTCCAGAATTATTGACTACAATTTTTTCCAAACAGCTAGGAACTAATGGTAGGAGAACTTTAATGTAGAAAATCATGATGAGTACAAACTCATGATAATCTGGTCAAATATTTTGACCTTCCATGACCTATGTTGTTTCTATCTAATCGACATACAGTAGAAACATAAATAGTGTGACATGTTCCTCGATCTGAAAAAAATACACCCTGTAAATTACCCTCAAGAGCCTCCTCATCAAGAATATAGATTTGAGTAATTTTGATGTTGGTTCATGAAATATAGCTAAAACTATCACTTACTGATGCTTAACAATTAAAGGGTAAGAAACTTTTATAAACTACCTGCCATCATGGTTGAAGAAATAAAATTTTCACCAAACTATCCATATATTTCTACAACGAAACAATCCAATCCTCACAATATCTAAAGAACAAGAACAACCATTGCCAATATTTTCCAAACAAAATTTTCACCACAAATGAATCCTAGTTCCCCTTTTTATCAGAATTTAAACTGAATGACATGTTAACCTCCACTGAAAATTAATTTTTCAATGCATATAAAATCAAGCACCCATATATTGGTACGCTGGTGTTATTTTTTTTAACATTGTGTTCTAATTCTAACCATCATTTGAATCAACTCTATGATGGTATTATGACTCAAAAAACATATCATCTACACCATGATGCTAATTTTGATATCATACTGGGTATATAACTATAAAATATTAAAGTAATATACACTCATAAACCTATAATTTAGAATATTCATGGTTTATTATTATTATTATTATATTACAGTTACACCTAACCTCATGGCCTACCCATTTTAAAACGCGTATGAATTGAATAATGATTATGTATCCTCTCTCATATTTATACTCTGCAACTAGTATCACTTAACTTAGTATTCCAATTATACATGATTGTTTTTTCATTGGATCATTGGGGACCCTAAATACATGTGTTAAAGATGAAATCCCTTAGTTATATTTGGTACATGGCTCATCTAACAATATTCCCATAACTTATTGTCCTCAACAACACCTACCTCTAATCTCTATCTCTTCCCTCTATCTAATATTTTTATATCAAATTATCATGACTGACCCCCCATTGGTAAAACTCCAACACGCCGCGGTCACGCCGCGGTCTTTCCGTGGTAACACCGCGGTCACGCCACTGTCACATCGCGGTAATGCCGTGATTTGGCCCTACTCCGGCCACATCTAGCCCACACCAGCCCCCTTCCACCTTCATTTCAGCCCGCTGCCACTAGCATTCCAGCCCGCAACACCCCCTACCACCTTCAAATTCGCCCTCACAATCCCCCCAACACTTGCAACCATCCCCCTTCCACCAATATTCCATCCTCCTCCAGGTCCCTTTGCTCCTAGCCGGAAGATGCTGCCCCGCGGATGTCGCTGGACTGGGCCAACACGCTGCGGTCATGCCGCGGTCACACTGCAGTCACGCTGCGGTATTGCCGTGATTTGGCCCTTCTCTAGCCACATCCATCCCACACCATCCCCCTTCCACCTACATTTGTATTCTCCTTGGACAAATCTTCCATTATGCTATTTCTTGCCTCTATTTTCACAAACAAGCTAGGATTTTTTGCATGAATCTATGTTTTTCTCCTTCTTCCATGATAGAAGAACTGATCCTTTTATATTTTTCACTTGGCTTGTACTTATTATGTTTATTACCCAAGGATGTATGATCTTCCTTCTTTAAAAACTACTTGGTAATAGTGTTTCCAACTTCATTTTTTTAAAATTGTCCAAAGGAATTTTTCTTCCATTTTTCATCATTGGTGGTCTTTATTATCCATTTGTTTTTAACACATTCTTAGAAGTGCATGCTCCATTATAGTGACCACACTCAATTAAAATACAATAATGATCTTAAATATGTTGTTACTCATGCATATTTATCTATTACCCATGGATTAAAAACAATTCTGTACAAATAAGGGTGTAATTAAATAATGAGAATCCATCGATGGGGTTGCAGGGGGATGGCATAAAAGAAAACTGAGAAAAATCACTAAACAACTCAACCACACTAGAAATTCCAAAGGATTTTAGTAGAATGGAAACAATGTAGAGTAGGGTAGGATGAAAGTTAGAGTGGGGGACAACTGTGGTATACCGGTACTCATAACATTGATAATACTTCACCTCCCATCCATACAGTAATTGATATGGACCACTGAGGTGATCTGGGGATATTTATTCCTATATTTGACCCAACAGTTCATAGATACATTCAAGGGTGGGAACAACCAAGTTGATGGGATATCCATTTTCTAAGGTGACCACCATAATTAAAGTATAGATTCAGACATTAGTTATTATTCTCATCTTATTAACATTGGAATTCTTAGCCAATTATTTAATATTAATGCTTGGTATATGATATGGTTTATATTTTCAAAATGTCTCTAAATTTCAATAAATCTTTGTATATTTAATACAAAACATCACAACTCGTTATGAATTAACCCGAACACTTTTGGGAATTGATTATTATTGTCTCTTAGATTTCATATAAACTCTTTTTACTATAATAAATCCTCATTAATGGAACTTATGTATGACTATTCATGAATTTTTATAATTTAAAACATTTATGAATTCCCTCCAAATCCATATTTTTGTATTTTCAAAAATCCATTTTAAGGAAAAATGGTTACCGTACATTTCCAAAAACAAAACCAAACAGCAAGTTGTCATTAAACCAAATTCATGATTCAAAACCGAAGCGCCAAATTCAAAATTTGAAAATACGGCATTGGTCCTTGCACCATAAAATGCCTTGGGCCATGAGATCCTCAATCCACACTCCCAGACACCAATCATCGACATCAAGAAAATCCACAAACACACAAATTTTACCATCAGCCGCCGTCGTCAACCAAAATCCGCAGGGATGCTGGCGAAAACCACAATCCATCTCCCTACTAAAGCATTAAATCACAATCCCTGGAAACACCGTAAACCTTGACATCATCTAATCACCATCGAAACGAACCGGACAAGGCCCTCCATCATCACATCTCACAGCGTCGCCATAGAACCTCATCACTGAAAAACACCATAACAGCTTTGAAGGCCACCATAAACCACCAGAATTCATTTTGGTCGACATTGAGCACTCGTCATCGACGCAAAAATATAAACCAGAAGAACATATCCAGAAAAACCAACCTTTCCACATTTGGAAAGCCACTGTAAGTCGAACCAGCCCAAAGACAACAGCATATAAGAAGAAAAATGGAAAACCCCATGCTACAACGGCTCCTGAGATGTCATCGACCACTCGAACAACACCTCCCAAAGATCCATCAGAACCAACGCACCAGGCTAACTCGGACAGGAGAATTGGATTTTGAATCTAGGGTAGAGTTGAGCAGATGAAGTGTAGAACAGAGCCACATTTTGTAGGGATACCGAACTATTGAATCAATCGACATCAAGGATGAAAAACATCAAAAAACCAAGAAACAAACTGGTACTGAAAGAATAACAGAAGAACTAGAAAAGCTTCAGCAGCAAACCTTGACCACGAACCCCAACACATCCCAAACCACCAGGTAGAACGCCAAGAAAGACCAAAAATGGATTTCGGCAAGGTGGGACTGGTCGGCAGAGCAGTTGTGAGTCGCAGTTGAGGAACCGTGTCCGAAATATAGATAATGGAAGAAGATGGAGCAATCCAAAAGGAAGATTCCAAGGAAGAACCGAAAGGGAGAAGATGTAGCAGAAAGGAATAAGGAAATGGAGGCCGAAAATCACTCCGTCGCGTTCGGGGAAGAAACCCTAGGGTCGGGGGAGCTCTCCGGGCGAGAACGGAGGCATCTTTCCACTCCTTATGAGAATCAAAACATTTATGAATTCCCTAAACCATAATTTTAATATATTTGTTATGATTTTTTTATTAACTTTTTATTGATGATTACTTAATATCTTATGAAAAAATACATATAATGTTAAGTCATTTCCTATATTATTTATTTAATGTATGATTATCTATTTCAGAATGGATAGATACTGGATGTACAACGTTGATCGGATCACTGATGAATTTCAGAAGGAGTTAGAATATTTTTTTGGACATTGCATTCAATAATTATTCAGATGGAAGATTGATTTGATGCCCGTGTTTTGATTATGTTGGAAGACCTTGGTTATCTTGTAAGGAAGTGAGTTACAATATCACTAAAAGTGGTTTCTAAAAAAATTATCATGTGTGGTATCACAATGGAGAAAAATCTCAAGTATTGAATGACATCGATTCAGCGGAAAAGATTGGTATGAAAAATCTGATTTCTGATCGGTTTCCTTTTGTTTCTGAAGCTAGCACCTCATGTAGACCAGTTCCAGAGGAAATGAATACTGGAACACAATTCTCATCTATTAATTAGGATGATGACGTTGAGAGTGTTAGAAAGATGATGGAAGATGCAAATACCCCAGTATATCAACAATGTGGAAAAATGAGAAAACTTGAGTTTTTAATGCGATTATATCATGGGAAAACAATGCATGGATTTAGTAATACTGTGGTCGACTATCTCCTTAAATTTATTAAGGATTTACTGCCTGATGATGCATGTATTCCAGAAAATGATTACATGGCATCAAAGTTGGTTGAAAAATTTGGATTTTCATCTAGTAAGAATCATTCATGCCTCAAAGACTGTTGTTTATTCTGGAAGGAGAATGCAGACTTGAGTCAATGCAAAAAGTGTGGCACATCAATGTGGAAGACTAATAAAGACTGATCTTAATCTTTCATACCACAGAAAGTGATGTGGCACTTCCCTTTAATTCCCAGGCTTCAAAAAAATATATGTCAGAACAAATGGAAAGGAATATGAGATGGCATGCATATGAAAGAAATAAGGATAATGATGAAATAGTGAATCCTGCAGATGGGTTGGATTGGACGAAATTTGATATGTTACATCCATATTTTGCAGCCGACCCATGAAATGTTAGATTGGGATTATCCTGTGATGGTTTCAACCCATTTCACCAAATTCATACTGCACATAGTACTTGGCCTGTTTTCATTCACATTTATGACTTTCCTTCATGGATGTGTATGAAGAAGCCATTCACTATCCTGAGTATATGGATATCTGGACCCATTGATCCTAGAAATGATATTTATATATACTTGCATCCATTAATAGAGGAGTTAAATGAGCTTTGTATTGTCGGTGCACAAGCGTATGATGCATTCAGAAAGGAGTACATTATGTTTCGTGCAGATTTATTATAGACAATAAATGATTTCCCTCCCTACGGAATGATGTCTGGTTGGAGTACTAAAGGGAAATTATCCTGTCATATTTGTATGAAAAATACACATTTTCGAAGATTAAACTTTCGGTGAAATTTCATCTTCACAGGGCATTGAGGTTTTCTACCAATGGATCATCCATACAAGAAAAATCAGAGACAGTTCGATAAGGACATCGAGACAGATGAGACACCTCAATGAATATCAGTGACTGATATTGTTAAAGAACTTGATGATTTGAATTATGTTCTTGGAAAAAGTCAATCAAATATCAGAAAGAAAAAGCATGATAATTCGAATTCCAATAGAAATTGGAGAAAGAAAAGCATATTCTTTGAGTTGTTGTATTGGTCATCAAATTTATAACGTCATTGTTTGGATGTAATGCATATCGAGAAAAAAAATTGTGAGATGTTACTTGCTACTATTTTAAATGTCAAAGGCAAAACAAAAGATGATTTGTGGTGTCGTCATGATTTGATGGATTGGGGTATAAGAGCAAGACTTCATCCTGAGTTAAATGGTCAAAATAAGTGTAATGCCTCTGTTTCCTATTATTCGATGAAAAATGTGGAGAAAAAACAATTTCTTCAGGTCTTGGAAAGTTTGAAGCTTTCGGATGGTTATGCAAGTAATATTTCGAAAAGGGTGAATACACAAGATGTGAAACTCAAATCTCTTAAAACCCATGATTACCATGTCTTGTTACATGAGTTGATTCCCATTGACATTCTCCATTTACATTCACATAATATTAGAGTTGTAGTGATTAAGTTATGTCAATTTTATCAAGATCTTTATGCCAAAAGATTGAGCAGAAGTGTTGTTCATAAATTACGGAGAGATGCACTGATTATTCTTTGCGACTTGGAGAAAATTTTCTCATCATCTTTTTTCACATGTATGTTACATTTTACTGTGCATCTTCCCACAAAAGTTCTCTTTGGTGGTCCTGTTTTGAGTCGGTGGATGTATCCTACCGAAAGAATGATGTTTACATTGAAATCTTATGTGAGAAATAAATATCATCCAGAAGGCTCTATTTTGAAATGCTATTTAGCACAAGAATGCATGGATTTCTATTCATCGTACTTGGATAAAGTCACTACGAGGTCTAATCTACTAATGAGAACTGAAGATGAGCAATATGATCCAATTGAGCTTGCATTTCCTTCACTGCCCCAAACAGGGGAGATATCTTGATCGTACTCATTGTGTACTTTAAGCAGGGAAGAGTGGGAAATGGCACATTGCACAGTATTATTCAACTATGGTGTGCTTGATGATTATATCAAGAAATTAAACTAATAAATATGTATTTTTTCATTATGTGATTTCTTTATATCTTCTGACATTTTAATGCTTTCATATCTATAGAGAACATTTAGAAATTATAAAAAAGAGACATCGCTCTCTATCTATTAAGAGGAAGGAACTGTTGCACAGCAAAGAATTTGCTACTTGGTTAAAGACAAAGGTAATATATTTATTTTTCTTTTTCTCATAAAATAATCACATGTCTTTGTTTAATATTCTATGTTGGTATCTTTTAGGTTTTAAATCTATCATTTATTGAAGTATCATATGAAATAAAAGCATTGTCCTTTGGTCCAAATGATGTGGTACATGATTGTAAGTCAATGGTTGTCAATGGATTTAAATTTGTTATAAATAGTTATGAAAAAAAATGGCAACACAGCATGACAGTGTCATGATAAGCGCCACAACAGATGGTTATACGAGTGCATCGGACAGGCAGTCTCGATCAGAAAATATATCATATTACGGTGTTGTTGAAAGAATCATTTAATTAGATTACTATGCACATGGTCGTGTCGCAAGGATGAAATGAATGTGGTTTCATTCAATGACATGACAAGGAATGGATATTAATAACTGTGGATTCAGAGTGATTGATATGAACCGCCATCATCGTACCGATGAACCTTATATTCTTGTTTCACAAGCTAAACTTGTGTTTTATGTAAGTGACCGTTACAACCACAATTTGGTGTTATTGTTAATGTTATTCCTAGACATATTTTTGATGAAGGCATGGATGACAATGATGTTTTGGATGAACTAGTCAGTATTTATTCGAATGTTGCATTTGATGATATGGATGATGCAATTGTTAGAAGAGATTGTGAACTAGAAATTGTCACAGACAACACATAGCATTGACACATTTGTCAGTATTTACCTGATATTATCGTAATATTGTATGTGTTTTTTTAACTTCAATACATGATATCAAAATAACTAATATATTTTATACCATTATCGAATATAAAACTATTAATAGCCTCACCAATTTATGTTTAACCACTTCTCTAGTAAATATTGAACATAGAAAAGTCTTGATATTTTATCAATATAAATATCACACATGGAAATGTATCTCATTGTTTTATGATACAATTGTATTATTTAACACTTTTCATTTTTTCTATTTATTTGAGAATATTATTTTAAATTTCCAGGTCAAAATTTCTGATTATGATGATACTAGAAGGAGTAGAAGAATACCAAGAAATGAACAACGTAGGTCTCCTCCTGGAAACAATGTAAATACAAATTATGTTTGAATATTATGGTCTTTCATATTATTTATCTTGTTATCGTTCATTTTATTTTATCATCTATGTTATTTTAGGATGCATCGTCGAGGAGACTCTTGGATTATGCCACTGAGGATGATACTGTGGCGGGGGTACTAATTCTACAAGTCAGCCTAATACTACGCTGCTTGAGACACCAGGATGCCATCCTCTCATTATGCCACCTCCATATTATCCATACCCACCTTTTCCGTATCCCTTTTTTCCCGCACCCACATTGGATGGAAGTTCTCAGACTCCCATCCCTCATTTTCCATTCCCACCATCCACTATACAGGGCACTGTTCCCCTATATATCCCACCACCAAATCCATATCCATATCCACCCTCATCTGTACAGGGTTATCCATCGGGTTTTCTACCTCCATCAGTACACTTTGAATCTACTATACATAGTACTCCTATAGATATCTCACCTACCATGGAGGATGCCCCACCTCCAGACGCAACACTTCAAGGGTCAACAGATCCCCCATCTACTGGTATTTTTTTCAACATTACTATTACAGATTAATGATAAATTCATATTTATTTTTTTCTTTTATTTTTTGTTTCATTATTTGCTCCATCCACTACCAGATGACAAGGTCGCACAAAAATGCTCGAGGATTGGAATCAGAACACACAAATCATAGTTTATTACAATGAGGACAATGCTATAATTAATAAAAATGGCACGGAATGTAAATGTTTTAGGGGAACACTTGATAGACACATCAATATCATTCCGGTTCAACCAATAAGTTGGAAGAAAGTTGGACAACAAATAAAGGACAAAGCCTGGGCAGAGAATTGGGTATGTAATGTTAATCACCTTTTATATATATATAAATTTATAATATTTTCATAACAAATATTATGTCCATTGCAGCTTCGATATAATTTTCTTGATGGAAAAAATGAAAAGGCTGCAAGGATAATGGATATAGGTGAAATGTGGTGAGCCTACAAGTATGATTTATATCTTGGTTGGAAAAAGAGAGTTGTTATAGAGCTTGAAGAAGTACCAGTGATTCAAGATTTCCCAATATCACAATATAAAGAGATGATCATCTATTGGAAGAGTCCAGTATTTAAGGTGTTTGTTAAATTTATATATATATATATATATTCATTTATTTATTTGAAAAAAAATTTAAATTACTTGTTTTATTTATGTTAATGAATTTATATAATTATTTGTTTATAGGAGAAATCAAATAGAAATAAAACAAACAAGAGTACAATGAAACAAATTTATACTCGTGGACACACTTCATTACCAGATCATGAGCATACGCAGGTAAGTTAACATTTAAAATATTTACCTTTTTTCAGTTTAATTTTTTTAACTTCCAATTTTGATTTATTTATTTGTTTTTTTCTATAAAAAGGCATCAAATATCGAGGGTTGTATTCCTCGCTCAACTTTGTTTTGTACAAGCCGAAAAAATAAAGATGGTACTGTGCCAAATCCCGACACCGAGAAGGCGATTGTAAGTATATTTCATTTTCTTTGTTTTTTAATGAATTTAATTCCTTATATTATTTAATCATTTTAATTTATGTTATTTATCAATCAACAGAATGCTTTAGAGGCATTGGCAGAAAAAGAACCTGACAATTTGGGCCCAAACGATCATCTACATCAGGTATTAGGAGATGAGCATCAGGGTAGAGTGTGTTGTCGACCTGGGAAGAAGATTGTACCATCTAGATACTGGTCTACTAACATTTCTTCGGGTACCAGTTATGGTTTTATCACAGTGGAACAAATGAATGCCGCAATCAAAGAAGCAATTCAAAAATCAGAATATGTGATAACTGCAAATATGATGAAATTTATGTTTGCCCTTTATTCTACACTTCCACCAGAATCAGCTACAACGGTGGATGCCTTTTTGATGTCGATGCATTCTGCTAATGTAGATTCTTCTGTCAGAGCTGGAGCCAGACCTAGTGCTAGACCCGGTGCCGGTTCGGATGCACATGCCGATGATGATGTTGGTGGTGTGAGAGGTGGTGATGGTGTTTCTGTAAGATTTGTGGATGAGGGTTATCATGATTCTGATGATACTGATATTGAGACTCACTTTTTATTTAAATTGTAATTTTGGATTGGTAATGTATGACGAGTTCCATGCATCTGATTACACATCATTTTTGATCAATATCATTAATATTTACCATATCTTATTGGGAATGATAATGACTACTAACCTGTAGATCTACATTATGATAACTATGTCTAGTATTAGATATGGCCCTACCTTCATAAAATCTCAATCTATAAGTTCCTTTAATTACCTCAGTTAAATCCATGTATTCAAATTCAGTAGTTGAAAGTGCAACAATAGATCACATATTTCAATTCTATAAATGAAACCTCCAAATTCAGTAAACACATTAATAGTTAAGGATTTACAATTGTGAACATTAACAATATAGATAGCATCAACCAAACCACAAATAATTTAAGTAGTATCCACAAACTGCATTTTCATGTGAGCATCAAATGTCATTGTTTTTCTCCTCTTGAAATTGAAACTACTAGACAGCTAGTGCTTCATCTACCAAGGATGCATCCATATTTGATATGTGTTGTTTTGTATATGTTTTTTGACCTTACGTCTCTTAGTGAAAGGATATATTTTTCCCCCACACAACCGAAAGCTTCATGATCTGATTTAATGCGTTGAGACTTATTTCATTTCGTATGTCACGTTTAGGGAATATTTCAAAAAGCAGTTCAATGAAATACACACCGACAACAAATCTGTATTAGTGGTAAGCGACTTCATGTTCCTCATTGAAGCTGTGGGGGTATTTGATTTGATCTCTCATAGATGCTTACTACTCAAATATCCATGTTTGTTTCATGAAAACTAGGTGGGTAAAGCTGGTGGAGAGAAATGGAAGTCCATGACCGAAGCCGTAAGTTAATGTTATTCATAGCTCGTCATGTATTCCACTTCTCACTTTTGAAATTTTCAGGAAAAACATCCCGTCGTGGTGAAGGATGAGAAGCGGAAAGCCGAATATGAGAAGATTATGGATGCGTACAACAAGGGATAGGGAGCAAGTAAGGGCGAGGATGAAGATTCAGACAAGTCAAAATCAGAGGTCCATGATGAAGATGAAGATGAAGAAGAGGGCAGCGAAGAGGTTTGTGATAAACTAAGCTATGTGTGTTTCATGGTGTCTTGCATTTATTTGAATCTCTGTTTTGTAGGAGGAAAATGAGTAGCCATTGGGGAGAGGAAATTCATGGCTTACCCTTTTTTTATTTTTGTGTTTCTCAGTATTTTGTTTCGTACTAGTTATGAGTAGCGATGTGGAGTGTTAGACAATGACTATTTTACTAATTGTAATTGACGGTCAGAACACCGTCTATGTCTTCTAAATCCCTGAACAGCTTTTGCTATCTCTATTTCATCATAACTGCATGTTTTTCTGCTTCGTTGTGTTTTTGAAATGTTGTTGCTTTACTGGATCCAATTGATTTAGCTAATTATCCATACTAACTTGTATCCTTTCAAGCTTAGCTTAGCTAGAGGGTCTTATCTTTTACATCTTTTCAAGCTTACTTTGTTGGAAGAATTCAAATATAGTGATCAATTAGTGGTGTAGTACCATGTTACAATGCCACTAGTGTTCTATTGAAGTTTATAATATATCCAATACATTTCATACTAACTGTAATCCTTCTTAATTGATAACATGATCCATTGGTTGCTTTTCCTTATGACTGTGCCTTTTGTATTGTCTTGATTTTAATTATTGTGGCGTATTGGATTACATTGCATTGTAATGGCATGCAATGGGGAATTTGATATCGTATGAGTGTTGTTGGGTGAACCATTGGGCTAGAGTTTTAGGTTGTGTGATTATCTAGGACTGTCTACAGGTGGGGGGAAGGTGGGGGCAGGGGGAGGGGGTGTGCAGGTGGGAGGGTAGGGGAGGGGGTAGGGGGTGTGCATATGGGGGCAGGGGGTAGGGGGGCAGGGGGTGTGCTGGGGTAGGGGGAGGGGTGTGTGCAGGTGGGGGGAGGCAGGTGGGGGGCAGGGTGTAGGGAGAGGGGGCAGGGGGTGTGCAGGTGGGGGGGGGGGGGGCAGGGGGTGTGCTGGGGCAGGGGGAGGGGTGTGCATGTGGGAGGGCAGGGGAGGGGAGTGTGCAGGTGGGAGGGAATGGGAGGGCGAAGGGGGTGTGAAGGTTGAGGGAAAGGGGTGTGTAGGTGGGGGGCAGGGGGTGTGCTGGGGCACGGGGAGGGGTGTGTGCAGGTGGGGGGGGGGCAGGGGGTGTGCTGGGGCAGGGGGAGGGGTGTGCAGGTGGGAGGGTAGGGGAGTGGGGTGTGCAGATGGGAGGGTAGGGGAGGGGGAAGGGGGTTGTACAGGTGGGGGGCAGGGTGCAGGGAGAGGGGGCAGGGGGGGTGTACAGGTGGGTTCTACCCCACACTATCAATATGTGTAAGATTACATGCTGGACTAGAAAACACCTACATTTATAGTTTTAAATATATGAACTCCCTCACATGGCCAAGCTCCATCACCACTCTTCGTCCACCACATATCATTGTCAACATGTCTAACTCAAACTCACTTTAGGGGTGTCCATTAATCTCCCCATCTTTTCAACAAATCATCTGGGGAAAAGTCCACACATTTTGACAAAAAATACAACACAACCAAAGGGGTGTCAAACTGCATCACTATCCCCTCATATCTTTCATGTTTCCCATCGACAGTGGCGCAACCTACTCCATTATGGAATACTCAACAAATATAGAATAATATTACTCCAACAATTCGTTTGTGTATGTATTGAATGAAATTGGGTTTCATTTGAACAAAAAGCCTTTATTAATGATCATGTTATTCAGTATTGGGATTTACATATCAATCTGAATATTCTTTGTTCATTTTTGATTATGGAGTTATTTATCATTTATCATGTACAGTTGACACATTGATCACATATAAATCTGAAGTTGTTATATCTCACTCTTTTTCCAATTATTTACTTACAGGTGGTTACTTATGATGGGGTTGATTCTACCAACCACCATAGAAGGTAGTGATTTCAACATCAGATTCAGGTAAGGATTATTCCATTTTTATTCTTTGGCTCAATTTTAATTTGGGTTTTTAGTGATTTTTGGGTTCCCTATCTTTTTACAGTGCGTTTTGGATCATGTTGAGGACAGTGAAGCACCACATGACTGGGATATCCTCTCAATCTGCGGGCATGAGGCCTTCTAAATGTTCATCACAAGGCCCCTCTCCTTGGTTCAGTTTGGGCCAGGTTAGGTTTGCTAAGTTATTTTTTATTAGGTTCATTTTTTTGGTTTATGTCAATTTTAACAGGTTCATTTTGTTCGATTTGGGGCTATTCGATTCAATTAAATTAATTTTAAATCCAATCAGGTATGTTTCCTTAGTTTCATTTTTTTCAAGCTCAATTATGCTTTATTGAAGTCAGTTTTGATTGGTTTGAGTCACTTTTGTTACATTGTTTTCAGTTTGGTTCAGTTTTATCTTTTTCAAAACCATTTGGTTTGGTTCCACTTTACTCAAATTGGCTTGATGATGTTTGATTTAGTTCTGGTCATATTAGTATGTTTTTTATTAGTGTAGTTAATTTGACTAGATTTTTTTTATAATACCATATATTATCATGTTTTTGGTTTTCAAAATTCAATTGCCCCGCCTCCTCCCCATCCCTTCGCTCCTGGCTGGAAGATGATGCCCTCCGGATGTCGCTGGACGAGGACAACACGTCGTGGTCACGCCGCGGTCACGCCGCAGTCACGCCGCGGTCACGCCGTGGTCGCGCCATGGTCACACTGCGGTCACACCGTGGTCACACTTCAGTAATTTGGTGATTTGGCCCTACTATAGCCACATCCAGCGCCCACCACCCCCCTTCCACCTTCATTTCAACCTGTTGCCACCAACATTCCAGCCCACAATAGCCCCCCCTGCCACCTTCGAATCTGCATGTACCATCCCCGCAACACCTGCAACTAGCCCCCTTCAACTAGAATTCCATCCTCCTTCCGCTCCCTTCACTCCTGGTCGGAAGATGTTTCCCCGTGGATGTTGCTAGACTAGGCCAACACGCCACGATCATGCCACAGTCACGCCACGTTCAGTCCGCGGTCACGCCGCGGTCATGTCACGGTCACGCCGCGGTAATGCCGTGATTTGGCCCTGCTCTAGCCACATCCAGCCCACACCAGCCCCCTTCGACCATAATTTTTTAGGTTTTTTATGGTTTTTATATTTTTTTAGGGTTTTTAGATGTTTTATGTTTTTTTTTGTTTTCTTGCAAGGAAACAATAGTACTATAAATATCAATGAAAAGATGAATTGCAACAGATCACTCAAAGGTGAAACGACAGTTGACCCAAAAACCCAAATTCATAGCTCGACCATATCAAGACATAGGAACCAAAAAAAGTTCTCATTAAACACCATGAAACCAAGAAAATAAGCGAACACAAGACCCTATGATGTCCAACCAAACAGAAACCGGATGGTGAGGTTCGCTTCCAAACTAGCAAAGCAACATCCACGAATGCATCAAAAAAATAGTAACAAAACCATGAAATCATGAAGAAGTAATCAAGAAGTCATAGACTGAAATCACCAGTAACAGAAACTAGGTAATAAGGGAACATCTAAGAGCCGCCCCATGACCTTCTATACTCCAAGAGAGGCAACTAGCATCACCATTAATCGCATCCAGTAGGAGATGGGAACACACAAAACTAACAGGAGACAGGGTAGATCCCCATCCCATCCAGTGGAACTCGAGCACTGTAGAGACATCACCTATGAACTCATAGAAAGTAGCGACAGAAAAACCCATGAACCCAACAAGAAATACCTATAAGTGAAAAGAATATTCCCAAAATGAACAAGCCAACCAAACTGCAAGCCAAACTCAGAATGTATATCAACCAAACTAATAAACACACACTCTAACACACCACCAACCACTGACAATACCGAATCCACTCACTCACACACACACACATAGACACACACACTCACTCATGAAACACCCCCCAAGAAATCTCCACTCGAATCCCAATAATGTAGCAACAATAAAAAAAACTGGAATCCCCCCAATCAACAACCACCCCTAACCACCTTTAAGAAACCACTCCCACACACCAGTCCATATGAGCCTGCACCGCAGCAAACAAAAAAATAACTGACAAAAACTTTCACCATGTGACAAAAATGAACAACTCTAGCACACCCATGACACCTGACCACTGAACCCAGCAAAGACCAGCCCCAGGAAAATCAACCTACAAACCAGCTGACGCCCACCCAATAGACTTCTAACCAAACTACACCCAAACCATCCTAATCTACACCTCAAACCAGCCAACTCCACTCCTCCATCCATCAACACCCAAGAACCACTGGAAACCTTATCCCACACCAGTCCTAGCATGGCCACCAATCAATGACCAAGGAATCCCCAATAACCTATAGAAAACCTAAGAGAGTAGGCACACTATTCCCTTCACCCCACCAATCCACGAGCACACTAGAAGCAAGCTACAACCCAAATTCTCCTAGAAACCTACTCTAAAAAAGACAACATGCAACCTCACTAACCAAGAGACACACACCATCCACATGCCCCATCAAGAAACCACCTACACCGAGAAACCCATCCAAACCATCAACTCAAAAACCATCAAAAAAAAAATCCAGACAAGAAACATTGCAAAATACTATATCCTACCCAATGAACAACCATGAAAAAAGACTAAGCCTCGCAACAAGCTGCCTAAACCAAATACCATTCAAGGGAATCCCACTCCAACTGAGCCTACATCCAGCACAAGGGCAACCATAAGACCTACAAGAAGAAAACAACAACCAAGGAGGAAGCATTCATCCATAATAGCCCCTTCCAAACGAGAAGAACACGCCTGTATGGGTCGGCCACACTAAGATGCACCAGACACAACCTATAATGAGAACCCAACCAAAGATATCTGAGACCAACACTAGAAAAACAAAACACAAAAACCCACAGAAAACCATCAAATCCACTTTAAGCTGCTCCAAAACTAGCATGCTCCATGCCTCAATGAGAAACTAGTGGAAGGAAAGACAACAAGTAACAACAAAAGCCAGCAACCATCCCAAGCATCACAACAGCTACACCGCCAACCCATCCCCTCTACCCTATAGAAGACCCATTGCTAGCAGCACCAATAGCTCTGTCCAGAGACCCAAACACCACAAAATCAAGGCTACCTATAACTGGCTGAAGGCCTAATAAGAAGACAGTCCCACAACACATGAAACCACACCTACAAGTACCACAAAGCCACCCGCAAAAAACTCAAACCACATGAAACAATAGCCAATGACCTCACGAGTCTAGAAACCAAAGACATAAAAATGGAAGGCACAACATCAGAATTCACGAGATCCAAGACACTCCATGTATCCCAACCCCATCCAACATCACCTCAAAAAAACCCTCAAGTCCAACAACCAGAACCCTCACCCAAATTCCAACATCAAACATCCAGTTCCCTCTCAACCCAATACGGGGGAGGGGTGTTGTCCAGAGGAGGCTTTGCAGGGGGAGGGGCTTTAGGGGGGGTGGGATGTGGAGGGGAGAGGGTGGGGGATATTTTTTTGGGTGGAGGGGGGCTGTCCAGGAAGGGGGGCTATCCAGGAAGGGCTTTACAGGGGGGAAGGGGCTATCTAGGGGGGGGGGGCTTTGCAGGGGGGTTGTCTACTACAAGGGGAGTGGGGGGGGGGCTTTCCAGGGGGGGCTTTATAGGGGGTGGGGGATGCAGGGGGGAGGGGGGCTGCAAGGGGAGTGGGTACCACTATGGAGATTATATTTCATTAAAGTATGGGGACCCACCATACATTATGTAAGGTGATGATAGATTGATTATCTAACTCTATAATAATGGATCATATTCCCTCAACCTTGCATAAATTATTTTTTCCTAAGAATACATCTACTTCTCTCTTTTTGACCAACTCTAAAATGGATCTCTATTGGAAAATATGAAAAGAACAACTAGAGTCTAGGACCCACTCTTGATTGTGTGTATAAATAGACACATTCAATATTTAAACAAATTTCATAGCCTAAATCAACCAGAAAATACAGGTTAGTGGGCTGTTTGGATTCCAAATCATGCATGGGTTTCCTACACTCAGGCTTAATGTGCCCAGATTTACCATAGTGAAAACATATTACTCTTATATCCATAGAGCTTGTCCTAGATTTGGGTTATTTATTAATCTTATTTTTTTTCCTACTAAATTGTTTTTTCTTACCTTTAGTTTAAGGTCTCCCCCTTGTGAAAAAATCTTATACTCACCTTTTATTTTTATTCTAGAATGAAATTCCTTAAATAGATGGGTTGATTTGATATCTTCTAATGTTAAATAGACTCAACCATACATCGTGGTCATAATAAGTGTCGTATATCTATTTTCAAGAGTGATTAATATGATCATTACTGGATCCTCATCAACTACATAAAAATAAATATTGTCTCAAACTAAAATGAATTTATTAACCTCATCTAAATGGTTTTATTAGATGTACTAGGGGGTGTGCTGGGGCAGGGGGAGGGGTGTGCAGGTGGGGGCAGGGGGTAGGGAGAGGGGGCAGGGGGTAGGGAGAGGGGGAAGGGGGTGTGTAGGTGGGGGTAGGGGGTGTGCTAGGGCAGGGGGAGGGGTGTGTGCAGGTGGGGGGGGGGGGGAGGCAGGGGGAGGGGTGTGTAGGTGGGAGGGCAGGGGAGGGGCCAGGGAGGTGTGCATGAGCAGGGGCTGGGGTGTTGGGGAAGTCCTCCCAACAGACAGCACGGTTCACCGTGCTGACTTTTTTTATGCAGTGTAAAGCCCTATAGCCACGGTTTCAAACTGTGGCTATAGACCGTGGCTAAAGCCCTATAGCCACGGTTTGGAACCGTGGCTATAGGGTCAGACCTATAGCCCTGCCAATACTAGCAACGATTCATGAAACTGTGGTTATAACCTATAGCCACGGTTTTGGGGCCTATAGCCACGGTTGAGAACTGTGGTTATAGCCCAAATTTCAAGTAGTGACATTAAATCCTTTTTAGTTAAAAGATTCGTAAATGAAATAAGTTTCTCATTAAGGATTTATTCTTTTATAAAATGTTCCCATAGTATAGGAATACATTGATGTATTTCCTGAGGAGTTACCCGAACCTCCCCCATAAAGAGAGGTAGAGTTCTCCATTGAACTCATACCTAGATCTCATTTGATGTCAAAGACCCCCTATAGGATGGAAATTGTAGAGCTAGAGTAAATAAAGAAACAACTCCATGATATTTTGGAGAAATGGATTATCCAACCAAGTGTGCCTCCTTGGGGAGCACCAGTTCTCTTTGTGAAGAAGAAGGATGGATCATTTTGGCTATATATTGATTATAGAGAACTGAATGGGATCACTGTGAATAATAAATACCCTCTTTCAAGAATTGATTACTTATTTAACCAACTTTGTGGGGCTCAATTCTTCTCTAAGATTGATCTTCGTTCTAGTTATCATCAATTGAGGGTTAAGAATGATGATATTCCAAAAACTACCTTCCAATCAAGATATTGGCATTATGAGTTTGTTGTTATGACCTTCGTTCTAATGCACCTAGTACTTTTTATGGATCAAGAAAAAGTTGATTTTGGAAACTTATATCAAATGGATATCCTTTGTATAGTAAAATGATTTGGTGATTAAATGATAAAGGTTATTTTGGACGATGTTTTCTATTTTGGAATACTATATGCCTAAGGAAAATAAAATACTATAGGATTTAATTTGTGGAGGAATGGTTAAATGTTTTTGTAAGAATCTATGTATTTATTGTGAACATATGGTGATTTGGGTTATTTATTGAAAATGATTAACCTAGCATAGAGAATATGTGATTAGGTTAATTATACATTAGTATGAGACTTTAATAGTAGTTGATGTTATTTGGAGATAATTATTAAGATTTATTATGCAATACTATGTGATTAAATCCTTCTGAGTTTTGGGTTCCAATCTTTGTTTGGTTTTTTCTGAGGAATTTTAAGGATGATTGTGTATTGAATGGTCTTTCTAGAACTTTGGGTAATTTTTGTTGAATTTTGGAGATTAATAGTCATTTTTTTCTTTTTGTAAAGGATTATCCATTTTGGGGATTATATGATCCCGTATTAACCATTCTGGTTTTAGTTGATGACTAAAGACAAGGAAAATATATAGTTCTTCTTTTGTGGATTATGTGATTCTATAGAAGACGATTCTTGTGCTTTTGATGAGACCATGTGTTTTTGAATTATCATTGTTTTTAGAAACGATTAGTCTTGGTAGAAACTTATTAAAGGATGATACTCTACTTGGGGGTAAGTATATTTCCTTATCTTTTATTCTATGTAGTAAATGAATTCCTCAAAATTATGAAAAGGAACGTAAAACAAAAACGTTGTTGGTTTATGTTTCCTACTGGGTAATCAATGACCGTTTAACACAACATAAGTTTGTGATCTTCTTGTTGTTAATTTTCTCCTAATCATGTTTTATATCACTCTCCATTAGAACTTGACCCTTTTTTTTCTCTTCCATATCCATGTTTTCCTACATGGAATCCTAGTATGGGTTAACTCAGGTGACCTTTGTACTTCTCTTTCTTTATTTTAAAGTAATAGTTTTACTAACTCTTTTTCTAATGTGGGACTTTCAATGAAACTACCAAGCCCAATTTTAAAATTGCGAGGACAAAATTTAATAAGGGGGGAAGAATGTAAGGACACAAAATTTTGAATAAATTTTTTTCCCAAATTTTGTGTGTTATTTTATTTTATAATCAAAAAAACTATTTCATTTAATAAAATGATTATAATTAAAATGGGACTGTTGGGTTTCAACTGTTACATGACCGTTGGTCAGTATGACTGTTGGAAACTAAATGTTGCTATTATTGTCTGTAAATACAAGTGATCTTGGTTAATTAATATAGAAAGAAGATTTGATGTCCTCATCCAGTAGTCTCGGGCCGATCGAATCCCATATAACGGAACTTGGTAAGGAGGTAGCACCATTGGGCTTTTCTCTGGACTAAACCGAAGCCAAACTTCATCATGTGAAGCTGGAACAGAATCTCCTTCATGAGAAGTTCAAGCTGATAGAAATCACCACTCAGGCAATGTTGGCCGAGCCGCCCCAAGATTTTATCACCTTATCACACCTTACACTTAGGTCCTATGCTGGTGTTATAAGAGGAAATGTAATGAGATCTTAACTACTTTATGTAATCCATTGATATAAATAAAAATTGGGATTTCTTCTTATGGTGAATTTTGTGAATTTTCAAATGTCTGGATAAATATAGGATGTATATTATTGATGAATTTTTGAAAAAGGATATTTTAAAATATTTATGTAAACCATAAATAATTAAAAATGTGTATTGATTTTCAAAAAATGGCATTCTACGGTTGAGATCAGTATGAAATTTAGAGTCTAATAAGATCAACTTAATTTATGGTGAATAGTAAATTATGAATAGTGATTTTATGCTTAGGATTAGTATTGTGACCAAATAGATTAATAATATTACTTAAAGAAAGTATTGATATAATTTAGGCACCTTGATTAAGTAATGTGATTCAATAATGTAGGTAAATAACTGTTTCAGAAATTATTGGTTAAGTATTAGTTTTTTCATGTGAATAGTGTTCTTTATTTTAAAAATTAAATGAAAAATATTTAAAAAATTATTTTCATAAAATGGTGATCATTGTTTAAATCAGAACATTGATATTTGGTTAAGGTGAATTTTTGGGATTTTTTTTGAGAAAGTTAATTTTTCGGTGAATAGTGAAAATACATTTTTGAGTTTTAGGTGTTTAATGACATCATTAAGGATGTAATAATTATGAAATAATTCTGATAGACTTATGAATAGTAAGAAAAGGTATGAGGTGTCCCAAGTGGCCAATAACATGGGAAAATACCATGGCCAAGCCCATGGTTTTGCCAATACCACTTATGAGGTGTCCCTTGGCCATTAATGACATGTCCCCTCACTTCTCATATAAATACAAAGCCTTTCCCTCATCCTTTTCATTTCCAAATCCTCCTCAATGAAGTTATGGTCTAATTACCTCTCAAGGATTCCTCCCAAGGTACCCTTAAGCCTTCCAAGGTTCTTACCATCATGCTTTCAAAGTTACTCCTCAAGGTAAGGGATTCTATCACCCTCCTCTTTTAAGTCATGATTTCCTTTATGTTGTGTCTTATATTTTCCATATCTTTATGTTGAGGGTATGTTCTTATATGTTCTTATTACTGCCCATTTCATGTCCAAATGATGAGAGACCCTTTCTTCTCTCATCAATTTTTTTTGAACATTTATGTGACGCCGTTAGGCTGTCGAATTTGTCGTAAAAGGAATCATGTCTTCTATTTTCTTTCAAGTTTCATTTTCATGTGGTATTTCATTAAAATTTCTATAACATGTTATTATATCCATGTTATTCTATATTTATACTGTATTATAAGTTATTTATGATTGGGCTACTCTTTTACCCTCTCTTTTCAATGTTTTCTAAAACCATGTTAAATAATCGTTACGCTGCAGAAATTTCACCTCAAAATTTTTATCTCTTTCTCTCCAGAAATTATCTTGTTTTATTTATGTGAATACCCAGAACTATTTCATTTCTTTGGGTGTTCATAATTATATAATGATGATTTATTTTATTCTAGAATTAAAATACATATAACCCTCACTCCCTTTCCATGGGTTATAAATGACCTGATGATCTTATTTTTTAAGAACTTTTAAAACGTCACGATCTTGAAATGAAACCCATTTATTTTATTCTCTATGGGTTATCTATGAAATGTTTTATTATGATATATGTGGATCACATGAAATTAAAGACATATTAAGGGTGAACCCTAATAGCGCTCCAATGCATTGGGTAAAGATTTAATCTCTAGAGATGACATGTTTCATGATACCTTGGTGAATAACCTTGGTAATTTTTATGACACCTTGGGGATGGAACTTGGTGATATGTTCATGAATGTCTGAATGAAATTTTGTAGCCAGATATTCAATTTATGTTTCATGTTCTTTTCATTATGATATGACTATACTTCCATTTCTCATATGTTTATGTTGTTATTCAAGTTCTTATTGATATCACAAGTACATTGATTCCCTTGTTTACCCATACTGGGCCTTCTGCTCACCCTTTTCCTTTGATGTATGTCTCCAGGATATGAAAGGTAGTAATTGTACCTAGTATGATCATATGATGAAGCCTTAAAAGTGGTTTAGAATAATGTTTTATGTTGTATTCATGTTTTATTGTTCTTGATTTCCAAGACACTAGACTTTAAAGATCCTCTGTATGTAAAATGCAATGAAAAGTTATGTATTAAAAAGGCAGGATTCCACAGTTAATCATAACAATGATAAATAATCCCATTTATCAATTATTGAAATATCATTGAAAAAGGCCTAGCATCCTTCAATGTGTTCTTAATATAACAGTACGCCCAACAAAAACCTATCATTCCATCGAATACTTGTAATTTTAAACACTTCTATATACATTTAATGTGAAACAATGAATACAAAAATTTCTTCCCTTTGTATATACAAAAAAACACTACTATATACATTTTAAACAATTTTTTATATAATTACATTTTACCATTATCCAACAAGAATTTAAAACCCATATTGTTTCATATGTTGACGCCTGGGATAGCCTCTAAAAATTGTATTCCCATGGTATCATTTTCCGAAAAAATCATCTCAACCTGAGAAAAAGATTCTACCTATATAAGAAAACAAAAAATATGTTAATAACACTATAGAGAAATAAATTAAACATTTATAAGAATGAATTCTTTTATAATATGACAATATTTAATAAAAAAGACGCACTTGGAGTCATTCCGTTCACCCCATGCATTAGATTGAGGTGATATTGAGTCCTACATATCATAAATGTCTCATGGATCGTTGTAATAAAGTATCAAAAAATTCCATATGTTTTTTCTTGTATTTCATTATGTAGCCTATTTTTTTACCTAAATTAATGTCGATTTTAAATAAGAAGACACACTTGGTGTCATATATGTCACACTGTGAATCTTATTGAGGTGAGGTTGACTCTTACAAGTCAACAATGGCTCATGGATATTTTTTCTAAAATATCGAAACAATCTGAATGTATTTGATCAGTTTTCAGTTTTTCAATTTAAATTTTTTATATAAAATTTCATTTCAAACTGGAAAAATATATTTTAAGTCATGAAGGTCGCGTCATGTGTCAGTTTTCCATGAGACTACTTTGTACACATCACAAATGACTTTTTAATAATTTTCCTAAATTTCTCTTTCAATGGGGGTACATTTATATATAGTGTAAATGAACACATAGTCTAATTTCTCTCACCATGTAAACCATCATATCAAAGAATTTATGTGGGAAGAACATTTCTAATTCACATAATATGATGATAGTTTCTCTTTACATAGTCGGCAATTTCTTTGAGTATATAACTTTTCTGCATGTATATTTAACGAAGAAATAGATCCTAACTAATTTATGATAGAAATTATTAAGAAAAAAATGTAAAGCTATAGGAATTAGATATTGTATCAAAACATGGAAATCATGTGATTTCATACCCATTAACATTAAATATGTCATTGACATGATGTTCTTGATATTCAATGAATACTACTATGGAACCTTTATGTCATCCAAGAAGTTTCAAAACTAATATCTCTCCTTCCTAGAAATTGTGTAAGCATCAGGAGGAAGAAATGTTTGTTCATCATCCTTTACTAGAACCAACTCTTCTCATATTCCAATGTCAACCATGTCCAACCTAGCCTTAATTCCATACATAGGTTTTACTAGTGCATTTAGAAATTTTCTCATGACAATATCACATACATTGTTTCCAACATCAATAATATTAAGAAAATGTATGACATACGTACAATTCTAGTATGGTAATTCAAAAAATTCTGAACACTTTTCCAACCAGTTTTGTAGTATTTTTAGAAAACCATTTACCAATATAAGTTTCCCCATATTTTAATTTCTAAAAAAGTTTATTACCTATTATTAGAGATGGTGTTGTAGGTTATTCTCAACATCCATAGAATAATGTCATCCAACATCAGTACGTTTTCTTTTGGGTTAGAAATCTATGATTTCCTAGAAACATAGTTTTCGATTAATGTTTCATCTTAATTTACTATGTACCTTGTTCAAAAATGGGAAACTATTAAGATCATTTAATGATATATCATAAAAAATTTCTATAAGAAGGAGAGTAATTTATCTTCCCGTACAACATGGATATCAACATGAAATCTTTATTTATGTAAGCATCATACCAAATAACACCTGAATTCAACAATAATATCAAATCCTCGATCAACGGAGCTAAATAAACATCAATGTCCTTACATGGATGTTTTTATCCAAATATAAACATAAATAACACGATTTATTTTTTTTCATGGATAACCACAGGGGTAGGTTATAATTTACCCACATAACATTCCATATAATATTAGTGCTACTTTGGAAACCAAAAGGATTCAATCAATCTGTAGACAGCTCAAGAAGATGGTTTCTTAGGTCATTTCCAAATTCAAGATACTCATGATCAATTCTCTTCCACTAAGGAGAGTCTTTCGGGTGATATAGTTTCCCTTCTTTAATTATTATATCTTCATGACACATCAATTTCTCTACAATATCCTAACTTCCATATAAGAGTATAAACCTTGGAATTATTAAAAATTACCATAAAAATTTTATAGGACCAGAATCATATTAATTGAATCAAGAAGAGCCGCACATTGAGAAATATGTAAGTGATTTTTGGTCCTTGAGAAATAGTATATATTAATCTGGGTAAGCATTTAATCTTTTAGAGATCATGCACATCGAGCATAGCATTTGTTTGGCATCATATGTTTGGTTCGAGAGCTCATTATCTTTTGTGAGTATTTCATTCAAGAGATCAAGTAGTTTTGTAAAACTAGAGTCACTCCATACTTTTACTTCATTAAAATTATATAGATTTTTTATGGCTGACAATGCTCTATATTTAGAGTAGCCAACATACAATGGAATCTTTATACAACTCTTTAACTTCTTAATAAATTTTGGGAAATCATGAATTTCATCGTCAACTGTCATTCTCATTTCCTCAATACGATGTTCTTCATAATTGACATCTAGAATCACATCCATGATACAATCTTATTCATTTCCTATACCTGTAATCATACCATATGATCCATATAAGGATGTGTTATCCCAACCAATAGCTATATTTTCAGTTTCCCCTTGTTTATTCCATAATTTATAAGTTCAATCAATTTTTTGAAAGATCAAGTGTTCTTATAACATCTCTAGACTAATTTCTCTTGAATAAAAAAAGTTTAAACATGGAAAAAGGATTTGAGAAGGGTCATATGAATGATATTTTGAAAACTAGATGAACTATTTCACTCCATCATCATACTCTTGTCAGAGGATTGACATCCATCCATTCTTTATTCATATCCATCCTATTATATTTGTTAATATTAATATTTAAAAAAATAAATACACAAATTCATTCACACATTGAAAACAATCCAAATTATTAAAAATTAAATTCATCTTTCTCAGGTTAAATTGTTTCTATAAATTACAAAAATGTTCTCTAATTTTTCATAATTAAATCAACCACATCTCAGACACTTCAAACTAAATAAATTATTTCTTACAAAGAAATTGTCAAAAATGGATTAAAAAATTAATGCATTTATCAAAATTACCTTTTAATTTCAAATCCAAAAATTTCTCATAAAAATGAAAAGAGAAGGGGAACAATATTTAAAAGATTTCAGAACCATTAAAAAACATTTAATTCCCTCATAATTTTTTTTAAATCCACTCACTCAATAAAATCTCATTATCCATTCAAAAATATTCTTTTCCAAACACAAAACAAGATTTTATGTACTAAAATAGGATATTAAAGAAAAACGTACATGAATTGGTATATAATTCACTATTAAAGTTTATATGATTAAGGAAAATAGCATAAAAGTGAAATTTATGGTTAGGTCAAAGACATGAAATCAATGAATCAATAAATATCCCATAGGAACATGAATATGGACACATATAGTTCAATAAAATGAAACACATGAATAGATTGGGATCATACAAAAGGGGAATATAATTGTTCAAGTTCACAAGATGGCCAAATATTTCAAAGATCTTATCAAGGATGATCTGAGTATGAAGGTAATTTCACTTCATTGGGAGTTATATTGGGTTCTTAAATCCACCATGATATGGAGATGACTATTGTCATTCTCAGAAATCTCCATCTCCTTTTAAAACCGCTCCAACTCTTTAAAAACCCAAATTGTGGTACAAATATAGAAACCTATAAGACACATTACAATTGGCATGAATCCTCTTTCAATGAATTTATATCTTTGCATAAATATATCTGAATCCAATAAAATCGGTCATCATTCATTATTCTTCCACAATGTTCCTTTATATCAAACATCATCAATGAATGTCAAAAAATACCTTATTCAACATCACCATAAGTCATACCAAGGAGTATATAATTAACCACTAATAATATAAGAGATAATTATAAGTCTGGGAAAAGGTAATTAATCAATATTGCGATTTCAACCTACAATCTAATCAAATTCCTCTATTTTTCTAGAAATCATGGATTACATATCTCCTAATATTAGTGTTCCAAGAATATTAAAAATTTACATGCCCAGATAATATCTTAATGAACAAATAATTATGATTGTTTGGACCTAACATTTTGGTGGTAGGGATGGCATGGGCAGTGTTAGTAACAGTAGGGCTCGTGGTGGCGACGAACATAGGGACAACGGAGTCGAAGGCTGGGATTACAGTGAAGGGTGTGGGGGAAGTGGAGGAGGAGGTAGTATATAAGGGGGTGGGGAAGTGGAGTCATAAGTGGGGTGGAGGAAGCATAGGTTGAAGTAGAGGCATATGTAGCTGATGCAGTGGAGGAGGGGTGGGGACAGAGGCAGTAGAGGTGGAGGAAGAGGCGGAGGAGGCAGAGGTAGTGGGGGCAGAGGTGGGGGTGGGGGAAGAGGCGATGGAGGAAGAGGTAGAGGTGGAGGCGACAGAGGTAGAGTGTGAGGTGGAGGTAGAGGTGAGGATAGTGGAGGTGGGGGCAACAAAGAAGGGGGCAGCAGTGGCAGAGGCAGAGGAGGATGAGGCGGAGTTAGAGGCAGAGGTGGAGGCAGAGGCGGCAGTGATGGTGGAGGTAGAGCTTGACTTCCACGAAAGTTTGAGGATCGATTGGAAAGTTGATCATGTGGGGTTCAATTTATAAAAATAAAGTATTTCCTCAGAAAATTTGTAAAAGAACTGATAAAGGCTGATATTATAAGCACCAAAATAAAAATCACTGATAAAACATAGCTTTATCAGTGCTTCTCATAGCAGTGATAAAGGTACCCAATTATCAACATTAAAAAAGGACTGCTAAAAGCATTCCTATATTAGAGCTAAAAAATATAGCATAGATTTGTCATGTCATTATCATTGTTGTTTTAGAGCTGATAAATTGTTATCTTTACTAGAAACGTTCATGTACCAAGTGAGACCGACCCAACAAAATTATTGAGTAAAATAAATGTACAACAAATACAAAGAACAAGACACTAGAAATGTCACAAAAATGAATGTGACCGACACAACACAAAAATGATAAAATATCACAAGACCCAAATAAAAGGTGCAAGGAACACATAAAATTGATGAAAGGTCCAAAAACACAACACTATCAAAACAGCAATGACCTGACAGACAGTTTCTAACTCTGAGGATCTAACGCACCCGACCGCATCAATAAGGCTCACTAACAACAGACCACCCAAGGTAATCAACATGAACATCGTTCTCATTGAGGATGTTATTGTCCACATTAATATAAATACTCACATGATCGAGGACATCCCTGATTCCAATCATCAGAGGTGTTATTAACAACACATCATCAAATGGATAATTCACAGCTCATTGTACCCGAGATCTTCACCCCGGTCAATGTCTCATACCACCGAAGGGTGTCGTGCAACTACCGACCAATCAACTTGTGAGATATCCAACCAATAAATAAAAACGTAAAAATGCTCGAACCCATCCTCGGGGATAGTAGTCCCATATACGTGTCTCCACATCCGCCCAGGCTCCCCACTCAAATCTGGTCTTCTCAACAATGTTTTTTGTAGTGAGTCTGAACCAATCTTCACATCTACTGTGAATTCATCACCTCCCTCCTGAAATTCAATGCAAGAAATAGTCAGGCCATTAGATTTTCGACATGCAACAAACATATGATAATGACTGATGATTTCATCATCTCAACTTAGGGAGATTGGAGCCAGATTACAGCAATGATATTGAAAACAGAGAGAGGCTATCATTGATTGATTGTGTTTTTCCCATAATTGGTATGAGTACGATTGGTGCACATCGATCTGTGGGTTTTTCACATCGATCAAGCAATTTTGTGAATATACCTAATTCAACTTTAAAAGGACGTCTTGGTTTTCATGGGGATTTGCATCGACCTGTGTTGGATCCAACTGGTGTGTGTTCTGTAGATGAGCTCAGTTTGAATGTGCATCGACCATGATTGCTTGAATCTAGTGTGGATGTGTGTCGACCATAATCATTGATTGATTTGAATATATCTACTACAGATGTTGGTGTCAGATCCAACATGAGAACATTTAAGGATTCTGGTTTTGGGAAAATTCTGGAAAAGGGATTGTGGCACACATTGAGTATAATCCAACAGCTTTCGTTTAGTGGATTGAAATTGGAAAACATGTCTGATTGAAAAACTCATTTTTCTAAGGGTGAAAAGCCATGGAAGTTTGGTGATTTGATTCGTCAGATTTCTTCCTTATAAGGATTATCTGGTTGGAGGTTTGTTTCCCTTCATAGGGGTTTTTTCAATGCAATTTTTCATTAGATGAAGATATGAATCGTGTGTGGAGAATTGTTTCTCTGATTTTAAAGCCTGGTTGGGTACATTTTCATGAGTAGTCGATGAAATTCAATGTTTCACAAGAGAGGAACATGTATGAGTAGGTTTGGATTCATCTTTAAAGACTCAAATTGGTCCCCTTGCACCCAACGATTCTTCATGATATTGCTCACATAATTGGGACTCCTATTTGACTTGGTTAGGAGATGGAGCAGGTGAAATTTGGTCAATTTTCTGTATTTTTGTTGGAGATTGAACTTCACTCCAACATGATTGAGAATGTTTTTATTTTCACTCCTATAAATGATATTTACAATGATGTTTATTTTGAAAAGAAAATGTTTTTTTTTTGTTTTTTGTTTGGTTTTTGGTCACATGTCAGAATATGGTCGGTAAAAAACATCCTGTGAGAAGTGTGGAATGAAGGGGAAACTTGCGGCTCAATGCTGAAGGAATGTTAATACGAAGAGAACAACCTTGTCAATGCCCCATGATCATACTAGGACTGTGTTCAGTGGTGATGTACGAGTTTCTAAAAAAGGAAACGTGCGGCATGACAATGGGCTTGTGGATTCGTAACATCTTGTTGGGCTAGGTAGTGGCCCTTCTAAGTGGGAAGATATTTTCGAGATGCAAGATGATCAAGAAGTGATACAGAAGGTTGATGAGAACTTTTTTGGATAGTCCCTCTCTTTTAGGGATTATTTAATCTGCAATGTAGATATTTCTAATGTAGCACTACTAAAAAAGCGGGCAGGGGAAGTGCTACTCTTTTATCAGTGCTAAAAAAACTGCTGATAAACGGGGTCCTTTATCAGCCCTACAAAAAAAGTGCTGATAAAGGGGACCTTTCAACAGCACTAAAAAAGCGTTGTTAACAGTGGCTCTTTATCAGCGGTTTTTTTAGCGCTGATAAAGGCCCCCCTTTCTCAATGCTTTTTTTAGCTCTGTTAAAGGGGACCCCATTTATCAGCGCTTCTTTTAGTAGCGCTGATAAAGGGGGATTTATCAGCGCTTCTTCCTAACACTGATAAATTTTATGTTTCAAAAAAATATTTTTTCATGAAAAATAATATATTTTTATATAAGTATATTTATATTGATATAAATATAATATATATATTTTATATAAGTTTTAGATAAGTATAAAGAGAATTAAATTTAATATATAAAAAATTTAGTGAAAATGGCTATAAATATTCTAAAAAATATAATTAATTAATAATTTGATAATTATCATTGATTAAAAATCATTTAATAACAATTTGAATACAAAAAAAATAAAAATAATAATAAAAGATCTAAAATAAGTTGAAAATGTAACTCAAACTTTAAACAGCCATAAATTTTGAACCGGGTGTCCGTTTGAGCTCTACAACATATCAAATTGAAACTTGCGAAGAGCTTTACGCTTCAATGAGTGAAGAAAATCTTTGGTCACATTTTTTGGGGCCAAAAAAGGCCGAGATGTCCTCCAAAACTGAGCTTTTAGTTGGGATACCCCGATTTGTTAACATTCAAACAAGTATGACTTCTTATCTGAATATCTATTAGGCTTGTACCACATATCATATCGAAGATTGTTTCATTTTCTTCGATTTGACAGGTTGTGGAGTTGAAAGGGATTCTGAATTAGAATTTATGGTTGTTTTAACATTCTATGTCTTTTCAAATACACATATATATGTATTTATTTGTAAATATGTGTGTGTGTGTGTGTGTGTGGTATATATGTATTTATGTATGTATGTATTTAATTATATATGAACATACATAGAAAAAATAATTTATAAATATATTTAAAACTAATCTTATAAATATATATTATTATAAAAATGAATATATGGATAAAAATTATCAATGAAAAAATATATATAAATAAGTATAAATATAAATTAATATATGAATAAATATATATATACTAATATATGAATAAATATATATGTATTAATATAACTAAATATATCTATATCAATATGAATCTATATTATTATATGAATAAATAGACCTATATATATATATAAATAAATATAAATTTATATTGATATATGAATAAATATATATGTATTAATATAACTAAATATATTTATATTAATATGAATCTATATTAATATATGAATAAATATAACTATATATATAAAAATAAATAAATAGATAAATCATTAAATAGGAAAAAAACGAAATGACTTAGTGGTAAAGGTGCAAGCGCTCAAGGGGGAGTTCGCAGGTTCGAGTTCTAGTGGAGACAAGGAGGTGCGCGTTGGGGGCCTGTGTTGGACATGCAGGCAAGGGCAGCGCATGGGAGTGGTCCACCTAGCGGTGATAAAGGGGGATATCAAGCACTGTTAAAATCCCCCCCCCCCTTCCCGAATTATATAGTTTTTTTTATTTGTTTATTTTTTTTGACTTTTATTAGCACTGATAATAGACCCCTTTATCAGTGCTTTTTTGAGCGTTGATAAAAGAACCCCCCTATCTTCGCCTCGATTAACAGAGTTTTTTTAGCGTTGTTAATGCACTTTTCAAGCGCTGATAAAATCCATATTTGTAGTAGTGTAGGGACTTCAGATCATGGTAAGGCTGGCATGCCGGTGAGTGGTGGGCACTAAGATCAGATGCATGGCAAGATGGGTTCTTCTGAGCAAGTGTTTGGACATAGCTCCCCATGGGTACTGTTTAGGGTTTTGAGGAGCGTCTAGTGACTTCATATCACAATATTACTTTTGGGTTCAGAGAATGATAGGGATGACAAAGAACATGAGCATATTGATCATGTTGCTGATTCCCATAATTTGGAGCAGCACGAAGATGCTATTCATGCTGAAGTGGATAAGGAATTGACCCTTGAACAAGCCTTGAATTCCTCTAGTAGGAATGGTAAAGCTATTTTAACTACATCTGATCCTGGCCAATCCCCTCTGCTTTTGGAGAGGGAAGAGCTAGGAGGGGCTCAGAATCATGTTAAGGCATAACAACTAGGTCTCCATCCAAAAAATCGTGGACGAGGATGTGATCGTGATAATTGTGCTGGTGGGCATGACCATGTGTCCAACAGACCTTCTATGGGGCTCACTCTAGAGCAGAAAAAGATCAGGGAGAAGTACTATGTTCTCTTCAATCAATGAAGCTCACAATGAGAGTGGGAATCTTCTCATGATGGTGATGATTCATGTCATGATAACAATCCTGCCACGGATATGTAGTTTTCTTGTGTGGATGAGGGCTTCTCCTTGTTTGTCACTATTCACCCTCTTTTCTCTTTTCTCTATCATTTTTACTTTTCTAATAAAATTTTTGGAGCGTGCTCGCCAGTCTCTTGAACCATTTAAGCTATATAAATATATAAATGTATAGTTATAATTACAAATAAATTTAAATTTACTTAAATAATTATAAAAGTATAATAAATATCTATATTACATTTATAAATACATATATAATTAATATATTTATTATTATTTTTATAATTATTTAAATATATCTATCTTTATTTATAATTATAAGAATAAATATTTTCATATATTTATAAACATATATTTATATTTATATTTATAACTATAAATAATTATTTATTTATTATAATTTTTTAATTGGAAATAAATATACATATATTTATAGTAATAATTATAAATTAATATATATTTATTTAAATAATTATAAAATTATTACAAATATATTTATTATACTTATAATGTTATAAATATATATAATTATATATATATATATACACACATATTTATAAATATACACAAATATTTAGAAATATATAAAAATATTTATAAATAAATTCATATATTTATAATTATAATTATAAATTAATATAGATATATTAAAATATACATAAAATTATAATATATGTATAAATATATTAATATATAAATATAGGTATATATTTATAGTTATTTATAATTATAACTATAAATAAATATATTGAAATATATTACAATATAATTGATTTCCATTTTATCAAAACAATAATGAAACCAAATCACATTATACAACAAATAAAAAATAAAACATTTTAAATTCAATGAAAAAACATTGAAAAGTTCAATTAGTGATTAAACACTTTTGAAATACGAAATGATGATACTTTATTTAATGAAAATAAGAAAAAACTTATATTTATAAATATATTTATTTAATTATATATATTTATAACTTTATATATATAATAAATATATTTATCATAATTTTATAATTATATATATATATATATATTTATAATTATAATATTAAGTTAATATATTTATAAATATTTGTATATAATTATAAATAATTATTTATTTATTTATAATTGATGTATCTATTGTAATTTTATAATTATTTAAATATATGTATATTTATAATTATAATTATAATAAAATATATTTAAAAATTACTTAAAAATTACTAAAAATATATAATTATAAATATAATAAATATATTCATAACATAAATATATTTATTTCAATTTTAATAGTATTTACGAGAACATATATAATAGATTTGTGGGTATAACATGAATGAGTCATATACCTAGTGAAGTATAAATCATAAAAAACATGCCATCACATATATGGAGAATATGAATAGTAATGAGAGTGTAATGTATAGATGAACATTCATGATGACTACATAACATATGAACATTAATTATACTCACACAATAATATATTTATTGACCAGAGTCATTGGAAACTTTTATATATTTAAATGTAAACTATTTAAATATATATATTTATAATTATAATTATAAATATATATATTTAAAAAGAATTTATATATAAATATAAATATATAATTATAAATATATAATTATAAATAGATAATTATAAATTCATAATTTTAAATATATAAAAATAAATACATAAATATAATATAATAAATATATTTTTTATTTCATAAAATTTAATAAAATGTTATAATTATTTAAATATATATTCATTTAATTATAATCTTATAAATATTATTCTTAAGAGAATATATATATATATGAATTATTGAAAACTATATATTAATTATAAAATTGAGTTTTTTAATTAATGTATATAAATAAAAATTAATTTTGAATATTTATATAATAATATTATATAAATAAATAATATTATTTATTAAAAACTTTTATCAGTACTAAGAATATCGATGATAAATTGATCATTTATCTACACTTTTAACTCACACTGATAAAGGTCCCCATTTTATCAATGTGTTTTTCTTAGCGCTGATAAAGTTCAGAGCTTTTCTTGTGTCGATCTGTGGTAGTGCTCATATCCCTAGGCCTCCCACCCTCCCTGATTCACCGCGAGCCTTGTTCTCCCCTCGTCCAAGTGCTAACTGACTCTCTTCTCCTCCCACATTCTATCATAATTTCAAGATTTTTTATTCCGGTCTTCATCGACATCATATTGGTGTCTTCCAAATGCTTCTTATCTTTTGTATATTTTTTTTCATTTTTATTATTTGGAAAATAAATGTGATTGTAATATATATTTTTATTTTGTTTTAATTTAGTTATCCACATATTTTACATAAATCTAATAATTTTTTTTGCAATATATATTAAATGATTATGTAATTAATTAAGGTAGTATTTTTTTGTTTTATTAATGTATTAGTGGGTTCATTTATGTCTTGTGATTATATATGATAATTAATGAGTTACCTTTACATAGATCATTATACCCTTGCATAGCCCTCATCTTTTTATAGTTTCCTTTTCCTAGGTTATTTTACTCTTACACATCATTACATAGGTTTTCAAAATATTGAATGACCCTTATATAGATTCTTCAATTTTCTACTCCTACCCTTACACATGGGTGAGTAACATACCACTTGAAGAGATAGTTGACACCACTAGCAATCCATTTCTTCAAATTTCTCTAAAATGAATCATTCTTTCAAGTGACGCAATGTTGATTTTATGAGAAAATATTTATCTCCCCCTGATTTTATAAACCTCTAGACACCACATGTTGAAACCACTTTGTTGGTAGAATTATTTTTCCATGTGGCATCCGAGTATCTTGAAAATCACTCTGATGATCCCAACATGTTAGTTTATAATAAATCACCTGAAAGGTTTTCCAAATACTTGAAATTTATTAGTAAAACAAAAGCATGTATTTGAAACATGAAACACTCCAAAATAGTCTTCAAAATCATTGTATCTTTACTATTTTAGTATGTTCATATATATTCCAACATGCATTGTCAAATTCACAATGTTCTACACTTGATCCATCATTTTATAAATTTTTGATTTATCTAGAATTTTCATTTCATCATGCACTCTTGTATTTAAAATACTCCTTTTAATGCACACATGGTGAATACCCCCATGTATTTTATTTACCCCTTCATCCTACATCACTCAATTTATCATATTTATCAATAAATTAAAAGGCGAGAGGGGTACTTGTGGAATCCTCATGTCAATGATGGTGGTTTTTCTTGATGAACCGACTCATTTATTATACTCATCCTTCAACCCTTTATAGTGATTTCTTTTACAAAAATACTTGTGATGATTCCACATAAAATGTTTTCTCTGAGATTCTTTATCCTTCTTGTCTTGGGTTCATTGACCATTATGAAACCAATCCCACTAATACTTGTATCTTCTTTTGATACATTTTTCACGGAACCCTAAAAACATTACCTCTATAAATGGAGGTATCTTCCCCCAAAATTGACCTATTTCCTTGTGGAGTGATATGTGTGATCATTAAGGATTACTTTGTTATTTTCATTTTCTTTGATATCTATAAGAGTCACTTCATAATTATTCTTCCTTATTGAATCATTATATAATGAAAATTACTTCACAATTTTTTCTCACTCTATGTGTATGTAGATCCAATTTACATTGATTTTGGAAGTTGAAAGATTCTGTTTGACTTATTGGATGATCATTTGATATTATTCAAGCTTATGGAAGGAGATATGAGATACATTTTCCTTTCCAATTAGAGATGTGTAAATTTTTATAAAAAAATTTTCATTTCATTTCATATATCATAAAACATTGAGCTTCCATCCCCTTTATTAAATTTTGGATATATTTTTATAAATAATAGTTTCAATGATATTATGTTTGGATGATTATTTATTTTTATATAAATTGTAGAAGAATTTACATGATATTATTATATTGTTTTTGGTTTTGATGTTGGGTCACACATTGTTGTTGTTATTGATTAAATTTTTTTCATCATAAAGACAATTGTACATTTCCTTATTTTGAAAATTATAAATCATATTGAAGAAGATATAATGAAGATATAATTTGATACTGATTGATGGATGTGTGAGCTAGGATTGCCTCCTTCGGTTCCCTTAGTGAGTATAATGATTGTAATATTTTTCTTGTACATTACATTTACTATCATGTACTTATTATTTATCAAATATTTTAGGGACATTTGACAGAACAAGATACGACTTCTTCTTATCCTACTAGTATAGGTCCGAGTGGGGGGGATCCTATAGCTACACGAAGCAACCATCGCACCCATTCACACCTCGAACCACCATTGGACACCCCATCTACCACACCTTTTCACCCTCCACTTGAGCTTCTAGCGTTGTTCCCACCCATGCCTCTATCATTATCTTATTTATATTATTCTTCTCATAACATGTCTATGTTGCCTCCAGAAATGTTCCCACCTATACCACATTCATATCCTATGATGTATCTCCATCCCTTCTATCCTTATCCCACCATGTCAATGCCGCCTCCATTTCCTACTATCCATCCAAGATCTGAGTATTTTTTCCTTCATCATGAACTTTAGTGCATGAAGATAACCCAGTTCAGGAATTAGAACATAAACATCCATCAGATCTTAATTATCTAGGGAAACCCACAAATCCATCTTATCATAATTTCCAGTCTCCTTCAGGTTTTTTATATGCGTGTTAAATTATTTAACATTATTTTTTCTTGTTATATTTTGAAATAATTCTTCTTCTTCTTTTTCCTTTTACCATATTCAGTGATATCTTCTAATAGTAGACATGGGTTCACCTGTATGTGTGATGCTTGGAATTTTCAAACATAAATAATTATGTATTACAATGAATACAATAAAATGTTAGGTGAAAATGCAAGATAGTGTTGAAGTATTACGGAAACAATGGCCAATTACAACAATATTGTTATGGTGAAACTAGTTTCATAGAGGCATATCAGTAATAAAATAAATGAGAAATAATGGGCCGAGATATGTGTAAGAAAATTTATTAAATTTTTATCTAAATTATTATTGTCTTTATATGAATTAACATGTTCATTGCAAAGTCAATTTAACACACCCCACAATGAAGCTACTAAGGTAACACGACTGATTTATCTAGGGAAGTTGTGGCGATCATATAAACACATGTTATTTTTTGTTTGTGCTATAGTTGGTGTCCTATAAACAAAATCGGTGTACTTTATGACAATCTGTATTTGTATTTTTGAATATTAATAAATTTATTAACTCATAATTATTGATCTTATGAATTATATTGTAAGTGATAATATCCCAAGAGGATGTGTCACATGGAAAGGTCACAACCGTTCTCCCCTATGATGAGAACCTAGGAGTGTCACAGCAGTATTCTTAAAATATATGTTATATAGCTATATGATATAATTTCAGGGACACAAATGATACGGGGTATCAGGGGTGGAGACTCATAGGACATTGAGGAACCTTCTCATAGTATACTCCCTTGGTAATATCCATTGTAGAGAATTATGAGAGAAAGACCCACCTATAGGAAATCCACATTTCTATGTGTCATTGTTTGTTCTTATCTATGGACATGTGTATTGATCCTTAGAATTCAAGACTATTATTATTTAATATTATAAGTCATGTAATTTTATGTATTAATGAAAATCATTACGATATATGTTCGCATTGAGGTAGGATACATCGGGTGCATTAGGAGTAATATTGCATTAATGAATAATGCAAGAAAGGATTTGTCCATTATATTATACAATGGAAGTAGATATCTTATGCCATTTCATGAAAATGATATAGCCTAAATAAATCCATGGCCATGGTGTTCTATAGGCATGTTCAATTTCTAAAAATTCAAAGAAAGAGACATTGAGAACATTTGTTGATAATGACAGAATGAATCCTAGTTGAATAAAGATATCATGATAAAGGTATTATATTACATAGTGAGTTCCCATTTGAGTTATTATGTTTTTGTGCCATAAACATTGTTTCCTATTGGTTCCTTTGCGTGTTTCCAGATGCTAACCCTGTACTTTAGGCTCCATCTCGTAATTCCATTGAGAAAGAGGCATAGAGGATCACACACTAAATGAATACATATTCATACTTAAATAATATATTACTTTTTGTTATTTAAAAATTAGAAAAAAATATTATTCTCATGCATGGTTTAATAATTATTCCTATTTTCATGGTCGCATATATTCTATTACTAGTTATTCAAGGGAATATTATGTGAGAAAAATATTTAATAAATATTTAATTTCTATTCATTGAATATAATATTTATTTATTTATTGGAAAATAATGTAGTGATATTTATTTATCAAGTAAATAGTCATTCTTAAAGGCCCAATAAATATTGTAGAGGAATGGTGGATTGAGTTTATAGGTCTTGTGAGAAATAATGTATATAGGATATTAGTTGATTAAATTATATTTAATTTTAATAATTGGGTTTAACAAATGTCATGAAATAAAAATATAATTAACATTATTATTAACATTGGGTTATGTATGGATTAAATAAATAATAAGAGTCACTTGTGCAATTATTTATTTCCATCCATAGCGGTATATAAACCCAATTATATTTTTTTTCAAGAGAGGAAATTTTTTTTTCTTTCACAAAGTCATGAATAGAGAATCATATCAAGACCTAGAGAGATCCCTCTCTATGAATGCCCCCAATAATTGAGAGTGATCATCCTCCACTATCTGCTCTCATATATAGAGATAACAAGTAAAATACTTGGAGGGATTATTGAGGCATTCTAAAGTGAATGACAGAAGCATTAAGATCTTCCATGAAACTAGCTAGAGATTCCCATGATGGAATTCAGAGATTTGTGCAACATGTGTGGATCACCACTTGTAACATCCCTAACCCATAATCCATTAAACCAGTGCTCCGATTCGGGTTTCTACATGACGTTATACACACCTCCCTATATGCTCGGGGATGTCGACTAGTAGCAATGGTTAAATAAGTCATCTGAGGAGACTATACCCTCTTTTATAGATTTTATTATATTAGGTAACATAAAATATAAGGAAAACAATAGATAATAAACAAGAACATGCAACACCAACCATTTATTAAACATGGTACAACCCTATCCTAATGATATATATTCCATGTCAGGGTAATAGTGCTAAAAGTAATGGAAACCCAAAATAACGACTAATGGAATCATCCCCCAAAACAGGTCCTAACTCTATATCTGAATCCTCAACCATGCACTTCTGATTCCCATATGAAGTCCCTAGCATAGGGATTTCCCCATTGCCCAATCTTGCAATAATTAAATTTTCCCAAGCACCCAACTACAGTCCGAGCAGGGTGTGAGTACAACTCATTAGGTCCCCACCAATAGTGTCTACAAAATAATCATTCTAAACAGATTGATCCTGCAAGTACTAAATAAATGGAAAGATAGAAAAAATACAACTCATTTTCCATTAATTAACAATATTTCCTTATAAAACATTGATCATTTATGTGATTCGATCACTTAAACCATTACCATCACATAATACATGGTTTAGGAATTCACATCATATACACTCTGTCCTAAGTCGATCAATTACTAGAAGTATGGGAATAAGTGAATTTCTTTATCTCACTAGAGATGAAATTTTCATAACAAATACATCACACTCACCATACACCCTTAGTAAAGGTAGTCTCATCAAATGAAATCATTACGATATTAGAGCCCTAGTCCAACTCCCTAACCCATGCATTCTAGGGGTGGGTGTTTGAACCCCTGTCCACCCCAACCCGTGGGAGGATTCTCGTTCCAATACCCCACATAACACCAAGTCATGTGAACATTATTATTCATCCAATTACCACATATACCAAATTAGATACAATACATAATAATTACACATAACATTCACAATTCAAATTCCATTTAACACTTAAATCATCTTGGGGACTTAAGCCATTAACAAATTAACCACACACCTTACGTATCCTACGTAACCCAATTTACTTTTGTATCTCAACCCATTTAACTTATTAAAAAATATTCGTACACTAAACCATTTAACATAATTAATCATTTCACATGTATTATCCCATTCATGCATTTCAATTTCAATCTTACAAGTCATTAGAAACATTAAACTTATTTCATTTAACACTCTTTACATTATTCCACCCAAACCCTTATGCAATTATCAAAGTCTAGGAACAAGTATCAACAATCCCTTTCCCAACTAAACTAACAAATCAACATGTTAATATTGGGATCTACATTATCACAAATAAATTCCATACATAACATTACTATTTTCCATGTTTCATAATATTTCCACACCCCATGGGTGGCCCTAAATCAGTGCAGTCAACCTAAATGCATCCCACTGGGATCATGAGGGGTTTAATTCATCATTTATCTCACAATTTTACCAAATCCATTGAGTGAAATAAAATTCAAACCAATAGGGAACCATTAACACAACTACACATGTACAAAAAAAACTTCAAGACAATGGAATATAACTTGTATACAACTTACCTTGAAACCAGATATCAACGCACGATTAACCTTTTCCATAGATATGTATTCAAGAACCCATTGAATCCCCAATCTAAGATCCACTGAAAAAGAGGGTATTAGTGATTATAGAAGAAGAATATTGAAACCACAAGCTATAATCCATAAACAAAAAGCAATAGGATCATAATAAATACCCATACCATCAATCCACAACCAATGAAACTATAAATGGATGCATCAACATCAATCTCAACATCCTCGATATTAAACACATGAGATGAATTAGGGTGATAATATCGAAGTAGTGATAGATGTAAAACATCATGAATTCCACTATACAACTATGGAAGAGATAATCAGTACGCCATACACCTAATCCTCTCCACAATCTCAAACAACCCACATACCTGTGTTCTAACATTCCATGTTTCGGTATACACTGAGGACCCAACCTTGGTGAAACCAGAAGAAACACACGATCACCCACTATAAACTCAAGAGGTCTATAATGCCGATCCACATAGGACTTCTGCCTACTCTGATCTATTTATATATTTCTGTGAATCAACTAAACCTGTTCTGACATCTCCTCCATGAGACTTATCCCTAAAAAATCAAATTCTCTCACCTCCATCCATCAAAATGATGTTCTACATGATCTAACATAGATCACATCATACAGTGACATCTTAATCGTCTCCTGGTAACTAATTCTATAAGTGAATTCAACAAGTTCTAAGTACTTCTCCCATGATCCACAAAAATCCAGGACACAAGCCCTTAACATATCCTCTAGTACATTAATAGTATACTCTAATTTCCCACCTGTATGCGGGTGGAAATCCATACCCCAAACACCTGAGTCAAAAATTATTTCTGTAATCCCTAATATAAATGTGATTTAAAATGTGGACCATGATTTGAAACTATATTCTATAGTAATCCATGCAACTGTACTATTTCTCAAACATACAATTCTCCCAACTTATTAATAGTGAAAGTATGTCAAATTTGAAAGAAGTGTGACACCATGGTAAACTGATCCAAAACTACCCATATCACATCATTCTTCTAAGGTATCCTCGGAATACATACCACAAAATACAGCATTACATAATCCCATTTTCATTCTAGAATGGTAAATGGTTGTAAGAAACCACCTAGATGTTGTTTCTTGGCCATTACCTGATGATAGGTAAGGCATCGCTCCATGAAACCTACAACCTCGTTCATTATTCCAGGAAACCAATATTGTCTATAAATATCATGATACATTTTGGTTAAACCAAGATGCACCACCCACCTTAATGATTAAAACTCATATATCAACTCTTCCCACAAATATACTGGTACAAGAACACGACCACAAAGATAAATTATCCCATTATCACTAATAGTCCAACCAAAATGTGAATACCAACCTTTAAGACTATCCCTTAATACTAAACATTCTGAATCCTCATGCTACCATTCCTTGATCTGGATTAGAAGAACGAACTCAAATTCCAAGTATGCAAGGTTCCTCTATCCATTCTCATTATTCATCTCATCAAAAAACTCCAACACCCACCATTATGATCTATATTCCTAAACTACATGACTTTGAGTCTTATGGATCTAAGAATCTGCAATACTATTCCCCTTTCCTGGAGTGTAAACTAGCTCAAAGTCAAATGACTTTATTTTCTCAACCTATATTCTATATTGAAGATTCAAATCACACTGAGAGAAGATGTAATTAAAGATTTTATGATCAGTATACATGTTAATACTTTCTCAAAATAAGTTTATTCACCAAAAATTTAAATTATAAACCATTGTGGTCACCTCAAAAAAATACGCAGGGTAATTTTTTTTGAGGCATTAATTTCCATGACTCATAATACACCACTCAATCATTATGAATCAAAACTACCCCAAATACAACACTAGAAAAATCTCAGAATAAGGTACCTTATCTAGGTTGGGTCAGAATTGGTGTGGATGTCAAATAATTCATTAACTCCTTGAAAACATACTCACATGACCCAAACCATTCTAACTTTATTACATTCTTAGTCAAACCCAAAATTGATGTTTCCAGATGGGAGATGTACTTAATAAACAATTAGTAATAGCCAAATATATCTAGAAAACTTGAGATATTAGAAACATTTGTGGGTTGTTTCCAAGATAAAACTACTTTTACTTTCTCTAGGTCCATTTATACACCTTATTTAGAGATGATGTGTCCCTTTAAATGCACACTATTGATTCAATTGATTCTGATTCCAATAATCGACACACAACTACAATGATCCATATCCCTTATTAAGGAACAACACTAGTGATCACTAAGGTGACATACTCGTGTGAACAAATCTCTTGTTTTTCATTTCCTTTAACTAATTTTTATGCTCATATAGTTTTGACAGTGCCATTTTATATGATGGAATAGAAATTTGATCTACTCGTGGTAGAAACTCTATCATGAACATGATATCTCTTTCAGGAGACAACCTTGTGATGTCCTCAAAAACACATCCTGAAATTGATCCACCATAGGAGTAATTATATGCTTCTCTACTCCCCCATCACCAAGTATAAGACAAGTCACTTGAGTTGGGAGCTCACCCAACTTCAGAAAAACTGGCCCTGCATGGATTTCCGAATGTTCCACTCATGACGATAGAGAAAAGTGTCCACTTCATGAGTTTTGAATGTTAACCTAAAGTGGAAAGAATTAATATGGGAATGATAAAACACTATCCAATCCATGAAAAAAATCGAATCAAAACATGACATCTCCAGAACAGACACATCCCATAGGAAATGGTACCCACCAACATCAAGGGCACACCCCTTACCCTACCTAAAAATCTCTAATGGAATTCATAATGGTGTATATATAGATTTTCCCAACAAAAACATTCCACCATTCGACCCAACATAGCCTCAATCTGAGAAGGAATAAAATAAAGTGACACATCTATATTGAATAAAGCACTGATAAGCATCGAAGATACATGGATTGTACCTCGAATAGTCAATGGTCCAGCCTTTCCACCACATGGTGTAGATTGGGATTTATGAAGCTGACATGTCCCTCAACCTTGGGCTCTAGTCCAAATTCCTTATACTGCACTACCTTGAGGATATGGAGGCACTTTCCCTAGAGTACCACATCCTCCACCTCAATAGGTATGAATAGTAGAGATCCATTTTCCATCCTGATATAGGGTAACCAACCCCTATCTGCACTCATCATAAACCTCATCACTCCATGATTTCCCATATATTGAGTGTTTCGACTAATTCTCTACATATTCCACATTCCTTCTCATTATTGGCACTCAAACAGTGGTTGAGGAAACTAACCATGCATGTTCCCTATCATACCACACTGATAGAAGATAACATGATCACAACCCTATGGGGAATGTTTTTTATTCTGAATAATATGTCCACCACCGACCTGGTAAAAGTTCTAGAAATGATGCTTCCTGATATTCGACATCGCACTACTGGATCAGCCAATTAGAACTATATGGCCATAATTGGGGGCCTCTTTTAGGTTTCCCTTTGAAATAATGTTTTGATCCATAAACTCAACAACACATTTTTAATGTAATATATTACCTTGGGATTTAATATCATGTTAAATCCCATCCCAAAAGTATATTTCAATAGATTCCTCAACCCTTACCAAATTCGGAATAAAAAATTGAAAGTCATTGAAACAACTAGTGTATTCCATCCCTATGTTTGTCCCATGGGTCAACCTCATAAACTATGCATCCTTTTCCTACCCAAGGTCATCGAATAAAAATGTTCCAAAAATATTTCCTAGAAAATTTCCATGAAATAGAATCATCCTATAAGGTCTATACCAGAATGTCCCACAAGTGCTTTGCCTTCCCTCACAATATGTAAATTGGAAAATTGACTCTATACTAAAGAAGAGTCTACCAAGAATATTCTTGATATACTATTTCTAGAACTCTGCTGCATTAGGTCGACCCTGTCCATAAAAATATTGAGGGTATTGTAGAAGAAACACCATAGTAATCTCAAAAATAATTGGCATGACCCGCCCTGGGCCCCATTCCATCATATTCATAAAATGGTTGAAGTACTTAAAAATTAGATCCTCTCTTATGTTACCATAAACTGGTAAGTTTTCTTTCTCTTCTTTTGTAGGAGTGTTCTTGATGACATCCTCTTATTTCTCAACTAGTACATTACGTTATGGAGGAATGTTCATACAATCCCAACAAACATCTCAGAACACTCAACATAAAATATCCACAATTTTCATAAAATAAGTATCTTAAATATCCTTAAACAACCCTGTTTTGAATTCACTATTCTTAAAAGACATCATCTAAATTTGAAAACTAACCCCAACAATCCCTACCGTGGGTCTTGGTAAATAGGGGGTATAGAAAATTACACAGTCTCAAGTTTTCAATTAGACACCCTTTTTAAACCATTTACACATTCACAATGAAAATATTTCTCTTTTAAGTACCTTTCTCATCTAACCATTTATAATAACCAACATTTTAGCTCCTTTAACTCCTCCCATCAAGAACAATTCTATAAACATTCATTCACTATCATTCCATTTACTGATCCATTTCATTTTTATTAGACATTAATTTTTTCATATTTTATGTAATGTGAAAAGCATTCAATCCTTTTCGTCTCACACATCCATCTCATTTGTGACCATCATTATTATTCCACCTATAACCCTAGGTGCCTATAATGATGCATGTTTGAATAATATTTTTCCATTCTATACATGATAAAAATATCATAAAATAATCTCTTCACACAAAATTTCCATAACCCAATGGTGAAATAGAATTCAATTGTAACAACACATATTAAGAACAATAATTCCCACCATAGGTACTTGGGTTTTCCCCTATGGATTGGTTAGATACTCCCAAACATGAGATCATATCCAAAACATGAAACATATTAATATCTCGTATACCATCACCAAATAGTATGTCCACAAAAAAGAACAGCTCTAACACAACTTTATAATGTACCCAAACTGGAATCCACTAAACTAGTGCTTCGAGCTGGGTGACCACATGACGTTAAGCTTGACTCCCAACATGCTAAAGGCTACCAACTAGAAGTTAGGTTCTAATAGGTGATGTGGAGAGAATATAGCCACTTTAATAGATTATTCCATTATAGATACCATAAGAAATAAGGAAAATAATATAAAATAAACTAAAACATTCATTACTAACTATTTCAAAAAATAAGGTACAATAATAAACAAAAGATAAATAACCCATGTCATGCTTACAATGCCAAAAGTGAAGGAAACCCAAAATAATTAATAATGGAAACATCCACCAAAATAGGCCCTGACTCCATGTCCAGATCCTTATCCATTATCATCCCAAGGCCAACTCAACTCCCTAGAACAAGTCTTTCTCCCTTTTCCAATCCTATAAAAATGAAATATTCTCTGGTACCAAATGAAGGCCCGAGGAGGGTGTGAGTAAAAATCAGTAGGCCACCACCAATGTTGTCTACAATATATTCAGTCGAAACATATAGTGCATGCATGTACTAAATAAATGGAATGATAAAAAAAAAGTCAACTCGGTTTCTATTAGTTAACAATATTCACTTTAGGAATTTTCATCATTTATTACATTCATTATCATAACCCCTTTTCATCCCATAATCCATGGGTTAGAAATTTAAATCATTTAAAATTCAGCCTAATCCAATAAATTATCAGACATAACAGAATTACTAAAGTCCCCTATCTCAATAGGGATAAGAATTTCATAACAAATACATCACACTCACCTAGGACTCTCATTCCATGTAGTCTCATAAAATTCAACTATTAGTCGATTAGAGCCTCAATCTGACTCCCTAACCCATGCATTCTAGGGGTGGAGTTTAGAGCCACAATTCATCCCGACCTATGGGAGGAGCCTCAATCCAATATCCCCCATACCCCTAATCCATGTGCACATGCTTTTTCATCCAATTACCACATATACCAAATCATAGACCATGAATAATCCAATCACATAACATTCAAAATTCACCTTATATTTAACACTTAAATCAACTTTGGGCATTAAAAAATTTACACATTTACCACAAACCTTACAAAGACCATTTAACCCAATTCCCTTTAATATCTCAGTCCATTTAATATAATAAAAAATTTCCATACATTAAGCCATTCCACAAAATTCATCATTTTACATGAATTAGCATATTCATGAATTTAAATTTCAATATCAAAGTAATTAAAAACATTCACCATATTCTATTTAACCATATTTACATTGTTACCAATATACCCTTATTCCATTATCAATGCCTAGACACAACTATCCACAATCCCTTTTCCAACTCAACTAACATATCAACATGTTCATATTAGGATCTAATTTATCACAAGTCAAGTCCATAGTTAACATTATAATTTTCCAGGATCGAGAATATTTTTACACCCCACATATGGATCTAAATTGGTCTAATGAGTCTCAATTCATCCCATGGGGATAGTAAGAGGTTCAATTCATCATTTAGATAACCATTTTACAAAATACATTCAAAGGAATCAAAGGAAAAAAAAGAAAACCATTAACACAATCACACATGAAAAAACCAACTTTAAGACCATGATTTATAACTTTTAGACAACCTACATTTCTATAATCTTAGCCTACAATAATGTTTTTAAATTGTTTGTTTAGGTTGTAAAACCATTTATATACCCTATACTAATGGTTTTCCAAACTGTTGGGTGTTTAGGAACGGATATATCCCCATATAAGTAGTTATTCAATAACCATTAGTATATGAAAATGGAAATTAGAATATCCCAATGGTTTGTTGAGAACCGTAGGAATAGATATTTACCAATTGTTTTCTACCACTCTTAAATATCAAGCCTTTAAACTATACCAATATTTTATAAACTGTTGGAATAGAGTTTTAACAATGATTACTATAAAACCTTTGTGTGCATATAATTTTCAAATATATACTACAAATATATAAACTATTGGTATAGTGTTTAACCAATGGTTTGATAAGAGCAGTTAGTATAAAAACGGGTTTTAGACCTATAAAAATAGTTTATAAAACATTTTAATACAGTACTCCTATTCTATAAAGTATTGTACAAAAGCCTCTCCTTGGATATTACAGTGCATATAGCATCCCTCCACAATTACAGTGCATATAATAGCCTCCCCTATTCAATTAAAGTACAAATATCTTTATAATAATGATGAATAGAAAAAAACACTCATACCAACAATATAAAATAAAAAATGATCAATAAAACACTTGAAAATATAGAATGAAAAAACACTCATACATAAAATTTACAGAATACTACATTAGAAAGAACAACACTTAAAATACCCTATAAACATCCTCAAAAATAGTAAAAAATAATGATGAATACAACACCTAAAAAATAACTACTACAACACCATATAAAACACCACTCTCTAAATACACCTGAAAATACATACAATATATAATACAATGGTAGGAGAAATGAGAACACTGGAAAGAACAACATGCCACTTGAATAAACATATAGTTTCTGAATTTCAATTACTTTATACCTGGAAATAGTAGCATTCATGGAAAGTGGAGAATTCATGTGTAAAATGTGATGAGTATATAGAGAGGTGGTGATTCAATGGAGAAGGTTTTAGAGGATAGGTTGTAAGGTGATGTGAAGAAATGGGTAAATATGTAAGATCATGAAATGGATTTTATGGTTGTGTGGTGATTTATATGGGAAGAAAGAGATGGAATAATGTATTCCCTTATTCTCATCTTGGTGTGAGTGAATCCTCTTGTGGAAGGGTTTAGTTTACTAATTAATGGAGGCGAGTCCACTTCATTGTTATGACGGTTACTACTATAGAAATTCAGTAATATGGAATGTGCTCATGCAATTTAGGGAAAATGGATAAAGTAGAGGCCACCAAATATGGGCATGAAATTAAATGTGTATGGAACAAGAATATCCTGGGAGATGAGAGGGGAACAAATATTTAGATACAACATGGGATTCGTGATTCTATTTTTTAGTTCCATCTATAGTCCATGTAATTCTATTGGGTTAGAATCAATCTGTCCCTCATCCCCACCAATATTAGCCTCATCCTTTTCCTCATCCCTATCCCATTCATCATCCCCATACTCATCACCATCCTCATCCATGGCCTCATTCTCACCCTTTTCCTCCACGTCAGCCTCCATCTTGGCCTCAACCTCGGTCTCAGCATCATCCTCATCCTCAACCTCTTCATCACCATCATCCTCACCATTATCATCAGTTGGGAAAAAATCATCTTGACAAACACTAGGACTACTACCTGGTGCACTATATAGTGAATGCATTGATGACATATATGCATCACAAGCTGTATTGTTCTCTAGTGGAAGTGATGGACAAAAAAATTTCATCAGTATTATAAATTACTTGTTTTCGCTTTCAACCCATTCTTTAATCTGTGTGACCTTTTTTTGGAATTGTACTCACTTACCATAACCTTTTCTGACTCATTGGTACTAAAACTAGTACATGAATAGGGCCAATAACTCATTAAAACTATAAACATCCCAGGTTGGTATTGTAATCTACCATGTTTCTCATCCACCAAAACCTGATGTAAATGATCATTTGTCCCAATATTGTTAGGTTCTTGGGAATAAAGGGCCTCCAAAGTAGCATGTTACAAATATTAATATATTATTAAGTTAAAAATATATATTAAAATTATAAATCTACAATTTAAAACTTACAATATTCTGATTTATTGGTTTGTTAATTTCACTTCCATATTTTTTCTTTATACTCGATAAAAATAGTTTTTCTCAACGAACACATCCTTCAATATTAAATAACTGCCTCTACAATGACATTGAATGCAGAAAAACAAAATTTAAAATAGGTTAAAAATGATTAATTTAAAAACTAAAATTATATCAAAACCTTATAAATCAAATGAATTATTGAAGAAAAAATAGAAAGTGAAAGTGCTAAGGAAAAATCGTAAATGACTGTTGTACCTACTTCCTCTCATTATCTAACATTGTAGTATGACCCAATGTGTGGAGGTATTTTTTAGAATCAATGTTTTTTTTTCATTTTTTGGATTATTCCTAAGTAAAATTCAGTAATACAAAAATATTATTAATGAAAAACATGTAAATTTTCCTATAAATACCTCTAATGTGATTAATATCTTAAAAATGGTGGTCATCTATTGAGTAATAGTTTTCCGATAATATTTGATTGGAATATAATCTAGGACAAGTACTAACTATTGAACTATTCTAAATCTAGTAAACCAACCAATATAAAAAATTTTCTTATAGATTATCCAAATCCCACCTAATTCTATTAGACATGCTGTTTGTGTACCCTCAAAATTTGAAAAATTAAAATAAAGTTGAAACCAAAATATTAATTCATATAAATAAAAAAATAATACTATATTAAATCCAACCATTTTTACCCATATATGTGCCCAAGATTATTCTTGAATTTTTTTGGAAACTGTATCTATGAGAGTGGGATGATGGGAATGATGTCAATGTATTTGGAAAGCATCGGAAAAAAACTCCGACATTGCTATCCTATTGTTTCAATCATTTGGTTGTCTTCATTATAGTCCACCATCAACTTAGTGAAACCATTACACCCCACACGCATGAATGTACTCCCACTCCTCCTTTAAATAGATGTATTTGTTATGAAATATAAACAAATATTATATCAATACATGTTATAATAAAAAAATATGGTAAATAAGTTTTTAGGGTTCTAAAATAGAACCACAACAGTCTGATCAATGGGATTTGTTGGATCTGTATGAACTAAAGAAACATCACCGTATATTGGTGGAGTGGGTCCTAGTGTATTATCAATAGGCATAGACTATGTCAGACTAGGTGACAAAGAAGGAATGGATAATCTTGGAGAGAAATAATTTGTTGGTAATGAAGTTTCCATGGATGACAAGACAAAAGCATGATATATATGTGGAGTGGGAGTATTCATTGGGTATGGTAAATATGGGTGAGGAGGATCATACGTAAGGTTTGGTGACATATGGGAGGCCTAAATATCTCGTGTTTCCCTAATGCCCCAGTGATATCAGAATGTGTGGAAAATGCTATGCCAGTGGGAGGTGCACGGTATAATTGGGTGCACCGATTGGAGCACCTAGCTCTCATACCACCCACCCTCATACCACTGGCCTATGTATTGGGACCACTACTAGTATTCTAATCAAATAAATGGAACTAAAGTGGTGTATCCAACATAAATATTTAAAACAAAATTAATTACATTATAAAATATGTTATTGATATATATATATATATATATATATTAGAAATAAAAAACTCACACAAAGCACTAATGGAGAAATTCTAATCTCATTAATTTAGAGATTGTTGTATGCCATCCTTTTTCATCAATCCTACTCAATTGGTTTCATTTCCATCATTTGAAAAGAAATATGGAAATAATTATAAAAGGATAACTAATGTGTAACCTAAAAAAATACGATACATAAATTATTTTCCTTAAGTCATTTGGATCATATATTTAGTTAGGAAATTTAGATATTTTTAATTAGGTCATTATTTCCATTTTTATTTTCATATCAATAAGTTTCATATGAACAATTCAATTACTCTTGTTTTTATTAGAATATAATTATTTCAGTTCTGTTTAGTTTTTTAGGATTGAATGTGATTCAATTCAATATTAGAAAATGAAACTCAAATAAAACTGTAACCAATAAATAATTAAAATTAACATTAAGTTCAAGTTTGATACAAAATATATCAAATAAAAATCAAATCATTTTTATTTGCATCAACCTTAACAATCCAAGTCGAGCGAACCCAAAAGAACTAAGAACATGGATGTATGATTCCATATATTTCCCCCCACAACTTTGGGTTCACAATTAAATCTCACAATTGAGATATTGGAGTCATCATAAGTAGTAAACAGAATAAATACAGTTGATGTAGGGATAGTGTCAATTCTGTCATCACGATCCTAAAAAATATATATTGGAATTACTTCAATAATAACCACAAATTTCTATCAAAGAAGATCTTTGACATAAAAAACATGTATCTTCATTGATGAAAATACATATGGTTCATCGGTATCAAGATGGCGAGTCATGTAAATAAATCAAAATCCATAATCATAAATAAATATTACCTAGCTCATCATCAAATCAAACCCATGGTATTTCATCTTAGTGACTTGACCATTAGAGTAATAATCCAATATTATTATTAATTCAATAACTCAATAATAAGCTAAATTTTCAAAATGAGTTACATTACCTAATGAACATGAATAACATTATTTTATGGTAGTTAGCATAACACAATCATGTTGTGTTCTCATGTGCATTTCCCATTCAATGATAATAAATATTTACCCATTAATAATAATTGATTTACATTCATAAACAACAGTATTGGGACCAAAATCAAATGCTCTTATTTCCACAGGGATAAATTAAACATGCATGCTCAATACATGAAATATAAATGAATAGAATGATTAATTAAATATTTATTTTATTATTTTTTATAACAATATTTCTTCCATAAATTTTGACCATGCATAAAACTATTTTCTCTGCAATGTCTCTATCTTTCTCAAAGATTAAGAACAATGATTTTAATTTATCATCTGATTATGATCCATGTAGATAAAAATAGAAATAGTTTAACAAATATGTAAAATTAGATAAGATATACATGTTAAATTTACATACTTGATGTAGTCATTGAACAAACCATGGATGAAAAACATTTTGGGATGTACCATCTCCCACTCTTCATGGATTAATTTCATCAATGTATATAATCTGAGAATTACTCTTATTTGAGGAAGTGTTGGAAGGATGGGTTCAATTTTCTCATAATGTTCTTATTAATTTCTAATTGGTATCATCACTGTTGTAGTATGATCATAAAAATACATTTATAAAAAATCCATACATTCTTGGGCCAAGCAACTGTTCATGATTGAACCTTCAGGATGATTCCTATTCCAGATATCAGATTTCTATGTGCATATATTTATTTATGTTGGATACAACCAATGAAAAGAAACACGTTCTCTGAGAACTATTTTAGTTGAATAATGGACAATCAGATGCAGCATGGATATGGAAAATGATGGAGTAAATTGTTTCTCTAACTCACAAAATATTAGTAGTGTCTCTAACAACATTATTCTCCAAAAATACTTGGAAAAATTCTTAGTAAAAAGATATCTAAACTACTATAACTACTGTATTGATGAAACACTTACATATTCAGACAAAATATGACTAATTTCTATTATAATTAACTCATAGAATATGATGTGATACTCTTGTGTCTTTAAAAATTACAGATTTACCTATTTCCAGTTGACCCATTTTGATATATTTCTTGAATAGACATCAAGAACTTTAATATTATCTAGTACTTCCAGAAATTGATTTTTTTCTATAGCTTTCATCACATAAGACTCAAATGGAACTTTCCATTTATTTTCACTGATATACACATGATACAATTCTAGTGTGATCCCCTATTCCACTAAGTCACGCTGATATCATAAGTTATCTTTTTTTCTTTCCATTGACATTATTAAGTATCAAAATCAACATTTCAAATATATTATTCTCAATGTGAATTACATATAATAAATGATGTAACAAATTGGTTGACTAATAACGTAAATCAAATAAAATACACCTCCTCTTCCAATTGTAATAGGTAGTATTGGAAACATTAACCCTTTTTCTATATTTCATTTGACCCTTACCGAATGAAAAACTGAAATATTTTAACTCATTAAGCACATCATTTCCAAACATACACTGAAGTGGATCATCGGTAACCATGGTATTTTCAAATCATTGATGATTATTTATATATATATAATCCATTGGCAATAATAATCTATGTCCCATAAAATTAAAACTACAACAATTTTACAGTATTCTGGATCGAGTATTCTATATAAAAATAAGACATGACATTTTACCCTTCGTTCTCCATCCAAACATCATCACATAAGTAGGAAAACCATTGATCATCTACATATGCACAAAAAACATATGAAATATAACATCCTAACATGCATCATATGTGTGCACACCCATGTCCCAAAGAAGTTTCAACTCTTTTATTAAGGGTTTCATGTATACATCTATATCATTGTCGGGATCAAAAGGGATAGATTTAAGTATACTCATGAAAGTGAATGGTTTTTTCATAAAAAACATTGGGGGTGTTTGTAAATGTTTTTGAAAACCATCCATGTGTTGTGTCAAGTAATAATCTTCCCAAAGAGATTGAAACCATCACATGAAAGACCAATCCTCAAACTACAAATGTCAGCTGAAAAATTAGGATATTGAGCATCTAATATTTTCAATGTGAATCCTTATATAGGGTTAACCAAATCTTCAATATTATTATTTCTCTAAATATCATTCCATCACTTTTTTATTGATATTTCATCAAACATGAAAATTTTATGGAGTCTGGGGATCAATTCAAAGTGTCACATTACTTTTTGTGGCACATAGGATGGTGTTCCATCAGGTTTTCACTTCCCCCACGAAATTGCACATTTTATAAAATAAATTTTTCCAGTAGTTTCATCCCAGAATAAGATAAAATATTTTAGGAAAGAATGATTTTTTTGAAAATCCGTGTTCGTCAACTAAATTTCATGCCAAATAGCGGTCTGATGGAATATCTGCACCATTGGAAGAAAGTCCTTCTGGAAGGTATGAATGTAATCAATGGTAATATTCTAAATACCATACTTGGTTTTCCCATGAAACAATCAAATTAAAAATTCCATCTTTTCCTATTTTACCACATTGCTGATATACTAGAGTCATGGAAGCGTCATTCAAATTTTTTCACCATGTCAAATCATCATTTTCATTGGACAGATCATTTATGATCATATATAAGTCTTCTTGATTCTACATCCTTTCTTTCTCATGATGAGAAAAAAATAGAAACTAGTCATACAACAAATTCTCCAATCTGGTCCTCTCATTTGGATCATCAAAATTTTGAGATTCCATTTTCTCCCCATTGTGATACCACACATGGTAGTTTGTGTGAAAAACATATTTGGTTATATTGTAGCCAACTTCTTGACGGATCATCCAATGTATTCCAGTAAAATTATATCACGGGCAGTGTATGTGACCACTATATGAAGCATTGTTAAATGAAAAATCTATTGTACTAAGGTTTGTAGACTCGTTTTCGCATCGACTGTGGTTGTGATTTGGAGGTATGTTGCGGTCTCGAGTGCGGTCATCCAGGCAGTGATGGGAGCGATTCTGGGTTGAGGTGGGACATTTACTCTGTCTCTTGTTCGGGTGACTGGCTTTTCAGTGATGTTTTTCATTCCTTGTTTTTGATTTTCTTCTGGTTGGTTGCGATCTGCTATGTGATGCTATTATTTTTGTGATGATTTGAAGTTTGTAGAATGGATGAGGTGTATAGAGGGAGAAAGCATCATCACGGTGGTCTCTTGATCTTTGTTTGGTGCCTTCATTATTCGATTTGGGCTGTGTTCCTATTGTTGTTTGTGTGATGCCCTGGTCTTCTTGGATTTAGATTTACTTAATCTATTTCAGATGATTCAGATTTGGTATTGGGTGAACCTGCATTTTTGCGTTGCATTGAAATGTGTGATTGTTCTTTTTTGGTGTACTGGCTTTGGTGGAGGAAATTATGGTTTTGGTGAAGGAGGTATTGATATATGGTTAATCTTTAATATTGTGATATGGATTTCAGAATGGATGCACTTAAGGGTTTTGAGCAAGAATTGAATTTCTAATTCTATAGAAGAAGGGTTCAAGGGTTTCTTATTTTAGACATTCTACAAGAAAATTCTACGGAAGAGGATCAGAGTAGGTATCATTCACAATGTATGGCTATTCGGATTTGGATGTTTGAGAGGGTATGGCGCTGCCATCGGTACCAAGCCTGTGTATTTCTGCATGAGATAGCTTGCTGAGTAGTCATGAAATTGTGGAGGCTTACCATAATGATGTTGATGCTTGGGAGGGGTATTCCTTTATTGTCTTGTTCTAGGATGATTGCGTCCATTTGGACCATCGGGTTTTTATTTTTTATCTATGTCTTTGAAGTCTATGTGGGTTTTCCCCTTTACCCTTAAAAGGGGTGTTTATCCAAAAATGAATAAAAATTGAGGCCTTCTGGCCATTCCGTCATATAAATACTATAAATATAATACAATGATATTGAATTGAAATATGGCGGACGTGACAGAATGTCATTGTATAAAGATTTATCTCTCTATAATTATTATGTGTAAATAGTTTGAATTATGTTTAAATTTATATATATCATTGTATTTCATAGTTAATAATATTTTTCTAATCAATGATGTCATTGTAGTGTTGGTGATCAATGATAATTTTTATAGAGTGTGTTATTTAAAATGTATCCTTATTGGTGTCATGAAATTGAAACACGTAGGTGCTCAACAAAAATGATATAAATCTAGCGAGATGAGTTATTGAAGGATTGGAATACTTTACTCTATACACTGATGAGTTATATTTTCCTTACTCTAATACATTCCAATATTTTCAAGGGAGGATCCATATTAAGAAGATAATATCATTCTAACTCTGTGGTAAAATAATAGTAATTATTCTCCCCTAATATAAAAAAATGATACTTCTTCAAATGATTCACAAGGTTCATAAGTGTGGGGTCATATAACAGGAAATATCATGATACAAAAATATCAAATATCTCAAAGATTCATAAATCAACTTCTTCATCAAAAATATAAATAGATTTCTAAGCCATTATATTTATGAAAGTAGGCATACACAATTTTATTATTACCAAAGTAATTATTTTAATTTTCCATTGAGTAACAGATATCAAGGGTCAATGTTTGATTAATTCCACATATAGTTGGTTGTGTATCCTTGGACATGAATTTGGAAATTTCATGAATTATTACCAAGTGCCTCACATAGGTCACTTATTCCAAGTGCATCCCACATGTCACTTCAACAACATGCCTCCCACAGCTAACATATTAAACTATTATATAATTTTTTATTGCATGTAATAGCAGTGTATTTCATATTGTTTATACAATAATATTTTATACAGTGCAATGCATATATCAAAAATAAATCATATAAAATATTATATACAATATCAATACAGTATATAACATAAAAAAATATTACATAATGATTTACTATTTCTTATAGTAGGGTCTCTAAAAATAGTGTTTTGTAGACACTCATTGAATATTACTATTACATTGTGTACTGAAAATCATATTACAATTGCATAATTATTCCTATATGTTGTAGTATAGAAAAAACAAATAGTATTCTGATGCATATTGTAGTAAATTACTACTACATGATGAATAATACATTATGCATATATTACTATTAAAAAATGTATAATTCATATTCCAAGAGATTACTATGGGATAGTGTAATGGAAAACATACTATATATTTCATACATAGTGTAATAGAATAACAGATTACATACTGAAATAGAATACCATTTCATATTGTAAAATCATACTAGATTACATATTTCATAGTGTGTGATGCATATTTCAACAAATTGCATATGTATGGTACAATATAAAAACATACAACATATTACATAGTGTGAAAAAAAATACTTTTTCCTAGGTTATGATGCATATTCAAACAAATTACTACTGGATGGTATAATAGAAAAACATATTACATATTGTATAATGTTTGCATAAATTACGTACTATAGTTCTTGATTCTTAATCAAACATATTACATATGAAAAATTTAATAGAAAAATAGATAACATATTGCACGATTAATACACATAATACATATTGCATAGTGTATGGTTCATATTGAAATGGATTGTTATATCACATTTTAATAGTAAAAAATGTATAATACGTATGAAAAGAATAATGGATTTATATAGATGAAATATCTAAATATAAAATAGATTTAATATATGTATACAGATGCATAATATGCAACATAATCTACATCTATGTGTATAAAGATGATGTATATATATATAGATGTAATATAATGGATCTGTACAAAATTAGCGTATCTATGAGTATACAGATGTCGTATATGAAATATAATCAGTGAATCTATGTGTATACAAATATATTATATGAAACATAATCAGTACATATAAATTATTAGATATTGCATAACAATGGGGATATAAACTAAACATGGTATATAAAAATCCAAAATAAATTTAGGAAGAATATATAACTCGAACACACCAATTCGAAGTGGAAGAAACTGATTTAAAACCACGATGGATCAGCTGTTGGAAGAGTTGTCGCCTGTTGGGAGAGAGAAGCACTACTGTTAGGGAAAAAATCAATCGGATTTGGAATGGGGAGGAGAGATTGGTGTTGTATTTGGGGGAAAGGTAACCCAATGGTTTTTAAAAACCTTCTAGGATATATGATATATACCATTTTTTGATAAAAACCATTATCATCGACTATTTTTTATAACCCTATCGAATGGTTATTCATAACCATTGGAATAGGCAGACCATTCCCAACGGTATTGAAAATATGTTGAGAAAACCTAGTAATATATACCATTTACATATGGTTTTAGAGAACAGTTGGGATAGGGGAATTATTATAAAGAATAATTTTAGTAATGCTACCTCAAAATCGTATATAAACCCATGCTTAACCCTAGCCCTAGACCTAGATTCAACCACACTCTGAATCCCCAACCTAAGATCCACTGGATAAGTGGATTTTAGGGCTTCAAAACAAGAAAAATGAAACCCCAAGCCCTAATCCAGAAAAGATAATCAAAAGGAGCATTATACTTTCCTGGAGTATTGATCCATAACCAAAGAAACTCCAAACATCCTAGAATCAAAGGAGAGATATCCTTGGGATGATTTTATTTTTTATGTTCTTCCATAGGAATGTATGATGAAGAATAAGAAAGAAATTTATTTGAGGAACTTAATCTCGCTAGGGTGAAAAATTATAAAATACCACTTTTAATGAGGTGCACAGTTTGGCTGCATAGTTTTCCAACCCGTGTTCCAACCATGCATCTTCCACTATCCAAAATGGGATGAGTTTCATAGTTACATGTGGTTCCCCACATGGTTTAAAAAATGGTGTGAAAACCATGCAGAATTCCTCTATCCAGGCCCATATGGTTTGACTTCCCATCTTGAATGATTTACTAAATTGTGAACCCCATCCTCTTTGAAAGCATTGTTTGGGGTGATAGTTACTACTAATCATTCTACAACTAAGAAACATGAACAATATGGACAAAATCTCCCTTATTTCAAATTCCAAGCCCCCGATACACCCCCAAGAAACCTAATACATCGAAAAAACATTCCATTAACCAAAATAAGGATACATAAACCAAAACACAAACAATAATGTACCTTGAGTAAATCTTGGATCTTGCACTATAGAGGAAATATTCCCTTGATTCCTATAACACAACAATAATACAATATAAATATGATGTTAGATCATTCAAAAAAGAAATAAATTCTAAAAAGTTAATGTTTTAATTTATTAATTTAATTACAAATAATAGGTGATGATCCTGTGCTCTGTATTTGAAATTTTATCCATGTTCTATTTTTTTATTAAATTCCATTGATCACGATGTTTATCATCAAGTAAATCATGGATTTATCATTGATTATCACAAAAAGAAATGTTTTTAAGGACCCATAACATGTATCTATTGTTCCCCAAACCTAAAAGTTGTATCATTGCGGTCACATAATTATTTACAACTATTTAAATACCATTTATTGATTTATGAATTTGTAATTTTTTTTTCAATTTTAGTTTAATCAGTTTTAAACACAAATTTAGAGACCTACTTCTTCAACATTTGTGTCTCATTAATAAAATAAAATTTGTTTAATTTTATGAACAAAATAAATTTGAAGATCTCGTCTAGTGGTACTAAGGAATCTGGAATGACAACACAAGAGTATACACTGTGTACTGATGGGGAAATTCTTGGACATATCTAGCTATAGTACACACCATGTAACCATCATACATGGTGTTTAATATTTTATTCACATACAGTTCATGTATCTTCTTAAATACCCAAACTAACAGGTGATCATGTAACTCAGAGACCACACAATGTCTAGCCCATTTCAAAATCATGTACTCTAACTTTTTTCCATGGCATGGTTTACTATCTAAGCCCCTAAGCACATTTCTAGAATAGATTTTGAAAATATTGCATGTCATGTAGCAGGCATATACACTCCGTGTACTTTCACCAATTTACTTAAAAATAAAATTTTATTTATTATACTTTGAAAAACTTGTCAAAATGTTCTTGTGCGTATTCATTAAGTTTACAGGACTCTCTATGCGATGAGTTTTAATATATATATATATATATAATTTTTGTATAATGTTATGATATGCATATCATGTAAGAGTCATATTTTAGTTATTTATCTACATACATTAAATCATAACACATTACTGAAAAATCATTTAGTTATTGTGATCATTATGTTAATAGTACATGTCATGATAGAATGTGATAAGTCTTGTATAAAACATATGTCAAGAGTAAACGGTATATGAGTATAATATATATTGGGTAATTCAGTTGAGTACTCACCATTTTTCATCCATGGAACATTTATGTAAACTGTAAATTTTAAATAAATTTATTTATTTTTTAAAACATTATGATGAAGAGAATGTCAAGGAAATTTAGATGTGAATTAAGATAAAACAATTGATTAATTAAAGATTATAATGAATTTATTCGAGTGTGATTTATCTTAAATAGAAAATATTATAATTGAATCCAAATTTTTTTAAATGCAAAATTTTTTGCATGCTTGTGTATGATCATGACTGGAGACTAGGAAATTTCTTGCGATTGGTTTTATTAAATTTATTATTACATTATATTTTTGGCATGATTTCAATCTCTCCTCTTGTTATGTAAGGGTCTATGTGCCAATTTTTTCTTTTATGTAAATAATTTTCCATAACATGTGTGTGAATAAATTCATATGTAATGAATCAATCTACCAAGTTAGTGGCGGAAGTTCAAGATTGGTGCTGATAAGAAACATATCCAAGAGAGATATATAGGTGGATAGGTGGAAAACTACAAAATGAAACACAAATGGTTAAAGGTGTTTTTCTCCTGAGTCAACAATTAGTTTATCATCACCTAAATAAACTAACCATTTGTTAAAGATTTATGAAACTTATCCTTTTGTTTTAAAAAAACCCAAACCTACATCGTCAGATTTTATTTCTAAAAATGATTTTCAGACTATGTTAGAAAGTTATTATTATGAGAAAACAACTCAATAATATCATCCTAAAGATTTTCATCAAGAATATTTTCATCCGATTGTTGAATAATATTATAATGAAAACATAAGAAGATATTTTTTTTTTAAGAATCATCATAGTGACAATATCATTGGTGATGTAGATCAACCGATTAGAACAAAAATTGATTCAATAAATGAAATTTAAAATCTATCATTTTTATAACTATTCAAACCTAATAATCCTGATGAGGATTTAGGTGCATAGGATTATATTAAATAAATTTAAGATAAACTCAATGAGTTTCAAAGGAACAAAGTTTGGACATTGGTTGAACGTCCAAATAATACTTTTAGAATTGGATAAAAATGGGTGTTTCTGAACAAATGATATGAATGTTGCATAATGGATATAAATAATGCTAAAAGTTTTACTTAATTTTACAATAAAAAATAGGGAATACACTATAGATAATCCTATGCACAAATAGAAACAATTGAACTTATTAATATACTTATTTATTTTGTAGCATTCTTAAATTTTAATATATTTCAAATGTATGTGAAGTTTTTTGCCTTAGTTGATATGTTCATGATAAATTTTTTTTGTATAACAAACCCCTAGTTTTAAAAATAAAAAACATCTAGAACATGTTTATAATGTTACCAAAGTTATTCATGTACTTAAACATTCCCCTAGATCTTGATATGTTATGTTGACTAGATTTTTGTTAGAAAACAATTTTTTGAAGGGAGCTACAGATCCAAATCATTTTATAAAAGAATATAATAAATGCATTATTATTGTACAAATACATGTTGATGAAATTCTAACCATCATTTTTGTTCCTATATAAGGGTTGAAAACCTATGTCTCTCATAGGTTCTCAGTTACTTTTCTCTCGACTCTTACAACCCCATTAATATTTCTTTCTAATGTTTTGAAATTTTTCTAATCACCAGTTCATGTCTCAATTGAGAGGAAACATTAGAGGATTTTTCAAAAAGAATAGTCTACAATGAAGAAACCATTCAGAGAAAATGGTATGAAAATTATGATTCAATTATTAAAGGATCATTATTTTTCAAGTAAGGGAGAAACATTGTGTAGAAAAACCAGATAAAGATTTGGATTTACAATTTCAAAAAATTATAAGAGAATATTTTTCTACAGTCTGAGAAGGAATTAAAAGAATAGGGATAAAAACATGAAGAAGATAATGAAGTGGTAGAAGAAGATGAAAAAGAGTAATAGAAATAGGAATAGGAAGGATAATATTATGATGAAGGAGAATCAATGACTGATGAATAGTAAAAATAAAAGAAAACATCAAACTCATCATCATCTTAAACTCCTCTACCTACCCAATCAGATAAGGATGAAAATATAGAATAATTAGGGGAATATAAATCATCATCCAAATTACAAGAAAATTCCTAATAAAAAGATGAAGAAGAAGATAAACAATCCCAAAAAATGTTTTTGATAAAGTTAAATATGATGAGGAAGTGCACATTATTAATGTATCATAAGAAGAATTATTTCTCAGAAAGCCATGGACGAAGTTGAGAAGGAAGAAAAACCAGATGTAGAATCTCCGGACCAAATTCTCCTAAAGCAATATCAGGTACACCAATCTATGAACAGATAGTTGCGCAGAATGTTTTTGACTATATTTTCCAAACCCTAAAAAGGTTATGTGATTCCATTCCCTGTCTTCCATATATAGAAGAAACATATAAATTGATTCAAAATAGACTAAATGAAAAATCAGAATCAATTAATGTATTGACTGAATCATATGTTCAGAATAAGGAATATTTTAAATCATTCAATGAAAAGAAAAATTATTAAAAGAGATTGTACAATCAAATGGTTATGTGTTCAAAAAAAGATGAAATTTATTTCATGGATCATGAAGATTAGTTAATAGTAGTAAAGAAATGTTATTTATAAATGAAAAAAATACTTTGATAATTTATCAATGGGGTTTTATGATAGGCAGGTGTTTGTAGAAGAGTTGAGTTATACAACTAATGACCATAATGAGGATGTAATTTTTTTGAATCAAATGGATTATAGTTTAGAGTTTGAATACAGCAGAATCAGAATGCATGAAGATGAGAATTTCCTTTTTATAAAGGAATATATAATGTTATTCGATAAAGTTGAAAGAAATACTTCATAAATTTATAATAAAATAGTTACGATGGACAATATCATGAATATTAAATCATCGGTTGTAAAGGCTTTTAAGGATCATGATGTTTTTATAAAAATGAAAGAAATTCTGAAACAATTTCTGAATAAAGAATGAGTGTTTTCTTATTTGAAATATTGATGTATATTTTGAAATATGTTTTTAAATGAATGTAAATTTTGAATACATTTTTAATTCAAAAAAATTATTTATAAATGTATTCCATTTAATTTTGGATGTATAATCTTACCCTTATTTCATGGTTTTTAGTTATTTTATAAAAAATGGTTTTGTATGTTATCTCTTTCTGAAATTTTGGGAGATATAACTTCCATATTATTTTTGTAAATAAATAATTTAGAGATATTTATAAAAAGGGAAAAATTAAAAAAATGGGGTAATTTTATAAAGGGATAATCCATAAAGATATTTTCCTAAGGGTGAGATATTATCCTAAGGGTGGGGGTAGGTGGAACTGAATTAATATTTTCCATAAAATTATAAAGATGTTATAAAAACTATGGGAGTTATATATAAGGTATATCTACTAATATATTAAGAGTATAAATGGATCTATGTATTTTTCAATGTTATAATTTTTTTCATTTTTTGTGTTGTATTTGGTGCTTTCCAAAAAGAGTGTGGGATTGTTGAGTCATAAGACTTACTTCTTAAATTTACATTCCTTATCATTGTATATCCCAAAAACATACATAAAAAACTTATTTACTACCTATATATTTCCCAAGTGTCTCAATATGTTTTCATAGAAAAAGTTACTTTATACTCAATGTACAAATATTTCCAATGGAAAAAGTATAAATTTATTATTTTTCATTGTGATCAATTGTACTTAAGGTGCATATGATAAACTAGACTAAATAGTGGTTTGATGAGTGGTTAGAGATGTGACATAATGAAAGATTTCAAGAATGTCATACTAACCTAGGTACCGATTTATCAAACTAACCCTTATTCAGTTTATCATATTGAAAATCAAAAAGGATGTACATTAGAATATTAAATGTTTATAATTTATTTGATTATAATTATATATATCATAAGGAATAAAAAATAGGTTTTTAATGGTTCTAATCTATATTAAGATGGACTATCAATGTAAAAATCATCCATAGCTATCAAGTTGAAGATCTAGATCATTATGAGCTCTCAAGTGGAAACTTTATGAGGTTGTTGAAATGAAATATGAAATATTGTGATTGGAAAATAACCTATAAATAATCGTTCATTTTAATAGTTGGGATTTGATTCAACTTGAAACATAATTCATCTAGATATTTCTATACATGAGTATCTCATTCCTAGAATTTGTAATGTTGTAGAGAGTTTCAGTTCTATGGAATCCTTATGAGGAATATAATTCCTTAAGAATTATTTTCTTTTGTAATCGCATGTACAATCATGGTACCAATCGATGGAATATATGGATTGGAATATGGTGAATTCAATCCATCAGATTAAGGGCTTCTGGGGATAGGAATTCAGTCTTAGATCATCATATCGAGGGACTTCTTCATTATGAAAGACATAGTTCATTCTGATCATCGTATCAAGGGATTCCTAGGGATTGGAAGACAAAGCTGATTGTGATCCATCAGATCGAGGGATTTACTATTAAGAAATAAATAACATTCTACATGTTCTATAAACTATGGATATATTTAGTTAGGATTTATGACTACCTTAACTCTTAAGATTAAAGAGTAAATTATTTTATAATCTTGGAATTCATTCTTACTATTATATGATTTTGAATTTCATGTTTATTCAAGTTATATATTCTGTTGTGTATGTGTATTAACGATTTATTTTTTTATACTTATCTTTCCAAAAAATTAATTTATAGGTGTGTTTGTGATAATTATAAACTCGGATTTAATCAAACAGTATCTGTATTTTATTATATTACTATATTCATCATATGATCAATGAGTCTAATAATTTTTACTCAAGTGGTTTTGTGTTTTGTTATAGTTTATTTTTTGAACTAAAATTCACCCATGTAACACCCCAAAATGATAAAGGGTTAAATGACTAAATGACATGACTCATGTCAACAAGGTGCACCATCATTTTTCGGGAGCCTGTTAGATTAGAACTCCACAGTTAAGTGTGTTTGTCTTGGAGTAGTGATGTTGATGGGTGATATTCTGGGAAGTTTCCCAGGGTGTGTGTGAGTGAGGAAAAATCACACTAGAAATGACATGTGTTGGCCTGTGGACATTTTCATTAGTCAGATGACCCGTTTGGGCATGTGGGTGGACCCGAGGGTGGGGACCATGTGTCTGTGGGGAAACTGGTGGTACCTGGTAGGCCAAGACCCGATGGCCATGTTAAGGTGGGGTGTCTATACTGTCACCAGGACACAGTTGTTAAATTTGGTATTAGAGGTGGTACCCAACCATAAGTGTGGTGCACTACCTAGGTTGAGATGTAGGGCCCACAATGAGGACGTTGTGCTCTAAAGGGTAGGGGTGAATGTAACACCCCAGAATGATAAATGGTTAAATTACTAAATGATATGACTCATGTCAACAATATGCACCTTCATTTTCAGGACCCTGTCTGATTAGAACTCCACAGTAAAGCGTGCTTGTCCTGGAGTAGGGCCCACAGAGGTGGTACCAAGCCTTAAGTGTGGTGAACTGCATGGGTTGAGATGTAGGACCCACAATGAGGACGTTGTTCTCTAAGGGGGGGGGGGGGGGGGGGGGTGAATATAAGACCCCATAATGATAAAGGGTTAAATGACTAAATGATATGACTCATGTCAAGAAGGTGAACCTTCCTTTTCAGGAGCGTGTCTGATTAGAACTCCACAGTTAAGCGTGTTTGTCCTGGAGTAGTGATCTTGATTGGTGACCTTCTGGGAAGTTTTCTGGGGTGTGTGTGAGTGAGGACAAAGCACACTGGAAAGGACATGTGTTGGCCTTTGATGACTGTCATTAGTCAAATGACCCGTTCGGCCACGTGAGTGGCCCCTAGGGTGGGGACCATGTGTCTGTGGGGTAACTAGGTTAAGATGCAGGGCCCACAATGAGGACGTTGTGCTCTAAAGGGGTAAGGGGTGAATGTAACACCCAACAATGATAAAGGGTTAAATGACTAAATGATATGACTCATGTCAACAAGGTGCACCTTCCTTTTTAGGATCCTTTCTAATTAGAACTCCACAATTAAGCATGCTTGGCATGGATTAGTGATCTCTATGGGTGACTGTTTCGCGCGGAATCCGGGGATGACCTCCTGGACGGGAGATTCAAACGTTCCGATCGGTTTCTAACGGGTTTGTTCGTAGAACCGGAAACATCCAATGATTCCACATCCGTTTGGACCTACTTTCCAAAGGCAGGCGCTCATTAGCTTGTGGGCTAATGAGGCTTAGGAATTTGCATTGGTCGAGAGGATGGGAGGTCGGACTCATCACACCTTTTTGAGGGGAATTATTGTCTACTCCGGGACTCTCTTTATAGATTTAAGTTATGTTCGTGAATCCTTATTACATTACCAAGTATAAAATGTGCTCTTCTTTAGTTTTAACAATCAATGATTAAATATGAAAGAAAATTAGAGAATCTTTTTTATGTATTCGAGGTTCTTCATCAATAGAGAATCATCCATATCTGTTTAGAGATTCTTGGTCAATGGTATCCTTCAAAACATTTATATAAAAGTCTCTTGGTCATTATGATGACCATGCTGGTTTTAAAGCCACTCAGTGGGGCACTTGAAGTTTATTGTCATTCAGAAGGACATAGATTATTACAAAGTTGGGATCGAACCCATAAATGGGCTACCTACGTATCCTTCGTTTTGGAAAAGGAATCAGAACCCACGTAGTTCGAGGAATGGGATATGATGTTTATGATTGATGGCTCAAAGATGAATGTCATAATTACTTTTACACTCTAAGCTCGCGTGAGTCATGCTCGGTGTGAGAAACAAGAGGTATTGGTAAAATTTAGACAATTGTGCCATAAAAGATGCAATCATAAGAATTTGTTTTGGGGCTTATGTATAGATGACTGCCCAAATAGACGAAGGTTTAGGATTTACTTTTAGGGAGAAAATCCATGAACATGGTCCACAAAGTTATATGTGCTTCATAGTGATTTGAATACTCTAATCTTGGGGTTTACTCCTAAGGAGGATGCCCAAGTTAGGAGGGGACTTATGATTGGGTTTTGCTCCTGAAAAGGATACCCAAATCAAAGGTAAATTATGACTGGTTAAGAGAAGTTTAAGGGGACTTGGGGCTTATTCCAGAAAAGGAAGCCCAAGGTTATGACTGAGTCTTAATCCTGAAAAGGAAGCCCAAGGTTATGACTGAGTCTTATTCCTGAAAAGGAGACCCAGGTTAGGGATTTGGGGATTACTCCTGAAAAGGAAGCCCAAGGTTTGGGGCTTACTTCTGAGGAGGATGCCCATATTTGAGGTTGGGGTTTATTCTTAAGAAAGATGCCCAAGATTAGAGGACTTGATTGGGGCTTACTCCTAAGGAAGATGCCCAGATCAAAAGGTTTTATAACTAGGGATTATTCCTGAAAAGGAGACCTAGGTTAAGGATTCTCTCATTTTAAAGGATGAGGTTGAATAAATGAACTCTCAATCTTTGGTGACTTAAAGATATTTAAATCACTAGATTTTGAGAGATATTTCACAGAATTCCTTTCAGACAAGGATGTCAAATCAAGAAATCATGCCATAAATGGCTTTGAAGAGTATCTTGAAGACTGAATCTTGAATAGGAAAGGTGAAATGGCTTATGAGGGGTAAAATGGGCAAGATGGGCACCCAAAAAGATAGGGGCGCGCAAGTCTTTAAAGGCACGCAAGTTCTGCGGCGGCGCGAAAGTATTGGTCGCGCAAGTATACTTGCGCGACATGAGTGGTACTTGCGCGATTTTCAACCAGCATTGAAATGCTTGAGCGACTCTTTAGAAAACCCTTTACATTCCTCTTGAGGTTCTTCCAGAGAATGGACGCGCAAGTTATATTGAAGGAATTAAGTCGGCGCGCAAGTGTTTGATAAGTTTCAACACTTAGGCCTTCCTTCTTCTCTTTAGATCTTCCGTTCTAGGTAAGAAATTACCTTAGAAGTGTTCCGGAAGCTTTGAGAAGAGACTTGGGCGTCAGGAGCTTCAATCCGAGTTTCTGGAAAAAGATCCTCTTGAATGGGGGGCCCACAGGGTCTATTTATAGGCAAAAGAAGACCCAGGGCGGTTACCGAGCGGTTACCAATTAGGTTGCGCAAGGCACCTGGGCGACCAAGGTAGCCGCGCAAGTATACTTGCGCGGCAGTGGTATCACTTGCGCGGTGGTTTTGCTGTTGATCCTTTGTTCATGCCTTTGTCGATTTTTGATGTTTTCTTCAAAGGATGAATCAGTTTCAGCTGAGATATTCCCTTTTCCGATCTTTAGATTCTGTGACGAAAGGAGCGTCAACAAAAGTCCCCCCTCAGAGTTGGATCCGGAGAGAAATGAGGATTTGACTCTGAGGAAATCGAATCCCTCCAAAGGAAAAGGGAGGCGCGCAAGTCTTCAGTACGCAGAGGTTGGCGCGCAAGTCTGCATCGCGTAGGCCCTAAATGCTCTGGGTACGGTGCGCAAATAGGCCTCCGGGCCTATAAATACACAGCCTCACCTCCGTACAAGTATCCAGATTTCCGGACTTCATACTTTCTCGAGCTCTCGCCGCGCAGGTCACCTAAGCCGTGCAAGTCTGCTCTGTTTTCCTTGATGTCGCGCTCCTGTAAAGGTATTCTTACTTGCGCGGTTTATACTTGCGCGGCGAAAACTAGCGCGGCATGTGAATACTTGCGCGCCATTTTGTAGACTTGCGCGCCTTAATGCCTTAGCCATTTTTTCAAATTTCTTTACAAAATTTATGAAAAAATAAACCCATTTAAGAGTTAGTTTATTCATATTTTGTGCAGATTCAGAGGTTCCCAAGGGAATTGGAACGGCTTATGAACTGGCTAGCAAGAGGATTGATGACATGATGAACATCATTGGCCTTGATTACTATGACATCTGCGACAGCACTCTTCCAGATTTGGCTAAGTACTTGAAGAAATATCATCTTAATTTCCCACAGAGCATCTACCTGTCTCTATGTGGTCATGGTCACTTGCAAGGAGTCAATGTTCCAAATGCAAACAACTATACACCTGAAATGCAGCTGCGCTGCTACTCCTTCATTTCGGTTATGCTGTGCATTAAGAGCGACAACAATGGTGTGAACTTTCAAATTCTCCTTGCATGCCATTTCCTTGCAGATATGAAAATGGCAAACCTATGGGCTGAAATATTTTCCACTACCGGTTGGTGGAGAGAAGACAAACATGGTATTAGAGCAATATCTGAAAAGAGTACTCTCTCCAAATGGATCTTTACTTCCAATGCTCCATTCTCAAATCCATGTATCCATCTTCCATGTCTCTTGGACAGAAACAGAGTCACTGTTTGATTAGCAGAAAATTTTCTCAAACCGTACTCAAGAACATCCTTTTACAATTGTTCCAAGAAGATCTGGTATCACTGCATCTCTTATTGTATCCAGTTGAATGAATGAATTCTAGGTGGGTTCTAATGAAGATCGGGATGCCGTAAATCAAATGAAGTGTTATGTTAAAAGCCTCTTGTAATTCTTGAAAGAAGATAAGAGACTCCAGTCTGTGGATGTCCTTCTAACTCTTGTGTATCAATGAAAAACACTTTTTTCTTCAATCATTTGTACCTGCATTCTTCCATTACCTGTTTCAAATTTACTTAAGCCAATGGGCTTAGTAATCATAGTTTGATTTTTACTAGGATTATTACAAATAACCCTACAAACTTTGAACCTTTTAACTGCTCAATATTACCTAAATCATACAAAAATGTATATTTAGTGAGCTGGAACTTGACTTTTATTCAGAGTTCCTTTGTCTTTTGTGTGGGCAGTTTAAAGTCATGCACGCCGGACATAAAGTGGCTAATGTTTAAGGTCGAAATAGCTTTGATCGAAAATGGATTAAAATGGATTCAGTTCCTTGACAATTTATCTGAAAACATATTCACCATACTCAAGTATGAGGGAAAAAATGTAAACTATGGCTTAAGAATATTTGAATCTGAGGAATGATATGAAAAAAGAGCTAAAAAGCATTAAAAGAAGTAGTTTCCAAGAATGAAGTTACTATTATTTAACAAAACCCGTTAGGGGGTTGAAATATGCAGGGCCACCTATGGGCATTGGCTGCATAGTCAAATAAAATAGCATCTTTTGGCTGACAAGTCTGTTATGTGGACTGTTTATGCAAGGCCACCTATGGGCACGTGCTGCATAGTCAGGCAAAAGAACTCCCAGAAATTTACTTTCCTAGTGCTAAAAAGCCAGTGAAAGTTTATGGAGATTCAAATTTTCTAAAGCATAGAGTTTGTTGTATGGAAAGAGGTACTTGAATATGGAGAAGATATTTCCAAACAAGAATATCGAAGAACTGGATGAATATCACTCCTACGAAGGTCTGACCCAAACGCAGGGAAGAAGAATAAACCATAGACTTGAATACTTTCAGATCATGAAAAAGGATATGGGACAAATATGTTAAGGTTTGCTATTTTTGCGGATCCCTACATACTGTCGTTTTAAGACAAATAAGGACAAAAGAGGCATTCTTCCCAAGAATGAAGTTACTATTATCTAACAAAACCCGTTAGGGGGTTGAAATATGCAGGGCCACCTATGGGCATTGGCTGCATAGTTAAATAAAATAGCATCTCTTGGCTGACAAGTCTGTTATGTGGACTGTTTATGCAAGGCCACCTATGGGCACGTGCTGCATAGTCAGGCAAAAGAATTCTCAGAAGTTTGACATTTTTGTGACTAGAAGTCATGAAAAGGGTTATGAAGATCTGAAAATATTTAAGGTTAGGATTATAATACATAATGATGGGTATTGTCCAATGTATATAGAGATACATAGGTCAACGAAAACCATAATCATGTTGTGGCTGGGTCCTAAATTGAAATTTTGGACTTCACTACGTATCTCATAAGAATGAGAATCAAGCCATACGTAGTTCTTGAAATGTAGTTTAACGTCGTGCTGGACGAAAGTATGAGTGATCTTAGTTTTGGGTCATAGAATTCGGACCATAATAATGAATACATAGTGTGTGTTTTCATGAAGACTTTTCAGCCAAGGGACTGAAAGTGAAATTTGGGGTTAGGCCCAAAAGACTTGGGACTGGATTCGAGGGACACTCGAATGTTCCTACGTATCCCATAAGGATGGGAATCAAGTCCACGTAGTTCTAGAACTACCCTTTGTACAAATTTGGTTCGTACATGTGAAGGGTGAAAGGGGACTTTAGTGCAACGATGGTTTTAACCTAAGATAAAAAGTTTAGGCATTACCATGTATGCACGTAGTCTTTTGAAAATGAAAACCATGATTGAAAAAGAATCAATGCTAATAATGGTTCCTTCTCAAATGAGGAAATCAATGAATATTGTAGTTTATTGTCGTACCAGACAAAATTGTTGTATAGTTTAACGTCATATAACAAGGACGAAAGTGAATCAATGTAAAGATATTGATTCCAGGGGTGGTTTCACAAATCATCATCATATGAGATGGTGGTGAACCGATGTGAAGAGATTGTTTTTGGGCTTGAACCGTGGGAGGTTGCCTACATACCCAGCCTAGAGGGCAAGGATCAAAGTCCGTGTAGTTCAATTAAAGAATGAATCAATGATCAAGTTGTTCTTGTGGACAATGATCTAATAAAAAAAAATTTGGGACTTACACATGGTTAGTGGCCCAAAGGGAGTGTTATGGTTGATGTTCGCTCTAAGCTCACGTGAGTCATACTCGGTGTGAGAAACAAGAGGTAATAACAACCTTAACGATGCACAGTTTAGTGTCATGTAGCAGGGACAAAATACAGTTTAATGTCATGTAGGACATATCAATGACTTTCGGTACAGTTTAGCATCATGTAGTTAGGATGATGGGGACAATATAGTTTAACGTCATATTGGACAAAAAGGGGGACTGTGCAGTTTAATGTCATGCAGTAAAGACAAAAGAGTGTACCATTTTAACGTCATGTCGGACGAAGGTGCGAATAGTTTAAGGTCATATGCATGGACCGTGGATGGTGCAGTTTAATGTCATGTTGGACCTTTGATGATTATATAGTTTAACGTCTTTCCAGACGTGAGGGACTTTTATACAGTTTAGCGTCATGTAATTTAGGACGTCACAGTTTAACGTCTTGCTGGACATAAGGGATTTGCAAATAGTTTATGGTCATATACATGGACCAGGGATGATGCAGTTTAAGGTCATACTGGACGGTTTAGGGAACTTTTTCACAGTTTAATGTCGTGTGGGACGAAGTTGCAGTTTAAAGTCATACTGGACCATCGCTGTATAGTTTAACGTCATATAGCAAGGACGAACTGGTGCTGTACAGTTTAAAGTCATGTAGCTAGGACTAAGGTGAACCAATATGAGGATATCAGTTCTGGGGACTTTTTACAGTTTAACGTTATGCTGGACGATAAAAGTGCCACACAGTTTAATGTCATGTAGATAGGACATTATACAGTTTAATGTCATGTAGGACATTGAAGGTGACACAGTTTAACGTCATGTTGGACGAAGTTGCAGTTTAAGGTCATACCGGACCATTGATGTATGAACCAATTCTGGAAACAATATTTTGTGTTTATACAAAATACTTCTTCAGAAATCTGGCATTAGTTGGAGTCGTGATGTGTTCTCCATCCATTGAGATCAGAGAATACGCTCCATTGGAGTAGACCTTATGTATTGAATAAGGTCCTTCCCATTTTGGTTCAAGCTTGGGAGGCTTCTTTCCTGGTATCATTGGTGTTCTGAGAACCAATACCAATTCTCCCTAAATGAATGAACGAAGACGAACTTTTTAGTTAAAAGCTCGTGCTATCCGATTCTGATAGATTTCCAAGTGATGCAAAGTGCACAATCTTTTCTCATCTAACTGTTCCAATTCATTCAACCGCTTTTGGGATTGCTCATCTGTTGATAACTGATCACAAATGGCTATTCTGAGTGAGGGCAATTGAACTTCAATTGGCAAGACTGCTTCTGTTCCATATACCAATGAATATGGAGTAGACCGCGTTGCATTGCGAGTGGTAGTCCGATAAGCCCATAAAGCATGAAAGAGTTTATCAGGCCATGACCTCTTATCTTTATCCACCATCTTTTGCAGTATATTTGAAAGAGTCTTGTTGAAGGCCTCTATCTGGCCATTAGCCGCTGCATGATATCGAGATGAATGGTTGGACTTAATGTTGTATTCTTGATACAATTTCTTTACCTCAGAAGAACAGAAGTTGGTGCCGTTGTCCGTCAATATGGTATGAGGGACACCAAATCTAGTAATGATGTTAGACTTGATGAAGCTAACTATGCATTTAGAACTGACTTCTTTGAGAGGTACTGCCTCTGCCCATTTGGAAAAGAAATCAGTAGCAGTAAGAATGTACTTAAACTGCTTGGCCGTAGCTGAAGGGTAAGGTCCCACCACATCCATTCCCCATGTGGAAAATGGCCATGAGTATTTAGCTGTATGAAGCAACTCTGGAGGTTGATGAATGAAGTTGGCATATACTTGGCATGAATGACACTTCTTTGTGAAATTAACACAATCTTGTATCATTGAAGGCCAGAAGTATCCAAGCCTTCAAATTTGATTAGACAATCTATGTCCAGACTGGTGGGCACCACAGACTCCTGCATGCACTTCTTTTATGACAGCCATTGTCTCTTGTAAGTATTTTCAATTAATAAACTAACATTCTATGAGATTTGTAACCTTAGGATCATTTAAATCTCGAGTTATCATCCCCAATGATATTCTATTAGTCAGTGTTCTTTTCTCCTGTATCTATAAACCAATAATATATAACTATAGAACAAAAATGCGTATTAAATAATAAATATAAAATATAAATGATAAATACATTATGTAAAATCTAAGACACCTGATGTGTCCCAAGCCTATGAGGTACTCTCAATATGACATGATTCTCATAAGGATAAACCGCCATAACCTACATTCAATAAATACAGATTCGAAAATTGTAAAATGTAACACATTATTAGAAATATATAATCAATAAATGACTAGGCTCACTTTTGTGGTCTCAGTATACCAATATTTAACAATGTAATGGTACAAATATGGGAGAACACAGTTCATGACTCTATATAGAATGTCTAGGACAACCACATTTGGTACCCAGTGCTCTATCTTCACTCTACCTTTAAAATATTTCCACATTTTCAACATTTTTCCATACACGATGGCTGAAACTCAATGGGGATCACTCTAATATTATACATTTAAAAATAATTATCATAAATATAAGTGTTTTATAATAATATATAAGAAACTAAATTGAATCTCATACCTGAACAACCCTCCATAGTCATTCTAATGTGTGGTAAGTGAATAAATCCCAGTCATGTGTATTCAATTGAAATATATGTGGGTCATTCATGATATGACCCAACTGGTGAATAAATGATGGGGGACCCTCCCCTATGTGATTTTATGTCTCCTAAAATGTTATATTAAGGGCCTTTCCATGAGTAAATCACACAACCAAGGCATCTCCCTTTAGATGAATAAGTGGTTGAGTCAAATCCTATAGAAATAAAAATCAAAAAAAGTTTTAAATATGTTCATATATATTTTTAACTCTTAATTGAAAACATAAAAACATATTTACATTCATAAATACCTTGGCCTAGAGAAGAAGTTTCATCTCTAGAATAATGATGATATGGTTTTAGTTCTGTTAACATGTCCGAAGTCATATAAATAATTAATATTTGAACACACATAGAATATATATCAAATAATGATAAAATAAATACATAAAAAACAATTAAATGGTTTATAAAAAGTTAGATAGTTAAAAAAATATATTTAAAACTAAACAACTCAAAATCATCATACTATTCACTGAACATGAAAATTGATGATTTCCCCTTCAACTGTCTCTCAAAAATATTGAATGTCATCTTAAAATTGATCCATACTTTGTTGATATTTGTACTATAAAAAACGTTTATAGTCTTGGGTTCATCTCATTCAATTAATAACACTCCTCTCCTTGACTTTTTCATAGAAACATTCCAATTTTGATTAAATAGAATGGTGGTGAAGATAACGTGTTGTACATGTGATTCCAAAATGAAAAATATGTTACTTACTCGTTCATATCTGTATAAAATATTGTAAAAGTTCACCAATGTAAACAAAAAATGATCAACTATAGTTCCACATACTAGATCAACCCAATTATACTTTAACAATATTTATTTAAATTAGCGTTAATATACAAAATAATGATGTTTTTCAATTAACCACAGTAATAACTGAAATTGATAGATGGATAACCAATGTCAAGATTTTTTGTTTCTTGTTTGTCATCAACATATTTAATTTCAATTTGAAAGGAATTATCATCTAAATCATTTTAATGATGAGTCATTATAGATAGACCATTATCTATGTGGTTTAATTATTTATTCGGTGTAGGGTCACCTAAAACATACAATTTATGTAACTACATATCTCATAGAATTCAATAAATAATTATGGAGAAAGAAATTTTTATTATACCTAAATAATACTAAAAATGAATTTATACATACAAAATCATTTAACCAAACAAGGAATGATGTATAATGGGACTATTGAATATGATAATCAATAGCACAGGGCATGTATTGTTTTATTTTATTAATGTGTTCCTTTAAATGATAATTCCATGTTTATGTGATCAACTTCTATATGAAAATAAAACACATAAATTTTGAACTATTAATTATATTTGACAATTAATACAAAAATGATGTAACTGATACAGTATTGCATAAGATGTATCAATGAGATTATGTGTAACAGCCCAAGATTTTATAAAAAAATATTCTTTTTAATTTTATTAAAGTCTTGTGTTGTACGCTACACCAAAAGGAGCTTGCACAACACGCATCCTTGACTTGCCTTGCATTACACGCAATCACGACCTTCCTCGATAGTGTGTGTAATACGCAATACCGAGTTTCACTGAACAACGATATGCTATTAAAATATTATTAAAACTAGCCGTTATGAATAGTAATAACCACTTTTTAAAACTATGTAAATCTTATTTTTCAAAATGAACTTCATTTTTGGATTCGGAGTATTGAATTTAGCCTAAGGTGAAATTTTGGTACTTTTCGGATAACTTTCATATTCTGATGAATAGTGAAAATTACTAAATTATAATTAAAAACAACTTTTTTAATCGAAATAATTAATAGTGATAAATTATTAATTTGAGTGGTTTTAAAGTATATTTAGAATATATTTTTACAATTTAATACAATGTTGGTCATTGGATGTAATTTCACATTTAAACCAGACATAATCAAGTGTCAATCTTTTGATAGATATTGTTTCTTAAAAACACGCTATTTGTTTTAATAGCGGGATTTAATTATAAAATTAATTAATGCAAATTCTATGATATGAATTTGGTAAAATAGAATTCATTTTTGAATTCGGAATATGAAATATAGCTTAGGATGATATTTTGGCATTGTTCTGAAAAACATCAATTTCTGATGAATAGTGAAACTACTAAGTGGTAGTTAAAAAATTAATTTCTTCATAAATCTTAATTTTACCGCTTCTGTGAATGGAATTTCAAAAATCCGAGAGACACGGTTGATTTCAGTAAGTAAAATGTGGTTCAATGAGATGAAAATAATTTTTGGTGAATAGTAACTTTTTACTTTTTTTACCACGGTTAATAGTAAATAGGGTAACTAAGGGTAAATATGATATTACTATTACCCTAACACATGTCCTAATTCTATTGGATAAGTGTAATTCGACCAAAAACAACCTTATGAATATAATATGACCATTTAGGTCCACTTGGATTAGATTATGACATTTAATATTATATTATTTAATGAATAGTTAAAATAGTTAAAATCAAAGTTTAATAACTAAAACATTTTTAATATGGGGTTATACATAAGATAAATTCGACTATAAATATTCATTAGAAAGCTAAAAAGATTTCCTACATAATGATATTTTATTTATAATTTTCATACTTTAAATAAATTAATTTATTTATGACACAACGATGATGCAGTAATTAACCTTTTAAGGAAATATTAACATAATTGATGTTATAAATGCTCAAATGAATGTAATTTGAGACTTTTTATGAATTACACTAATTTTCTAGGTTACTATGATATATTAAGGTTTATTTAATCAACTTGGTTTGAACATATAATTCTTTTATGACTTTCACAAAAATCATATATCAAATAGTATCAAAATTGACACAAAATAGTTTTTAAATCAAATATTATATTATTAATTGTTATTGTATTCCTAAAAATCTAATGTCCATCCAAATGACTTAGATAAGGATATATATATTAATAATAAACAATTTGGGGTTCGTTTGGCATGTTATAGTAAGTGTATTAACCATATAGTGAAAGAAAACAAAAAGACACGGTAAAAGTTAAATTAATTAACTTAGAGTTAAATCTAATTGATAAGGTTAAAATAATACCCTAAACTTTTCTAAATACTATGGGTTGATAGGATTTCGACCCATCCCCACTTTAGCTTCGAAATAAGACCCTTTGGAACCATTATGAACCGATTTTTACTTTAATATAAAATAATATTTTGAGATATTCCTAAGGTGCCCCTCTCCTCCCTTATAAAAGGGCACCTCCTCCCCCTCCTCCTCACTCCAATTTGAGCACTCAAGCTCGGCCAACCCCTGCCATTTTCTCCTCTCCACTTCCCTAGAATAATCCTAGAGGTCCTGGTCTTCTCCAAAGACCAATCTTAGTTCCTTAAGTGGAGGATTCAAAGAGGCGTTCCAAAGAAGAGGTAATATCCATTACCGATCTTTTCAATTTCTTTCTTCTTCAACTTCTTCTTCTTTAGTTGTTTCATGATAAATTAATAACATAAGTATTACTTACAAACTGACATGTTATTATAAATATGAAACAACCCTAATTCACCTTCTATCCATCCTACGGAAAAATGAAATCACCGCGCGTGCGTACGTACGGAATACCCTCTCCACGCCGTGGTGTAATCTATTTTTCCACCATCACCTTACAAGGATGGGTATAATGGTGTAATGAGTTACTATATATGATTCTTATGAAGTAATATTGATACTGAAATAATATATATATATACTCCAATACAATTCCATGATCATAGGAACGATATCATCACTCGTGCGTACGTACGGAATACCGTCTCCACGATGTGATGCGACTCGTTCTACATGATCTTCATTTCATAATGATTATATAAATGAATTGAATGAATGAATATGGTATATACTACACTAATACCATTCTGTAAATGAATTATCTATAACCTAAAGATAAGAATAAGAATTTATTCGACAAAACACGCATAAGAACAAAAAGTTATAAAGACCCGAGTAACAAGTAACAATGAAATATTACTAACAAGAAGCTAATAATATGACCATATATGATATCATATCAATTTGTATGATTCTGGAATAAGTCAATAACATTATTTAAACCATTATACATGAGCTTCGGACACGAACAAAGCAAATCGGACCTAAGGTAAGGGAAATATCACAATCTCATTTTTATCCGAGATTGTTTATTCGTAAGTATTTACTGGGGTGTATTTTATCATCCACATCCATGTTTCATCAATATGTAATATTATTTCCATCCACCTACAACTGTTTAAATCCATTTTTACCCTTCGGTAAGTTTTTAGTAATATGTATGAAAGGAATATTTTGTCGTTATTCGTATGAGGTACTTTTTGACATTTTCGACAAAAGTACGAAGAATGTTTTTAACTTATACGGCACGAACGGATTTTTACGGTTTTTAAATCCTTATTTTCATGAATGGATTTTTAAAACATTGTTCCCAAGAAGCTTCCTTTACAAGTTTTCAAGTTTATTTTTAATCAACTTCTTTTATTTTAAAGTTGTATGACATGTTATGAAAGGAAAAAATGTTTTTGAAGAAGAAAGGATATTTTCCTCAAGAATTCAATTCAAGTGTTTTATCAAAATTACTTTCCATATAAGATAATAAAGGGTTCTGTTTCTATCCATATTTTTCCATTGATTTGACTATGTTGTGATGGATGTATGTTTATGAATTCCTTTATCTTATATGAATGGTTTTATGATGTCATGTTGTTTAAGAATCCCATTTTTATTACATGGGTTATGCAATGATGTATGATTTATGATTTTGTGGCACACATAAGAATGGTATCATTATGAGATGGGTGGGACCTATATCTCCCTCCAATGCATTGGGTAAAGATTTTATATCTCATGAGATAGACATGGCTGGAATGGTAGGTTATACCGGTTCAGTGAAACAGGACGGAAACGAGGGTTACTCGATTCAGAAAGGGACTTTGTCCACTAAGATAGTCTTGGCAATGAGTCTTGACTAACAAGAAATGATTCTCTATGATTATGTGTGAATGCCACAAAGTTTCATGTTTTATGTTATGATTATTGTGATTACATTTCACTGCCATGATTTACCCCATGTTATGAAATTATGATCTCTTTTGCAGGTTAAGATTTCCAAAAGTTATGTGCTTATGTATACGATGTGATTGATATTTCTTTTGTTTACCCTTACTGAGCATTTGAGCTCACCCTTTAATGTTTTATTTTCCCCAGGATATAAAGAAAGGTTTTAGGTATAAAAAAAAGATGATCTTTATGGGAGATGTTGAAGATCTTTCACCACGATTAGAAGATTATATTCCGAGTTTCCAAAGACACTAAACTATTACGGTCCTTGTGTGTGTGTTTTTGTTATGTACTAAGTATTCCGCAAATGTAATGTAATGTCCATGTACGTCAAGATACGGGTCTCTACAGTTGGTATCAGAGGAAAGGTTTAGTCAACATTTGGAAACTAGGATGCGAAAACGTTAGTGAGATCCCTAGAGATATTTCTAAGGTATGTCTAGGGATGTCTCTAAGGTTAAGTATACGTATAGGTTATAGTCCTAGAATTGCGCTAACGATCTTCGAATTTAACCTAAGTTGTTAGATATTGAGGGTACTACCCCTTTATTATGTTGTTTTCCCTAGCATGATTTTTGCCTCTCATACTATTCTTTTGGGGTTTTAGACGATGGCTGAAACCCGAAGGAACCGTGTTAATGCAGAATGTGATGGGCAATGCAATGATTGTCCCCCTGAGCAACCAAACGATATGGGAGCCGGAATGCACAATCTTGTAGCCATGCTCACACAACTTTCTCAAGATATGAATCATGCAGGACTTCCAAACGAGCAAAAGAAGGAGCAACATTCTGTTGAATCCTTCATGAGGCAGCGTCCACCTTCTTTCAGTGGGTCTACTGATCCATTAGTTGCTGAACAATGGATTAGTACTACTGAAAAGATATTTTCAGTTCTTCAATGTTCTGAACATGATAAAGTCATCCTAGCAGTGTATCGTTTGGAAGGAGATGCTGATCAATGGTGGAATCTTATTAAGAATACGAGGCAAAGGGATGAAATTGAGTCTATGGAATGGGACGAGTTCAAGAACTTATTTTTCAATAAGTACTTCCCTCGTATTCTCCGAACAAAGATGGAGAAAGAGTTTCTTGAACTGAAGCAAAGGGATGATGAATCTGTTGGTACCTATGAAGCGAATTTTACAAGACTTTCAAGGTATGCTTCTGGTATTATCATCCAACCTGAAAGTAAAGTTGATCGATTTTTCAGTGGCTTAAAACCAAGTCTTCGAAGGGCATTAGCTATAAGAGACTTCAGAAGCTATGAAGAAATTGTGCGTTGTGCTATCAAGGTAGAAATGGAAGTTGGTGTTACATATCCATCTCATGGGTTTGACAAGAAACGAAAGATGGAGTTCAAGGAGAAAACTCAGAATAATGGTGAAAAGAAGATGAATGTTTCCTTATGCACAAAGTGTGGAAAGAAGCATGGTGGAGATTGTCTTAAAGGGACTAGAAAATGTTTTAAGTGTGGAAAAGAAGGTCATCGAGCAGCTGAGTGTCGAAGTAATGGAAAATGGGATTCTAATGAAGTGAATAAAGAAAACACTGCAGAGAACGTACAACCAACACTTCAATGCTTCAAGTGCAAGGAAATGGGGCATTATGCTAATAAATTCCCTAATCCAAGGGTTAGTGATGATCGACATGAGCAACCGCTTAAGGCAAAGGACAAAGGGAAGTCACATGCGATCACTATTGGCAATGATGAATATGACAACGATGTGGTGGAATGATTAAGTGTTTATGTAATGGGATTCCAAAATAATGTTGTATCTTGGAATATTGTAATATTTATGCATTGGTCTAATGTGGTATTCATAGTGATTGAGATATTATGCGCATAATGAAGGGAAAACGAGAAAATGAAATGTTTAACAGTATTCATGAGCTCATGATTGATATAAGGACTAAGTGATATCATGGTTTGAGTATATAGAATTTTGAGGATTTTAGTATGTGGAAGGTGTTAACTTTTAACTGCATTCATGTTTTCACTAAGGTATTCAAGAGAATACACGATTAAGGACTTTGAATGTTTGGAATGTGACCAACAAAACATATCTTATGATATATGGGGATCGATGATGGTGTTAAATCTCTGGTAATCATTTTCACTATATTATGAGAGTCGACTGCAGTATTATGGATAAGCCTAAAAGATTGGAATGGATTATGTTGGACATAAGTTAGTATTGTTTGTTTTTTCGATATTATTGATGGGATGTTATATAGTTTTGAAAAAAGGACAACCTGCAGGATGGGCGACAGCCCATCGCTTCGAACAAGGCTGTGGGAATCGAACCCACAACCGAAGTGCGACTGGCCTTTATCGCCTACCACTGGCCTACATGAAGTCCCTGTTTAGTAGAAACTAGTTTTATTATATTAAGCAGTATGATATATGAAGTATAAGTCCATTTTAGGAACCATATATGATTAATCTCACTATAGATCGACTTATGCATATAATTTTTGCTAACCTTTTATTTGAGACAGATGGAATGACCCGTCATTCTATCACATGATCTGCTAATAACAAATTCAACTTCATTTATTTAAGAGATGAAGTGTAAATTGTTCAAGGCACGAACAACAGTGAGATTGTACCAAAATAAAGTAAGTATTTATTCTAATTCAAATTTTCAACTTTAGGGAAATGATCTTGAAAACCAAAAATGTTGTCCTAATGATCGTATACCTGATGAATCAGATGGTACCTTATATCATCACAAATCTATGGATTTGTGATTACTGGCTTTTCCATAGCCATGTTCTCTACCACTCTCCATCAGAACATGATGGTTAGATTTCTCTTCCATATCCATATTTTCACCTATGTGGAAACCCAATGATTAGTTTATTTGGGTAACTGTTATGTTTCATACTTTTGTTTTTAAAGATTGGTTTTGATATTCCTTTTTACGATGTGGGTTTCTATTAAAGAAACTTTCGAATAGTAAACCATTTATAACCCCGACGAATTTCGAGGGCGAAATTCATTTTAAGGGGGGTAGAATGTAACAGCCCAAAATTTTATAAAAAAATATTCTTTTTAATTTTATTAAAGTCTTGTGTTGTACGCTACACCAAAAGGAGCTTGCACAACACGCATCCTTGACTTGCCTTGCATTACACGCAATCACGACCTTCCTCGATAGCGTGGGTAATACGCAATACCGAGTTTCACTAAACAACGATATGCTATTAAAATATTATTAAAACTAGCCGTTATGAATAGTAATAACCACTTTTTAAAACTATGTAAATCTTATTTTTCAAAATGAACTTCATTTTTGGATTCGGAGTATTGAATTTAGCCTAAGGTGAAATTTTGGTACTTTTCGGATAACTTTCATATTCTGATGAATAGTGAAAATTACTAAATTATAATTAAAAACAACTTTTTTAATCGAAATAATTAATAGTGATAAATTATTAATTTGAGTGGTTTTAAAGTATATTTAGAATATATTTTTACAATTTAATACAATGTTGGTCATTGGATGTAATTTCACATTTAAACCAGACATAATCAAGTGTCAATCTTTTGATAGATATTGTTTCTTAAAAACACGCTATTTGTTTTAACAGCGGGATTTAATTATAAAATTAATTAATGCAAATTATATGATATGAATTTGGTAAAATAGACTTCATTTTTGAATTCGGAATATGAAATATAGCTTAGGATGATATTTTGGCATTGTTCTGAAAAACATCAATTTTTGATGAATAGTGAAACTACTAAGTGGTAGTTAAAAAATTAATTTCTTCATAAATCTTAATTTTACCGCTTCTGTGAATGGAATTTCAAAAATCCGAGAGACACGGTTGATGTCAGTAAGTAAAATGTGGTTCAATGAGATGAAAATAATTTTTGGTGAATAGTAACTTTTTACTTTTTTTACCACGGTTAATAGTAAATAGGGTAACTAAGGGTAAATATGATATTACTATTACCCTAACACATGTCCTAATTCTATTGGATAAGTGTAATTCCACCAAAAACAACCTTATGAATATAATATGACCATTTAGGTCCACTTGGATTAGATTATGACATTTAATATTATATTATTTAATGAATAGTTAAAATAGTTAAAATCAAAGTTTAATAACTAAATCATTTTTAATATGGGGTTATACATAAGATAAATTCGACTATAAATATTCCTTAGAAAGAAAAAAGGATTTCCTACATAATGATATTTTATTTATAATTTTCATACTTTAAATAAATTAATTTATTTATGACACAACGATGATGCAGTAATTACCCTTTTAAGGAAATATTAACATAATTGATGTTATAAATGCTCAAATGAATGTAATTTGAGACTTTTTATGAATTCCACTAATTTTATAGGTTACTATGATATATTAATGTTTATTTAATCAACTTGGTTCGAACATATAATTCAGTTATGACTTTCACAAAAATCATATATCAAATAGTGTCAAAATTGACACAAAATAGTTTTTAAATCAAATATTATATTATTAATTGTTATTGTATTCCTAAAAATCTAATGTTCATCCAAATGACTTAGATAAGGATATATATATTAATAATAAACAATTTGGGGTTCGTTTGGCATGTTATAGTAAGTGTATTAACCAAATAGTGAAAGAAAACAAAAAGACACGGTAAAAGTTAAATTAATTAACTTAGAGTTAAATCTAATTGATAAGGTTACAATAATACCCTAAACTTGTCTAAATCCTATTGGTTGATATGATTTCGACCCATCCCCACTTTAGCTTCGAAATAAGACCCTTTGGAACCATTATAAACCGATTTTGACTTTAATATAAAATAATATTTTGAGATATTCCTAAGGTGCCCCTCTCCTCCCTTATAAAAGGGCACCTCCTCCCCCTCCTCCTCACACCAATTTGAGCACTCAAGCTCGGCCAACCCCTGCCATTTTCTCCTCTCCACTTCCCTAGAATAATCCTAGAGGTCCTGGTCTTCTCCAAAGACCAATCTTAGTTCCTTAAGTGGAGGATTCAAAGAGGCATTTCAAAGAAGAGGTAATATCCATTACCGATCTTTTCAATTTCTTTCTTCTTCAACTTCTTCTTCTTTAGTTGTTTCATGATAAATTAATAACATCAGTATTACTTACATACTGATATGTTATTATAAATATGAAACAACCCTAATTCACCTTCTATCCATCCTACGGAAAAATGAAATCACCGCGCGTGCGTACGTACGGAATACCGTCTCCACGCCGTGGTGTAATCTATTTTTCCACCATCACCTTACAAGGATGGGTATAATGGTGTAATGAGTAACTATATATGATTATAATGAAGTAATATTGATACTGAAATAATATATATATATATACTCCAATACAATTCCACGATCATAGGAACGATATCATCACTCGTGCGTACGTACGGAATACCGTCTCCACGATGTGATGCGACTCATTCTACATGATCTTCATTTCATAATGATTATATAAATGAATTGAATGAATGAATATGGTATATACTACACTAATACCATTCTGTAAATTAATTATCTATAACCTAAAGATAAGAATAAGGATTTATTCGACAAAACACGCATAAGAACAAAAAGTTATAAAGACCCGAGTAACAAGTAACAATGAAATATTACTAACAAGAAGCTAATAATATGACCATATATGATATCATATCAATATGTATGATTCTGGAATAAGTCAATAACATTATTTAAACCATTATACAGGAGCTTCGGACACGAACAAAGCAAATCGGACCTAAGGTAAGGGAAATATCACAATCTCATTTTTATCCGAGATTGTTTATTCTTAAGTATTTACTGGGGTGTATTTTATCATCCACATCCATGTTTCATCAATATGTAATATTATTTCCATCCACCTACAATTTTTTAAATCCCTTTTTACCCTTCGGTGAGTTTTTAGTAATATGTATGAAAGGAATATTTTGTCGTTATTCGTACGAGGTACTTTTTGACTTTTTCGACAAAAGTACGAAGAATGTTTTTAACTTATACGGCACGAACGGATTTTTACGGTTTTATAAATCCTTATTTTCATGAATGGATTTTTAAAACATTGTTCCCAAGAAGCTTCCTTTACAAGTTTTCAAGTTTATTTTTAATCAACTTCTTTTATTTTAAAGTTGTATGACATGTTATGAAAGGAAAAATGTTTTTGAAGAAGAAATGATATTTTCCTCAAGAATTCAATTCAAGTGTTTTATCAAAATTACTTTCCATATAAGATAATAAAGGGTTCTGTTTCTATCCATATTTTTCCATTGATTTTACTATGTTGTGATGGAAGTATGTTTATGAATTCCTTTATCTTATATGAATGGTTTTATGATGTCATGTTGTTTAAGAATCCCATTTTTATTACATGGGTTATGCAATGATGTATGATTTATGATTTTGTGGCACACATAAGAATGGTATCATTATGAGATGGTTGGGACCTATATCTCCCTCCAATGGATTGGGTAAAGATTTTATATCTCATGAGATAGACATGGCTGGAATGGTAGGTTATACCGGTTCAGTGAAACAGGACTGAAACGAGGGTTACTCGATTCAGAAAGGGACTTTGTCCACTAAGATAGTCTTGGAAATGAGTCTTGACTAACAAGAAATGATTCTCTATGATTATGTGTGAATGCCACAAAGTTTCGTGTTTTATGTTATGATTATTGTGATTACATTTCACTGCCATGATTTACCCCATGTTATGAAATTATGATCTCTTTTGCAGGTTAAGATTTCCAAAAGTTATGTGCTTATGTATACGATGTGATTGATATTTCTTTTGTTTACCCTTACTGAGCATTTGAGCTCACCCTTTAATGTTTTATTTTCCCCAGGATATAAAGAAAGGTTTTAGGTATAAAAAAAAGATGATCTTTATGGGAGATGTTGAAGATCTTTCACCACGATTAGAAGATTATATTCCGAGTTTCCAAAGACACTAAACTATTACGGTCCTTGTGTGTGTGTTTTTGTTATGTACTAAGTATTCCGCAAATGTAATGTAATGTCCATGTACGTCAAGATACGGGTCTCTACATTATGCCACTTTGATGTTGTCCATATGAAATATAGTTCATTATATGTCTTTCTTATCCTGAATCTGAGAGGGATTATCTAATTTTTTTGAACATCTATAAGATGTTATTAATGAAAAGTAGTAAACTCATAAATCAAATAAAAACTCGCTAGTGATACCTATAAGTGAAATCTATTTCAGATACATCATTTTAATGTATTCAAATACCTCTCAATAGGATAGATCCATCTGAATTGCATAATACTAGTGTAAATTACTTCAATGGTTAAGTATACCATCAAATGAAGCATAACATTAAAAAATGAGAGTGGAAATATTTAATCCAAGTGAAAAATATTATATAAAATCCTATCCTATAATATTTTTATATCACTCAATCATTTAGTTTTTAAACAATTATTTCCAAACAATCACTCATCTATATCAATTTTTGAATAAAAGTGGGCGATAAATAGTCACAAATTATGTTCGGAATCAACTGTTGAAGTATTATGTGACTGTCATGTATTTTCAACCCTTACTATATGAGTATCCATAAATCACCATGAGCATATTCAAAGTGGGTAGAAATTTCATTTTTACTCATCAGATACTGTGATGTAGGCATGTATTCCCTATCAACCTCACCCAACTACAAATTCAATTGTTTCCTTCAACCCATTTCTTCTAAATCACATCATTCATTGAATTTTTCTTTCTATTTTCAACCAATACCCAAAATGGTCCCTAATATATTATCACAAAAAATCAATGTCCATGAAATCAAAGTTATTACATAATATGTTAATTTTCTATTAAGGGAGATTAATAAATTATTTTCCTCCTTCTAATTGTGACTATGTTTTATACCCGTACCACGAATAGAGTGTAATGTAATAGCCAAAAAACCTCAAATTCATACACCATGGGAATATTTTTTTTCTCAATCTCTAATAATACATCAACTCATATCATGATCATTGGTTCTGGGTTGAATTCTCTTGTACCATCAAATTCCAATTTGAGATTTCTAAACATGTTCTAAGGGGGAATAAAACATATGTGGCTCATATATGTAAATTTTTTACAATGAATAATCCATATAGTTTTTATTGATTTTATTGTAGGAAGGGAAAGGAAATTATCCTTTCATACTCCATCCTGATAAATTTTATTAGTCAAGAATTTTATTTATTGTCTATAATAAAATAGCATACAGTTTGAACATTTCGTTCATTTAAAAATTATATGTTATGATACCATCACCCCAAAATTAATTCAACCTTTTAATCAATGGCCAATGTTAAATATCAACATTATCCCCCAAATATCTCGGTCCATCAATAAGAGTAGAATATAATAGGAATTGTTGTTTCATACAAAGCTATAGAGGGAGATTATACGAGACCAACACCATGGTCCAAGTGTTGTTAGTTGAACTAAAAAAAGACCCGAATGAATTGAAATCATCTTCTACCAACCCCAATTAGAAATTATTCATTAGAAAAGTCAGGGTGCCTCTTATTAATCTCCCTTTTTACAAGAGAGTTTGTTGGGTGGGTTAGCATATCACTATCCTTATTTCATTCCATGTTCCATCTCAATAATTTTGATTAATTATATATCATAAATAATATTTTCAACCTCATATTTAGTAGAAATTTATTCAACTTATTTATGGAAATTATTTTCCACTATTTCATAGTCTACCATTGACATGTCTAATTTCCCCCATTATCATTCCACATGGAAGATAAATAGACTATAGAATTACCCAAATGGGTTTTTTATTTTCAAAAAACATACATATGTCTTCACATGGATATTTGGTCTCATATGTGAAACCTACGTTCTTTTTCAACTTACAATAAAGGTAATATGTCTATAGAATCATATCATCAGTAGGATTCACTTGTTTCAATAACACCAACAACATTTTGAACAATGTTTTTGAAAACTAATTCAAATCCTTCACGTGAAATAACTACATGATAAGCAGTTCCCTAATAATATAATTTAGTTTTTTATCATAAATTATTTCATAAAAACATAGTAAATCATTATATACACCATATCATAGATTTACCTCACTAGTATCAACATTTCATATGTCAATTCATACATGATACAACCAATAAAAAGTTTCATTAAGCATTTAATTCATCAAATCAATCATCCAAGAATCAAAATTCATCTAAATAGTTTCAATTAAATTAATATTAAAATAATATTCCATATAAAAATTCCAAATCTTATAATTTTTCAGAAACCCATTCCATAATACTTTCTCTATCAAGGCATATCAAGTGATTTTTTTTCTTTTTTCACATCTTTTACATGAAAAAATAATATAGTCATAATTAAATCCTCTATTTAAATCAATAAAATGTATAATTTTCACAATATATTCTTTATATGTTCTATTTGTAAGATCAATCTAATTATTATCCATATATGTATATCAGGACCCCTCCCCCCAATTAGTATGCCTCATGGGCTAGTAATTGAAAAAGGAGGAGAGTGACCACCCGAGTCATGCTTCCAATAGGCCCCATGTTGGAAACTATCACCAAGGGTATATCATACATATAAATGTGAGGAATTAAACTCTAAGAGAAACATGAATAAGAGAGTGGTAATATAGATACACTAATAAACTCATGATAATAAAGATAAATAAACCCACGTGTATACATGTAATGTCATAAAAAAACTAAAACAACTAGGATGGAATCTAAGAATACCAAAAAGGTAAACACAAAAACAACCATGAATTGGGTTATCATAATAATACACTCAGTAGGATCCTACACAGAGCCTCGTTTGTAAAAGATAAAGAAAGAATAGTGAAGCCCAATTTACAATAATACTTTGGATCTTGTATCCAACGATACATGTGTGTGAAATAAGCATAAGGGATTACATACATCTAAAAACATATATCGGGAAACAATCAACCATGAATACCAACACATAATACTATTAGGAAAACATAATGGTACCAGATGGGGTAGTCATTCATATATCACTCTCCAACCTAGATGTTGGGGAAAACACCCTCCCAGAGTCCATTCGGTGTCATTATCCCTACCGAAATGGGTGGGGTATTATAAGAAATCAATAAAACAATAAATATATATTATTTACCATTACTACATTATAGGAATTAACCTAGTACTAGTCTCAACTAAAACTATCATCTCTCTGACACCCAGATGCTACATATAAGGACTAGATATCCTATAAGCAGACAAGCAATTAAAGGAGCTATATTAAATTCATTATCTTCATATAACATTTCACTTCATGTTAATTAATTAATTTACTATTAATTAACATTGTTTATATTATATTTTATTAACCATCAAAGTGAAGTCCATGTGTTCCAAGAATAATACAACTATGTCCATGGTTTATCAAGAATAACATTAACATTATAATTCAACCAAGAACTAAATCCATGAATTAAAAATTTATTAAACACTATACCCATTACATAATTCTTGATACTCAAGGAAAATATCCTAAGATACCATTAAGATATGTCTCCAAACACCTCCAACTACCTTAAGTAGCAAAAAAAAAAGAATGTAGGTAAAACAAGGAACCAAATCATCCAGCCATTAAATAGATTCATTAACAAGAAAGCATATCAGATTTCATCATAACGATGGGTATTCCTAAATTCAACACATTCCATCAAATCTTGTGTCATCCCTAACACCCCCATTAAAATCTACATGAATCAAACTGTCATGGGAATCACCTACTACAAAAACTCATTCCTCCCTTCCTATATCTCATCACCCATCCCGGTCTCATATCACATCACATAAAAAGGCTCATATATAGATCACACAGAAGTTAGAAGGAAACAAATATAGCCATGAAGGAAACATGGCCCTAAAAATAAGGCATCTAGCCTTCGCATTCAAATAGGGTCTCACATCCCCAACACAAGACATTATTCCTTCACATGAAAATGGGAAACCCTAGCCCCAAATATTTATCTTTATTAAAAAATCATTTTTTATTAAATCTTGAATTAACCAATTCAATTATCAAAGGTTACAACTATGGAAAACCTATGGAATCCACTATAAAAAGTGTTATGGGGTAATGGAGGAATAAAAACCCCCCAAAAAATAACTCCAAGGACCACTAAATGAATGATATGTTTTAATTCAATATATAAAACAAATAAAATGAATTTGATTACATTAAAAACACACCAAAATGGAGAGAAGATGTTTGAATTGAAAAAGAAACAATTACAGAAGTGTAAAAGAGAACAAAAAAGAAAGGAAAGGCCAAAATTTATGTGCTTTAGTCACTTTGGGAATAACTGCTGGGAAGAACCCTACCCACACATAGAATTTTATCAGATTCTAAAAAAAAGACTATAATGTATAGTGACAAAGAATATAGGAAGCAAAATGCACATAAGCTCTAAAATAGAAACTATACACTAGAAATAGTAACATAGAAGGAATTAGGTTTAAAAAATCATATATCCCGAAATAATGTTTGGGAGTCCAGATCACTTTAAGATCCAATAAAATTGATCCCACTGATTCATTGGATCTCATTGTAGGATGATCATGCAATTTCTCTTGATTTGATAAATATTCACACACCTTTAATAGGTAATAACCCCAAGAGGATCCATTATGATCCTCACACCAATAGTGTGTAGGGTGGTCAGCGGACCACCAGATGATACCACTGATGAGGATGATAAAACCACCACCCGTGAGATTTATGTGGAGGAAGATTATTCTCAACACCGAGTGAGAGAAAAAGTAGACCAAACCACAAGCTAGACGAAAACAAACGACCAGCAGTGAGAGGGAGTCACTGTCGGGAATTAGGATATACACATTCTAGATAAACTGGACAACCAAAGAAGATTATTTTTATATCTATTTCAAATATCAAATTCAAGGGCCATAGTTCTAATGAAACCCCATGGTCAATCCTTAACCAGATAACTACATACACAACAACAAAATTCACATTTATTGGGTATTTATTTATTTGGAGGTGGTTTAAACTGCCTCTAAATTGTCGTGCAACAATTTTAGAAAACCACTGCTAAAATTTGTTTCAAAAATAAACATGCGGTGGTTTCTTCCATTTAGTGTTAGTTTCTTGAAATTGTTGTAGAATATGTATTACATGGTGTTTTTTTTTGTATTAGTGACAGTTTTGGATTTAAAACAATAACTGCAACCTAGAAGTAGTTAAAACAACAACTAAATTCTGATCCTTTTACCGAAACAACCACCACTAATATGGATAAAACCACCACTAATCCAAAAAGGTATCATATTTAGCAGTGGTTTTAAACACCACCCTAAAATAAATACCATAATATAGTGATAGTTTAAGCTTCCGTGAATAAAACTTATATCAAGCGGCGCTTTAAACTTCTGGTATATCATGAATGAAAAAAAACAAGTTCTAGGTTCTATAGATCCAGAACCTATAGCCAGAACAACACATTGAACTGTCATAATTTCAATATAAACAAGGAGGGTCAGGGTGTAAGGACTACCACCATGCCACCACAGTCGAATTCCAAGATTCATTTTTTGGTTCATGTTTGTCTACCATATTCATGATCTACATCATACAAAAACCACGACACTACCCCTAGGGTTCATGAAATTTAACACAAGACCAATAAAACAAAATTTATGAATCATGATGTAATGACCATGGTCATGATGAAACAAACTACATATTCCCAAACATAAGAGAACCCAACAATCATATCTTAACCACAATTCCATAATTGAACATCTAATGCCACAAATAATTTTCCACTAGATAAACAGAACAACATAAAAACCCAATGACCTAATCCTCATGCCAAAACATCTCAGTATATGTCATAGCCTTATTGACTAGGGATAAACACACTCTGTCATGACATGATAAAATTTCTCAATTGAAATTTCAGGTATACCCAATACCTTCTCCATCACTCTCCCACTAAACTTCCTCCCATGATCCCAACACCGAAAATACACAAAATAAAGTCATTATAAATCATTATATATTACAATAGATACCTATAAAATTATTTTATTCCTTTATAAAAAATACCGACTAATGAATTTCTAAAAAATAACCACTGTAGGGAAATACCTCTCAAACACGTTGAGAACACCTCCAACACTCTTAAGGAAAGTATAAAATTCAATACCACTTCTTCCAATCAAGAAAACATATAGTAATATTACCTCCATGGGGTATACCTATAAAATAGGGACCACTCCAAAGAGAGAAACCAAAGCATTTCTAAAAACCAATAAATTTACTGAAATTATACTAAACCCAAAGAAATCTCTATCAATGATTCCCTACTATTTTACAATAAAAATAATAATAATAATCAACTCAATGATTTTAAGATAGCCAAAACTACCCAACACAATGAATAGATCCTTGCTCGAACCCTAAGTGATCGTCTCACCCTCCACTACCACAAACATTATGACTCATAACATAGGTAATTAATCCTAACCTCTTATTAGATAATTTAATATTTCTTTATATAGTCATCAACTTGTACAAGGAAAATAAAATACTTACTAAATAATTGCAGAAACTCACCCCATGTAATTTCATTTGTTTTTTCTTGATTCATTATACACTGCTTGAATTTGAATACTCCTACAATTCAACATCAAAACATAAGGTTATTAAATATCACATGAATTATAAAAACATCATAGAGACCATCATATCATATAGGAAAACACATTCATTATTAGAACATGTCCCTTACAACAACCCATCATCACAATACATCCTTTTCACATCACTATTCAATATACCATCCCGTTGTCCCGATATCATCTAAAATATAATAAAAAGATAATAAATACCCACATTGGATGTATTTATAGATGAAAAAACCTTATCCCCTAATCATTTCCCAATGATGAACTCCGCTCATTACCCTCTCTGTCTCCATCTCTACTTCCTACTACCAGCACCTGTAAGACAATTATATTGAAAATTAAACAATGTTTTATATTTATATTTAAACTTAAAATAAATAAATGTTTTTGAACTAAATGATTTTGAAGTTGTTTGATTTACCTTCTCACCATCATTCATCACCTGCAATCCCCATTTTCCTGATTAAGTCCTCAAATGGTTATGGTCCCAAACCCGACCCACACACTCGACCAAGATAAATGACCTTTGTTTCATACACATCCATAGAGGAAAATTGTAATGGATGAAAACAACATTCAAAATGCTATAACTGGCACTCAAAGACCCAAATGGGTTGAATACATCGGTATCGAATCCAAATGGAACATTCATAGGATTGGATTAGAAATCTGGATTTAATGAATCAAATTTCATCCACATTTTGTAATATCTTCGATATATAATTAATCCATCATTATTGTTATCTACAAAATACCACTTTACGTGTACTGTGGTTTTCAATGACCTGAATAATCTTTTCAATTGATGCTTAAAGGAATGTAACACCAGACCATTATAGGTGTGTTCCTTTTCTTCTTATTCATGGTAGTATGTTGATTCCTATTTCCAACATCCACCATTTACTTCCATCTATAAGAAGAACATTTTTTTCAATAATTTATTATTAAATTCTCTCCATAATAAAGCATACAATCATTTGGACACACATATATTTTTGTATAATTCAGAACAATATAATTAAAAACTTTTTTCATATCATAAAAATACTCAAGGACATTTCCTTTAAGAATTACATCACACAACAATTACAATATCATGAATATCACGTTATTTGTAATTCCATATAGGTATTTGATATGGTTAAACTTAATTAGAAAAAGAATAGTTTGAATTTTTCAAACATCCACTATACAACTCTTGATTTCCATCATAAACTAATCCATAAAACACATATGTCTACTATGTTTTGTTTTATCCTACATTACTATCTGTAGAATCAAGATGAGGATCCAATGATATGTTACAATCTTGATCTGGTTGTCCTGCAGTAACAAAAACATCAATTTTCATGTTACTATTTGTAGCACCCTCAACTGGTTGCTCTGATTTGTTTTGATGGTGATGTTGGTGTCTTACTATGAAAACCCTGCTTTTATTACAAACTTAAATATGATTTATTACATAAAACTTCACTTGATACAACAAAGAATATCGAGAAGTTTAGTGTCTTTGGGGATTAGGATCATTATATAAAAACTTAAAACATGAAATACAACATCTTTATTGAAAACATCCTTTACATGACCACTACATTCCCTCGTACTTAGCATTGCATGGGATAACCTGAGGACATGCATAAGAAACGGGTGATCTATAAAGCTCTGTAAGGGAGTACACATGGAATAACATGATGATTAAAACACATGTTAGACAATAGGTATGTCAATAGATCATAAAAGAAACATGAGCATAAAGGCATGATAAATCATGATAATCATAAAATGGAAATGTGGCAAGAATACTTAACATGTAATTATCATGAGCCAAGGCTCATTGCACATAGAGCATGAATAAATCCTCATTGCACATAAATCACAAGTAAACCCTTGTTGCAATTGAATTAGCATCAGTAAACACTCATTGCACATTAAGTATCATGATACTATACTTTACCCAATGTATTAGAGCGCTATAAGGGCGTACCCTTCTTAAACATTTCATTTCATGCATAAGTGTGCCACATGGATCATAAAACATGGATTCATAAAACATAATCATTTATTCCACGATAAAGGAATGTGGAAATAATACATGAAACTTTTTAATAAATAAGTAAATGTGCATAAAGTTGAATACACTTGATAGAGAAATGGGCATGGTATCCACTACACAATGGCATTGGCTTAGAAAATCAGTGTGATTTCGGCAGCGTAACGATGTGACATAAGAATTCATAAAAATGGTTCATGAGAGAGAAAGGGGTTCCTCATAATATTTACATGTAATGGAATGTAAGTAGGTTATATAGATACATTTCCCAACAATTTTAATGGAATTTAGATTCATGATACAAAAGTATTGCTTGAATGTAAATGAGGAGAGAGAAGTTCCTTTCGGAATTTCATCATAGTAACGGGTGTACATGGGAGGCATTTAATGGGAGATAAAGCGGTATCCCATCATTAAATAATAAATAGGGAAGTATGAAGGAGGTGAGAAACCATACCCAAAAATTCGTAATTGAAATTGAAAGGGTAAAAAAACTGAAACAAAATTGACAAAAATGAGAAAGGATGAAAAACCCTTACTTGGAAGTGTGCTTCGAAAGGCTAGAGAGAGGCTTGGTAGAGGCTTCTTGGGAGCATGGGGAACCTTGGGAGGATTCTAGAGAGAGTAGGGCAGAGGTTGGACGATATACAAGGGATTTGAGTTAGGAGGAAGTGGGATCTTGGGTGTGTTTATATAGGAAAGGTGAGGGAATTCTTTATTATTTAGGTTTGGGTCCCCTTACATTAAATTAATCCAAACCACAAACCATCCCATGGTTTCTGCCCAAGGTTTTTGGCAAAGGGAAGAGGAAAATAATATTTTATAAGGACAAAGTCCGAACATCTTAAAATATTAGGGTTTCTTATGTGAAGGTGAGTCACAGTCCCATGGAAATTAATTTAAAAAGGCAAGGTGTTGAATAAGTCTTTAGGGGTCCATTAATGCTTTGAAAAGTAAGTCAAACAAACCCAAAATCACATTATTTTAATGGTAAAACATATATTGGCCGAAAATAAAGCTTATAGTATTTTATTACATCACTATTTGGTCATTATGATGTCATAAAACACATTATATATTTAAACGGTATTTAATTTTTACCCAAAAATTTGACTATCTTAGAAAATTATGAAAAATTCACTGTTGGATAATTTCGACGTCCTGATTCCAGAAATAACATTTGTTTTATCTAAATAATTTTCTAAATATGGTAATTTTCACTTTAAAAATAAAAACTTACATTTATCGAAAATTCAGGGGTTTTGACAAAAATGGATTTCAAACCTTAATAAAAAAATTAATTGAATTCATAAAATAATAAGATCATTTATATTTAATAAAAATTAATTTAATAATATTATTATTATTTTATTAAAATATTATTTAATTCAAAAATCCGTTAATTTAATAAAATAGATTTCTTAGTTAAATAATAACTAAAAACACCATTTGTACTTTATAAACTATTTACAATGTATCAAAAATGACTAGAAATTATATTCATTATTATATACAAAAATAATGCACACGAACATAGTACTACTTATTTGTTACATAACCCCTTAAAACAGCCACATAAGACCTAAGGGTATGGTGTGCGATGGTGAAAGACTCTTGGGGTGGCTCAGATAACATCGCTCGAGTGGTAATTTCAATCAACTTCTACTTTTCTTGTAGATGGTCACATTTGAGCTTGAAATGATGAAGCCCAGCTTGGGCTTGGTCAAGGGAAAATCCCAAAAAACGCCACCTCTTTTCCGAGCTCCGATAAATGGGCTTTGTATGGGGAAATTCTACTGGATGTGGCCATCACTTCCTTTGTCTGAGTAAATTGGATTTGTTAAAGTTCTATATTTGTACTAATCATGTGATCATTGTTCAACTGATATATTATCAATGGTCAAATTTCTTAACATAGAACCAAAGAAGTTGACATTTTATATAAACATAAAGTGGAATTTAATTAGATCAAGTGGGATTTCCATTAATGAAACTTTGGGTCGTTACAATATTCCCCCCTTAAGAAATTTCACCCTCGAAATTTTCCTTTTCCCATACTAAAACAAATGTCTGTAACTCACCTTCATCATATCCTTCTATTTCCAAGTCGCTTCTTCAGACTTGTGGTTTCTCCACAACACCTTGACGAGGGGCATTGTCTTATTTCGTAGAACGTTTTCTCTAGGATCTAAGATCTTCACTGGTTTCTCCTCATAAGAAAGATCATCTTTCAATTGTAACACCTCAGAAGAGAGTACATGTGAAGAGTCTAGTATGTACTTCCTTACGAGGGATACATGAAAGACATCATGTACTTTGGCCGTTGCAGGTGGAAGTGCTAGTCGATGGGCCACAGCCCCGACACGATAAAGAATATCGAAGGGGTCGATGTACCTTGGACTTAACTTCCCTTTCCTTCCAAACCTCATGACCTTATTCCATGGAGACATGCGTAGAAACACCATGTATCTAACTTTAAACTCAATGTCTCATCGATGATTATTTGCATAACTCTACTATCGACTCTGGGCTACCTGGATATGCTGCTGAATGTTTTTCACCTTCTCCACCATTTTTTCGACCATTTCCGGTCCAAGCATATTACGTTCACCGACCTCATCCCAACATGCCAGTGTTCTGCAACTTTTCCCATATAGGGATTCATATGGTGCCATTTGGATGCTTGAGTGGAAACTGTTATTATAAGAGAACTCAACCAGAGGAAGATATTGATCCCATTCTCCTATAATTTCCATTGAGAATACTCTCAACATATCCTCAAGTGTTTGGATAGTCCACTCGGATTGGCCATAAGTTTGAGGATGATAGGTCATACTGAAGTTCAGTTTAGTATTCAGAGCATGTTGAAGAATCTTACAAAACGTAGAGGTGAATCTTGGAACTCGGTCAGACACAATAGATAGTGGTACTCCATGCAACCTTTCCACTTCTCTGATATATATCTGTGTCAGTTGATCCAAAGAGAAATCCTCCCGAATAGCAATGAAGTGTGCAGTCCTTGTAAGACGATCCACAACAACCCAGATTTCATTGTTTCCTTTGGATGTCCTTAGAAGTTCGGTGACAAAGTCCATGGTGATGTTCTCCCATTTCCATTCTGGTATGGGAAATGGTTGCATCATCCCCTTAGACTTTTGCCTCTCTGCCTTCACTACACACTAGGCACTTTGATGTATATTCAGTGATCTCCTTCTTCATATTATCCCACCAAAAGTTTTCTCGGAGATCTCGATACATCTTTATGCTCCCTGGGTGAATAGAGAAATTTGAACTATGTGCATCATCCAAAAGTTCCTTCTTCAGCTCTGGACTTGATGGAACATATAGTCTTTTCCCAAACTGCAAAATTCTTTCTTCATTAACATTAAACTCCGAGGATTTATCCTTTTTGATAGCTTACACTTTTTCTTGATTTCCCACATCATCATTTTAAGCATCCTTTAAACTTTCCAAAAGATATGGTTGAGCAATTGTTTGTGAAAGGATTGATGATATTCCCTTCTTTATGATTCCCACATCTATCTTCATCAAGTCTAAGAAGATTGGATACTTCTCAATTCTCATCATTGATAGAATTGATGGGTCCTTTCTACTTAGGGAATCTTCCACCTTGTTCTCTTTCCTAAGGTGGTAATGTATTGAACAGTAATAATCCTTAATGAGCTTTATTCATCTTTTCTAGTGCATATTAATCTCTTTCTATGTGAATATATATTTAAGACTCTTGTGGTCAGTATATATCTCACATTTCTCTCCATAGAGATAATGCTGCCAGATTTTCAAGGCAAAGATCACAACCGCCAACTCTAGATCATGATTTGGATAGTTTTGCTCATGGATTTTCAATTGCCTTGAGGAATAGGATATCACTTTATCATTATGTATCATCACACAACCTAAGCCTTTCTTTGAAGCATCACTGAAAACAACAAAAAGTTCCCCACTTTTGGGTAAAGTGAGCACGGGCACAGTGATAAGCCTCCTTTTCAACTCATTGAAGATTTCTTCACATTCATCACTCTAAGAAAAATTTACTCCCTTTCGAGTTAGCTTGGTAAGAGGGTTGGAAAATCATGAGAAATTTCTCACAAATCGTCGATAATATCCAGCTAACCCCAAGAAGCTACGGATATACGTTACCAATGTTGGCCTCATCCATCCCTCAATTGCATCTGTTTTGGAGGGGTCCATAAATATCCCATTGCTTGTGATGATATGGCCCAAGAATGATACCTCCTTCAACCAGAACTCACACTTATTGTACATTGCATAGAGCTTATCCTTGTGCAAAGTCATTAGTACAGTTTTTAAATCCTCCTCATGATCCTCCTTGGTTTTGGAGTATATTAGAATATCATCTATAAAGACTACCACAAATTTGTCCAGGTAATCTCTAAAGACTCTATTCATCAAGTCCATGAATATTTCTGGAGCATTGGTGAGTCTTAAAGGCATTACTATGAATTCATAGTTCCCGTATCTTGTACAAAAAGCAGTCTTGGGGACATCTTCCATCTTCACCCTTACTTGATAATATCCCGACCACAAATCCACCTTGGAGAAGTATTGTTCTCCACGGAGCTGATCAAACAATTCATCGATTCTTGGGAGAGGATACTTGTTCTTTATCGTGATTTTGTTAAGTTCACGATAATCGATGCAAAGCCGCATTGACCCATCCTTCTTCTTGACGAAGTAGACTGGTGCACCCCATGGTGAAGCACTTGGGTGTATAAACCCTTTATCCAGATTCTCCTATAGTTGTTTCTTCATCTCTTCAATCTCGAAAAAAGACATTCTATATGGAGTATTGGATATTGGTAGTGCCCTAGGTATAAGTTCAATTGAGAACTCAACATCTCTTCTTGGAGGAAGACCAGGCAGTTCCTCAGGAAACACTTCAGCGAATTCCCTCACAATAGGCATTTCTTCAAGGATGGTTTCTTCCTTGGACTCAATCATCTGAGCTAGATATGCGTTCTCATAAGGTAGTAATATCCATGCTTGAGATGATGGAGCTAAAGGAGATTCATCTTCCTCCTGACACTTGTAAAGAATCGGGGGTCGATTCTCCATATGGAGTGTGATTTCCCTCTCCTGAGAATTTATGTTGGCGCCAATCCATGCCAAGAATTGCATCAAATTCCACCAGAGAGAGTATGACGAGGTTCGTCAGGAAATTTAATCCACAGATTAAAACAGGGGAGGACTTATATTCATGGGATACAATGATTGCCCCATTTGTTGTACTCACCGACATCTTTACTTCTATGATTTGTGGTGGTGCTGGGATTCTTCTACTAAACTTTCAAGATATAAAAGAATGTGTAGAACCTGAATCAAAAAGTATGTTTGCTATTATTGAATGAATAACTAGCGTACTTATCACCACTTCGTTTTCAGGGTTCACTTCGGCAGAAGTGATGGCAAAATCTATTCCTTGCTACCTTGGAGGTCGTTGGTTGTCTCCAAAAACCCTTGGATTAGGGCACTGATTTTCAAAATGACACGGTTCTTTTCATTTGTTGCATTGAACAACGCGTTGAGGTTTGAACGGAGTGTTCCTCTCCTCTATCGCAGTCGTGGGTCTTTCTTGCCAAAAGTTAACAGCTAGGTGCCCTTCTCTTCCACACTTGAAGCATTTTCTATTCCCCTTAAGGAAATTTCCAGGGTTCTTCTTTCTTCATTTTTGGAAAGTGGGGTTCTTGATCTTCTTAGCACCATTGGATTTATCCATCGGACCGCCAGCATTGAATTCTACCTTACGTTTCTTGTTCCCATGATACCCCTATGATTCCCCGATCTCCATTTCGACCATGAGGGAACATCGGACAATTTCCCCATAGCTGTTGATGTCACGGATCGCTAATGCTTTCTGCAAGCTAGGCTTCAACCCACCAAAGAAGCATTTAACCGTGCATTCGGGGGTAACGACAAAGCCGGAAGCATATCGTGCAAGCCTTGTGAAGTTTGCCTCGTACGCTCCAAAAAATTCTTCATCTTTTTTCTTGAGGGAAAGGAAGTCCCTTTCCATCTTAAGCCGGAGGGTTCACGGAAAATATTTATCGAAAAACATCTTTTAGAAATCCTTCCATTCCAACGCCTCGATCTCCTCCTCAGGCTTTGTATTTTTGATCAACATCCACCATTGATCAGCTTCACCCTCTATACGATAAGCTTCCAAGAGAACCTTCTCTTGTTCAGAACACTGGAGGATGGAGAATATATTTTTTGATGGAGTTGATCCATTGTTCAGCGATCGTGGGATCGGATGATCCACTAAAAGTAGTAGGCCTTTGTCTCATGAAACTCTCGATAGATAATTGTTCTTTCTTAGGGGGGTTGAATGTTTTTCTTGACCCGTGTTTTTATTGAAAACTTGAGTTAGCTGAGAGAGAAGAGTGACAAAGTTCGTGATTCCCACTCCCATTGGATTGGGCTTCTCATTAGTATAGTCATCACACTGATCTTCACAACAGTTGTTAGCCCGAGTCCTCCTATTACCGTCCATTGGCTGGAATAAAAGGAAAGTTATGGGTAACACATAAAGGGTAATCCAAAGAAAAAAGTTGATGACTTATAAATAAACTATTATTTCCTTACTCAAGAGTCTATAGGATTCAATCTAGGATTTTCATGATCTAATTTCTAACATATATTTGTAGGGGCATTTTTTTTAATTCCCTTAATAAGGGTTCATACTAAGCTTTTGAATTTATCAAAACATATCCCCTGTGAGTGTCGTAACCAAGAGTGAAGCAAGGCCCGTTGTTGTGCACTAGTTCCCGTTCGAGTCTAGCTCAAAGCAGTGTTTTCGGGTTTTACCCCTAGGATACATCTGTTCCAGATCCACCTCTACCTACTCATATCCAGACATGGATTTATTTGTTTGATAAACCACTTAGTCAGTAATTACCAAAACTTAGGGATGTTTTTATTATACTTAGTCTTGTATCTAAGGCTTTACTAGGGTTTCCTAATCCCAAAAAATAACTAAACCAATCCTCTGATACCAACTATGACAACCCACTTTTATTACAAACTTAAACATGATTTATTACATAAAACATCACTTGATACAACAAATAAGATCAAGATTTTTAATTTCATTGGGGTTTACGATCATTATATAAAAACTTAAAACACTAAATACAACATCTTTATTGAAAACTTCCTTTACATGACCACTACATTCCCTTGTACTTAGCATTGCATGTGATAACCTAAGGACATGCATAAGAAAAGGGTGAGCTATAAAGCCCAGTAAGGGAGTACACATGGAATAACATGAGGAGTAAAAAAAATGTTAGACAATAGGAATATCAATAGATCATAAAAGAAACAAGAACATAAAGTCATGATAAAGTATGATAATCATAACATGGAAATGTGGCAACAACACTTAACATGGAATTAGCATGAGCTAAGGCTCATTGAACATAGAGCAGGAGTAAATCCTCATTGCACATAAAGCATGAGTAAACCCTCATTTCACTTGAATTAGAATGAGTAGACACTCATTACACATGACGTATCATGATACTATACTTTACCCAATGCATTGGAGCGCTATAAGGGCGCACCCTTCTTAAACATTTCATTTCATGCATAAGTGTGCCACATGGATCATAAACCATGGATTCATAAAACATAATCATTTATTCCATGATAAAGGAATGTGGAATTCATACCTGAAACTTTGTAATCAATAAGAAAATGTGCATAAATGTGAATACCCTTGATGGATAAATGGGCATGGTATCCACTACACAATGGCATTGGCGTAGAAAATCGGTGCTATTTCGGCAGCATAACGACGTGACATAAGAATTCATAAAAATGGTTGATGAGAGATAAAGGGGTTCCTCATCATATTTACATGTAATGGACAGTAAGGAGGTCATATAGATACATGTACCAACAATTTTAATGGAATTTTTATTCATGATACAAAATTATTTCTTGAATGTAAATGAGGAGAGAGAAGTTCCTTTCGGAATTTCGGCATAGTAACGGGTGTACATGGGAGGCATTTAATGAGAGAGAAAGGGGTCTCCCATAATTGAATCATAAAGAGGGAAGTTTGAGGGAGGTGAGAAATCATACCCCAACATTCATAATTGAAATTAAAAGGGAAAAAAACTTAAAGAAAATTGACAAAAATGAGAAAGGAAGAAAAACCCTTACTTGGAAGTATGCCTCCAAAGGCTAGAGAGAGGATTGTGAGAGGCTTCTTGGGAGATTGGTGCACCTCAGGAGGATTCTAGAGAGAGTAGGGAAGAGTTTTGACGAACTCAAATGGCTTTGAGTGAGGAGGAAATGGGAACTTTGGTGGGTTTATATAGGAATGGTGAGGGAATTCTTTATTCTTTAGGTTTGGGTCCCCTTACATTGAATTAATCCAAACCACAAACCATACCATGGTTTTTGCCCATGGTTTTTTGTAAATGGAAGAGGAAAACAATATTTTATAAGGCCAAAGTCCGAACTTCTTAAAATATTAGGGTTGCTTATGTGGAGGTGAGTCACACTCCCATGGAAATTAATTTAAAAAGGCAAGGTGTTGAATAAGTCTTTAGGGGTCCATTAATGCTTTGAAAAGTAAGTCAAACAAACCCAAAATCACATTATTGTAATGGTAAAACATATATTGGCCAAAAATAAAGCTTATAGTATCTTATTACATCACTATTGGGTCATTATGATGTCATAAAATATATTAGATATTTAAACGGTATTTAATTTTTACCCAAAAATTTGACTGTCTCAGAAAATTATGAAAAATTAACCGTTGGATAATTTTGACGTCCTAATTCCAGAAATAACATTTATTTTATCTAAATAATTTTCTAAATATTTTAATTTTCACTTTTAATATAAAAACTGACATTTATCAAAAATTCACGGGTTTTGACAGAAATGTCTTTCAAACCTTAATAAAAATTTTAATTGCATTCATAAAATTATAAGATCATTTATATTTAATAAAAATTAATTTAATAAAAATAATATTATTTTATTAAAATATTATTTAATTAATAAATCCCTTAATTTAATAAAATAGATTTCTTAATTACATAATTACTAAAAACACCATTTGTAATTTAAAAACTATTTACAATGTATCAAAAATGACTAAAAATTATATTCATTATTATATAAAAAAATAATGTACATTAACATTGTTCTAATTATTTGTTTCATAACCCCTTAAAACAGCTGCATAATACCTAAGGGTAAGGTTTGTGATGGTGACAGACTCTTGGGGTGGCTCAGATAACATCGCTCGAGTGGTAATTTCAATCAACTTCCACTTTTCCCGTAGACGGTCACGTTTGAGCTTGACACGATGAAGCTCATCTTGGGCTTGGTCAAGGGAGAAGACCAAAGATGCCACCTCTTTTCCGAGCTCCGACAAATGGGATTCGTATGGAGAAATTCTACTGGATGAGGCCATCGCTTCCTTTGTCTGAGTAAATTAGATTTGTTAATGTCCTATATTTGTACTAATCATGTGATCACTGTTCAACGGCTATATTAGCAACAGTAAAAATTCTTAACATAGAACCAAAGAAGTTGAAATTTAATATAAACGTAAAGAGACATTTAATTAGATCAAAAGCGATTTCCATTAATGAAACTTTGGGTCGTTACACTTACAATGTCGAATGCATCATTTATATGGTGTTTCATTTCATTTTCAATTATTGATGATGTTGGGAGCTCATTCTATGGATTTAAATCATTGCTCAAAATTTATAAAACATTTGATTCCCCATTCTAAATCCATCACAAATAATGACCACAGAATTGATTCAACATCGAGTTTTCATAAAATTCATCTATCTTCAACCATCTTCTAAATTTACATTTCGGACATGGACATCTTATTCACCCTTCAACAGATCGATTAGAAATTGAAAAATCTAAAAATCATCGAAAAAATTAATATACTGAGGTGTGATCCTCAATAATGTGTTCCTGCCTTTATCCATATATATCAAAATGTCCCTACACATTATGAAAAAAATTAATACACATAACTTTTACTAAATATGAAAAGAGATTCATATTTACTAGTTGAAAAAAATATGAATATGTTAAATAACCATACACTACATTTTAAATGTATGTATAACCATTTGTGAAATAGGAATTATAGACACTTCTAAAAAATAATGAAACTATTTGGACTATTAAAATATTTTAATAAATAAATTGGTGTAGAGTAGTGAACATAAACCATTCTTTAATTGATATAGAATAAGGAAATATAAGGAAAATAGAAATGCCTTATAAAATCGGTATAATGAATCCATGATGTTCTAAATGTTTTTATTATTATTTATCCACTTAATTAATTCGATTATATTTATAGAAAAAACCCAAATGGATAACATTATTTAGAAATCCATTGAATCTTCTACACATGGGTGTTTCTAAATTCTACATCATACATTTAAAACCCAAAAGATATAAATTGAAAAAGAAACATATTATTGTTTAATGTATAATGATAAAATTCAAAAATACTCAATGTATTTCATTCTTGGTATCATTTTACTATGAAAGAGTCTTTCTACCATTAAAAAAATAAATATTCCATAATGGATAAAGATTCCATAATGAATAAATCTGGGTAAATGATATAATATAGCACTAGATAAAACTTCCCTATATCACTAAGTAACCATATAATAAAATATAAACAAGAAATAGTCCATAATTAAGAAATCAAGGGAAATGGTATAATATAGCACTAGATAAAACTCCCCTAAATCACAATGTAACCATAATTTTGAATGTGTCATGGGATCTACCCTGGGAATACTAATGTGATAACTAGTTAATCTTATATGGGCATAACCATCTAAACTATCTATTTATATATTTAATTTATTAGAGTGTTTAGTTTTCACATTAACTTGTATCGCATTCTTTATTGCATGAAACACATAAAATAAAAATAAAAATGGTAGAGTGATTTTTATGGTATACGTAAAAATGTTAGAAGGCTAGTTTTTAGTCAAATTTGGATTCCTATAGGATCACATGACCTACCAGACTTACCTCCTGGTAGTTACACTATGGTACCTTGAAAATGTATAAGTGTGAATATCATACAACATGGATTGTTGATCTATAATCTCAATTACATCCCACACATTACATTTATATAATATAGATAGAAACTAATGATTCATTCACGATAGTATAAGTTTATCAATTCATTGATGTACTATGAATGAATTATCCTTATTTTTCACTCACTTCTATATTATCATGTGTGTACTAATTATTATTTTATATAAAACAAATAATGAACACAAAATATTTTTATTTTCCCTGAAAAAAAGTAACGTTTATTTTCATGAATAATATAAAACTTGAATGAAAATAAATTATTTACACCAAATTATTTCTTCTTCTTTAGTGAAATTGATTAGAACTACTTATCATATTATACTGTATTTGATAAAAATATATTACACAAGATATATTTTTTTTAGATCTTTATTCTTCTATTTATAATACAAACAATGTTTGTTATTTCATTCAGTATCAGGTATCATCACCCTTTCACAATATCTCCAATGAGAATCCTAATATATCGCAAAACAACACCTTCTTCTTCTATGGAATTGAATTTAAGGTTTAAGTTAAAACATATAACTTATTTTAACTTATTTATAACTACCCCTACTTTATTTTGAACCATTAGATCATAATAGACCAAAAATATTAACAATAAGGGGAGAAATACTTATACATCATCAATGCATGTTCGAACTATTAAGAAACCACATATTAAAGTATGAAACTATGTATCACAGTATTATTGAGAGGATAAAGAGGTTAAATCTAAATACTTTAACATTTGTGGAGTTTCATAATCATTATGGAATGGAGATATAAACATTTTTTCAGCCATTAAAACTCAAATATAAATATTTATTGCGCAATAATCAGATTTTGTTCGGGAAACACTTGTCTGAATCAAGTACAACGTGAACATCCTTACATAGAATAGAGGTCCTCAATTTTCCTTAGACATAAAATATATAATTTTATCCTATTTTAATGTGAAATTAATATTGTGCCATAGAGCTCACCAATTTAGAGGAGTATCTATTTTCAAAAAAAATATTTTATAGAATTGATATATATTTTATTATATATGTATCACAAATAATCTTGTACTAATAAGTAGCACATCATGGAATTACAACAAGATATTTTTCATAAGGGTTAAACCAACTCTGTTACCCATGGAATGGTCTCCAAAACCATATGAGTGTAGTGAAATTATATTTTTACTCTTATCGATCATAGTTATTGGAAGTTACCTCAGCGAGGGTTGGACCAGCGGTGATGGTCAGTGAGCATCGGGTTCAACATCGAGGGATGAGATCAGCGGTGAGGGATTTGATTGGTAGTGAGGGATGGGATCAGTGAGCATCGGGATCGGCAATGATGGGTGTCTGAAGGGTTTATGGGTTTGGGAGAAGTGTCAAGGGGTCGGGGATGGCAGGGAATGGGATCAACGGTGAGGGGAGCATCGAGATTGGTAGAGATGAGGATTTTAATGGTCTAGGGGGACAGGGGTGAAGTGTCAACGGGTTAGGGGAGAAGTGTCGAATTTGTCAAAAAATAAAGAAATTTATTGGTGGTTTTTAATAAAACACTGCTAAATTATCTAAAACAAATTTACCAGTGGTTTCATAAACCACCATTATTATAATATTTTTGTATGGTGATAGATGTGGGGGGGGGTCATGAATCCAACACCAAACTACCACCCCAATGGCATGGGGAGAGGATCAAATCAATGGATGGAAATGATATACTTGGAAACAAAATCCATTTACATCCAAAAAAGAATCGTTTTGGTATATAATGGATAGCCAAGGTGGCATCCTAACTCAGGCCTGCCAAACAATTGATTGGGCCATGTAAATCATCTCATGTAGTAAAATGAAACCAAAATATAGCAGATATTATAATGAACAAATATTTAATAATAATTTACATATATTCAAAACAATTTAAGTGGATGCAAAATTTAAATGCAATAATTTCCATTTTAAATATGAAAAGAAACAATTCCCAATTAAATAAATTTTCACCATTTACAATTTTAAATTGGTGATGTTATTAAACTAAAAAATTATTCATGTGGATCCATGTTCAAGATATCTAAGAAATAATTGAACTCGGATAAAGGTGGAGCCTTATTCAAATTATCATATGTGTTTTCATCCGTGTGTATTATAGTGACACACACTTCTCTACTTTAAATACTTATATAATAATATGATTAATAATATCTATAGTATTAGAACAACCATGGAATGCAAAATTTTTAGATAAATAATGGGAATATTGAGAATCACAATGTATGGTAATAATAAGATGCACTTATTATAAGTTCAGAAATAAAACACTTAAGCCATGAGGCTTCTTTGACAGTTTTTTATAGTGATATGTACATGGATGTAGTGTTCAAGAGGGTCACCACCAATTTCATAACGAATATCCATGATACAGGTCCTCCAAATGCAGTAATGACATAACTAGTTAGTGATTTCCGAGTATCAACATTTCTAGCTTAGTTAGAATCCAAATAACCAATAACTAATTCAAAAGAATTAATATTATTACCATAGAAAATTGAAAGTGATAATGTATATGAAATGTACCTCAATAACCATTTAAGACAATGAAAATGTGGCTTGATGGGAGTTTCTATAAACTAGCTCAAAGTACAGTTATAAAAAGAAACATCTGGTCATTTAAAAATCATAACATATGTTATACATCCCCTTACATTAGCATACAATATTCTACACATATATTCAATATCAGAAGGTATGGTTGGTGACAATGATAATGAAAGTTTAAAATTTTGACCTAAAGGACCACTAAAAGGATTCAAAGCATCAAACAAATACCTGTTATTCACATTACATATATACGAACATTGATATAAATAAAGTATCTTATCTGTCTTATCCCTAATAATCATTATGCCCATAATTTTCTTAGTACATCGTATATCATTCATTTTAAAATATCAAATCAATTGAATTTTAACATGGGTGATTAATTTTGTATCACTCTATATGAGTAACATGTAATCTATTTATAGATGTAAATAAAGCTGAATTTTTTTAACATATTTAAAATAAAAAAAATGAATGGAAATGTCTCATCTTGAAACCATTTTCTAACATGAAATAATATAAGTTATTATACAATTTCCTTGATTCTTAATTTAATCTATATAATTTTTTTTACGAAAAACACTCGGTTTGCTTTAAATTCATTTTCAACACCAATAAGAGGATTTATGTATAATTTTTCAATTAAATCACCATGAAACAAAGAAATTATTACATTTTTTGTTCTATATGAAAATCTAAATGGAAAAAAAATATAATTATTATTATTAAATAATGCTTCACTACAAGTGAAAAATTATAGAGTAATCAATTCCAACTATTTGATGAAATACTTTGGTTACAAGTCTATATTTAATGTTAATTTTATTTCCTACAGTATTGTCTTCTTATATATATATATATATATCAATTTACAACCAATCACCTTGTAAGTAAGTGGTTTATTGACTATTGAACAAGTATGGTTCTTTCATAGAGATTTTATATCATCTTCCATAGATGAAATACAATGCTTAGAGTTACTGTCATTGAGAGAATGAATGTATATTTCTGGATCCTCTACAATATGATCTGCTGCCACAATTAATGGAAATGAAACCATATCATCCTGGATGTACCTAGGTGGAGGTCTAGTCACCTTCCAGTGCCTATCCGTAGTGAGATGATAAACCCTAAGGTTACTAGAAACTCCATCATCAAGTGTATCATCAGAATCAGATAATGATTATGTCTCAGGTTGAAAAAGGGGAACCTGATTGGGGGAATGACTCTTAACAGGAGACTCACTAACACTCAGAATCATGATGCCCCACATTCCATCTAAGAATAAACTTTTTTAAAGCCAGGTTTATCGACCCAAATATTATACGCATTCACCCCCTCATAATAACCCATGAATATACACTTGATTATTCTGGAGTCATGTATATCGTCCTTAACATGAGCATATATAGTGCCTCCAAAAAGAATAAGATGTTAATAGGATGGGTTTGATTTCTCCACAATTCAATAGGATTCTTAAGTCTGTTAGTATATGAGGCACACGTATTTATTTTGTAAACTACCATAGTGATAGATTCTTCCCATAAGGATTTGGGAAATCCTGAGCATGAAAGCATGATATGAACCCTCTCAATAATGGTATGATTTATATGATCACCATAACCATTCTGCTAAGGAGGATGACTCATATTTTGGTGCTTCAAAATTCTATCACATTAACAAAACATGATAAACTCAATAGACTGGTATTCCAGGGAATTATCAGTCTTCAAAGCCTTTATCATATTCACAGATTTATTTTATACATATTCCATCAATTTTTTAAACACCTCAAAAAATTATATTTATATTTCAAAATATAAACCTAGAAATTCATTGAAAAGTCTTCTATAAAGGTGATAATGTAAGATCCTCCACTGTGGGAAGTAGTCCAATTAGGTGACTTCAATTCAGAGTGAACATAATCAAGTGGGTAACCAGATTTAAAGATAGATCTATGAAAAATGACTCTTTTAGACTTACCCATGACACAGTCTTCAAAAATACGTATGTTAAAAAGTGTAACTTGAGTGAAAATCCCTCGATTACTCAATTTCTCGAGACCAATTTCACTCACATGTACCGACCATCAATTCCAAAGCATAGTGTTTTCATTGTTAGTGACATAAGTGTTTCCCATCTTCTTGACATGCGTTCTTACATCCAAAACATATAATCCATTCAAAATGATCCTTTTTGAACCTTATGATCTCCCTTGGTCATTATAAGATAACTGAAATTGGATTTAAAGGTAAACAATCTCTGATCTAATACACCTAGTGAGTTCTAATTGATGTGTAGATCTGGAACCCATATCGCATCCAATAATATGGATAGAGAATGGACTGAGAGCTCTAAAATAAGAGAACCTCTACCCATGAGGCAACATCTCTTATTTTTTCCTATAACAATATCTTCTTCAATTCACTCGTCCACACAAGAAAAATAAATCTGATCATGGAACATTTCAAAATAAAATATAGAGTATATGACCCACTAAACATCAGTGGTATCTCAGGACACACACAACACCATATTATTTTCATATATTTGGTTAGTAATGATATCATTATAACTACACTCCTTATAAAGTTTTCTACATTTCAAAGCGGGTCATTTTGGTTAAATATGACCAGGTTTCCCATAGTGGTATCAATTATCCTACATTGGATTGGGTTTAGACTGATGTTCATGTGATTGGATAAGAATATTACTTTCCTTCTTATGTTTACCTTTCATTTTCCCTCATAACTTCAAATGACCCCTGACATTAAGACCCTCATCTTTAGGTTTAACTTTAGCATTGGTATGTAACTCACATTAAAGTAAGGTAGACATGACTTCCTCTAAATTAAAGGAATCTCTACCATATATCATAGAATCGATAATATTTTCATATGAACTATCTAAATAAATTAAAATTTTTATGGATTTTCCCTCATATTCATCATTAAAATATATATTGGTGAGCTCTAATAAAATTTTATTAAACACATCAAGGTGTGTCTAGATAGTGGTTCCATGATGTATCATGAAGGTATATAATTTTTTCTTCTTAGTTAGTAAGCCAATTATAAATTATTTCATATATAGGTTTTCATGTTTAGATCAAATACTTTCTATAGAGTTCTCTTAAGCAACCTCACAAATGACATCATCACCCAAATACATGGTTAAAGAGCTATGTTCTTTCATAAAAATATAGTGAGGGATATATTAATAGGTTGTGACTATTTGACCATATGTGGATAGACTATCTTAGGGTTTCTTAGGAATAAAAAGGTCATATTCCATCCCTTGTGGGACTGAAATGGCTCATATTTTTAATCCCCACAAATTAAAATCATTGGACCCATCAAATGTTTCTATTCCATAATTTGCAGACACCATAGTTTATTCGGGTGGCTCGGATACCACATTAGTGTGGGGTAATAGCAGAATAACCCACCCTCCAAATAATTCCAAGGGCTACTAAATAAATAATATCTTTTAATTTAATATAAAAACCAAAAAGCGAATTTGATTAAAAATAAAACACACCCAAACATAGTGCAGATGTGGGAATAATGAAGTAAAAACCATTAAAGAAGAAGATACAAGAACAAAAAACCAAGGAAACAATAGGATTTTGTGAGTTGGTCCCTTTGGGACCTATTTCATGGAAATAAATCCACCCACACATGAACTTTTATTATATGAGAAATACAAAGAAAATTAAAGTGTACAAAGGTAAAGCATATATCCAACTGAAATGAAAAGAAGTGAGAAAACAAAAACTATATATTAGAAGCAGTAGCACTTAAGGAATTAGTTTTAAGAAAAAAATACATCCTCAGACAAAAGTATGGGTTACCAAATAACATTAAGATCCATTAAGTCTAATCCCATTGCTTCATTTGATCTCTCCATCATATGATCATGCCATGTCTCTGGATTCAAGCAATGATAACACCTCTTCAACCAAGAAGAACCCCTACAAGATCCACCATGATTCATGAACCATCGACATGTTGGAGTGTAGGCATAACACTAGATGAGTTTTCTTATGAGGATGATAGCACCACCACTAGAGATATTCAAGCTAGGGTAGATTATTCTCAATTCTGGGTGAGAGAAAAAGAAGACCGAATCAAAAGTGGAAAGAAAACAAACTACCAACAGCGAGAGGGCATCAATTTCGGGAATCTGGATCTCTTCTTTTGAGATGAACTCATTCCTAAGAATATGAATTACAGATCTATTTTTTATATTGAACGCAAGCTCTATAGGGGTGATGAAAACCCCTTCTAGAACCCTAACTAGATAACTACATAGCCCATGGGAGGCTGGCATGAAGTTAACATCAACCAACCAGTGGCACATGGAATGGATCAAGTAAATGGATGGCCATGATAGATTAGGCATCCAAATCCATTGAAAGCCATAAATAAATGTAATGGGATTATAGTAGATAGCCATTTTGGCATCCCAAATCGAGCAATCCAAACAATTACGTGGGCCACCTAAATTAGCTCATACAACAAAATGAAACCAAAATACATTAGATATTAAAATTAGAAAATATTTAATACTAAATTTCACATATTTAAAATAGTTTAAATGGAAGAAAAATTTGAATGGGTTAATTTCAAATTTTAATATGAAAACAAATAATACCCAAATTAACCACGAGCTATTATATTATTTAAACATTCTCTACCACATAAGCTTCTAGTTTCAACAAAATTATGGAAGAACTAAACTAATTAATCATGCCTCTTATTATCATAAATATTAATTTCAAATTAATTTTCATTATTCAATTAAATTAACACAAGTAATAAAACATTTATTAAAACATGCATACTTGCAATAATTTGATTACCATCAAATTATGAGAAACACCATATTTGTTAAACATGTATCCTATTTATTTATTTATCATTCTGAAAACAATTATGAGAATTATTTAATTTATCCAAAATCATCAATTTCAAATTGATAAACTATGAATGACAACATTTTATACAACTAATTGTATATAAAGAACACTATGTAGAAAAATAAGTAGCAGACCATTATCATGGTGCAACACAACAACATGAGATCACCAAACATAAACTAATTACATTCTTTAATCATATTTAATCATTATTTGGTTAATTTCACCACCATATAAATGGTTAAACCATGGTCTATTCTTGATTTCATGTAAATAAATATGAAAATAAATTAATCATCTTCCTCAAATATTTGACATTATTTTCATGAGAATGGATCAATATCTCAGATCTCTGATCACCACTATCATGAGAAAACTGTGATCTCTCAAGATGTTATTCAGTGAAGGCATTGATAAACAACAAATAAAACTCTATTATAATGATATATATATTCTTCCCTAACATTGAAAAGAAGGAATGGGAGGAAACTAGAAAAAATAGAGAGAAACTGATAGAAAAAAGGAAGAGCCTACCACATATCACAGTGGATTAAACTCGGAAATTTGGGATTCATCCCTATCTAAAGGGTTATTCAAAGACATTGAAAATAACCCTTAGGAGACTAGGGTTTAAGAAGAAGGAGTTAGATAAAACCAAGTTCAGGGTCCTTGGTGTATTTATAAGAAATATGATTTTTATAGGACCACGAGGAAACCCCTAAGATCACATAGTTGACCACTTAGACCACCACGTAGTGGGAAGAGACCATATCACAACCCTTGGTAAAACCTGTGTCTGGGATCCAATGTTATATCCATGGTGAATATCCTATTTAACAAGGGTAGGGACTACATACCATCAAAAAACCCACATTGTAGCAACCCCTGATATGGTTCTATCCTTAATAACCACTACGATGCATCCACCTCACTCCATGATGTAGTGCTTAACACTGGGGAATGGCCTACAATATATCGAACCACTACAACACAACCATGAATAAATTGGATGTAACCCCGATATTCCTCCATAAATCCTCCCTACACCATAGTAGGGAGACAATAACTTATAATCCTAGTATAAGACGTAGACCATGGATTGACACCGCAACCTATCCTCAAAAGGTAGTAGAGGCCCCCTTTTTTCTTCATTTATCCTCTAAAATCCATGAAACCATATCCAGGTGCCTCTAATAGCCAAAAAATGAATAGGTAAGGGATACTGATATTAAATTTCTTACTCTATTTATGTATATAAAATATAAAATTTACACAATATATCATATTAAATTAATTTTTAGAGTTTAGGCTCACAAAATATATTTAAATAGTTGTTTAGTGTACATTTTGTAAAAGTATTATTTTATATAAACCACTATACCAGAATAAATCCTAATATCTTGGATCAATAACTGATAACTTAGACTCAAATATATATGAAAAAATATCAATATATTATAAAATCCTCTAATGAATCCCGATAACTCCTTATAGTGATCACAATTTAAATGACCATGTTAAAAATGTTTCTACTTAAAAATCAATAAAATTATAAAAACATGAAAATATTGTCTCTATATAATGATGTTCCCATTTATATTTGAACTCTATTTCTAAATATTTTAATTTATACTCATATTTATCATATATTTTTTTATCCAATTATCGTAGTGACGTTTTCATCACATAGATATATTTGTATAAAATTTCTTCCAACTATCCATCCTAATAACATTTATTTTAATAAGTTTCTTCATAATAACAATATCCAGTGAAACAAAGGTTATTTCTATGGAATATAAAACCTAGAATCCAAATAATAATAAATAAGGTATTCTATTTTGTGTCAAATACTTGAAATTTTTTTTTTAAATTTATATAATGTTTGATATCTTTCTTATATAAAGTTATAATAATAAACCAAGGTCAAATTAGAGAGAAAAATATTTTCAATTAATGTATTTTTAAAATCCTCTTGAATGTCAGTGTGCTGAAATTGTGATTATGATAAAATACTCTTTCATGAGAGAAGATATGTATTTCTATATAGATCATTTTCTTGGATCGATCTTCCTTGAAAAATTTTATCAGACAGAAGAAGAATAGATATATCCTATTCTAATGGTTATCATATTGGGTAGGATAAATAGACCGAGAAAATCATATTGAATTTTCTAGACAAAAGACAATGAATCTCAGAATTGTTTTAGCGGTATTCTAATAGAGTAATATTTCCTGTATTGACCAATGAGAATTGGTAATTAGACTAGAAAATTGGAATGAGTATCATAAAAAATTATAGGATGTTCTTACCAGCTTCTCGGTAAGAAAGTACATAATTTTTTTAAAATATCATATTTGTGAATGTTTATCCTGAAGCACCGTAACATGTTTTTTACAAAAACTGCATTACATCATTTTGTGGTACTTGAAGCACATTCACTATTATATTGAAAATTGTTCTACTTGAGTGTAATGGATTTTCCAAATCATTGAATCCTATATAAAAATATTTTTTTATAGTTCATTTTATGGTATCGTATTATTTCTAAACCATACCAACAACTAGCTACTCATGTTGAGTAGTGAACCTAGTAAATTCTTTTGTTCAGGTGTTTATGTGTTTGATTTGGTTTCAGAAGATAACGAAATATTTAACTAGAGTAAATGGTTATTTATTATGAAAGGAACATAAAAGAAAGTTTTATCACTAATTCACCACCACCCACTCTTAATGATACATAATTCCTATTTGAGTAATCTCAATAGGATCGAACAATGATAACCTAGGAAACCATCTATAACAAGCTATTAAATTATTTATAGACTATCTCTGGGATAATCTTCTAGTTTCAAAAAACTTACAGAAGTAAAAATATCATAAATAATTCATTTTATTATCATAAATAATAATTACAGCTTCATATTTATTATCTAATTCATTTAACACATAGAATACCACATTCAATTAAACATCCATACTTTCATAAATTTGATTACCATAAAATTATGAGAAACAGGTGATTTATTAAACATGCCTCCTCTTTAATTCTTTATACAACCAAAAAAACATTATTGGATTTATGTTCTTTCTCCAAATTCATCAATTTCAACATGATTAACCAATAATAACAAAATTCTATACAATGAAATGTATAAATATCACACTATTTAGAAAAACAAAAACCAAACCATTTTCATGGTGGAAAGAAACAACATGAGATTTATAAATATAAACCAATTTTATTTTCTAATCTGGTTTAATCATTACTATTTTAATTCCACTACCATCCAAAAGGATAAACCATGGTCAATTTATGATTTCATGTAAATAAATAGGATATTAAATCAATCCTCTAACTCAATGCTTCAACATTATTTCCATGATAATGAATCAATGTCATGGATCTATGATCACCTTTGATATGGAGAAACTAAAATAACCCAAGGATGTTTTCCCATGAATGCATTGATAAATTATAAATAACACAACATAATAATGATGGAGATCATCTGGCATAACATGGGAAGAAGGAATGGTAGGAAATGAGATCAAATAGAGAAAAAACTCTAACAAATAGTAATATCCTAGTTGAGATCACCATAGATTATACATGGGACGTTGGGATTGATCCCTATCAAAAATGGGATGCAAATCCTTCAAAAATTACCCTTGTGTTCCCTGGATTCAAGTTTAAGGAGTGGTAGAAAACCTAGTCCAAGGGACTCAGGGGTATTTATAGGAAAATAGATTTTTATAGGACCACATCATAACACCTAAGACCACATAGTATACCACCGTGACCACTACACTATTATAGGAGACCATATCACAACCCCTTGTAAAACCTATGTCTGGAATCCACTACTGAATCCACGGTGGAGTTTCATTTTAGCTTGGGGGTGGGTCTACGACCCAACCCACAACACACGTTCCAGCAACACCTAATTTAGCAGTATCCTCAAAAACATATACGGTATTTCCACCTCAATCCATGTTGTAGTGATCAATACTAGGAATGGGAATACACTGCAACCAAACACCAAAACACAGACATGAATAAACCAACTACAGAGGTCTCATATATAGACTCTTTTAGGACTTTATCACCTATAGACAAGGATAAAGAGCTATGTGCTTTCATCAAAATTTTAGAAGGGACATCTGAATAGGTTGTGACTATTTAATCATTAGTATAAAGACTTACTTGGGGTTTCAAAAGTCTAAAAAGTAAATCTTTCATCCCTTTTTGGACTAACACGGATCACATTTTAAATATACACAAATTAAAATCATTGCCACCCTCAAATTTTTCTATTCCATATTTCACAGATGCCATTGTTTATTCAGGTCGCTATGATACCACATTATTGTGGGTGTAATAGTGGAACACATACCCCCCAAATAATTCCAATGAAATAGAATAAAAAATATGGTTTTATTCAATATAAAAAACATAAAAATTAATTTTATTACAATGAAAACACACACAAATAGATTACTAATGTGGGAATAATGAAAGAAACAATAGGCGAAGATGGAATGGAAATATAAAGAAAAGGAAACACGAGGATTTTCATGATTTAGTCTCTTTGGGACCTAATTCATGGTAGGAAAAACACACCCACACACATTTATTATATTCTCAAAAGAAAAAAGAATTATACTATACAAAGGAAAAGAATATTGTCAACTAAAATGTGCAGAAGTGAAAAAATAGAAACTATGCACTAGAAGCACCAACAAAGAAGGAATTGGGTTTACGAAAAACATAAAACCACATGAAGTCAAGAAATCTAGATCACATCATAATCTAATAACACCAATCCCATTACTTCATTTGATCTTGTTGTATGATTATCATGCCAGGTCATCGAGCAATGGTCACACGTCTTCAACTGGGGAGAACCCCGATAGGATCCTCCTTGAGCCATGCACTAGTGGCTTGTAGGGGGTCAATAGGCCACAAGATAAGTTCACTAATGATCCTAATAACATCAACAATGATATTATTTCACTTGAGGAAGGTTATTATCAACACCGAGTGAGAGAAAAAGAAGATTGAACCATCAGTGGGAAGAAAAAAACCATCTGTCAGGAGAGGGTGTTAATTTTGGGAATCTGGATATCTACATACCAGATGAACTTGACCTCCCAAGAAGTCGATTTTAAGATCTATTTCCTATATCGAATAATGGAATTATAAGGGTGATGGAACCCCCTGCAAGAACCCTAACCAGCTAAATCCACAACCAAGGGGAGGCTACCATGAAGCCAACACTAAACATCCCATCCAACAGAAAATGAAATGACCCAAATCAATCGTTGGAGATGATATATTTGAAGTAATAATCCATTAAAGGCTAAAAATTATGATAATAGGTGTACACTAGATAGTGAAGTTATCATTCCAAATCAACCGTGCTCAACAATTGAGTGGGCCATGCAAATTAGGTCATGCGGTAAAGTAAAACCCAAATACAAAAGATATTAAAATGATTAAGTATTTAATAGTAAATGGATTGTATTTAAAACAATTTAAATTGAATAAGAGTTTAAATTGGTTAATTTTAATTTTCAATTTTAAAAAAGAACACACAAATTGACAACAATCTATTAAACTATTTGTACATTCTCTATGACATAAGCTTATAATTTCAACAAACTTATAGAAGAACAAAACACATTAATCATGCATTTTATCTTCATAAAAAATCATTCCATCATTAATTTCGTTATCCAAATCATTTAATGCATTGGATAAAATATTCAGTTAATCATGTATACTTTCATTAATTTGATTACCATCAAATTAAGAGAAACACAATATTTGTTAATCATGTATCCCCTTTAATTATTCATCCAACCAAAAAACATTATCAGTTTTATGTAATTTACCTAAAATTATCAATTTCAACTTGATAAACCAAGAATAACGACATTATATAAAAAATAAAGTATATATAGAACACTATTTTGAAAAATAAGAAGCAAACCATTATTATGGAGAAAATAAACAACATACTATCGCTAAACAAAAACTAATTCCATTCCATAATTTGGTTTTATCTTTATTAGTTTAATTACACCTCCATATAAAGGGATAAACCATGGTAAATTTATTAATTCAAATAAATGAATAGGAGAAGAAACAAATACCTCACTTTAAATCTTCAACATTCTTCACATGAGAATGAATCAATGTCACAGATCTCTGATCATATCTTCTGTGAGAAAACTATGATCTCTCAAGGATTTCATTCCAGGAATGCAGTGATAAATGACAAAGAAAACTCAATTAGAATGATGGAGATCCTATAACATAGCAAGGAAAGAAGGAATAGTTGGAAACGAGATCAAATAGAGGGAAACCTTAATAAAATAAGAAGAGATGACCATAGATAACCATAGATTGAAATCAGGAATTTGGGATTTATCTCTATTGAAATGGGACTTTGATGTCTTAAAAAAACTCTTTGATGCCTAGGGTTCAAGAGTATGGAGTGGGAGAAAATCAGGTCCCGGGGACTCATGAGTATTTATAAGCAAACATATTTTTAGAGTACTATAATGCAGTCCCTAATATCACATAGTAGACCACCTAGACCACTACACAGTGGGAGGAAACCATATCACAACCCCTGGTAAAACATGTGTATGGGATCCACTACTAGATCCATGATTCATATCCTATTTATCCTAGGGAGGAACTATATCCCAACCTATATCTCACATTACTGCCACCCCTCATTTGGTCATAGCCTAAAAATTACTATGATCCAGCCACCTGGCTCCATGACATTGCGCTCGACACCTAGGAAGAGCCTACGTTGTTACCAACAACCATGGTAGAATGAGTCCTAAAAGGAAGTAGCCAAAATTTTCCTCCTTTAATCCTCCTTAAACCATAATAAAGAGACCAATCCATATAATCCTCTCTTATGACATATCCCATGGTTCTGCACCACATCCTAGGCTAAAATGGAAGAGGCACCCAACATTTTTCTTTATTCATTATCCAAAATACATGAATCCTATACTTGGAACCTCCAACAACCAAAACTAAAAAAGGAAGGTACACTAAGGTTTGATCCCTCACATAATTTATGTACAACTAATAGTAACAATTACATAATATTCCATATTAAATAGATTTTTAGAATTTTAGATCATATAATATTTTTAAATAATTTTGTAGTACAAATTTTAAAAAATATTATTTAATAAAAATAAATCTAATAGAATAATTCAGGATATCTGGAATTAATAATTTAAAAAATAGACTCAAATATTGATGAAAAATTATTAATATGTTATAAAATCCACTAATGACTCCCCATATCAGCTTATAATGATCACAATTTGAATGACCATGTTAAACAATTTTTAAATTGATTAATCAAAAAATTTATAGAAACTTGCATCTATTGTCTCTATATATAATGGTGTTCCCATTTTTATTAAAACTATGTATCAAAATATTTTAATTTATTCTTATATTTCTCATAGATTTTGTAACCAATTATTATAGTGACCTCTTTATCATATATATATATATATGTTGGTATAAAGTTTCATCCATGTTTCCATCATAATAAAATTTATTTCAATAATATTCATAATAACATCACTATCTAGTGAAAAACGGTTATGGTTATTGAATATAAAACATTGAATCAAAAGAATAATAAATTAGGAATTCAATTTTGTGTCTACTACTTGATTTTTTTGAAGTTATATAATGCTGACTATTTTTATTATATAATTGTATAATAACAAACCATGTTCAAACTATAGAGAATAATCCTTCTAGTTATTTTATTTTCAAACTCCTGCTATAAGTCAGTGTGTGGAAATGTAGATTTTTATAAACACGTATTCCAAGAGAGAAGCATCATATTTTTAGCAAGAAGAAGTTTTTGGATAAAGCTTACTTGAAAATTCTTATCTGACAGATGAGAAATAATAAGAAGTAGAAGAGATAGATCATATTTAGATGGTTATCATATTGGGCTAGATAATCATACTTGGAAATCATATTGACATTTGTGGACAAAATAAGAGGAATCTTGATATTTTTCAGATGTATTATAAAAGATTTATATTTCTCATATTGAGAAATCATACATGGGAATCAGACTAGGAAATCGGACTGAGTATCATTACAAAGTCTATGAAGTTCTTAAAAACTTCTTGGTATGAAAGTGTTGAATTTTTTTGAATGATAATATTTGTGAAAGTCAATAAATAATCACTATAAAATAAATTTACAAAAATTGTATTACCTCATTTCATGATACTTGAAGCATAAAAAATATTGTATTGAACATAGTACTACAAGAGTGTAACAGAATATTATAATAATTGTATTCCACACAAAAGGATTATTTTATAGTGTATTATATGGTATAATATTATTTCCAAATGTTATCAAGGACTAGACACTTTGGTGGAGTAGTGAACCTTGTACATTATTTTTTTCATGTAGTTATGTGTTTGATTGTATTCGGTAGAGAAATAAATCATTAAATGGAGGCAAAGGCTGTTTCTTAAGAAAGAAATATTAATGGAAAGATATACCACCCCCTCCCCCATTCAGTGATACTTAGATCTTAGTTGGGTGATCTAAACAAGTTCAAACTACGACAACTTAAGTAATCAACTATAATAAGATATTAAATTATTTATACATGGTATATGGAATAAGGTTCCACTTTCAACAAACATAATCAAGAAAAACACATTAATCCTACCTTTTATTATCGTTGACAAGCATTCTAACTTTAAATTTTTATCCAATTCCATTAACACATGGAATAAAACATTTAGTTAAACGTGCATAGTTGCATAAATTGGATTAGAATAACATTATGTGAAATACCAGATGTGTTAAACATGCCTACTACTTAATTATTTATTTGAAAAAAACATTACTGGATTTATAGTCATTATCCAAATTCAAAAATTTGAATATAATAATCCAAGAATTACAACATACTATACAAAGCATAGTATAAATAGCACACTATCTTGAAAAACTATAATCAAACCATTATTATGGTGGGAATCAACAAAATTTGATCACAAAACATAAACCAATTCCATTAATTAATCTAGTTTAATATTTATTTGGTTAATTACACTTCCCTACCAAGGTACAAACCATATTATTTTTATGATTTCACACAAATAAATATGAGAATAAATGAATCCTCAACCTCAATGATTCAATATTATTTTCATGAGAATGAATCAATGTCATAGATCTATGATCGCCTCAAACATGATGTGATATCAGAAGGATTTTTTTTCCATGAACGCATTTATAAACGAAAAAGAAAACCCAATTATAATTATGGAGATTATCAAAAATAATATGGAAAGAAGGAATGAGATTAAATAAGATCAAATGGAGAGAAACCTCTAGAAAAGAGGAAGATCCTATCATAGATCACCAAGTATTGAACTTGAGAAGTTAGGATTGATCCCTATCGAAAGGGGGATTTAAGCCTTCAAAAGGAACCTTGGGTTCTTAGGCTTAAATTGGAAGGAGTGGGAGAAAATTATTTTAGGGGCCTCAGGTGTATTTATAGGATGAATGTTTTTTATAGGAAAACAACGCAGACCCTAAGATAATATAGTAGACAACCTAGACCATTTCATTGAGGGAGGAGACCAAATTTCATCCCTGTGTAAAACCTTCATTTGGTATCTAATTCAAGATCTATGGTGAATGTCATATTTAGATAGGGTAGGTACTATAGGAAATCCTATATTATACATTTCAGGCACCTCAGATTTAGAAATTTCCAAAAAACCACTATTACACAGCTACCTCGCTCCACGATGCAGTGCTCAACACCGGGGATGGGTCTACGCCACAACCAACCACCATGGTGTAACCATACCTAAAAAGAAATTACCCCCAATTTTACTCCTTCGAGCCTCCATACACCATAGTTGGGAGACCATTCTGTAAAAGTATATATTACATCATAACCCATGGCTCCATGTTGCAACCTGTGATCAAATGGTAGTGGCACCAAACTTTTCCCCATTTAACCTACAAAATCCATGAAAATTCCTCCATGTCCACACAACACAAAAAACACACAAAGGGAATGGCCACTAAGGTTCGGGCCCTAACACTGTATATATACAACCCGAATGGCCTGAAGGCCTTCATTTTTATTGATTTTTTATAACCCCCCTTTCAAGGGATGAGGAGGAACCCTTACAAGGCCCGTAGGCTCAGAGATTACATTTCTTGTAGGATTTAGGAGATTACATGACCTCGAGGTCTTAGGGAATTAAACCAAACTATCTACAAGGAACTGTCCCTCCCCAGAATTTTCAACGTGATAGTAGCTCTCCACCTTCGCATGGTCGTCTAGCTTGGCTTCCCATGCTTGAAAAGGCTGGTCCAGATAGCATTTACATACCCTCTCATTCTGAAAAATCCATTTGGTTATGCTTTGGTGAGTGAACTTGCTCTGAATCCTCATCTGGGGATGCTCTTTTTCTATAGAGTCTATCTAGGGCAATTACACTGATCAAGTGGCCCAAAGGCATTAAGGTGGCCTGAAGGCCTTAAAGGTGGCCTGAAAGCCTATTGACCCAAAGCCCTGGGTGGCCTGAAGTCCATAAGGACTCCAAGCCTGAAGCAGTGTCCCAAGGTGAATAGTTCCAGCTACTACAGTACCAAACATTACCTACTACAGTAACTGCTACAGTAGTTGCTACAGCAATGCTACAATGCCTAAAATTATGCCTCCGCCTAGTTTCGAACGTGGGTCTCGTGGATGCATTGAAGGAGTCCTCACAAACTAGGATGAGGCTCATGTGCATGTATATGTACAATAAATAGTAATAATTAACCTAATATTAAGTGAATTATTAGAATTTAAGATCACATAATATACTGAAATAGTTACATAGTACACATTTACAAAAGTATTATTTCATATAGATCACTCTACTAAAATAAGTCATGATATCTAGTATTAATAATTGATAACATAGAATCATATATGTATAAAAAAATATGAATATATTATAAAATCCTCTAATGAGTCACCATATAACCTTATAGTGATCCCAATTTCAATGACAACGTTAAATGAAATTTTCAATTGATTCATAAAAAAATAAATATTTATGAAACTATTGTCTCTATATATAATGATGTCCCAATGTAAATTTGAACATGATTTCTAAACATTTTAATTTATTATTATATTTCTCATACTATTTATTGTTCAATTATCCTAGTGATATCTTTATCATATATATATTATTGTACAAAATGTCATCTAAATATCAATCCTAATAATATTTATTTCAATAAAAATCATTATTACACCACTATTCAGTGAGGAAAATGTTATTTCAGGATAATATACATATTATAATCCACATAATAATAAAAAATTAATTTAATTTAGTGTCTACTAATTAAAAAATGTTTTTTTATGTTTTCTAAAGTTGAATATGTTTCTTATATAATAGTATAATAACAAACCAATGTCAAACTAGACTGAACAGTAATTATAGTTAATTTAGTTTTAAACTATGTTTTAATTCAGTGTTTTAAAATGTAAAATTTAAATAATTTTTTTAATAAAAATATATGATTAGATAGATACAATCAATAAATATGTGAAATCTATTATTCCAGATGCAGTTAACTAATACATTGTTAGGATTCAGAAATAATTGTATTTAATTAGAACATTTTCAATTCAATATAAATAAATAACTATATAAACTCACTCAATTAAGGATCCCTAATATATTAATCCAGATATTTTAATCATATCATGAAATTAATGAATAAACATAAGGTGAAGGAGATGGAAATAAATTATTTTTCTAGAATCTATGGGTGACAAGCTAGAACCCTAAAATAGATAGTTTTTTCAATGAATCAATATTATATATTGAAAATGTGGTTTACCTTATGAATCTAGAGAATAACGGAGGGATTGAATGTGGAGGAAATGGGGGTGGTGGTGCGATCAACCTAAACCAATGGAAATGGAAGTGGGATCTGTAAAGTGTTAAAAGTGGGATTAGTGATAGGCTCTAGTGCTATGATGGCAGCACCAGTGGTGGGTATGGGGTGACTGATTCGATGGAGGGTGCAAATTTGGGGTAGTGAGGGAACGAGCAGGGTGGGGGTGGTATGTATAATTTTTTCCCATGCAATGACTGCCAACGATTGTTGTCTTTTTCAATGGCCGAAAAATCTCAACTCTCTAGTAGTGCAGTAAGTTGGAGAATCTCACATTAAGGGGAAGATATTTATTGAAAAAGGTAAAAATCATATTTATAATATTTAAAATTATTTATGTTATTGATAATAGATCCAAATGATGAGATCATTGTGTGAATGATTAGTTTATGAAATTGAAGTTGTGGAAATGGTTGTATTTAGGAGTGTTTCTTCTTCACATAGAGGGTGAAATAAAAGGCATGGTCATGATAATAGGTTAAATTTGTTCAATTTTTTTTAATAACATAAAGAACGCTGAAACCATGATTGATTTATTTCAATATTTGAAACTCCCCAAGAATTTCATACAAAGAATATTGTTGATACAGGTGAAAAATTGAAAGATAAACAAGGGTGAAGTTTTTAATGTATCAATAACACCAAAAAATCCATACAAAGAAGATGGTAAATATAAGTAAACAAGGACGACCTGAGGGTGATACTCATGAGCCCTTGGGCTAGGGAAACAACTAACATGGGGGAAACTGATAACCCTCTTCTTATCTCCCAATTTATCTGCAACCCTAGAAGAAATTGTCAGTTCAACCATTCCCCATCCCTATGTCCCTTGATCACATCATTCCATTGTTTTTTCATCATCGTATCTACTTTTTCTCTATTGTGTATAGTTATTTGGTAGTTCCATCTATGCATTGCATTTCTAGTGATTCATAGTCCTTCAAAGTCTCTAGCTTGATTGATGTACTATCCATGGCTACCGAATAGGAATGCCTCTCCTTTACTGTGATGATTCCTTTTACTCAAGGCATTCTATGTTATGCTATGGAATATTACCGTTGTGAACGCAACTTGTGCAATGATGGGTTGGGTCTTCCTCCTCATCTCCCTGCATCCTCACCCACCTAAATCCTTGCATCCCACACCTTTCAATGAAACTCTTCGCTAGGACATCTCAACTCACTTAAACATGATCCATCCTCCTCTTATGCCCCTTTAGCAATGTATACCGCTATCTCTGATAGATAGAAATATTACCCCATATTCCCCAAACATGGAAAAATCAGATTCCTCAGGTGGAGTTTGGTCTTCATCGAACACAGATTTTCAAATTTTGATGGAAGATTCTGTTAGGTTTCCAGGGCCCGCAGTGGAAGCCAGTGGGCCGGGAATTAAAAATTTTCATCGACAGAACGAAGGTACTTGTCATTGCCGACGATCCAAGCCCCAGATAGGTCCGAGGATCTCACGTAGATTATTAAGAGGACAAAAATAAAAAGAAAACACACCCATTGCATATCTGAATTCATTGTCAACCACTACTTGTCGACGTTGATCATTGCATAAAGGATCCATAGCAAGATCCCTCTAGATCATCCACATGCACCTCAAAAATCCGTAGGAACGATGATCATCAAACTTCAGGTGCTAGCGCGTCGATTCAACGATATCTTTGACGTCCTGACGACCACTGCATCGTCGATCTTGCGATGCATGTCTCTCTAGGAAGCGAGAGGAGAGAGAGGCTCTCAAATTTCATTCCATAAATGAATAAATAGTGATGTGCACACCAAAGAGAGAGAGCCCCCTATCTTATTTATAGAGACATTGATAAATACTCGGTAGGGTTCCCCAGCCCCCGTTAATATCAACGTTCTCTAAATAAATAATTTTGACAGACTAAACTGCACCAATATTATTTAATATTTTATCACATACTTATAATATATCTAAAATATGTTACGTGATAAAACCAGGCCTTTTAACTCGACTTGTTGTCCCGCTTAATATTAAACAAACCTTGAATATTAAAATAATATTCGTTCGATTAATATTTTCCTTGTATTTACTAAACTTGAAAACCAGGACAATGCTCGGACCCAATGGTGGGGCCCACTTTGTCTATTTACCTATTAGACTGAATAGGTGAAGATTCTTGAATATGCTGTTGTGTGTAACCCTCTAGGCCCTTATCTTGATAGTATTGAATAAAATCCACAGACCAAGAGCGGAGTTTAACAACTCATAACAGCCCCTAAAGAGATAAGGATAGTTATTACAATGACTACCATCCTATGAACACTAACTGTGTACTATAATCTCTTTGTCATTAAATATCTCATAAATCAGGATGCACTCTTGTGTCATCATCCTTATCTTGCTTTATTATTTGTTGATCTATCTGGATGGATTTGCCTTTCTACTACTTTGGCCAAAGACTTATGAAGGTGGCACCATCATAATCAACCAGGCCTGAGATATACAACTTCCTAAACTTGGAAGAGACAACTCCTTTCTTGACCATTCAACTAACGCCATACCACTAATGACGCACCCGACACAAACTACCTCGCCACGACATTACTGCCATGGTTTTCACCTTGCATCAAAGTACATAATTAAATGATATACATTAGTAATGGTATAAAGTCAGGAGTCCAATACACATGTCCATAGATAGGAACAACCAATGACACCCAAAACATGTCGTGTTCCTATTGATGGGTCTGTCCTCATGATCTCACTACTAGAGATCACCAAGTGTGAACTTCATGAGAAGAAGTCTCAATGCTTATGAACCCCCAGCACCTGATAGTCAGACATCTACTATTTCCAATCAGTAAGATGTATCTAGACTATAGAACATATATTTAAGATCAATGTCATTGTATCTTGAGGTTCTGATTATAGCATGGGGCCTGCTATAACCTCTTGACACAACAACTAACCTTTGGACATTACCATTATTATAGTGGATGCAGAAAGGTTTTCACTATAATGGTAAGAAATCATCATGCATATCTAACTGTACACATAATATAGTAATCAAAAGTAATACAAAGTTGGGTCTTGGGCACCCAATATTTCAACACTCCCACTTGCAGTAGAGCCAACATGCTAACTTAACTTGTTAGCTACTAACATGATAAAACCCATGCTTCTGCTGAGTAATGACTTTAACTGTTGTGCCTGCCACATTTGTTTCGTGTGGAAAATCTGATATACGAGACCTCATATGCTTGAGTAAAACTTCTCAAGACTGGGTATCACCGAGTATGTTACTTTTTTCCATAATCATAACATGACAAATTGGGTAGTAAGAATAACATAATTCTCATTATGATAATACTTTTCTCGCTAGGTGAAAATCCAATAATTGGCACATATTGTTGTAATTTATAACTGCTTCGTAGTTGCCTTAGAGGCTGCAACGTACTCAGTATTTATAGGTATGGATTCCACAAGATTTTATGAGCTGACTCGCTCATCTCCTTTGCCTAACTGCGATTCTATATCCAGTTGATCTAAGGATTACTAGTTTGTGTCCCACCAAAACTAGTATACCTTCATCTCCATATTCCAGGTACATGTCATTTGTACTTGCCGAAGTACAAGATGATAGTTCTTACTGCATCACTTGCAGTGCTCCTGGAAATAATTGATATATGCCTACAATAAATTATATCCAGGAATTATCGATTATTTTACATATTATGGCATATGTGATTGATCCATCGCTAAATCATATGATATCAATTCACAAATTTTATCTCTTCACATGCTCCGAACATGTTAACCTGTATAGATTAAGCCATGTGACATAGGAAAAAATTATGAACATGAATTGTTCCAACTTGTATTGTTAATAAAATGTCACTATATGTACAAGATTGACTAGGAACAATCAACCTTTTGATCTACCTCAGTGGATCATGTTCCCTAGAACTTAGGTTTCTACTTGAAGTCAATCATTGAAGAATTTCTTTTAACCTGATATTATCTAACTGTAAGATCAAAATCTATTTTCCATATGTTTCTAAATATATTAAATTTGGAAAATGTTGGTGCTCCCACTAACCTTTGGTAGACACAAGGAAAATATTATTTTATAATGAATGATCTATGATCTTGTTGCCTACTTTATTCCAAAACTAGATTTCAGTAACTTGCAACCCTTATTGGAATCATTTGATGTCATCATCTCTTTCTGTTTGCATCGTATAGACACCTTCCACTAAAAATGATCTTGACATCAAATGATCATAGAAGTTCAGCTATGACAAGTAAAATTCTAATATATTTAGGCGTACTATAGCATCCCGCCTTTTTTTCACATAAACATTCATTACATTTTACAAAACCGAGGATCATTAAGGTTTAGTGTCTTGGAAAACAGGAACTTAAAACATGAAAACATAAAACATTCTTCTTAAACACTTGAAATGATTCTCCTCATCTTCATCCTAGGTTCATTATTGCATCTCATAACCTGGGGAAATACATCAAAAGAAAGGGTGAGCAGAAGGCCCAGTAAGGGAAACAAGGGGAATCATTTAACATGTGAACTTGGGATACATCAACAATGTCATGAAAGAGAACTTTAAGGCATGAGAAAGAAATATTGAGGCATATTATAATAAAAATAACATTTTTCATAACTTGACGATGTGGATACAACATTTAATATGGAAAATCATTTCTGTTTTACCAAGGTCCATCCCCAAGGTGTCATTAAAAATTACCAAGGTTATTCACCAAGGCGTCGTTAAAAATAGTCATCTCTAGAGATTAAGTCTTTACCCAATGCATTGGAGCGCTATCAGGGCGCACCCCTGACATGTATTTATTATCATGTGAGCCACATACGTCATCATAAATCATTTCATAAACAACCCATATAGCATAAAATAAATTGGTTTCATTTCATACTCATAACATTTTAAAACTACTTTAAAGACATGATCATTATGTCACTTTAAACACACAGAAAAAGGAAAGAAGGTCTCATGTATGTAAATACACGAATTTAAAATAGAAAATTTTGGTATATATGTGAATACCCCTATAGAAGAGAGATCTATGAGTATTCACTTAATAAAATAAAAGAACTTTAGAAAAAGAGAAAGACATTATGAGACCGAAATTATGCAGCATAACGACTATGTTTCGGGGTTTTAAAAAACCTTGAAATGAGAGGGGACATGGGTCAAACATTAATAAATGACCCATAAAATAGTAGAGGGACAGAATATAAAGGATATATGAACATGGTAATGAAATTTTAAGGGCATTCCATTTGAAATGAAAAACATGGAAGGAAGTCAAAAATTAGATTTCTCTTATGAAAATTCGGCAGCCTAACGGCATCACTTAAACTTCAACAAAAATGAATTGACGAGATAAAATAGGCTCTCTCATTATATGAACATAAAAGTTTAGTATGACAGATATAGAGATCATACCCCAACATAATAAAAAGTAACTTGAAAGACTTGACATGAAAGTAGAACTTTGAAAAATGAGAAGGGTGAAAGAATCCCTTAAAAATTCGGCAGCCTAACAGCGTCACTTAAACTTCAACAAAAATGAATTGATGAGATAAAATAGGGTATCTCATAATATGAACATAAATGTTCAGTATGATAGATAGAGATATCATACCTCAACATAATAAAAAGGAAGTTGAAAGACTTGACATGAAATTATAACTTTGAAAAATGAGAAGGGTGAAAGAATCCCTTAAAAATATGGAAACCTCACGGCGTCACTAAAACTTCAACAAAAATCAATTGATGAGATCAAATAGGTTCTCTCATAATATGAACATAAAAGTTCAGTATGATAGATATAGAGATCATACCCCAACATAATAAAAAGTAACTTGAAAGACTTGACATGAAATTAGAACTTTGAAAAATGAGAAGGGTGAAAGAATCCCTTAATAATTCGGTAGCCTAACGACGCCACTTAAACATTCTTAAAAAGAATTGATGAGAGCAAGAGGGGGTATCTCATCATATGAAAATGAAAATGGAAGTAAGATGAATATAAAAGAACATCCTCCAACTTAATAACATGGATCATAAAATAATTGACATAAAATAGATTACTTGAAAAGAAAGAGAGAGATCAGATCCCGTACCTTAAAACGTAACTCTTAAAACTCAAATTTTGGGACCTTGAGGGCTTGGGGCACCTTGGGAGGACTCCTTGGGAGGAAATGAGACCAGAGCTTCGTTGGGGGAGAGTTGAGAGTCGAATGGATGAGAGGATGGCTTGGTATTTATAGGGAAAGTGAGGGGACAAGGCATTAATGGCCATGGGACACCTCATTGGTGGTTTTGGAAAAACCATGGGCTTGCCCATGGTATTGGCCACAAGGGTCCCCCATACAATAATTCATAACCATTTGTATTCCAACCCTTAAAATATCTCATGACATCATCATGACCAAGTTATGATGTCATTAAACATACCGAAACCCTAAAACTTAATTTTTACTATTCCCTAAAAATTCTTCTTTCTCAGAAAAATCCCAAAATTTATCCTTAACCAAATATCGATGCTCGGATTACAAAAATGAACTCCATTTTATAAAAATATTTTTTCTTAATATTTTTAATTTAATATTTAAATAAATACATTGTTCATCGAAAATAAAATTTTTCAGAAAAATCCCCAAAAATTACCATAACATAATATCGATGCTCTGAGTTCAAAAATAAAGACCATTTTATAAAAATAATTTTCTAATTATTTTTGATTTAATTTTTAATTAAAAAACTCTATTCACCCGAAAAAACTAATACGTGACAAATAATTTATTAAACCCTTATTTACCCATTTAATTGAATCACATTACTTAAACAAGGTGTCTAAATTTTATTAAAACTTTATTTAAGTGAGATTACTAATCTATTTGGTCACATTACTAATCCTAAGAGAAAAATCACTATTCATAGTTTTCTATTTATCAAAAATCAATTTGATCTTATTACACTCCAAATTTCGTACTGAACATAATTTTAGAAGACCAATTTTTTAAAATCATTACACATTAATAATTATTTAAAGTTTACATAAATATTTTTAAAATATCCTTTTTTCTAAAATTCATCAAAAATATGCATACTATATATATCCGGTAATTTGAAAATTCATAAACTTCTTCATAAAAAGAAATTGAAATTTTTATTTAAAACAATGGATTACACAAGAAGTTACGGTCTCCTTACATAGCCCCTTATCACACCAGCATAGGACCTCAGTGTAAGGTGTGCTAAGGTGAGAGAATCTGAGGGCGGCTCGACCAACATTGCATGAGTAGTAATTTCTATCAGTTTGAACTTCTCACGAAGGAGATTCTGTTCTAGCTTCACATGCTGAATTTTGGATTGGTTTTGGTCCAGAGCAAAGCCCAGTGGTGCTACCTCTTTCCCAAGTTCTGTTAGATGGGCATCGATCGGTCCAAGACTACTAGGTGAGGCCATCGAATCTTCTTTCTATATTAATTAACCAAGATCACTTTTATTTAGATACAATAATCAAAACGTTTAGTTTCCAGTGGTCATATTGACCAATGATCATATAACAGTCAAAACCCAACAATCTCATTTTAGTTATACTCATGTTATCAAATGAAACAGTTTTGTTGAGTATAAAATAACACACAAAATTAGGAAACAAGATTTTTTTCAAAATTTCGGGCCGTTACAATCTTCCCCCCTTAAGAAACTGCATCCTCGCAATTTTTTTAAAATTGGGTTTTCAAATTTCATTGAAAGTCCCACATCGAAAAAAGTGTCAGTAACACTATTACTTTAAAAGAATGAAAAGGAAGTACAAAGGCTATCTGAGTTTACCCATACTAGGATTCCATGTAGGAAAACATGGACATGGAGGAGAAAACAAAGGGTCACGTTCTAAAGGAGAGTGATAGAAAACATGATTAGGAGAAAGTTAACCATGAGAAAATCCCAAACTTATAATGTGTGTAAATGGTCTTTTATTACCTAGTAGGAAATGTAAACCAACAACATTTTTGTTTTAAGTTCATTTTCATAATTTTGAGGAATTCATTTACTACATAGAACAAAAACATAAGGAAATATACCTACCTTCAAGTAGAGTTTCATCCTTTAATAAGTCTCTACCAAAACTAATCTTTTCTCCAAACGATGAGAATTAAAAAACACTTTGTCTCATCAAAAGCACAAGTATCATCTTCTGGAGAATCACATAATCCATAAAAGATTAACTATATATTTCTTCTATCTTTAAACATTATCCCAAAAACAGAAAGGGTAAGGTAAAACAACTCTTAAAAAAGAAATAATCCCATAGGAATGGAAAATACTTTTAAATCTTCAAAGTTCCATGGTACTACCCAAAGTTCATCATAGACCATTCCATAAATAACAGTCCTTAAAATTCCTCAAAATAAACCAAACTATGATTGAAACCCAAATACAAGAAGGATTTGATAACATAGTCTTCCAAAATAAACTTTATTGTTCATCTCCAAACAACATCAACCACACCTAACATCTTATAGAAAAAGTATCTAACTTAAACATATTTTACCCAAGATAGGTTAATCCTTCCATAAGTAACCTAAATTACTATATGTCCACCTTAAATTCATCTATTCTACAAAATATAAGTCAACCTTACTCCTCAATGAAAATACCATATAAATATATTTACGTCGATCATATAGAGTCCCCAAAATAGTGAATATCTTCCAAAATAATAATCATCTTTTAATCCTATAATCATCCCTATCATATTAATATGGCAATCATCGCATTTCCTATCACATTTGTTTTTGGGACATGTTCTTCCATTTCCCACCATTAACTAAGAAGAGAAAGTATAATTAGGGGCTTAAATACTTATCCAATAATCATGAAAAGGAACTTAAAACATATAAGGATAACTTGTAGAAGAAAAGTATACCCTAACTTGTGATCCCCTAGTTTTCAAACTAGGTTATACATGATCATATATTCTTATGTGAATCTTTATTTTATTTTATGTTTGTTCCTTTAATAATGGTTCATACTAAGCTTATGAATTTACCAAAGCATATCCCCTGGGAGTGTCGTAACCAAGAGTGCAGCAAGGCCCATTGTCTTGTACCAGTTCCCGTTCGATTCTAGCTCAAATTGGTGTTTTCGAGTTTTACCCCTATGTACATCTGTGCCAGAGCCACCTCTACCTGCTCGTATCCAGACATGGATGTATTTGCTTGGCAACCCCTTACTCAATACTAACCAAAATACCAGGAATATTTCTTTTATTTAAACTTTTCTATTTGGTTCTTCCTAAATTTTTCATATCCTAATTTCCCTAAATAACTAAACCATCCTTTGATACCAAATATATCATCCGTCCTCTTTATCACAGAAACTAAAACCGAGGATCTTTAAGGTTTAGTGTCTTGGAAACCAGAAACTTAAAACATGAAAACATAAAACATTATTCTTAAACACTTGAAAGGATTCTCCTCATGTTCATCCTAGGTTCATTATTGCATATCATAACCTGGGGACATACATCAAAAGAAAGGGTGAGCAGAAGGCCCAGTAAGGGAAACAAGGGGAAACATTTGACATGTGAACTTGGGATACATCAACAATGTCATGAAAAAGAACTTTAAGGAATGAGAAAGAAATCGTGAGGCATATCATAATAAAAATAAAATTTTTCATAACTTGAAGATGTGGCTACAACATTTAATATTGACAATCATTTCTGTTTCACAAAGGTCCATCCCTAAGGTGTCATTAAAAATTACCAAGGTTATTCACCATGGCGTCATTAAAAATAGTCATCTCTAGAGATTAAGTCTTTACCCAATGCATTGGAGCGCTATCAGGGCACACCCTTGACATGTATTTATTATCATTTTAGCCACATATATCATCATAAATAATTTCATAAACAACCCATATAGCATAAAATAAATTGGTTTCATTTTATAATCATAATGTTTTAAAACTGCTTTAAAGACACGATTTTTATGTCACTTTAAACCCACGGAAAAACGAAAGCGGGTATCATGTATGTAAATACCATAATTTAAAATAAATTTTTTTGGTATATATGTGAATACCCCTATAGAATAGTGATATTTGATTATTCACTTAATAAAATAAAAGAACTTTAGAAAAAGAGAGAGACATTTTCAGACGGAAATTCTGCAGCATAACGACTATGTTTCGGGGTTTTAGAAAACATAGAAAAGATAGGGGACATGGGTCAAACATTCATAAATGACCCATAAAACAGTAGAGGGACCGAATATGAAGGATATATGAACATGGTAATGAAATTTGAAGTAAATACCATTTGAAATGAAAAACATGGAAGAAGGCAAAAATTATATTTCTCTTATGAAAATTCGGGAGCCTAACGGTGTCACTTAAACTTCAACAAAACTGAATTGAAGAGATCAAATAGGGTCTCTCATCATATGAACATAAAATTTCAGTATTATAGATATAGAGTTCATACCCCAACATAATAAAAATGAACTTGAAAGACTTTACATGAATGTATAACATTGAAAAATGAGAAGGGTGAAAGAATCCCTTAAAAATTCGGTAGCCTAATGACGTCACTTAAACTTCAACAAAAATGAATTGACGAGATCAAATAGGGTCTCTCATCATATTAACATAAAATTTAAGTATGATATATATAGAGATAATACCCCAACATAATAAAAAGTAACATGAAAGACTTGACATTAAAGTAGAACTTTCACAAATGAGAAGGGTGAAAGAATCCTTTAAAAATTCGGCAGCCTAATGGCGTCACTTAAACTTCAACAAAAATGAATCGATGAGATCAAATAGGGTCTCTCATAATATGAACATAAAATTTCGGTATTTTAGATATATATATCATACCCCAACATAATAAAAAGTAACTTGAAATACTTGACATGAAATTAGAACATTGAAAAATGAGAAGGGTGAAAGAATCCCTTAAAAATTTGGCAGCCTAACGGCGTCACTTAAACTTCAACAAAAATGAATTGAAAAGATCAAATATAGTATCTAATCATATGAATATAAAAGTTCAGTATGATAGATATATAGATCATACCCCATCATAATAAAAAGGAACTTGAAAGACTAGACATGAAATTAGAACTTTGAAAAATGAGAAAGGTGAAAGAATCCCTTAAAAATTTGGCAGCCTAACGGCGCCACTAAAACATTCTTAAAACGAATTGATGAGAGAAAGAGGGGGTATATCATCATATGAACAGTAATAGGGCATTAAGATGAATATAAATGAACATCTTCCAACATAAGAACATGGATCATAAAAGAATTGACATAAAAGTGATTACTTGAAAAGAAAGAGAGGTCGGATCCCTTACCTTAAAACGTAACTCTTAAAACTCAATGTTTGGGACCTTGAGGGCTTGGGGGCACCATGGGAGGACCTCTTGGGAGGTAATGAGACCATATCTTCGTTGGGGGAGAGTTTAGAGTGGAATGGATAAGAGGATGGCTTGGTATTTATATGTAAAGTGAGGGGACAAGGCATTAATGGCCAAGGGACACCTCATTGGTGGTTTTGGAAAAACCATGGGCTTGCCCATGGTATTTGCCCATGGTATTTGCCCATGGTATTGGCCACATGGGTCCCCCAGACAATAATTCATCACCTTTGGTCGGCCAACCCTTAAAATATCTCATGACATCATCCTGACAATGTTATGATGTCATTAAACATACCGAAACCCTAAAACTGCATTTTTACTATTCACTAAAAATTCATCTTTCTTAGAAAAATCCCAAAATTTCACCTTAACCAAATATCGATGCTTTGATTAGAAAAATGAACTCCATTTTATAAAAATAATTTTTTAAATATTTTTAATTTAATATTTAAATAAATACACTATTCACTGAAAATTCATTTTTTCAGAAAAATGCTTAAAATTACCATAACATAATATCGATGCTCTGAGTTCAAAAATGAAGTCCATTTTATAAAAATAATTTTCTAATTATTTTTAATTTATTTTTTAATTAAAAACACTATTCACCCGAAAAAACTAATACTTGGCAAATAATTTATGAAACCGTTATTTACCCATTTTATTGAATTACATTACTTAAACAAGGTGTCTAGATTATATTAAAACTTTCTTTAAATGAGATTACTAATACATTTGGTCACATTACTAATCCTAAGTGAAAAAACACTATTCATAATTTACTATTCATCAAAAATCCAGTTTATCTTATTAGACTCTAAATTTCATACTGAACATAATTGTAGAAGACCATTTTTCGAAAATCATTACAAATTTTTAATTATTTAAGGTTTACATAAATATTTTTAAAATATCCTTTTTCTAAAATTCATCAAAAATATGCATACTATATATATCCGGTCATTTGAAAATTCATAAACATCTTCATAAGAAGAAATCAGAATTTTTATTTAGAACAAAGGATTACACAAGGTAGTTATGGTCTCCATACATAGCCCCTTATCACACCTGCATAGGACCTAAGTGTAAGGTGTGCTAAGGTGAGAGAATCTGAGGGCGGCTCGGCCAACATCGCACGAGTAGTAATTTCTATCAGTTCGAACTTCTTGCGAAGGAGATTTCGTTCTAGCTTCACATGATGAAGTTCGGATTGGGTTTGGCCTAGAGAAAATCCCAGTGGTGGAACCTCATTCCCAAGTTCTGTTAGATGGGCTTCGATCGGTCCAATACTACTGGGTGAGGCCATCGAATCTTATTTCTATATTAATTAACCAAGATCACTTGTATTTAGAGACAATAATCAAAACGTTTAGTTTCCAGTGGTCATATTGACCAATGATCATATAACAGTCAACACCCAACAGTCTCATTTTAGTTATACTCATGTTATCAAATGAAACAGTTTTGTTGAGTATAAAATAACACACAAAATTAGGAAACAAGATTTATTCAAAATTTCGGGTCGTTACACATACTGACTTAGTATAACCAATTGAGCCTTATTGGTGCCATACTTGTACCATCCATGTATCATTTAATTTGATTACCCACCGCAGTATTCAATTTATAAGCCCCCTTTCAATTTGATACATGGAATACATCATTGAATTTTAGTTTATCTTGTCAATCTTAGCATGTTTCCATAAACTGCTTACTTGTAGGATTTATTATTCTTAATGAATAATATATCATCGAACACTGTGACTATAAAACCATCACCATGGTTTTATTCTTCCTACGCAGTATGTGTCTCTGGAACATTCCTATTCCACATGTACTTGTGGAACTTGTTCCCTATGCCAACCATTTGTGCATCCCGAGCATTGACTAAGTCCAAGTCAATTCAGCTCCCACTATCTCTAATAGAGATGTGATCCCTTGTATAGAAATGTAGTCTAATCCTTGAATATATCTTTTCGATCTTAGGGATTTAGGTAATATCTTAAGAAACTGTTTGGTTAATTACCTAAGATGCACAACATGTTTAATCTTGATGCAGGTTTGTTTAAATTCTAACAAATGCTTTGCATCTAAACACTCCCTATGACATAATGGGTTTTCCATAATACTATGACTCGTATGATATCCATTTGTCATTTTAGTCGGCATACTGGTTATGGGATTACTTTGTTATTTGCAAATCAAAAATTATGATGGAAGTTTCTACAAGTTGAAACATTGATACAACTTACATAATAACTTTGATGTGTAACATATGCGTTTATGAATTTCTCCACGCTACATGTTTGTTGATCAATGTTAATATTTAAGACTCATCGTCGATCCTCCTTATGAACATCAATACGGGGATGCAGATAAGGTAACATGCATTTAGGAATTACTCCATGCTACATTATCATGATCGATGATTTCTTGGTCAAGATATTCTTTGTCCTGCCGATCCAAAGCAACTAATATCTTCTGACCAAACATATACTTCACTATTCCTTAATGACTTAAAGGAAACCTATGAAGTATCTTTACCTATTGCTTTCTGTGGAATATTTCACATTGTCTTGTTGAACTAACCTCCGAAGGCCTCATGTCATACCTTTATTTCTAAAGGTTTCTTTGTCTAAACTACGGGTGTTAATAATACAACAGGTTCTTAGCTGTGTCGATCCTAAATACCATACTGGGTATACAGTTGACGTCCAATTTTAGTTTTACTTGACAAAGATTCACATTTCCACAAATGGGTAGGTCTTACATTTTATATTCATCATGTATTGCCATTGATTCAAATAATAGTGAACTATTTGTTGAGTATGTTACCTCAAACAACATTCATTCCAAAACATGGAATAATGTCTCATCATGTCCAAATGGGCACATGAGATAAATGTTTCTTGTTATACTCCACAAATTTTTCAATTTGAAATAATCACTTGGCAATTAGAAGTTATGTGTTTCTATCTGCTGACTTAGGAATCACCCTTTCTCAGCTACTTGGAAAAGACACTTTACTTCTAGTAATGTTTCTCTACTTACATGGTTATTTTATTTCAATACATATATGTAAAAATAATATTGTATTTTAATACCCAAGAAGTACGAGAGAAAACAATACTTTTATTTGATGAATATTAACTGAATGAGGAGAGGGTACTTGCTTCTTGTATTTCAGCTTTTAAACTTCCATGAATTCATTTCATTAGGTGATTCAAATAACCTCATATTAAATAACTAACCACTTTTCATTGAAGGACATGATTAAGGTTCTTTGTCGTAACTTTTCATAGTCCTTTTCACCTTGTCATTCAATTTACTCGCCATAAGAATAAATGATGGTGTTATCTCCAATATTCTTATTACATGGTGAATGATACCGTAACGGTAATGAAGCGCTTATTCTATACCATTCATCGTTACATTTAAATGAAACTAGAGTAATCGTGTGTAAAATGTATAAGAATGTAATGACATGAAATATTATGAACTATCTTTCACTTTACACAATCGAAGTGAAATCATCACATTCAAATCTTGATTCACTTTCTCCTCAAAAGGATCTTGGAGATGAGACTACATGTAACATCATCCATGTCTTGATGTAGCGACTGAAACTAACATCAGACGTTGATGATAGCATTATGATAGAACAATCACATTCTTGATTCATGAGTCTCCTGTAAGTAGTTTTACACTCATTGCTTCTTAAGGTGGTTTAACGGGTTAGGACCCGAGTAACTTGAATTTTCATTGTAGTGGTAATGTGTGCAAGTGCCTATACTACATTTAGGAAATTTGTGCTTTGTTTGGACATTAAATTTTTCCAATGTTTATCGCAGTTTTATTGTGGTATTGCTTGCCATTATCTACAAATATACTTTAGCAAATTGTACTTTTATTTGATTACCAAATGTGACATTACTAATTATTTAATCATTAAATTTCTCCCACTAATTTTTTGAATTCTAGGAACCCTCTGTACTAGAATCGGAATACTCTTGAGTATTCTAGTGGTAAGGATCCCTAAACCTCCCTCATAGTATACAAGCTAGGGCTATGCCACTACTCGAAGGGTCCAAGGTAGGCTTTTGACTAGCCAACCGCATTAACTCGCGGTTCCTTGATCTGTTGAGTGAAGTCCAAGCTTCAGAAATCATTTAATGATTTAATCAATGCTTGCCTCTAAAATTACAACAAACTAGCTAAGGCTATATCTTTGCTGCAATTTTAGTTAAGTCGACCCACCACACAAATATGAACTCCCCGGTAGTAAGAGGCACCCTCAGCTGAGGCATTAACCGGCACCTCGAACACCCGATTTTGTTCAAACATGAATGATGGAAGGCTGTTTGTGACTTAATATTTTCATTGAGGGTTTTATTGGTTTTCTCTCGATGAATGTAATCCATTTCTATTAAACTTTTTTGTCTATGTTGTCGCGCTCACAACTGAACTTTAATAGAAAAACACATGTCGCTTCTTTCATCATTTTATTATATATTATTTTATGTATTTTTCCCACTTTTCTAAAATGCATAAAATAATAAATAAATGCATAAAGGTAAACTACTATCCGACTGGTCTTGAGCATTTAAATGACCTATGGGCATCTTACCTTAGTCGAAGCTTGACTCAAAATGCAGCTTTCCCAATCATGTATGTCCGCCAGTCTTCTGCAGTGTCACAATGTCTTGGCGGGGTCGACGTCACGTCTTGGAGTACCGCCTTGCCATGGTGGAAACCATGCGTTGTCATGCACCATTGTACACCGCCTCATCTTGGCGGGGTCTACGTCGCTCGTCGTCTTTGTTAGAAGTACAAAAATACTCACGTGAAGGTGAGGGGAACTTAGGTATAAATGTACATCAAATCAATTGGACACACAAGTCCTTATACATTTTAACCAAAAACAAAGACGATGCGTAGACCGTCATTTATTAATTACATACATCACATGCAGTTTAAATAATTAATTAAATAATAATAATTAAATGCAGACATACAATGGTCGATGCTCAAGACCAGATGGTGGGTAATTTAAAGCGCAATAAAATTAAAATGCTATAATTAAGTACGAGGGTTTATTTAATTAAATTATATGAATTAAATAATTCAAATAATTTAATTAATTATTGGTCCGTCAATTAATTTAATTTTAATGTCAAAATTAAGTTAATTAAATAATTTAATTTAATATCTAAATTAAATTAATTCTTATCAGTTATTAATAAATATTCAAATACAATTAATATATTAATTAATTTTATTAATTTTTTTAATTAATTATATTAATTGATTTATCTTAACCAGAGGGGTTACCTTCCCGCTAGGAGGACCGGGCAGCGGCCGAGTAAGCTTGGCCAGGGTGCTACCGGGGAAGAACCACTTTGTGGCCTACCGCGGCTAGAGGCGGTGCCTCACTCAGTAGAGCGCGGGGCTGCGCGGTTGGAGGTGGGGTGTCGCACTCGGCTGACGGGCCTGGGTAAGAAAAGTAGCAGCATGGCGCTGCATGCGCCGTGCAGGTGGGTGGAGGCCCTGGTGCGGATACTATACGAGGAAAGTCATGCAGAGGGAGGGTGCGGCATGCGGGGAAGGCCAAGCAGGAGGGGTACCATCGCGCCTATGTAGAGTCCCTGCAGAGCGCCGCACGGGAGACCGCCTGGGTCAAATTGCAACAGGGAGGTGGGTGCTGCTGCTGCACTCGGCAATGAGGGAGAAGGGACAGCCGGTCCAGTGCGCATGCAGGCTGAGCGGGGTAGGTGCAGGCTAGTGATTCCGGTGCAGCATGTCCGTATAGAGGGAGGGCCGGCACGCATGCAGCGCTCGATGGAGGATGTAGGCTGGCGGTCGGAGCTGCCCATATAGCGCGCTAGGGAGGAGGCAGGTCAGGGTGGCTGACCCTACTCGTAGCGCCGGTGGGAGGAGCCCGACTAGATTTGGCCGATGGCTAGGGGTGCTGCAGCTGCTACAGGGAGCACGAGGAGAGGGGTAGACGGTTGCTGGCGTGCAGAGGAGCAGGCGGCGCGACGCCTGCTGTGCGTTGCGCAAGGGGAGGGACTCCCGGCGGTCCAGCAGTGCACCGAACGGGAGGAAGGAGGGGGTCCACTCAGACCCCCTTGTTGGTACCCTTTTTTTGGGGGTTTCTTCTTCCACGTGGAGCAGACCCCCCCCCCCCTTTTTGTTGGTTTCCACAGGCCCCTCTTCTCACCCTTTTTTTAAATAATGGCTTATTTTTTTAAGCCATTTCCCCCTTTTACAAATTACACACCCTTTTATATATTTTTTATATATAAGTCAAGTCTCTTCCACAAAAAAACTAAAGGATACATAGCCTTTTAATTAAATAATAATATAATTATTGTAATTAAATAATAATTTATTATTATTACATTATTATAATAATAAAATAATAATAATTATAATAATAAAATTATTGTGCAAACAATATTATTTATAAAAAAATAATTTTTCACAATTAATTTTATTTCTAATGAACCAATTGAATTTAATCGGTTCAAGAAGATGAAATAAAATTATAACCCAAGATCAAACCACTCCTTCGATCCAATCCGAAAAATTAAACTTGCCATAACATGGCCATTCAAAATCAAATCGGCGTGTGTTTTGAACTGTTGTGACAGATTTTAAACCCTTTGTTTAATTTTTTGGAAATTAATTTTATTTGGATCAAAAAATTTACACACTTCCTCTGATACCACTATTAGGTTTTCAGGGCCCACAACGGAAGCCGGTGGGCCATGGATTTTAAAATTTTCGTCGGCGGAACGACGGTACTTGTCGTTGCCGACGATCCGAGCCCCGGAGAGTTCCATGGATTTCATGTAGGTTATTAAGAGAACAAAAATAAAAATAAAACATACCCATTGAATATCTAAAGCCGTTGTCGACCACTACTTGTCAACGGTGATCGTTGCACGAAGGATCCATAGCAGGATCCTTCTAGATCGTCCACACGTGCCTCAAAAATACACGGGAACGCCGATCATCAAACTCAAGGTGCTAGCACGGTGATTCAACGATATCTTCGACGCCCTGACGATCACCGCATCGTCGATCCTGCGATGCGTGAGGAGAAACTTGATCCGAGCTCTTGGATCATCAGATTCTCTCTCTAGGAAGCGGGAGGAGAGAGAGGCTCTCAAATTTCATTCCATAAATGAATGAATAGTGATGTACACACCAAAGAGAGCGAGCCTCCTCTCTTATTTATAGAGAAATTGAAAAATACCTGGTAGGGTTCCCCGACCCCCATTATTGTCAACATTCTCTAAATAAATAATTTTGATAGACTGAACTGCACCAATATTATTTAATATTTTATCACATACTTGAAATATATCTAAAATATGATACATGATAAAATTGAGCCTTTTAACTCGACTCGCTGTCCCGCTTAATATCAAATGAACCTTGAATATTAAAATAATATTTGTTCGATTAATATTTTTCTTGTATTTACTAAAATCGTAAATACATTAAATAAATTCAACTCCAAATATTCATAACTTGAATATTAATGAATTTCATTAATTAATTTGGTGATCGAAAACATGGACAATGCTCGAACCCCGTGGCGGGGCCCACTATGTCCATATACCTATTCAACTGAATAGGTGCAGATTATTGAATACGCTATTGTGTGTGACCCTTAAGCCTTTATCTCGATAGCAGTGAATAAAATCCACAGACCAAGAGCGGAGTCTAGAAACTCATCATGACCCCTAAAGAGATAAGGATAGTCATTGCAACAACTACCATCCTACAAACAATGACTGTGTACTATAATCTCTTTGTCATTAAATATCTCATAAAGCAGCATGCACTCTTGTGTCATCGTCCTTATCTTGCTTTATTATTTGTTGATCTATCCGGATGGATTTTCCTTTCTGTTTCTTCAGCCAAATACTTATGAAGGTGGCACCATCCTGATCAACCAGGCCTGAGATATACAACTTCCTAAACTTGGAAGCGACAAATCCTTTCTTGACCATTCAACCAACGCCATACCACTAATGACGCACCCGACACAAACTACCTTGCCACTAAATTACTGGCATGGTTTTCACCTTGCATCAAAGTACATAATTAAATGATATAAATTGGTAATGGTCTCAAGTCAGGAGATCAATTCATATGTCCGTAGATAGGAACAACCAATGACACCCAAAACATGTGGTGTTTCTATTGATGAGTCTGTCCTCATGATCTCACTAATAGAGATCACCAAGTGCGAATTTCATGAGAAGAAGTCTCAATGCTTATGATCCCCCACCACCTGATAGTCAGACATCTACTGTGTCCAATCAGTAAGATGTATCAATACTATAGAAATTATATTTAAGATCAATGTCATTGTATCTTAAGGTTCTCATTATAGCCTGGGATCTGCTATAACCTCTCGACAAGACAACTAACCTTTGGAAATTACCATTATTATAGTGGATGGAGAAAAGTCTACACTATAATGGTAAGAAATCATCATGCATATCTAACTGTACACATGATATAGTAATCAAGATTACTACAAAGTTGTGTCTAGGGAACCCACTATTTAAACAGATTCTCTAATAAAAATAATTGATTTGAACTCATTTTTATAAAAACAGTTATGTCAAATTCCAAGAATTTAATTTTTTAAACTTCCCCACTCTGAGATAAAAATGAAATTAGTTCATGTTTAATCTTCCTTCAAGGATCTTCTGTGACCCTTGGATTTGATTAATTGCATCTTATATGTTAAATTTAATTTATCATTGATCATATTTTTCCATGTTAAATTCTATTATAGTCTTACATAATTCATTTTTGGTCTGGATTTTATAAATCTTACATATGAATTCACTGAAACCTTTTAATATGTGTGTTGGAGGTTGTGCAGTTGAGAATTATTTTGATACTGATACATGTTCCAATTTTAATTTTACATAATTTATGGGTCCTGTTTGAATTGTAACTCCTATAAATTATCCATCATGATATAAATAAATATAATAATATAAAAAAATCCAAATAAAATAAAAGTATCAAGAACTAATTATTTCAAACTTATAAAAATTTATAATGTTCTTTGAGATCAATTGGTGGTGGGGAGGTGACTAGATGTGATAATATAGAAATTAATGGATTGATTTTATTTCATCTCACTTTTTTGGGTTGATGATTTATATTCCATTGAATAATTTTTTTATTTATCTCTATATTTTTTTAGTTTAAATAATTTAAAACACATTAATTTTAAATGTAATTAATGTGAATTTTTTAAAATATATAGAACAATTTTACATATAATATTTATATAATAATGTATATGACCAAGTTAATATTTTGAAAAATGGGCTTATGCAACAATATTTTATGGGATTATATAATTTAACATGTGAATAATAGAAATGGTTAAAAATTTAATGAAATAATTGGAGAGTTTTTCCAAGAGAGGCCACATGAGAATTAAAACATAACATTAGTCACCATGTACTGGAGATGGATGTCAACCATGATGGGGGCCTGATGGTATTGGTCATTTTTCTAATATGTTAAAATATGATCATGTCCACATAATCTTAGATATTCAATAAGATAAAATCATTGGTTAAAAGATATATAATGTATCAATTTTTTTATAAGAGCACCCCCCCCGGCACGGGAGATGACCACCCCAATCACGAATGAATATTATACCTACCCAAAGATCTAAATATTTATATTTCATTGCATCCCATTGCATGGTGAATACCCACCCCACAACATGAAACATATATATATTTATTAAATATATTTATTTATGCATATTTTGATAAGATACAATGCCATTGATATCATAATTTTTAATTCTACTCTTTATCACTGTTAAAAAAAGAAACTGATAAGGGATAAAATTTTATCATCGCTAACAAAAATGGATGATAAATTATGCTTTTATCAGTGTTCAAAAAAGAAGTGATAAAAAATAACTTTTTTTCATGTCTATTTAAAACTGATAATGGTTTCAATTTATCAGCATTCTTTTAATGTTAATAATGTATAGGTTGAATAATATAATTCATATATAAATATTTATATATTTTTAAATATGATTTATACACTACTGTAAAATGGGTATATTTCCATGAATCTAAATTCATTTTTTATATAAACCATGAGTATTTTGTGTCTAGAATATGTATACACCAACCGTTTATGTAAACCATTGGTATAGACAAGTTAACCTATCAATTTTTAAAAAATCATTGTAATGTGTTGAGATATACCAATAATTTGTTAAAAACTATTGGGATAGAGTTATATAATATCCCTTAGCCTCCCACCATCCCTGATTCACTCACAAGACTTATTCTCCTCTCACCTGATCACCAACTGACTCTCTTCCCCTCCCGTGTTCTCTCCTAATTTAGAGATTTTTTTGACTCCGATCTTCTTCGAAATAATATTAGTGACTTAAAAATACTTCTTATATTTTGTAGAGTATTGTATTCAGTTTTATTATTTCCATAATAAATGTTATTACAATAGATACTTTTTTGTTTTAATTTAGTTATCCACTACTTTTACATAAATCCAACAATTGTTTTTATTAATTAATGTATTATTTTGATTGATTTATTATTTTATTAGGGGTTTATTTTATATCCTATGATTATATAGAATAATTCTTGAGCAACATTTACATAGATCAGTATAGCTTTTTATACGCTTCATATTTTTTTGATTTCTTTTACATAGGCCAATGTATTTTTACACACCTTCACATAGTTATTGAAAATCATGAATAAAACATATTTAGATTCTTAAATGGAATACTCCTACCATTACACAAGGGTGAGGAACATATCACTTGAAGAAAATGTTTACATCACTATAAATTTATTTCATCAATTTTTTCTATAAATAATAATTCTTTCAAGTGTGGTTAATTTTAATTATGATTCAATATTTATATCCCCATAATTTTTTGAACTTCTAGACGCCACTTGTTGAAACCTCTTAATTGGTAGCATTGTTTTCCCATGTAGTTTCCAAGTATCCTAAAATGATATCTGATGATACTGACATGTTAGTTTATAATAAATCACATGAAAGGTTTTCCAAATATACAAACTTCATTAGAAAAAGTAAAACATGGATTTGAAAAATGAATCACTAAAAAATAGGTTTAAAATACACTGTATCTTAAATTTTTCAGTAGATTCATATATATTTCATCATGTATCATGAAATTCACAATGTTATACACTTAATTCATGATTTTACAATTTTATATTCTTCAAGAAATTTTATTTCATCACACACTCTTGTATTTGTAATACTTATTTTAATGGAGACATGTGAATACCCCCAAGGATTTTATTTACCCCTTCACATTACATCACTCAAGTTATCATATTTAACAATAAAGTAAAAAGGGATAGGGTTACCTTTGACATCCTCTTGTTAATTATTTCAATTTTTTCTTGATGAACAGAATATTTTATTATACTCTTCTTCAAAGCCTTTCTAGTGGATGTTTTTTACAAAACCACTTATGATGATTCCACATGAAATGTTCTATATGATATTCTTTATCCTTATTGGATTGTGATCCTTCCCCATTATGAGACCAATCCCACCAATACTTGTATCTACTTTTGATATATTTTTATCACACCCTTCAACATGTTTTATCAACCAATAGAGGGATCTTCAACCAACTTTGAACTATTTCTTTATTGAGTGATATGTGTTATCATCAAGTAATACTTTGTGATTTTTCTCTTATTAGATATCAATAAGATTCACTTAATAATTATTCTTCCCTAGTGAATCCTTATTTAAGGGCACTTCCTTCACAATTTGTGCACACTCTATGTGTATGTAGAACCAATTTACATCGATTGATGTTTTTTTTGAGTTAGTGGATGATAATTGGATATGATTCAGGCTTATAGAAGGAGACATGTCATAAAAATTTCCATTCCAATTAAAGAAGAGTAGTTTTTACTAACAAATTTTGGATTTCATTTAATATATCATACAACACTGAACTTCTATATCATTTATTACATTTTTTATTTTTTTAGAAAATCATAGTGTTTATAATATTAGGAATGTGTGATTATTTATATATATCAATTATGGTAGAATTTATATGATATTATTATACCATGTTTTGTGGTTTTGATGTTGGGTGACACATTGGTTTTATTATTTAATATTTTTTTCATTATAAATACATGTTTACATTTAATTTTTTGTAGATTTTGAAATATATTGTTCACGTTAAATGGAAGATATTATTTTATAATGATGGATGGATGTCGAATCTAGGATTTCCTCCTTCAGTTCCCTTTGCGAGTGTAATAATAATAATAATTTTCTTCTGCATTACATTCAATGCCAAGTTCTTATTCTTTATAATATGTTTTAGGGACTTTGGACTAACACAGACCTAACTTCTTTTCATCCTACAAGTATGGTTCTATGTGGGGGTGATCCTAGAGCTACATGGAGCACCTATCATACCTATTCACACCTTAAACCTTCAATGGACACACCATCTACCACACCTTTTCATCGTCTACATGAGCCTCAAAGTTTTTTCCCACCCATGCCACTATCATCATCTTATTTAGTTGCTTATTATCATACCATGTCTATGTAAACTATATAATTTTTTACACCTATACAATATCCATATCCTATGATGTATCCCCAGACCTTATACCCTTATCCCACCATGTCCACACCACCACCATTTCCTACTATCAATACACGATATGATGGATTTGTTCCTTCATCTTGTACTCTAGTGCATGAAGATGACCCCGTGAATACATTAGAATAGACACAACCTTCAAAGGTCACTAATCTAGGACACCCCATAGATCCATCCAAGCCTAACGAGTAGTCTGCATCATGTATTTTATAATTGTGTTAAATTATGTAACATTATTTTTTTATTGTTTTATTGTGAATTAATGGGTTTTTCCTTTAATATTATTCATTTATATCTTCTAACAGGCATCATGGTTGCACCCATATGCATGTTTCTTGGAATAGTTTTCCATTAAAAATGGTGGATTTCAATGAAGAGAATTAAATGATACATAAAATTTCCAGGAAGTGTAGAAGTTTTAAGGAAACTTTATTCAACTAAAAAGACATAATTCCATCACAACAGGTCTCATGGAGGCATATCAGTAATAAAATCAAGGAGAATTAATGGGTGTAGATATGGGTAAGAAAATTTATTAAATTAATATCTATATTATTATTTTATTTACATGAATTAAATTTTTTATTGTATCATAAGTTTAAATTTTCTAATAATGAAGCTACTAAGGTCAAACATTTGATAGATATTGGTATGTTGTGGTGATAATATAAGAATGAGTTATAGGTTTGTTGTGTTGGAGTTGGTGTCCTAGAATCAAATTATGTGTACTTTATGATAATTTGTATGCATAGTTTTGAATATTAATAAAATTCTTAACACATCATGCTTGTTGTTCTTCATTACTTGGTATATGATAATATCATAAGATTAGATGTCACATGGGAAGGTCATAGAAGTTCTCAACTATTATGATAACCAAGAGGCTTCACAATAGTATTTATAAAATATATGTTCTATATCCATACGATATCATTTGAGGGAAACAAATGATATAGGCTATTAGGGGTGGAGACTCATAGGACTTTAAGGCAACGTATCAGGGTGTACTCCCTTGGTAATATCTTGTTTATGACATTATGAGAAGAAGACCCACCAGTAGTAAATCCACATTTATGTGTATTGATCCTTAAACTTTAGGATTATTATTAATTAATTTTATAAGTCATGTAATTTGATGTATTGATGAAAATCGTTATCACATATGTTCGTGTTGAGTTAGGATATATTGGATGCATCACGAGTAATATTTAATTATTGAATAATGCAAGAAAGGATTTTTCCATTATGTTATTTAATGAATGTTTATATCTTAGGTCCTTTCATGAAAATGATACATACTAAATAAATCCGTGGCCATGGTATTCAATAGGAATTTTTGATTTCTAAAAATTCAAATAATGAGACATAGATCACATAGGTTGATGATGGTAGCATGAAACCTTCTTGATTAGAGATATCATGATAAAGGGATTATATTACACACTGAGCACCCATAGAAGGTATTATATTGTTTTTTAATTAAATTCTTTCTCTATAGGTTCCTTGGCATGTTTCCATATGTTAACCAGTGACATTTGGATACTTCACCTAATGCCAGTATGAATGAGGTATAGAGGATCACACACTAAAAGTATCCATAATATCAGTTAAATAATATATTACTATTTATTAATTATAATGTTGAATAAATATTAATCTCGTATATTGTTTAAAAATTATTCGTGTTTTCTTGATCACATATATTTTTCCCTAGTTATTTGAGAGAATATTATGTGAGAATAATAGTTAATAATTATTTATTTTCTATTTAGATAATATAATATTTATTTAATTATTGGTGAATAATGTAGTGATATTTTACGTATTAAATAAATAGTCATTATTTAAGGCCTGGAAAGTATTTTGGAGGAATAACGGATCGAGTTTATGGGTCTGGTGAGATATAATATGCATGTAATATTATTTAATAAAATTATATTAAATTTTAATTCATGTTTTTAGCACATGTCATTAAATAATAAAATTATTAATATTATTATTAACATGGGGTCCCGCAGGTATTAAATAAATAATAAGAGGCACTTGAGCAATTATTTAATTCTAACCATTGTAGTATATAAACCCAACTATATTATTTTTCAAAGGAGTAAATTTCATTTGTGTTTTGCACAATTAAATCCTGAGAGAATCATCTAAATCCCAACAGAGATCCCTCTCCAAGAACACTCCCAAGAATGGAGAGTGATCATCCTCCACAAACTACTCTCAGATCCAGAGAGATCAAGGAGAATCCTATGGAAGAAATTCTTGAGGCGATAAAAAGAGAACAACGCAAGAATTATGATCTACCATGATATCACCCTAAAATTACTATGACAATGGTTTTAGATTTTTGGATCAAATGTGGATCACTTCTTGTAATGTCCCCAATTTGGAAGCCACTAAACTAGTTCTCCAAGCTAGGTCACCACATGATCTCAGGCGCGCTTCCCTATATGCTAGAGGATGTCTTCTAGTAGTGTGGGTATAATATGTCAAGAAGGGAGACTATACCCCCTATTCTAGAGTTTTCCACAATAGATATTATAATAAATAAGGAATGAAATATAAAATAAACCAGAAAAAGAATTACTAACCATATCCCAAACATGGTACTACCACAACAAAAATATAAACATTCCATGTCATGCTAATAATTTGAAAAGTGATCGAACCCCAAAATAAAACCCAATGGAAACATACCCAAATAATTCCTTAATCCATGTCTGAATCCTCATCCATGAACATCCTAATTCATTCTCAACTCGCTTGTATAAGGCTTTTTACCATGTCCAATCTTGTGATAATGAAAAAAAAATTTGTTACCTAATGAGGAACCGAGCAGGATGTGAGTATAACTCAATAGGCCACCACTAACAGTGTCTATAAAATATCCAGTGTAAACAGATAGTGCATGGATTTAATAAAAATAAATGGAAATATTAACAAAAGATAGCTCATGTTCCATTAGTTAACAATATTCACTTTAGCAACATTGATCATTTATTCCATTCGATCACTTAAATCTTTTCTATCAATTAATCAATATGTTAGGAATTTACTTCATTTACACTCCAGACTAATTAAATCCATTATCAAATATAAGGGAATATGTTATGTTCCATTTCTCACAAGAGATAAAAATTTTATAATAAATACATCACACTCACCTGGGAGCCTCGGTCCAGGCCGTCTCATCAAATGAAACTATTAGGGGCTTAGATCCTTAATCCAACTCCATAACCCTTGCATTATAGGGGTAGGGTTTAGATCCAAAATCCAACCTGACCTTTGGGAGGAGCCTCTACCAAATACCCCACATACCACCAATCCATATTCACATTCTTATTCATCCAATTACTACATATACCAAGCCACATTCCATGCATAATCAATATACATAACATTGACAATTAACATTCCATTAAACACTTAAATCATCTTTGGGCCTTAACCCATTGAACCATTTACCACACACCTTAAATATCCCATTTAACCCAATTCCATTTCAATTCTCAGCACATTTAACTTATTTAGAAAATTCCATATATTAACTCATTTCACATAATTCATCATTTCACAAGTATTATCACATTCATGCATTTAAATTTAAATTTCACAAGTCATTAGAAACATTAAAATTATTCCATTTAACCCTATTGATAGTGTTCCAAACATACCCTTATGTCATTATAAACATATAGGAACAACTATCAATAATACCTTTTCCTACTCAAATAACATATCAGCATGTTCATCTTGTGATCTACTTTATCTCAAATAAATTTAATACTTAACATCATAATTTTCCATGTTCGGGAATATTGGTAATCGTCATGGGTGGCCCTGAATCAGTCTAGTCAACCTCAATGAATCCCACTGGGATTATGAGGGGTTTAATTCATCATTTAGAGAACCATTTTACCAAATACATTGAAAGTCATAAAATTAAAAATAAGATAGAACCATTAAAACAACCACACATGAACAATTAAACTTCAAGACCATGGAATATACCTTGTAGAAAATCTACCTCAAAACAAGATATAAACACAATAATAAATTTATACTTAGATCTATATTCAATCAAACATGAATCCCAACCTATTATCCACCTGAAAAAGATGGTTTTAGGGCATCAGAAGAATAATAATGAAACCAAATGCTATAATATGTAAAAGAGAAGTAATACGAGTGTAAGACTTACACGTAGATTCGTTCTGCAACCAATGACACTCAAAATGGCCTAGAAATGTAGGAGATCTATCAGTGAGATATTTTGGGTGTTTATGTTCATCAATAGGACTTGAGGAGGATGAATGATGAAGAAACATGGGTACGGAACTTAAAATGTTGAGGGGAAAATGGTAAAATATCAGTTTTAATGGGGAATATGGTTTGGCATCATAGATTTCCAAACCATGCACCAACAATGAACATGCCTCTATCCTAGAGGAGCTAAATAACACAGTTAACTAGGGATCCACACACAGTTTGGAAAATAATTCTCTAACCATGTGGAATGGCTATGTCTAGGACCTCATGGTTTTTCATCCACTCTTTCACAATTTACTAATCTGTGAACCCCTTCCTCTTGGATATCATGGTTTAGGTGGTCAATTACAACTAACCATGTACCAATTGTACATCATGCACATGATGGACAAAATCTCCATTATTTCTTGTTTCGAGCCCCTGGGACACCCCTGAGCATCCTCATACATCTAGAAAACATCCCATTAATCAAAAAAGGAGACTTAAACCAAAAATTAAATAAGAATATACATTGCTAAAATAATGGATCTTACAACCCCCTTATAATATCTTGTCCTAGAGCCGAATTACCAAGCATCACTAAACTTATAAAGGAAAGTGATCAGGCCACATGTCCCACATATCTGTCTACTACTCCAAATATTCATCCAGAATGCTGTCATGCTACCAAAAAATCAAAACAAAGGTACAATCCGGCTTAACAAGGCATTCTCAATCAGATCCACAATATGAACTGGATGCTTCTCAAGTGATGAATCATCCTCATGCACAACATACTCAACATAAAACACAATATATGGGTTATGGTGATACTACTTAAGTTGTGACACCTAAAAAACATCACGCATGACACTATACCACTATTGAAGAGATAATCAGTATGCCACCGGCCCTATCCTCTCTTCAATACCAAACGAATGCACGTACCTAGGAGCCAATATTCTCAGTTTCTGTATCCGATGGTGACCCAACCGTAGTGAAACTTGAAGAATCACAAGATAACCCACTATAAACTCAAGTGGTCTACAATGTCAATCCATGTATGAATAATACCTACTCAAAGAAATTTCCAAATGTTTTTGAGTCAATTGAACATCTTCATTTGTATCCCGCATCAGACACGACCTTAACAATCATGAATCTCCTACCCCAATCTAATAGCATGGGTATCTACATGGTCTACCACATATCACCTCATATAGAGTCATCTTAATCATCACCTTGTAAATGTTGTTATTTGTGAACTCAATAAGAGCTAATTGTTTATCCCATAATCCAACCAACCCCAGGAAACAAGCCCTAGACATATCCTCTAGTTCCAAATATAATTCTCTGATTTCCCATCCTTTTATGTGTAGAAATATGTTATAAAAAACAAATGGGTACCAAAAGTTTACTATAATAATTTCTAGAAGTGTGATTTATAATGTGGATCATGATCCAAAACTTTAGTCTTCAGTACTCCCTGAAACTGCATTATTTCCTGAACATAAAATTCACCAAACTAACCAATGATGAATGTCTCTCAAATTGGCATGAAATGTGCCACCATGATCAACTAATCCACAACTAATCATTTCACATAATTCTTCTAAGGAATCCTTTGTTGAAATAACAATAAATACTTTATTATTACATCCCATTTCCATTTTAGAATGGGAAAAGTTTGTAACAAATTCCCTAGCAATAGATGCTCGGCCTTCACCTTCTGATATGTATGACATAGCACTATAAAACATATAACCTAGTTCTTCATTCCTAGACACTAATACTATCTACAAATATTATGATACATTATTTTCATACTAGTATGCAATATCCACAATGATATATGAAAATCATCCAACAACTCTTCCTATAAACTTTATGGAACAAATACATGACCATGAACATAAGCGATCCCATCATCACTAATGGTCAAAATGAAAGTTGAATCCCCACTTTTAAGACTCCCGTAAAGCCAAAAATTCTAAATCATTTTTCTTCATTTCTATGATACATCTCAGAGGCATGAACTCAACTGGAAAGTATGATAGGGTCATATGCCCTCCCTCATTCTTCATCATGAGATTCCGAACTAGATTCATAGACTAACTAACTTTTAGTCTTCCATCTCAATGCATCTACAACACTATTCCCCTTTCATGGAGTGTAAACTGGACCAAAGTCAAATAAATACATGTACTTAACCCATATTCGTTGCTAAAAATTCAAATCACAATGAGATAAATAATTATTAAAGACATTATTATTGATATACACAATAAATGTTTCTTTGAACAAGTAGTTCCTCCATCAATTTGAAGCATAAACTATTTTGGAAAAATCAAGATCGTGCATAGGGTAATTTATTTCATGAGGAATCAATTTCTTTTACCCATATGCCACAACTAGATCATTTTGCATCAATATTTACCCTTGTCCAGCACTGGACACATCACAATGTAAGGTATAGACCTTACCTGGGTTAGGTATGATCATAATTGGGGAAGATGTCAACTGATTCTTTAACTCTGAGAAATGATCCTCACATTCCCTAGAACATTCCAACATGATTAAATTCTTGTTAAAACCAAAAAGTGGTGTTGAAAAATAGGATAAGTACTTAATTACCCTTCAGTAAAGGCTAGTAAAACATAGAGAAATTTGGATATTAGAAATATTATTGATTTGTTCTCATGATACCACTACTTTCTCTTTCTCTACGGCCACTAACACACCTTCCTCAGAGATGATGTTACCAAATAAATTAACACTATCTATTTCAAAATGAAATTTGGATATCTTTTCATATAGTCTATGATCTCATTATGTACATAGCATGATGTTATGATGTTTGTAATGATATTCAAGAGTTTTATAGTACACCAAGATGTCATCAACAATAAAACTACGAACTGATCTAGGTATGGGTGAATGATTTGGTTCATTGGAGACATAAACCCTGCTAGTGAATTGGTCAATCCAAACAAAATTACCAAAATCTTATATAAACCATATCTGCTCCTGTAGTTAGTCAACAACATATTAGAAGGTCTTAACCTCAGCTGATGACACCTTGATCTCAGATCCGTCATATAGAACACTGAAGAAACCCTTAGCTAGCCAAAAAGATCATCGATTCAAGGAAGAGGGTATTAGTTCTTAATTTTCATCAGATCCGGCTTTCTATAATAAATACACAACAACAACGATCTTTTAGCCTTTTTAGGAAACAACGCTAGAAATCCCCATAGTGACATACTCGGGAAAACAAACCTCTTGTTTTCAAATTCATCCAACTGAGTTGTGAGCTCACCCATCCACTAAAAAACTATCCATACACGGTATGCCCTAATATCACACTCACCACGATGGACATAAGTTTCTCCGTTAAGAGACATGAATGTTAATCTATGATAGAAACAGTCAATATGTCTCTAGTAAAACACTATCCAATCCATTCCCAAAATCAGATAAAAACCTAAAATCTCAACCAAAAACACATGCCATAGGAAACAATACACACCAAATTCAAGAGAAGACCACTTACAATGCCTAATATTACTTGCTCACATATCTAAATGTGTATCAATCGACCTGAACCCACAAAAAAGATCCACCACTAGACCAAACATAACAAAAAGATGAATAGAAATAATATAATGTGCGGAAAAGAAATCAAATAAAGAAGTAAAAATAATGGATTCTATAAGGATCATACCTAGAAAAGTAGATGGTGTAGCCTTGCCACCTCCTGGTGTAGACTGAAATGTATGAAGCTCACTTGCCTCTCTACCCTAGGCTCCGATATGAATTTATGACACTACCCTATAGGACCCCAGAACACCTTGAGAGGGGAGGGGAGAATTATGGTTTTAAATTTTTATTCTTTAAGATACCTATATAGTTACCACATTTCGAGGAACCTTTTAATTCTCTCGAATAGATGCATGCAATGAGACGACACAACAACTTTACTTGGCTCCCCACTAAGGGCTAGTCCAAGGAGAATACAATGAAAATGTGTTGGTTGTACCAATGTATACTAATATTTACGAGATTTGGACTATAATAATTTAGGCACAATCACTCTATTCTATGAACACTCACTTTACAAGGTTTTTGGGACAAATCACTGCTTCCCTCAGAACACTTCTGTTGACTCCCCCTAGATCACTAATTTGAGAGAAGTAAAAATCCGTTTATCATCATAATGGTCAATTCAATGGATTGGAATTAAATTATTTTTCTATATGTAGCATGTGGATCTTCTTTCACCATATACAAGATTTAGTGCACTCTAAATGATCTATTCACTAAAAACTTAATGTTCAAAACTCCCTTTTGTGAAGATCTTTTGCTAAGAATCCCTACATTCATAGAACAATCTCCTCTATGAAGCTCACTGATTCAATGAAAAATACCCTATAATCATGAAGAAACCATTACATAGAAGCATTGGCATCAGTCATGACTTGAGAAGTCTTTTCACAATGACCAAGCTCGCATAGAATACTAAATTCAGGGAGCTCCCTTGACTTTAAGAAATCAACTTTATTCCAAGTTTTCTCTGAACTCTTCCTCTGAAATGAAGTGGGGGAATCCTTATATTAATATGATTGTCCATTCATGGAGCTCCAATGAATACAACACATTTTTCATATATTTCAATAAAATATTATCGGTGATCCTCCCTTATTGATGCTCCAATGAAATTTGAAATAGTCACGGAGCTCTCTATTACCACATCGCGCAGTCATGATGCTCAACTACTTTTAAATGTGTAGAAACAATGTCCATATTCACAATGCTCCTGGTATTCATGAAAATATTCCCAGAATTCAAAAAATCCATGAATTTATTTTTTTTTTTAAATTTTGATTCAATAAAGATACTATTTGAGATGCTCACCTCTTCCTCCTAATTATTGTCCTCAATAATTTTAAAAATGATAAGAATTGACTCCACCTTCAAAAATATTTTTGTCATGAAATTTAATGTCCCTTTTCTGAAAAACTATTGTATAATATATGTGAGTATTGAAAAAAAGTACAAACCATACACCATTCCCAACAAAGAAAAATCTTGGTTAAAAAAATCTCTCCATTTGGGTTCTTTTGGAAGTCAGTAGATAAATTTAATGAAGAACCAACAACAATAAAAACTAGATATGAAGGAAAAAGCTCATCCAAAACTTTGAGTATACGTGATAAATCCTAAGTGTAGAAAACAAGAGGGAAATAATGAATTGGTTTTTTGTGTTTTGTAATTCTTAAATATCTCCAAGCTAAGCTTTGACTGTTTCCCCATAACACTAAATTCTTTCCTCCATTATCATTTTCCCTTTCTCAAATCTCCTAAAACCAAAAAAAAATTCACTCCTCTCCATTTTATAGATGAATTTATCCATTGTATCCCATTGGTAATTAACCCAAAGGCCAGATTTTGACTTGTAGATATCAAAAAATAATCCCCCAAGATTGTATCTCCCATATAAACCTATATCAATTCCACAAACACATTAATATAGTTAAAAAAACTGAGGACAGGGAATCACCTGTAACCTCCTTGTGCACTGGGAGGTGTCTAAACACCAAGGTTCAACCAATGCTTCTTGAACACATGTGCTAAAAATGGCTTGGTCAGTGTTCCAACAACTTGATCATCTGTGACAGCATGATCAATTTTAATCATTACATGTTCAAATTTTTATTTGATAAAGTGATATATTATATCAATGTGTTTCATAAAAGAATGATGAACAATATTCTTCATAAGATCAATTATTCTCATGTTGACATAGTAAATCACCATTGGTTGTTTCACCTCCTCACCAATATCAGACAGTTATTTCTTCATCCAAAGTAGCTTCATGCACACCTTTGTAGTGGTTATATACCCTACCATATTAATAAAAAAAGAAGTACATTCTTGTTTATTACTCAACCAGCCCATATATTTATTTCCAATAAATAATTCTCCCCCACTTGTTGAATTTTTATGAACAACATCTCTCGCCCATTATTCTTTATTAAAGGCTTATAGTCCACTATCTCTTCTTAAAACAATGTATAAGTAAGAATTGTGAGTACCTTTAATGTACCTCATGATTATTTTCACAACACCCATACATTCTTATTTCAGATTACTTTGAAATCGATCCATTAACCATATTGCAAAGACAATATTTGACCATGTCACTATCAAGTACAGTACGCTTCCAATGATTCTCTTATACATTTTGGGATCAAAAGATGTCGCATCATCATGATTTCCTATTTTTCCCAATTGCAATGGGATTCACCATTTTTTTGTATTCATGCATATTAAATTTCATCAACAAATACCTTGTATAAATTTCCCAAGAAAAAAAGCGAAGTCTTTCCTCTGAATCACTTGAAGCCCCAAGAAATACATGTGTTCCCTAATCATAGACAATTAAAATTATGATTTCATGTGATTGTAAACATCATCCACTAATCCCTCTCTTCTACCAAAAAATATTATATCATATATGTACACTAGCACAATGAAATGATATTTCTAAGGGTTCTTCACATAGATATTGTGATCCACTCCTCTTTCAAACTCAAACTTAATTAGATAAGAATCTAGTGGGGAATACCATGATTGTGGTGCCTTTTTTAAACCATATAGTTCCTTATTTATTCTGTTCACCTTCATAACATCATTACTAAGTAAAAAACCCACTATTTTTTCTATGTAGACATTTTCCTCAAGAACACCATTTAGGAAGGCTATTTTTAAATTCATTTGATACACTTCATTTCCGCTTTGAATTTCCATGGAAAGGAAAATTATGATTGACTCCAGTCTAGACACCAGATAAAATGTTTCTATACCATCCACATCTTCAATATGTGAATATCCTTTAAAAAATAATCATTCCTTATTTCTGATCACATTACCATGTTCATCGTATTTCTTCATAAAAATCCACTTCGTGCTAATCAAATTGTGACCTTAGGGAATCTTTGAATAGATCCCATGTTTGGTTCTTTCCGATATGGTCCAAATCTTCATTCATGGCATTATCCCAAGATTCATCTTTTGTAGCTTCTTCAAATGAGGATTGATCCAAAACCGATCGAAATGTATGTTTTTCATTATTCCTAATTATCATTCTATATATTGGTGATTTACAATCCCTAATGATGTTGGATTGATCAATTTCATCTCTTATGTTTCCCCTATAAGGTTCTGAAGAGTTTTGTTCAGTCATGGTTTCCTCTTATTATTTTTCCTCTGAATCAACATCACATTATTACCTCTGAATGACTTTCCTTCCTTCCTCTACTTCTTAATTTGAATCCATTTAATGTTCAATGTCTTAAATATCTTCAATCACATCAGCATAAGATCTCCTCATGGCATTTCGTGTCCTATCTTTAATTATCATAACATAAATATTTTCCACAATCGATACATGATGATTATTGAAACATTTTTTGAACATGAAATTCAATAAATATATGTGGTTAATTACTTCATCTTCCACATCAACATAATTTCATTGGTTTACTTCTTTTTTTATAAAGAATTTACTTCATAAAAAATGGAAATACTTAAAAGATTGATTCCTTCCCTAACACAACCCATATGGTGTCTTGGTTTCTCCAATATAAAACCCTATTTTATTTTTAATATACACTGATTCTTAAAAGGCCACTTTCCAATAATATCAAGGGATGTGACTGCCAATCATAATAGTTTTGGTTATATTATTCACCTATCGATTCTTGTTCTCAACAACTTCTTCCAGTCATTCAATTATTGCTTCATGCTGATCCAAATATTATTATTATTCTTCCAAAAGTTCTCTCAATTTTGTTCCTATGTTAAATTGATTATCATGATTATGAGGAGAATAATTAATTTGTAACTTTTGATCAGCATCATCACTCAACCGATGATATCTAGATGTATCTTTTGATGGTTCTGATTTTTCTACGATAGCCATCAGACACACTTTCTTTCCAAATTTAAACTATGGTTCTTCTTCCCCAATGAATTCATTATCATCAACATTTTCTTCATAGAAAAAACTCATTTTTAGTAGTTTATTTCCAGATGTGAATTTTCCCTTTATAGAAAACTTTTTCTATGACTTCTATGAGTTTCTAAATTCGATTTCATCATCATAAAACTCCCTTGAGCACTAAGAAGAAATGTTCCCAACTCTACCACAATAAAAACATGCAAAGGGTAGCTTTCATTCAAATATCTTTTTTACTCTCTTGAATTTATTTTAAAATATTGAACGATTTTCCCTTTTCTCATAAAATTCCTTTTCATAGTACACATAAATACATAGTTTTTTTCATAGAATTTAATGTTATTTCATTATTAACATTACTTGTTACATCCTATGGTTTCACTCTCATTTCATATGCAAGAAAATTACTCAATATATCATCAAAATAATGTTTTTAAATATCTATTAACTCATGGTTTGACACTTTTGGATTATAATGTTGTGTATATCTTATCAAAATTTTTATTAAAATGTTGATGACATTGATTTAATCACCAATCACATGAATTGATCCTACAACTTCAGAAATTCACTTAAATAAAGTATCTTAATTTTCAATATTATGAATCTTCATATTGTTAAACTTTTAACGAAAAACTCAGATTTTTTCTTTCTTTAATTTTTTTCACTTTCATAAATATTTTCTAGTTTCATCCAAATTGAAATGGTAGATGTGAAACTAATTACCTTTAGTTAGATCTAACCAGAAAAAACAACAGTGAGAGAATTATGTTCTTTAGAATCTACATATAGAATTTATTTATCTATATTAGTCATAGACAACCATGTTGGATCAAAGACCTATATTTCTTGTGTAGTGGAGAAAAGGACATCCATTCCAAGAGATCTTAGATGATATCACATCCTTTTTTTCCAAATTTGGATGTTTCTCCTGTTGATGTGGGGGACTCTACTAACATTTACTAAATTCTCCATGATAGAAAATAAGGACAAACATAACAGTAGAATCTTGCAGGCTCTAGTACCACTTATAGGACCCTATATCATCCTGGGAGGGGATGAGTGAATCGGGGTGTCAAATTGTTCTTCTTATAGAGACTGATCTTATTTCCACTTAGGTAGGAACCAATTAATTATTTCCAACAAATGCATCCAAAGAGATGACACAAAAATTTTACTTATTTCACCACTAAGGGACAGTCTAAGGAGCATAAGCTGAAATTTTGTTAGCCATAAAAAATTCTACTAATATTAACTAGATTTGGAGTTTAATAAATTAGGCACAATCACCCTTTCTGGGAAAAATATTTTACAAGGTTTTAGGGATAGCACACTATGTCTCATGGGGAACTTCCGTTGACTACGCCTAGATCATTAATTTTAGAGAAGTCAAACTCATATTTTCAATAGGAAGGTATCTTCTATGGATAGGAATTAAATTATGTGTCACTATCTAGCATGATACTCTACTTTCACTATAAAACTAAGTTAATGCACTCTGAATTCTTTGTTCACTAAAAACTGATTGTTCAAGACTGCATTTTATCAAGCTCCTTCATGAAGCTCACTCCTTCATGAAGGAAACAAACCTTCATGGAAAAAACATCTTCATGATGATCACTAAGTCACGCAGAATACCCCATCATCGTGAATTACCCTTTATATAGAATCATTTTCATTAGTTGATACTTATGTAGTCTTTTAATGATGCTCAAGATCGCATAGAAAACTAGATTCATAGATCTACCCTAGCTTTGTGAAATCAAAGTGATTTCAAATTTTCTTTAAACTCTTCATTAGAGAAGATGTGGGGGTACCCTTATATTTATAGTCTCTTTCGTTCGCAATACTCCACTACCTCTAATTATTTTTTTGGAACTTTCAAAAAAACACATCACGATTCCCCTCCATTTACAATTTTCTAAAGAACTTTGATGTAATCAAAGATCTATCCATCAACACATCTCATAGTCATGATGCTCAACATCTCACAATCACATAGAAACACAATCTCTATTCGCGATGCTCATCCTCTTCATGAACATAATACCAAGATTAAAAAAATCCATGAATTTACCATTTTTAAGAAATGTTGATTCTAGAAAAAATAACTTTTACAATTCTCACCTCTTCATCTTGATTATTGAAGAAAAAATTTTGGAAAACACTGGGAAATGACTCCACCTTCAAAATTGTTATCAACATGAACTATAAGATCCATTTCTTTGAAAAATCTCTGATATTCTGGGTTTGGATTGAAAAAAAAACACAAATCATAATCCATATCCATTAAAGAAATAACATGGTTCAAAAAATACTACCCTTTGGGTTTGTTTGAAATTTGTAGATAAATTCAATGAAGAAGCAATGAAAATCAAAACCTAATTTTCAAATAACAACTCCGCCAAAACTCTTAGTGTACACGATAAATTCAGAGTGTTGAAACCCAGAGGGGAAGAACTAATTGGTTTCTCATGTTTTGGAATGCTTCAAGATGTCCATGCTAAACTTTAATTATTTGCTCATAACACAGAATTGTTTTCTCTATTCTAAGTTTCCCGTTATCCACTCTCCTAAAACAAGAAAAATTATTTCACTCTCCCTATTTTTACTAATTATTTTATCTATTCTTCCCCAATGGTAAGAAACCCAAAAATATTGATTATGAATTTTAATGCTCAAAACATACTTCCCATTGACATTATCTCCCCCATAAACCATTATCACTTCCACAAACAGATTAAAAAGTTAAAACAACTTACACTTGATTGTACAACTGGAACTGTATTCCCACCACCAGGGGCCTCCTTGAGGTTTCCCTAAAAAATAAGGTCCTGACCCCCCAACACAAAAGAAAATCTTTTTAAACCTAAGATATTCACCTAGTAAATAATCTAATGCTTATGTCCATCATAAAAATTTCTTACCATAGAAACCTCATCCCCTTCCAATGATGGAACAAAACATTGCATTTTAGAGAAACAACTAGAGTATTCCATCACTACCTTTGACCCCTAGGTCATCCTAATACAATGGAAAACCTTTTCATACCTTAGGGTATTTGAATATAAAAGTTCATGAAACTTTTCCTAGAAATATGTCTATTATTTACAATAAGCCTACTGGGTCTTATCCAAAGTGTTCCTCATGTGCTTTGCCTATCCTCGCAACAAGTAATCCACTAACATGACTGTATTATTAGGAGGAGTCTCTATGTGACCAAGAATCATCTAGATGGAATCTATTCAGAGAACATCTACATCAGGTCCACCATCTATAGAAAACGTCATTGGGTGTTTTAGTTGAGACTCCCTAGTCATCCCAAACATAATTTTCATGAACCTCCCAGGGTCTCATTCCATGATCTGCATAAAATGAGTGAAGTTCTAATGAAACTGTTCCTCTTTGATGTTACCCTGAAACATCCGGTTTTTTATCTTCTTCCACATTAGAGCTCTGGATGAAGTACTCTTATAAAATGACTAGAACCTGATGTTGTTGTGGTATATTCCTCCAACCCCAACACACATCTCAGAACACATCACATAAAAAATACATAGTTTTTATAAAATATGGCTCTCCAATAGCCATAAAATACCCCCTTTTCATACACCATTCCAAAAAAACATCATATCACATTTAATACTACCCTCAAACATCCCTACCATGGTTCATGGTGAATATGGGTTTAAAAAACTTACACAATCATGATTCTTTCATTATACACGGTTTTAAAACCATTTCATCATTCAAAATGAAAATATTTATCTTTTATTTACCCTTATCATCTCACAATTTATTATAAACAACATTTTATTAAATTTTCCTCCCTTCATCAAGAACAATTATTTAACCATTATTTCACAATCATTCCATTTATCCATTCATAGAATCATTATCAGACAATATATTATTTATATTTTTTGGAATGGGAAAAACACTCTACCCTTCATGTCTCACACATCTATCCCATGTGTTCCCATGATGATGAATTCCATCCATATCCCTATGTTACTATAATGATGCATGTATGCACAACATCATTCCATTACATCCACATGAAAAATATAATAAAACAATCTCAACACACAACACGTGAATCACCCAAAGGTTAAATATTAATCAATTGTAACAACACTTATCAAGAACAATAATTCCCACACTGGATACTTGGTTTATCCCCTATGGATGAGTTAACTACTAATAAACGCATGCCCATCATCAAAACCCATCACATCCTAATCTCCCGTACAATGTACCCAAAGAGTAATATCGCGTAAAAGAAATTCTCTAATACAAATTTGGAAATTACCAATCCTAAAATCTAATTAACTAGTGCTCTGAGTCCGGTATCCACATGACTGTAAGTGTGCCTCCCTATACGATAGTGGATACTAACTAGAAGCGAGGGTCTAATCTGTCTTGTGGGGAGACTATACCTTCTTTACCAAATTATTCTACAACATGTAACATAATAAATAAGGAATAACTAGAAAATAAAATTTAACATTCATTTCAAACCATTTCTAAAACAGGGTACAACCACAACCAAAAGATAAATATTTTGTTTCATACTAACATTTTAAAAATTAACATAAACACTAAATACAGACTAACAGAAACATCCCCCCAAAAGGTTCCTTACTATAAGTCCATATCCTCACCCATGTTCATCCTAAGCCCTACTCGAATCCCTTACATAGGGTTATTGCCATTTTCTAATCCTACAATAATGAAATCTTCTCAGGTACCCACCAGCATCCTGAGTTGGGTGTGATTAAAAATTATTAGTCCACCACCAAATGTCTCTATATATATTAAATCAAAATAAATAGTCCATGCTTGTACTAAATAAAGGGAAATATAAAAAAAGGAAACATAGTTTTCATTAGTTAACAACATTCACTTTGGAAACATTCATCATTTATTTCATTCAACCACTTTAACCATTTCCATCACTTAATCCATGGGTTACGTATTTATATCATTTACATCACAACCTAAGTCAAACAATTATAAAAAATAAGGGAATTAGTCCTGTTCCCTATCTTACTAGGGATAATAATTTAATAAAAAATACATAACACTGACCATGGAGTCTCATTCTTGGTAGTCTCATCAAATGAAACTGTCAGGGGTTTAGATCCCAATATGACTCCCTACCCCATGCATTCTAGGGGTGGGGTTTAGAGCCTCAGTCCAACCTAGAACTTGGGAGGACCCTTAGTCCAATATCCTAATTAATAACAAGCTTTGTACACATTGTTATTCATCCAATTATCGCATATAACAAATCATAGACCATGCGTAATCCATACACTTATCATTGACTAGTCACATTCCATTTAACACTTAAATCATCTTTGTGTCTTAACCAATTAACACATTTACCACACACCATACATAGCCCATTTAACCCAATTTTTATTCATATCTCAACCCATTAAACTTATTCAACAATTTCTATACATTATCCCATTTCAAAAAATTCATCATTTCACATGTAATATCCCATTCATTCATTTCAATTTCAATCTCAAAATTCATTTGACAAAATCACATTATTCTATCTAACCCACATTAAATTATTCCAAAAAACCCTTATACCATTGTCGAATTCAACAAAAAACAATCAATAATCTCTTTTCTAACACAACTAACATATCAAATTGTTCATATTGGTCTCTACTTTATCACAAATCAACTCCATAGTTAACATTACGATTATCCATGTTTAGGAATATTGGAACACCCCATGGATAGCCCTCAATCGGTCTATTCAATATCAATGCATCCATAGGGGATCATGAGGAGATCAATTCATCATTTAACCCACCATTTCTTCAAATCCATACAAAAAAATCAAATAAACGATAATAAAGAACGATTAATACAACTACATATGCATAAATCAACATCAAGACCATGGAATATAACCTAGAGACCACATACAATGAAACTAGAGATGAAATCACCCATAAACATATCCTTATATCTGAATTTAAGAATATATTGAATCCAAAACCATAGATCCACTATAAAATAGGTTTTTAGGGATTTAAAAGATGCATAATGAAACAACAAGTTATAATATAAAAAAGTGAAGCACACAGAGAAAAAGACTTACCCAGAGTTTCAATCCACAACTAATGAAACTTAAAACTGCCTAGAAATGAAGGAGATCAATCATTGGAATGATTTGGTTGTTTAGGTTCATCATTATGGTTTTATGATCTTGAATGATGAAGAAATGTTGATGAGGAACTAAAAATCCAAAGGGAAAATCAGTAAAATATGACTTTTAATGATGTGCATGGTTTTGCAGCACTATTTTCCTAATTGTGTGCCATCTATACATCTTCCTCTATTTGATAGGGGATGAGTCACAATATTACCTGGGGATCCCTTCATGGATTGATGAACCATGAACCATCCATGAAAAACTACACTATCTAGGCCTGCATGGTTTGGGCTCCCCACTTACAAGGTTTAGTAAACTGTGAACCCCTTCCACATGGCTAGAATGGTTTGGTAGCATGATTACCACTAATCATGAACCAACCATGAAACGAGAAAAAGATGGATAAAATATCTAATATTTCATATCTTGAGCACCCAAGACACCCTTGATATTCCCCATAATTCAAAAAACCATTACATTAACCATTATAAAGAGACTTAAACCAAAACATAAACAAAGAGTCACCTTGAGAAAATCTGAGATCCTACACCACTAGAGTGAATCTACCCTTGATTCCTATAACGCAAAAAAGATAAAATATAGATTATTTTTTAGATCCATCAATATAAAAGACTTTTTCATAAGGAAATTTCATAATTGATTAAATTAATTATAAATAATTTTTGATTATCCTATGCTCTGGTTCTGGTGTTTTATCCATTAACTCTTTTTATTTTTTCCAATGGCCTGAAGGCATTCATTTTTTTATTGATTTTGATAATCAAACTTTAAAGGAGTGAGGTGGAACTCTTACAAGGCCCGTAGAAATAAGCATTACATGGCTCATAGGACTTAGGGGAATTCAGTACATGTAGGCTTCAAACATTACATACAACCCAGACAAACAACTTGGAACTTCTCCTCCCCAGCATCTTCATCGTGAAATCGTCTCTCCAACTTTTCATGGATCTTTATCTAGGTTTTCCCGTGCATGCACAGTCATGTCCCGATGGCAGGTGCCATACCCTCTCATTCTTGCAATCCATTTATCTTCTGCACTAGTGAAAGCTAATTTCTCATCCTCATTCGGAAGCTTGTTACTTGTAGGTTGTCTGATTTGTATCTACACATAGGTGGCCATAAGGCCTTGAGGTGGCCCGAAGGCCATGCTGACCAGAAGGACTGGGTGGCTCGAAGGCCGTAAAGGACTCGGGGACCAAATTGATGGCCCGAAGGCCCAAACGGGGGAAAATTCCTGGCTGCTATAGTGCCAAACAGTGCCTGCTACAGTTCCCACTATAGTACCTTCTACTGTACTGCAAAGGTTCCTACGACAGTACTGCTATAGTACTGCTACAGTACATGGAAATTAGCCTCTACCTGTTTTTGATCCCGGGTCTCTTGGATGCATTTAAAAAGTACTCACCAACTGGGATGAGGCTCATGTGACATTATCGGTTTTTATTCAATTCCATTGATCATAATGTTTATCATCATGTAAATATTGGATTGATAATTGATTATGAAAAAAAGAAAATTTGGGAATGACCCATCACACACTTCTATTTCACTTAGAACCTACATGTTGTATCAGATAGGTCACATAATTATTTATAATTATTTAAATATTATTGATTGATTTACATATTTTTAATTTAGTTTTCAATTTTAGTTTAATAATTATTAAATCCAAATTGTGAGATCTTCCTCTTCCACTTAAATTTCTCATAAATATAATCAAATTGATTAATTTTATGAATGAAATAAATTCAATGATCTCATCTAGAGGTGCTCAGGATTCTAACAGGATAACATAGTAGTACACACCGTGTGACCTAGAGGTACACATAGTGTACTAGTGTTCAATGCACCAAGAAATAATTCGTAATTAATTCAATGAATGTACATTTATTACATGTAGTAACATTACTTTTACAACATTTTTTGATAGGTATAGTTTGGAAGATAGTCATTTAGAGTACACAGTGTGTAATCTATTAGTCATAGATGGGTCATGTATCTTCTTACATGGCCTACTTGAATGGTTAGCATGTAACTCAGAGAACACACAATGTGTAGCCCATATACAAATTGTGTACTCAAAATTATTCTATTGCACAGTTTACACACCAATTCCCTAAGTGTTTGTCTCAGATATATGGTTAAAATAGTGCATGCCATGTAGATAGCTTGTATACATTGTGTACTTTTACCAAATTATGCAAAATGAAAAAATAATTTATTATACTATGAAAAACATATCAACATGTTCTTGGGTGTGGTAATTAATTTGATAGGACATTCCATGCGATGATTTTTAATATATATATAAATTTTTAATTAATTTCTTTATAATGTATAGATCTTCATATCATGTTTGAGTCATAGTATGTTTATTTCTCTACATATATTGATGTGTAACACGTGATAAAGAAATCATATAATAAGTGTAATCATTATATTGATAGTACACATCATGAAAGTATGTGATAATTTGTGTATGTCACATATATCAAGATTAAATGGAATATTATTATAATACATGTTTGGTAGTTTAGATAGTCACTCATCGTGTTTCCTCTAAGGTACATATAGGTGCACAATTAATCTTATATAAATTTATATAATTTGTTTAAAATTATGATGGATGCGAATCATATGAAAATTTAGATGTGAATTAAGATATAATACTTAGTTAATAAAATAATATAATTAATTGATTCCATCATGATTTATCTTAAATAATAACAATTTGAACTGAATGAAAATTTTATTAAATGCATGATTTTTTGCATGCATGTGGAAAATCATGATCCTAAACATGACTATTTCATGTGATTGGTTTCATTTAATTTTTTATTAAATTAAATTATTGGCCTTTTTTCTATCTGTACTCTTATTTTTTATGGGTCTAAATACCCATTGTTTAATTTATGTAATTAATTTTCCCTCACAGTTATGTGAATATAAGAATATGTAATTGAGGGATCTCCTAAGTTAGTGGAGGATGTTCATGTTTGGAGCTAAGGAAAAACTAATCTAAGAGAGAGACATATGTGGATAGTAGAAAAAAACAACATGAACCATAAATCATTCAAGTTGTTTTTCCTCATAGTCTATGGTTACTTTATCATCCACTAGATAAACTAACAATAAGAAAAAGATTGATGAAACTGATTTTTTTCATAAAAACACAACTTACATCATGAGATTTTATTTTGAAATCTTATTTTCAACCTATGTTAGAAAGTTATTCTTATGAGAAAAAAACTCAAGAATATTTTTCTTATTTTTTTCATCAAGAATTTTTTCTACATATAAATAAAGAACAAACTTTGGAAAACCCTAGAAGTTAGTTATTTCATAAGAATCAGCATAGTGATAATATCATTATTGATGTAGATGAATAGATTAGAACTATAATTTCATTGTGGAATAAAATTTAACATCAATCATTTATCAAAATTCAAACCTATTAATCACGATGAAGAATTAGTTGAGGAGTATTGGATTAAATAAATGAAAGATGAACATATTGAGTTTTAAATGAACAATGTTTGGAATTTTTTTGAACATCCAAATAATACTTCTCTAATTCGTATAAAATGGGTTTTTAGAAAAAATACTACATAAATGGAATAATAGTTAAAAATAAATATAAACTTGTTGCTAGATTTTATAATAAACAAGAGGTATTAGACTATGGAAAAACTTAGGCACTGATATCAAGAAATGAACTTATTCGTATACTTCTATATTTTTCAATATTCTTAAATTTTAATATATTTTTTAAGACCTTGGTATAATAAGTTAACTTGATTTTTGTTACAAAAAACTTTATTAAAGGATCAATAGATCAAACTATTTTTATTAACAAAGTTAATAGAAATATTATGATTTTAATGATATATGTTAATGACCTTATATTTGGTTAAACTCAAAAATAATTAATAGATTACTTTTTGAATCTTATGAAATATGAGTTTTAATTGAGTATGATGGGTGAGTTAACATACATGATAGGTTTTCAAAATTTCAAGAAACTAGAAGGAACATTTATATCTCAACATAAGTATATAAAATTCAATATTAATAAATTCAGGTATGAACTCACTAAAATTACTAGTACTACCATTGAAACCTCCAATACATTAGATCTTGATGAGGTTGGGAAAGTAGTTGATCTAAATACTTTTAGAGGTATGATTGAAATTTAACTCTACTCAGTAGCTAGTCATCCATATTTAATGTTTTCAGTATGCTGATATTCTAGATATCAAGACAATCCAAAACAATCCAATCTTAATTAAATTAAATGATTTATTTATTATCTTAAGGGAACTCTGAGTTTAGTCTTATTATATTATTCTAGAAATGATTTTGAACTAAAAGGTTTTTCTAATGCTAATTTTAGTGGATGTATAATGGATAGGAAAAATACTTATGGAACATTTTCTATCTTAGGAGAAGATTTAGCTTGTTGGTTATATAAGAAAAAACACTTTGTATCACTTTCCAAAATTGAATCCAAATATATAGTAGACGGAAGTTATTACACTCAAGTGTTATAGATGCAACACACACTCGCTGACTATGGAATGAGTTTTACTAAAACTATAATTTTTTATGATAACACAAGTTCCATTGTGCAATGTAAAAACTAGGCACATCACTTACATGATAGGAAAATAGACATATGAAACCATTTCCTTTGAGATCACACACGTAAAAGAGATATTATTTTTCAATTCATCAGAACAAAAAAAACAATTTGCTAATATTTTTAATAAGACCCTAAGTTATAATTGATTTTAATATATTAAAAATAAGCTATGAATTATCAATATGAGGTTATTACTCATATCTAATTCTTATTATAAATTTCCTTACATTAATGAAATCCATTTCAAAGGGGGAGTAAATATGAGTTTAAGATTCTGAATCCTTTTGTTTTCTTATAACATTAAATTTTCTAAAATGTTTTTCAAAATTCATTAGATTCATATTTTCCTATATTATTTCACTAAATCTAAAATGTTTATCAAATAATTCTTCAAATGTCAAATTTTTTTCCAAAACCAAAATATGATATAAAAATGTATTTATATCAAATATTTTTATAAATATTTTGGACTAAAAAGTAATTACAAAATGTCTAAATGATAATTTTTTTATAACATTATAATAATATGTATTCTTTACCAAAACCAAGAATATTAGTTTACTCATACCGATGAAAATTTTATACTCTAAATTATATTCTTCTTTTAGTTTTCACACCGATTTGTTGCATTAGTAATATATATTATTGGTTACTTATTCTTTTAGTTTTAGTACATTGTTTTCTTTTCATACTTATATGTTTTCAAATTTGATTAATACTCACTCAAAGGAAATGTTTTTTAAAAAAAATTTGGAGTAAAAAAATTAACATTAAATTATTTATTCAATTAATTATTGATATTCACATTATATAAGGGCTTTTAATTTGAACCTTTCAAATTCAAGGAATTCTAATTGTTACGTTCATGCCTAAATAACATTGGGACAACCTATGCCCCTTATCGGTTCTCAGATATTTTTCCCCTAACTCCTACCACTCTATTTTTTGCTATGTCCAATTTTTTGGAATTTTTCTAATCACTGGTTCATGTCTTAGTAAAATTTAATCTTTAGAAAATTGTGTATAGAGATAATCCTAGAGAAAAGAAATCTTCGAGATAAAATGGTATGAAAAGTATGATTCAATTATTAAAAATACAATTAGTTTTCATAGTCGAGAGAATGGTTCTTTAGAAAAACAAGATAAGTATTTTGATTTAAATTTTATGAAATTAAAATAAATATTTATTATATCATTTGAGAAGGAATTAGAAGATGAGGAAGCGGAATGGGAAGAAGAGAAAGAAGTGGGTGAAGAAGAAGAAAAAAAGAATATGAATAGGAAGAGGAAGGATATGATTATGATGATGATGAAATAGAGAATGATGAAGAGTCAAAAAAATAAAACACAAGACTCTTCATCATCAAAAAATATTCTACCTTCCCAATCAGATAAGGATGCAGACATTGAAGAATTAGGGGAATAAGAATCATCATTCAATAAAGAAGAAAATTCATCATCAAAGTCTATGGATGATGATATAAAATTACAAACAAAAGATTCATATAAAGTTGAATATGATAAGGATGTGTACATTATTAATATATCAATAGAGGAAAATAGTTTCTCAGAAAGGAAAATAGAATGTTTATAAGGAAGGAAAACAAGGTTTATAATCCTCCAGACCAAATGCATGTAATGATTTTTAAGGTTCATCAAAATCTGAAGGGATAGTTAGTCAGAATGTTTTTCATGATTGTAACACCCCAAGCTTCGACAGTATGTTTCCTTTGAATAATACAATAGCTTATGCTGTATGCAACATTGAGTTCAAACACACCACAACCAATCATAAAAGCCATTATGAATAGTAATATCCACTTCTTGAAATATTATTAATTTTATCTTTCAAAATTGACTTCATTTTTGGATTCGAAATATCAAAATTAGCTTATGGTAAATTTTTGTTATTTTTCTGATAACATTCAATTTTTTATGAATAGTGAAAAACACTGAGTTATTTTTTTAAACTGACTTTTTATTTAAATAATTATTTAATTTATTTAAAATTATTTTAGGTAAAAATAGATACATAATACCTATATATGTTCAATGTAATTCAATGGATTATGTTCTTTCAATAATTTTAGATATATAAATTTTTATTGAACATTTTACCGTCTTTTACCCATCTCCTAGGAGCTATTGCAAATTTTCATAAAACATAAGTTTACCTCTTATGTGAATTAAATTTTAAAAATCCGAGTGACACGGTAGATATTGTTAGTTAAAATTTGGTTCAATAAGTTGAAAATAATTTTTGGTGAATAGTAACTTTTTACTTTTATTTACCGCGATTAAAATTAAATAGGGTAATTAAAGATAAAAATGATATTATTATTACCCTAACACATGTATTAATTCTATTGGATAAGTTTTATTTGACCAAAAAAACTTAGGAATAAAATATGATCCTTTAGGTCCACTTGAATTAGATTAGGACATTTATTATTATTTAATTCAAGGGAGAGTTAAAAGTGTTAATTTCATGTTTTCATAACTAAAATATTTTTAATATTGTAATATACATAAGATAAATTTGACTATAAATATTCATTAGAAAGGAAAAATTATTTCCTACATAATGGTATTTTATTTAATATTTTTAGACATTAAATAATTAAATTTATTTACAACACAATGATGATGTAGTAATTACCTTATTAATGAATTATTATAATAAATAATATTATAAATAACCAAATAAACCTAATTTCATACTTTTGATGAATTTCACTAATTTTATTTGTTAATATGACATGTTAGGGTCGATTAAATGAATATTGTTCGAAGTAATCATGCTGTTATGACTTTAACAAAAACAAAATACCAAATAGTGTCAAAATTGTTATAAAAGTGTTTTTTTTAAATATTATATTATTTATTGATATAATATTCCTAAAAATATAATGTTAAACCAAATGACTTAGATAAGGTTATATATATTAATAATGAACCACTTGGGGTTGTCTTGGCTTGTTATAGTAATTTTATTAACCATATAATATAAAAATACAAAGAGACATGGTAAATGTCAAACTTTTTTACTAAGAGTTAAATCAATAGTAGAATAAAGGCCTTTAGAGACTGCCAAAAGCCATCACTAAAGGTCTTTAGCGGCCGCCTAGAGTTTTCCACATGGCGAACGCTTTAGTCCCGTCGTTGTTGCTAATAACATCCGCTAGGTGGCCATCGTTGTAGACGAGCAGACATGGACTATAGCGACCGCCAAATGGCGGTCGCTATAGGTGATATTAGGGGAACCTAAAGTGTCCTCCAAATAGTGAACACTATAGCCCATTTCAGATTTGGATATAGCGACCGCCATTTGGCGGTCGCTATAGGTGCCACCGATATCACCTATAGTGACCGCCAAATGGTGGTCGTTATAGGCTTTTTTATTTTTTTTAAAATGCTAGCAATACAATAAAAAATCATATATTTCAAAACCACAAAAAATTAAACATTTCAAAAATAGCTAATATCATACGTGCATAAATCTCTTCAGCTCATCATATTACAAACATCCGCATCCATAAACGAATATAACTACATGAAAAAATGTAATAAAAAAATTAATACCGAAAAAAACATCCAAAAAAATAATTGAAATGCAATGACACGTATTTCAATTCAAGATTACTACAACAGATCGAAAGTATTTGATTTTGAAAAAATATTTATAATTTCGAATACCTTTTTAAAAATGTAAATTTTTTAATTCTATGGTTCTAATCAGATCACATTTCTGATTGATGTGTCCTATACTGACACACATCACAGATAATAATTAGAATGTTGTCATGTGATTTCAAGTCATTCTGATGTCGTTTGGTATGCATTTGACCATAAGACGCTTGTTTTGGATGTTTATGGCACCGAAAGTGCGTTGTCGGTCACCGAGGTCACACGACACCTCCGATTGACATGTGGTCTTCTTGACCATTTCACAATTCACTCACTGGTTGTTGTCATCTAACTTCATGGCAGTCTGAGGTCGTTCGGCCAGTTTTGGCCACCCCGCCCACCTTTCTCAAGTGCTCCAAACTCTTAAAAACACATATTCGGTCGTAACATACAAACCGAATGTCAAATTGGCATGTCGTCTCCATGTACACATCATGAAAAAATAATTAGAAGTTTTCCTGTGATTTTAAGTCATTCTGATGTCATTCGGTATGCATTTGACCGTTAGACGCCTGTTTTGGTCGTTTATGACACCAAAACTGTGTTTTCAGTCACCGCGGTCACACGACACCTCTGATTGATGTGTGGTCTGCCAAAAAATTTCACAATTCACTTGCCAATTTTTGTCTTCTGATTTCATGGCATTCTGAGGTTGTTCGACTGGTTTTGACCACCCCACGCACCTTTTTCAAGCATGCCACACACAAAAAAAACACATATTCGACCGTACCGCACAAACCACATGTCCGATTGAATTTCCATATCCATGTACACATCATGAAAAAATAATTATATGTTTTCCTGTGATTTAAATTTATTCCGTTGTTGTTCGGAATGCATTTGACAGTTAGACTTTTGTTTTGGTCGTTTATGGCACCGAAACTACGTTTTCGGTCACTACGGTCACATGACACATCTGATTGATGTGTGGTCTACCTGACCATTTCAAAATTCACTCGCAAGTTTTTTTTTGTCTGATTTAATGGCATTTTGAGGTTGTTCTTCCAGTTTTGACCACCCCACCCACCTTTATCAAGCGCACTAAACTCCAGAAACACACATATTCGTTTGTGAGACGCAAACCTCACTTCCGATTGACATGTCGTATCCTCGTACACATTAAAAAAAATTATAATTTTTCTTGTGATTTTAAGTCATTATGATTTCGTTCGGTATGAATTTTACTGTTAAATGTCTATTTTGGTTGTTTATGGAACCAGAAGTGTTTTTTCGGTCATTGCGGTCACACAACACTTTCGATTGATGTGTGGTCTGCCCGACCATTTAACAATTCACTCTTAGGTTATTGTCATTTGATTTCATGGCATTCTGACGCGGTTCGACCAGTTCTGACCACCCCGCGCAGCTTTCTCAAGCGCTCTAAACTCTTAAAGAACATATATTTGGCCATAACACACAAACCGCACGTCCAATTGACATTCCATCTCTATGTACACATCAAAAAAATAATTAGAAGTTTTCCTGTGATTTCAAGTCATTACAATGTCATTCAGTATGCATTTGACCGTTTGATATCTATTTCAGTCATTTATGGCACCAGGACTGCATTTTCGGTCACCGCAGTTGCATGACACCTCTGATTGATGTGTGGTATACCAACCATTTCACAATTCACTCCAATGTTTTTGTCGTTTGATTTCATGAAATTATGAGGTTGTTCGGCCGGTTTTGACCACCCCACCCACATTTCTCAAGCACACCAAACTCTTAAAAGACACATATTCGACCCTAACGTGCAAACCGCACATCTGATTGGTGTATCGTCTCCACTTACACATCATGAATAATAATTAAACTGTTGTCATGTGATTTCAAGTCATTCTGATGTCGTTCGGTATGCATTTGACCATTAGATTCCTGTTTTTGTCATTTATGGCATCAGAAGTGTGTCTTTGGTCACCCCGGTCACACGACACTTCCGATTCACTTGTCGTCTACCTGACCATTTCAATATTCACTCTTTGGTTGTTTTCGTTTGATTTCATGGAATTCTGAGGTCGTTCAGCCAGTTTTGACCACCCCACCCACGTTTCTCAAGTGCGCCAAACTCTGATAACACACATATTCGGCCATACCCTGGAAACTCACAACTGATTGATGTCTCGTCTCTATGTACTCATCACGAAAAAATAATTAGAAGGTTTCATGTGATTTAAAGTCATTTTAATGTCGTTCTATATGCATTTGACCATTAGATGCCTCTTTGGTTCATTTATGGCATCAGAAGTGTGTTGTCGGTTACTGAGATCACATGAAACCTCCAATTGACATGTGGTCAGCCCGACCATTTCAAAATTCACTCTCCAGTTGTTTTCGTCTGATTTCATGTCATTTCGAGGTTTTTCGACTAGTTTTGAGCACCCCGCCCATCTTTCTATAGCGCACCAAATTCTTAAAAAACACATATCCGGCCATATTGCACAAACAACATGTCTGATTGATGTGTCATCACCATGTAAATGTCACAAAAAAATAATTTTATGTTTTCTTATGATTTCAGGTCATTCCAATGTCGTTCGGAATTCATTTGACTGTTAGACGCCTGTTTTGGTCATTTCTGGAACTGGAACTGCATTTTCGGTCACCACGGTCACATGACACCTCTGATTGATGTGTGGTCAACTCGACCATTTAAAAATTCACTCACCGGTTGTTTTTGTCTGATTTCATGGAATTCCGAGATCGTTCGGCCAGTTTTGACAACCCCACACACCTTTTTCAAGCGCGCTAAACTCCGAAAACATAGATATTTGGTCGTACCATGCAAACCGCATATCTGATTGATGTTCCATATCCACATAGATGTCACACAAAAATAATTAGAAGTTTTTCTGTGATTTCAAGTCATTACATTGTTGTTCAGAATGAAATTGACTATTAGATTTTTGTTTTGGTCGTTTATGGCACCAGAACTGCGTTTTCAGTCACTGCGGTCACACGACACCTCCGATTCACTTGCCGTTTTCCTGACCATCTAACTATTCACTCTCTAGTTTTTGGCACCTTATTTATGGAATTCCGAGGTCATTCGGCTAGTTTTGACCACCCTGTCCACCTTTCTCAAGCGCTCTTAACTCTTAAAAAACACATATTTTGTTGTAACGTGAAAACCGCACATCTAGTGGATGTGCTGTCTCCATGTACATGTCACACAAAAATGATCAGAAGTTTTACTATGATTTCAAGTCATTCTGATGTCGTTCGGTTTGCATTAGACCGTTAGACGCATGTTTTGGTCGTTTATGGCACCAGAACTTCGTTTTTAGTCACTGCAGTCACACGACACCTTTGATTGACATGTGGTCTGCCCGACCATTTCATAATTCACTAACGGGTTCTTTTCATCTGATTTCATTGAATTTTGAGGTCGTTCGGCTGGTTTGGACCACCCCACCCACCTTTCTCAAGCACCCTAAACTCTTAAAAAAACACATATTTAGCCGTAACATGAAAACTGCCCATCGGATTTACGTTCCATCTCCTCTTACACATCACAAATAATAACTAAAATGTATTCCTATTATTTCAAGCCATTATGATGTCGTTTGGTATGCATTTGACTGTTAGACACCTGTTTTGGTCATTTATGGCACCAGAAGTGCATTTTCTATCATCGTGGTCGTATGACACCTTCAATTCACTAGTTGTCTTCCCAACCATTTCAAAATTCAGTCATTGGTTTTTGTATTCAGATTTCATCGCATTCTGAGGTCGTTCGGATGGTTTTGACCACCCCACCCACCTTTCTCAAGCGCGCCAAACTCTTAAAAACACATATTCGGTCGTAATGTGCAAACCGCACATCCAATTAACATTATGTCTCCATGTACACATCACGAATAACAATTATAATGTTTTCCCATTATTTCAAGTAATTATGATGTCATTCGGTATGCATTTGACTATTAGATGCATGTTTTGGTCGTTTATGGCACCAGAAGTGCATTTTCAGTCACCATGGTCACACGACACCTCCGATTGACGTGCCGTCTATCAGACCATTTCACAATTTACTCGCCGGTTGTTGTTGTGTTAATAAATTGAAGTGTTATGTAATATATCATAATTAACAGTGAGTTAAAATTTAAAAGAACAAATTAAATTACAAAAATTAAAATAATAAAACACATAAGTTTAAATAAACCTAAAGGTTCGAGAATAAATATTAATTCATTATTCATTTATTTTATTAAAATGGTAATGTAAATTACCTCATGCGTGTTTATCCACATCTAGATCTCCAATATCACTATGATGTCCACAATCTATATCTGGAGCCTACAATATTTATCAAGATTATGTATCTTAAACATATATCAATATAAGTCAATATGAGTACGGTTTGTTTTATTGTTTTCCTGTGATGCCACTTGTGTACCATCAACAGGACAATGCATTGTCACATTAACGATATTTCCTGAAATATGTGATAATCTCTCCTCATAATCTACACGTAACTGCTGAAACTGTGCATCCATCTCCTATTGCATAGCCTGCATGGCAGTGTCTATCGCAGTCTGTGTGTGCATCCCTGCATCTCTGCATGCACTCATCGCCTCTTCTCTAACAACTAAATGTTGTGGGACACCACCAACATAAGTCAAGGAATAACCATGACCATCACACCCCACGACACACTAAAATATCTAATCTCTATGCACAGTACTACGACATTGGTCCTCTGGCAACTCTGTTATCTGATCATCAAACTGAGATTGTAGCATATAATGAATCAATGAAAAAATATGAATAAATTTTATAAAATAAAAATAAATTTATTAGTAAAAATTTAGTTTACTATTACACCAGAAACATTGAGATCTCCTGCCCTACGAGTCCTCACCCATATGGACATCTAATCGACCAGCTCACCTCATTGGTGTAACTATAATAAAGGGATTCACTATGTTATACTACACTATTTTTAATATATAAATAAATAGTAAATTCTAAACTTATATCATGTCTGAGTTGGGACACATGTCGTGTTCCAAGTCTAGAAGGCATACCCTGCATCACCCGATTACATGAATGATGAGTAGACTGGGTCTACATTCAATGTGTTCAGTTAATATACATATAAATGATTAGTCATTTATAGATTAAAATCAATAAACCTTACCATCGTTGCCTCACTCGACCAAAATGAAACCAAATCCTGCCACTACATGAGAAGAATTCCCAGAGGGACTCACTGGAGAATGTCTGGCACACCTGCATATGGTATCCAATGATATCTATTCACCCTTCCCTTGTAATCCTTCCATAATTTTCGATATTTTTCCATACATACAACACAAAAATCATCTATATATGATGTCAAATTATCCTGTAAACAAAGTCAGTAGATGAAATAATAATAAAAACAATATCATGAAAAATTAAACATTGAATTTACCTGAACCTCCCTCCATAATCTTTCAATCGTATCCTGGGGGAAATACGTCCAATCATGAGTCTTCAGGGGGAATCTATGTGGATCTCATATCATATTCCCAAACTAAAGAATCAATACAGTAGCATCTTCTCTGACTAGGTGGAATGTGTCATCAAATAACATGTCTAATCAGGCTCGAGAGTTCCAGGATTGAACCCCTCTACAAGGACATCTACGTCTTCTAGAAAATGCACTAGATTCTAATAAACATAAATTCATAATTAAATTACAATATAATGGAATTTTTTAAAAATTAGAAATAGTTCGAGAAATAAACACAGAAAATGACAATCAATTAATTTAGAAAATTAAAACATACATACCGACAACATCAGGTGAACCATTCTGATCACCCAGTGACATACCTAAATTAAAAAAATTATAGTTAAAGAAATCAATTTTTATACATATATAACTCATAAATATTTTTACAAACAATGTGGGAAAATGATTACAATTTTCACTAATCATGAAATTCTATCACATCTCCTTCAATTGTCTCTCTGGACCATTGTATATCTTCATCTTATATAGCTATTGTTTTTTGGTCAAGTGTTTGATCCGGAAATGCAAAAATTTCAGGTTCCTCTTGACCAATCAGAAACAACCCTCTTCTAGACATTTTCAACTCAACTTTCCAATCAGAATCAATGCTGAAAAAGTAAATTTTTTCTACCTATGATGTCAATATAAATGGATCATTTCTTACTCGGTCATTATTATACTGCATATTGTTAAAGTTTACTGATGTAAATTGGATGTTATCAACTTTCATTCCACAAACCGGATAGACCCAATCACACATTAACAATATGTGTTTTAAGCCATGACCATACATAACCTCAATAATATCCCTCATCAATCCATAATAATAACCCGCACTAACAAAAGAACAACCAACACCACTATTTTGTGCAGCTCGATTCATGTCAACATTGTTAATATGAAATAAGAATCTGTTAGCAACCAAAAAATTATAGCGATGAGCATTAATAAATGGGCCATCATCTAGTTGGTTGAGTTTTTCACTCACAGTATGGGTACTTTAATCACATATCTTTTGAATCTGCAAATTTCACATAGTTCAACGGATAAAGTAATTTCACTATAAAAATATTAAAGCAATTATAATATATACATGAGTCTTGAACCACTCATGAAATGTGTTGAAATAATGTTTTTGGATTTGATAGTTAGTTGCAAGGGGCCTTTCACGTTTCAACTCAGCGATATGTGTCCCAAATCACAAAACAATAAAATGTAAGTAATAAAATAAATATAGAAATTGAAGACACATAAACTATGGAACTTACTGTATCAATGGCATAACAGATGGAGTTTTGAACAACACATATCGACCAGCTTGAACCCACTCATCATTGTTCATATCAAATGTTATTCCTTCTCCATTTGGACCCTCATCATTCTGGGAGTGTTTATCTGTCTTTGTTTCAACCTCATCAATATATGAAGTATAGAAATTAGTACACTCATCTACTAAATAGACCATGTCAATTTAAGCTTCTAGAGGATATTTTTTGCACACATACTGTTTCAATGTATTTAATAGTCTATCTATTGGATACATCCACCTGAATTTCACAGGACCTCTAGCAATGACATCACCAGTTAAATGCAAAGTCAAGTGAACCATGACATCAAAAAAAGATGGTGGGAATAGTTTCTGTAGGTGTCATAGTGCAAGTACAATCTTATCCTATTGTTTTTTCAAATCACTCATGCGGTGATTTCTTGAACAGAGCTATCTGAAAAAATTAGAAACTTCAATCAACAGCTCAGTAACCTGGGTAGGTAAGCAATCATGAATTGCTATAGGAATTAACTGTCAAAGTAGAATATGATTATCATGAATTTTCAACCCCTGTAATGTCATGCTTGTCATATTGATACTCTTATAAATATTAGATTAATAAACATTTGGCACCTTAATGGTCTAAAAAATTTATAGAAATGTTTGTTTCTCTTTTTTACTCTTTGTGTACTATGCAACAGGCATGTATGACTGATTACCTACACTCAATTGTAAATGTAAAGGTTTTCTCAGTCCCATTTCTTCCAAATCAAGTCGAGCATTAGCACTATCCTTTGATTTACCATTGAAGCCTAAAATGGTGCACAATATATTATCACATGCATATTTTTCAATGTGCGTCACATCCAAATTATATCTTAAAATATTATATTTCCAATAAGGAAATTCCATGAAATACTCTGTTTCTTCCAATTATGACTATGCTGTCAATTTGTGGCAGGAATAGAATGAAATTCAAGAGCCAATAAATCATGAGAATCATACATTGTACGGATGTTTTCTTGATCTATTTGTGCACAAATTTGAACCCCAAACAGTATTTGTGGTGATGGGTCATACTCTCCATTCCCATCAAACGACACATAGTCTTTTTTGAACCTATGCAATGGAGGAAGAAAGTGTTTGTGACCAAGATATGCCCACTTTATACAGTTCTTAAGCCATATAGATTTATTACTCCTATTATAATAAGGTTATGTGAATTATCCTTTTATACTACAACCTGATAAGTTAGCATACACTGGGAAATCATTAATAGTCAATAACAAAGCGGTCTAGAGTCTAAAAATTTCATTAATTTCCGAGTCAAAATTCATTACACCATCGACCCAAAATTCTTATAGCTCATCAATCAAAGGTTGCATATAGACAGAGATTTTATCAGAAAGTCCTCTCGGTCCATCAATTAGAATCGACAGTACCAAAAATGGTTGTTTCATACATACCCATGGGGGAAGGTTTTATGGAACCAACAACACTGGCCATGTACTATGTGTTGCACCAACCATTGACCTATATGGGTTAAAACCATCTACTTCCTAACCTAGTCGATCATTACGATCATCCCAAGAAAATTTTAGGTGTCTTTGATCAAACTCATTCCATGCCACAGAATATGTCAGGTGAGTTGATTTATCAACCTCTTTGTTTCTCTCTGAATGCTAAGTCATCAATTTAGCAATTTTATTTGACATGCAAAATTTTTTCAGCCTCGGTTTCAGTGGAAAATAATGCATCTGCTTAGCGGAAAATTGTTTCCCTTGATTACAGACTCTACTAGGAAGAATATGACTACCTTGATTAATCTGATTGGCCATCCAATTGGATTTATAGAAAATAGAACAATTTTTTAATTGTGCATTCTCTTTTCTAAAGTGTCTGAACACTGGTTCAAGGCCTTCAGGTGTAAAAATTCAACGATGAATGACAATTTATTAAATTTAGTGCATCCATGATATAACTCAATATGTGAATCATAAATAATCTCAATTAATTTCATTGCTTATCCATCTACAGAAGTACAAGGATTACTCGATTCAACATCGTCATTTACGACATTACTATCTTCAGGTTGAAACTAACACATCATATCATTGATCATTATGTTCATCAGATCAAATATTCTCGAATCAAAAACCATATGAATATTTTTTTATTGATAACGTGAAACAGAATCTTCTCCATAACATGTCCATGTCTTATAGTTTTTCAAAAACCAATTCAAAAATAGATGTTCTATAACACTATCTTGTTTGAGGAGATATCTATTTGCACATTTTTTGCATGTGAAACTAATCAAATTGCTTGGAAATCCATGGGTGAAATCCATAAATCTCTTAATCCCCTCATAATATTCAGTAGAAAACCTATCTTTCATATCAATCCATCTATTATACAAATATTTATGTAACAGAAAGAAAATAATTGAAATATATTATTTAAATTCTAAAAAAACTCATATCATTAAAACATAAAAACCAATGAGTTTAAAGCAATTTTTAAGGAAAAAACCTATCTTGCAGGTTCGGTCATGAATAAAAAAATTCCCTCTAAGAGGTCTCTCTAGGCAATACAATTTTCATAAATAACCTACATAATATATTTCATAAGACAATAAATGTAACGCCCCGACCCCAGCTACCTAGAGTCGGTGCATTATTACATAACATTGGCATGATCACAAGAAAGATCAAATCCCGAAAGACCGATTGGTTTAGTAGCCTTGGAAACACTAGATATAATCATAAAGTTTTACATTACATTTCAAAGTGAAAAACTACTACAACAACAAAGTCTTCATATCCACACTATTAACCCCTCATAATATCCCTGCAAGTCATTCATAATTTACTTCTTCACTACCTGGGAAAAATAAAACATAGAAAAGGGGTGAGCTCAAATGCCCAGTAAGGATAACAATATAGCGGAACATTCAAAATAAGCATAAACATTTAAGGCAATGAATTACTAAAACAAAAGCCTTTTAAAATTGAACTTCAACATAGTATGGCAAAAATAAAAATGAAATAATGCCATTTACTTATTCACATGGATATTCTACTAATCTAATAATCACATGAAATATCAATAACCACTTTCATAATGTTGGAATGCATAATGCCAGACTATCATAACCACATAGACAAGGCCTCGTGCCAAGACTACAAATAAGATTTTGTCAAGGCCTTGTGCCAAGACACTAGTTTGTCTCATGAGACCTACCGATGCATCGAGGAGCTATAGCGGGCTCCACCCGTCACTTATTAAGTCCAATGCATTCCCATATGAAAAGGTTTAAACATAACATAAACATTCGTATTAAAACTAGCATACGAAATGTCAATACTTTCACCATAAACTATGAATGGTATAAAAATAGCACATCCACAGTCAAACATATCACAAAACCTTCAATACAATATAGAAGTTTTGTATCATAATAAATCAACTTCAAATAATCTTAAAATCCATCAAAGGATGTTGACATAGATGAAATCAAAATTCTTTTAAAAGAAATATCACCTTTTATTTTGAAATCATTTAAGATCCATATAAAATAAAACATTTTCTTTTAAAATATTCTTATAAGCTTGTAAGGGAAGCTTTGAAGATTTTATAACGGCGTAAAATAACCGCACCCGCCGTATAAGTTAAAAAAACATTCTTACCTCAATTCTGTCGAAAAGGTTAAAAAGGACCTTGTTTTGAAAACGACGGAAAGATTCCTTTATAAACTTCTTATAAAAAGTCAAACAATGGTATAAATGACTTTAACCCATATTCTTGTAAATAGTAAAAATGTTTTGAAATATATTTCGAAGAAACATGGATGTGGATGATAAAGAGATCCCAGTAGATTATTACGTATAATACAACCTCGGATAATGAAGAGATTGTGAAATAACCCTTACCTTGTACTTTTCCTTGGACGGGGTAGGTTAACCTCCTGTATAATGGTGAAATAATCGTTATTAAATTATACAAGAATCATATACATTAATATGATATCATATATGATCTTTTAATATTGATTTGATAATAATATCTTAGTATTATCGCCGTTTCGGGTGTTAACTTACTCCATTTCTTTTATATGTTTTGTTACATAAGTCATGTTTGTTGTATCTTATTCATATCCAGAATGATATCAAGTCCTTAAACATCATTTTTAAATCATTAAATGATAATTATACTTGAATGTATATGATGGAGAATGAATCTCATCGCGTTCGTGGAGACGGTAGTCCGTACGTACGCACGAACGCTATTTCCATTTAATTTTTATTTTAAAAGAATCGAATCCAAATGATACATAGGTATATTACTATTCCAGTATAATATAATATTTTATATATGTTACTTAAGTTCATTAACACCATCCTTTATACGTTCCATGTGTGGTATGAACGAGTCATATCATTTTAAGGGGGCGGTAGTCCGCACTTCCTCAAATGAAATTATCGTATGTATATACAACATAAAACGAATAATGGTATGAAATAAAATGGAATTACAGAAGCTTATATATAAAATATATATCATTAATATCATATTTAATTACAGTGCCATCATAATGGCCACCATGAGAGGCGGTAAGATGTATTTGAATAATCATCGTTTCGTGAGGCGTTAGTTTGCCATCCACAGAAACATTATGTTCATCATCCATTAGATGGAGTTGTGTGTATGTGTAGTTTGAATACTTCTTATAACAACATCCTAGTATATTTAGGATACTGTTGTTGTTACAAAAGAAAGGAAATAAAAAGAGTTTGGGGGTTGAAGAAGCAAAATAAATGAAAATAATTTAAGAGAAATCGTTACCTTTAATTTAGGTAACTCACTTTGGTTGGAACCAAAGGACTTCTTGAAATGCTTTCTGCCTAAGGGGAAACTTCAAGTAGGAGGAGAGGGATTTGGGGAGCTTAGTTGGGAAGAGTTTGGACGAGCCAAGTGGCTTGAGAGGTGTGAGGAAAAGAGAAGGAGGAGTGCCCTTTTATAAGAGGGGTGAGGGGCACTTTTGGAAAAGCTAGAAATATTAATTTATAATAAATTCATATTCGGTTTCCAAAGGCTCCAAAATGACTATTCAAAGGATGAGGTGGGGATAGGTCTAAAACAACTCATACAATAGAATTTAGACAGGTTTGGGTACTTATATTAACCTTATCTTTAAGTATTAACTCTAAGTTAATTAGTTTCACTTTTACAATGTCTCTTTGTATTTTTATATAATATGGTTAATAAACATACTATATACATCCAAGCGACCCCCAAGAGGTCCATTAATGACTAACCTATCATAATATAAGTCTCTTGGCTGATCCTTAGATTTTTAGGAATTTAATATCAATTAATAATATAATATTTGTTTTAAGAACTCTTTTATGTCAATTTTGACACTATTCAATAGTTGATTTTTGTGAAACTCATAACAGATTGATTACTTCGAACAAAGTCAATTAAATCAATCCTAATATATCATAGTATCCTAGAAAATTAGTGTAATTCATTAAAAGTTTCATATTATATTTATTTGGGTATTTATAATATCAATTATGTTAATTTTTTACTATTTTAGTAATTACTGCATCATCATTGTGTCATAAATAAAATAAATTATTTAATGTCTAAAAATTATAAATAAAACATAATTATGTAGGAAATCTTTTTAGATTTCTAATTAATATTTATAATCGAAAATCCGACATGTATAACCCTATGTACAAATTGTTCTTCTAAAAGATGTAATCTTATGCCATTTTTATTTTTATTTTAACTTTATAAATATAATGTGTCCCTACCACATACAAGTGGATCCAAGGGGTCCCCAAATTGACCCAAGGATGCCCATGGTCGGGTAGGTGTCCACCAATAAGGTTAGGACACGTTTTAGGGTAATTTTGTATTATTATAATATTATTTTTTAACCCTTATTTACCGGATTTACCCTTTAACCATGGTAAATAAAATATTTACCGTAGTAATTATTCAAAATGTCTAAAAATTAAAGTTACCTATTTACACAATTTGAACATCCTGATTCCAAATATGGAATCCATTTTTCTAAATTCAAAACACAGAAGTGGCAGAAATTAATTTAAAATTAATTCCCACTGTCAAAACAAAAAGCGTGTTTTTAAGAGATAATAACTATCAAAAGATTGACACTTGTTTATGTTTGGTTTAATTGTAAAATTATGTCCAATGACCAACATTATATTAAATGGTAAAAATATATTCTAAATATACTTTAAAACCACTCAAATTCATAATTTATCACTATTAATTATTTTGATTAAAAAAGTTGTTTTTAATTAAAATTTAGTAATTTTCACTATTCATCAAAATATGAAAGTTATCCGAAAAGTACCAAAATTTCACCCTAGACTAATTTCGATATTCCGAATCCAAAAATGAAGTCCATTTTGAAATATAAAATATATATGATTTCAAAAAGTAGGTATTACTATTCACAACGGCTAGTTTAATTAGTTGTGGTGTGTGTTAGAACTCGAGGTTGCGTACAACACACGCTATCGCATTATTCGAGGAGAAACGTACCGTGGAAGCTTGGGGTGTTACATTCTCCCCTCCTTCAAATAATTGCGTCCTCGCAATTTCTAGGGTATTACTGCATAAAAAGACTCGGGTGGTTCTTCATCATATGTTCCTCGGGTTCCCACGTTGCCTCTTCCATCTTATGGTTTCTCCACAAAACTTTTACCAGACGCGTCGTTCGGTTTGTCAGCACTTGTTCTCTCGTATCAAGAATCTTGACGGGCTCTTCACAATAAGACAGATCGGGTTCCAGTTCTAATTCCTCATAGGTGAGTACATGCGTTGGGCCAGGCATGTATTTTCTCAACAGAGATACGTGGAACACATCGTGAACTTTGGAGAGACTTGGCGGCATTGCCAATCGGTAAGCTACAGCCCCAATTCGTTCTAGAATTTCGAAAGGTCCGATGCACCTGGGACTCAATTTACCTTTCTTACCAAAACGTATGACTCCCTTCCATGGAGATACCTTTAGGAAAACATGATCACCGACCTGAAATTCCAAATCCTTCCTTCTATTATCGGCATAGCTCTTCTGCCTACTTTGAGCTGCTTTGATGTGATTTTGGATTACTTTCACCTTTTCCACCGTTTCCTCCACCAGTTCTGGGCCTACAAGTTTTCTTTCACCAACGTCATCCCAACAGGTTGGTGTACGACATCTCTTTCCGTACAACGCTTCATATGGTGCCATCTGAATACTCGAATGGAAGCTATTGTTATAGGAAAATTCTACCAAAGGTAAATATTGATCCCACATACCCTGAAAGTCAAGTGAGCAAGATCTCAACATGTCTTCTAAGGTTTGAATAGTCCGTTCTGATTGTCCGTCTGTCTGAGGGTGGTAAGCAGTGCTCAAATGAAGTTCAGTATCCAGGGATTTCTGAAGACTTTTCCAGAATCTTGAAGTAAAACGGGGATCACGATCAGAAACAATCGATAGGGGTACTCCATGAAGTCTCACAACTTCATTAATGTATATTCTTGCTAGACGTTCTAGGGGTAGATCTTCTCTTATAGCAAGAAAATGTGCTGACTTGGTAAGACGATCAACAATAACCCATATTGCATCGTTCCTTCTAGGAGTCTTTGGTAGCCCCATGACAAAGTCCATCGTAATATTGTCCCATTTCCACTCCGGTATGGGAAGAGGTTGCATGACTCCTCCAGGCTGTTGCCTTCCAGCTTTCACTTGTTGACAAACCATACATCTTGACACAAAATCAGCAATCTCCCTCTTCATGTTGTCCCACCAACAATGTTCCTTCAAATCTCTATACATTTTGGTGCTCCAGGGTGTATAGAGAAATTGGAACTATGAGCGTCATCCAGCAATTCCCTTTTTAGATCAGGTATATTGGGAACACAAAGTCTCTTCCCGAATTTCAAAATTCCATCTTCATACACAAAGTCTCTCAATCTCCCATCATTCACAGCTTTAATCTTCTTTTGGAATTCTTCATCATCGGTCTGAGAACTCTTAATCCTTTCTAGTAAAGATGGTTTGGCAACCATTTGAAAAAGCATTAATGTTTCACCTTCCCTGGTTATTCCCATGTCCATCTTCACTAGATCCATGAAAATTGGATCCCTTTCAATTCTCATATTGTTCAAAACTCCATGGTCTTTTCCACTCAAAGCATCTTCCACCTTGTTTGCCTTCCCCGGGTGGTAGTGTATCGTACAATCATAATCCTTGAGTAATTCAAGCCATCTCCTTTGCCTCATGTTGAGTTCTTTTTGTGAGAAAATATACTTCAAACTCTTGTGATCAGTATAAATCTCACATTTTTCACCATAGAGGTAGTGCCTCCATATCTTCAAAGCAAAGATCACAGCTGCTAACTCAAGATCATGAGTAGGATAGTTCTGTTCATGAATTTTCAACTGTCGTGATGCATAGGCAATAACTCTATTATTCTGCATAAGGACACAGCCAAGTCCTTTCTTCGATGCATCACTATAAATAATGAACCCATCATTCCCCGATGGTAGAGTCAATATAGGAGCATTGACTAATCATCTCTTCAGTTCTTCGAAACATTCTTCACACTCTTTTGTCCAAACAAATTTAACCCCTTTACGTGTGAGCTCCGTTAATGGGTTAGCCAATCGGGCAAAATTCTGGACGAAACGTCGATAATAACCTGCCAGACCAATAAAACTGCGTACCTCAGTTATACTCGTAGGTGCTGGCCATTCTTGGATTGCCTTGGTCTTATAAGGATCAACAGAGATTCCATCTTTTGAGACAATATGGCCAAGAAATGAAATCTCCTGAAGCCAGAATTCACACTTGCTAAACTTCCCATATAATTCATGCCTCCTCAGAGTCTTCAAGATAATGCGCAAGTGATTTTCATGATCTTCATAGGTTTTGGAGTATACCAAGATATCATCAATAAATACCACCACAAATTCATCGAGATACTCCTTGAAAACTCTATTCATTAGATCCATGAATACAGAGGGTGCATTAGTCAATCCAAACGGCATTACAGTAAACTCGTAATGCCCGTACCTGGTTCGAAATGCTGTTTTCGGAATGTCTTCCTTCTTCACACACAACTGATGGTATCCAGATCGAAGGTCAATCTTTGAAAAGTATTGAGCTCCATGCAGTTGGTCAAATAAATCATCAATACGAGGTAGGGGATACTTGTTCTTTATCGTTATAGCATTGATCTCCCTGTAGTCGATACATAACCTCATAGATCCATCTTTCTTTTTAACAAAAAGAACAGGGGCTCCCCATGGAGAAACACTAGGGCGAATAAATCCCTTATTACTCAATTCCTCTAGTTGTTTCTTTAGTTCGACTAACTCTACAGTAGCCATTCTATAAGGGGTCTTCGATATAGGCCTTGATCCAGGAATCAAATCAATAGAAAACTCAACTTCTCGTTCTAGAGGATGTCCAGGTAAATCTTCTGGAAATACATCTACAAATTCTTTCACAACAGGTACATCCTCTATTTGAACATTCCTTTCCTCACCCGCAGTTATTTCATTCTCTTCCTCCCCAATAATTGAATTTAGTTGAGCTATTGAGGGTGGATCTAAATAAGAATTAGGTGGTGACGATTCTGCTCTAAAAATAAGGTGTTCCTTATCATTATCATCAAGAATCGTAACCTCTTTCTTCTTACAATAAATCTTCGCATCATAGTCCGAAAGCCAGTCCATACCGAGGATTATATCAAACTCAATCATAGGTATGACGATGAGATCAGCAGATAAAGAAAATTTATGTGCTCTAATGGGGACTGATTCACAAAACTTTGTTGCAACGATACTTCCCTTAGGAGTTTTAACTGACAACTCCCTTATTAAATCAAATTGGAAATATCTAATTTTCTTAGCAAACTGGGAAGATATGAAACAATGCGATGATCCAGAATCAAATAATGCATTTGTTAAACTTGAGGAAACCATTAAATTACCTGCCACCACATCTTTCGGAGCTTCTACCTCTGCAGTAGTGATAGCATAAGCCTGGCCTTGATCCCTTGGCCTTTTCGGAGGTAAGTTCTCCTGACGGTTAGGGCATGCATTTGCATAATGCCCCATCTCCCTGCAATTGTAGCACTGAATGTTGGTAGCTTCCTTCTTCCCCTTGCAATCATGAGCTTGGTGGCCTTTTTCACCACACTTGTAACAGACTCCCATTCCCTTCAAGCAAGTACCAGGATGTTTCTTCCCGCATTTACCACAAGATGGATATTCAACCTTTCCCTTCTTCCCCTTATTTCCATTCCCAGATTGATCAGCAGGTCTCTTCTTCTCTTGCTTTGCTTTAAAGTCATAAGACTTAGAGAATTCCTTTTCGGTCTTGATATCACATGAGACAATGTCTTCGTACGATGAAAAGGATTGTGAGACTAACGCTCGACGGAGAAATGGTTTTAACCCGTCAAAGAAACGATCAATCTTACTTCTTGGGTTACGAATATAATCACCATCGTACCTCGCTAACCTTGTAAAGTTAGCCTCATACTTTGTGACATTCTCATCCTCCTTTTGTCTCAGACTCAGAAATTGCCTTTCCATATCTGCTCGATGGTCGCGAGGGAAGTATTTTTCTAAAAACAGATCTTTGAACTCCCTCCATTCCATATTTGATACTTCATCATCTTCCTTCATGTTCTGAATCAATGACCACCATTGATCAGCATCTCTAGTGAGGCGGTAAACTGCCATGATAACTTTTTCCCTTTCACTGCTCCCCAAAGCCTGAAATATTTTCTCTAGGGAAAATATCCATTGCTCAGCTACTAAGGGATTTGTATTCCCATTGAACGTTGGTGGTTGCTGTCTCATGAATAGATCTAACATTGATCCTCCACGCTGCGGATCAGGGTGCTCCATACGGGTAAGGTTATTATTCATAACCTGAGTAAGTTGTCCCAATATGGTGATTAGCTGATCAGCACCAGTTGCATCACCTGCCCCACTATAATTATCTTGAGCAGGAGGGCAATCCCTACATGGAGTGCGTGCATTGATACAGTTTCCATTTCTTCCACTAGGCGCCATTTCTAAACAATGGCATAAACTAGATCAGTTTATGAATCAAAATACATAATCCCATACTTATAAAACACTTAACATAAATTGAACTATTTATGGATATAACCCATAATCATAAAAATGTTTTCTTTGAGGAAGTATATACTCATAAACCCTTCATAATGATTTGTAAAGATAGTGAGAGTTATCCTAAGCATATCCCCCGGGAGTGTCGTAACCAAGAGTGCAGCAAGGCCCGTTGTCGTGCACCAGTTCCCGTTCGAGTCTAGCTCAATGCGGTGTTTTCGGGTTTTACCCCTAGGTACATCTGTGCCAGAGCCGCCTCTACCTGCTCGTATCCAGACATGGATGTATTGCTTGGAAAACTCACAAAATCTCTACAATACCAAAATTCTAGGAAGTTCTTCTATACTAATCCTCAAAGTTCATCTTAGGTCTACGTGCTCTAATCAGAGTTTATCTAAATCTAGCTTCCAAGGTTTGTACTAAACCTCCCTTTGTTACCAACTGTAACGCCCCGACCCCAGCTACCTAGAGTCGGTGCATTATTACATAACATTGGCATGATCACAAGAAAGATCAAATCCCGAAAGACCGATTGGTTTAGTAGCCTTGGAAACACTAGATATAATCATAAAGTTTTACATTACATTTCAAAGTGAAAAACTACTACAACAACAAAGTCTTCATATCCACACTATTAACCCCTCATAATATCCCTGCAAGTCATTCATAATTTACTTCTTCACTACCTGGGAAAAATAAAACATAGAAAAGGGGTGAGCTCAAATGCCCAGTAAGGATAACAATATAGCGGAACATTCAAAATAAGCATAAACATTTAAGGTAATGAATTACTAAAACAAAAGCCTTTTAAAATTGAACTTCAACATAGTATGGCAAAAATAAAAATGAAATAATTCCATTTACTTATTCACATGGATATTCTACTAATCGAATAATCACATGAAATATCAATAACCACTTTCATAATGTTGGAATGCATAATGCCAGACTATCATAACCACATAGCCAAGGCCTCGTGCCAAGACTACAAATAAGATTTTGTCAAGGCCTTGTGCCAAGACACTAGTTTGTCTCATGAGACCTACCGATGCATCGAGGAGCTATAGCGGGCTCCACCAGTCACTTATTAAGTCCAATGCATTCCCATATGAAAAGGTTTAAACATAACATAAACATTCGTATTAAAACTAGCATACGAAATGTCAATAATTTCACCATAAACTATGAATGGTATAAAAATAGCACATCCACAGTCAAACATATCACAAAACCTTCAATACAATATAGATGTTTTGTATCATAATAAATCAACTTCAAATAATCTTAAAATCCATCAAAGGATGTTGACATAGATGAAATCAAAATTCTTTTAAAAGAAATATCTCCTTTTATTTTGAAATCATTTAAGATCCATATAAAATAAAACATTTTCTTTTAAAATATTCATATAAGCTTGTAAGGGAAGCTTTGAAGATTTTATAACGGCGTAAAATAACCGCACCCGCCGTATAAGTTAAAAAAAACATTCTTACCTCAATTCTGTCGAAAAGGTTAAAAAGGACCTTGTTTTGAAAACGACGGAAAGATTCCTTTATAAACCTCTTATAAAAAGTCAAACAATGGTATAAGTGACTTTAACCCATATTCTTGTAAATAGTAAAAATGTTTTGAAATATATTTCGAAGAAACATGGATGTGGATGATAAAGAGATCCCAGTAGATTATTACGTATAATACAACCTCGGATAATGAAGAGATTGTGAAATAACCCTTACCTTGTACTTTTCCTTGGTTGGGGTAGGTTAACCTCCTGTATAATGGTGAAATAATCGTTATTAAATTATACAAGAATCATATACATTAATATGATATCATATATGATCTTTTAATATTGATTTGATAATAATATCTTAGTATTATCGCCGTTTCGGGTGTTAACTTACTCATTTTCTTTTATATGTTTTGTTACATAAGTCATGTTTGTTGTATCTTATTCATATCCAGAATGATATCAAGTCCTTAAACATCATTTTTAAATCATTAAATGATAATTATACTTGAATGGATACGATGGAGAATGAATCTCATCACGTTCGTGGAGACGGTAGTCCGTACGTACGCACGAACGCTATTTCCATTTAATTTTTATTTTAAAAGAATCGAATCCAAATGATACATAGGTATATTACTATTCCAGTATAATATAATATTTTATATATGTTACTTAAGTTCATTAACACCATCCTTTATACGTTCCATGTGTGGTATGAACGAGTCATATCATTTTAAGGGGGCGGTAGTCCGCACTTCCTCAAATGAAATTATCGTATGTATATACAACATGAAACGAATAATGGTATGAAATAAAATGGAATTACAGAAGCTTATATATAAAATATATATCATTAATATCATATTTAATTACAGTGCTATCATAATGGCCACCATGAGAGGCGGTAAGATGTATTTGAACAATCATCGTTTCGTGAGGCGATAGTTTGCCATCCACAGAAACATTATGTTCATCATCCATTAGATGGAGTTGTGTGTATGTGTAGTTTGAATACTTCATATAACAACATCCTAGTATATTGAGGATACTGGTGTTGTTACAAAAGAAAGGAAATAAAAAGAGTTTGGGGGTTGAAGAAGCAAAATAAATGAAAATAATTTAAGAGAAATCGTTACCTTTAATTTAGGTAACTCACTTTGGTTGGAACCAAAGGACTTCTTGAAATGCTTTCTGCCTAAGGGGAAACTTCAAGGAGGAGGAGAGGGATTTGGGGAGCTTAGTTGGGCAGAGTTTGGACGAGCCAAGTGGCTTGAGAGGTGTGAGGAAAAGAGAAGGAGGAGTGCCCTTTTATAAGAGGGGTGAGGGGCACTTTTGGAAAAGCTAGAAATATTAATTTATAATAAATTCATATTCGGTTTCCAAAGGCTCCAAAGTTGACTATTCAAAGGATGAGGTGGGGATAGGTCGAAAACAACTCATCCAATAGAATTTAGACAGGTTTGGGTACTTATATTAACCTTATCTTTAAGTATTAACTCTAAGTTAATTAGTTTCACTTTTACAATGTCTCTTTGTATTTTTATATAATATGGTTCATAAACTTCCTATATACATCCAAGAGACCCCCAAGAGGTCCATTAATGATTAACCTATCATAATATAAGTCTCTTGGATGAACCTTAGATTTTTAGGAATTTAATATCAATTAATAATATAATATTTGTTTTAAGAACTCTTTTATGTCAATTTTAACACTATTCAATAGTTGATTTTTGTGAAACTCATAACAGATTGATTACTTCGAAAAAAGTCAATTAAATCAATCCTAATATATCATATTATCCTAGAAAATTATTGTAATTCATTAAAAGTTTCATATTATATTTATTTGGGTATTTATAATATCAATTATGTTAATTTGTTACTATTTTAGTAATTACTGCATCATCATTGTGTCATAAATAAAATAAATTATTTAATGTCTAAAAATTATAAATAAAACATCATTATGTAGGCAATCTTTTTAGCGTTCTAATTAATATTTATAATCAAAAATCCGACATGTATAACCCTATGTAAAAATTGTTCTTCTAAAAGATGTAAGCTTATGCCATTTTTATTTTTATTTTAACTTTATTAATATAATGTGTCCCTACCACATACAAGTGGATCCAAGGGGTCCCCAAATTGACCCAAGGATGCCCATGGTCGGGTATGTGTCCACCAATAAGGTTAGGACACGTTTTAGGGTAATTTTGTATTATTATAATATTATTTTTTAACCCTTATTTACCGGATTTACCCTTTAACCATGGTAAATAAAATATTTACCGCAGTAATTATTCAAAATGTCTAAAAATAAAAGTTACCCATTTACACAATTTGAACATCCTGATTCCAAATATGGAATCCATTTTTCTAAAATCAAAACACAGAAGTGGCAGAAATTAATTTAAAATTAATTCCCGCTGTCAAAACAAAAGGCGTGTTTTTAAGAGATAATAACTATCAAAAGATTGACACTTGTTTATGTTTGGTTTAATTGTAAAATTATGTCCAATGACCAACATTATATTAAATGGTAAAAATATATTCTAAATATACTTTAAAACCACTCAAATTCATAATTTATCACTATTAATTATTTTGATTAAAAAAGTTGTTTTTAATTAAAATTTAGTAATTTTCACTATTCATCAAAATATGAAAGTTATCCGAAAAGTACCAAAATTTCACCCTAGACTAATTTCGATATTCCGAATCCAAAAATGAAGTCCATTTTGAAATATAAAATATATATGATTTCAAAAAGTAGGTATTACTATTCACAACGGCTAGTTTAATTAGTTGTGGTGTGTGTTAGAACTCGAGGTTGCGTACAACACACGCTATCGCATTATTCGAGGAGAAACGTACCGTGGAAGATTGGGGTGTTACAATAAATAATATACCTATAGAGTACTTTAACAAGGTTAATGGTGTGTGACTCGATTGTGGATCTGTGATGGTGCAGCGACTTGATGACAGGGGTTCGACGACTGGACTAAAAAGGGGGAAAATACTGGATGAAGCACGAGGGTGGTTCAAAAAGGAAACTAAATAAGTAAAAAACACACTTTATAATATATAAAAAATTAATTATTTTTGGTGAAATATAGGTTATACAAAAAAAGTGTTATATTGTAAATAAGTTCATTAAGGAACAAGAGAAGTGGACCAAATATTTTAACAATGAATGGAAGTGATCAAAAAAGGATTAGATCAAAATGGAAAGGATTGGAAAGTCTACAAATATTGTTTTGATAGTAATTTATTATCTCATATTTTCAATTCATGTCAATATATTTATCATAAAATATCTTATCAGATGAATTAAATATGAAATGAAAACAGTCCTATATTTATAAACTGATCTAATGAAAGTGAAATATGATGATGCTGGTGTTGTGAATTCAAGTTTACAACATTATAAAGCTTAGAGAAGCCATCATCCAAGAATAATATTAATATGAAAGTCTAGGAATTTTCCCAAGATTAAAATGTAAGAAGATATACTATATGTATTTCATGATAAAGAATATGGATTCACTAAATTTTCAAGAATAATGGAGATGATGTTACAATGATGTTCTTTTATTCATTAGTCTTAAACATGTTATGATATGAGACTATTTGAGTGAGAATGAATAATGGTTGAGGATCTCTTGGTTTGTATAGATTCAATTGGATTCTGTATAGGTATTCATGAGAAGTTTCTAATCTGAAGTGAGTTTCTCCATACTGCAACACGATATTGTATGATCTTCATATAACTAGGGATATTGAAGTGCTGTTAATGTGAGATTATTTTGAGAAAGAAGAAGAGGTCAAGATTGTTGTAGATATACCATAATATATATTCATCCATAGAGAGAGAGAGAGAAATAAAGAAGAAGATGATGATGAGGGTATTTTTGTAATACACCTTTGAGTTGAGAATGGACGACAGTTGACAAATAAAAGAAAACTTTTGATGATTTTTTGTGTATCTGGTGCATGTGAATTTGGATTACAATAAAACTCTTGTATATTTACAGCTACAAAAATTTGAGATGTCCTGTAAAAAAAGAGATACTATACCAAAAATGAGATACACTTGAGAAACAAAAATAAAGGGGAAGCTGGTTGAAAAAATTCATGAGATGATTGAGGGTTTTTGTTAAGCCTGAAGATCATATAATTCATTAGGAGGAAGAACAAGGAGTCACTACAACATGCAGTGAAGAAGAATAAAAAGTTGATACAAGAAAATCCTAGATATATCACTTGGAAATCAAAGCTGAAAGGAGAAGAAGTGAGAGTTATCCAATAATCTAAAATCAAATTTAGTGATATGAAGCTCATTGAGTGAGTCATCAGGGTAAATAATTTATGTAAAAGCCTATGAAGATGAGTTCTGAGCCTGAAACGAGTTGCTTGTAGAATATCATGAAGACCCAAAGGAATTTTAAAATATTATATTTAATCGAAGGAGATCATTCTATGGGTGTAAAGACATCCCAACATATCATAAATATACATCCAAGGAGTTGAACAAACCACTTACATATATATGATGTGATGTTATAGAACATGTCCAACTCAGGGTATGCAATGAGATCATAGTGTGACTATGTTAATACAATGAGAAGTTTCTAAAGAAGTCCAATGTGAAGATGGAAATAGAATTTAAGTCAGACCCATGGGAAAAATGGCTGGTGTGACTCTAGTCAATAAAAGATTAGTGGTACTCCGATCTGGTGTTGGTGTTTGAAGCACCATCCATTATATTTAGTGATTGATTATAGTTGATAATCCTTGATTGGGGTGTGTAATCAATCTAGTAAAGGAGTAGCTCTTAGTAACAAAACTTGTAAATATTTTTATTCATTTGAATTTATTTACTACATTATCAGGATGATTACCACAAGATAGAGTGGATCGAGACTAAACAAGTCTAGTGGGTTGAATTAAATAGGAAGAATTTATAAAATATTTAAGTGACCGCTGATTCAACCCTCCCCTCTCAATGGTGCACCGATCATGTGGGAACTTCATATGGTATTAGAGCATAGGTTCTCTTCAGGAAAAACTAGATGAATTATATATTTGAGATGGTTGAAGATGAGTCTTATATCAAGAATTCAATCTCTAGTTATATTGAATCTAAAATGGGTGTTTTGGATAATAAATCACAAAATAGGATAAAGAAATAGTAAGATAGAAGGGAAAATGTAAATAAATATAGGGATCAACAACTATTTAAATATGTTAAAGGTGTTCATTGCTCATTAGATGATTTTTTTGTTAAAGACCCTTTTGATTATTCTAGTTTAAGTTATGCAGAACACAAGGAGTATGAAGAGATTAGAGTTGTTGAAGAATTATACTCTCATGTTGGAACGTATATGAAGAAGGTTTTTTATAAGGTTTTTTCCTAGATATTGAATTTTTTCAATAACCCATTTGTATTAAAATCTCATCTAAAATATGTGGCAGATGCAATGGAAGAGGCATTGGTCAAAAAGGTAACTCTTTTTAACTCCATTAATAAGAATATGAAATCCAAGGAAGATTGTTTCACAGTTTGCACAGAAAGATTTTATTTAATTGATGAAGACTTAAAATTATTAGTTTTGTTAGAATCAAGTGTTCAAGAGTGTTTTTGATGATATATTCCATGCACTGTAAAAATTAAATAAAGTCATGGTGAATGTAAAGGACACACAACTAGATATAAAGGTAAAAATGATGAAAGAGATTGTCCATTCACATCAATAGTTGATAAAGATGCTTGATGAGTAGAATCGTAAGGTGAAAAGATATTGGGAAGAGAAGATAAAGTTAGTTAAGGTAAAAAAATATTCCCTCAATATGAAATCCTTAGATATTGGAGAAAATTTGAGAAATCTAGAAGTAGCTCAACCTGAATCCTCCCTATATTGTAAGAAGGATGGTTTCCATGAGTACTTTATATAATATTCATGGTTTTAAGAAGGCTCAAATTGATGGTAATGAGAGCTTGATAAGTGTTGGTAATGTATTCATCTCATGCACATAGAAGAAGATCACGCACAGTACCAAAAGAGATGAATGCACTGAATCTTCTTTATCAAACAGTGCTTGACAAATGTAAAATTCTATACATATATGGGTAAAGAAAATTATTGATAATCCTACTGAATTGTCATGGGAGTATGATAAAGATGATTTTTCCACTATTGGATCCCAAAAGAATGGGGTTTCCATCTAAAAACAACATGTACAAAAAACTGGAAAAATTGGCATCAAATAGAAGAAAGGGAGGTGGGAGCAAGGATGAAATTTGGAATAATCTTGTTGTTAAGAATCATACATCACAGATGAAGAAAATTTATCCACAAGGAATATATTTTAATACCTTGAAAATTTATATGATATGAGAAAAATTGGTGCTCACAACTTTGAATATAGAAAATGAAATATTATTAACCTTTTAATTGAAAAATTGGGATAAAATACAACTCACCGAAGGGGTGCAGCGGGGCCAAGAGGGAACAACTGCAGGACTGTCCAGTGCGGAGGCTGGTTGGTGGGGGTCACTGGGGTGTCCTGGAGTCGTATGAGGGATCAACATGGAGGAAAGGGGGTGGGGGTCACTGGGGTCCTTGGGGTCATGTGGGGTGCAATGCAGAGGCAATGGGGTGGGGGTTTCTGGGGTCACCCGGGTCACCGGGGTCACGGGGGGCACAACGAGGAGGCAAGGGGTGGGTGCCACCTGGGTCATGAGGGTGTCTCTGGGTCATTGGTGGCATAGTGTAGAGGTAAGGTGATCGGTTTCACTGGGGGTATCAAGGTCGTTGTGAGGGTGAACAGGGAGGTCGCGGGGTCTAGGAGGGGATTAGGTCGTGGGGTCGGGGAGGGTAAATGAGGGGGGGGGGGGGTCGCCGAGGTATAGGGGTCGCCGGGGTATCGGGGTCGCTGGGAGGGTGAACAGGGAGAAATCATGGGGTAATTTAGGGGATTAGGTCATGGGGTAAAGGAGGGTAAATGAGTGGGGAGGAAAAAAAATTAGTTTCGGGTTGTAAAAATACAGCAACTGTCATTTGGTGGTCATTGTATTTTCCCCAACTTGAAAGCTAAAACTTCTACTAGTGAATCTAAAATATAAGGTTAATATTTTGAAAAAAACCAATCTAAAACCTTTTGGATGATAGGTTATCAACCAATACCCACCTTAGGCTTTAATTAAATGATTTTGGATCCATTAGAAACTGAAAATTATTTTATTATAAAATAATATTTCAAGATTTTCCTAAAGTGACCCTAACCTCTCTTATAAAAGGGAACTTCTCCTTCTCTGAAATTCACACATCCAAAGCCTTTTGGATCTAAAAAAACCTTCCCAAATATCCTCTCAACTATCCTCTATTCATCCTAGAGGTCTTCTTTTTGTATGAAATCCATCCTAAGTAGCCCTTTTGATCAAATCAAAAGGAAGATCCTGAAGAAGAGGTAAATATTTCATCACCTCTTTCAAGTTCATTTATTCTTCCACTTCTTCATTATTTGTTGTTTCCATTATAAAATAATAAATCCAGTATATTCTATATACTGTGATTTTATTATAAAAATGGTACAACCATATTCAATATTCTTTCCATCATTTGAATGACAAAGTCAACATACGTGTGTACATAAAGCTTACTCTCTCCATGTCTTGGTGTACTTTTTATTAAATACATTATTATTTGTATGGGTATAATAATGAGTATAATTAATGTAAATAATAAACATAACATGTTAATAATTTTTTATATATGATATACTATCCAATTACATATGATAACACCATCAAAATAATGATATTTTTGCTCGTGCATACGTACTGATTACCGTCTCCATGAACGCGATGAGATTCATTTCCCCATCGTAACCAATAAAGAAAAATTTTAATTTGATGATTAAAAATGATATTTAAAGAACTTATTATAATTATGGATATGAATCAAATACATACTATCCATAACAAACATGACTTAGATAACAAAACATATAAAGGAAAACGAATCAGTTATCATCCGAAACGACAATAATATTAAAATATTATTAAAAAATCAATATTAGAAGATCATATATGATATCATATTTTTGTATATGGTTATTTTATAATTTAATAATAATGTTTTAACTATTATACAAGAGGTTAATATACCATCTACTAAGGAAAAGTAAAAGGTAAGGGTTAATTTCACAATCTCTTTATTATCTGAGGTTGTTTTTACGTAAGTATCTACTGGGACCTCGTTATCATCCACATCCATGTTTCTAAAAAACATATTTCAAAACATTTTTAATATTTACTAGAATATGTGTTACATTCATTTTTACCCTTGATAAAATTTTTATAAAATGGTTTGAAAGGAATATTTCCGTTGTTTTCCAAACAAGGTACTTTTCGACCTTTTCGAAAAAATTAAGGAAAGAATGTTTTTTTAACGTATATGGTGGGTGAAGCTATTTTCATCCATTATAACTCCTTCAAATATTCATTTAAAATCTTATAAAAATATTTCCAAAAATAATTTTTTTTAAATGGTCTCAAAATAGAAAGAGACAATTCTTTCAAATAGTTTTCATTTCATCTATGTAAACATCCTTTGATGGATTTTAAACTTGTTTAAAGTTGATTTATTATGATACAAATCTTCCATATTGTATTGATGGTTTTGTGAATTGTTTGAATATGGATGCATTATTTTTATACCATTCATGGTTTATGGATAAATTATTGACATTTCATAATCTAGTTTTAATATGAATGTATATGTTATTTTTAAAACTTTTCATATGGGGAATGCATTGGACTTAGTAAGTGACGGGTGGAGCCCTCTATAGCTCCTTGATGCATCAGTAGGTCTCATGATACAAACTAGTTTCTTGGCACAAGGCCTTGAAAAAATCTTATTTGTAATCTTGGCACAAGGCCTTGACTATGTGGTTATTATGTCTAGCACTATGCATTCCATCATTATGAAAGTGGATTTTGATATTGCATGTGATTATTCGACTAGTAGAATATCATTGTGAATAAGTAAGTGGGATTATTTGATTTTATGTTTTCCATATTATGCTGAAGTTTATGTTTAAAAGGATTTTGTTTTTGTCTTATACATTTCCTTAAATTTTTATGCATATTTATGAATGGTTCCGCTATATTGTTATCCAAACTGAGACACTGGGCTCACCCCTTTCAATGTTTATTTTTTATAGGATGTGAAGAAGTATTTTATGGTTGACCTTCAGGGATAGGATAAGGGTATAAGTGTGTTCATAAGGGAAAAGTATTTGTTGATGTTTTCATTTCATGATGTAATGTAAAACTTATGAATGTATCTAGTATTTCCAAGGATACTAAAACAATCGGTCTTTCAGGACATGATTCCTTATATCATGCCAATGTATAAAAATAATGAACTGACTCTGGGTAACTAGGGTCAAGGATTTACAATTGGTATTAGAGGTAGGTTAATACAAACCTTGGAATCCAGATTTAGAAAAACTCTAATTAATGAACATTACCCTAATATAGACTTTGAGGATTAGTATAGAAGAACTTCCTAGAATTTTGGTAATGTATAGATTTTGTGATTTTTCCAAGAAATACATCCTTTTATGGATATGAGTAGGTAGAGGTGGCTCTAGCACAGTTGTACCCAGGGGTAATACCTAAAAACACCACTTTGAGCTATACTCAAACGAGAACCGGTACACGAAAACGGGTCTTGCTGCACTCTTGGTTACGACACTCCCAGAGGATATGCTTATGATAATTCTCATTTTATTTAAAACCCATTATGAAGGGTTTATGAGTATATACTTCCTCGTAGAAAACATTTTTATGATTATGGATTATATCCAAAATTTGTTCAATTTATGTTAACTATTTTACAAGTTTGGAATTATGTATTTCAATTCATAAACCAATCAAGTGTATGCCATTATTTAGAAATGATGCCTACTTTAAGGAATGGAAACCATATCAATGCACATAATCAATGTATGCATTTCCCTCCAACTCAAGATAATTATAGTGGAGCTGGTGATGCAACTGGTGCTGATCATCTTATCACCATACTAGGACAACTCACTCAGGTTATGAATAATAACCTTACCCGTGTGGAGCACCATGATCCACAATGTGGAGGATCAATGTTAAACCGTTTCATGAAGAAACAACCACCAACATACAATGGGAGTACAAATCCATTAGCAGTTGAGAAATGGATACATTCCATAGAGAACATATTTCAAGCTTTGGGGAGTAGTGAAAGGGAAAAAGTTGTCATGGAAGTTTATCACCTCATGGGAGATGCAGATCAATAGTGGTCATTAATCCAAAAAAAGGAAGATGAAGAAGTATCTAACATTGAATGGAGGGAGTTTAAAGAAATTTCATTAGAAAAATACTTTCCTCATGACCATAAAGAAGATATGGAAAGACAATTTCTAAGTCTGAGGCAAAAGGAGGATGAGAATGTTGCAAAGTATGGGTTAAAACCATTTTTCCATCGATAAATAGTCTCAAAATATTCCTCATTATATGAAGATATTGTCTCATGTTTTTTGAAGACAGAAAAGGAATTATCTAAGTCTTAATAATTTAAAGAAAATCAGGAGAAGAATAGATCTACCGAACACTCTACAAATAGAAATAAGGTGAAGAAGGGAAAAATTGAATATCCATCATACGGTAAATGTGGTAAGAAACACCATGGTACTTTCCTGAAGGGAATGAGAGTCTGTTAAAATTGTAGTGAAAAAGGACACCAAAATCATGAATGAAAGGGTAAGAAAGATATTGACAATGTTAAATGCTACAATTGTAGATAATGGGGGAATTATGCAAATGAATGTCCCAAGCATCAGGGAAACTTACCTCAGAAAAGGTCAAGGGAGAAAGGCCAAGATTATGCAATCACTACTCCTGAGGTTGAAACTCTGAAAGACGTTGTGGCAGGTAATTTAATAGTTTCCTCAAGTTTAGCCAATGATTTATTTGAGTCTGGATCATCTCATTATTTCATATCTTCCCAGTTTTCTACGAAAACTAGATATTTCCAATTTGATTTAACAAGGTATTTTTTAGTCAAAACTCTTAAGGGAAGTGTCATTGCAACAAAGTTTTGTTAATCAGTTCCCATTAGGGAATATAAATGTTTTTTATTTGATGATATCATCGGCATAACCATGATTTAATTTGATATAATCATTGGAATGGATTGGATTTCAGACCATGATGCAAAAATTTATTGTAAGAAGAATGAGGTTAAAATTTTTGATGATGATAAGGAGTACCTTATATTTAAAGTAGAAACATCACTAGCTAATTCTTGTCAAGATCCACCCCCAGTAGCTCTACTAAATTCTATTATTGGGGAGGAAGAGAATGAAATAACTATGGGTGAGGAAAATAATGTTCAAATAGAGTACGTACCAATTGTGAAAAAATATGTTGATGTGTTTCTAGAGGATTTAGCTGGACATCCTCCAGAATGAGAAATTGAGTTTTCCATTGATTTAATTCTTGGTTCAAGGACCATATCTAGGACCCCATATAGAATGGCCACTATGTAATTAGTGGAGCTAAAGAAAAAAAATAGAGGATTTAATAATAAATCATTTATTCGCCCTAGTGTTTATCGATGGGGAGCCTCTGTTCTTTTTGTTAAGAAGAAAGATGGATCTATGAGGTTGTGAATTGACTACAGAGAGATCAATGCTATAAAAAGAAAGAACAAGTATCCCATACCTCTCATTGATTATTTATTCGACCAACTTCATGGAGCTCAATATTTTTCAAAGATTGGCCTTCTATATGGATATCATCAGTTGTGTGTGAAGAAGGAAGACATTCTGAAAACAGCATTTCAAACTAGGTACAAGCATTAAGAGTTTATGGTAATGCCTTTTGGGATGACTATTGCACCCTCTATTTTCATGGATCTAATGAACAGATTTTAAAAAGGAATATTTTGATAAATTTTTAGTGGTATTTATTTATGATAACTTGTTATACTCCAAAATCTAAGGAGATCATGAAAATCACTTCTGCATAACCTTAAAGACTCTTAGAAGAAATGAATTATATGGTAAGTTTAGCAAGTGTGAATTCTGGAATTAGGGGATATCTTTTCTTGTCCATATTGTCTCTAGGGATGGAATCTGTGTTGATCCTTCAAATACCAAGGCAATCCAGGAATGGTCAGCACCGACATGTATAACTGATGTATGCAGTTTTATTGGCTTAGTAGGTTATTATCTGAATTTTGTCCACAATTTTGCCCAATTGGCTAACCCATTAACCACGATCAAATGTAAAGGGGTTAAATGTTTTTGGAAAAAAGAGTGTGAAGAATGTTTTGAAGAACTAAATAGAAGATTAGTCAACGATCCTAATTGACTCTACCATCGGGGAATGATGAATTTGTTATTTATAGTGATGATTCAAAGAACGGACTTCGTTGTGTCCTTAATTATAATGATAGTGTTATTCCCTATGCATCACGGTAGCTAAGAATTCATGAAAAAAACTACCCTACTCATGAAATTGAGTTAGCAGATGTAAATATATGGGGAAACTATCTATATGGTGAAAATGTGAGATTTATACTGATTACAAGAGTTTGAAGTATATTTTCTCACAAAAAGAACTCAACAAGAGGCAAAGGAAATGGCTTGAACTACTCAAGTATTATGATTGAACTATACACTACCACCTGGGGAAGGCAAATAAGGTGGTGGATGCTCTTACCAGAGAGGATCATGGATTTTTTATCAATGTGAGAGTTGAAAAGGATCCTATATACATGGATATAGTAAAGATTGTTGTGGGAATAACCATGGATGGTGAAACATCAACTGTTTTTTCAATTAGTTTCCAAACCATCTTTATTAGAAAGGATAAAAAGTCCTTAAACCTATGATGAGTAACTTCAAAAAAAACTTAAATCTGTGAATGATGGAAGATTGATCAACTTCATATATGATGATGGGATTTTGAAATATGGAAAGAGACGTTTTGTTCCCAATATACCTTATTTGAAAAGAGAATTATTGGATGATTCCCAAAGCACTAATTTCTCTTTACAGCCAGTTAGCGCTAAGATGTATAAAGATTTGAAAGAACATTTTTTGTGGGACACCATGAAGAGAGAGATTATTGATTTTGTGTCAAGATGTATGGTTTTTAATCAAGTGAAAGCTGGATGACAACATCCTAGAGGGGTCATGAAACCTCTTACCATACCTGAGTTCAAATGGGATGATATTACAATGGACTTTTTCATGGGGATACCAAAGACTCCTAGAAGTAATGATGGAATATGGGTCATTATTGATCATCTTACCAAGTCATATCATTATCTTTCTATTGGAAAAGATTCACCACTTGAATGTATGGACAAACTATATATTAATGAAGTTTTAAGACTTAATGGAGTAACACTATTGATTGTTTCTGACCGTGATCCCAATTTTACATCAAGATTCTAGAAAAGTATTCAGAAGGCCCTGGATACTGAACTCTGTTTGAGCGCTACCTACCAGCCTCAAACTGATGGATAATTAGAACAGATTATTCAAACCTTAGAAGACATGTTGAGAACTTGTTCACTTGACTTTCAAGGTATGTGGGATCAATATTTACCTTTGGTAGAATTTTTCTATAACAATAGATTCCATTCAAGTATTCAGATGGCACCATATAAAGCCTTATACGGAAAGATATCTCACACACCAACTTGTTGGGATGAAGTTGGTGGAGGAAAACTTGTAGGCCCAGAACTTGTTGAGGAAACGATGGAAAATGTGAAATTTATCCAAACACACATCAAGGCATCTCAAAGTAGGCAGAAGAGCTATGCCGATAACTAAAGGAAGGATTTGGAATTTCAGGTTGGAGATCATGTTTTCTTAAAGGTATCTCAATGGAAGGGAGTTGTAAGATTCAGTAAGAAGTGTAAATTAAGTCCCAGGTACATCAGACCTTTTGAAATTCTAGAATGAATAAGGGCTGTAGCTTACCATTTGGCAATGTTGTTGAGTCTCTCCAAAGTCCATGAAGTGTTCCACATATTGCTATTGAGAAAATACATGCAAGACCCAACGCATATACTCATCTTTGAGGAAATTGAACTGGAACCTGATCTGTCTTATTGTGAAGAACCTTTCAAGATTCTTGATACAAGAGACCAAGTACAGAGAAACCAGACGACTCATCTGGTAAAAGTTATATGGAGAAATTATAAGATAAAAGAGGCAACGTGGGAACACGAGGAATTTATTATGAAGAACCACGCAAATATTTTTATGTAGTATTATTATAGAAATTTTGATGACAAAAGTATATTATGTATGGGAGAATGTAACACCCAAGCTTCCACAATACATTTTCATTTGAATAATACATTATATTGTGTTGTACGCAACTTTGAGATCAAACACACCACAACCAATCAAACTAGCCATTATGACTAGTAATACCCACTTTTTAAAATTTTATAAATTTTATCTTTCAAAATGGACTTAATTTTTGGATTTTTAATATCGATATTATCTTAGGGTGAATTTTTGGTATTTTTTTGAAAACATTAAATTTTTTATGAATAGTGAAAAACACAGAGTTATTGTTTAAAACACACTTTTTAATTAGAAAATTATTTATTTAATTTAAATTTATTTTAAGAAAAAATAGATATAGAATACCTATACAAGTTCAATTTAATTCATTGGAGTCTGTTTATAATAATTTTAGATACATAAAATTTTTATTGAACTTTTTACCATCTTTTACCCATCTCTTGGAAGAATTTGCAAATTTGCATAAAACATAATTCTACCACTTCTGTGAATTGAATTTAAAAAATCCGAGAGACATAGTTGATATCAGTAAGTAAAATGTTGTTCAATAGGATGATTTTTTTGGTAAATAGTAACTTTTAACTTTTAATTACCACAATTTAAAGTAAACAGGGTAATTAAAGGTAAAAATGATATTATTATTACCCTAAAACATGTCCTAATTCTATTATATAAGTTTTATTCGACCAAAAAAAACCTTAGTAGTAAAATATGATCCATTAGGTCCAATTGGATTAGATTAGGACATTTATTATTATTTAATTCAAAGAAGAGTTAAAAGTGTTAAATTCAAATTTTCCTAACTAAAACATTTTTAATATTTGGTTATACAAAAGATAAATTACACTATAAATATTAATTAGAAAGTTAAAAATATTTCATACATAATGGTATTTTATTTACAATTTTTAGACATTAATTAATTAAATTTATTTTTGACATAATGATGATGAAATAATTACCTTATTGATGAAAGATTAAAATAATTAATATTATAAATATCAAAATAAACCTAATTTGAGACATTTGATGAATTAAACTAATGTTATAGGTTAATATGACATGTTATGGTTGAATAAATGTTTTTTTTGAATTAATCATATTGTTATGACTTAAAAAAAAGAAATTACCAAATAGTGTTAAATTTTACATAAAAGAGTTTTTAAAACAAATATTATATTATTAATAGATATAATATTCCTAAAAGTCAAAGGTTCAGAAAAATAACTTAGATAAGGTTATATATATTTATAATGAACCACTTGGGGTTTTCTTTTTTGTTATAGTATGTTTATTAACCATATAATATTAAAATACAAAGAAACACGGTAAATGTCAAAAAATTTAATTAAGAGTTAAATCTAAATGATAAGATTAATATGATGACCCAAACCTTTATAAAACCTATTGATAGATAATTTTTAGACCCATCCCCACTTAGGTTAGAAAAAAATCATTTTGGAGCCATTAGAGACCGAAAATGATTTTATTATAAAATAACATCTCAAGCTTTTCCTAAAGTGACCCTCGTCTCTCTTATAAAATGAAACTTCCCCTTATCCCAAATTCACCCCTAAAAAGACTTTTGGATCAGCCAAACCTTTCCCAAATATCCTATAAACTATCCTCCCTTTAATATAGAGGAATTACTTTGGTCATAAAGCAATATTATGGATCCCTTTTTATCAAATCAAAAGGAAGAACCTGAAGACGAGGTAAATATTTCATCACATCTTTCAAGTTATTTTATTCTTCCACTTCATATTTCTTTGTAATTTTCTTTCTAAAATAATAATTACACTATCTTATATATACTCTAATGTTATTATAAAAATGGTACAACCATATTAATTATTCTATCCATCATATAAATGAAAAAGTCCCCATACGTGCGTACGTACGACTTACCGTCTCCACGTCGTGGTGTAGTTGTTATTTAATACATTATTAATTTGATGGGTATAATAATGAGTATAATTGATGTAAATAATAAATATAACATGTTAATTATTCTGTATATATGATATACAATCTAATTACAAACAATATCAACAACAAGATAATGATATTTTCGCTCATGCGTACGCACGAATTACCGTCTCCACAAACGAGATGAGATTCATTTCCCCATCATAAACATTCAAGACTAATTTTCATTTGATGATTAAAAATGATGTTTAAAAAACGTAATATCACTATGGATATGAATAAAATTCATACTATCCATAAAAACAGGACTTACGTAACAAAACATATAAGGGAAACGAATCAGTTAACACCCAAAATGACGGTAATACAAAAATTTTATTAACAAAGCAATATTAGAAGATCATATATGATATCATATTTAAGTATATGATTCTTGTATAATTTAATAACAATGTTTTGACTATTATACCGGAGGTTAACATACCATTGAATAAGTAAAAGTACAAGGTAAGGGTTAATTTCACAATATCTTTATTATTCGAGGTTGTTTTTACTTAAGTATCTACTAGGACCACTTTATCATCCACACCCATGTTTCAAAAAAAACGTATTTCAAAACATTTTAACTATTTACTATACTATGGGTTAATTTCATTTATACCTTTTTTGACTTTTTATAAAATGTATTGAAATGATTCTTTCCATCATTTTCCCAACATGGTACTGAAGACCTTTTTGACAAAATTAAGGAAAGAATGTTTTTTAACTTATATGGTGGGTGCAGCTATTTTCCGCCATTATAAAATCTTCAAATCTTCCCTTAAAAGCTTATAATAATATTTCCAAAATAAATTTTTTCTTTTAAATGGTTTTAAAAGATAAAGAGGTATTTATTTCAAATAGTTTCTATTTCATCTATGTCAACATCTTTTGATGGATTTCAAACTTGTTTAATGTTGCTTTATTATGATACAAATCATCCATATTGTGTTGAAGGTTTTGTGATATGTTTGATTGTGGATGTATTTTTTTATACCATTCATGGTTTATGGATAAATTATTGATATTTTCTATTCTAGTTTTAATACTAATGTTTATGTTATGTTTAAACATTTTTGTATGGGGAATGCATTGGACTTAGTAAGTAACATGTGGAGCCCGCTATAGCTCCTTGATTAATTGGTATGTCTTAGGAGACTAAGTAGTTTATTTGCACAAGGCCTTGAAAAAATATTATTTGTAGTCTTGGCACAGGTCCTTGACTATGTGGTTAAGAATTATCGCATTATGCATTCCATCATTATGAAAGTGGCTATTGATCTTACATTTGATTATATGACTAGTAGAATATCCATGTGAATAAGTAAATGGAATTATTTGATTTTATCTTTTCCATAATATACATATGTTTATAAATAAAAGGATTTTTTTTAGTCTTATACATTTCCTTAAATGTTTATGCTTATTTATAAAAGTTTCCGCTATATTGTTATCCTTACTGAGAATCCAAGCTCACCTATTTCTATGTTTTATTTTTCCCAAGATGTGAAGAAGTATTTTATGGTTGACCTACAAGGAAAGGATAAAGATTTAAGTGTGTTCAAAAGGGGAAAAATGTTTTTGATTTTTTTATTTCATGATGTAATGTAAAAATTATGAATATATCTAGTATTTATAAGGCTATTAAACTGGTCTGTCTTTCAAGAAATGATTCCTTATATCATAACAATGTATTACAATAATGCAACGAATTTGGGTAACTGGGATCGGGGAATTACAATGATATTTTATAAACCATGAAAATGTTATGTGATTCCATTACCTATCGTCCAATCATAGAAGTAAGGTGTAAATTGATTCAAAATCATCTAAATTAAAAATCATAATCTCTAAAAGTTTTGATTGAATCAGTTTTCACAATAAGGTAGATTTGAATTCATTAAATGAAAAGAAAAAGTCTTAAAATAGATCATAAATTCAGATGTTTACGTGTTCAAACAAAGTTTAAATTTACCACAAGGATCATAACCATGAGTCTATATAAGTAAATAAACAATATTTACAAATGGAAAAATCCACTGATAATTTATAAATAGATATTTCTGATATAGTGATGTTTGTGGAAGAGTTCAAAGATAAAAATGCTAATCTTAATGAGGAGGTAAATGTTTTGAATGAAATGGTTCGGTGTTTAGAGTTAGAAAATAGAAAAACTACAATTTATGAAGATGAGATTTTCTTTGTGAAGGAGGAAATTAAAAAGATATCTGAGGAAGTTGAAAGAATTATGTTATAAATTCAGAAGAAAATTACGATAGAGGACCTGATAGTGAATCTTAAATAATCAGTTTTTAGGATTATAATATCATGATGAATTTAATAAAATGAACTAAATTTTGAAAAGGATGATGAATAACGAATGACCATTTTTTATTTGAACTCTTATTGTTTATATTGAAATATTTTTTTTGAATGAAAGTTAAATATGATTGAATTTTATATCCAAAAACATTATGTCTGAATGTATTCAAATTATTTTTGGATTTATGTTCTTTATTTTATTTCTTTGATGAATAGTTATTTCATATAATATTTCATCAAATATTAACTCTTTAAAACAACTCAAGAGATATCACTTCTCTATTATTTTTGTAAATTAAAAAGGGATATAAATTTATAAAGAGGGAGAAATTTATAAAATTAGAGAAGTTTTCAAAGGGACAAGACATTCTGATATTATCATAATGGTGAGATATTATCCTAAGGGGGGACTGAATTAGTACTTTCCATCAGATTATAATGATGTTATAAACTTATGGGGAGTTAAGAGATGAGGTATATCTATGATGATATTAAAAGTATAAAGGACTAAACGTTTTTTTTAAAAGTGAATATTTTTTTTCATTTTAAGCATTTCATTTTTTTCTTTTGGAAAAGGAGGGATTGTTGGGTGAGAATTACTATATCTTATATTTCCATTCCTTATTTTTGGAAATAAAAAACACTTCATTAAAAATATAATTTACTAAAATTTTATATGCAAATTTCCTTAGTAGCTTTTTGTAGAAATCATTACTTTATACCAAACATATACTTAATTCCAATTAAAACAAATATAAATTTATTATTTTTCATTCGGATCAATCATAATTATAGTTCATACAATACATTAGACGAACTAGTGATTTGATTAGTGGTTAGAGTTATGACTTACTAAAAAAAGTCAAGCCCATTGGACTAACCCTGATACAAATTCATAAGACTAACCCTTATTCAGTTTATTGGATTGAAAATCAATATGGATTTCCATAAAACTATCCAAATATTAAAATTGGTTTGATAAGAATGATATCTATCATAAGGAATCCGAAATAGAATTGTTATGGTGATAAAATAAATAATTTCAAACTATCAATGTAAAAAATCATCATTAGATAAAATCTTAAAGATCTATATCATTATGAGTTATCATGTGAAATTTATCTGAGTCTGTTGCAACTACCTCTGAAATATGATGATTCGAAAATCACCTGTAAATAGGAGGTTATTTTAATATTTGGGATATGACTTAATTCACAACTAATGTTTTTTAATGATTGATTTGTATTAACATATTTTTCCTTGTATTTGTAATGTTGTAGAGAGTTGAAGTTATATGGAATACTTGTGAGGATTTTAATTCCATAATAAATATTTTCTTTTATAATCACATGTACAATCGTTGTACTGATGATGGGCTTCTAGGGATAGGAAGATAGTGAATTTGATCTATATGATCAACGGTTTTCATGGATAGTAAGAGAAACATTGATCATCATATTGTGGTATTTCATGGTCTAGAAAGACAGAGTTGAATCTTATCATAATGTTGAGGGATTCCTGGGGATTGGAAATAGTGGTGATTCTGGACCATCAGATCAAATGATTTCTAGGTAAGGAATGACATGCCTTACATTTGGTACTAAAAACTATGGATTTGTTTAGTCAGGACTCCTAACTACCATAACTATTGAGGTTAAAGAGTACATTATTTTATAAACCTATAATTAATTCTTACTGTTATAATATTTTATGTTCATTATTTATAAAAGATATATTTTATGTTCTTCATGTGTATTAAAAAGTTATTTTTTATACTTATCATTCGGACAAACTATTTTATCGGTTTTCTTGGGATACATATAAAATTTTGTTTAATCGAACAGTAACAATATATGATTTTATTACTATAATAATTAGATGATCTTTTAGTATGATCATTTTTACATAAGAGGTTTGGTATTTTGTTTTAGTTTAATTTTTTAACTAAAATTCACCCCCCTCCTGTAGTCATCAAATACTCTTTTGATCAAAAAATTGTTGGTTTGTTTTAAGATTTCTCAAGAAATTTAGTGGTTCCATATCAAAGAAAATAGTGGAGGGTGAATAAGTGAATGATATTGAACTTGTTCATTAAATTGGTTGACTTAAAATGTAAATAATGATATACCTCAATGGAATTCATCCATAGAAATATTTACATTTCTCACAGTCATTTTTTTGCTTCTACATTTTAAATATATTATTTTCTTCATTCATAAAAAACAAAATACAATGTATGTAATATTTTAATAATTAAGAAAACAAAAAAAATATTGATAAGTGATTAGAATAGTGAATAAAAAACCATCACACACTCCATGGGAAAAGATGTTGTGCATCCCTATACTTCCTTCCAATCTTTTAATAAATAAATGTTTTTGACTGTGGTCGACAACACCCGCTTATTCACCCCTATAATTTGATTTACCACTTATATAAAAATGCATTAAATAATTCCAATTTTGAATATACTAATAAATTTTGGAATAAAAACAAAGTGTTAATGATTCATATTTATTTTAAATGACTAAATTATAATTTTCCTGACATTTCTTGTCAATGGGATCTTGTTAGGTCACGTTTAACACCAAAAAACTTGATTTGTCTATTATCATAAAAATTTAAATTATGTCAAATCATACATTAATCCATAATGATAAATTTGAAAATCGTATTTATGTTTCATTGAATCCAAAAGATCAAAAATTATTCATGGAATGTTATCCTAGATTTTTCGCATCAATTCGAAGTAATTTTCTCATTTTGACCACCTTGGTGGGAGATATGTCATTTTAATAATACTATAATATGTTACCTATTATTTCCCATCAAACTGAGTGACCCAAGAATTTAATGGAGGTAGTGTTGATTATTATAGAAAAAATCGATCGTGTGATTGTTATTCCATTATTTCATCTCATCAAATTGTGTTATGATGTCATTATTCCCTTTTATGTGTTTTTTCACATAACTCTACATTCTAGGGGGGATGACACATTTAATCATACTAATAAATTCAAGTATTCACTCGATGTTACAATGAATCATTCATATTTTAAATGATTAAAAGATCATTTCTTAGGATTTCAAGTCAATAAGATCTCTTTTTTTTCAATTTTAACCCCTAACCATATGATTTTCCCATTATTTCAAAAATATTAATAATTTAAAATTATAACATAAGTTATACTAATAAATATGGGAATCAAATTAATTCTTGGTTGATTCTAAAAGATTAAAATTGATTCAATGAATATTCTCCTTGATTTTTACATCAATCCAATGTTTTTTGATTGTTTTTACCCATGGGTGATATTTAATTTAATATAACAATGCAATGTTACTCATTGTTTTCCATCATATCAAGAGACCCCAGAATTTAATGCATGCAGAATAAATTCCTACAAATCAAAAACTTCTCAATGATAATTCTCCTATAATTTCATGTTATTCCATGTGCATTTAATTGGTATTAAACCCTTTTATGTGATTTTTCAATTAACTGCAAATACGAGAGACATACTTGAATTTCAATTATACTATGAAATTTGGGTATCAGATCATTGTTACAATGATTCCTATAGATTAAAAATGACTAAGAGACCATTTTCTAATGATTTAATGTCAATAAAATCTCGATTGGTTGGTTTTAACCACTATACTCTTTCTTTAACCCATACTAATCAATCTGGGAATCATATTGACAAGAAATTTATTCTAAAAAGCAAAACATTATTTGAGGAATTTTATCCATGATTTTCGCATCAATATTATTTCATTTCTCATTCCAAATCCCCAATGATGGGAGAATATATCATTTTAATAATACTATACAATGTCAATTGTTTTTATCCATCATACTAAGCGACACGAGCATTTTATGGATGCGATGTTGACTCCTAGCGATCAAAAATGACTTAGTGATTTCTATCCCTCGATTTCATGTCAACATAAGTGTGATTTCTTGGTATGAACCCCATTTAAGTTATTTTTCACTTAACTCCAAATATGTGGGAAAACCACCAATTTTAATCATACCGACCAATTTGGATATCTGATCGATGTGTTGATGATTCCTACAGAATATAAATGACTTAAAGACCATTGTAATATGATTTAATGTAAATTGTAGATCATCGTTCTATTACGATTTCACACTAATCCAAGTGTGTTTCCTCATTTTTTCACCAAAACTAGTAATAAGTCATTTTGAGAAATTAATAAATATAAAAAACCATAAATTTCTACAACTATTTTGAGAATACAATTTATATGTTTTAGAAATTTAAAGGTTAATATCACTTAATGTTTATTTTAATAAGTTTTATCTTCAAAATAAATATATTTAGTTGGTTTTGAATCACCACTTGGTGAAATTTTATTTAAATGAAAATGTAAACTTTATTTGAAAGTTTACTAAAAATAAAAAAAGGAGAAATTCAATTTGAATGGGAAACTAGAATGATAAAATGAAACACACCTCCATGATTTGATGAATCTTATAGGATCATGGATTCTACATATGTCTATTACAGTAGGGGTATACAAAAAATTATAAATATAATAATAATCAATGTAGTAAAAAAATATAGTATAAACCTACATCATAGGATCCCCTGCACCATAAAACTAGATGATATGTTCCCATAGTGCACTAACCTTAGCTAGAAACACTGTATTTGTCTTCTCTAGAGCATGAATATGGCCACCAAATTTGTCACTTGTTGTGTCATCCCAATAATAATAGGAGCCACAATCTCAGCCCATGAAACTATAGAACATTCCATCTATGTTTTATATGTCATGTTTTAACCATGTCCATCGTGATCAATGATGTGATTAAATATTTCATCCCTCTACATGAAAATTTATCAATGGTCATCTAGAAACTATGTTAACTCAAACTCAAATCAATCATGTATAATATAGAAATAGAAATATGTATGTATATATATGTGTATTTTTAATTAATACAAGAACTTTCTATAAGAGTCATGACCTCTGGATCATTTAGATCTTGAGTTATTATCCACACCAATATTATATCAGTCGGTGTACCTTACTCATGTTTCTATAAACCAATAAGATATAACTATAGAACAAAAAATCATATTAAAGAATAAATATAATAATTAAATGATAAATATATCATGTCAAATATAGGACACGTGATGAGTCACAAGCATGTGATTTAGTCCCTGCATCACATTATTCTTACAATGACGTACCACCACCACCTTCATTCAGTTAATCAAAATTTGAAACTAGTAAAATATTACACATTCATTGAAATATATAAACCAAAAATAATCATTCCCACTACTATAGACTTAGTGGAACAATATGAAACCATTTCACACCACTATGATGGGAAAACACCACTCTGGACTGTATCCATAATGTATAGGGTACCCACATTTTGCACTAGGTTCCCCCTATTCATTATACCTCTATAATATTTCCAAAATTAAATATAAAATTCATACACACGAGATGAAAATCATTGGGGAGTACTCTCAGATTATGCAATTTAGGAAAATATTTTAAAAAACATTAAGTCTTTTTAGAGCATATCAATGAAACTAAAATGGCTCTCTTACCTAAGCATCCCTCCATAGTCGATCTAATGCATCCTGAGGCAATGAATCCCATTCATGTGTAGTGAATGGAAATCTATGTGTGTCATCCATGATATGAAAAAACTGTCAAATAAATGATGGTAAAACCTCTCCCATGGGATGGTATGTATCATAAAATGATATATCAAGGGTCTTGTGATGATGAAAACACACAAAACAGGCCTATTCTATGAGTGGAAGAATTTTTTGAGTTAAATCCTATTGAAAAAAAAAACTTAGATAATTTGAAATATGCGTACATATATGTTTAACTCATAATTGAAAATTTAAAAACCCATTTACGTTTATACATACCTCGACCCATAGAATTAGATACCTCTATAGAAAAATCTAGATATGGTTACACTACCGCTAACATGTCTGTAGACATAGAATTCAATAATAGTTGAACCAACATAGAATATATATCAATGAAAGAGATATTAAACACACATTAAGAATTTTAGATGGTTTATAAATAGTTAAATAATTAATAATATCTTTAAAAAAATAGAGCATACAAAACATTTTACCTTTAAGTAGACATGGAAATCGATCATTTTTCCTTCAATCGCCTCTCTAAACTATTTAATATCTTCTCTATGTTGATCTAAAATGTGTTGATCTAGCAGTTATACAAAAAAATCAATAGTCTCGTGGTCATATCATTCAATGAAAAGACACTCACCATTACATTTTCATAGAAACAATACATTTTAGATTATATATCAAGGTGGTGAATAAATTGTGTTCTATATGTGATTCCAAAATGAAAATTATGTTACTAAATAATCCATCTATATATAAAATACTATTAAATTTAACCAATGTAACCTAAAATTGATCATATTTAGTTACATAGAAAAGATCAACAAAATTACACTTTAATAATATGTATTTAAACCTATGTACATATACAACATCAATGTTGTCTTTAAATTGACCATACTAATAACTAAAATTGATATATGGATAACCAATGTCACGGTTTTGTGTTTCTCGTTTTTCATCAACATATTTAACGTGAATCTAGAATTAAATATCATTTAAATATTTTTAATGATGAGTCGTCATAAATAGACAATTATATAGTTGGTTAAATTCATCAGTCGATGTTGGGTCACCTAACTTCTATAGGTTATATACCAATATATTTCATGGAATTCATTAAATAGTTATGAAAAAATAAATTGGTACTATAATTAAATCCTAATGAAAATGAATTTATACATACAAAAGCCTTGAACCAATCATGAAATGATGCATAATGGGATTGTTGAATATGATAATCATGAGCATAAGGAAAATTTTGTTTTATCTTAATCATGTTTCTCCTGTAAAGGATAATTACATGTTTAAATGATCATCTTCTATATGTAATAAAAAAACCATAGAAGTTGAGCAGAAAAAGTGATGATAAGCTTAATACAAAAACGTCAAAACTAATGGAGTATTGGACAATATGTATCAATGATATTTTACAAATTTGATGTTTTACATATGAAATATAGTTTATTATCTAACTATCTGATCATGAATCCTATATGGGTTATCTAATTTTGTTTCAACATTGATAATATATTTAGCACAAAAAGTAGTTCACTCATCCATCAAATAACCATTGGCTATTAAAACCTTTGGATAATCTCTATTACATATAAATCATTTTAATGTATTAAAATATTCCTCGATTGGATACATCCACCTAAATTGCACAATATGGGTAGAAATCACTTCAATGGTTAAGTTTACCATCAAATGAAGCATAATATTGAAAAATGAGGGTGGAAATTGTTTATACAAGGGAAAAGCATAAGTAAAATTCTATCCTATAAAAATAAAAATCACTCATTCATTTATTTTTTAAAGAATGAAGTATAAAAAATTACCCATCATATAATATGAAAGAGGCATGTATTCCCCATATCCTCATCTTGCTATAAATGCAATTGTTTCCTTAAACCCATTTCATCTAAATCACAACATGCATTAACATCGTCCATTTACTTTCCACTAGAACCCGAAATGGTCCCCAATATATTATCCGAAAAAAATCAATTTTCATGAAATCTAGTTTATTCTTAATTATGTTAATTTTATAGTAAGGGAGATTACAATATTTTTCTACTCATAATTGTGACTGTGTTTTCTACCCTCACCATGAATATAAGGTAATGAAAGAGCCAAAAAATTATAAAATTCATATACCATGGGAATGTTTTCTTCCAAATTTTTTGGCAATATTTCAAATAATGTCATGATATTTGGTGTTTGGTTGAATTCTCTAGAACCATCAAATTCCAATTTGATATTTTAGAGCTTGTGCTGAGGGAGAAGAAAACATTTTTAGCTCGTGTATTTCTATTTTTTACAATGTTTAATCCATATAGAATTTTTTCTTTTATTTCATCAAGGGAAATAAGATTTACCGTTCATAATCCAACCTGATAAATGTTTATAATTTGGGAAGTCATTGATTTTTTATAATAAAACAGACCACTTTTTGAAAATTTCATTCATTTAAAAATCATATGTTATCACATGATTACACAAAGATTCATTCAACTCATCAATCAATGGATGAAGTAAACATCAATATTATCCAATGGACTTCTAGGTCCATCATTAAGAGTTAAAGTAATGTAATATTTTGTTTCATTCAAATCCATGAAGGAAGATTATAAGGAACCAACACCATGGTACATGTGTTATGATTTGTAGCAACTAAATACCTAAATGAATTGAAATCATATACTAACAACCCCAACCAGACATTATGAATATCATAATAAAATTCAGGGTTCCTCTGATTAAGCTCCTTCCATGCAAGAGAGTCTGTCAGGTAGGTTAGCATATCACTATTCTTATTTCCTTCCAGATGTCTTATCATTAATTTAGAAACTATGCATGACATAAATAAAATTATCAACCTCATATTTATTGTAAGGTGATGCATTTTATTTATGTAAAATAGTTTCCCCTATTTGATAGTCTAACTTTGATAATTCTAATTTCCCCTATTATCATTCTACTATGAATAACCATAGATGATACTATTATCCAAATGGGAAGTTTCATTTCTAAACAAAAGAAAATTATTTTAACATAAATATATATTCTCATATGTGAAACCTATATTCTCTATCATATTATGAGAATGGTAGTATGAAAAATCATTACATTAAAAAGAATTAATTTTTTCAATAACACCAACAATATATTTAATGATGTGTCTAACCACTAATTCAAAGTATTCTAGTGAAATAAAACCTTGGTAAAAGAAAATTTACTATATGCATTACACAAAAAATATAATTTTGTTTGTGGAACATAATTTATTTCATAAAAACGCAATAATCATGATCTACACCAGAGCGCAAGTTGACCTCACCATTATCAACATTTCAGATGTTGATTCCTTCAGGATCCAACACACATAAAATTTATTTAATAATTTCTTCCATTATATCAGTTGTTCCCACATAAAAATCTATCTAAATAGTTTCTATTCAATGAAATGAATATGTTATTCCCCATAATAAGACCAACTCTTATAATTTTTCATAAAACCATTCAAGAAAAAGTGATCCCTCTTGGTGTCTCATGTGAATTGATACCTATTTTCACATTTTATACATGGAAAACTAAAATAATAATTTTAAATTACTATAGAGAAATCAATGAACTGAATAATTCCATAAAATATTATTTAGAAATTATATTTTTAAGATCAATACAACTCTTATCTATATATATATGTCATAACCCCTTCCCACCAAATAATACCCCTCATGGGCCAATAATCATAGTATGATGACATTGACTTCTCAAGTCCTACCACCAGTAGGCCATAGGTTGGAAAGTAGAATGATGGAATATCATACATATAAAAGTGATTCATTACCCTATAAGAGAAATATGAAAAATAGAGTGATAATACAGATACAACAATAAATTCATGAACCTAAAGATAAAATAAACCCATGTGTATACATGTAATTTCATACAAAACTAAAAAAACTAGTGAGGAAACTAAAGGTTTCAAAAAGGTAAACTCAATATTGAGCACGAAGTACAAAAAACTCCTACAAAACCATAAGATTGTAATATCTAGCTTGATCTCCAATTTCCTCCTACTGAACTGAAAAAAAAATATATACATTGGGTTATCATAATAGTACACTCAGTAGGATCCACCACACATCCTCTAATGCAAATGATAAATAAAGAATATTAAATCACAGTGAAAAATACATGACATCAACTCATCTCCTAAATAGGTATACTAAATACCCATCCCCATCATGGATATCTCTCACTAAGTCGAAGATACAAGATAAATCGTATAATATAATAATAAATCAATAAGGGAACCCCGCTTCTGCTTCCACACTAGTTTTATTCTATGACCTAACATCACTTGACTTAAGCCATCTCTATCCAAAAGAAGCTAGCATGAAGATCCATGGGAAAGGTATCATGACTTGCATCCCATTCATCACAACTTTTCATCATCTCATGCCACATCTCCATATAGAAACCAAGTAGTTTTTGGGAGCCACCATAGGCCATATGAGGTGTATCATATATTAGGAATTATACCCCAAGACATCAAAGCCCATATACCAAGCATAGAACCTCAAGACATCACAACCCATACAAGTCATACCTATAATAATCCTTTGGATACTGATTTACGGGATACATGTGTCTAAAATAAACACAATACATTATAGACCTCTAAACATATATATGGGTAAACTAACCACCATACATATAGAAAAAAATACTACTAGGAGAAGCGAATGGTACCAGAGGGGGTAGTCAGTCATCTATCCCTCTCCAACCCAGATGTTGGGGAAAATACCCTCCCAGAGTCGATTGGGTTTCATTCTACCTACGGACATGGAATAGTATCCTAAGATGTCACAACACATGAATAATATAGTATATCCTATGACTGAACTATAGGCATTAACCTAGTGCTAGGATCAACTGTAGTTATCGTCTCATAGACACATGATTGCAACTTCAATGGACTAGATATCCTATAATCACAAATTCATTTAAAGGAGATATACTAAATTACTTATTTTATTTTATAATTTCACTTTACGTTAATTGATTCATTAGCTATTAATTAAAATTACTAAAATTATATTTCATTAATCATCTAAGTTAATTAGATGCACTCCCAGAATAATCCTACTACATCCATGGTTTCTTAGGATTAACTTTATCTTTTTCATTCAAGCATGAACTAAAACCATGGGTTAAAAATTTATTAAAAATTATAACCATTCCATAATTCTAGGTACCATAGGAAAACATACTAATATACTATTAATAGATTTAAAAAAACACATCCATATACCTCAAGTAGTGGGGAAATGAATGTAGGTAAAATACAAAATCCAATCATCAGACCGTTAAATATATCCATTAACAAGAATGAATATTAGATTTGAACATATCAAAATGTAATCCTATCTTCAACAAGTTCAATTTACACTTGTTTCGTCCCCAACACCATCATGTATATCACTAATCATCTCACCGTCATGTGCGTCAACTACTACCACAAACTCGAGCCTGCCCACCCATATCTCATTAGATAAACATTTCTCATATTTCATCATATAAAAAGGCTCATAACTATATCACCGAGAAGGTAGAAAGTAACAAACATAGTCAAGAAGGAAACCTAGGCCGAAAAACAGGGCATCTAACGTTGACATCCAAATAGTTTCTAATATCCCCAACATAAGTCATTAATCATACACATGAAAATGGGAAATATTGGCCCCAAACAATTACCTTTATTAAACAATAAGTATTTATTCCATCTTGAATAAAACAATTCAATTATCATATGGTCCATCTAAGGGAAACCTAATGAATCATCTATAATAAGTGTTATTGCATAATGGAATAATACAACCCCCCCCCCCCCAAAAAAATTAATTCCAAGGACAAAAAAATAAACAATATGGTTTAATTAAATATATAAAATAAAAAAATTAATTTGATTAAAATTAAACATACCCAAAAAGAGTGATGATGTGAAAATAGTTAAACAAATAAAATTGAAGAATAAGAAATGAGAATAGAAAAAAATGTAACACTATGATTTACGTGGTTCGATACCTTTTCGAACTATTGTATGGAAATAATATCACCAACACAAAAAAATTTATTAGATTTGATAAAAAGAGATTATAGTGTACTTAGGAATAGAAGATAGGCAATATAAATTCATAGAATACCTAAAATAGAAACTATACACTAGAACCAGCAACCTTGACAGAATTGGGCTTAAGAAAAACTTACAACCTAAACAATTTCCTGGGAATCTAGATTACATCAATATCCAAGAACATCAATCCAACTTTTTCATTTGATCTCCTCATAGGATGATAATACCAGGTCTCTGGATTTTATCAATGGTCACAAGTCTTTAAACATGAAGAACCTTGAGAGGCTCTACCAGGATCTACACACCAGTGCTGTATATGGGAGTTGTTGGGCCACTAGACGAGTCCACTGATGAGGATGATAACACCAACACTAGTGAGATTTAATCCAAGGAAGATTATTCTCAACACTGAGCAAGTGAAAAAGTAGACCAAACCACTAGTAGAAAGAAAACAAACCTCTTGCGTTGAGAGGAAATCAATTTTGGGAATCTAGATCTCTTCTTACTAGATAAACATGACAACATAAAAAGATAATTTTCTGATCTATTTCATATATCAAATGTGAGGGCCATAGGGGTGATGAAACCCCCTACTTGAAATATAACTGTCTAACTACATATCCAATGGGAGCTACCACAAAGCCAATGCAGAACTTCCCACCCAACGAGACATGGAATGACTCAAATCAATGGATGGCTAGGATAGATTCGGGGGGAACAACCATTGAGGACCAGAAACAAAGAGAATATTTATATAACTGATATCTAAAGTGGAATCCCAAATCAATCATGTCAAAAAATGGAGTGGTCAACTGATATTATATGAAGTGGTAAATTGAAACCAAAATCCAACAAATATTAAAATGAGAAAATATTTAATAATAAATAACATGTATTTAAAACAAAATAAATGGGAGATAGATTTAAATAGGTTGATTTCAATTTCAATATGAAACAAATAATACACAAATTAACAAATATAAACCATTTTCAAATAGAAATTAGTGATTTTATTGTACCTAAATTTAATTCAAGATGATCTAGGTTCAAGATAACAATGAAATTCTTAAACTTGGGTAAAGTCGTTTCCTTAGTCAAAATATTGAATGGGTTTTCTTCTATATGTATCTTAGTGACACACACACTTCTCCACTTTCAATAAATTATATAGTAAAATGAATCTTAATATCTATGTTCTTATAACTACCATTACTTACAAAAATTTTAGACAAATAAAGGGAATATTCCTAATCACAATGCCCGGTATTAATAGAATTACGTATACTATGTTCTAAAATCAAACCCGTAAGCTATATGTTTTCTATGATTTCTTATTTCAATGATATGTGCTCATCTGTAGTGGTCAAGATGGTCACTACTAATTTCATATTTCACTACCATGATATAGGTCCTCCACATTCTATAATGGCATTACCGGTTAATGATTTCCTAGTGTCAACATTTATAACATAGTGAGAATCCACATAACCCATCACATATTCAGAAGAATTAATATTCATACCATAGAAAATTGAAATAGATGGATTAGAATAATTGTACATAAACAACCATTGAATAGAATTCCAATGTGGATATCATGGATTTTCAATAAACCTACTCAATGTAAAGATAGAAAAAGAAACATCTGATCAAGTAAAAATCATAGCATACATAATACTTCCTACAACATTAGCATACATGATTCTAATAATATATTCAATATCAGAAGCTGTGGAAGGTGATTGATGTAAAGAAATTTAAAATGTTTACCTAAATGAACACTAACAATCTTTAAGGCATGAAACAAATACCTCTTAATCACTCTAAATACGTTAGAACATTGAGTTACATAAAGAAACTTATGCTTCTAATCCCTAATAATTTTCATGCCTAGAATTTTCTTAGCACATCCTTGATATTTCGTTTCAAAAGATGAAATAAATTTCATTTTAACTAGGGTGATTAATTTCTTATCACTACATATGTGTAACATGTCATCTACATCAGGCATTAAATAAAGAATGATTTTTTAATATATTTAAAATATATACACGCATCAAACTAAATCTTGCTGAAACCATGTTCTAAAATGGCTAAATCAAAACTTTTATTCCATTTACAAGAAGTTTTTTTAATACATATTATTATTTATTAATAAAACAAACATAGTTAGCTTTAAATTCATTTTCAATTCTAGTAAAGGGATTTATATAAATTTTTTCAATTAAATCACCATGAAAGAAAACAGTTTTGACTTCTAGTTGTTCTATATGAAAATCTAAATAGGTAGAAAAAGAAGAAGAATTCTTATAAAATAATGTTTCACCATAGGAGAATGAATTTCAAATTAATCAATTACTTCTCTTTGAAGGAAGCCTTTGGCTAAAATTATATCTTGAAACATAATTTTATCTCCTACTGAATTCCATTCTTTTGTTTTATTTGTAATTTTACAAACAATCACCTTAGCAGTAGGTGGTTTATTGACTATGGAGAAAGTATGGTTCTGTTATCTGGATTTCATCTCATATACCATATATTAAATACAATTCTTATAGTTTCTATTATTGAAATATTGATAGTGGCTTTTGGGATTCTATCCACAAAGATCTGCTGCCACATTTATGTCAACGGAAAACCTATCAGCATAGATGTACCTAAGAGGAGGTATAATGACTCTCCTCATCCAATCCATTGTGATATAATAACCCCTAAGGTCACTAGAAACTCCATCATACAGAGTATCATTAGAATTATACCAATATTATTGCTCGGGATAATAAAGGGGAACCTTAGAGGTAGAAGGAGTGTCAACAAGAGACTCACAAACACTGGTAGGATCAAACTCAAGATTCGTCTTCTAAGAAGGAACAACACTATCATTAGTGGAATGTTAGAATATATCAAGAAAAAACTATTTAAAACCCATATCATTGCTAAGAATACACTTTTGAAAGCTAGGTTTATCTACCCAAATTTTAATCCCCTTCACCACCTTAGGATACCCTATGGAGTTGCACTTGAAGGATCTAGGATCAAGTTAATCAACAATAACATGAGCGTTGGTAGCGCAACCTAACACCCTTATATGTTAATAGGACGGGGAGTGATTTATCCACAATTCAATAATAGTATTAAATATTTTGAAAGATGAGGGACACCTATTTAATAATTAAACATCTATAGTGACAACTTCTACACAAGAGGATTTGGGAAAGCCCAAGCATGAAAGAATTAAATGAACATACTGATGAATGGAATGATTCATACAATCAGAGAGACCATTCTACTAAGGAGTGTGAATCATAGTTCGATGGTTTAAAATTCCCTCACTTTCAAGAATCATGATAAACATAGTAGATATGTATTCAAGGACATTATTAGTACTCGATGCGTTTAAATTCTTCATAGATTTATTTCATATAATGGATTTACATGTTTTAAACACATCAAAGACATTAGATTTATTACTCAAAATATAAACCCAGAAATTCCTTGTAAATTCATATATAAAGGTGAAAATGTTAGAGCCTCCACCTTGGGAGGTAGTTCTAGCCAATTCCCACAAATTAGAGTGAACATAGTAAAGTGGGTGACCATCATTAAAGTTGAATCTATGAAAAATGACTCTTTTATACTTACCTAGGAAACAATTTTCTCAAAAGGGTATTTTACTCAATGTAACTTGAGTAACCATCCCTTGCACTCCCAATTTCTCTAGATCCTATATCGTCACATGTCCCAGATACCAATTCCAATAAAAATTGTTTTCATTGTTAGAGACATATGTGATTCCACACTGCGTCATGCATGCTCTTCTATCCGAATCATATAACCCATTCAGTAAGGAGACTTTAAGAACCATACGATCTCCCTTGATCATTATAAGATGACCAGAATCATATTTAATGATAAAATATCTTTGATCTAAATAACATTTCGAGATAAAATTATGGTTTAAATTCAAAACCCATGACACAATATCTCTTGTTGTTGCCTATAACAACATCTACTTCAACTCGCTCGGCCAAAAAAGGAAATGAACTCATATCCATGCATATACAGAAAGAACATCCTGAGTCTAAGACCCACTCCGCATCAAGAGTATCCAGGGACACGCACAACACCTCAAAAATTACATATCCTTGGTCGGAAAAGACCGAATGATCATTAGACTCCTTAGATGGTTTTCCAGATTTCAAATTGGGTCATTTTTGTCTAATGTGCCTAGGTTTCCCACAGTGGTAACAGGTAACCTCCTTCGACATGGGTTTAGACCAGTGTTCATGTGATTTTCTTGGACTACTACTTCCCTTCCTAAGTTTACCTTTACTTTTCTCTTAAAACTATTAACAACTCATCACATTCATACCCTCAGATTCATGTTTAACCTTAGCCTTTCCATGAAACACATGTGAAAGAAAGGTAGAATTGAATTCCTCTAAAGTTAAATAACCTCTTCCTTACATCGTATAATTAAAAATATGATCCTATGAAACATACAAATAAATTAAAAATATATTGTCTTGTTTATCATATTCAATATTAAAATTTATTTTGGTGAGATCAAATATTATTTTTTTAAACTCATCAAGGTGAGTATAGATTATTGTTTCATGATGTATCTTGAAGTGATATAATTTTTTCTTCTTATGTAGATTACAAATTAATGATGTTTTCATATAAACTTTTTCTAGTTTGGATCAAATACTAGTTTTAGAGGTCTCATAAGTGACCTCCAATTGGACTTTATCACTTACAGACAAGGCTAAAGAGCTATGTGACTTCTTGAAAACATTTGGAGGTAAATATAAATATGTTGTGGCTATTTTACCATCAGTGGAAATAATTACTTTGGGTTCCATTGGTCCTTAAAGGGGATATTTCATCCCTTGTTGGACTAACAAGACTCACAATTTCAATCACCACAAAATAAAATCATTTCTCCCATCAAATTATTGTATTTCATATTTAAATGATGCCATTATTTATTATGGTGGTTATGATACCACTTTTTTGTGAGGGTAATAGCAGAATACAACCCCCCAAAAAATAATTCCAAAGACCATCGAATAAACAATATGGTTTAATTCAATATAAAAATATAGAAATGAAATTGATTATAATGAAAACACATCAAAATAGAGTTCTAATATAGGAATAGTGAAACAACAACAATTATAGGAGATGAAACATGAATAGAAAAATGGAACACTACGATATACATGATTCTATCCCTTTGGGACCAAATTCACGTGAAAAACACCACCCACACAAACACTTTTATTATATTTTAAAAAAAATGTATTATAGTGTACTGAGGCAATAGAGATACAAAAAAAAATGCATAGTAGAACTAAAAAAGAAACTACACACTAGTAGAAGAGACACTGAACGAATCAGGTTTAAGAAAAATGTACATCCTCAGACAAATTTATGGGTCTCCAGATCACTTCCAGATCTGAGAACCCTGAACTCATTTATTAATGGGATATCACTGTAGGATGATCACAATAGGTCTCTAGAATCGAGCAATGGTCAAACGTCTTCTACTGGGAAAAACCCCAACAGGCTCCACGATGATCCGCCCACCATCGGTGTGTACAGGGTTAGCAGGCCACCATATGGGTTCACTAATTATTATGATATCACCACGATTGTCAAGATTGAAGCTGAGGAAGATGATTCTCTACATTGGGAGAGAGAAAAAGATGATTTAACCACTAGTGGAAAGAAAACAAACAACCAGTGGTGAGAGGTTTTCAATTTCGAGAATCTAGATCTCTATATACCCGATGTATTTGAATACCACAGAAGATTATTTTTAAATCTATTTAATATATCAAAGGCAGCCATCATATTGGTGATGAAACCCCATTCCAGAACCCTAACCAAATAATTTCATAGCCTAGTGGAGGCTGCCATGAATCCAACACTAAATTTTCTACCTAGAGGGAACAAAGAATGATTCAAATCAATGGATGTATAGAATAGTTTAGGAGTAAATATTCATCGATGGTCAGAAATGAAGAGAATATGTATAAATTATATATCCAATTTGGCATCCCAAATCAAGCTGTCCAAACAATTTAGTAGGCCATATAAATTCTCTAATGTAGAAAATTGAAACCAAAAACCAAAAGATATTAAAATGAGATAATATTTTCTAATAAATTTCATGTATTTAATATAATTTAAATAGGTTAATTTCAATTTTAAATATGAAAACAAAGAATGCCCAAACTAACAACAAGAAATTAAATTAGTTAATCCTACTCTAAAACCAAATAATTGAGTAGGATCATAATTAAAGAAGAACAAAACTCATTAATTGTGTCTTTTATTACCATAAAAAATAATTCCAGTTTCATGTTCATTATCCAATTCCATTAACACATGGAATAACTCATTCATCGAAACATGCATACTTGCATCATTTGTATTACCATCAAATAATTACAAACACCAGATTTGTTAAACATGTATCATCTTTAATTATTTATCCAACCAATATTACATTACTAGATTTATGTTCTTTATCCAAATTCATCAATTTAAACATGATAAAATTAGCATAACAACATTCTATAAAAACTATAGTATAAATAGAACTCAATCTAGAAAAACAAGAATCAAACCATTATCATGGTGCAAAAAAACAACATGAGATCGCTAAACATAAAAAAAATTACATTATTTTAACCAGATTAATATTTATTAGGTTAATTACACTACCATCCAAAGGGATAAACCATGGTCAATTAATTATATGATGTTAGTAAATAGAAGAAAAAATGAATCTACTATGTCAAGGGTTTAACATTATTCACATGAGAATAAATCAATGTCAATGAACTCTGATCACCACTTTTGTGAGGAAACTATGATCTCTCATGGATGTAATTCCATGAAATAAATTATAAAGGGAAAATAAAACTCCATTAGAATGATGGATATCTTCTTCCATAATAAAGAAAGATGGAACAGGAGGAAACACGATCAGACAGAGAGAATCCACTAGAAAAGAGGATGAGCCTAGACAGGTCACCCCATATTGAACATAAGAATTCAAGATTCATCCATATTTAATGGGTGATTCAAAGCCTTCACCAGAACCCTTGGGTGCCAAGTTTTCAAGATGAAGGAGTTGGAGAAAACTCAGCCTAGTGGACTCTAGGGTATTTATATGAAAAAGATCTTTAGAGGACCATGGCACAGCCCCTATGACCACATATTAGACCACTTAGAGCACTACATAGTGGGAGTAGAACATATTATGGCCCCTAATAAAACCCATGTATGGGATTAAATATTATATACATAGTTAATATCCTATTTATTCAAGGGAGGGACTCCATCCCTATCTATAACCCATTTTGCAGCCACCCCTAATTTGGCTATACCCTCCAAAAATACTATAGAACATCCACCTCTCTCCATTCCACAACACTCAACACTATGGAAGGGCATTTTCTGTATCCAACAATAATGACACAAACATGTAAAAAAATTATGTAGCTGCAGTTTCACTCCTTTTAGCCTCCCAACATCGTAGTTGGGAGACTACACCACAGAATGACAGCTAATGACATAGCCCATGGCTCCACACCGCAACCTGACATCAAATGGAAGTTGGACCACCCTTTTTTTCTTCATCTATCTTCCAAAATCATTGAAACTTCTTCTATGTGCCTCCAACACCCAAAATAAACAAATTGAAGGGTCACTACATTTAAAATCCTTTACACTGTATATATAGAAAAAACAATAAAACTACACAATATTTTATATTACATGAATTTGTAGAATTTCAGATCACATAATAAATTTAACTAGTTTTGTAGTACACATTTATAAAAAAATATGTTTTATATAGATCACTCTACCTGAATAATTCACTATATCCAGCCTAAATAATTGATAAAATTGACTCAAATATGTAAGAAAAATTGTCAAAATATTATGAAATTCTTTAAAGACTACCCATATCACCGTTGTGATCAAAATTTCAATGAACATGTAAAACCAAATTTCAATTTATTAACCAAAAAAATTATTGAAACATGCAACTATTGTCTCTATATATAATTCCGTTCCCATTTAAATTTGAACTCTGTTTCTAAATATTTGAATTTATACTTATATTTGTCATATTTTTTTTATCCAATTAGCATAGTAACCTATTTATCATATGGATATGCTGGTATAAACTTTCTTCCAACTATCCATCCTAATAATATTTATTTTAAAATTATTCACAATGATACCATTATATTGGGAAACAAAGTTTATTGGTATATAATATACAACATAGAATCCAAATAATAAAAAATAAAGAGTTCAATTTAACATCTACTACATGACCAAAAATATTTTTTATATAATATAATGCTGGATATTTTTCTTATTCGATAGTATAATAATAAACCAAGGTCATATTAGATATAACAATCCATGTAGTTAATGTATTTTTATAAACTCCTCTTGTATGTCAGTGTATCGAAATATTGATTTTGATATACTGCTATGCTAAGAGAGAAAATCCACATTTTTGAAAAGAATATGTTTACGCGTTGATCATACATGAAATATTTTATGAGATAGAAGAAGAAGAATAAGAAGGAGAGATAGATCATATTTAGATGGTTATTTTATTGGGCTGGATAATTGGACTAGGAAATTTTATTTATATTTCTGGACTAAAGTAGAATAATTTAGTTATTATTTTAGTGGTATTCTGAAAGATTTGTATTTTCAATATTGAGCAATAAAACTTGTGGATTAGACTAGAAAATCAGACTGAGTATCATTACAATGCCCAAGAAGTTCTTACTAGTTTCTGTGTAAGAAAGTGAAGTTTTTTTTTGAAATTTCATATTTTTGAAAGATGATCAAGAATCACTATAACATATTTGTTACAAAAATTATATTACATCATTTTTTTCTACTTGAATCGCATGAACTCTTTTTTTGAACTTAGTGTTACATGTGTAACACCCGAGAATTTTATGTTATATAAATCATCAAAGGAATCTTTTTCTATACAACACTTGCTTGGCTTGCTTTACACGCAATCGCGACCTTCCTCGATAGCTTGCGTCGTACGCAATACCGAGTTTCACTAAACAACATTATGCTATTAAAACTAGCCGTTATGAATAGTAATAACCACTTTTTGGAATTTTATAAATTTTATTTTTCAAAATGGACTTCATTTTTGGACTCAGAATATCGAAATTAGCCTAGGGTGAAATTTTGGTATTTTTCTGAAAACTTTCAATTTTTGATGAATAGTGAAACCACTAAGTGGTAGGTTAAAAACTGAATTTTGCATAAAACTTAATTTTACCGCTTCTGTGATTGGAATTTCGAAAATCCGAGAGACACGGTTAATATCAAGGACTAAAATGTGGTTCAATGAGATGAAAATAATTTTTTGGTGAATAGTAACTTTTTACTTTTTTTTACCGCGGTTAATAGTAAATAGGGTAACTAAGGGTAAATATGATATTAATATTACCCTAAAACATGTCCTAATTCTATTGGACAAGTGTAATTCGACCAAAAACAAACTTAGGAATAAAATATGACCATTTAGGCCCACTTGGATTAGATTAGGACATTTATTATTAATTTATTTAAAGAAGGGTTAAAATAGTTAAAATCAATGTTTAATAAGTAAATCATTTTTAATATGGGGTTATACATAAGATAAATTCAATTGTAAATATTCATTAGAAAGCTAAAAAGATTTACTACATGATGATATTTTATTTGTAATTTTTAGACATCAAATATGGTAATTTATTTATGACACAAAGATGATGCAGTAATTATCTTATTAATGAAATATTGACATAATTGATGTTATAAACACCAAAATAAATGTAATTTGAGACTTTTTATGAATTCAACTAATTTTATAGGTTACTATGATATATTAATGTTGATTGAATCAACTTGGTTCGAACATATAATTCTTTTATGACTTTCACAAAAATCATATATCAAATAGTGTCAAAATTGACACAAAATAGTTTTTAAATCAAATATTATATTATTAATTGTTATTTTATTCCTAAAAATCTAAGGTTCGGCCAAATGACTTAGATAAGGATATATATATTAATAATAAACAATTTGGGGTTCGTTTGGCATGTTATAGTAAGTGTATTAACCATATAGTGAAAGAAAACAAAAAGACACGGTAAAAGTTAAATTAATTAACTTAGAGTTAAATCTAATTGATAAGGTTAAAATAATACCCTAAACTTGTCTAAATACTATTGGTTGATAGGATTTCGACCCATCCCCACTTTAGCTTCGAAATAAGACCCTTTGGAACCATTATAAACCGATTTTTACTTTAATATAAAATAATATTTTGAGATATTCCTAAGGTGCCCCTCTCCTCCCTTATAAAAGGGCACCTCCTCCCCCTCCTCCTCAAACCAATTTGAGCACTCAATCTCGGCCAACCCCTGCCATTTTCCCTTCTCCACTTCCCTAGAATAATCCTAGAGGTCCTGGTCTTCTCCAAAGACCAATCTTAGTTCCTTAAGTGGAGGATTCAAAGAGGCGTTCCAAAGAAGAGGTAATATCCATTACCGATCTTTTCAATTTCATTCTTCTTCAACTTCTTCTTCTTTAGTTGTTTCATGATAAAGTAATAACATCAGTATTACTTACATACTGATATGTTATTATAAATATGAAACAACCCTAATTCACCTTCTATCCATCCTACGGAAAAATGAAATCACCGCGCGTGCGTACGTACGGAATACCGTCTCCACGCCGTGGTGTAATCTATTTTCCACCATCACCTTACAAGGATGGGTATAATGGTGTAATCAGTAACTATATATGATTATTATTAAGTAATATTGATACTGAAATAATATATATATATACTCCAATACAACTCCACGATCATAGGAACGATATCATCACTCGTGCGTACGTACGGAATACCGTCTCCACGATGTGATGCGACTCGTTCTACATGATCTTCATTTCATAATGATTATATAAATGAATTGAATGAATGAATATGGTATATACTACACTAATACCATTCTGGAAATGAATTATGTATAACCTAAAGATAAGAATAAGAATTTATTCGACAAAACACGCATAAGAACAAAAAGTTATAAAGACCCGAGTAACAAGTAACAATGAAATATTACTAATAAGAAGCTAATAATATGACCATATATGATCTCATATCAATATGTATGATTCTGGAATAAGTCAATAACATTATTTAAACCATTATACAGGAGCTTCGGACATGAACAAAGCAAATCGGACCTAAGGTAAGGGAAATATCACAATCTCATTTTTATCCGAGATTGTTTATTCGTAAGTATTACTGGGGTGTATTTTATCATCCACATCCATGTTCCCTCAATATGTAATATTTTTTCCATCCACTTGAAATAGTTTAAATCCAATTTTACCCTTAGGTGAGTTTTTAGTAAAGAATATGAAAGGAATCTTTTGTCGTTTTTCCGTACGAGGTACTTTTTGACTTTTCCGACAAAAGTACGAAGAATGTTTTTTTAACTTATACGGCATGAATGGATTTTTAAAACATTACTTCAAAGAAGCTTCCTTTACAAGTTTTCAAGTTTATTTTTAATCAACTTCATTTATTTTAAAGTTGTATGACATGTTATGAAAGGAAAAATGTTTTTGAAGAAGAAAGGATATTTTCCTCAAGAATTCAATTCAAGTGTTTTATCAAAATTATTTTCCATCTAAGATAATAAAGGGTTCTGTTTCTATCCATATTTTTACATTGGTTTGACTATGTTGTGATGGAATTATGTTTATGAATTCCTTTATCATATATGAATTGATTTATGATGTCATGATGTTTCAAGATTCCCATTTTTGTTACATGTGTTATGCGATGATGTATGTTTTATGATTATGTGGCACACATAAGAAAGGATTCATTATAAGATAGGTGGGACCTATATCTCCCTCCAATGCATTGGGTAATGATTTGATATATCATGAGATAGACATGGCTGGAACGGAAGGTTATTTCGGTTCAGTGATACAGGACTGAAACGAGGAGTGAACTCGGTTCAGAAAGGGACTTTGTCCACTAAGATAGTCTTGGCAATGAGTCATGACTAACAAGAAATGATTTTCCATGATTATGTGTGCATGCCACAAAGTTTCAAGTTTTATGTTATGATTATGGGGATCTCATTTTCACTTCTATGATTTATTCCATGTTAAGATATTATGATCTCTTTTGCAGGTTTTGATTTTCAAAAAGATATGATATGATTTTTATTTCCTTTATTTGCCCTTGCTGAGCATTTGAGCTCACCCTTTTATGTTTTCTTTTCCCCAGGTCAGGAAGATGGATTTTAAGTAGAATATGCTAAAAGGGACCCTAGATATGATGAAATAAATGGGAGACACTGTAGAAGATTTATGAACCAGTTGTTTATGTTTCCCAGTTTCTAAAGACACTATACCTATACGGTCCTTTGTGGTTTTGTCATATTTTGTAATAAGTGTGCTTCAATTTTGAAGTATTAACAATGTATGTGAAGTATGGGTCGTTTCAGTTGGTATCAGAGGAAAGGTATAGTCAACCTTTGGAAACTAGGATGTGAAAGCCTTAGTAAGAACCCTAAGGATAAGTCTAAGCATAGAACACAATCTTAGAAATGGCCATGAATAACCTAGGATAAGACCATAAGCATGAAAATTTTATTCTTGAATTATGTGGTTTCCTATTATAATTAGTGTTGCTCACACTATTCTTCTTGGTTTTAGTCAATGGCTGGAACCCGAAGGAACCGTGTTAATGCGGAATACGATGGGCAATGCAATGATTGTCCCCCTGAGCAACCAAACAATATGGGAGCTGGAATGCAAAATCTTGTAGCCATGCTCACACAAATTTCTCAAGCTATGAATCATGCAGGATTTCCAAACGAACAAAGGAGGGAGCAACATTCTGTTGAATCCATCATGAGGCAGCATCCACCATCTTTCAGCGGGTCTACTTATCCATTAGTTGCTGAACAATGGATTAGTACTACTGAAAAGATATTTTCAGTTCTTCAATGTTCTGAGCATGATAAAGTCATCCTAGCAGTGTATCGTTTGGAAGGAGATGCTGATCAATGGTGGAATCTTGTTAAGAATACAAGGCAAAGGGATGAAATTGAGTCTATGGAATGGGACGAGTTCAAGAACTTATTTTTCAATAAGTACTTCCCTCGTATTCTCCTAACAAAGATGGAGAAAGAGTTCCTTGAACTGAAGCAAAGGGATGATGAATCTGTTGGTACCTATGAAGCAAATTTTACAAGACTGGCAAGGTACGCTTCTGGTATTATTATCCAACCTGAGAGTAAGATCGATCGATTCTTTAGGGGCTTAAAACCAAGTCTTCGAAGGGCGTTAGCCATAAGAGACTTCAATAGCTACGAGGAAATCGTTCGATGTGCTCTCAAAGTCGAGATGGAGATTGGAGTAACCCATCAGTCACATGGGTTTGATAAGAAGAGGAAGATGGAATTCAAAGAAAAATCTAAAGAGCACACAGAAAAGAAGATGAGATTTTCCTTATGCTCAAAGTGTGGAAAGAAACATGGAGGGAGTTGTCTTAAAGGGACAAGTAAATGTTTTAAATGTGGAAAGGAAGGTCATCGGGCATTTGAATGCCGTGATAATGGGAAGAAGATGTCTAATGACGCAAACAAAGGAAGGGATACACAGAATGAACCTACAACACTTCAATGTTTCAAGTGCAAGGAGATGGGGCATTATGCCAATCAATGCCCAAATCCAAGGGTTGATGATGATGGTCGACGTCAACAAACTCTTAAAGCTAAAGACAAAGGAAAGTCACATGCAATTTCTATCAGCGATGTGGAGTACGATAACGATGTGGTGAAAGGTACACTTACCATCCACTCTAAAGTAGCAAATGTTTTATTTGATTCTGGATCCACCCACTCTTTTATTTCTGAAGACTTTTCTATGGGTATCATCGTACTACCTCAACAATTAGATGTTGAGTTAGCTGTGACAACACCTAATGGCACATCAATCGCATCAAAAGTTTATAATTCTTCTCCGATCGAAGTTTGTGGGAAAGTGCTTCCTGCAAATCTTGTGATCCTTCCTTTAGTGGAATTTGATGTGATTCTTGGCATGGATTGGCTTTCTGTACATGGAGCTCATATCAATTTCCAAAGAAGGGAAGTCACATTTCATACTCCAGATCAACCTACGATCATCTATCAATGCAAGGATGAACATAACCTTCCAGTGGAAATTTCTTCCATCTTATGGGTATTGATCCCACTAAATGAAGGTTATTTATCTCAAATGGTTGGTGAGAAACTCACGATTAAGAATATGCCCATTGTAAGGGAGTTTGATGATGTCTTTCCGGAGGAATTACCGGGTCTTCCACCAAATCGTGAAGTTGAGTTTTCAATAGAACTCGTACCGGGTGCTTTGCCTATTTCAAAGACACCTTATAGAATGGCCCCAATTGAGTTGCAGGAATTGAAGAAGCAACTCCAAGAGAATCTTGATAAGGGATTCATACGCCCTAGTGCGTCACCTTGAGGAGCACCTGTTCTATTTGTTAAGAAGAAAGATGGATCAATGAGACTCTGCATTGATTATCGAGAACTTAACAAGATCACTATCAAGAACAAATATCCTCTCCCACGCATTGATGACTTATTTGACCAACTACGCGGAGCTCAATACTTTTCCAAGATTGATCTTCGTTCGGGGTATCATCAATTAAGGGTCAAAAGGGAGGATATACCAAAGACGGCTTTCCGTACAAGGTATGGACACTATGAATTTATAGTGATGCCATTTGGTCTTACTAATTCCCCTGCTATCTTCATGGATCTAATGAATAGAGTCTTTAGAGACTATCTTGATCAATTTGTGGTAGTCTTTATAGACGATATTCTTTTCTATTCAAAGAGCAAGGAAGAGCATGAAGATCACTTGAGAATTATATTGAAGACCCTGAGAAAGGAGAAGCTTTATGCCAAATTTACCAAGTGTGAATTTTGGCTTCAAAAAGTTTCATTTTTGGGTCATATAATCTCAAAAGAGGGGATATCTGTGGATCCAGCAAAAACAGAGGTTATCGAAAGATGGTCGAGACCAACAACAGTAACTTAGATCCGAAGTTTTCTTGGTTTGGCTGGATATTATCGACGTTTTGTAAAAGATTTTTCACGATTATCTAATCCACTCACCAAGTTGACTCGGAAAGGAGTTAAGTTTGTCTGGACAGAGGAATGTGAAGAGAATTTCAAGGAGTTGAAAAGAAGGTTATCCAGTGCACCTGTGCTCACACTGCCTTGTAGTGGAGAAAGGTTTGTGATCTATAGTGATGCATCCAAGAAGGGATTGGGGTGTGTTCTTATGCAAAATGATATGGTGATAGCTTATGCCTCACGACAGTTGAAAATCCATGAGCAAAATTACCCAACACATGATTTGGAGTTGGCTGCGGTAATCTTTGCATTAAAGATTTGGAGGCATTACCTTTATGGTGAAAGGTGTGATATTTATACTGATCATAAAAGTTTAAAGTATATTTTCACACAAAAGGAGCTGAATATGCGTCAAAGAAGATGGTTGGAGCTGATTAAGGATTATGATTGCTCAATCCATTACCACCCTGGGAAAGCAAACAAGGTGGCAGATGCATTAAGTCGACAAGACCATGCTAGTTTATCCATGATGAGGATCACAAAAGATCCAATATTTATGGATTTACAAAGGATGGATCTTGGAATTATAATGGGAGGGGAAAAATCTTATCTTTCTCAAATGAATGTTCAACCATCTATACATGTGAAGATTAAAGAGGCACAGAAAGAAGATGTCGAGTTACAAAAGAAGGTGAGAAATGTTCCTGAATTCAACCTTGATTGTGATGGGATAATAAAGTTCAGGAATCGGGTTTGTGTTCCTCCCATCCCCGAATTAAAGAAGGAGCTGCTGGATGAGGCTCATAGTTCTTCATTCTCTATTCATCCTGGAAGCACGAAGATGTATAGGGACCTGAAAGAGTACTTCTGGTGGGATGGCATGAAAAGAGATGTTGCTGAATTTGTCTCTCGATGCTTGGTTTGTCAACAAGTTAAAGCTGAGAGACAGAAGTCTAAGGGGATGTTACAACCATTACCCATACCCGAATGGAAATGGGAAAACATCACTATGGACTTTGTCACAGGACTTCCTAAAACATCCAAAGGCAATAATGCTATTTGGGTCATAGTTGATCATCTCACAAAGTCTGCACACTTCATTCCTATTAGAGAGGATTTCTCTCTAGATCAGCTTGCCAGGATATATGTAAAGGAAGTGGTAAGATTGCATGGAGTACCACTTTCTATTATATCTGATCGAGATCCGAGATTTACCTCGAAGTTCTGGCGAAGTCTTCAGCATACTCTGGATACAGAGTTGAGTTTCAGCACTGCTTATCATCCCCAGACAGACGGTCAGTCTGAGAGAACAATTCAAACCCTAGAAGATATGTTGAGAGCTTTCTCTATGGATTTCAAAGGAGGTTGGGATCAACACCTACCTTTGGTGGAATTTTCTTATAATAATAGCTTTCACTCCAGTATTCAAATGGCTCCTTATGAAGCTCTCTATGGAAAGAAATGCAGGACTCCAACTTGCTGGGATGAAGTTGGGGAAAGAAAGCTATTAGGACCTGATCTCGTTGATGAAATGGCAGAAAAGGTCAGATCTATTCAACAACACATAAGAGCAGCTCAGAGTCGACAGAAAAGTTATGCCTACAACCGAAGAAAAGACCTAGAGTTTGAAGTGGGTGAAAAAGTGTTCTTACGAATATCTCCCTGGAAGAGGGTTATGAGATTTGGAAAGAAGGGGAAGTTGAGCCCTAGATATATCGGTCCTTTTGAAATACTGGATCGTGTTGGGAAGGTAGCTTACCGATTGCCGCTTCCACCGAATCTCTCTCAAGTTCACGATGTGTTCCACGTATCTCTCCTGAGAAAGTACACACCAGATCCTTCACATGTACTCAGCTCAGAAGTTGTACCGCTGGAGCAAGATCTTTCTTATGAAGAACAGCCGATAGAGATTCTGGATTGTATCGAAAAAGTCCTACGAAACAAGACCACTCGCTTGGTGAAAGTTTTATGGAGAAACCACCAACTTGAAGAAGCTACATGGGAGCTTGAGGATATGATGAGGGAGAAGTATCCTCATTTGTTTGTTGCAAAGTGACGAATTTCGAGGGCGAAATTCTTTTTAAGGGGGGTAGAATGTAACACCCGATACTTTTATGTTATATAAATCATCAAAGGAATCTTTTTCTATACAACACTTGCTTGGCTTGCTTTACACGCAATCGCGACCTTCCTCGATAGCTTGCGTCGTACGCAATACCGAGTTTCACTAAACAACATTATGCTATTAAAACTAGCCGTTATGAATAGTAATAACCACTTTTTGGAATTTTATAAATTTTATTTTTCAAAATGGACTTCATTTTTGGACTCAGAATATCGAAATTAGCCTAGGGTGAAATTTTGGTATTTTTCTGAAAACTTTCAATTTTTGATGAATAGTGAAACCACTAAGTGGTAGGTTAAAAACTGAATTTTGCATAAAACATAATTTTACCGCTTCTGGAATTGGAATTTCGAAAATCAGAGAGACACGGTTAATATCAAGGACTAAAATGTGGTTCAATGAGATGAAAATAATTTTTTGGTGAATAGTAACTTTTTACTTTTTTTTACCGCGGTTAATAGTAAATAGGGTAACTAAGGGTAAATATGATATTAATATTACCCTAACACATGTCCTAATTCTATTGGACAAGTGTAATTCGACCAAAAACAAACTTAGGAATAAAATATGACCATTTAGGCCCACTTGGATTAGATTAGGACATTTATTATTAATTTATTTAAAGAAGGGTTAAAATAGTTAAAATCAAAGTTTAATAAGTAAATCATTTTTAATATGGGGTTATACATAAGATAAATTCAATTTTAAATATTCATTAGAAAGCTAAAAAGATTTCCTACATGATGATATTTTATTTGTAATTTTTAGACATCAAATAAGGTAATTTATTTATGACACAAAGATGATGCAGTAATTATATTATTAATGAAATATTGACATAATTGATGTTATAAACACCAAAATAAATGTAATTTGAGACTTTTTATGAATTCAACTAATTTTATAGGTTACTATGATATATTAATGTTGATTTAATCAACTTGGTTAGAACATATAATTCTTTTATGACTTTCACAAAAATCATATATCAAATAGTGTCAAAATTGACACAAAATAGTTTTTAAATCAAATATTATATTATTAATTGTTATTTTATTCCTAAAAATCTAAGGTTCGGCCAAATGACTTAGATAAGGATATATATATTAATAATAAACAATTTGGGGTTCGTTTGGCATGTTATAGTAAGTGTATTAACCATATAGTGAAAGAAAACAAAAAGACACGGTAAAAGTTAAATTAATTAACTTAGAGTTAAATCTAATTGATAAGGTTAAAATAATACCCTAAACTTGTCTAAATCCTATTGGTTGATAGTATTTCTACCCATACCCACTTTAGCTTCGAAATAAGACCCTTTGGAACCATTATAAACCGATTTTGACTTTAATATAAAATAATATTTTGAGATATTCCTAAGGTGCCCCTCTCCTCCCTTATAAAAGGGCACCTCCTCCCCCTCCTCCTCACACCAATTTGAGCACTCAAGCTCGGCCAACCCCTGCCATTTTCCCTTCTGCACTTCCCTAGAATAATCCTAGAGGTCCTGGTCTTCTCCAAATACCAATCTTAGTTCCTTAAGTGGAGGATTCAAAGAGGCGTTCCAAAGAAGAGGTAATATCCATTACCGATCTTTTCAATTTCTTTCTTCTTCAACTTCTTCTTCTTTAGTTGTTTAATGATAAAGTAATAACATCAGTATTACTTACATACTGATATGTTATTATAAATATGAAACAACCCTAATTCACCTTCTATCCATCCTACGGAAAAATGAAATCACCGCACGTGCGTACGTACGGAATACCGTCTCCACGCCGTGGTGTAATCTATTTTCCACCATCACCTTACAAGGATGGGTATAATGGTGTAATCAGTAACTATATATGATTATTATTAAGTAATATTGATACTGAAATAATATATATATATACTCCAATACAACTCCACGATCATAGGAACGATATCATCACTCGTGCGTACGTACGGAATACCGTCTCCACGATGTGATGCGACTCGTTCTACATGATCTTCATTTCATAATGATTATATAAATGAATTGAATGAATGAATATGGTATATAATACACTAATACCATTCTGGAAATGAATTATCTATAACCTAAAGATAAGAATAAGAATTTATTCGACAAAACACGCATAAGAACAAAAAGTTATAAAGACCCGAGTAACAAGTAACAATGAAATATTACTAACAAGAAGCTAATAATATGACCATATATGATCTCATATCAATATGTATGACTCTGGAATAAGTAAATAACATTATTTAAACCATTATACATGAGCTTCGGACACGAACAAAGCAAATCAGACCTAAGGTAAGGGAAATATCACAATCTCATTTTTATCCGAGATTGTTTATTCGTAAGTATTACTGGGGTGTATTTTATCATCCACATCCATGTTCCCTCAATATGTAATATTGTTTCCATCCACTTGAAATAGTTTAAATCCAATTTTACCCTTAGGTGAGTTTTTAGTAAAGAATATGAAAGGAATCTTTTGTCGTTTTTCCGTACGAGGTACTTTTTGACTTTTCCGACAAAAGTACGAAGAATGTTTTTTTAACTTATACGGCATGAATGGATTTTTAAAACATTACTTCAAAGAAGCTTCCTTTACAAGTTTTCAAGTTTATTTTTAATCAACTTCTTTTATTTTAAAGTTTTATGACATGTTATGAAAGGAAAAATGTTTTTGAAGAAGAAAGGATATTTTCCTCAAGAATTAAATTCAAGTGTTTTATCAAAATTATTTTCCATCTAAGATAATAAAGGGTTCTGTTTCTATCCATATTTTTACATTGGTTTGACTATGTTGTGATGGAATTATGTTTATTAATTCCTTTATCATATATGAATTGATTTATGATGTCATGATGTTTCAAGAATCCCATTTTTGTTACATGTGTTATGCGATGATGTATGTTTTATGATTATGTGGCACACATAAGAAAGGATTCATTATAAGATGGGTGGGACCTATATCTCCCTCCAATGCATTGGGTAATGATTTTATATCTCATGAGATAGACATGGCTGGAACGGAAGGTTATTTCGGTTCAGTGATACAGGACTGAAACGAGGAGTGAACTCGGTTCAGAAAGGGACTTTGTCCACTAAGATAGTCTTGGCAATGAGTCATGACTAACAAGAAATGATTTTCCATGATTATGTGTGCATGCCACAAAGTTTCAAGTTTTATGTTATGATTATGGGGATCTCATTTTCACTTCTATGATTTATTCCATGTTAAGATATTATGATCTCTTTTGCAGGTTTTGATTTTCAAAATGATATGATATGATTTTTATTTCCTTTATTTGCCCTTGCTGAGCATTTGAGCTCACCCTTTTATGTTTTCTTTTCCCCAGGTCAGGAAGATGGATTTTAAGTAGAATATGCTAAAAGGGACCCTAGATATGATGAAATAAATGGGAGACACTGTAGAAGATTTATGAACCAGTTGTTTATGTTTCCCAGTTTCTAAAGACACTATACCTATACGGTCCTTTGTGGTTTTGTCATATTTTGTAATAAGTGTGCTTCAATTTTGAAGTATTAACAATGTATGTGAAGTATGGGTCGTTTCAACATGAGTGTAAGTGAATTTTCCACTTCTTGTCTTCCATGAAAAAGGATTGTTTTCTAGTGTACTGTGTGGTATTAAATTGTTTCATAACCACACTAAGGACTAAGTACTATTTTAGAGTATTGAACCTTGTAAATATTTACTTTCATGTGGTTATGTTTTTCATTTCATTCAGCATTGAAAGAAATATTTCACTAAAGTCAATGGTTGTTTCTTAAGAAATGAAACATGAAAGAAATAGATATCACTGATTCACCCCTCCATATCTCAATGATACTTAAATTCTAGTTGGGTGATATAAATAGGTTCTGACTAAAAAACCTATGGAATCAACTATAATAAGCTATTAAATTATTTAAACATGATCTCTGGCAAAATATTCAAGTTCAACAAACTTAAAGAAGAACCAAATTCATTAATCATGCCTCTTATTATCATAAACATGTATTCCAGCTTCATGTTCTTTATCCAATTCCATTAACACGTGGAATAACACATTTAGTTAAACATGCATACTTGCATCAATTTTATTATGATCTAATTATGAGAAACACCAGATTTGTTAAACATGACACCTCTTAAATTATTTATACAACCCTCAAAACATTATCAAATGTATGTTATTTATCCAAATTCATTAATTTCAACATGAAAAACCAAGAATAAAAACATTCTATACAAAGCATAGTAAAAATAGAACAATATTTAGAAAAACAAGAAGCAACCCATTATCGCAGTGGAAAGAAACATCATGCGATCACTAAATATAAACCAATTCCATTGTTTAATCATGTTGAATATTTTTTTGGTTAATTACAATGACATTCAATGGGATATACCACAGTCAATTTATGATTTAATGTAAATAAATAGGAGAATAAATGAATTCCCTACCTCAAAGATTCATTATTCATTATATGAGAATGAATTAATGTTGTGGATTTCTCATCACCTCTACTGTGAAGAAACAAAAATCTTCAAAGGATTTTGTTCAATGAATGAATTGATAAATGAAAATTAAAATGCCATTAGAATTGTAGAGATCATCCACAATAATATGGAAAGAAGGAATAGTTGTAAAAATATCAAATAGTGAGAAACATATTGAAAAGTGGAAGATCCCACCTGAGATTACCAATGATTGAACTCATGAAGTTGGGATTGATCCCTAAAAAAAGAATGATTTAAATAATTTTAAAAGAATGAATGGATTCCTAGGGTTAATGGGAAAGGAGTGGGAGAAAACTGGGTATTAGAGACTTTGGAGTATTTATAGGGAGATAGATTTTAGAGGAGCATAATGAAGCCCCTAAGACTATGTAGAGACCACCTATACCACTACACAGTCGGAGGAGATAATATCACATACCCTAGAAAAAACCACATATTTTATTCACTACCAAATCCATGGTGTAGATCATAATTAGATAGGGAGATGGACTATGACCAAGCCTACATCTGATGCTACAGCCACCCTCAATTTGTAAATAGACTCAAAAACTACTACAGCACATCCACCTTGCTCCACGCTACATTGATCGACACTTGGGATGGACCTACAACGAACCCAACCACCACAATGCAAATTGACATAAAAAAATAGGTTGTATTTTCCTCTTTCGAGCCTCCCTACACTATAACCAGGAGACTACACCATAGAACTCTGGCTAATGGCCCAACCCATTGCACCACATTGCTACTTCGCCTCAAATTGCAGTGACACCCACCTTTTTCTCCATTTATCCTCCAAACTCCATAAAACCTACTCTGTGTTCATCCAACTCCCAAAACACACAAAGGTATGGTTCACTAAGGTTTGATCCCTAACATTTAATATTTACATCAAATAGTAACAATTACACAAATATTAACTGCATTTTTAGAATTTTAGATGACACAATAATTTTAAAAGTTTCATTATACATTTTTTGTTTTAAAAAATATATTATAAAGATCACTCTACCAAAATAATTCATGATATATGACATAGATAATTCATAACATAGACTAAAATATTTATGAAAATTTATGAATATATTATAAAATTCTCTAATTACTCACCATATCACCTTATAGTGATCCCAATTTCCATGACAATGTTAAAAAAAAATTAATTCATCAGAAAAATTTATAGAAACATTGAAATATTTTTTCTATATATAATGATGTCCCCATTTACATTTGAACTCGGTTTCAAAATATTTTAATTGATTATGATATTTCTCGTACTTTTTTGTCCAATTATCATAGTGATATCATTATAATATAGATAGGACGGTGTAAAATTTCTTCCAACAATCCATCCTAATAATTTTTATTTCAATAATATTCATAATAACAATTTTATCCAGTGAATCAAGTGTTATAGAAGTGGAATATACAACTTATAATAAAAATAATAATAATTTTTTTATTCAATTTATAGTCTACTACTATAACAAAAATGTTTTTTATGTTTTATAATGTTGCGTATTTTACTTAAATGATATTTTAATAACAAACCAAGGTAAAACTAGATCTAAAAACCCGTGTAGTTAATGTATTTTTAAATTCCTCTTGTAAGACAGTGTGTTGAAATTTAGATTTTGTTAAATTATTTATTTAAAACATAAGATCAGATAGATACACTCAATAAATATGGGAAATAAACTATTCCAGATGTAGTTAACTTGTAAATTGTTAGGATTGGTAAATAATTGTATTTCATTAGAAAATTTTCAATTAAAAATAATTAGATAACAACATAAACTCATTGAATTAAGGATCCCTAATAACACTACCACATAAACTACATTACATAATTCTACCCTTTTTTAGAAATAGTAAAAAACTGCTAATATGGGGTATATATTTATGAGGGATAAATAAAACACTCATAAAAGGTATTTTAAATAGCAGTAAAAAAGAACTATTAAAAGTACCCCTTTTTCGGCGCTAATGCAGTCCCCCCTTTGATAGTGATTTTTTACTATCAGTTATACAAGTTATAATTAAAAAAATATTTCATTAAAAATATATATTAATATTTTAACATATTAATATATTAATATATTAATATATTTATACTGAAATAAATATAATATATATGTTTTAAATATGTGTTAGATAATGATAGTTACAAATTTAAACTTAATATATAATATATTAGTAAAAAAAGATTATGAAAAAAAATAAAATTTATTTTAAATTAAATGGCTTAAATTTTTATCAAGTTATAGTCATTTAATAAAACTTTTAATATTAGAAAATAAAAATAATAAATAAAAGATCTTAAATATGAGTAAAATGCAACTCAAACATCAAACAACCATAACTTCAGATCCGGGTATCTGTTTGTGCTCTAGCACATATAAAATCAAAACATGTGTTGAGCTCTACACCCAATTGATGTCTGATAAACCCTTAATCACATTTTTTGTGGAAGAAAATGGCTCTAAATGCCTCCAAAACTAAGTTTTTAGTTGGGGTACCCCAATTTTTTATCATTTTATGGATTTTCGGCCTCCTTTAAGGGGGTTCCCCCCCTTTTCAGTGATGATTGAATTTATTCCTAGGGTTACATTCATACTAATATTATCATTTTATTAATTTTCGTCACAATGTACTGTTATTTATAATCAAATATATTAAAATATATAAATATTTTTTATATATTCACACATAAAAATTTAATTTCATAAATAAATAATTAAACATATTTACATATAAAATATATTTCTCAATATATAAACCTAATCTAAATAAAAAATAATATCCATTTTATTTAATATTCAAATGTATGAATATTTATATACATATACATATAGAATTAATGTATATATGATGTTTATATATATATATATATTTGTGTGTCCATTGAAAAACATATATATGTTTATCTACATATTCTAATACATTTATATAAATAATATATATATATATATATGTGTGTGTGTGTGTATAATTATATTTATAGATTCACACGCACATATATAAATATTTATATGTATGTATTTGTATAGATAGACACACATATAAGCACCCAAACAAAATTTTTATATATGTTTATATATATATAAATGTGTGGATAAAGAATAGTAAAAAATATAAAAATATAGATTTATCATAAAATGAAAAAAAACCAATATAGGTGAGTGGAAGAGTCGCAGGATCATGAGGAGGAGGTTCCATGTTCGAAACACAGCAAAGGAAAGGGCGTGCAGTTAGGTGAGTAGGTTCCTAGCACCACTTTTTGAAATATCTTTGTTGGTAGAATTATTTATATAAGTAGCATCTGAGTATCCTGGATATTTATCAGATGTTACAAACATGTTAGTATATAATAAATCACTTGAAAGGTTTCAAAATACCCAAACTTCATTAGTAAAGAAAAAACATGGTTTTTAAAATGAATTACTACAAAATCATCTTTAAATCCATTGTATCTTTAATATTTCAGTATATTAAAATATATTCTAGCATGTCTATACAAATTCAAAATGTTATACCCTTGAGTCATGATTTTTTTAATTTAATATTTATCTATAAATTTCATTTCATCATGGACTCTTCTATTTTTAATTCTCATTTTAATGCACACATGGTGAATACCCCCCATGGATTGTATTTATCCCTTCATCCCACAACACTTAATTTATCAGATTTAATAATAATGTAAAAGGGGATAGGGGTACCTCTCACATCCTCAAGTTATAGATTCTGATTGTTCTTGATGTAAAGACTCTTTTTGTCTATTGTTCCTCCATACCTTTCTAGTGGATTTGGTTTTTCAAAACCACTTATGATGGATCCACTTCAAATGTTCTCTATGAGACTCTTTATCCTTCTTGTCTCGGGTTCCTTCAACATTATGAGTCCTATCCCACTAATACTTGTCTATTATTTAGATACATTTTTTCGGCACCCTTAAACATGTTTCCTCTTCCAAAAGAGGGATCTTCCACCAATTTTGACCACATTACATGGGGAGTGATCTGTTATATCATTAAGACAAACATTGTTCTTTTCCTCTTCTTTGAAATTTATAAGAGTCACTTCAGACTTATTGTTCCCTAGTGAATCATTTTTATGGGAATTCCTTCACAATTTATGCACAGTCTATGTTCATGTATACCCAATTTACATTGAGTTTTGTAGCTAAATGATACTATTTGAGGTAGTGTATTATCATTGGATATTATTTGGCCCTATGGAAGGAGGAAAGTGATACATTTTTCTTTTCTAATTAGAGATGATAAAGTTTTGCAATTTTGTTTATTTTGATTCATTTGTCATACATCTTCGAGCATCCAAACCCTTTATTATATTTTTGATATTTTTTATAAATGTTAGATTTTTATTATATTAATATTTGATGATTATTTATATTTATATAAATTATGGTATAATTTATGTGATATTATTATACCATGTTTTTTGGTTTTTATATTGCGTGACACATTGTTTTTTTTCTCGATTAAATGTTTTTAATCATAAAGACAAGTGAAAATTTCATTATAATAGTCATTATTAAAGATATTGAAGAATTTTGAAGGAAGATATTGTTTGGTAATGATAGATAGATGTTCAAGATATGGTTTCCTCCTCTAGTTCCTTTAGTGAGTACAATAATTGTAATATTTTTCTTTTGCGTTACATTTAATTTCATGTCTTTAATATTCATCAACAATTTTTTGGGGACCTTCAATTGAAATATAGTTGAATTAATCTTAGTATACAAGTATGGGTCTAAGAGGGGGTTATCCTAGAGCTACATAGAGCACCTATCATACCCGTTTACACCCTGACCCACTAATGGACACCCCACGTACCGCACATTTTCACCCCCACCTGACCCACCAGGATTATTCCCACCCATGCCTCCGTCATCATATTCTTTAGCCTATTCTTATTATACCATGTCTATATCACCTCCAAAATTTTCTCACCTATATCCTCCAAATCATATTTTTTCATTTTATAAAAACTCTTTTTTGGTTGAGTGTGAACTTTCAAAAAATTCCAAGTATATAAAATAACATAGAAAAATTCAGAAAAATAAAACAACAATTATAATTTGCTAGATAAAAAATATTTTTTAATTTCAAACTATGATTTGAGGACACAATGACTCTAGAAACAGCAACTCGGGTCACAACACCATGTGGATAAAGTCATGAAATGTCAGCTCAAAGCCTTTCCACATCGACGATGCCATCATTCACCAACATCATCATCCCATCTCTATAATCCGAAACATTGTCTTCCTCTACCCCAATAGGCATCAACATCGCTGACATAAAAAGAAAACCCCAACTGGTCTGGGCACCTCGAGAACATGACTCACCACCATAGACTTTAGATCCTTTCATTAAAGAGATAACTGAAAATGTCAGTTTCCTACCAGAAGACTGAAGACCATCTAGAGAACACATCTCATAACCTCAATCAAGACAATCACAACCAACTGAATATGAAGGGAGTGTTGTACTGGGATACTAGAGTAAATATGAGTGGTGGTGACCTATGTTTGGGACCACATCATCATTAATTTGGTAGAAACAAACACATACCACCATTAACCATCAATCCGAAATCCAAAAATCAGGAAGAACAAACACCATAAAACATGCTCCTAGAGTAAGAACTGACCAATCAAAACACCAATCTGGCCTCATATCATAGCTGAAAACCAACGAACCCAAAATTCCAAAAGACTGATGAAGTGCATGAGCAGACACCATTGTCAGTCCCCCTCCAGTATAATCCTAAGTAGGACCACATCCCACATTGAACCTGAAAAAATGAGGTCAAAATATGATCGGATTTCTCGACTGTGAAGTGTAGAAGAGAGACATCGGTCCCTATCACCAGCACCGACCCAAACCATCTAAGATGTTAGTACATAGACCCAGAGTGGAGGTCCAATGTGACTATTTAGGCCAATGGAGGGGTGGTGATCACCATGAGATATCCACATTAGAATGATGAGTCATTCGAGAATGAGGGAAGGAGAAATAAGTAGAAGGGATAGAAGAAAAAATCATGTTAATTAAGGATAATAATCACTTTTGATTAGACCTACAAAACCCTATGAGAAGGAGAAGAGGGGGCATCAGTAGCACGAAGCACCAAGTGAGTGTGAAGGAATCCCCATCAAAGGATAATGTTACCACCTTTACCATATTCATATGCTATGATTTATCCCCATCCATTCTATCCTTATCCCACCAGGTCTATTCCCCCTCCATATCCTACTATCTATCCAATATTAGATGATTTTGTTCCTTCATCTTCAACTCTAGTGCATATAGATAACCCGGTGGACGCATTGCAATAGAAATATACATTACAGGTTACTAATCTATGATAGCCCATTGATCGATCTGAACCTAATGATTAGTCTACATCAAGTTTTTTATAAGTGTTAAAAATTATGTCAGATTATTTTTTTCTTGTTGTATTGTAAACTAATTCTTATTTTATCCCTTTCATCTTATTCAATAAGATCATCTTATATAAGATGGGGGTGACAAATACGAGGTAGTCTTGGAATCAACAAAAAAATAATTTTCTATTACAATGAAGGCAATCAAATGATATAAACAAATTTCGAGCAGCGTAGAAGAATTATGTTCACTTTAGCCAAGAACAATGATATAATTTCAGTGTAACCATTCTCATAGATGAATATCAGTAATAAAATGGAGGATAATTCATGGGCCAAGATATTGGTATGAAAATTTATTAAATGGATTCTATATTATTATTTTATTTATATGAATTAATATGTTTTTTGTTGTATTATTTTACCTTTCCTAACAGTGAAGCTACAAAGGTTGAGCGGTTGATGGATCTTGGGAAGTAGTGGAAATCATATAAGAAAGAGATATATATTGGTTGTGTGGTATTTGGTGTCCTGGAACTAACTTATGTTTACATTATGATAATATGATTTCATAGTTGTGTATATGAATAAACATCTTCGCATTTCTTGATTGAACTTCTACGTGATATAGTATATGATAATATCCAAAGAGCTGATGTTGTACTAAAAGGTCATAGTAATTCTCCATTATGATGAGAACCTGGAAGTTTCACAATAATATTCTTTAAATATGTGTTATTTAGAAGTATTATATCATTTGAGTATCATATAAGATACAATTTATTTGGGGTGGAGACTCATAAGACATTGAAGAACCTTCTCATGGTGTATGCCCTTATTAATTTCAAGTGTAGGATATTATGAGAACAAGACCCACCAATATGAAATCCACATTTATATCTGTCATTGGATGTTCCTATATATGGTTTTTTATTGATACTTAGACTTTAATTTTATTATTAATGATTATTATAAACCATGTACTATGATATATTAATGAAAATCATTATGATATTTGTTCATGGTGATGTAGGATACGTTGGGTGTGTCACGGGTAATGTTGCGTTAATGAATAATGCATGAAAGGATTTTTCCCTCTTGTTCTTCATCAAAATTTGATATCCAAATCCAATTCATGGAAATGATATAGTCTAAATAACACAATTTCCATGGTTTTCTATAGGCATGTTCGATTTCTATAAATTCAAAGAAAGATACATTGAGCACATAGATTGATGACGCTAGCAAGAAACCTTCTTGATTATAGATATCATGATAAATAGATTATATTATAGAGTGAGAATCTTTATAAAGAATTATGTTTTTATGACATAAACTTCTTTCCCTACAGGTTTCTTGGAATGTTTCAAGATGATATCATTAGACTTTAATGTAATTCACATAATGGTAGTGAGAAAGACGCATAGAGGATCACACAATAAATGTATCCAAATTCTCAATTAAATAATATATTAATATTTATTATTTAAAAATTGGAATAAATATTATTGTCACACATGGTTGATTAATTATTCATGTTTTCTATATCGCATATACTTTGCCACTAGTTATTCGAGAGAATAATATTTGAGCAGAATATTTAATGAATATTTATTTTCTATTTAGTGAATATAATATTTATTTATTTATTGCATAACAATGAAGTGATATTTATTTATAAAATAAGCTCTCATTATTTTTTTCTTAATTAATATTGTGGAGGAATGACAAATCATGTTTATAGGTTTTATGAGAAATAATATATATTGAATATTATTTTAATAATTAATATTTAATTTTAATTTGTAGGTTTAAAAAATTTCAAGAAATAAAAATAAAAATATTATTATTATTGGTATGGGGTTCCAAAAGGGAATATTTATATAATTTGGGGACATGTGAAATTATTTACTTCTATCCAAAATTGTATATAAACCCAATTATATCATTTTTCAGGAGACTCAATATCACTTTTGTTTTGCACAATGACAGTCGGTGAGGATCATCTAAAGCCTTAGAGAGATCCCTCTCCAAGAATACTCTCAAGAATGGAGAGTGATATTCCTCCACCATCTACTCTAAAATATTGAGAGATCAATAAAAATACATCACAATCAATTGTTTAGGAGGTAAAAAGTGAACAATGCAAGCATTATGATCTTCCACGCTAGTAACAAAAGATTCGTATGATGGCATTCAAAGATTTTTGGAACGCATGTCGATCATCAGTTGTAACATCCCCAACCTAGACGCCAGTAAACTGGTGCACCAAGATGGGTCACCACATGACCTCAAGTGCACTTCCCAAAATTCTAGAGTTTTCGAACAAGAAATAAGTGTCTAATAGGTCATGTGGGGAGACTATACCCTGTTTACATGAGTACTATGTAATAGATAACATAAAAAATAAGTAATAAAATATACAATAAACCGTAACATTCATTACCAATGTTTCCCCATACACATTACAACTACAACCAATAGATAAATATGCCATGTCCTTCCAATATCATGAAAATAGTAGGAAAATCAACATAAATGCTGACATAAACATCCCCAAAAATGGGTCCTTGCTCTAAGTCCTAATCCTCATCCATCCACATCCCAAGCACAACTCATCTCTGGATAATAGGGTTTTTTCCTTTGTACAATACTGCAATAATGAAATTTTATTGGTTACCCAATAACGTCCCAAGTAGGATGTGATTACAACATAGCAAACAACCACAAATGGTGTTTAAAAAATATCTAATGTATACAGATAGTGCATGAAGGTACTAAATAAATTTCAATATAAAAAAGACATCTAAGGTTCCATTAGTTAACAATATTCACATTTGAAACATTGACCATTAATTAAATTCAATCTCACAAACCATTTTTGTCACTTAATCCATGGGTTATGCATTTACATCGTTTACACTAGGACCTAAAATAATCAATTATTAGACATAATGGAATAAGTCATGTTCCCTGTCTTACTAGGTATAAACATTTTGTAAAAAATATATCTCAATCTTCTTAGAGCATTAGTCAAGGTAGTTTCATCAAATACAACTATTAGGGGCTTAGAGCCTCAGTCTGACTCACTAACCCATGAATTCTATGGGTGGGGTTTAGAGCCTCAGTCCAACCTGATCTATGGGAGGAGCCTCAGCCTAACCCGATCCCTGAATGGATTATCATTCCAATACCACACGTACATCCAAGTAATGATCACATGTTTATTCAACCAATTAGCACATATTCCAAATCACAAACCATTTCTAATCAATACACATAACATTCACAATTCCCATTCCACTTAACAATTAAATCATCTTTAGGCCTTAACCCATTAATACATTTTCCCCCACATTACATTTCCCATTTATCCAAATCCCATTTCATATCTCAACATATTTAACTTATTCAACCATTATCATACATTAACCCATTTCATAAAATTCATCATTTCACATGTAATATCCCATTAATGCATTTCAATTTCAATCTCAAAATTCATTACATACATTCCCATAATTCCATTTAAACCTATATAAATTGTCTCGAAAAAATCCTTATGACATTATAAATGTCTAGGAAAAACTATCAATAATCCCTTTTCCAAATAAAAAAACAATTTAACTTGTTAATATTGGTCTATACATTAGCACATGTATGTTCCATAATTAACATTACAATTTTACATGTTTATGAATATTGGAACAGCCAATGGGTGGTCTTAAATATATCTGGTCAACCTAAATGCATTCCACGAGGATCATGAGGGTTTCAATTCAAAATTCATCCCACCATTTTACCAAATACATTCAAAAGCTTCAAATTGAGAAAAATAGAGAACCATTAATACAAAGAAACATGCAATAAAATTAACATAAAACCTTATAATATAACATGTAGAGAACCCACCTCGAAACCAGAGATGAACACATAATTAAACATAGCCTTAGATTTGTGTTCAATCACCCTTTGAATCCTCAACCTAAGATCCAGTTGAAAAATAGGGTTATAGGGATTCAAAAAAAAAAAATGAAACCATAATACCTAATCCATAAAAGAGAATAAAGAGGATCTTAAGACATACCTGTATCATCGACCTAAAACCAATGAAACTCCAAATGGCTTAGAAATAATGTTGACCGATCCTTTGGAAGATGTGGTTATTTATGTTTGTTATTAGGGTTATAAGATGAAGGATGAGTAAAAAATTTAGGTTAGGTACTTAAAATAATGATGGAAAAATATTAAAATACAACTTTAAATAGAGCCCATGGTTTGGCCGCACAGTTTTCCAATCCATCAACCCACTGTGTACATGACTCTATCCAAGAGGGGATAAATTACATCGTTACCCAGGGAGCCCCATACAGTTTTTCAAAACCATGTACTAACTTTGTGTAATTCCTCTATCTGGGACCACATGTTTTTTCCTCCCCTCTTGCAAGGTTTTCGAAACCATGAACCCCTTCATATTGGCCATCATAGTTTGGGTGCACGATTACTACTAACCATGCACCACTATTCTACTTGCAACAAATGGAATATATTTACCTTAATTCATGTTGTAATCCCCCAAGAAAACCCTATGTTTCCTCAAACATCTAGAAAACATTACATTAACCCCAAAAAGGATACATAAACCAAAATTAAAACAAGATTTTACCTAGTGAAAATATGGGAACTTACAACCTCCTCACCTTATAACAGCTCACCCTCAAGCGACATTCCCAAGAATCATTGTACTTGAAATAAAATTGAATGGTCCACTGATCCCATAGTTCTATCTCCCTCTTCCAATTTTCTTCCTAAACTTTACCATGCTCCCAAAAAACTCTATCTAATGCCATATTCTTTCCTTGCTAGGCTTTCTCACTACGACCCCCAATACAAACATGACACTCCTCAAGGGACACATTAGCCCCAAACTCAATGTCCTCAATTTCAAAAACATGAGATGAGTCAGGGTGATACTATTTAGGAATGATATGTGGGAAAAATTGTGCATTCCACTATACCACTATCCAAGAGCCAATATGTATTACATTAGCCAGATCCTCTCCACAATATGAAATGGCCCAATGTACCTAGGTGCTAACATTCTGTATTTCTGTATACGATGGTGACCCAAACATGGTGACACCCAAAGACACACATGATCACCATCCATAAACTCAATAGGTCTATGGTGCTGACCCAAATATGACTTCTTCCCACTTTGAGCTATTAACATACATTTCAAAATAAACTGGACCTATTCTGATGCCTCTTGCATAAGACTTGGCCCAAAAAATTCAGATTCTTCAACCACTATTTAACACAACAAATATCTATATGGTTTACCATAGGGTTACTCATTAATTTCCTTTTTAATCTTCATATAGTAACTATTATTATAGGTGAATTCTTCAAGCACTGTGTTCTTCTTCTAGGATCCACCAAAATCTTGGACATAATCCCTCAATATATCCTCTTGTACCTGAATATTATGCTCGGATTGCCTGTCTATTAGTGGTTGGAATACTGCACTAAAAAACCTATTTATCAAGTTAATTTTGTAACACCTACTAGAAAAATTATCTAAAATGAGGATCATGATCCAAAACTATAGTATGTGGTACTCCATGCAACTACACTATTTCCTGAACAAACAATTCACCCAACTGATCAGTGGTGAATGTCTCAAATGTTTACAAGAAATGTTCCACCACGGTCAACTGATCCCAAAATACCCATATCACATCATTATTCTATGGGGTCCTCATAATTAGTTCCAAGAAATCCATCATTACATCATCCAATTTCTATTTTCGAATGGGAAATTGTTGTAATAAACCACATAGCCATTGATGCTCGCCCATCACCTGCTGAAAGTTAAGTCATTTCTCTATGAAACCTACAACCATTTTCTTCATTCCTTGACACCAATATTACCTATAAAGATCATGATAAATTTTGGCCAAACCAGGATGCATCGTCCACCCCAACTGATAAAACTCATCCATAAAATCATCCCACAATCATTATGGAACAACCAAATAACCAAATACATAAACGATCCCATCACCACTAATAGTCCAACTGAAAGTTCATTCCCCATATTTAAGACTCTCCATTAAATCCAAATTTTTTCAATCCTCATGCTTACATTCCTTGATCCATCTTAGAGGCATGAACTCAACTGGAAAGGATGAAAGAGACATCTTCCTGTGTCCATTCTGCACCACAAGATGCATCTTAGATAACAACACCACCATCCTCCATTCATTAACTAGATTCCAAAATTACAAGACATTGAGTCTTCCATCTCACATAATCTCCAACAGTATTCCCCTATCCCAGAGTGTAAACAAGATCAATGTCAAAATATTTCATGTACTCAACCCATTTTCACTGTAAAAGATTCAAATCACACTAAGAGAATATGTAATTGAGGCTTTAATGATCGTTATACATGGTAAAACATTTTCTAAACAAGTATTGTCACCAACACATTAAATCATAAAACATTGTAGCCAACTAATGATCTTGTATAGGGTAATTTCTTTCATAAGGCCACAACTACCATTCCCCATATGCCACAACCCGATAATTCTATATCAACACTGCCCCAAGTCCATAAACAGACACATTAAAAACAATGTATACCACTTACATGGGTCAGGTAAGATCAAAATTGGTGCAGATGTCAAATGATTCTTTAACTATTGGAAAACATCCTAACATATCACATACAATTTAAACATGATTCTTTTCTTGGTCAACCCTGAATGTGGTGCTTCTAAATAGGATAAGTATTAATGAACCTTCATTAATAGTCAGTCAAACCCAGAAAATGTTGGATATTAGAAACATTCATGGATTGTTCTGAAGATTCAAATTGTCACACGTTCTCCATGTCCACTAACACTCCTTCTTCAGAGATGATGTGACCTATGTAATGTAAAATATTGATTTAGAAATTACATTTGGATAGCTTGGCATATATCCTATTCTCTCTTAGTGTACTAAAGAATATTTTAGGATGTTTGGCATGATCATCATGATTTTTAGAGTAAATCTGTAAAGACCCGTAAAATTGCAGGGAAATTGTTTCTTAATTTTCTTTATAATTTTACAAGAGTGCGGTTTCTGACGGCACCTGATTCCGAGGCCCGGAGTGCCCGGAATCATTTTCCGAAGTTTGGCTCGGGTACGTTCAGTGAACGAACGAGCGGGAATTTCTAACTTTTGATCTGGTGCTCGGAATTGAAATCCGAGAGCACCGATGAACTCGCAGCACCGATATTCGCTTAAAGAGACCTTTTCGGAAGTTGCGTTTGTTGCGGGTTGAATGTTAGTTTTTGGGTTTTTAGTTAAAGTTAAATAAAATTTGTGAAGAACAAATTTTATTTTAACTTGATAAATCCTACCAAAGGGAGTTGGGAGTGGGACCCACATCCACTTAACCTCCCTTGGGAGGATTAAGTGTGGTGGGGCCCACACGAACCCCAACTCCTAAAATTCTCTCAAAACCTCCCCTTTAACCCATTTCAATTAATGTTGACAACTTGTCTTAATTAATTGAAGAGGGTTAATTTAAATTTAAAACCTTTGAAATTCTAAGAGGAGGGTTGTGTAATAAAATAAGCTTAAGCTTATTTTATTTTGTTGGGTTGGTTTCCTTTGTTCTTGAGAGGATTTTGAGAGCTTCTCCTTCATCTTCAAGCTTTGACGAAGAACCTTCGAACTTGACGAAGAACGCTCAAGCTCCGACGAAGAACACCGCTTCCTCCTCGGACTCCCTTCGTCGACATAAGTAGATTCGCCAACGACGTATCTCTTCGGGCGAAACTCTTCGTCATCGGATTTGATGAACGACGACCGCGACGCCCGACCTCCGCGACGTTGTCTTCCGCGGACGTTGTCAAATCTTCGAACCTATACCCGAGGTAGGGGTTGTTGTTTATTGTTTAATTATTTCATTCTTGATTGTGGATCTAGCATGTCTAACGTGTGGCTTTTGAATATTTTAAGTTGTGTTTTAAAGTGAGGGGGCCGGACCGCATGAACACAGCCGAACCCCCTCCTTCGTTCTTGGTGTTTAAATTTGTGGATGAATCAAGGTGGCGTGGTGTCGTCGCACCACGCGGATTTTTGCCCAACCTTGATACGCGATGCCGTCGCGTGCGCACCATGGAAGAAAAATCTTGAACACGACGCCATCGCGCCGCGTTGAAAGAAATCAAGGCACGGCGGAGGGGCGCGGTGCTGTCGCACCGTGCCGGACGACGAACACCGCGGCCGGTTCCGGGCCGCGGCGGAACGAGGAGACCGGCGGTCGGGCCGCCGGCGTCGGAAGCCGAAGAGGGGACCGGATTTTCCGGTCCCGTTGGAGAGAACCGGCCGGCCAGCTGGCCGGCCGGATGATAATAAACTGGGGGAAATTAATCCCCCGGCCAGCACACAAAACCCCCCCTCTTTATGAGGGGGGGCGGTTCCTTTGAAGGGGGGGGGGGGGCAGGAGGCCCCCCGGTTTGTCTTCAAGCCGGCCCCCACGTGGGGGCCGTTTTTTTTTACAAAGGGCGCGGCTATGCCGCGCCGCCCCTCTCAATGAAGCAGGGGGATTTGCCCCCCGTTTCCTGCCAATCAAGCCCCCCACGTGGGGGGGGGGGGGCGGTTTTGCAAACAGGCGCGGCTAAAAAGCCGCGCCATCTTCAAATCAAGCGGGGGCTTGATTGCCCCCCCCCCCCCCCGCGCTGCCTCCATGCGGCGCCAGGCCACCGCGGCCACCGCGCCGCCGCGCCGCCGGCCGGCCAGCCCACCGGGACGGGTCGGACCCGGGTCGGGTCGCCCCAGGGGGGGTCGGGCTGGGTCGGCCCGGACCCGGACCCCCCATTTCGAATCTTTTTCGGTCTTTTGGCCATATCTTGAGCCACGGACCTCCGATCGACGGACCGTCTGCGGAAACGCGATCCTTGAATCGAGACGGTCGTTTCGGTATATTGCACTCAAGGTTTCGGTTTACTTTGAGTTCGGCCGGGTTGGTTCGTTCACGAAACCAACCGGGCCTTCGGAGCGGAAACGCTCATATCTTGAGCTACGGACGTCCGATTGACGTGCCGTCAGTTGTGTTGTGTTCCTCTTAGTGAGACGAATCTTTTGGCATACTCCGCCCGAGGTTTGGACGCAGGTGGAGTATGTTCGGGTTGGTTTTGCCTTAAAAACCAACTGGGCCCCGGGGATGAAAATGCCAATAACTCTCAGACCAAGCGTCTGATCGACGCGCCGTCTGTTGCGTTGAGTTCCTGTTGACGATACGGAACTTTTGGATACATCAACTCTGAACTTGTGACAGTTGATGTATCAGCCTCTCGGCTCGTGGAGCGGACCCTCCGAACGAGCTTGCTGTGTGCGGGAACCCTAGTGCTGGCTGCGACTGTTACTGTGACTACTACTGCTACTACTGCTACTGTGACTGCGACGACGACAGTACAGAGATCTTGTGTGGATTCGACGACGACGACTACAGCACTCAGCGATCCTACGTGGATCAGTGCTACAGGTCCTGTGTGGGCCCGATCCTGTGTGGGTCTTGCGGTGACTATCTACAGGTCCTGTGTGGGCCCGATCCTGTGTGGGTCTTTGCGGTGATTATCTACAGGTCCTGTGTTGGCCCGATCCTATGTGGGTCTTTGCGGGGGTTAGTTACCTATCGATCATTCATGGGTCCGATGACTTAGATGGATCAGAGATCATCTTTATCGTCCTTTGAAGAAGTATACCTGTGTGAGCCGAATCCATTTTCTTTCCTGTATGGATTGTGTTGTGCAATCCTGTGTGTATTACGTTTTGCTTTCCTGTGTGGATTGTGTTGTGCAATCCTGTGTGGATTACGTTTTGCTTTCCTGTGTGGATTGTGTTGTGCAATCCTGTGTGGATTACGTTTTTCTTTCCTGTGTGGAATACATTTACTTTCCTGTGTGGACTGAGTTGTACTTGGGCTCGGAGGTTGGAGCGTATTTGAAATTCATGACTTAGGTATATGTATTGGCATATACCTAAGCAGTGTCGGTTGTTACTTCGTGATTGTACCTTTCTTCATGGTTTATCCTTTGTGGATTTGAGAGACCTTCAGGGGTCTCGGGGTCCCTACTGAGTAGCTTATACTCACCCCTGCACGGGCTTTGCCCGCACTACGTTGTGTTGGTTGCAGACGAAGGACAGCGTTGACCTTAGCTGAGGCTTGCAGAGCGAGACGGTACCCGGAGGTGGACCACTAGGCGGGACGTGCCCGGAGCGGACGGCAGGACCCGTGGAGTAGTGGAGCTATCTGTACCCACCCTTCAGGTAGGATTTCCAGTGGACAGCTCGGTGTAGCGGCTTTACTTTTCAGCTTCTGTTTTCCCTTTCGAGTTGTACTTTACTTTCAGTTTGGGTTTGTATACTGGCCCATTTACTTTTCTGCACTTTCAGTTGTACTCTGATTTTTCTTAGTGTTTACTTTCCGCTTGCTTTCTCGGTGGTGTTTGTTTACTTTACAAAGGCAATGCCTTCCCTTTTTACCGGGATTTACGCCTTGGTGCTAGTCGCCAGCCCCTGGCCTATGGAAGGCGGGCTTGGGGTAGCCACGGCACGGACCCCGAGGGCGGGTCGTGACAAATTGGTATCAGAGGAGTTCGGTTCTACCGTGAACTCTGATCTTTTCTATGTGAAGCAATAATGTTTAGCATATTGAGTGTGGTTATCAGTCCAGGGAGTCCAGTGTTGGTGCGACGGCCGACGTATCCGTACACCAGGACCCTGACTTCTGATTTCTGACTTAATGCACAAAAACATTGATTGCGTGTGTGTTTCAATGTTTTCTTTGTGTTTACTTATATCAGCTCACCAGGTATACTGTTTGACCATGGCGCACCTGTTTCCTATTCAGGATGGCCCCACGACGGCAGCCAGCTAGGGTTCCGAGAGTCGAGTGTGACGACAGCCCACCGAGCGACGAGGCCTCGGTGCAAGGCCCTTTCTCAGCAGTGGCACCAGCGGTAGCTCTACCCGCCGATCCTCCGATGCTTCCAGCAGCAGCCGCTGACGATGCACGTCGCCTCAGCGCACTGCATGAGTTTCAGCGCCAGCGACCGCCCAGGTTTCGTGGGGAGACGGATCCCCAGGCAGCAGAGGACTGGCTAGAGGCAGTAGTACGAGTGTTTAGGCTAGTGAGGACACCAGCAGACCTCATGGTGATCCTCCCTGCGAGCCTACTACACGCAGCAGTAGGACGATGGTGGAGCTTTATGATCTAGGTGCATGATGAGGCATCTCTACTTTGGACGGAATTTGAGAGCCTCTTCCGCTCGGAGTTCGTCCCAGCCACCCTTCGTGCGGTGCGTATCCAGGAGCTTCTACAGCTGTGGCCGGGCAGCATGACGGTCACTCAGTACTTGGCGAGATTTACCGATCTCTCGCGCTACTCGACCGACATGGTACGAGACCCATTCTTCCGGGCCCGGACCTTCGAGCAGGGTTTGAGACACGAGATCAGGGCATCGGTGATCTCCCTCAGCATACCGACTCAGACAGGAGTACTGGAGCGGGCCCTTCTGATCGAGATCTTTCTTGCTGAGTCTACACCAGCACATCAACCCACCGCAGGGCGGCACGTAGCGGAGTCTTCGGTAGCAGGTAGCCGACAGATGACTCAGGGGTCCAGACAGACCAGACCTTCGGGCAGACGACCTCAGGACACTGGCTCAGCAGTGTGGGGCACACAGCGCGGAGCCAGTCTTTCGAGAGGCAGACAGTGTTACTCCTGTGGCGGGATTGGTCACATGGCTCGTGACTGCCCGACCCGCCATGCGGAGGAGCAGCAGACGGTTGAGGAACCACCTAGGCAGAGGCAGAGGTTCGACCGTGGCGGTCCGCAGGGAGGAGGCGGACGAGGCAGAGGAGTTGGCCGAGCAGCAGGTGGTGGGCGACGCTTTGAGGCTCTACCACCACCACCACCAGGAGGCCCGCCACGACCACAGGAAGTAGGTGAACATGCGAGAGCTCAGCTTCAGGCAGCCGAGGCCTTCGATCATGAAGCTCTGGGAACCATTGGACAGGAGCAGAACTAGTGGATACATCCTTTGTACTTCTGGATCCTTGTTGCTTTTGTGTAGCGTCTTGTATTATGAGCTGTAATAATAAAAGACACATACCTTTGTGATGTTTTTGTTCCTGTCCTCTTTCATAATGTTACTAAGAGGTTCCAGTTTTGGCTGTTGACTTGACCCTCACTTGTGAGACATCTACTGGAGGAGACCCAGTTACCACACACTGATGCCGACAGTGTGACTCAACCCTTGGAGGCGAGAGTAACGGTTCAATCTCTTAGTAGTAGCGTCGAGGCCTTACGACGTCATCCTTGGTATGGATTTCATCCATGTTAGGGTTGAATGTATTAGGCAAAGAATGTGGTTCATCCAGGGGATGGGACCATATTTTCTCTTATTGGCAAAGAAGAAATCTTGCAGCTCTGGTGGGACCAGAGATGGTCCAGGCCACGACAGAGAAGGTCCAGGTCATCCAGGAGCGGATGAGGACAACTCAGAGCCGGTAGAAGTCATATGCTGACAGGAGGTGGAGGCCACTGAAGTTCGAGGATGGCGACCACGTCTTCTTGAGGGTCTCACCTCGACGTGGTATTCAGAGATTTGGCCGAGGCGGCAAGTTATCTCCGCGCTTCATTAGACCCTTCCAGATTCTCAGCAGGATTGGTGAGGTGGCTTATCGCCTGGCTCTACCACCTCAGTTGCACCGAGTGCACGACGTCTTCCACGTGTCTTAGCTGAGGAGATACGTGCATGACCCGACGCACATCATTGATCATGGGAAGCTTGACGTTGACGATGGGGCGACTTTTACGGAGGTCCCGGTGGAGATAGAGGATCGACAGGAGCGGGTCCTGCGTGGGCGATCGATTCCTCTTGTGCGCATCAGATGGTAGCACGGGAATCTCCAGGAGAGCACATGGGAGCGGGAGGCTCAGATACGTGCTCAGTACCCTCATTTGTTTCCCTAGTTTTTAATGTATCTTTACGGAGATGTAAAGCCCTGAGGTGGGAGTAATGTAAAGACCCGTAAAATTCAAGGGAAATTTTTTCTTAATTTTCTTTAGAATTTTACAAGAGTGTGGTTTCTAACGGCACCTGATTCCGAGGCCCAGAGTGCCCGGAATCATTTTCCGAAGTTTGGATCGGGTACGTTCAGTGAACGAACGAGCGGGAATTTCTAACTTTTGATCCGGTGCTCGGAATTGAAATCCGAGAGCACCGATGAACTCGCAGCGCCGATATTCGCTTAAAGAGACCTTTTCGGAAGTTGCGTTTGTTGCGTGTTGAAAGTTAGTTTTTGGGTTTTTTGTTTAAGTTAAATAAAATTTGTGAAGAAAAAATTTTATTTTAACTTGATAAATCCTACCAAAGGGAGTTGGGAGTGGGACCCACATCCACTTAACCTCCCTTGGGAGGATTAAGTGTGGTGGGGCCCACACGAACCCCAACTCCTCAAATTCTCTCAAAACCTCCCCTTTAACCCATTTCAATTAATGTTGAAAACTTGGCTTAATTAATTGAAGAGGGTAAATTTAAATTTCAAACCTTTGAAATTCTAAGAGGAGGGTTGTGTAATAAAATAAGCTTAAGCTTATTTTATTTTGTTGGGTTGGTTTCCTTTGTTCTTGAGAGGATTTTGAGAGCTTCTCCTTCATCTTCAAGCTTTGACGAAGAACCTTCGAACTTGACGAAGAACGCTCAAGCTCCGACGAAGAACGTCGTTTCCTCCTCGGACTCCCTTCGTCGACATAAGTAGATTCGCCAACGACGTATCTCTTCGGGCGAAACTCTTCGTCATCGGATTTGACGAACGACGACCGCGACGCCCGACCTCCGCGACGTTGTCTTCCGCGGACGTTGTCAAATCTTCGAACCTATACCCGAGGTAGGGGTTGTTGTTTATTGTTTAATTATTTCATTCTTGATTGTGGATCTAGCATTTCTAACGTGTGGATTTTGAATATTTTAGGTTGTGTTTTAACGTGAGGGGGCCGGACCGCATGAACACGGCCGAACCCCCTCCTTCGTTCTTGGTGTTTAAATTTGTGGATGAATCAAGGTGGCGTGGTGCCGTCGCACCACGCGGATTATCACCCAATCATGATACGCGATGCCGTCGCGCACGCACCATGGAAGAAACATCTTGAACGCGACGCCGTCGCGCCGCGTTGAAAGAAATCAAACCACGACGGAGGGGCGCGGTGCCGTCGCACCGCGCCAGACGACGAACACCGCGGCCGGTTCCGGGCCGCGGCGGAACGAGGAGACCGGCGGCCGGGCCGCCGGCGTCGGAAGCCGAAGAGGGGACCAGATTTTCCGGTCCCGTTGGAGAGAACCGGTCGGCCAGCTGGCCGGCCGGATGATAATAAACCAGGGGAAATTAATCCCCCGGCCAGCAAACAAAAACCCCCCTCTTTATGAGGGGGGGGGGGTTCCTTTGAAGGGGGGGGGGGCACGAGGCACCCCGGTTTGTCTTCAAGCCGGCCCCCACGTGGGGGCCGTTTTTTTTACAAAGGGCGCGGCTATGCCGCGCCGCCCCTCTGAATCATGCGGGGGGCTTTGCCCCCCGTTTCCTGCCAATCAAGCCCCCCACATGGGGGGGGGGGGGGTTTTGCAAACAGGCGCGGCTAAAAAGCCGCGCCGTCTTCAAATCAAGCGGGGGATTGATTGCCCCCCCCGCGCTGCCTCCGTGCGGCGCCAGGCCGCCGCGGCCGCCGGCCCGCCGGCCCGCCGGGCCGGGTCGACCCGGTTCGGGCCGACCCAGGGGGGGTCGGGCCGGGTCGGCCCAGACCCGGACCCCCCCGTTTCGAATCTTTTTCGGTCTTTTGGCCATATCTTGAGACACAGACCTCCGATCGACGAACCGTCTACGGAAACGCGATCCTTGAATCGAGACGGTCGTTTCGGTATATCGCACTCAAGGTTTCGGTTTACTTTGAGTTCGGCCGGGTTGGTTCGTTCACGAAACCAACAGGGCCTTCGGAGTGGAAACGCTCATATCTTGAGCTACGGACGTCCGATTGACGTGCCGTCAGCTGTGTTCTGTTCCTCTTAGTGAGAAGAATCTTTTGGCATACTCCGCCCAAGGTTTGGACGCAGGTGGAGTACGGTCGGGTTGGTTTTGCCTTAAAAACCAACCGAGCCCCGGGGACGAAAATGCCAATAACTCTCAGACCAGGCGTCCGATCGACGCGCCGTCTGGTGCGTTGAGTTCCTGTTGACGATACGAAACTTTTGGATACATCAACTTTGAACTTGTGACAGTTGATGTATCAGCCTCTCGGCTCGTGGAGCGGACCCTCCGAACAAGCTTGCTGTGTGCGGGAACCCTAGTGCTGGCTGCGACTGTTACTGTGACTACTACTGCTACTACTGCTACTGTGACTGCGACGACGAAAGTACAGAGATCCTGTGTGGATTCGACGACGCCGACTACAGCACTCAGCGATCCTACGTGGATCATTGCTACAGGTCCTGTGTGGGCCCGATCCTGTGTGGGTCTTGCGGTGACTATCTACAGGTCCTGTGTGGGCCCAATCCTGTGTGGGTCTTTGCGGTGATTATCTACAGGTCCTGTGTGGGCCCGATCCTATGTGGGTCTTTGCGGGGGTTAGTTACCTATCGATCCTTCGTGGGTCCGACGACTTAGATGGACCAGAGATCATCTTTATCGTCCTTTGAAGAAGTATACCTGTGCGAGCTGAATCCTTTTGCTTTCCTGTGTGGATTGTGTTGTGCAATCCTGTGTGGATTACGTTTTTCTTTCCTGTGTGGATTGTGTTGTGCAATCCTGTGTGGATTACGTTTTGCTTTCCTGTGTGGATTGTGTTGTGCAATCCTGTGTGGATTACGTTTTTCTTTTCTGTGTGGATTGTGTTGTGCAATCCTGTGTGGATTACGTTTTGCTTTCCTGTGTGGAATACGTTTACTTTCCTGTGTGGACTGAGTTGTACTTGGGCTCGGAGGTTGGAGCGTATTTGAAATTCATGACTTAGGTATATGTATGGGCATATACCTAAGTAGTGTCGGTTGTTACTTCGTGATTGTACCTTTCTTCGTGGTTTATCCTTTGTGGATTTGAGAGACCTTCAGGGGTCTCGGGGTCCCTATTGAGTAGCTTATACTCACCCCTGCACGGGATTTTCCCGCACTACGTTGTGTTGGTTGCAGACGATGGATAGCGTTGACCTTAGCTGAGGCTTGCAGAGCGGGACGGTACCCAGAGGTGGACCACTAGGCGGGACGTGCCCGGAGCGGACGGCGGGACCCGTGGAGCAGTGGAGCTATCTGTACCCACCCTTCAGGTGGGATTTCCAGTGGACAGCTCGGTGTAGCGGATTTACTTTTCAGTTGCTGTTTTCCCTTTCGAGTTGTACTTTACTTTCAGTTTGGGTTTGTATACTGGCCCATTTACTTTTCCGCACTTTCAGTTGTACTCTGCTTTTGCTTAGTGTTTACTTTCCGCTTGCTTTCTCGGTGGTGTTTGTTTACTTTACAAAGGCAATGCCTTCCCTTTTTACCGGGATTTACGCCTTGGTGCTAGTCGCCAGCCCCTGGCCTATGGAAGGCGGGCTTGGCGTAGTCACGGCACGGACCCCGAGGGCGGGTCATGACAAAAGCATGATGTCATCAACAAAAAAAACTTCAAACTAATCCATGAATATGTGAATGGTTCGGTTCATTAGGGCCACAAACACTAACAGTGAATTGGTCAATACAAAAAGAATTACAAAAAACTCATATAAACTATATCTGCTTATAAAGGAAGTACATAGTATATCAGAAGGTATCAACCATAGTTGATGATACTCATATCTCATATCAATATTAGAGAGCACTGAAGAAGCCCTAAAGTAGTCAAAAAGTTCTTTGAATTGAGGAATATGGTGTTTGTTTTTAACAGTCATCTGATTCAACATCTTATAATTTAAAGGAAACCGCAATGATCCATCTGCCTTTGAAGAAAAAATAACAACAGAGATCCCCAAGGTGACATATTTAGGTGGGAAATCCTCTTTTTTCCAATTCTTCAAACTGAGTTTTAAGATCCTAGAGTTCTTTCAGTGATATTATATAAGACAGAATAGAAACTAGCTCTACTCCTAGAAAAACTCTACCATTAACTCAATATCACTTTCAGGGGATAAGACCAAAAATTACTCAGGAAATTCATCCTGAAATTGATACAACTTAGGAGTAAAGACAAGATTCTCTACTCTACCATCATCATGTAAAATACAAGACACTTGAGTTGTGGGCTCCACCAACCGCTGGGAAACTATCCCTACACAACCCACCTAAATGTCCCACTCACCATGATAGACATAAGTGTCTCCTTTAAGAGACATTAATGTTACCCTATGGTTGTAATAGTTGATATGGGACTAGTAAAATTCTATCCAATACATGAAATATAGCATATGAAGACCTGAAATTTGAAGCCCAATCACATCCCATATGAAATAGTACCCAACAACTTCAAGAGCACACCCATTACACTACCAAATATTTTCTACTCACACCCCAAATGGTGTATCAATCAACATGAACCAACAAAAAAGTTCCACAACTAGACCCAACATAACAATAAGAAATGATAAAATAACAGAATTTGAGCCACCTGTATTGAATAATGAACTAATAGGCATGGAAGCTAAAAGGGTCATATCTTAAATAGTCAAATGGTCTAGCCTCACCACCTCATGTTGTAGACTGAATGTTTTGAAGATGACCTGCCACTCTACCATGGGATCCTGTTTGAATTCATCGCACCGAACTACCCTGCTAATATGGATTTGCTCGCCCCATAGTACCACATCCTCCATATAGATCAGTATGAATAGTATAAATCCAACTGCCTACCTAAAATGGGGTATCAAACCCCCTACCCACACTCAGTATCAACCTCATCGATCTTTCATTTCTCTTTTGGTGAGGGTTCCTACAGAACCTCTGCATAATCCCAATTTTACTGCATGCTTACACTCAACCATTGGTCAAGGACATTGACCATTAATGTGCCCAATCATTCCACACTGATAGTAGAAAACTTTATCACTACCCTAAGGGGTTGGTTCTGTCTTTTAACTACGTTTTCCACCATCACCATAGTGAAATTTCATGAAACACTGCTTTCAGTAATTAGATGTCTCACTAATAGATCACCCAACAAGAATTTTTTTCTCACCATGTGGGGCCTCCTTGAGGTTTCTCTCTGAAATAGAGGCCTAATACACCACTTTAGAAAATCATTCAAAACTTAATTTAATCACCTAGAACATAATATCATGTTTGTTTCCATCTTAAAAACATCTTTCCATATCCACCTCATAACCAACCAAATTTGGAAGAAAACACTACAAGTTAGTGGAACGACTTGCATATTCCGTCATTTTCTTTGACCCCTGGGTCAACCCCATAAACTGCATATCCTTTTCCTACCCCAAGGTCCTTGAATATAAATTTTCCAGAAATGTTTCTGGAAAATATTTCCATGACCTTCCATAAGCCTCTTAGGTATAAGCTAGAATGTACCACTAGTGATTTTCTTTCCCTTACAAAATGTAGTCTACAAACTTGGATTTCTTCTAAGGAGGAGTATCTAAGTTATGAAGAATCGTCTAGATGGAATCTATCCTGAACTCAAATACATCATCTACACCTTATAAATCAAAATTCAAAGAGAGTTACATCTGAAACTCCCTAGTCAACTCAAACATACTCAGCACGACCCATCATACATCCCATTCCATCATATGTATAAAATGAGAAAAGTTATCACGAATCTTTTTTGTCCTATAAAACTGTGAACCACTATGTTTTCTTACTCCGCTTCTGGGGGAGCATTCTTGATGATGTCAATTTATTTCCAAACTAGTAAAATTCGTTTTGGTAGAATATTTTTACAATTTCGACACACATCCCAGAACACAAAACATAAAACTTCCACAATTTTCAAAAAATAATGCTCTCCACTAAAAATAAACAACCCTTTTTCATAAACTATTACCAATAGATATCATCACTCATTGGAAACTACCCTCAACCATCCCTACTGTGGGTCATGGTCCTCCTAGGTTAAACCAACATAAATAGTCATGAGTGTTTCATTGAACATCATTTTAAAACCACTTCCATATTCATAATGAAAATTGTTCTCTTTTAAGTACGGTTTTCATTTCACTATTTATTATAAAAAACATTTTTACCTCATTTAACACCATTTATCAAGCTCTATTATTTAACTCTTCTTTCCAAATAATTCCAATTACACATTCGTATCATCTTTATTTGACATTATATTCTTGATATTTTAAAGAATGCAAAAATAACTCTACCCATATGGTCTCACACATCCTTTTCCTGTGTTCCCATCACAATGCATTCCACCTATATCCCAAGGTTCCTATAAAGATTCATTTATGGAAAACTTCATTCTATTGTGGATGGAAGAAAGATAATATAAAACAATATCATTACTCAACATCTGCATAACCCCATGTTGAAGTATCATTCATTTTTAACAACAAATATCAATAACAACAATTTCCACCCTTGGTATATGGGTTTTCTTCCGTGGATGGGTTTTCTACTCACAAAAATGAGATCATCACCAAAATCCATCACATATTAATCTTTTTACTCCATCCCAAAAAATTATAACCAAATAAAATAACTTCTATGATACCAATTTGTAACATCCTCAACCCATAATCCCATTAATGGGTTTGACAAGTTGGGTCCCCACATGACCATAAGTTCACTAGAGGATTCCGAAATGAAGTGAGGGTTTAATAGGTCATGCATGGATACTATAACCACTTTACTATTGTATGAAATAATAGATAACATAAGAAATAAGGAAAAATATATGCAATAAACAAGAACATTCATTTCCAACCATTTTTCAGATAGGTTACAACACAACCAAAAGATAAATATTCCATGTCATGAAAATAGTTCCAAAAGTGAAGGAAGAACAAAATAAAAACTAATGGAAATATCCTCCAAAACTAGTCCTGAATCCATGTTTGTATCCTCATATATTATCATCCTAATCCCAACTCAACTCCCTAGAACAAGGCCTTTTCCATTTTCCAATCCCGCAATAATGTAATCTTCTTGGGTACCCAATGGTGGCCCAAGCAGAGTGTGAGTAAAAATTAGTTTTCCATCACCAATAGTGTCAACAAAATATCCAGTAAAAATAGATAGTATATAAATGTACTAAGTAAATAGAAGGATAGAAAAACAAATCCCATGTTCCATTTTTTTTAAAATATTCATGTTAGAATCATTCATCATTTATTCCATTCAATCACTTAAACAATTTTCTTCACTTAATCCATGGGATAGGAATTCACATCATTTACACTCCGACCAATGTCAATAAATTATCACTCATAAGGGAATAATTCAATTTCCTAATATCAATAGGGATAAATATTACATAAAAAATACATCACACTCACCTTAGAGTCTCAGTCTAGGTAGTCTCATCAAAGTCAACTATTAGAAGCTAGGATCCTCTACCCGACTACCTAACCTATGCATTATTGGGGTGAGTTTTAGAGCCTTAGTCCAACCCAAACCATGAGAGGAGACATTTTACCATATCCCACATACCACCAAGACATGTTAATGTACTTATTTATCTAAATAACACATATAAAAAAATCACTAGCCCTACATAATCAATATACATAACATTCACAGTTAACATTCCATTTAACACTTAAATAATATTTGGTCCTTAAAACATTAACACATTTACCACACACCTTACGTATCCCATTTAACCTAATTAACATTAATATCTCAACCTATTTAACTTATTCAATAATTTACTTACATTAACCCATTCTACATGATTAATAATTTCACATGTGTTATCCCATTCATGCATTACAATTTCAATCTCACAAGTCATTAGAGAAATTTACCATAATCCATTTAACCTTATTTACATTTTTCAAAACAAATCATTTTTTACATTATCAAATTATAGGCACAACTATCAATAATCCATTTTCTAACTCATCTAACATATCAACTTGTTCATCTTGAGATATAATTTATCACAAGTCAACTCCATAGTTTACATTACAATTTTCAATGTTTGGGAATACTAGAACTCCCCATGGATGGCCCTAACTCAATATAGTAAATCTAAATTCATCTCAAGGGGATCAAAAGGGGTTAAATTCAAAATTTACCTAAAAATATATCAAATCCACTCGACGGAATCAAATGAACCACAAGGGAGAACCATTAATACAAAAAACATGAACAAATAAACTGAAAGAACATGTAATATAATTTTTAGAACACCTACATCAAAACTGGAGATAAAAAAATGATTAAACATAGCCTCGGATTTGTATTCAACTACGCATTGAAGATACATCCTATGATCCATTAGAAAAAGAGGGTTTTAGGGGTTTAGAATATGAATAATCAAACCAGAATCCCTAATCCATAAAATAGAATCAAGCATAGTATTAGACATGCCAAAAGTTATAATCAATAACCAAATACACTCCAAATAGCCTAGAAACGAATGAGATTGGTCCTTGGTAATATTTGGTTGTCTCAGGTTTTCACTAGGGATGGAGGTGGAATAAAGAGGAAGAAATGTGTGTGTGTAACATAAAATCTTGGGAGGGGAAATGGTAAAGTACAACATTTAATGGGATGAAAAGATTGGCCCCATGGTTTTCCAAAATGTGACCCAACCACGTGTCGACCATTATCCAAGATGGGATAAGTCACACATTTACCTGGGGAGCCCCATATGGTTTGAAAAACTAGGAAAGAACTATACATAATTCCTCTGTTTAGGCCCACATGGTTTGGCCACCCCTCTTGCATGGTTCACTAAAATGTGAACCCCTTCCTCTGGGCTATCATTGTTTGGGAGTACGGTTACTACTAACCATGTGACAACCATTAAACACACTTAGTATAGCCAAAAATATCCCCACTCACTTGTCTTGAGATAATGAGACACCCATTTTCCTCCTCATAGATCCAATAAATATTCTAGTCTCCACAATAAAGAGACATAAACCAACTTTTAAAAAATAACGTACCTCAAGAAACTCTAGAATATTACAACTCTAGAGGGAATCTTCCCATTATTCCAATAATGAAATTACGATACAACATAGATATGTTGTCTGATCTGTCAACAATGAATGAACTTCTCACTATGTAATTTTTTAATTGATTAAATTAATTATAAATAATATGTGATGATCATGTTATTTGGTTCTATCATTTTATCCATTTTCTATTTTTTACTCAATTCCATTGATCACAATGTTTATCATCATGTAAATCATGGATTTACCATTGAATATGAAAAAAAGAAAAGTTGGGAATGACCCATTACACACTTCCCTTTAACCAAACACTGATAACTTGTATCAGAGTAGTCAAAAATATATTTAAAAATATTTAAATATCATTGATTTATTTATAAATTTTTAATTAACTTTTTGAATTTAATTTTAATAATTCATAAATAAATGTTGTGATATCTAATTATTCCTTTTTTTGTATCGTAAATATAATCAAATAGACCAATTTTTTGAATAAAATAATTTCGAGGATCTCATCTGATGGTGCTGAGGAATCTAGTTGGATAACACAAGTTTACAAACTATTTAACCCAGAGGTACACGCCATGTACTAGTGTTGAATTCATAAATAATTAATTCTGAATTAATTCAAGGAGCGTAATTTATTATAAAAAGTACCTTTAATTTTATAAAAAGTGTTTAATGGGATAGTCTGTCGCATTGTCTACTAAATTACATGCCTTGAAACAGTCATACATGGTGTGTAATATTTTAGTCATAAAGAGTTCATGAATCTTCTTAAATGACCTACCAGAACAGGGACCATGTAACTCAGAGACCACATGATGTGTAGCTCATGCACACAACTTGTACTCTATCTTTTTCCATAGATGGTAAAAATAGTCAACACCATGTATCTTGACTTCACACACTATGTAATTTTACCAAATTATGGAAAATGAAAAATTAATTTATTATACTATGAAAACCTTATCAACATGTTCTTGTGTGTGCTAATTATGTTGATTGGACACACGATACGATGATTATTAATATATATAAGTATTTAATTAATTCTTTTTTATAATTTTCAGATCTATATGTCATGTATGAGTCATATTATATTTATTTATCAATGTACTTTGATTCATAAAACATGACAGAAAAATCAAATAATTAGTGAAATCATTATGTTGCTAGTATCTGTCATAATAGTATGTGATAAGTCAAGTATCTCACATATATCAAGATTAAATGGTATGGGATTATAATATATATTGGATAGTTCATATGGGTACTCATAAAATTACCTTCAAGGTATATTTATGTACACAATTGATTTTAATTAAATTTATTTAATTTTTAAAAAAATTATGATGGCTGAGAATATCAAGGGAATTTAGATGTGAATTAGGAAAAAATAATTTATTTATTAAATAATATAATTAATTTATTTCAATGTGATTTATCTTAAATAATCACTATTATAATTGAATGCTAATTTCATGGAACACAAAATATGTTTCATGAATGTAAATGATCATGTTCCTAGATGAGACCACTCCATGTGATTGGTTTCATTTAATTTGTTATTAAATTAATTTTTTAGCATGCATGTCTTCTATCCTCTTATTATATAAGGGTATACATGTACATTGTTTATTTTATGTAAACCATTTACCCAATTTTTGTGTGAAAAAAATAATTTGTAATGGATGGAGCTCCCACATTATAGGAGGAAGTTCTTATTTGGAGTTGAAATGAAATCAATCCATGAGAGATAAATTGGTATATTAAAAGGAAACTACAACAAGGACCATAAATGGTTCATTTTTTTCTCTCAATAAATGGTCAGTTTATCATCCACAAGATAAACTAACCATTAGTAAAATCCTGATGAAACCGATCTTTTTGTTTTCAAACAACCCCAACTTACATATTTAGATTTTATTTATAAAAATATTTTTCATCCTCTGTCAGAAAGCTCTTATTATGATAAAAAACTCAAGAATATATTTCTAAATTTTTTCATCAAGAATATTTTAAACATATTATTAAAGAAAAAAGTATTAAAAACCCATAAAGTACATTTTTTATTAAGAATCATTATAGTTAAAAAAATATTGGTGATGTAGATCAACCTATTAGAGATAGAATTTATTTGAGAATCGAAGTTTATCATCTATAATTTTTATCACAATATGAATATAAGAACCTTGATGATTCTTTAGTAGATGAGTATTAGATTAAATAAATGAAAGATGAACTCAATGAGTTTGAATGGAAAAAATCTTGGACATTGGTTGAGCATCCTAATTATACTTCTATAATTGGGTTAAAATGGGTTTTTGGATAAAATTTGATGAAATTGTCATAATAGTTAGAAATAAAGCTACAATTGTAACTAAAGGTTATAATCAACAAGAGGTAATAGACAACAGATATTCATATGATCTGGTAGCATGACAAGATCTTATTTTTATAGTTATATCTTTTTTTTAAAAATATGTTTTAATATTTTTCAAATGGATGTGAAGATTCATTTCCTTAATAGATATGATTTGGAGAATGTTTATGCATAAAACCCCATGGTTCTAAAAATAAAAAATTTCTAGAACATGTTTATAAACATACCAAAGCCCTTTATGGATTTAAATTATCCCCTAGATCTTGGTATGATAATTTAACTAGATTTTTTAACAAAAAAATTTATTAAGGGATCTACGTATCCAACACTTTTAATAATATAATTCAATAAAAACATTATGATTTAAAAAAAATGTTGATGAAATTATATTTGGAGAAACTCAAAATTATTAAATAGATTCCTTTGTAGATATTATGAAATCTGAGTTTGAAATGAGTATGATGGTTGCGTTAACATACATTATAGGTTTTAAAATTTCAGAAAAACTACAAAGAACTTTTATATCTCAATATTATATAAAGTTTATTCTTAATAATATCATAAATGAAAACACTAAAAGTATTATTATTCCCATTTTAATCTACAAAACATTATATCATGATGAATTTGAGAAACTACATGGTCAAAAGACCTTTATAGGTATGATTGGAAGTTTACTTTATATAACAGATAGTTTCCTATTATAATTTTTCAATAGGTTAATATGTTAGATATTATTCCATCCAAAATAATCTCACCATAAAGATGTAAAATTATTGTTTCATTATCATAAGGTAACTATATATTTTTGATTATTCTATTCGTCTATAATGGATTTTGAACTATTTTTTTAAAATGTTGATGTAGGTGGATTTAGAATGGTTTGGAAAAGTACTTCTAGAACATGTCATTTATTAAGATAATCTTTAGTTTCTTTGTTATATAAGAAATAACACCCAAATGCACTTTCCACACCTGAGTCCAAATATGTGGTATTCAGATGTTTTTATTCTTATATTTTGTTGATCCAACACAAACTCACTTAACCTGGCATGTGTTTTACTAAAACTCAATATTTGTGTGATAGCACAAGTACCATTTTGTGATATTTAAAAGAAATAACATCACTTTCATTCTAGTAAAATATATGTAAGAGACCATTTCCTCATGATCACACATGTAATGGAAATATTATTTTACAATTCATTAGAATGAAATAACAACTTCCCATATATTTTTACTAAACCCCTTAGTTATGATATATTTGAAAAAAATAAATAGAATCTAGGAATGATCAATATCAGTTGATTATTCAAATCTAATTCTTGTTATCATTCTAATCATATCAATGAACTCCTTTAAAAGGGAATGTACATTTGATTTCATTTTTCTTAAAACTTTTTTTCTTAAAACATTCAGTTTTGTAAAAACATTTAGTTTTTATATATACTTCTTCAGAATCTGAAAATTTTCTTAATGTTTTTGGTGTCAAATTTTCTTATAAAAACTCTTCAAATATAAAGTGTTATACGAATGATTCTTTGGAGTCAAAAGTTTTTCCAAAACCATAATTTTTAATAAAATATCTTTTGTATAAAATTTTTTAATAAAATTTTATATCTCCAAAATTATTATAAATTTTTTTAGAAAATATGTTTTTATAAACATTATCATAATCAGTTTTATTTATAATAACTTTGAAGGTCATTTTACTCATATTGATGAAACCTTTATACTCCAAAAGGTATTCATTTTTAGTTTTTACACTGATTCATTACATAATATATAAATGTTCTTGTTTACTTATAGTTTTAGTTTCAATACATTGGTTTTTTAAAAAAAATATATGTTTTCAAATTGGATTGATAATTATTCCATTGAAAAGTTTTCTTGAAAATAGTAAGAGTTAAAAATTAAAATTAAATTCCATATTGAATTAATTCATGATCGTTAGATATGATAAAGACTTTTAATCTGACCCATTGAAATTCATGAAATTATGACTGTCACTGGTATTCCTATATAAGGGTGGGAGAACCTATGTCAGTTTTCAGTTCTTATATACTTTTTTCCTTAATCTTAACACTCCTTAAAGTGAATTTTCTAATGTTTTTGAATTTTTATGATCTTCAGTTTAGGTATTGCTACAATGGAAACTTTAGAATATTTTTCACACATAGAATTATATAGAGAATGAATCATCAAAATAAAATGGTATGAAAAATACAATTCAATTACTAAATGTTTAATTTTTTTAAAGGATGAGAGAATTTTTTTAGAAAAACCAGATAAGGATTTTGATTTATATGTTAAAAAAATTATAAGATAATTTTATTCTACAATTTTTTATAGAATATGATGAATAGGAATACGAATGAGAAGAAGAGAAAGAAGTGGGGGAATAATGAGAAAAAGAAGAAGGACAACAATAAGAGTAAGAAGAAGATGATTTAGAAGAATCCTAGAATGAAGAAGAGTTAAAAAGAAAATAAACCATCAGACTCATCATCATCTTAAACTCCTTTACCTTCCCAATCAAACAAGTATACATAATTGGAAAAATTAGGGGAATAAAAATCAACATCCAAAAAATAAGAGATGTCATCATGAGAAGTTGAGTTAGAAGATAAACAATCCCAAAAATGTTTTTGAAAATGTTGAATCAGATAATGATGTGGATATTTTTAAAGTATCAGAAGAAGAAAATGTTTCTTGGAAAGTAATGGAAAAAGTTTAGAAGAAGAAAAAATAAATATAGAATCCTCCAGTCCAAATGATCCTAAATCTATATTAGGTTCATCAATCTCTAAAGGGATAGTTTGTCAGAATATTTATGACTATATTTTCCAAACCATGAAAAGGAAAAGTGAATACATTCCAAATATTCCAGAAATAGAATAAAGGTGTAAATTTATTCAAAATATCCTAAATGAAAAATTAGAATCACTAAATTTTTTCAATGAATCACTTGTTCACATTAAATAAGATTTGAAATCATTAAAGAAAATAAAAAGTATTAAAAGAGATTTTACAATCAAAATGTTATGTGTTCAAAAAAAGTGAAATTTGTCTCACAGATCATGATGATCAATTAATATATGTAAAGAAACTTTCATTAGAAATGGAAAATCATTTTGATAATTTATAAGAGGATTTTTCTGATATAATGATATTTTTAAAGAGTTCAGACATATAAATGATGGTCTTAATGAGGAAGTAAATGTTTTGAAACAAATGTTTCACAATTAAGATTTAAAAAATAGCCGACTTAGAACCTGTGAAGATGTGCTTTTCCTTATAAAGGTGGAAAATAAAAAGATATCTAAGGAAGTTTAAAGGCATAACTTATATATTCAGAAGTAAATAGTAATGGAGGACCTGATCAAGAATATTAAATCATCAGTTTCCTAATCTTAGAAGGATCATGATGAATTTAAGAAAATGAAGGAAATTCTAAAAAATTTGATGAATAAAGAATGATCTTTTTTTGAACACTAGATTTATATTTTGAAATATTGTTTTAATTAATTTTAAATTTTAAATAATTTTTCATCCAAAAGCATTATATATGAATTTCTTTTAATTAATTTTCGACGTATGTTCTTTCATTTATTCCTTGGATGATTAGTTATTTAATTTAAAATTGTTTCATATGTTATCACTTTCTAACATTTTAGGAGATATACCTTTCCTATTCTTTTTTTTAAATTAAAAAGGGGGAGAAATTTAGAAAGGGGGAGAGATTTATAAAATAGGGAGAAGTTTATAAATGGATAAGCCTATGTGATGTTATCCCAAGGGTGTGATATTATCCTAAGAGGGGATAAAATGGATTAATAATTTCCATAAGATTATAAAAATGTTATAAACAAAGGAGGAGTTGTGATATGAGGTATATCTTTGAAGATCTTAAAGGAATAATGGGATATAAGGTTTTTTCTCGAAGATATCTAGCCTCCAAATCTGTCACCGGTTGTATCAGGCCAGAAATAATAGGATCCACAACCTTAACACATGAATCTATCAAATGGGGAATGCTTGTTTCATATGTAACGTTATATCCATATCCCTCACGATCAATCATGTGATGAAATATATCATCCCTCTACATGGAAATTTATCAATGGTCATATGGAAGCTATGTTAACTCATCCACAAATAGATCATCTGTAATATATAAATATTAATATATATTTATATATAGGTATATGTAAGTATTGTTAATTAATAAAAAAACATTATATAAGACTTGTAACCTAGGGATCATTTTGATCTAGAGTTTTCATCCACTCTGATATTCTATTAGTCGATGTACCTTGATCCCCTAACTATAAACCATAGATAAGAAAAAACCATTTTAAATAATAAATTTAAAAATTAAATGATAAATACAACATTTAAAATCTAGCACATGTGATGAGTCCCAATTCTGGGAGGTAGCCACTACGTCACATGATTCTCATAATGACCTGCTTCCACAACCTGAATTCAATTAATACAAATTCGAATCTTGTAAAATGTTAAACATTCATTGAAATGTAAACATGAAAAATAATAAGTCTCACTTTCATATCCTGAGTGGACTAATATATAAGCATGTCACACCACTGAAATGGGAGGAAACCTCTCTAGACTCATTCCAGAATGTTTAAGCCACCAACATTTGGTACCCAGTGCTCCCTCTTCACTCAACCATTTAAATATTTCCACATTTTACAATATTTTTTCATACACACTGAATGTAACTCATCAGTGAAAAATATCATATTATTCTACTTATAAAAACAAATTATCACAAATTTAATTATTTGTATGCATTGCTAAGATTATAAAATTATTCCCTTACCAAGACTACCCTGTATTGTCAATCTAAGGTGTCATGAGGGAATGAAGCCCAATCATGTGTATTCAATGGAATTATATGTGGGTTATGTAATATATAACCCAAATAAATAATATATCATGGGGTAGCCACTTCCATGGGATGTTATCCCTTATAAAATGATATATCAAGGGTCTTGTCATAATGAAATCCCACAATCAAGACCTCTCCCATGAGAGGAAGAAGTGGTTGAGTCGAATCCTATTGAAAAAAAATTCATAAATAATTTGAAATATGTTTATATATATGTCTATCTCTTAATTGAAGATATAAAAAAATTACATTCATACATACCTCAACCCATAAAAGTACATGCCTCTCTAGAATAATGTGGATCCAGTTCCAGTTATTCTGACATGTAAATAGTAATAGAAAGAATTAATATTTAAATACAAAAATACTATATATCAAATAAAGAGATAGTAAATACAGAAAATATATTAAAGAGATATAAATATTTCAACAATTAATAATAGTTTTAAAAACAATGATCATGAAAAATATCATACCTTCCACTAAACAAAAAACTTGATCACATCTCCTTCAACTATCTCTCTAAACTATTAAATATCTTCTTCACATTTCTCTACAGTGTGTTTATCTAGCAATTGGGAAAAAAGGTCAATAGTATTGGTTTCATATCATTCAATTAAAAACACACCTCTCCTTCAAAGTTTCATATAAACATTCAAATTTGGATTATATATCATGGTGGGGAAGAAAATTTGGTCTACTTACAATGAAGAAAATTAAAATTATGTTACTACCTCATTTATATCAATATAACATATTATTAAAGTTTATCACTTTAAACTAAAATTAATCAACTTTAGTTTCATGGACTGGATCAACCGAATTACACTTTATAAATAGGTATTTCAACATGTGGGAATATATAACATCAATGGTTTCTTTCAATTGACTATATTAATTAGCAAAATCGACATATCAAAAACTAATGTAACATTTCAATGTTGCTCGTTTATCATCCACATATTTAATGTGAATGTAAAATGATTAATCTTTCAAAGATTTATAATGATGAGTCTTTATAGATAGATTATCAGCTAGTTTGGTAAATTATTCAGTGGGTGTAGCGTTTCCAAACTTATAAAGTTCATGTTCTTATATATTTCCCAGAATTTAATAAATAGTTATAAAAATGAAATTTTTACTATAATTCAATTAAAATGAAAGTAAATTTATTCATACAAAAGCTATGAACCAGTCATGAAAAGATGTGAAAGGTTTTGAGGCCCACAACAGAAGCTGGTGGGATGGGGATTTTAAAATTTTCATCAGTGGGATGAAAAAACTTGTCTTCTCTAATGATCCAAGCCCCAGTAAGGCCCGACGATCCCACGTAAATTATAAAGAGCACAAAATAAAAATTGAAAACTTACCCATTTTAAATTCAAAACAACGGTTAACTACAACTAGTCAATAGAGATCATTGCACAACAGATCCAAAGGAGAAACCCTCAGATCGTCCAAATGCACTTCAAAAATCCACAGGAACATTGATGGTTGAATTCCAGGTGCTAGCACGGAGATCTGATGATTATTTTGACGTCCTAACGATCACCGCATCGAGATTCCTTTGATGCTTGAGAGATTTTTTTATTAGAGATTCCTGGATTGAAAGATTCTCTCTCTAGAGAGTGGGAGGAGAGAGAGGATCTCATTTTCATTCCATGAAAATGAGTGAATAGTATGAATGGAAACCCATGAGAGAGAGCCTCCTCTTTATTTATAGAATTATTGATAAATACCTGGTTGTGTTCCCCGACCCCCATTTATTTCAACGTCCACTAAATAAATGATTTTGATGAACTAAATTGCATCAATATTATTTATTATTTTTATCACATAACTATAATATATATAAAATATATTACATGGTAAAACATGAGCCATTTTACATGACTCATTGTCCTGCTTAATATTAAACTAACCTTGAATATTAAAATAGCATTTGTTCGATTAATATTATCTCTTATTTAATAAAGTTTTAAATACATTAATAAAATCCAATTTCAAATATTCCTAACTTATATATTAAGGAATTTATTTAATTATTTTGGTGATTTATTCATTGGAAAATACTCAGACCCCATGGCAGGGCCCACCACTTCTATATACCTATTAAACTAAATAGGTCAGATTCTTGAATACGCTATTGTATGTGACCCTCTATGCACTTATTTCGATAACTGTGAATAAAATCCATAGACCAAGAGCGAAGTTTATAAACCCATCATGGCCCCTAAAGAGATAAGTACTGTCATAGAAATGACAACCAACCTACGAACACTGACTGTGTACTATAATCTTTTTGTTATTAAATATATCATAAAGAAGGATGCACACTTGTGTCATCTTATTTTTCTTTCTTTATTATTTTTTGATCTATCCAAATATATTTACCATTTTAATTATTTGGACAAAGACATATGAAGTTAAAATGATCTTGATCAACTAGGATTGAGATATACAACTTCCTAAACTTGGATGTGACAAATCCTTTATTTACCATTCAACCAATGCCATACCACTAACGACACACCCAACACAATCTACCACACCATGATTTCAATACCATGGTGTCTTCCTTGCATCAAAGTACGTAATCAAATGGTATGCATTGGTAATGATATCAAGTTAAGAGACCAATACACATGTTCATAGATAGGAACAACCTATGACACCCAAAACATGAGATGTTCCTATTTGCAGGTCTATCATCATGATCTCACTACTAGAGATAAACCAAGTGTGAACTTTATAAGAAGAAGTCTCAATGCTTTTGAGCCCGCAACACCTGATCATTAAACATATACTGTGTCAAGTATGTAATATGTATCTAGACCATAGAACATATATTTAAGATTAATGTCATGGTATCTCAAGGATATCATTATAGCCTGGGATCTGCTATAACCTGTGGACACAACAATTAATCTTTGGACATTACCATTATAATAGTGACACAGAAAAGTCAACACTATAATGGTAAGATGAAATCATGTATAAATAACTATACACATGATATGGTAATCAAAATTATGACATATTTGGGTCTAGGGCACCCAATATTTCAACACACCCACTTACACTAGATCCAACTTTATAACCAAACTTGTTAACTATTCAGATGATAAATATCATGTTTCTAGTGAGTAAGGGCATTAACTACATAGCCTACCACATTTTTTCCACATGCCATATCTTGTGTATGCGATCACATCTCCTTGAGTAAATCTTCTCAAGATAAGGTATCCCCAAGTATTTCACTTTTTCCATTTTCATAACTTGATGACTTTTCTAGTAAAAATATCATAATTTACATTATGATAACACTTTTCTCACTAGGTTAGAATCCAATAACTAGAATAAATCATTTTGTTTGACTACTTATTAGCTTCCTTAGAAGAGGTAATGTACTCAATATTTGTAGATATGGCTACCACTGGCTTTTATGAGCTTGACTCGCCCATTTCAATATCTTAACTATGACGCTATATCCAATTGAAGTAAGGATTACTTGTTTGGGTCCCACCATAACCAGTGTTCCTTCTTATCCATATATGAGGTACACATAATTTATACTAGCCAATGTACAAGATTATTGTTATGACTGCATCACTTGCAGTGCTCCTGGATATATTTAATACCTTCCTACAATAAAGTATATCCTGGAAGTATCAGTCATTGTACATATTGTAGAATACATGATTGATCCGTCACAGAAGCGTATAGAACTCAATTCACAACTTTTATCTCTTCACATGTTCTGAACATGTCAACCTGAAGATATTAATTCATGTGATATTGTCAATAATTCTGAAAATGAATTGTTCCAACTTGTTTTTTCTCAATACAATTTCACTTTATGTTTTATTAACTAGGGCCAAACAACTATTAAATCTACTTCGATAGGTCTAATTCCCTAGAACTTAGGTTGCTACTTTAAGTAAATCACAGGATAATTACTTTTAACCTGGTCTTATTTAACAGTAAAGACAATATATGTATTCCATATGTTTCTAAATATATTTCTCCTGGAAAACATTGTCACTCACACTAACCTTTGGTAGAAATAAGGAAAATGTTCATTTGAAATGAATGCTCTAAGATATTGTTTCTTTATTCCTGAACTAGATTTCAGTAACTTGGAACCTTCATTGGAATTTGATGGTGTCATCATCCCTTTCTGGTTGTGTTATATAGACACCTTCCATGAAAGATAATCATGACATCCAATGACTAATAGAATGATCTTAGATGTTATCTATGATAAGTAACATTATAATGGATTTAGGCGTTTCAATTTTGTATAACCAAATAATCCATTTTGGTAGCAGGATTGTACCATCCATGTATGATCTCATTTTAATACCCACCGCAGTATTCAATTTATATGCCCATTTTCAATTTGCTATATGGAATCCATTATTGAATTTTAAATTAGTCTTCTAAATATTCTCTTTTTTCCATATACTGATTACTTTTTGGATTTATTATGATTTATGAATAATTTATCATTGACCAGTGTTAATATATAATCATCACTATGGTTTCATTCATCCTACGATGTATGTGTCACCAGAACACAATTCTTCATAATGTACTTGTGGAACTTGTTCCTATTCCAACCATTTATGCATCTAGAGCATTGACTAAGTCCATATCAATTCAGTTCCCACTATCTCTAATAGATATGTGTACCCATATATAGAAATTTAATCTAATACATGACTACATATTTTGTATCTTAGTGATTTATGTAATATCCTAAGAAAGATTTAGGATATTTACTTATATGAACCATGTGTTTAGCATGATACATGTTTGTTTGTTTTTCCTTAACAAAATAATTTCATCCTAACACATGGTCTATGGAATAATGTATTTTCCTCATACTATGACTCATATGATATCCATTTGTCATTTTAGTTATCATATAGGTTTACGCCTTCATTTTCAATGAACATGTTGAAATATGATGGATGTTACTACAGGTTATAACATTAATACCTCATACATCAAAACATTGATGTATAAAATGTACCTTTAGGAATTATTCCACGCTACATTTTGTTGATCAATTTTAACATGTAATACTCATCATTGATCCTACTTATGAACATCAATATCACGATGAAGATAAGGTAACAAGTGTTCAGTAATTACTGCATGCTACATTATCATGATCGATGATTTCTTGTTGAAGATATTCTTCCCAATGCACATCTGAAGAAAATAATATATTCTGACCAAACATATATTTCACTATTACATTCCTTAATAACATAATGAAATATTATGAAGTATCATTACCTCTAGATTTCTTTTGTAATAGTTCACACTCCACAGAAGCTTTTTGGCATTACTTTATTTCAAAAGGTTTATTTGCCTCAACTAAAGATGTCAATAATACCAAAGGTATTTAGTTGTGTCGAGCCTAAATACCATACAAGGTATATTATAGATTTCCACTTTTAGTTTTACATGAAAATGAATTATATTTCCATAACTGTGTAAGTCTTAAATTTTATATTCGTCATGTATTTCCAATGATCCAAGTATAGGTGAAATATTTGTTGAATATGTTACCACAAACAATATTCATTCCAAAAACGTGGAATAATGTATCATTAAGTCCAAATGGGAACATGAGATAAATGTTTTGTTAATAGTCAACAAATTTTTCAATTTGAATCGTTCAACTGAAAATTAGAAGTTATGTATTTCTCACAACTGACTTAGGAATTACCCTTTCTCAGCTACATGGAGATGACAACATACTTCATATAATGTTTCTATACTTACAAGGTTATTATATTAGAATACACATATGTTAAAGAATATTATATTTAATACCCAAGAATTATGTGAGAAAAAAATACTTTTATTTGATTCAAATAAACTGAATGAGAAACAAGTACTTGCTTCTTATATTTAAGTTCATTTCTTTTAAAACATCCATGAATTTATTTCAATATGTGATGAAAATAACCTTCTATTAAATAAACAACCTATTTTTTTGAAAGACATGATGATGGTGGATTTATTGTAACTTCCCATAGGCCTTTTCTCCTTGTCATTCAATATATTTTCCATAAGAAAAAAAGATGTTGTTATCTTTAATATTCTTATTACTTGGTGAAAGATACCTTAAAGGTAATGAAGCACTTACTCTGTGCCGTTCGTTTGTATCCATAAATGAAACTATAGTATTTGGGTGTAAAAGGTATAAGAATGGGATGGTATGAAAGATTATGAACTATATTTCACTTTACACAAACTGAGTGCAATAATCACATTCGAATATTTCTTAGCTTTCTCTAAGGAAACTTAATGTATTTGAGACTACATGTGGCATCATCCATGTTAGGATGTAGCAACCACAACTAAAATCAAACATTGATGATAGAATTATGATAGAACCATCATACATTTGATTCATAAATCTCATGTATGAATTTACACCCTTGATTCTTCATGTGGATTAATGTGTTGGTACACAAGCACCATGAATTTCTGACATAGTAATTATGTGTGCAAGTGCCTATACTACACTTGAAATTTTGTGATTTTTTAGACATTAATATTTTCCATTATTTATCAGAGTTTTAATGTGGTATTACATTCCATTCTCTAAAAATGATCTTTAGAAGATTAGAACCTTTAATGTTGATTACCAAATGTGACATTAATGATTAATTTAATAATTAAATGTCTTCCACTAATATTTTTGAATTCTAGGAACCCTATGTACTAGAATCAGAATACTCTATAATTTGAGTATTCTAGTGGAATGGATCCCTGAACCTCACTCATAGTCTCCAAGCTATGGCTATGACACTACTCTGAGGGCCCAAGGTCAGATTTTGGCTAGCCAACCGCATTAACTCACAATTCCTTAATCTCTAGAGTGAAGTCCCAGCTTCAAAAATCATTTGTCGATTTACTCAATGCTTGCCTCTAAAATTACAAAATTCCAACTAGGGATATTTCATTGCAACAATTTTAGTTAAGTCAACCCACCACTATAATAAGAACTATCAATTAGTAAGAGGCTCCCTCAGCTATGGCATGATTGGCTCCCCAAACACCAGGTTTTGTTCAAAAATTAAGGATAAAAGGCCATAATGACTTAATATTTCTTTGATGGGTTTTATGTTTTTCTCTCGGTGAATGTAATCCATTTCTATTAATCTTGTTCGTCTGAGTTGTTGTAATCAAAACTGAATTTTAATAGAAAAACATTCTCCATTTCTTTATTCATTTTATTATCTATTATTTTATGTATTTTCCTGCTATTCTAAAATGCATAAAACAATAAATCAATGCACAAAGGTAAACTATTACCCAACTTTTGTTGAGCATCCAAACAACCTGAGGGGCATCATACCTGAGTCGAATTCTTGACTCTTGATGTATATTTCCCCTTTCTTTTATGTTCGCTTCTCTTCTAGAACATTACATTGACTTTGTGGGGTCCACATCATGTATTTAAGTACTACCTCGTCTTGGCATGATCTGTGTCACGTCTCGCATCGCCTTCGTCCGAAGTACAAAATTAATCAGGTGTAGGTGAGGGAGACTCAGGTATAAATGTACATCATGTAAATATTGGGCATGCATGCCCTTATACATTTTAACCAAAAAATAAATATGATGTGTATACCGTCAAATAATTAATTATAGGAATTGCACACATTTAAATAATTAAACAAATAAATGCAACATACACGGGTCAATGCACAAGACCTGTAAATGGGTAAAATGCGCGATGAAATTAAAATGAATTAAATAAGTATGAGGGTTATTTAATTAAATTAAATGAATTAAATAATTCAAATAATTTAATTAATTACTAGTCCACTAATGAATTTAATATTATTCCAAAATTAAATTAATTAATCAATTTAATTTAATTACAAAATTAAATTAATTTATATCTCCACGTATTAAAATAAATAACGAAAATTAATTTTAATTATTTTAATTTTGAAACTGAAATTAAATTAATTAAATTTATTTATTTTGATTAATGTTATTGGTCATTCCCCAGAACACGACTACAGGGCTTCTGTGGGCCAGTCCAAACCCGCACAGGGTCCTATGCGGCCGTGCAGGACCAAACTGGGCCGGAGCGATCCAACCAAACCCATTCCGAGTTGGGCATATCAGCCTAGACCATTTCAGATAAAAATATTTCCTATAGAAAAATTTGCAGACAAATGGATACCTCTCGGGTCTTGACTGATGGTGGCGGTGCTAGAGCTGCAGTGACGAAGCGCCGGTCCAACATCTGTGAATGAGGGCGTAGCGGCGGCACTACGCTTAGATGAGCCGACAAGGTGTTGGAACTACCGTGTGATGGTTCAGAGACCCGATAAGAGGTGGAAAGCCAGTTCCACTCTAAGACGAGGAGGCCGGTCCAGTCTGCGCTGGTCACCTAGGCTAGAAGAGGCCGGAGCCGACATGGATTTGGCCAGAGGAGTCCGGCAGTTTGTGGGACGAAGCGCAATGTGGCTGGGACCATGAGCAGAGGGTGGTCTAAGGGTTTTTGGTCCGTGTGTCACTTGGCTGCTGCTTAGGGGTTAAGTCCAGGTGTCCGATGACCTGTGGAAGGTAGGACGGTAGGGAGGCCAGCGTTGTGGCAATGCTACATGACACCTTGAGGCGGACCCAACAATGGCTTGGTGTTGTGTGCCGACCAGGCCGGGAGGGCTAGGGCTGTACCCTTGTTTACTGCATTGAGGAAGGGGATGGTGGGGCCACAACTAGGATGCGATGCGACCTGGTGGAAGCGGGATTCTGGGGACGAGACAACGCCAATTGTAGATCACCCGGGAGGAGGCCAGAGGTGTGCAGATTAAGCTGCTACAGGGGGCCGGTCCATGGAATCCCATGGAAGCAAAGCCAAGGCATCGGCGAACCCCTTTTTTTTCTTTTCTTCTTGCACCCCCAAATTCAACTTGTTTTTTTATTTTATTTTTTTTTTAACTTTAAGACTTCTTTTAATGTCTCTTCCACCTGCTTTTTTTAGTCAAGTACACCCTTTCCCCTTTAGCATTTTTACACACCCAACAATTTCTAAAGGCTAAATAACCATTTAATATAATAATGATAAAATTATAATAATATAATAATAATTTATTATTTTTATATTATGTTAATAATAAAATAAATATTATAATAAGAATAAAATTATTATGAAAATTATTAAATTATAATATTTATAACATTGAATATAATTGTAATCATATCTCATGAACGATCTAAACTTGATCAGTCCTTTGGAATGAAATAAATTTAATACTTGTGATCATACAACAAAACCTATCCAATCTAGAAAATCAAAATGAACATAACTTGGCCGTTCAAGATCGGATTGATGTGCGGTTTGAACCACTATGAACGTTTATGAACTATATTCTTAATTGTAATAAAAATTTAATTTTCTAGGTTCATAAAAGTTACATGATCCCTTCGATACCAGTTAAAGGTTCTGAGGTTCATAGAAAAATCCAGTGGGATGGGGATTTTAAAATTTTCATCGTTAGGATGAAAGAACTTGTCATCACCAATGTTCCTAGCACTGGTCAGGCCTAAGGTTCTTGCGTAAATTATAAGGAGCACTAAATAAAAATCGAGAGCGTACCTGTTTTAAATCTAAAGCCACGGTCCAATGAAACTAGTTTATGGTGATCATTACTCGAAGGATCCAAAGGAGTAACACTCTAGATCATCCACACGTGCTTCAAAAATCTAAAGGAGCATCGATCATTCAATTAAGGGTGCTAGCACAGAGATCCAATGACGCATTCGATGTCCCGACGATCACGGCATCGTGATGCCTTTGATTCTTGAGAGATTTCATGATCTGGGATTCATGGATCAATAGATTCTCTCACTAGAGAGTAGGAGGAGAGTGAGGCTCTAATTTAAATTCTATTAAAATGAGGGAATTGTATGAATGGAAACCCATGAGAGAGATCCTCCTCTTTATTTAGAGTGGAGTTGATAAAAACCCGGTTGGGTTCCCCGGCCCCCATTTATATCAGAGTCCACTAAATAAAAAAAATGACGAAATAAACTACATTAATATTATTTATTATTTTTTTCAAATACCTGTAATATATATAAAATATATTACGTGCTAAAACTCGAGCCATTTAACTCGACTAGTTTTTCGGATTAATATTAAATGAACCTTGAATATTAAAATAATATTAATTTGATTAATATTATCTCCTATTTACTATACATATAAATACATTAAATAAATTAAATCCAAAATATTCATAAACTGAATATTAATAAATTTATTTAATTCTTTTGGTGATCGATACTTTGGACAATACTCAGACCCCAAGGTGGGGCCCACCATGTCCACATACCTATTCAATTGAATAAGGCAGATTCTTGAATACACTATTGTGTGTGACCCTCTATGACCTTATTTCAATACTAGTGAATAAAATCCATAGACCAAGAGCGGATTCTAGCAACCCATCATGTCCCCTAAAGAGATAAGGATTGTCATAGCAGTGACAACCAACCTACGATCACTAACTATGTACTATAATCCCTTTGTCATGAAATATCTCATAAATAAGGACACACACTTGGGTCATCATCCTTTATTGATTTATTATTATTTGTTCTATCTAGATGGATTTAACTTTGTACTTATTTGGACAATGACTTATGAAGGTAACACCATCTTGATCAACCAGGCCTGAGATATACAACTTCCTGGACTTGGAAGTGACGAATCCTTTCTTGACCATTCAACCAATGTCATACCATTAACGATGCATATAACACAATATACCTCTCCAAGATTTCAATACCATGGTTTTTTCCTTGTATCAAAGTATTTAATCAAATGGTATACATTGGTACTGATGTCAAGTTAGGAGACCAATACACATATTTGTAGATAGGAACGTCCAATGACACCCAAAACATATGGTGTTCCTATTAGAGGATCTATCCTCATGATCTCACTACTAGATATCACCAAGTGAGAAATTCATGATAGGAAGCACAATTCTTATTAGCCCCGAGCACCTAATTGTCAAACATCTACTTTGCACAGTCATTAAGATATATCTAGACTATAGTACATATATTTAAGATTAATTTCATAGTTTCATGAGGTTTTCATTATATCCTGGGATCTGCTATAACCTTTCGACATAACAGTTCATCTTTGGGCATTACTATTATAATATTGGATGTAGAAAATTAGACACTAAAATTTTAATATGACACCATGTATAACTAATTGTACACATGATATGATAATAAAATGTACAACATAGTTGGGTCTAAGGAACCCACTATTTCAACATGAAGGATAATGAGACCGTTGAATCTAATAGTCACTAAAACAATTTATATATTGTTTTGTCTTAATAATGTGTTTCCAAAAAATGATATTTCCATGTTTAAATTGTCACCCTCAATATAAAAAAGCATGTAAAAGTTTAATAGTTAAAGTGATAATACACTTACTTAAAAAATGGTTCAACTAATGGAGTATTTATCAAGTTGAATCTATGTGATCATACGAGTTTAATGTTGTCCATATGAAATATATTTCATTCTATATCTATCATATCATGAATCTGAGAGGTATTTTCTAATTTTATTTCAATATCCATAAGATATTCAACACGAGAAGTAGTACAATAATCCATCAAATAACCATGGTCCATTGATACATCTAGATGATCTCTGTTATAGACAAATAATTTTAATGTATTCAAATACCACTCAATTGGATACATCCACATAAATTACACAATATTGGTAACATTAATTCAATTGTTAAGTGTACCATCAAGTGAATCATAACATTGAAAAATTATGGTGGAAATTGTTTCTCTAAGTGAAAAAGCACAAGTAAAATCCTCTCATGTAATTTTTTTAAATCACTCATTAATTTATATTTTAAAAAAATATGCCATAAAAATTACTAATCTCAATCAATGGTTGAAAAAAATTGGGTGATAAACAATAAAAAAATGTGATTGGAATAAACTGTTGAAGTAGTATTATATTTTCAAGAATTTTCAACCCTTTATAGAAGTGTATTGATCATGCACCATGAGATTCTTAAAAACTCAAATCAATGCCATTTTTACTGATCATATACTGTGCACTAGTCATATATTATCCATTACACTCACCGAACTATAAATTCAATTGTTTCCTTAAAACCTTTTCTTCTAAATGAGGTCTTTCATTGACATTGTCCTTTTATTTTCCATTAAAACCCCAAATGGTCCAAAATATATTATTAAAAAAAATTAAACACTTTTGACATCTATATTATTCTTTCATATTTTAATTTTATACTAAGGTAGATTAAAAAATATTTATCTACATCTAATTGTGACTATATTTTCTACCCACACCATGAATAGAGGGTAGTGAAAGAGATAAAAAAATTAAAATTCATATAACATTGGAATGTTTACTTTCATATTATTTAATAATATTTAAACTCATGTCATGACCTTTAATTCTTGGTTGAATTATCTATAACCATAAAATTCAAATTTTTTATTTTTAAACTTCTGATGATGGGGAAGAAAACATATCTATCTTGTGTGTTTAAATTTTTTTAAAATGATTAATCCATATAGAATTTTTTCTTATATTGAATCAAGGGAGAGAAAATTTACCCTTCATACTTCAACATGATAAATTTATATAAGTAGAAATGTCATTGATTTTTTATAATAAAATATCATAATTTTTGAACATTTCATTCATTTCAAAATTTAATGTTTTCACACTGTCACCCTAAAATTCATTTAAACCATCAATCAATGATTGAAGGTAAACATCAATATTATCCACTGAACTTCTACTTCTATCAATAAGAGTGTAAAGTAAATGAAATTTTTGTTTCATACAAATACATGGAGGATGATTATAACACCATGATCCATGTGTTATGAATTTCAACAACCAGAGACCAGAATGAATCAAATTCATCTGCAATAAACCCCTATCATACATTATGACTATATTTAGAAAATCTTGGATGGATCCCATTAATCTCCTTCCTTTTAAGACATTATATCATTTTGGTTAGAATATCACTATCCGTATTTCTTTCCACATGTAATCTCTTTAATTTAGAAAATTTAGATGACATAAATAATATTTTCATCCTCAGATTTAGTGGATGGTGATGCATTTTTTTTATGGAAATTCATTTCCCCTATTTCATAGTCGAACATTGATATGTATAATTTCCCCCCATTATCATTGCACCTAGAAGATCCATAGACTACATGATTATCTGAATGGGGTGTTTCTTTTCTAAAAAACATATAGTTGTTTTCACATAAATCGATGGCCTCATATGTGAAACCTGTGTTCTTTGTCAATTTACGTGCATGGTAATATGACTCTAGAATCATAACATCATTAGAAATTATATTTTCCTACAACACCAAAAACATGTTAAATGATGTGTTTGACCACTGATTCAAAGCCTTCATGTAAAATATCTCCCTGATAAAAGACAATTTACAGTAAGCAGTACACTAGAAATATAATTTAGTGTGTGCATAACCATGTATTTAATAAAAACTCTATGAATATTGATCTACACGAAAGAGAAAATTGATCTCACTGGCCTCAAAATTTTATATGTTAATTAATTTAGGATATAACCCATAAAACAAATCATTAAGCATTTCATGCTTCATATCAGTCATTCTCACATAAACATGCATCTGAATAGTTTCTATTCAATGAATGTGAATACATTATTCCCCATAACATGTTTCAACTACTATAATTTTTCAGAGATCCATTCAGTAATAGGTTCTCTCTCAGAGTATCTCGTGTCAATTGATATCTGTTTGCACATTTTCGACATGGAAAACTAATATAGTCACTTTAAAATCATATATTGAAATCAATAAACTACAAAATTAACTCAATAGTTTCTTTAGAAATTATGTTTTAAAGATCAATCAAACTCATATCCACATATATATATTTCATGACACCCTCCACCCCAAAGGGTTCCCTTCCTGGACTAGTAGTTGGACAAGGATGATAGTGACTGCCTGAGACCTTCCTCAAGTAGGCCTTAGGTTGGAAACCATCACCAAAGGTATATCATACATATAAATGTAAGGCATTACCCTCTACGAGAAACATCCAAAAGAGGGTGATAAGATAGACACACCAATAAACTAATGCTTATAAGGATAAAATAAACCCAAGTGTATACATGTAATGTCATAGGAAACTAGAATAATTGGGAAAGAAAGCTAAAAGTACCAAAAAGGTAAACTCAATAGTGACCATAAAGCCTAAATAGCTTATGCAAAACCACAAGCTAGTAATATCTAGCTTGATCTCCAACATGATCTTACTGACCTAAAAATAGTTTATATATATGTTGGGCGATCATAATATTACACTTATTAGGCTCCCCTTAGATCCTCCCAAGAAAAATAAAATGAAAGCATACAAAATCCCAATCTACATTAAATGAAACTAATTCATCACCTAAATATGAATAATATGTACCCAGCCTCACCATGTCTATCTCTCACCAAGTCACAGATACAAGAGAGATCATAAAAAATAGTAATAAATCAAAAAGGGTATCATGTTTCTATTTCCCCACTAGTTTGCTTCTATGAACTAACGGCACATGTCCTGAGCCATCTCTCTCCAAAAGAAGATAACATGAATACATATGGGCTAAGTATCATGACATGCATCTAATTCATCACATCTTCTCATCATCTCATTACACATCTCCATATAGTAACCATGTGATTTTTAGGATTCACCACAACTCGTATTATGTGTAACATACATTAGGTATTATACCCCAAGCCATCAAAGAACATACACCGAGTATGGTACATCAAGACAACACAACCCATACATTTCATACAAATAATAATACTTTGGATACTATATCCAAATATACGTGTGTATGAGATAAGAACAATCCTTTTAAAACCCACTACACACATATATGGGGAAAATAACCACTATGCATACAAGAACATATTACTGTTAGGAGAAGATAATGGGACCAGAGGGTGTAGTTAGTCATCTATCCCTCTCCAACCTTGTTGTTAGGGAAAATAGCCTCCCAAAGTCCACTGGTTGTCGTTATCCCTACCGGAATGTTTGGGTTAGCTTAAGAAATCATAATACATGGAATATATATTATAGCTCATGGCCATAGTTTAGGCATTAACCTAGTCCTAGACAAAGCCATAACTATCATCTCTCAGACACCTGGCTTCTACATCTAGGGTCATGATATCCTATAAGAACACAACAAATTAAAGGTGCTATATTAAATTCATTAATTTAATTTCACATTTCACTTCATATTAATTAATTCATTAACTATTAATTAACATTATTTTTATTATATTTCATTAACCATCCATGTGAAGTCCATGCACTCAATGAATAATCCAACCGAGTCAATGGTTTTTCAGGATTAACATTGACATTTTCATTCTATCAAGAACTAAAAACATGGGCTAAAAATATATTACACATTATAATCATTCAATAATTATAACTAATCTATGAAAACATCCTAAACAACCATTAAGATATGTAACTGAACACATCTTTCTACCTCATGTAGAGGAAAAAATGTAGGTAATAAAAGAATCACAATCAACTGACCATTAAACATATTCATTAAAACTCAAGCATATTATAATTTATCACAACAATTTTTAAGCCTAACATCAACACCTTCCATTAAATCTAGTGTCATACCCAAAAAACACATGCATATCACCATGCATATAGCCATCACAGGGATCAACATCGGTCACAAACTTAGGCCTCCCTGCCCATATCTCATTAGCCATCCCAGTCTCATATCACATCACATAAAAGAGGTTCATACCTAGATCACACAAAAGGTAGAAAGAAATAAACGTAGTCAATAATGAAATACGACCCCAAAACAAGGAATTTGGCCTTCACTTTCAAAGGGTCTCTCCCAACCCCAACACAAGACATTAAACCATCACATGAAAATGGGAATCCATTTCCATGAACATTTATCTTTGTCAAAAAAACGTTATTATTCCATCTTGAATTAACCAATTCAATTTTAATAGGTTCTATCTATGGAAAACCTAATTAATCAGCTATAAAAATGTTATGAGGTAATGGCGGAATATAACCCCCCCAAAAAAATCTAATACCACCAACAAACAATATGGTCTAATTCAATATAAAAAATAGAAAAATGAATGTGATTATAATGAAAACACACCCAAATAGGGTGTTGATGTGGGAATATCAAAAAAACAATTGCAAAAGAAGAAATGAGAATAGAAGACAAAGGCAACACTATGATTATCATTCTTCAGTCCCTTTCTGACTTACTACACTAAAAGAACACCTCATGTACACACAAGAAATTATTTTTGACATCTAGTTGTTCTATATTCAATTTTATATGGGAATCAAATGAAAGGAGAATTCCTATTGAAGATTGTTTCACTGTAGGAGAAAAAATTCCATAGTAATTAATTAGTTCCATTTGAATGAGTCAATTAGATAAAAGTCTAGCATTAATCATAATTTTATTTCCTGTAGTATTTTCTTCTTTTTTATATAACCATTTAAAATAAATTTTCTTGGAAGTAGGTGGTTTATTTACTATGGAATAGGTATGGTTATTTCTTAGTAACATCATCTCATCTTTTATAGAATAAATACAATTCATAGAGTTTTTTTCATTGATAGCTTGATTGTAGAATTGAGTATCCTCTCCACCAAGATCTGCTGCAACATTTAATGATAATAAAAATATATCAGTATGGTTGTACCTAGGAGGAGGTCAAATGACAATCCTCTACCTATCCCTAGTGAGCTGATTTCCCATAAGGTCAGAAGCAACTCTATAATCTGTAGTATCATCTGAATCACACTACAATTATGGATCCTGATGAGAAAAAGGAACCTGAGAGGTAAAATGAGTGTCAATAAGAGACTCACATTCTTTAGGAGGATCAACCTCATGATCCCTCATCTGAGATAGATCAACACTATCATTAATGAGATCCAAGAATCTAGCAGGGACAAATCTTGAAACACCACATTCTGGATAACCATACACTTTTGAAATCCAGGTTTATCTACCCAAATATTTTACCACTTCACCCCCTAAGGATACCCTATGATGATTCACATGATATCTTTGGTATTCTACTTATTAACCTTAACATGAGAATAGGAAGTGCATACAAACACCCTAAGATGTTCAATGGATGGTGGTTATTGCTCCATAATACAGTAGAATAATTAAAGCTATTTGAAGATAGGGGATGCATATTTATTATGTAAACTGCCATACTAAAAATATCTACCCAAAAGGATATCGAAAATCCTGAGAATGAAAGAATTATAGAAAACCCACTCAATAATGATATAATTTGTATGCTCAACTAGACCATTCTTCTGAGGAGTGTGAATCACATTTCAATGCTTAAACATTCCCATACATTCAAAAAATGTGATAAACTCATTAGATAAGTATTCAAGGACATTATACATCCTCCAACACGTTAACATCTTTATAAATTTATTTTATATAGAGTATCTCAAGGTTTCAAACACCTCAATGACATCAGATTTATTTCTCAAAATATAAACCCAGACTCTACATGAAAAGGAATCTAAAAGGTAAAGAATTCAGAGTCTTCACTATGAGAGGTAGTCTTAGTAGGTCCCCAAAAATCAGAGAGAAAATACTCATGTGGTTTCCCATATTTAAATCTATATCTATGAATCCTAACTCTTTTATACTTACCTATGACATATTGTTCACAAAAGGGTATGTTACTTGGTGTAACTTGAGTGTAAATCCCTTTCTTGCTTAATTTCTCGAGACCTTTATCACTCAGATATCCTAGTCACCTATTCCAAAGCATAGTTTTTTCATTGTTAGTGACAGAAGTGTTACCCAAGTACATAATGTGTGTTCTTACATTTAAATCATATAACCCATTTAGAAAATAACCTTTAAGAACCATTCAATGTTACTTAGAGAATCGAAGAAAACCAAAATGATATTTGATGTTAAAACCTCTGTGATATGAGACACATAGTGAGATAAAATTCTGTTGTAAATAAATAACCCATCACACATCCAATAAGATGAAAAGTGAATTGTCTAAAATGATATAGCATAACAAAACCTCTACCCATAATTAAATAATACCTGTTGTTGCCTATAAGAACCTCTCCTTCATCTTCCATGGTCAAACAATTAAAGGAAATCCTATCCGGGAACATATGGATAGAAAAACCTTAGTCTAAGACCCACTTGGTATCATGAGTATCTCTAGGACACAACAAAATAACACATTCATATCCTTGGTCAAAAAAGAGAGAATGATCACTATAATCCTTAGAAGGTTTTCTATATTTAAAATCAGGTCATTAAGGTCTAAGATGCCCAGGTTTAACACAATGTTAGTAGGTGACCTAATTTGGATTGGGATTAGACCAATGTCTATGTGATTGGATCTGAATATTACACCCCTTCATATTTTCAACTTTTTTCCCTTGAAATTCTGAATGACCCGTCGCATTCAGACCCTCGACTTCAGTTTTTACCAAAGTCTAGCTATGAAACTCGCATGAAAGAAAGGTGGACATGACTTCCTTTAATGTCCAGGAATCTATACCATAAATCATGGCATAAAAAATATGTTCATATGAAATATCTTAAATAATTAAAAATATGATGTATTGGTATTCATATTAAACATTAAAATTTATATTTGAGACCTCTAATAACATTTTATTAAACTCATAATGGTATTTATGGATGGTGGTTGTATGACGCATCTTGATGGTATATAAATTTTTATTCTTATTTGAAGACCAATTAAATATATTTCCATATATAGTTTTTCATGTTTAGAAAAAATACCAGCTACAGAGGTCTCATAAGAAACCTACCACAAGACTTTATCAAATAATGACAAGGCTTAAGATCTGTTTTCATTCATAAAAAAGTCAGGAGGGACATATGAGTGGGTTATGACTGTTTGACTATTAGTGGAAATAATTACCTGGGGTTTATTATGTCTGAAAAAAGAATATTGTAGCCCTTGTTGGACTATCAAGACTCTCATTTTTTTGCAATGACAATTTAAATCATATAACCCATAATTTTTTTCAATTTCATATTTTGAAGAGGCCATTGTTTATTTGGGTGGCTCTAATACCACTTTATTATGGGGTAATAAAAGATTAAAACCCCCACTAATAATTCCAAGGACCACCGAACTAAAAATAGGGTTTAATTCAACATAACAACAACAAAAATAATTTTATTATAGTGAAAGAATAACCAAATAGAGTGATCTTGTGGGAAAATAAAAACAAAAAACAATTGTAGAAGAAGAAACAAGAACAGAAAACAATGTAAACCCCAAAAATTAGATGATTCTATCCCTTTGTTACCTTCTTTAAGACAAGAAATCCACCAACAGACACACGTTTATTATATTCACACAACAAAAAATGATTAATGTGTACCGAGGAAAAGTATATATCCAATTTAAATGCATAGATGTGCTAAAATAGAAGCTTCCCAATAAGAGCAGCAACATAGAAGGAATTAAGACTAAGAAAAATGTACAACCCTAGATAAATTCTTGAGAATCCTGATAAATCTAGGATCAAAGATCAAAAATACTATTTCTCCATTGGATCTCATTGTAGGATGATCAAGATAGGTCCTCAGATTCAAGAAGTGGTCACACATCTTCAATTGGGATTAACCTCGACATGGTCCAACATGAGCTGCACACCGGTGATGTATAAGGGGTTGGTGGGATACCAGATGAGTTCAATAATGAGGACAATATCACCACCACTGGAAATATTGAATATGAGGAATACTAATTTCAATATCGGGTGAGAGTAAAAGAAGAACGAACCACAAATAGTAATAAAACAAACAACTAGTGGCGAGAGGGTGCCAATTTTGGTAATCTGGATCTTTTTTTACTAGATGAAATTGACCACCTAAGAAGATGATTTTCATATCTGTTTCCTATATTAAATGAAATCTCTAAATGGGTGATGAACCCCCCAACAAGAACCCTAATCTACTAACTACACAACCAAGGGGAGGCATCCATGAAGCCAATGCTAAACTGACCACCTAATGATACATGGAATGGCTCAAATCAATGGATGGATTGGATATATTAGGCAGCAACATCCATGAACAACCATAAATGAATAGAATAAGTATAAATTGGATAGAAATGTTTGAATCCCTAATCAAACAGTCCAAAACAATTGAGTGGCCCCCACAAATTAGCTCATGTTGTAAAATAAAACAAAATCTAGAAGATATGAAATTGAGAAAATATTTAATAATAAATTTCATGCATTTAAAACAATATTAATGGAAGGAAAATTTTAATGTTTAAATTTTAATTTTCAATAAGAAAAAAATTATCACCCAAATTAGCAACAAGCTATTAAATTATTTAAACATGCTCTTTGACATAAGATTATAATTTCAATACACTTATGGAAGACCAAAACTCATTAATCATGCTTTTTGTTATCATAAAAAATCATTATAGACTCATGTTCTTTATCCAACCCCATTAACAAATGGAATGACAATTTCAGTAAAACATACATAATTTCACCAATTTGATTACAATAAAATTTTGAGAAATAATAGAATTGTTATAAATTTATCCACTTTAATTCATTATCTGATTGAGAAAACATAGGCTTCTTTATCCAAATTAATAAGTTTCCACATGAATATAAAATCATAAAAAAAATCTATACAAATAATACTATAGATAGAACACTATCTAGAAAGAAAAGAAAACCATTATCATGATGCAGTACAACAAATTGCGATCACTAAACAAAAACTAATTCCATTATTGAATATGGATTAATAAATATTATGTTAATTCCACTACCATCCAAAGAAATAAACCATGGACAATTTTTTATTTTATGTAAATAAATAGGAGAAAAAATGAATACCCTACCTCAAATATTTGTAATTCCTAACATGAGAATGAATCAAAGTTAGGGATATCTGATCACCTCTTCCATGGGGAAACTATGATCTGTCCAGGATGTTATTCCACGAACGCATTTATAAATTACACAAAAAACACAATTAGAATCATGCAGATCATTTTACATAACATATAGAGAGGGAATGGGAGGAAACAATATCAAATGGAGAGAAACTTCTATAAAAGAAGACGAGCCTACCTTAGATCAACAAAAATTATACTCAGGAATTTAGGATTCATCCTTATTTAAAGGGGGATTCAAAGACTTTAAAAAGTACCCTTGGGTTCCTATATTTCAAGAAGATGGTGGGAGTAAAAACTGGGTCCAAAGGTCTCAAGGGTATTTATATGTAAAAAAATGTAATGTGGATAGTGATGTAGTGACAAAGATCGCTTATTAGACCACTACATAGTGGGAGGAGACCATGTAATGTACCCGGGTAAAACCTATATCTAGGATCCATAGCTAGATCCATGGTGCATATCCTATTTATCTTGTGGATGGACTACAGACTAGCCTATATCCCATGTTTCATCCACCCATGATTTCATCATAGCCTCAAAAACCACTACGAAACATACACCTCACTCCATGTCGCAATACTCGACACCAGGAAAAGGCCTATGCTATATCCAACCACCATGACATAGCTTGTCCAAAAAAGGCAGTAGCCCCGATTTTCATCCTTAAATCCCCCCTACACCATAGTCAGGAGACCACAACATAGAATCTAAACTTACAACATAGCCCATGGATCCACACAGTAAACTGACCGCAAATTGGAGTGGAACCCACCTTTTTTCTTCATTTATCGTCCAAACTCCTCCGAACATCCTCCAGGTGCCTCCAACACTCAAAACAATAAAAGGTAAGGGAATATAAGGTTCAATACCTTATACTATTTATGTAAAACAAATAATAACAATTTCAAATTATTTCATATTAAATTAATTTTTTAAATTTCAGATCACATAATATATTTTAATAGTTGTATAATACACATTTTTTAAAAAATTATTTTATGAAGATCACTTGAATAGAATAATTCAGTATATCTAGACCCAATAATTGATAAAATATAGTCAAATATTTAATAAATATTATCAATATATTTTTAAATCCTCTAACGGATCCCTATATCACCTTATAGTGATCACAATTTCAATGGCCATGTTAAATAAATTTTCAACTGATCAATTAAAAAAATAAAAAAACATAAAATTATTGTCTATATATATAATTATATTACCATTTAAATTCAAACTCTATTTATAAGTATTTTAATTTATTCTTATATTTCTCATAGTTTTTTATTCAAATATCATAGTGACCTATTTATCATATAGATACAAATGTATAAAATTTATTCCAACTATCCATCCTAGTAATATCTATTTCAATAAGATTCATAATAATATCATTATCCCATGAAAGAAAGTTATTTATATATAATATACAACTTATAATATAAATAATAATAAATGAAGAATTCAATTTAGTGTCCACTACTTTAATAAAAACAAAGTTATATAATGTTGAATATTTTTCTTATATAATAGTATAATAAGAAACCAAGGTCAAACTAGAGAGAATAATACTTGTAGTTAATTTATTTTTAAACTCCTCTTATAAGTCATCATGTTGAAATATTTATTTTCATAAACTCCACTTCCATGAGAGATGCTCCACATTTCTAGAAAGAATATGTTTTCATATGTTTATCTGAGAAAAGAAAAAAGAAGGGATAGATAATATTTAGCTATTAATCGTTTTCAGCTGGTTATCATATTGGTCTTGATAATTGGATAGAGAAAATCATATAAATATTTTTGGGACTAATTAAGAAGAATCTTGTAACTATTTCAGTGGTATTCTGATAGAGTTATATTTTTTATATAGTGTAATCAGACTTGGGAATCGAACTGGGAATTTAGAATTAGCATCACAACTATGTCCAGAAAGTTATTACTGGCTTTTGGGTATAATAGTGAATAATTGTTTTGAATAAACATATTTCTGAAAATTCATGAGGAAGCACCATATCATGTTTATTATAAAAAATATACTAAATCATTTCTTAATACTTGAAGAACATGCACTATTTTTTGAACAATGTTCTACACAAGTGTAAGGGTATATCATTCTCACTGTATTCCATACAAAAGGATTATTTTCATGTTGATTTTGTGGTATCATTTTATTTCCAAACCATACAAAGAAATAGATAATCTTGTTTAATAGTGATACTTTTAAATAATTATGTTCATGTGGTTATGTGTTTGATTTTTTAGAATAGAAATAAATCATTAAATGGAGGTGAAGTTTGTTTCTTAAAAAGGAAAATATAAAAGAAAAAATAACACTGGTTCACCCATCCCCATATCAGTGATACTCAAATATAGTTTGGGTAATTCAATAAGTTCTAACTATGGTATCCAAAGGAATCAGTAATAAAAATATATTAAATTATTTAAACATGCTCTCTATTATGAGATTCTAGTTTTAACAAACACATAGAAGAAAAAACCCATAAATCATTCATTTTATTATTATCAAAAAGATTTCAAGATTAATATTCATTATCTAATTCCATTACACATGTAATAACACATTCAGTTAAACATGCATACTTTCATCAATTTGACTACCATCAAATTTTGAGAAACATCATATTGGTTAAGCATCTATCCTCTTTCATTTATTATCCAACCAAAAAAACATTATTGGATTTCTATTTTTTATCCAAATTAATCAATTTCAACGTGATAAACCAATCATAAAAAAATTCTATGAAAATCATTGTATAAATAGAACACTATCTATCTAACCAAGAATAAAACCATTATCATGGTGGAATGAAACAAAATAAAATCACTAAATGTAAACAAATTCCATTCATTAATATAGTTTAATAATTTTTTGGTTAATTCCATAACCATCCAAAGGGATAAAACAAATTCAATTTATAATTTATTGTATATAAATAGGTGGAGAAATGAATCTCCTACATCAATGATTCAACATTCATTGCATGATAATAAATCAATGTCGCATATCTCTGATCACCTATTCCGTGATAAAACTACATACTTCCAATGATTTTGTTCCATGAAATAATTGATAAATGAAAAAGCAAAGCCCATTAGAATTGTTGATATCATGAATCGTAATTTAGAAAGAAGGAATGAGAGGAAATGAGATCAAACAGAGAGAATCATTTAGTAAAGAGGAAGAGCCTACCTGATATCACCACTGATTGAACTCCAGAAGTTGGGATTGATCCCTATCGAAAGGGGGATTCAAAGCCACCTAATATAACGCTTGGGATCCTAGCATTAAAGAGGAAGGAGTGGGGGAAAACTAAGTCTAGAGGCCTTGGGTTCATTTATAGGTAGAAGGATTTTAGAGGACCACAACATAGCCCCAAATACCACATTGTAGACCACCTAGACCATTTCATAGTCCGAGGAGACCATGTCATAGAACCAAGTAAAACAAGTGTCTTGGATCAAGTAATTTTTCCACAATGAAAATCCATTTTAGCTAGGGGAGGGACGGTGACCCAGTCTACAAACCATGTTGTAGCCACCCCCAATTTTGAAGTAGCCTAAAAAATGACTATGGTGAAGCCACATCACTCTACACCACAATGATCGCCACTGGGGATGGGCCTATTACATAGCCATCCACCACGACACAAATAGGTCTAAAAAAATAGTAGCCCTGATTTCCCTACTTTGAACCACCCTATGCTACAGTCATGAGACCGCACCGTAGAATCCTATATTATGACAAATAACTTGGATCTACATGGAAACTTGGCCTCAAATGGTTGTGGTACATACCTTTTTCTCCATTTACCCTCCAAACTCATTGAAACCTCCCCTAGGTGACTCCAACACCATAAACAAATGAAGGGATGGGTCACTAATGTACGAGCCCGTAAACTATATATGTAAAACAAACTGTAATAATTACCAAAATATTAAGTGAATTTTTAGAATTTCATATCACATAATATAATTAAATTTTTGCATAGCAAACATTTAAAAAAATATTATTTTATACAGATAACTGTTACAAAGTAATTCATGATATTTGGCTTCAATAATTGATAACATAGACTCAAATATGTATGAAAAGTTACAAATATATTATAAAATACTCTAATGACTCACCATATCACCTTATAGTGATCTCAATCTCAATGACCATGTTAAAAAAATTAAATTGATTTATCAAAAAAATAATAAAAACATGAAACTATTGCCTCTATATATAATGATGTCTCCATTTTCATTTGAACTCGGTTTATAAATATTTAAATTTATTCTTATGTTTCTTATACTATTTTCTATCAAAATTATCATAGTTATCTCTGTATCATTTATATATGCTGGTATAAAATCTCATCCAACTATCCATCCTAATAATATTTATTTCAATAAGATTCATAACAACACTATTATAGACCGAATCAAAGGTTATTGTAGTAGAATATACAACTTAGAATCCAACAAATAAATAAATAAAGGAGTTAATTTAGTGTCTAATACTTGAACAAAATTTTTTTTCATGTTGTATAAGGTTAAATATTTTTTTATTTGATAATATAATAAGAAAGCAAGGTCATATTATAGTGAACAATCCTTGTAGTTAATGTATTTTTAAACTCCTATTGTATGTTAGTGTGATGAAATATATTTTTTGTTAAATTATCTAATGAAAATATATTATTAGATGGATTAAATCAATCAATACATGAAATCAGGAATTCTAGAAGAAATTAACTTATACATTGTTAGGATTCAAAAATAATTGTATTTCATTAGAAAATTTTAAAATTAATATAATTAAATAACAATACCAATCCACTAAATTATGGATTCCTAATAACACTGCCCCAAAAAAATTCTTTACACAAAACTACAATTTTTCTGTGATAGTAAAAATATACAGATAAAATTGCTCACTTATCATCACTTTTTAACACTGTTAAAGGGGGCCCCTTTATCAATACTTTTTTAAAAAGTGCTAATAAAGACCCCCCTTTATCAGTGCTTTTTTACTAGTACTGATAAATTTTAAATATCAAAAAAAATTTCATTAAAAATAATATAATAATATTAAAATATATTTATATTGATACAAATATAATACATATTTTTTTAAATATCATTTAGATAAGGATAAATAAATATTTAAACCTAGTATATATTATATTTAGCAAAAACGTCTTATGAAATAATTTATAATATATATTTTAATTAATAATTTGGTAATTATTATTGAGTAATATAAATTTAATAAAAAAATTAATATAAAAAATTTTAAATAATAATAAAAGTGCTAAAGTATGTTGAAAATTGAACTCAAACATCAAATTCCTATAACATTTCATTCGGGTGTGATTTTGGGCTATACCATATATCAAATAGAAGAATGTGATGATATCTACACACTATGGATATAGAGAAAACCCTTCATCCCATTTTTAGTGGCCAAAAAGGCCCATGAGTACTCCAAAACTGAATTTTTTTGGGGTACCCTAATTTTATAACATTCGATGGATTTTTAGCCTCCCTAAAGGGGGTATTTTTTCTATTTTTAGTGGGTAATGGATTTATTCCTAGGTATTACATTCATATTGATATTATTTTTATTGAATTTTATCATTTTTTAAAATGTAATGTTATATATAATCAGATATTTAATAATATATACATATTATTAATATATTCACCCTTAAAAATTTAATTTTATAAATAAAAAATTTAACATATTTACATATAAAATATATTTCTCCATATATAAACCTTACCTAAATAAAAAATAATATCCATTTTATGAAAAATACAAAATCTATGTATATTTATATACATATACATATCCAATTAATGTATATATGATATATATATATATATATTTTTGTATTGAAAAACATATTTATGTTTATCAACATATTATAATATATATATATATTAATTAAAAATATATGTAAATAAATATAAATATCTATAATGATATTTATAGATGTACACATATATATAAATATGTATGTATGTTTGTATAAACACACACACACACATACACACACATGACAAATTTTATGTATGTATTTAAATATATACATATGGTTCAAAAATGTAACGAAATATAAACAAAAATATGGATATAAAATGAGATGATATATATATATATATTAAAATGATAAATAAAACAATATATGTGAGTGGAAGAGTCACATGCACATGAGGTGGAGGTCTCATGTTTGTATCTTAGTAAAGGTAGGGGCACGTGGGTGGGTGATCAAGTGCCCATTGCTATTAAATAGGGGTATAATAATTGTTAACTAGTAGAGGGTTGTATAACACTATTATAAAGGGGAAGGGGGATACTAGCACTATTATTTCATCGAAATTACAACCAAGATTTGGGTGTTAAATTAAAGTCATAGAAATGGTTGAATTTATAAGATATTATTCTCCACATAGAGGGTGAAATAAAATAAATGGTCATTTGGGTAGGTTATATTTGTTTAAAATTAATTTTTTAGTCAATAACATGAATCAAAATGAAAACATGATTGAGAGATTTCAATAGTTCAATCTCACAAAGACTTTCAAACAAAGAGGATTCTAGATATATGAGACCATTTGAAAGACAGAAATGGGTGATGATTTGAATGTTTATAGAACCCCAATAATGACGTACAAAGAATATGGTAGATATAAGGGAATAGGGTCCGCCCGAGGGTGAGCCCCATGAGACCCGAGGCTAGGGAAATAACCGAGATGGTGGGAAACTATAATCCATCTTCCTCTCTCCCATTTTCTCTTCAACTATAGATGTAGTAGCCAGTTCCAACCATCATACTTCCCTACATCCCTTGATAACCTCATTTAATTTCTGTTTTAATCAATGAATCTATTTTGGCTCCACTATATAAAGAGTTTTTTCTATATCATATATGAGTCATCATTCCAATGATTCCTAGTGATTTGGGGTCTTTTATTTCATTGTTGTACATGACATGCCAACCCAAATGACATGCCAACCCTATTCTATGATGCTTCCGTGTACTCCAAGAATTCGATGTTAGGTTCTAGAATCTTATGGTGGTGAAAAAACCATCTAAAATGATGGGTTGGGTATTCCTCTCCATCTCCTTGCTTCCCCTCCTTCCTAAATCCCAACATCGTTCCCCTGTTAATGCCACACTTCTATTGGAGAGCTCTCCATGTTAAACCATGTCCCATCCTCGTCTTATTCTTATTTTCTAATTCATACTCCCTCCTTTGATATCTAAACATAGGACTCCATATACCCCGAACATAGTAACATCATGTTCTTCATGTTTTGGTTGGTCTTTAGTGAAAAGAGATTTTTGAATTTTGATAGAATCTCCTCTAATAAGCATAATTTATTTTAACTCATTATAAAACAATTGTTATGTCAAACTCCTATAATTTAATTTGATTAAATTCAATGCTCTAATATAAAAATAAAATTAGTTAATGTCTAGTCTTGATTCAAGGATCTTGTATGACCCTTTTATTTGATTAATTGCATCTTCTATGTTCAATTTCATTAATCATCAATCATATTTTTCTTGGTTAAAGACTATTACAGTCTTATATAATTCATATTTTTTTGGATTTTATGCATCTTATATATCGAGTCACCAAAACATTTTATTATGTGTGATGGAGGTTGTTCGGTTGGGATTTCTTCTGATACTCATACATGTTCCAAATATAATTTTACATAATTTTAGTGTCCTATTTTAATTCAAACTCTTCTAAATTATCCATAATAATATAATTTTTATGATAATATAAAAATTCCAAATAAAATAAAATTATCCAGAATGAAATTTTTTAATTTTTCCAAATTTATAATGGTCCTTGCAATCAATGGGTGGAAGGGATGTGATCAGATGTGATAGTAAAATAATGAGTGGATAGATTTTATTTCATATTATTTTTTGGGTTACTGATTTATATTTAGAAGAATAATTTTTTTAATATATTTATTTATTTTGATAAGTTCAACATTTTAACACTCGTTATTTTTAAATTTAATTAATTAGAATTTTTTAAAATATGTAACTTCATATTACATATGTTCTTTATATAATTAATCATTTTACAATGTTAAAAATTAGAATATTGGGCTTGAGAAATAATATTTCCAAGGCCGCTATATTATAGATTGATGTCAACCATTATTGGGGCCTGAAGGAATTTTTGTTTATATCTAAGATGTTGAAATATGATAATGTTCACATAATCTCAACTATTTCATCAGACCAACTCGTTGGGTAAAATATCTATATTTTTCTCTCATATCCATCGGCCTCCCACCCACCCTGATTCACTCAAGTTCCATATTCTCCACTCACCGAGTGCTAATGCAGTCTCATCTCCTCCCATGTTCTATACTAATTAATAGATTATTTTATTCTGATCTTCTTCGTCATCATATTAGTGACTTAGAAATCCTTCATATATTTTCGAACTATTATTTTAATTTTTAATATTTTCATATAAAATGTGATTTTAATGGATATATTTGTTGTTTTAATTTATTTATCCACTACTTTAACATAAATCCAATACAATTTTTTAATATATATTAAATTATTATGTAATTAATGAGTGTAATATTTTTTTGTTTTATTAATGTATTGGGGGTTTATTTTATATCTTGTGATTATATAGAATAATTCACATGTAACCATTACTTAGATAGGTATACCCTTGTGTAGCCTTCAATGTTTTTTGATTACCTTTATATAGGTTAGTGTAATCATAAACACCATTACATAGGTATTTCAAATATTTGGTGACCCTTATGTAGATTGTTTAAGGGACTAGTCATATCCTTACACATGGGTGAATAACATACCAATTGAAGAGAATTTTGACACCACTAGAAATCCATTTTTTCCCATTTATTTTCAATGAATAATTCTTTCCAGTGAGGCTAATTATATTTTATGATAAAATATTTATCTGCCCCACATAATTTTTAAACCTATGGACACCACTTGTTCAAACAACTTTATTGGTAGAATTATTTTTCTGAGTAGCATTCGATTATCCTGAAAAGAAATCAGATGATTCCAACATGTTAGTTTATATTAAATCACTCGAATGGTTTTCCAAATATCTAAACATCATTAGTAAAACTATATCATTGATTTGAAACCTAAATCACACCAAAATAAGCTTGAAATTCATTGTATCATTAATATTTTAGTTGATTCTTATATATTACAGCATGTATGGTCAAAATCACAATGTTCAACACTTAAATTATGATTTCTAAAATTTCATATTTATATAGAAATTTAATTTCATCATATAAATTTGTATATGAAATTCTACTTTTAATTAAAAAATGCTGAATAAACCTCCCACATGGAATGTATTTACCCCTTCATCCTCCATCACACAATTTATCATGTTTTACAATAGTGTAAATGGGGATAGGGGTACCTCTAACATCATAATGTTAATTATTGTGGGTTTTCTTGATGAAATGACTATTTTATTCTACCCTTCCTCCAATCCTTGCTGGTGTCTACTTTTTTGCAAAACCTCATGTGATGATTCCACTTCAAATGTTCTCTATGAGATTATATATCCCTCTTATCTTGGTTTCCTTCACAATTATGTGAACAATACCACTAATACTTGTCACTTATTTTGATAAATCTTTCTTCCATCCTTCAACAAGTTTCCTATGCCAATGGAAGGCACATACACAAACTTTTACCTCTCTCCTTGGGGAGTGATATGTGTGATCATTAAGGCATACCTTAAACTTTTCCTCTCATTGATATACATAAGAGTCACTTCAGACTTATTATTCCTTTGTGGATCCTTATTTAAGGTCACTTACTTTGTAATTTAGTCACACTATATGGGTATGTAGACCCAATATATATTGATTGTTGGAGTTGAATGTTACAATTGGAGTTATTCAATAATCATAGGACTTTATTCAAGATTATGGATGGAGACAAGTGATACTTTTTTACCTTCCAATTAGAGATGAGTACTTTTGGACAACAAATTTTTTATTGAATTTCATATATCATAAGACTTTGATATTCCATATCCTTTATTGCATTTTTGTTATTTTTTTATAAACCTTAGTTTTTATGATATTAGGATTAGATGATTAATTATATTTATAACAACTATGGTATATTTTAATTCACATTATAGTACCATGTTTTATGGTTTTGATGTTGGGTGACACATTTTGGGAATATTGAGTAAATTTGTTTCATCATAAATACATGTATACATTTAATTATTATTGATTTTATAAAATATATTGATAAAGTTCAAAGGAAAATATTATTTGATAATGATCAATGGATGTTTTGACTATGGTTTCCTCTTTTAGTTCCCTTAGTGAGTATAATAATTGTTATATTTTTCTTCTCCCTTACATTTAATTTCATGTCCTTATTATTTTAAAAATTGTTTTATGCATGTTTTAATTAACTAGAGTTTACATCTTCCAAGACAATTAGTATGTGTCTCAGTAGTGGTACTCCTAGAGCTACACGGAACACCCATCGTGTTGGAGTTGGTGTCATAGATCAAACTGTTTATACATTGATTACATGATTATTTAATGTATTCAAATGTCTACCGTCTTATTAAATATTGTTCATTGTTCTATATTACTATTATTTAATAATTTCCATGAGTATTTTTCGCATTAATAAGCTCATAACAGTTCACCACTATGAGGAGAACCTTTAAGTGCTTTTAAAATATCCTTAAATATAGTTCCACAGTTGGATGACATACTATAATGGGACACATATTATACTTAATGTCATGTGTGATACTAATAATAACATGATACTTATTCTCATGAAGTTCGCACTTGGTAATATTTAAGAAGAGATATTATGAGAATAGACCCACTAGTTGGCATTCCACTTGTTTTGGTGTAATTATATATTTGTTATCTATGAGCATGTATAATCATTTTTATAATTTATGATTACCATTAATATGTGTCATGACTTGTGCACTTTGATGTACTGATGTAAACCATCACACCATATGTTGGTGGAAAGTAGGGTACATTGGGTGTGTCATGAATAACATGTTATTAATGGATAAATCGGGGAAGGATGTGCCCCTTCCATTTATGAAAGTTGATATCTTAGTCCTTTGATTTAAATAAAACAATCATAGTAAATTCAATGGATATGGTGTATTTATGATTTTATTTTAGGTCGTCAAAGAATGACGTATCAAGAAAATAGGTTTATGATACTATCATGAAACCTTTATTATGAGATATTGAGACAATGAGATTATATTACACATTGAGCATTCGTATATGTCTTCCATCATTGAAAATTTATATTATTTCTCTTGGGTTCCTTGACCCCTTTCTAGACAGAACTCTTGGACTTTTGGAAATACCACCTAATGACAATGAGAATGAATCATAGAGGGTCAGATTCCATGTTTTACTTAAGGCTTCAATTAAATTCTATTTGAAATTAATTAATGGAAAAAAATATTATTATCACGGATGTGGAATAATTATATTCAAGTTAAAATGATCAAATTTAATTAATTAAATATATATTTATTTTATTGAACCTTTTTTAAATATTTATTTTCTAGTTTTTCAATAAAATTTTTCTTTAAGAGAATAAATTATTTATTTATTTAGGTGTTCAATAAATAGAAGTCGAGTTCAAGCAGACCAAGGCTATTCTAGTTGTAAAGTAATTATTTAACTATTTGGAACAAGACTAAAAAAATAATCTTGTTATCATTATGTGGAACGAGATTTCATTTATGATTCTGTTTTGGACATGTTGGAACACCACGAATAATGGTGATGTTATTGTTATTAGGTATCGTGTGTTTTTATCTAAGGTTATAAATGTGTTTAATTTTTCATACACAATAAAATATTGTAACAATAACTCTATGTCATTAAATTGAGAGGTATTTCTATTGTTCCATTTCACCCAGTGAACTAAATTGTGGGTGGAGAGATAAATGTTTAGCCAAAAAAATTCACTCTAAAATCCTCTCTAATCCCCGATCAAGAATGAGATATGTTTTTTAGGAATAAATAATTGTCGATGAATAATAGTCGACAAAAGACACTCACTTCACTACAATATCACCCAGAGAATGACTGGTGTCAATCAGAGGCCATCAATGCACCTGTGGGTCACAACTAGATAGATTCTGGTTTGGATCCTCACAAGCACAATGAGAAAATTGGGAAGGGTCATTCCAGATGATCAACATCATCTATGAATAATGTAATGAAGAGATAGTTATTTAATTTCTTTAGAAATTATTTAAATTAATTATAAACATGATTTACAAGATCCTCCCTCTAGGATCTAGCGCCCTTTTCGACTTTTTTCTATGTCTTTGATCTTAATCCATGTATACTCACATTTATAATTGTATTGATCCCCAATTTGTCCTAAACTATAGAAAATACAATGTTGGTCCCCCTTAACTGCCATGATTACACTATACTCAGATCCAACAAGTGGTATCATATGGGTCACATCATCATTTATAATTACTTAAATAATTCATTGATGGTTTACACTTTAAAAATTTAGGTTTTCTATTCATGTTTAATCATTCTTTAAATAATAATTTCAAGATCTATTGTTCCTATTTTTTTCACAAAGATCTAACCGAAATAAATAAATTTTTAATTAAAATTAAATCAAGGATTTCATCAGGAGGAATCGACGATTCTATCCAGGTTACGTGGCATTACACACACTGTAATCCAGATTACACTCCATTTAGTTGTGTTAAGTGCATTAGGAGTAATTCGGAAATTACACAATCTATGTACATTAATGTAATGAGATGTAGTTAATAATTACTCCATGTGTTGACAAAGAGAGACTGGATCATGGTCAATCAGATTACACATCGTGTGGACCACAAGACACGGCATGCAGTCCATTCGAGTCAAGGGCCAAAAATTTATCGCATACATGGTAAGTCAACTGGTAACAATCTAACCCAGAGACAACACAAAGTGTATCCCACTAGACATGAAGTTTACTCCAATATTTATAAATTACGCCTCACACACCGAGTCCCTAGGCGTGTACTTTAGAAAAGACGGTAAAGGTAGTACATGCTGTGTATTCAGAACTACACACCATTTACTTTACAAAATTGAACAGAATTAAAACATTAATGTTTGTTTAATGTTCACAATTACCTATATTGTAGATTTATTCTGGTGTTTTCCATGTTACTTCTAATGTTATGGATTAGAATATCAGGGAAATTCATAAAAGGATTAAGATAAAAGGATTGATTAATTAAAGATAATAATTAATCAATTAAAGAAGGATCTGTATTAACAAGAATGATTAATTAATTGAATGTTATATTGAATAAATGTTTATATTATTTCATGTATGTGGATGATCATGCACTATTCCAAACAATTTTATGAGATTGGGTTCCATTTAATTTATGTTAAATTTTAATTTTTGGCATCCATTCCATCTATCCTCATTAATATATAGGGCCTAAGTGACATTGGGTTCTTTTATGTAAAACCCTCTTTTTCCCATCACAAGCGTGTGAGTTAAAAAATCATATTTAATTGATGGATCTCCAAAGAATGCAGAGGCGGTTCATGTAAGGAGCTGAGGTTAAACCAACCCGACGAGATACAAAGGTGGTTAGGTGAAATGTTTTAAACACATACCCAAACATTTTAAGGTGTTTATCCCCTATGTTAGGGTTAGTTTATAAAACTCTAAATAAACTAACCATTAGAAAATCTCATGATCATACACTTTACATTATTTTATTTCTGTCAGTTTCATGGTTTATCATTATGGATGTTTTGTCTCTATCACATAATTAATGATTTATACAAGCATAAAAGATGGAACTAAAATAAACCAGGATTATGAGAAAATATTATCAAGGAATGGTTAATCACTTAATTATGCTACACTTAATATTAACAATAATTTGATAAAGATAATAATAAATTTTTTCATAAGAGATAAAATCACTCAATAAAACATTAAGTCAGACTAAGCCTTCTATTACTTGATTAAGGGAAAGACTCAATAAAACTATGCATTTGAACAACCCTAGATGGATCACTTCCTTTTATATAGGAATCCCTTATGAAATATTCAGGTTGACTTAACCATATTACATCAAGAGGACCAGCCCCTTCTAGACTTAGTGTAATATCAGAGGCAAGTGTTGTGGAAATAGAATTCATGATTTCATGATTGGGGAGTCCAATAAATTTATCATGTAGATTCAATCCTACATTTGGAAAATACCTACCTAACTCAATACCATCAAATAGATTGACCAACCATTTTGGGGGTTATTAGAAGGGGAATATTGATCCATGACACTAGAATGTCCAAGAAACTAGACATTCCGAGTTCAATGGTAAGGGCCATGAGACATGCTAAAATTGTGGGTGACTTAATAAAATTAATTTGTTATTTCTCAAAAAAATTAATTAAGAATGTACTAACAATCTAATATTTTAATTTTATAAAAAAATTAAAAGCTCATCAGACCCATTATCCTTGCGATCAGTTATGGATAATGACAACATACTCATTGGCAATAACATCCTCGAATGGATTATATGCCTTCAGGTTGTTCTGCACCATGAATAGAAGTCTTAAGTGATGAAGTCATCATTACCAGATCCCACTGCCAAAGAGGTGAGTGATGAGGATTTCCTAGTCTACAAGAAACATATGAACAATGTAGTCTAAATTCAATGTTTGATGATTTCATCAATATTTAGTGAAGTGATGAAGTCTCACAAAAACATTGATGCATATAGCATGATAAAACACCTTCATGGTCATTATTAGGAGAGATAAAGACATGAATGGTTTGAGATATCCATGGAACTATTTCAAAGTAAGATTGGAGAGGGTTCCCTAGATGGGCCTCATGTAGTCAAGCTCATTGGATAAATTGAGCACCTAGAGGTTCGATTGTATAAACTCCCCAAAGAACTGGGTACTGATCTCATTCTCACATCAGAACCTCATAGATTCTAAAGTTTTGTTGTCAATATCAATATAAAAAACATTGAGAAGTCTCTATATGATTTTCTTATCCTCATTCTCCAAGTGGAAAACGATATGACACGTGAGAAGGATTCTGTACTTATGGTGAATAAGAGAATAAGTAAGGTGAAGAGATTTAAGCCCAACTATTTTTCATGACCTAACAGAAAATGGAAGATCAAAGGGGAGTCAAGAGAATGGGAAGCTATTTGTTTCACATGTGGCAATAAGGTCCACTAGAAGAAAACTACACCTAGACAAAGAAGAAAGGGGAATCATCAGGTGTATTTATTATCGAGTGAAATTTATATGTTTCTAAAAATTGGGGATTGGATATAGCTTGTGGTTCTCACATATATATTCAAATAGATTAACCAGGTAGATTACGAAAAATTGACTGAGGGGAATTAGATCTATGAGTAGAAAACAGTCTTCAAGTTTCCCACTGGGATGATATTGGTTTTAAAGCATTGTCATTTTGCACCTTCTATAACCAAAAAACTAATTTCTATATCCATAAGTGAAAATAAAGGATTATTTTTCATGTTCTGAATTGAATGTTGCAAATTTATAATTATATCATTTATTTTGGTAAGGTACATTTATATAATAGTCTATAAGTTATGGATTACACAAATCATTTAATGGAAATTGACAAGGAAACTACATCACATGACTCATACCACACACAACTTTGGAATCACTGTCCAGGTCATGTAAAGGAGAAACAAATTAGAAATTTACATAAATATGGATATTTAGATTATTTAGAACTGAAACCACTTGGTGTATGTCACTCATGTTTAAAAGGAAAAAACATTAAAGCCCCATTTAGTGGGAAAGATGAAAGATCCAAAGAGCTTCTTGAATTGGTTCATACCGATGTATGTGGACTATTTAGAGTTGAAGGAAGGGGTGGGTACTCATGTTTCATAATTTTTAATGATGGTTTTCAGAGATATAGATATTTATACTTAAGGAGGTATAAATCTGATTCTTTTTATACGTTCAAGGAATAAAAGAATAAAAATGAGAACCATCTTGGTAAAAAGATTAAGAATTTAAACTCAGATCGAGGTGGAGAATATCTTAATCATGACTTCATTGGTCATTTAAAAGAGTTTGGGGTCCAATCCAAACTCACTCCTCCTTACACACCATAGTGGAATGGTGTATGTTAAAGGTGGAACTAAACCTTATTTAACATGGTGAGATCAATGATGAGTCATGCAAGTATTCTATTATTCTTTTGGGGATATGTGTTTAAAATAGAGGCACACATACTAAATCAAGTACCAACTAAATCGATAAATGGTATTCCATATGAGCTTTGGAGTGGAAGAAAAGCCATGTTATAAAATATAAATGTGTGGGGAAGCGAAGCATTTTTAAGGCCTATTCAGGTAACAAACTCACACCCTGAGGCACAAAGTGTACCTTTATAGGATACCCCAAGGAATCAAGGGTATATTAAATATAAAAAACCTCAGACAAAAAGGTTATTGTTGAAGAAACACCATATTTCTTGAGAGAGAGAATATCTCCAAAATAGATATTGGAAGTGAGATAGACTTCAATGAAGTTGTGGCCCAAGGTACACAAGATTTGGTACAACAGAAGATTCCAAAAATCCCCATGGAAGAAAGATTAGTTATAGAGACATAATTACTATATAGGAGTACAAGAGAAGTTAGAGAACTTGAACAATACAATTTTCTAGTTACCGAGGATGGTGACTAATTAATAGTTGATAATAATGATCCTTTAACCTATAAAGAAGAATTAAGTGGCACATTTCACTACAAGAAAACCACCCTTCAGCGGTGGTTATTTTTGCGTTTAGCGGTGGATTAAACTGCCGTTAGATCATTTGGCGATGGTTTACAGAAACCGCAACTAAATTTGGAGTTGGCAAACTATAAGTGGTAGTTTTTCAATTTAGTGGATTTTTAAGAAAAGTGTTTAGCTAGCTCATTTCATGGCAGTTCTCCTCACTTTAGCAGTGGTTTTTAAGCAGTCGGGGTTTTTTTATTAGTGGCGGTTATAACTGCTGCTAATAAAATAAAATTCAGTGGCTGTAAAACCACTGCTAAAGTCATGAGAACCACCGCAGAATGCACGCAGGTGATTCGACTCTGTAGCGGTGGTTAAAACTTCCACAAAACGTAAAAATACTTACGTTTCACAGTGGTTAAAACTACCACTACTGTCTTAACTGTATACTATTAGTGGAATTTTAAACCGCCATGAAGAGCTAACTAGAAAAATATAAATTTTCTGCTTCCACTGCACCATTTCCCTGAAAAACAAATCAAACCAGACACAATCTCATAAAATAACATCAACTTAATGATGTGTTGGACCTTTCAGGGATGTTTTTGGATATATTGATGAAGAGTGGACTGGGTTTATGGCCACCCATGGGGTGTTCCAATCCCTTAAACATGTGAATTTAGTTATTAAATGATAAATTGAGGGGTTTATGAGATTAAACAAATTATAGATATTTTTAGCATGTCAAAATGGAATAAGTGGTTTATCATAACTTTTATGGTTAAATGGGTTGTGAGATAACTAAAGGGATAAATAATGAATGGAAAATGTGGGAATATCTGTGTATACCAACAATGGGTTTAAATCCTAGTCATCAAAAATCTCGACTACCAATTCAAACACAGGCCTAACTGGAATGATGTATACCACACTCGAGAAATCAAGACATAAAAGGAAACATCAGAAATCAATAAAATGAATAAAAGGAAACATGAGAAATCAAGAAAATGTTAGGACATGAAAATGTTTGGTGGAAACTATGTGCCACACGTGGTAAATATACAAAGCAACTGTTCCCATATTTATTCAACACCTCAACTATACAACTACTAACTATCCGATGATGCATTGTCAACCTCTCCACCATCGTCACCATCTCCACCTCCATCTCAACTTTCTACTATTTCCTGAAAGAACATTATATTGAAAATTAAATACTGTTGCATATTTATATTAAAACATAAAACCAATTAAAGTTACAAAACTGAATGATTTTGATTTTTTTTGATTTACCTACTGACCACCAGTCGATGTACTACCCCTGGGGTCATATCTGCTCATCTACTGATGTATATCAGTCATCACTTTCTGCCAAGCGGATATTTGAGCCCTCTAATCTTGAACTGTGGTTCATAGAGAAGAAATATTCCTATGAGAATATTAAAGTATGGACTGACTATAACCAAGAGTATATGCATCTATAATCCCTGGTGGAATTCCAAAGACCTCAGATGGTACGGGTTCAAAACCCATCCTGCGCACTCTACCAGGATGCTCCTTCCTAAGGACTTTAGCAACTGGGTCATCCTGGGAGACCGAGTAGGACTGCCTAGGATTGGAATCCCATATTTATTTAATTTTTACCTATAAATCAAATATCAATATATATTAACACAGTAAAAACTGATAATAAGTTATTATAATAAAAAATTTATTTCATACCCCAACTTCTTTGGCAGGCTCATTAAAAAAACTTCCATCTGATTTTTAGTGAACATCCATCCATAGTTCAGTTCAGGATTCTTCATGGCCTAAACTATGTGACTAAATTAAGAGAAGATAAATAAACAATTCAATGTATTAAACATATAATATTGCCTTATAAATATTTAAAATAATTAAAAGATTACCAATGTTGTTCAGCTTCTAGAAAAGCTTTTGGAGCCCGCAGTGTGAGGGATGACTTGATTAGCCCGGTTTGATGCATTCTGTCCTGAGATATCCTAAAATAAATAAAATGAAATTTAACAGTAATGTATTTAATGTCATATCCTATTAATATACATGTATAAATGTAAAATTAGGATCATATAATAATATATATTTCAATACCATCTTATTCTCATCACGATGTCTGTCAACAAAAACTTTACACTGTTCTTTCGGTAACACACTAGGTAGCTTCTCATACATTTGTTTCATGGTAAATGAAGTATCATTGACATCACACCACAATATCCATTTGAAATATTTTTATTTCTTACCAAGATTTTTCAATGTCCACTTCTGTGCTATCACATCAGCAACTGTAAAGTGGAAGAACATTTGTATACCAAAATTCATTTTGAACATATTAGTAACATGACATTGAATTAAACCATAATGTAGTAAAACTACCTTTATTTGGAAATCAAAAACTTCATTTTTTCAACTAGGGGGAATATGTCTCCAATCATCATAGTAAATATGTAGGTAAATAGGCTTCGTTGCCTGCTGGCCTAGAATCCGGTGAAGTAACCCCATGACGTCATCCATAGGGACCCCATAATAATCAAATGGCATGACTATATTCTCTCCATTCATATTTCAATCAACTGAACTTTTTATGTTTTTCCCCATGGTTTCATTTTTTTTCATCTTCAATGGGAAAAAAATTAGTAAAAAAATGAAATAAATTTATTTAATTAAAATTTGTACCTATGATAGTGACACTCCAGTATGTCTTTGATGAATTGGAAGTGGCGTGTCGCGACCCCACTACTAAGGCTTATGAAGGGGGAGTCGACGACTCAGCCTCTAATTAGATACCCACATATGGTGTGAGAGATGGTGTAGGGGGAGATGGTGCAGGGGTGTAGGCAGCTGGTGCCTCAGATACCGTGGGGAGGGAGCCAGATGGATCGTCATCTGTCAAAGAATTAGATGAAATAATGTACCACTTTTTCCTTGGCATTCCTGTCATTTAATCAAATAAAATTTATTTCAGAATATATATTTCAAAAAAATTATGCAGAAAAAAAATTAAAAATGATAATAGATGCCTAGTACTAACAGACAAAATATATATAACAATGATAATGAATGACTGCAGAAACAAAACAAGTGGTCACTGAATGAATAAATAATTGTACATACAATCATTTTCCCCTTCAATCATGTTGGTTTCTAGATCCATTGCTTCATCCACTTCATTCATCCTTGGTAGACTAATATTTTCAATATCATGATGGAAAAATAATTCTGCTTCCTGTTGTTGATGAAATTCAATTTCAGATGTCAAATCTTCTACTTCATCACCCATATCATACACATCTCTTTGTATTTCGTGAACAACAACACTCCACACTTCATCCAAAACATCATTCATATAATATACCATTTTTTCTTGCGATGCTAAGATATATAGATCATGCATTTCATGATCACCAACATCCATCAAGCGAGAGAATTTCAAAGAAGTAAATTGTAAGGAATCTCTTTTAACACCTTTGATAATATCACCCCATTTTCATTTGAATAAAACAATGGAAAAATGTTCATGGTAGTTTAATTCAATAATATCATGTAGCTTTCCATAGTATCCCACTTCAGCAAAGGGAAATATACCACTATTCTGTGTTTTCAAACCCACTTCTCGATCGACTGTATGAAATATAAATCCATTCACATTATAAGCGTCGAACTTTATAACTTGTTTTATAGGACCTCTAGCAAGAAACATCAAATCTTCTAACAAGTCTGCTCTAGTATCAGTATTCATGATTTGAAAAAAAAATTAATAGATTTACAAAATGTATGTGTCAAACTAATATTTGTATTTGTTTAAAAATTTATGAACATACACATCATGTAAACCATTCAACAATCTCTTTATTCACAGCTTTCGTTATATATTTCTCATTTCATGTTTGGACTCCCATTCGTCTCTTTGCTTGTATCCTAAACTCTTAAATAAATGGATCTGCAATTTCACTATTAACCAGTACATATCTATGTGGCTGTAATAATTCCAATAATGTTAGTGTCACATTTGATGTCCTCCCAACTGATCGGCCAATAGCAGGAAATATTTTTTATTTCTTATGGTTGACCTTTATTTCTCACGTATTCTTTCAAATGCCCAAGATATCTGTGAAATAAAATAATAATATTATGCATTTATTTAAATGCCCATTATTTTTTACTTAAATGAAAAACATATAAATAAAATACCTCTCAATTGGATACATCCATCAATAATGAAAGGGGCCTCCTAATTTAGATTCATCAACCAAATTCACAGTTAAATGCATCATGACAGTAAAAAATGGAGGAAAGATCATCTCCATTGCACAAAGGGTCAATAAAAACCTCTCTTGTAGGTTGTCAAGTAGAAATGGATGTAGATATTTCTCACATAATTTCCTGAAAAATGTGCATAATTGGAGTACAATAGCAGTAACATTTTTAGGTAATAATGTAAGCAATGTCAATAGTAGTAACTGTTGTAACAAAATATGTGAATCGTGACTTTTCAATCCATGTAACATAAAATTCTTCAAGTAAAAACACCTCGAGATGTTACTCGAATACCAATCAGATACCTTCACATTATTTAAAATTCAAATTAATATATCTTTATCCCTATTTTTCATTGGAAAAATGGCCAGAGCATACTTTTCATTCTCATATGGATAGAGATCACGTTTTATGTTCATTACTTGTAATTCTTTTCGATCATTGAGATGATCCTTCAACTTTCCATGATCATTATGTAATGTGAAAATCAGAGTATCACAGACATTAATCTCAATATTCATAACATCAAGATTGTTCCGAAACAAATTAAATTCCCAATACGGGATTTTGAAGAATATACTTTTTTTTCTTCCATTGTTGTGTTCTAATTTCACCTAACGATGCACTTCGGACCCGTTTTCTGCTATCATTCAAATGATGAACCTTACCAAATTCTTTTTCAACATTTTCAAGTTGTGTTAATATTTCAGAACCAGTTAACAACTTTGGAGGTGGTCTTTGTTTAATGGAACCATTAAATTTTGACCTGTTCAGCTGAAATCTATGAGATGCATCGAGAAATCTTAGATGGCACAAGAAGCACCATTTTCTACAGTAAAGTAGCTATTTGGGCTCAAAATAAAAGTTACAAATGGGAAAAGCCAAACCCATGTATGTATTCTGACCAGATAAATTCTCAAGACCAGGGAAGTCACTAATTGTCCACATTAAAGCAGCATTCATTTTGAACATTGTTTTAGAAGAAGCATCAAATGTCTCAACACTATTGCCCCATAACTCCTACAATTTGTCAATCAAAGGCTACAAGTATACATAAATATCATTTACAGGCATTTTTTCCATGAATAATCATCGAAATGATAAAATATATTTGTTTCATACACATCTACATAGGTAAATTATAAGGGATCAAAAAAATTGGACAAATGATATAACTAGTACTCAATGTCCCAAATGGGTTCAATCCATCAGCATCCAATCCTAATCAAACATTCCTAGGATAAGATGAGGAATCTAGATGTAATGAATCAAATTTCTTCCAATATTGGGAATCTCAAGGATGTCTCATTAACCCATCATTTTTTTATCTACAGAATTCCACTTCATGTGTTTGACAGTTTTCAATGACATGAATAATCTTTACAATCGAGGCTTCAAGGGAAAGTAATGCAAAACCTTTGCAGGTGTGTTCCTTTTCTTCTTCTCCATGAAATTATGTTCATTCAGACTTCCAATATCACCCTTTTATTTCTATCTAGAAGAAAAACATTTCATTAAATTTTGTATACTTGAATCCTCTCCACAATAATGTATACAATCATTGGGACACGTATGTATTTTTGTATAATTCAGACCAAGCTTGTTAACAACTTTTTTCATATCATAACAAGATTCTGGGATTTTTGCTTTAGTAAATGCATCATGAATCAATTCCAATATCACGTACATTGCCTTATTTGTAATTCCACATAGACATTTGATACGGTACTACTACAGCAGAAATGAAAGCTTTGAATATTTCAAACACCCACTATACAACTCTTGATTTCCATCGTCAACAAAATCATGAAACACATTTTTTGTAGTGAAATTTTCTGTTACATTTGGCTACACAGAATCATGAGGATCCAATGATATGTTACAATCATGATCTTCTTGTGTTACAGTCTCAAAAACATCACTTTTCACGTTGCAATTTGTAGCACCCTCTTCTGGTTGTTCTGATTTGTTTTGATGCTGATAGTAGTGTCTTGCAGTGCCGAATACATCATTTATGAAGTTTTTCGTTTCATTTTCCATTGTCAACGAACTTGGGACCTCATTCTGTGGATTAACATCAGTACTCAATCTTTCTGTAACGTTCAATTCTCCATGCCAAACCCAACACAAATATTGACCAAGGAATTTCTTCAGTATTAAATGTTCATAAACATCATCTCTCTTCAACCATGTTCTAAATTTACATTAAAGACATGGGAAACTTATTCTCCCTTAAACGGAACGATTAGAAATTGAAAATTTTAAAACCTCATTCAAACCCTTAACATACTGATGTGTGTTCCTCAGTAATGTTATCTTGCTTTTATCCATGTATATCACAATGTTCCTACAAAAAAAATTAAAACACATAGTTACTACTAAATAGAGAAAGAGATTCATATATACGATAGTGTAAGATTACAGAAACATAATATTAAATGAAAGTGATTACTTTCATCCAAGAATATACATATTAATTAAAAATCATCTTGTTTGGATAACGTATAGAGAAAGAAAATACAAATAAAATTTAAATACAAAATAAACCTATTTGAACTATCTCACAATACAATTTCCCAAAAAAAGTCACAACCATATTCAAAACTCAAAACATCTCCATGTGATCCCCAAAAAGTCACAACATTCCAATTACCATTAATGGAACAAGAGGAAACAAATAACTAGAAATCACAATCTTGGAAGTAGAATGAAAAGATAGAAGTTACACACACACATGAATGTGTATGAAAAGGGTGATATAAATAGTCCTAGAAATATTCTGTAATTCATTTTATAAAAATATTCAAAAATACTTATTCTAAATATAGTTATAGAGTTTATTATTAACATATAGAAGTTTTAAAATACATAAATAACATGATTTAGCCATTTTAGTAAAAAATATATAATTCCCATATAAAACATGGGTAGATTTAACTCATTATATAGTAAAAATTAAAACCAAAAAATAACTAAAACAATAAATGAACATAAATAAGCACCAAGATATTACTAAATAACTATATAAACATCCACCAAGAAATGGTTCTGAATAAAAAAAGCAAGGTCTATGGGTTCATTCTAGGTAGGAAATGGGATACACTAAGTAATCATCAATGGGAACCAAGAATTATGTGTAACTCACTGGGTTATAACATTAAGGATATTGGAACACACATATAGACACCAAATTTTTTATCAGCCAACCCTATTTGAACTACACTCTAATTTCATATGTCCAAGTGCTCTAATACCTTATATATAATCCCACCTAAAGACACCTAGTCAACCAAATCATACCAAGAACCCGGTGTGTAACTAGCCATCTCATCTTTTCTAAAGACATCTAGGAAACTGCATGATATCCGCACCAGCTTTCAATTTCCTTCGCAGCCTCCACCACTCGAGATTTCCCATGCTCAATCAGTGCTACAAACTACTCATGTTTCCTCCCAGTATTTACATCTCAGTTCTGGTAGATATTGGTTCCAGGTCAACTTACTACACTGGTAACATTCTTATTACTTTCAAACAAATATTCCAACTTACATTATAAATGAACTTATGTTCGTAGGGTCGCCGGGGTCGCGGGGTCGTTGGGGTCGCGGGGTCACCGGGGTCGCGGGGGAAGCCGGAAGCCGGAAGCCGGGGGAAGCAGGGGAAGTGGGGTGAGATATTTTGATGTATAAATGAACTTATGGTCATAAAGAAATATGATCATTCTTTGGAATTCACTTCTCAATCATAATACACCATTTTTTCTAAGAAATTCATTGATAATCACATTTTAAATATTCCTCTTCACTTCCATTTTATAATTAATATAAATCCGTATTTTTTTATTTCTCCCTTTATTATCTTATCCCCTCTATTTACTTCTCTATAATAATCTACGATTTTATGTTGTACACAACATGCACAACAAAAATATTCATTCTCTATTATTTAATTTACAATTTCAAATGCATAGTTCAATAAAAATAGCAATTCTCATATTCTTTTGATTTAAATAGTGCCATTAGATTAATCCAAAACATCAAGTCACCCTTGATATGTTTTAGGAATGATAGTATTTGATTTGGAGTACTCATTGAGTCATCTACAAAGGTACATAATCAAAATCACTCAATAATGGACTTCACCACTAATCACGGCACGGCGAGGCACATCATAGTGTAACACATGTAGTTTATAAATTTTTTATCCAAATAAATAAACATCCATTGAAATTGTGGAATGGATCATATCAATAGGGTGAGACCTCTGAAACATTTACAAAGCAAAGAAATTCCAGTTTTCTAAAGAATCTAAATTATTGCATAACATGAGAATTCATAGTGAAACCACATCTATCATAGTAAAATCCTATTACATATTCCAAATTTTTTATCCTCAAATAATGACATCTTTATCCATTGTGATGAGATAATTTACTTTATGGTGTAATCATATTCTTTATGGAAAAAACATTTTATCATTCTGAAATATCTAGAATAAAAAAACATGCCATGAATATTATGGTTTGATCACTATGTATTAAAAGACTAGCACATGAATTAATTAATTTATAATACAAATCATATCATGAAAACAACCACTGTGGAATGATTTTTTTCTCACCAAATTTTCGCCTTTTGAAATCTCATCATGGTGAAACAGCTTTATGTTATGGTGTGTTTTTTTCATTATTATCTAAATCACCTCAAAAATTCACCCTCCAACTACAAACCTCTTATCAATGCCTAAAAACTTAAAATTTATCTTAAATTCATCTAAATAATCATAAATTAATTTATGTTTGAATAATATTCATGTGTTGAAATAATTTTGAAAAAATACCCCCCAAAAAAGACAACACTAGTGTCACACCTCACATCAACAATGCTTCTCTTCAACTAACACCCCCCTAATGAAATAGCCACCACATAGGGTACTTTCAACCTATAATTTATTCCAAGAATCTAGAAGTACCTCTTTTAATTTATTACCATCCATTTAATATAAAATAATATAAAACTTATAAATGAATAACTATTAAAATATTATATAACTACATGAGTGAAATAAATATAAGAACAAGAATAATGAAAAACAATATCTAATCTGTCCAAAATAATAATTTACACTCAGTAATAAAAATATACCTAGACTTATTTTCTAAATTAATCATCTTAAAATGATTCATATTTATGTTCTAAAAAAATAATGTTTCCAATCATGATGAAGAAGCATAGAAATAGCAGGATGTAACCCTTAATTGGTCCTGATTGTGTGACTCAAAATCACAAAGAAAATGGTATGGATAAGAGCATATAAGTTCCATTAATTGAACCCAATTGTCCCCAAGCTATAAAAGTGTAGGAGAAGAAACTTCACTTTATCAATATTCTCCCCTATCCCCATGTTGATTGAAAAAAATTGGCACCAAACACATTTTATCACAGCTTAGTTTTTTACAGTGATGTTGGAATCCAAATACTATTTACTTGATTCTGTAAGTAGGAAGCTAATGATACTATAGAATCCTCCCTATTTTATCCCCCCATTAAGCCACTATAACCAAAAGATAGAGAAACTATGAATGTAGATGCTCTAGGACAACAAGTAAATAAGGTTATTGTTCAGAGTATAGAACATGATTTTGTGGAAGTTGTTAAGGGACCTGTAAATGTGGAACTTCATTAGGTAAATCATTGAATAGAACTTCTAAAATATAATCCACTGACATTTTAATGGGATTTTAGACCCAATAAATGAGATATGTTTTCGTATAGGAGGTCCAACTTTTTTTTACTTTAATGGGAAACCAGATGAGATAAACATCAAAGTTGGAATGGATATTCTTGAGTACCTAATTCTAGAATGATTAGACATAGTTTTTTTGGATATTTTATTTCAATAACTCAATTATAAAGGATTTTTATACTTTTAATGTAAAATAAATATTCTTGAAAACCATTGGGGTAATAAATGTAGAATAATTTTTTAAATTTGAACATGTATGTGTATAAGAGATTAAATATACTTCAAAATTCACTCACCTTGTTCACTGTTCATGAGAGTCAACACCTAAAAAGGATTGAATGAATAGATCATTATTTAAGTTATCCAAACTAAGGATCTATCAATATTTTTAATGTTCTATATTACATGCCACCTAGAAATAGATAATAAGGAGTTGGTTGGAGGAAGATAATTTGGATGTAATATTAGTGTAGGAGACACCATTGTTTTGATATGTGAAACTAAGATCATCAACATGGGATTTAAACACAATATGTAGAGTCAGTCCTATGATAGTAATTTAAGGGGAAATCAATTAATGGGATGAGTTTCTTATAATCCATATCACATCAATTAACCAGGTTTTTTATAGTGCATCATAAATTTACACATGAATAATTAATTCATGTCACCACTATAGAATTTACACCATTGTTCCATGAATGGGAATCTTAAAAAATATTTTCATAAAATTCTATAACCAGTTGTTCCAATAAGATCAACTTTACCTCTAGTTTTGTATGCTCATATGGAATAGTCCTATTAGACTAGTTCTTAACAAAATACTTAGGAAAACTAAGAGGCATCTATGAACAATTAATTTTATTAGGATGGGCCTTATTAGAGTTGAAATAACTATCTTGTGACATTTGAGAAGTAGTATTATACATAAGTGAAAGATATCATGAACAAGAAACATAATTCCTATATGGTTTCGGGTACCATTTTTCTAAATATGGAAATTATGGATATCATATATGATATTTTTGTATTGGATACATCTATCATTCCTCTATTGTTAATCAACATGTGGAAACTATTCCTCATACCATCAGTGTCAACATACCTCATAGATAGTGGTAGTGAGGAGGATTGAAATGGATAGAATTTTTCTTGACTATTGTTGCAGTATAATTTATCTAGTTTATTTAGATCATATACATGTATTTAATTGATTTAATCTTTTGTATGAACTGCATGGTGGGATTTAAAGCTGGTATAGTCCACCAAGATTATTAGGTAGTGTTCAAATCTCTATATAGGTATCTTCATTAATTCACTTGGGATTTAGTTCTAAATATAGTTAGAATTAAATATATACTAATTGTGGTTGGAAAAATCAAGGACTAGTTAGTGTTAAAACATTTGATTGCTGCTAATGAAACCTGAAATGTAACTGTTCCTATCACAGTGGATTGACACACCAACATCTTTCCAAATGATTTCTCTAAGTTACCATCCAAGAATGAAATAATATATTATATCAATATACTTCAATGATCATTCCCATAACTGAATATTTATATCCCATTTATAATGAATAACCCATTAACATATATTCCATTTACAATCACAACTCATTTATCACATATATCAATTCCATACCTTAACCCATTTAACACAATCACATTATACCAAATCACCCTTATGTTATGTCATTAACAAAACACATTTATTAATTATTTCATTTAATAAAACAAGTTAACATGTTAACCTAATTGTCGGGTGTTCTATCTCACTAACCCATATATCATTTAACAGACTATGTTCTCAATATATCTTTAAAATCAAATCATTGAATAAAACAAAATTCAAGATACCCAATTGAAATAATCTTGAAAACACCCTTTAAAAAACGAGTATTCCTCTTTTAAAAACTCAACATGTCCCAAGAATTTCATTTCTATTTACAACCATAAAAGCAGATTTTAAATCATTTTCTAGAAATGCGGTTGCACACCCTCATTTCTAATCACCATTTGAAATCCATTAAGAGAACCCCTTTTTTCCTATAAAATTGTGGTTAAAACATCCTTTTCAAAACAATACCCACTTTCAAAACATTGTTGTCCATAATGGAAAACCATAACAAAATCAAAGTGAAAAATGATTATTTTAATCCATTTCAAAATCCAACTAGGAATTTCAAAAAATTACCAATTCCATATTTCAAATTTCCCATTAACCTTGACTACATACCATCTTACAATTCTCTAACCATTAACTTTCATAATTATATTATTGAAACATTTTAAAAAATATTTCACCAACCTTAAGAGGTTTTCATAACCCAAGGGTAGACCTAGGTACGATCTCAAACATCAATGGACCCAATAGAGTCCTTAGAGGGTTTCATACATCAATCTGAATCCTAATCTCACTTTTCTTACTCAGGAACACAAAAAAAAGTAAAGAAGTAAATTGGAACAACCACATATGCATATAATACATAAAGTTTAGGAGAAAAATCTTCAATACCAACTGGGGTCGCGGGGGGCCAGGGTCACCGGGGTAGCGGGATCGCTGGAGACATGGGGTCGCCGGGGTCGTGGGGGCTGGGGTCACCGAGGTCGTGGGTTCGATGGCGTCACGGTGTTAACAGGGGGTTGGGTTCATGGGAGAATTGGGGTAAGCAGGGAGAAGCGGGGTCGGGGTGGGGGGGGGAGGGTTGGCACCGTTAAAAAAATCACGGCGGTTACCAAAACGACCGCTAAAAAACCGCTGTTAAAACCAATTTCTGTTGTATTATATGTTTCCAAGTGGCGAGAAGACATGTGTTTTGAAATTAATTCCATGTTCCAAAAAAATGTATAAAGTTTGGTAGATCCTCTAGTCGATGTAAAACCTATTGTTAGAAAAATGGGTTTTCAAGAAGAAACTGGTCATGGATGGAAACTTTTGTATCTATAAGGAACACCTAGATGAGAAACGGCTCAAATAGCATAAAGGAATTGACTGTGAATAAACCTTTTCACTAGTTGTGATGCTAAAATCCATCAGATTTTTTTGGCCACAGATTCATACCATGACTATGAGATTTGGAAAATGGATGTCAAAATATCTTTCCTTAACAGGAACCTTAAGGAAGATGTAAAATGACCTGACCTGAAGGGTTTCTAACACCAAAGGATTATAATGAGATATGAAAGTTACAGAAATCCATTTATGGATTAAAATAAGCATCCAAGTCATGAAACTTTTTTATTGATGAATCCATAATAGAGTTTTGTTTTATAAAGAACGAATGTGAATCTTTGGTCAATAAACAGTTTAGTGGGAGTGCACATTTTTTTTCTAATATTATATGTTTGTTACATATTACTTATTAGAAATGAAATACTAGTCTTACAATCTATTAAGGCATGGTTGAATAAATTCTTCTCTGTGAAGTACTTCGGTGTGGAAGCATATATTATTGGGATCAAGATCAATCGTGATAGATCCCAGAGATTTTTGGGCCTATGTCAAAGTACATACACTGAAAAGACACTGAAGATATTTAGTATGGAACAATCCAAAAGAGGATTGATTCCAGTGTCACCTGGAATTAATATTTCCAAGAAAATTTCTCCTCAAATTCATGAGGAAAGAAAGAGAATGGAAAGGATTTGATATGCATCAACGATTGGGTTAGTCATGTATGCCAGGATATGTACTAGGCTAGATGTCGCCTATGAATTAAGGCAAGGAGGATGATATCAAGCTGATCTAGGTGACCGCCATCGGATGGAAGTCAAGACTATCTTTAAGCATCTATGTCGTACTAAGGATATGTCCCTAGTTTATGGAGGAGATGAGTAACTAGTCATTAGAGGATATACATATTCTATTTTCCAGATTGTTTAGGATGACATGAAGTCGCAAACGGGATACATATTCACTTTTAATGAAGGTTTTATGAGCTCAAAGAACTCAAATCAAGGTGTGGTCACCGATTCTATAGCCAAATCTGAGTATATCATAGCTTCTAAGGTAGCTAAAGAAGCAGTTTAGATATAGAGTGTCATCCAAGTTCTAGATGTGGCACTTACGAATAATGATCCCATCACACTTTATTGTGATAATACTGTAGTGACGTATCTCCCAAAATAGATAACGTCACATCCACAAATGAAGCGCATACTTTAGAAGTATCAACTCATGATGGATTTTTATCATAGAGGTGAAGTATCATCTCATGAATATTTATTGTATTTAAATATAAAACATCTTATTACATATTTTTGATAGTTATTCCTGACTATAATGTAATAATGTCCTAGAGTATTTATCGCATTAATATTTTCATTGTAGTTCCCCTCTTTGATGAGAAATCTGAAGTGGTATGAAAATATTCTTAATTATAGTTCTCTGGTTGGATGACATACTATGATGGATATAATAGTATATAGAACGTCAGTTTCAAGTAGTCATAAGAAGATAAAACTTATTCTAATGAAGTTTGCACATAGTAATCACCAAGACGAGAGATTATGAGAATAGAACTGCCAGGAGGAATTCTGCATGTTTTGGTGTCGTCGAATAATCCTATCTGTGAGCATGTGTAATGGTACGTAGACATTAATATTATCATTAATGCATGTCAGGAGCTTCACACATTGATTTACTGATGGAAACCATCATTCCAAATGTTGGCAGTAAGTTGGGTATATTGGGTGTGTCAAGAATGACATTTTATTAATATATAAATCAAGGAAGGATTTATACCTTCCATTTATAGAAGATGATATTTCATCCCTTTGAATGAAATAGAACCATCACCCTAAATTTTATGACCATGGTGTATTGATGAGTTTATTTCTGGTAGTCAAAGAAAGACGTATCAAGAAAACACGTTAATGACACTATCATGAAACCTGCTTGATAAGATATTGATAAAAATGGATTACATTACACAGTGAGCATTCAAATGTAAATTTCATTGTTGTGACATTATTTTATTTCTCTAGGATTCTTTGACTCATTTCTAGATAGTACTCTTGGACTTTATGGAATCCCGCCTAATGCCAACGAGAATGAATCCTAGAGGTTCACACACTAAGTGTTCCCTATGGTCTCGATTAAATTTTATTTCATTTTAATTAATGTAATAAATTTTATTCCCAATACTGTGGAATAATTTTATTCATAATAAAATTATTTCATTAAATTTAATAAAATATATTTGTTTTATTAAACATTTAACAAATATATATTTATACTTTTAAAATAAAATATTTATTTAAGAGTATAAATTATTTATTTATTTGGGTGTTCAATAAATGCATGTTGAGTTCGAGTGGATGAAGGCCAGTCTAGTAGTAAAATAATTATTTTCAAGATGGTAAATAATTACTTAAATATTTGGAATAATACAAAATAATAATAATATTGGTATCATTATGTGGAACAATATTTCATTTATAAATCTGTTTTAAGCATGTTGGTGCACCATGCATAATTATGATGTTATTTTTATTATGGAGGATGTTTTTTATATACTTTTATGAATGTATTTAATTGATTTTACACAATTTAATTTTTTTTCTACAACCCCATGTCGTTAAATAGACAGGTACATCAATTTTTCCACTAAACCTGGTGAACCAAATTTTTGGTATTGAGAGAATTGTTGAGCCAAAAAAATTTATATCTTTAATCCTCTCATATTCCCTATCATAAATGAGTTAAATTATTCATGGACAAATAATATGTGATCAATAACAATTGACTCAAGACACTTGCTTTACCACGCTAGCACCTAGAGAACGAGTGGTGTCCATCAGAGGCCATTAGAGAACATGTGGATCGTCACTATAGGGCTTCTGGTTTGGATCCTCACAAGCACAAAAAGACTTTCCAAAAGGATCATTATGGATGATCAACATCATCAACAATGAAATTACGAAATATCTAGGTATTTAATTTCTACATAAATATTTTAAATTAATTATAAACATGATGTGCAAGATCCTCTCTCTAGGATCTGGTTCCCTTTTCTTCTTTTGTCTAGATCATTGATCTTAATCCATGTATAATTGATTTTATTTTCGTATTTATCTAGGATTGGCCATCGAATATGAGAAAATAATAGTTGGGCCCTCGTAACGTCCATGCCACCGCTGTGCTCGGATCCTACAAGTTGTACCCATTCACAGTCTGACCTACAAACATGAACCCCGTCTACCAAACCTTTTCATCCTCTATTTGAGCCTCTAAGTTTTCCCCACCAATGACACCATGATTATATTCTATATAATATTAATCTCAAACCATGTCAATTTTACCTCCATATATGTTTACAACTATACCATATCCTATGATGCATCCCCATCCCTTATATCCTTTAATATCATATTTATGTCATCTCCATTTCCTTCAATCCATCCATGGTCTGATGATTTTGTTCCATAAGCTTCAACTCTAGTGCATGCAGATGACTGGTTCATGAATTAGAATAGACACATCCTTTAGAGGTTACAGATCCTAGATATTCCATATATTCATCTGATCTTAATGAGAAGTCTTCATCATGCCATTCTATATCTTTTTCGAATTATGTCACATTTTTTTGTTTTACTTTGCATTATTTATTTAGTTTTACCTTTTATCTTATTCACTAATAACTTCTTATAGGAGATGTGGGTGCACCTGTATTTGTGTATATAGCAATCTTCAAAAATAAATATTGGTGTATTATAATGAAGAAAATAAAATGATTGGTAAAATTTTTAGATAGTGTAGAGGATTTATGGAAACTTTTAGCTGTGTAAAATGATATCATTCCAGTGAAAATTCTATAATGGAGTCATATCATTAATAAAATAAAGGACAATGTATGGGTGGTGATATTGGTAAGAAAAATTATTAAATAGATATCTATATTATTTTTGTATTTATATTAATTAACAATTTCTTTTTAGTGTTAGTTTAACTATCGCAACAGTGAATCTACTAAGGTCGCATGGTTGATGGATCATGGGAAGTTATGAAAATATTATAAGAACAAGTTATATGTTGGTTGTGTTAGAGGTTGTATCCTAGAAGCAACTATTTTATACTTTATTATAATATGTATTCATAGTTTTGAATATTAATAAAAATATTAAGGCATCATGATTGTTCTTCCTTGCGACATAGAATGTAAAAATATCCGAAGGGCATGTGTCAAAAAGAAAGGTTGTAGATGTTCTCAACTATAATGATAAAAAAAAGTGCAATAATAGTATTTATAAAATATATGTTCTATAGTCGCATGATATCATTTTAGGGACATGAATGATACATGATATTAGGTGTGGAGACTCATTAGACTTTGATGCACCTTCTCATAGTGTAGTCCCTTGGTAATATCTAGTAGGATATTATGAGAACAAGACTCAGCAGTAGGAAATCCAAATTTATATGTGTCATTGGATGTTCCTATATACATATGTGTGTGTAAAACCTTAAACATTGACACACCTTCCTAATATTCATTACATTATGCCCGAGTGGGTTAATTTTATTTGAGATGATTCCCTCAGTATTCATTACTTTAGGCCCCCCTAGGCCTCAGTGTGTACATTTTTTAATTGTACCCTTTCCTAAAATAAATTTGGTGTTGGATTGTTATGGAATATGATTCCGGTGAGGTAAGATACATTTGGTTCAACGTGAGTAATATTTCATTAATGCATATCACGAGAAAGTATTTTCCCTTCTATTATATAATGGACGTTTATATCTTAATCCCTTTTCTGAAAATGATATATCACCAAATAAATCAAGGGCCATGTTCTTCTATAAGCATATTTCATTTCCAAAAATTCAAAGAAAGAGACGTCAAACACATCGGTACATGGAGCTAGTATGGAACCTTATTCATTTGAGATATCGTGATAAAAATATTATATTACGCAATGGGAAACCGTAAGTGGTATTATGTTATTGCACCAATAAATTTTTTCTCTATAAGTAACATGACATGTTTCTAGATGCTAACCTTGTAATTTATAATACTTCACCTAATGCCACTGAGATAGTGGTATATAGGATCACACACTGAATGTATCCAGATTATCAGTTAAATAATATATTACTATTTATTATTTGAAAATATGAATAAATATTATTCGCGTATGTGGTTTAATAATTATTCATGCTTACATGATCACATATACTCTATCACTAGTTATTTGAGAGAATATTATTTGAGTGAAATATTTAATAAATATTTATTTTCTATTTAGTGAAAATAATTTTTATTTGTTTTTTGGTGAATAATGGAGTGATATTTATTTATTATATAAGTAGTCATTATTCAAGGCCCATTAAATATATGGTGGAATGGAGGATCAAGTTTATAGGTCAGCGATAAATAATATATATTGAATATTTTTTGATTAAATGATATTTACATTTAATTTTAGGTTTTAGTGCATGTTAAGAAATAATAATTTTTTTAATATTATTATTGATATAGGGTTTCTTATGGATTAAATAAATAATAAGAGGCACTTGTGAAATTATTTATTTCTAACCATAGTGGTATATATACCCAATTGTTTTTTTCAATAGAATTAATTTTATTTATGTTGTGGACAATCATAGAAGGACAGAATCATCTTAAGCCCTAGAGAGAACCCTTTCCCCGAATGGTCCTGAGAATGAAGAGTGATTTTCCACCACCATCTACTCTCAAATATAGAGAGATCGATGAGAATCCTTTGGAAATGATTCTCAAGGATATAAAAAGTGAATGATGTAAGTAGTAATATCATCAATGATTGAACTTCGAGATTCCTATGATAGCATTCATAGATATATAGAACAAGTGTGGATCACCTCTTGTAACATCCATGACATAGAAGCCACTAAACCATTTCTCTGATACGAGTCGCCACATGTCCTCAAGAACACGTCCCCATATGCAAGAGGATGCTGACTAGAAGTGAGGGTCCAATAGGTCTTATGAGGAGACTATACCATATTTACTAGATATTTCCACAATGTAAAACATAATAAATAAGGAAAAAATAGTTGATAAACCAGAATATTAAATACCAACCATTCCAAAAAAAATGTTACAACCAAAACAATAAGATAACTATGCCATGTCATGCCAACTGTTCCAAAGTTCAAGGAAGTCCAAAATAAATACTAATGAAAAAATCCCCCAAAATTGGTCCTGACTCAATGTCCAAATACTCATCCACGAAAATCTCAAGCCCAACTCAACTCCCTAGCATAAGGATTTTTCCATTTCACAATCCTACAATAATAAAATTTGCTCGTGAACCCAATAGAGACCTGAGCAGGGTGTTGGTACAACTCAATAGGCCACCACTAATGGTATCTATAAAATACCATGTCTAAATAGAGAGTGAATACTAGAACTAAATAAATGGAATGATAAACAAAAGAAAACCCAGGTTCCACATATAAACAATATTCACATTTGCAACTTTGATCATTTATTCAATTCAATCAATTACACCATTTCCAACACTTAATCCATGGGTAAGGAATTTACATATTTTACACTCCAGATGAAGCTGGTCAATTATCAGATATAAGGGAATAATTCATGTTCCCTATCTCACTGGGGATAATCATTTCATAACAAATACATCACACTCACCATAGATCCTTGGTCTAGTTAGTCTCATCAAATGCAACTATTAGGGGCTTAAAGCCTCAGTCCAGATCCATAACCATTGAATTATAAGGGTGATGATAAGATCCTCAGTACAAATTATCCTATGGGAGAAGCCTCATTCCAATATGCCACATACCACAAATCCATTTCACATGATTATTCATCAAATTACTACATATACAAAATCACAAATGATGCATAATCAGTACACATAACATTAAAAATTCAGATAACATTTAACACTTAAATCAACTTTGTGTCTTAACCCATTAACACATTTAACACACACCTTACAGATCCCATTTAACCAAATTTCCTTTCATATCTCAACACATTTATCTTATTCAACAATTTCCATACATTAAACCATTTCACATAATACGTCATTTCACATGTATTAGACCATTCATGCATTTAAATTTCGATCTCCCAAGTCAGTAAACACAATCAACTCATTCCATTTAACCCTATTTACATTCTACTAAAAAAATCCTTATGCAGTTATCAATGTATCGGTACAATTAGCAATAATTGATTTTCCTACTCAACTGACATATCAACATGTTCATCTTGGACCCTATATTATCAAAAGTAAATTCAATACATAACATTAAAATTTTCCATGTTTGGGAATACTAGAACACCCCATGAATGTCCCTAAATAGGTATAGTCAACATCAATGAATCCCACATGGATCATGAGCTGTTTAATTCATCATTTAGCTAACCATTTTACTGAATCCATTCAAAGGAATCAAATTTACAAAAATAGAAACGAATTAATACAACCACACATGCACAAATCAAATTATAGACTATGGAATATAACTTGTAGACCTCCTACCTCAAAACCAAAGATGAATGCACACTTTAACTTACACTTTGATCTGGATTCAAGTACCTCTTGAATCCTTATCCTAAAATACACTAGAAAAAATTGATTTAGGGCTTTCTAAGAAGATGAATGAATACAAAATCCCTAATCCATAAAAGATAATCAAGACGATCATAAGAGTTACCTATATCTTTTATCTGCAACCAACAACACTCTAAACGACCAAGAAATGAAGGAGATCAATCCTTGGAAGGATTTGGGTGTTTAGGGTCTTCAAAAGTTATGGAGAGGGAAGAATGAGGAATACATTCTTGTGAGGGACTTAAAATCATGGTGGGATGGTAAAATCCCACTTTTAATGGTGTACACAGTTTGGCCGCACAATTTTCCAAATTGTGTACAAACCATGTCCATGCATGTATCCAAGAGGGATGAGTCGCATGGTTACCTAGGGATCCACACACTTTTTAAAAACTCATATGAAAACCATGAGAAATTACCTTATCTAGGACCACAGGGTTTGGCCTCCCCTTTGTCAGGGTTTACTGAACCATGACTCCCTTCATCATGGATAGCATGGCTTGGGAACATATTTACTAATAACCATGCACCAACCATGCAACATGCACTAGATGGCCATAATCTCCATCATTGATATTTGGATCCCCCAAGACCCCCCCAATATTCCTCATAAATCTAGAAAACATCCCATTAACCACAATAAGTAGACTTAAAACAAAACATAAACAAGAACGTACCTCGAGAAAATCTAGAATCATAAAACATCTGAACCTTATAACAACTTGTCCTCAAGATGCATCTCAAAGCATCAATGAACATCTAAGGAAATAAGATCGGGCCACTCCACCCACATACCAGTCTCCCTCTCCCATGTTTCTTCCTAAACATTACCATTCTTTCAAAATACTCGAACAAAAGGCACTATCTTGCATCACATATCTTTCTCACTATGATCTATAATAATAACTACATGCTCCTCAAAGGGCGCATCAACCTCAACCTCAAAATCATCAATATAAAACACATGATATGGGTCAGGGTGATACTTATGATGTATTGACACATGAAAAACATCATGCAATTCACCATACCACTATAGAAGTTCCAATAAGTACATTGTCCGGTTTATCCTCTACATAATCTGAAAAGGCCCCATGTACCTGGGAACCAACATTCCTAATTTATGTATCTGATGGTGGCCCAACCTTGGTGAAACCAATATAAAATCACTAACACCCACTACAAACTCAAGATAACTATGACACTGATCCCCACACAACTTCTTCTTACTTTGAGTTTTTTCATATGTTTCAGAATATTCCGAACCTATTCTGACGTCTCCTGTATGGGAGTTGGACCTGAGAATTCTGATTCTCTTACCTCAATACAACACAGTGAGGATCTACATAGTCTACAATAGAGCACCTTATATATTTCCATATGAATATTCTCCTAGTGACTGTTGTTATAGGTTAATTCAACAAGAACTAAATGATTCTCCCATGATACACCAAAATATCAGACACAAGACCTCAATATATCCAATAGTACATAAATAGTATGCCCTAATTTCTATCCCATATTTGGGTGTAAATCAATACTCAAATACACATGTGTACCACATGATATCTATAATACCTACTAGAAATGCGATGTAAAATTTGAATCATTATCCAAAACTATAGTCTGCAGTACTCCATACAACTTCACTATTCCCTAAATATACAATTCACCCAACAGATCAATGGTTAAAGACACTAAAATTAGCATGAAATGTGAATACATGGTCAATAAGTCAAAAAATACCCATATCACATTATTCTTCAGAGGATTTCTTAACAGGACTACCACGAAATCCATAGTTACGTCATTTGATTTCTATTCTAGAATGGGAAAGAGCTGTAACAAACCACCTGACCATTGATGCTCAACATTCACCTACAAATAGGTAAGGCATCGTTCCATGAAACTGGAAACCACTTTCTTCATTCCTGGACACCAATACTATCTACGAAGATCATGATACATTTAGGTCAAAACATGATGAACCGCCCACCACTACACATAAAACTCAGGCATCAACTCATCTTGTAAATATGTTCTCACAACACCACCACCATGAAAATAAACGATACATCATCACTAAGGGTATAACCAAAATGTGACTCCCTTCCATTAAGACTCTAACTTAAATCCAAACATTATGAATCCCCATGCTGCCTTTCCTTGATCCAAATCAGAAGAATGATCTCAACAACCAAGGATACAAGGGTCTTCTGGCCATGTTAATTTTTCACCTTAAGATGCATCTCAGTAAACAACTCTGTCATCCCTTATTGAGAACTAGATTCCTAAATTTCTTAAATTTGAGTCTTCTTACCCAAAGCATATATAACACTATTCACATTTCTTAGAGTTTTAACCAGTTCAAATTAAAAAGACTCATTGCACTCAACCCATTGCCACTGCTGAAGATTCAAATCACACTAGGGGAATATGAAATTTTGGATTGTATGATCATTAAACATGGTAAATAGTTCTCCAAAAAAGTAGGATCTCCAACTCTTTAAATCATAGGACACTGCGGCCAACTCGTGATTGTGTGTCCAGTAATTTCATTCATGTGGCCTCAACTTCCTTGACCCATAATCCACAACTTGATCATTCTGCATCAACACTGTCTGATGTCCAACACCATACACATAAAAAAAAAGGTATACACCTTACCTGTGTTAGGTAATATCAGAATTGGTGATGATGTGAACTAATTCTTTAACTATTGTAAAACATCATCCCATTCCCCAGACAATTAAAACCTGATGTCGTTCCTAGTCAAACACAAAAGAATTTTTTCAAAACAAGAGAATTCTTTAATGAAGATTCAGTAATAGATCTCATAACCCAAAACACATTGGTTATCCGAATCATTTTTTAGTTTTTACCAAGATAAATATAATCTCACTTTCTTTGGGTCCACTAAAAAACATTCCAAATAGATTATGTGATCCATGAAATTCAACCTATTAATTCAAAAATTACATTTGGATATCTTGGTTTATACCCTATAATCACTAAGTGTACTCAGAAAAATGTCAAGATGTTTGGAATGATCATCATGAGTTTTATAATACACTAAAATTTAATTAATAATAAAAAAACTGATCCAAGTACGGGTGAAATATTCGGTTCATTGGGGTGATTAACACTTCTGGTCAATTGGTCAATCCAAACTGCATTACCCAAAACTCATATAAACAATAAATCCTTCTAAATGTAGTATATTGTATATTTGAAGGTCACGCCCTTAGAATATAATACAATAATCTTATATCAATATTATAGAACAATGAATCCACACTTATCTGGTCAAAAATTATCATCAATTTGAGGAAGATGGTATCAGTTAACAGTCATCGCATTCAGTTTCCTATAATCGACACATAACCACCATGATCTATTAGATTTTTTAAGAAACAACCATGGATATCCCAATGGTGACATACTGGGGTAAACAAACCTCTTTGATTCCAATTCCTCCAACTATGTTTTAAGCTCCTGGAGTTCCACTGGTGCCATTATATATGACAGAATGAAAACTGGATCTACTCCATGTAACTATAGTATCGTGGATGGGACATCTATTTTAGGTGAAAACCCTAAGAATCCCATTGGAAACACATAATAAAACCTATCCACCACCATAGGAATGAAAATATTCCGTATTACACAATCATCAAGAATAATACAAGACACTTGAGTTGTGAGATCACCCAACCACTAACAAAATGGCCCTACCCGGCCTGCCCGAATGTCCTACTCACCACGATGGACATAAGTGTCTCCTCAAGTGATGTGAATGTTATCATATAGTGGAAAAATTTATATGGTCCTAGTAAAACACTATCTGATCCAAGAAAAAATCATAGCAAAACCTGACATATAAAGCACAAACATGTCCTACAGGAAATGACACCGACCATCTTCAAGAGAACACCCCTTACATTGCCAAATATTCTCAGCCCATATCCCTAATAGTGTATCAATTTACATGTATCCAGAAAAAAAAATCCACTTCTAGAACCAACATAACCATAATCTATGTAGAAATAAAATATTGTGAGGCACCACTGTTGAATAAAGCATTAACAAGTGGGGAAGCTTCAAGGATTATTCCTCGAACAATTGATGGTTCAGGTTCTCCACCTCCAGGTGTAAACTAAACTATATGAAGCTAACATACTCATATACCCTAGGCTCTAGTCTAAATTAACAGGGCTATAATACCCTACTGATAAAGATTCTCTCACCAAAAAGTACCACATCTGCCACCTCGACAGGCACAACCAGTAGAGATCCAACTGCCTGCCTAATATGGGGTAACCAACCCACTACCTACATTAGAAATCAGCCTCAGCCCTCCATAATTTCCCATCAGTTGAGGGTTACTTCAGAACCTCTACACATTCACTATTCAACCACATGCTTGACACGCAAATGGTAGTCAGGGACTTTGACCACGCATTTACCCAATCTTTCTATACTTACTATAGAAAACTTGATAACTACTCTAACGGGCTGGTTTGGTCTTTTGACTACTCTATGAACTACCTCCCTTGTGAATTTTAATGAAATTAAACTTCCTACTATTGGACATTACACCATAGGATAACCCAATTGGAATAGCTTTCCCACCACCGGGGGCCACCTTGAGGTTTCCCGCATCGATAAGGGCCTGATCCACCACCCCAGAAACTCTTTTGAAACATAATATATTTATCTGGTACATAATATCATGTTTAAGTACATCCTAAAATTTTAATTTTCATAGTTGCCTCATCCCCTTCCAATGTTGGAAAATAACATTGCAAGTCATTGAAACAACTAGAGTATTTCATCACTCTCTTCAACCCCTAGGTCGGCCTCCTAAATTATGTTTCCTTTTCCTTCCTCAATGTTTCTGAAGAGAAATTTTCAAGAAATTTTCTTAGAAAATACTTCCATAAAATACCATTACCTACCTTAGTCTAAACCAGAATGTCCCACTAGTTCTTTTTCTTCCCTCACAATATGTAAGATTCCATCTAGATTTTCTTCTCAAGAGGACTCTTTATGTGACCAATAATCATATTGATGGAATCTATCTAGCACTCAATGACATCAGGTCCACCCTCTATAGGAAAAGAAAAAGGTTATTACAATTGAAACAACCTATTAAGATGAAACATACATTGTTCGAGCCTCCCCAAGACTCATTTCATCATCTTCATAAAATGAGTGATTTCTTCATGAAATTAATTCTCTCATATGATAACCTAAACCACTGGGTTTTATTGATCTGATTATGGAGGATCATTCTCAATGACATACTATTGTTTCCCAACCGGTGCACGACATAGTGGTGGAATATTCCTACAATTACAACACACATATTAGTATACATAACGTAAAACATCAATAGTTTTAATAAAATAAGGCTCTCCACTATCCATAAAACCCCCTTTTGCATACAATATTCCCAATAGAAATCATCTCACTTAGAACACTCCCCTTAACCATTCATAATGAGGGTGATGGTCAACATGAGGTAAACCAACTTACACAGTCATGTGTATTTCATCATACACCATTTTCAAATGGTTTTCACATTCACAACCAAAATACTTATCTTTTAAGTACCCTTCTCATCTCAACATTTATTATAACTGAAATTTTTTCTCATTTACCTCCTTTCATAAAGTGAAATTGTTTAACAAATAGTTCACAATATTTTCATTTACCCATTCATATATTTTTATTAGACATTACTTTCTTCATATTTTATGGAATGTGAAAATAATTCCTCCCTTAATGTCTCACAAATCCATCTCATGTCTCCCCATCAACACGAATTCCACCTATATCCCTAGGTTCCAATAATGATGAATGTATGAACAACCTCATTCAACTTTGGCCAATATAAATATATCATAAAACAATCTCATTAGACAATAAGTGCATCACCCAATGGTCAAATATCATTCAACTATAACAACACATATCTAGAAAAGAATTCCCACTATGGGTACATGGGTTTCCCCCCCTGGATGGGTTAGCTAATCCCAAGAAACCAGCTCATAAAAAAAACCCAACACATCCTAATCTCTAGTATACCATCCCAAAATAGTAATACTATAGAAAATAGTAGCTCTGATAGCATTTTGTAATGCCTCTAACCTAGAATCCCCTAAACCAGTGGTCTGAGTCATGTTTCCACATGAACTTAAGCTCGCCTCCCTATATGCTAGGGGGTGACAACTAGTATAAAGGGTGTAATAGGTCATGTAGGGAGAATATACCATATTTTACAAAGTATTCCCCATCATGTAACATAATAAATAAGAAAACAATTGACAATAAAATAGAACATACATTACAAACCATTTCCCAAATACGGTATAACCTTAACCAAAAGATAAATATTCTATATCATGCTAACAGTTTTAAAAGTTATAGAAAATGAAAATAAATACTAATGGAAACATCCTCAAAAATGGGTTCTGACTCGATGTATGAATCCTCATCAATGCTCATCCAAATTCCAACTCAACTCCCTAGAACTTGGTGTTTTCCCTTTTCCAATCCTATGGTAATGAAATCTAAATAGGTACCCAACGGAGTCCCATGAAGGGTATGAGTACAACTCAAAAGGACAACACCAATAGTTTCTACAAAATATCTAATGAAAATAGATAGTTCATCATAGTATGAAATAAAAGGAAAGATAAACAACAGACAAATCAAGTTCCACTAGTGGACAATATTCAATTTAGAAACATTCATCACATATTCCATTCAATCACTTAAACCATTTTTCTCACTTAATAAATGGGTTAGGAATATACATCATTTACAACTTGTCCTAATCCGATTAATTATTGAACATTAGGGAATAAGTCATGTCCCTTATCTCACTAGGTATAAACATTTCATAACAAATACATCGCACTGACCTTGGAGTGTCAGTCCAGGAAGTCTCATCAAATGAAATTGTTAAGGCCTTAGAGCCTCAATCCAAATCCCTATCCTGTGCATTCTTGGGGTGGGGTTTAGAGCTTCAGTATAAAGAAACCCATGGGAGGAGCCTTTGATCAATATTCCACATGCAACTAAACCATGATCACATGATTATTCTTCCAATTACCACATATACCAAATCCTAGAATATTCCTAAATAATACACATAACATTCACAATTAAAATTCCATTAAACACTTAAATCATCTTTGGTCCTTAACTCATTGAGAATTTACCGCACACCTCACATATCCCATTTTACTAATGTACCTTTCATATCTTAACCCATTTAACTTATTCAACATGTTTTGTACATTAAAAAAATTCTCATTATTCATTTTTTTACATTTATTATCCCATTCATTCATTTTAATTTCAATCTCACAAATATTTAGACACATTCATCTTATTCAATTCAACACTCTTCACATTATTCCAAACAAACCCTTATGCCATTATTGAAGTCTAGAAAAATTTGTCAATAATTACACTTCTAAATCAAATAACATATCAACATGTTTATCTTGGGATTTACATTATCACAAGTAAACTCTATAGTTAACATTAAATTTTCCATGATTGGGAATTTTGGAACACCCCATGGGTGGCCCTAAATTAGTCTATTCAATCTCAATGCATCCCATGTGAGTCATGATGGGTTAAATTTATCATTTATAAAATCATTTTAGGGAATCGATTCTATGTAATCAAATTAACAACAAGAGGGATACATTAACACAACCACACATGCAGAAATGAACTCCATGACCAAGGAATATAACTTGAAGACCACCTACCAGAAACTAGATATGAACGCATGCTTAACCTTAGCGTTATGTTTGGATTGAATCACCCCTTTAATCCATAACCTATGATCTACTTGAAAAATAGGATTTGAGGGATTTAAAAGAATTTTAATTAAACCACAATCCCTAATATAGAAAATAAAAGTAATAGGAGCATATGTCTTACTATGAGTTTCGATCCACAAGGAAGGAAAATCCAAATGGACAAGAAATGAAAGAGATAAATCCATGGGAATATTTGGGTGTTTAGGTATATCACTATGGATAGAGGAGTAATAATGAAGAATAAATTTGGGTGAGGAACATAAAATCATGAGGACAAAAAAAATTTAAATACCACTTTAAATGGGGTGTATGGTTTGGCTTCATAGTTTTCCAAACCATTCAACAACCATACATCCGCATCTATCCGAGAGGGGCTGAATTGCATAGTTATCTAGGGTTTTCCACATAGTCTCATAAAACTTGTACCAACTAGTATAAATGACTCTATCCTAGAACCCATTGTTTGGCCTCCCCTTGTCCATTTTATTACTAAATCATGCCCCTTACTCTTAGCCTCCATTGTTTGGGTGTATGGTTACTACTAACTGTGTTCCAATTGTGAAAGATGCACCAGATGACAAAAATCTCCCTTAGATCACGTCTTGATCCCCCTAGACACCCTTATATTCCCCATACAACCAATAAACATTCCATTAACTAAATTAAAGAGACTTAAACCAAAACATAATCAAGACTATACCCTAAGAAAATCTGGGATCATACCCTGGTAGAGGGAATATTCCCTTTATTCCTATCATGAAATGACAATGCAACATAGATCTATTATCAGATCCATCAACAATGAAATGATTTCTCAGAATACAATTTTTAAATTGATTAAATTAATTATTAATATATGTGATCATCACGTGGTATGGTTCCGACATTTTAGCCATTGCCTATTTTTTATTCAATTTGATTGGTCAAAATGATTATATTCTTGTAAATCATGGATTTATCATTATTTATGATAAAGAGAAAAGTTGGGCATGACCCATCATCCACTTTTGTTGGACCTAGAACCTACAATTTTTATCAGAGATGTCACATAATTATATATAATTATTTAAATATCATTAATTCATTTAAAAATTTGTAATTTAGTATTCAATATCAATTTAATCATTATTAAATCCAAAATTTGCGATTTTTTTCTTCCTCTTCAATTTTCCATTAATATAATCAAATTTATTAATTTTATGATTGAAATAAATCTGTTGATATCATCTGGAGGTACTAAGGAATCTGGTCGGATAACCGTGAGTATGAACCCTATAACATATAGGTACAAGTATTGTAATAGTGCTTACACCAAGAATTAAGTTGGAATTATTCCAAGGAGTGTACATTTATTACATGAAATACCTTTAAGTTTACACCACATGTTGACTGGGCGAGTCTGTTACACAGTCATCCAAAATACATGTCGTGTAACTGCTATAAACTGTGTGTAATCATTTAGTCCTAGATGGGTCATGTATCTTCTTACACGGGCTACCCAACTATTGATTATGTAACTTAGATACCATTGGACATATTTCCCATGTACATGCCATTTAATATAACTTTTTCTAAGGCATGGTTCACATGCCAAGTCCCTAAGCGCATGTACTGGATAGATGGTGAAAATATTATATGTCGTGTAGCTGGCATGTACACACAATATACTTTTAGAAAATTATGTATAATTAAAAATTAGTTTGTTATACTATGAAAACCATATCATCATGTTTCTGTGTGGGTTCGTTAAGATGATAGGACAATGCAATTAGATGTGTTTTAATATTTATAAATATTAAATTAATTTCTGTATATTGTTTGGATATACATATCATGCATGAGTCATATTATAGTTATTTCATTATATAAAATTAAGCATAACACATGAGAGAAAAATCATATAATTAGTGTAATCATTATGTTTATAATACATATCTTGAATGTGTGTGATAAGTCGGGTATGACACATATCTCAAGAGTAAACGGTATATGATTATAGCACATATTGGGTAGTTCAGATGAGTATTCACCGTGTTTCCTCAAAGGTACATTTATGTACACAGTTAATTTTAAATAAATTTATTCATTTTTTTTAATTATGATGGATAATAATCTAAAGGAAATTTAGTTGTGAATTAATATAAAATAATTGATTAATTGAAAAATATTGTTAATTTATTCGATCACCATTTATATTAAGTAATAATGATAGTAATTAAATGCTAATTTTATTAAATGCATAATTAGTTTCATGAATGTGAATGATCATGTTCCTAGACCAGACCATTTTATATGATTGGTTTCACTAAATTTATTATTAAATTAAATTTTTGGCACGAAATCCATACATCCACTTATTATGTAAGGGTATATGTTCACATGTTTTCTTTTATATTGACAATTTTCCATCACTTTTTTGTGAATAAAAGCATATTTAATTGATGTATCTCCCATTTTAGTGGTGGAAGTTCAAGTTTGGAGTTGAGACGAAACCAATCCAAGTGAGATACATAGGCCGATAAGTGAAAAAATGCAACACGAACCATATTTGTTTCATGTGTTTTCCCATCTGTCAATGGTTAGATTATCATCCACTAGATAAACTAACCATTAGTAAAATCTTGATGAAACTGATCCTTTTTTTCAAACACCCCCAACATACATCTTGATATGTTATTTATAAAACTAATTTTTTTACCTATTTTATAAATTTATTATGATAAAATAACTCATTAATATATTTCTAAATTTATTCATCAAGAATATTTTCATCCTATTTTTTAAGAACATACATTGGAAAACCTAATAATTCAGTTGTTTCTTAATAATCATCCTAGTGATAATATCATTTGTGATATAGATCAACAAAATAGATCTAGAATTTCCTTGAGAAACGAAATTAAACATCTATCATTTTTATCACAATTCGAACCATAGAACCCGGATGAGGTATAAGGTGATGAGGACAGGATTAAATCAATGTTAGATGAAGTCAATGATATTGAAAGGAACAAAGTTTGGGCATTTTTTGTGTTCAAATAGTGGGTTCTCTAGACCCAACTATTCAGTGCTTTTGATTACCATATCATTTATATAGTTTTCTATGCATGATGTCATCTAACCATTATAGTGTAGACTTTTCTGCTTCCACTATTGAATTGGTAATGTCTAAAGATTAATTGTCGTATTGAATGGTTATAGAACATCCCATGCTATAATGAGAACCACTAGATATTATGACATTAATCTTAAATACATGTTCTATGGTCTAGATAAATCATACTAATTGGACACAATAGATGATTTACTATGAGGTGATGCGGGCTTGTAAGCATTGAGACTTCTTCTCATGAAGTTCACACGTGGTGATCTCTAGTTGTGAGATCATGAGTACGGACCCGCCAACAAGAACACCACATGTTTTGGGTGTCATTGGATGTTCCTATCTATGAACATGTGTAATGTTCTCATGACTTGAGATCATTTTCAATGTATTCCATTTGATTGTGTACTTTGATGCAAGACAAAAACCATGACAATGCAGTCATGGCAAGGTAGTTTGTGTTGGGTGCTCCGTTGGTGTCATGGCATTGGTTGAATGGTCAAGAAAGGATTTGTCTCTTCTGGGTTATGGAATTAATATATATCTCAGGACATGCTAATATGGATGACAATACCTTTATAAGACCATGGCCATGGAAGTCAAGGGTAAATCTATCAAGTTAAATAAATCAACTATCAAGCAAGAAAAGGGCGATGACACGTGAGTGCATCCTACATTATCAGATATTACAGACAAATAGATTACATTACACAGTGTGTGTTTGGAGGTTGGTTGTCGATACTATGACAATTTTTATCTCTTCAGGGGCCATGATGGGTTTAAATATCCCACTCTTGGTCTGTGAATACTACTCACTGCTGTTGAGATAAGTTCTTAGAGGGTCACACACAAAAGAATATTCAAGAATCTTCCCTATTCGGTTGAATATGAGTTTTAGACATGGTGGGCCCCACCACAGGGGTCCGGGATTTGTCAATAAAAAAACGATGACCAATGAAATAAATAAATTCATATTATTCGAGTTTAGAATAATGAGTATTGAATTTATTTATTAAATGTATTTATGATTTTTAAGTAAATACATGAAAAAATATTAATTGACGAATATTAAATTATTCAAGGTTCAATTAATATTTATGGGAATGATGAGCTAGGTTAATGACTCAATTATTATCACAAAAAATATTTTAATATATTACAATTAAATGATAATAATATTTATGACTCAGTTTAGTAGTCATAAAATGTCATTAACAGTGCATTAAGTATTCGGGGTCGGTGAGGCGATACAAGGTATTTTAATTAAGCATTATAAATATAAGAGGAGAGGAGATTTCCAATTACTAATGAGGGAGATACTCTCTCTTCTCCTCCTTCCCATGTTCTAGAGAGAGAGATGCTCTGGATCCATGGACTTTGGATCGAGAACTCTATCAGGAATCATTTACGAAGAGATGTGGTGATCGTTGGAGCATCGAAGGTGTCGTCGCAATTACATGATAGCACCTGGATTACGACGAATGATGATCATACAGATTTCTTGAAGCATGTGTAGATTATCTAGAGGTGTTCGATGTCAGATTCTTCAAGTAGCGATTACTAACAACGAGAAGACGTCGTACGCGACTTTGGAATTAACCTAGGTATTTTTATGGTTTATTTTGGTGCTTAAAATCCTTCATGTGTAGCCCTCAGCTAAGACTGGGCTACTGTACACCAACATCGACAAGTTTACGTTGATTGTGGGTGTAAATATTTTAAAAATCCACATATTTGGGGCTTCTGCTGTATACTCAGTTCCAACAAGTGGTATCAGAGTGACTTATGTCAATTTTTAGCCTAATAAATTAAATTTTCATTAAAATTTAATGAGGGAGTCGATATGGTCCAAACACCATTGACAGAATTGGAATCAGACATCGGACGACCAGGATGCGATCATTTGATGTTTTTAATTCGAATTCAAGACTAAGTTTCAATGAAGTTTTATATTTCGACCGGAAATTCTGTGGTCGAAATACATTGCACAAAACTACCTAGCATTGATAATATTGTCATAAAAATAATTGTATTATTATTATAATAATATTTTTTTGATTTTATTAGAATAATAATAACAATTTAATTTTGATAATAATATTAATTACGTTATGATAATAATAATATTAAAATAATATTATTATTTTTTAAATACAATGCATAAATCTTAGAGAAACAAACCAGAAAAGGCGTAGGGGAAAGTATTATGAAGAATGTCTTTGTTTAAAAAAAAGAAGTTTGGGTGGAAGTCATGCTTTTCAAGTCTTGAAAATGTCTTTTTAGAAAAAAGAGGAGTAGGTGGGGCAATGACATGCATGTGCAGGTCGTGAAAAAGGGTATCCTAGCACACGACGGCCATGCAGCAGGCCGCCGCCTCCCACTTCCCGTGGCGCCACACATGGCTTAGGCCACCTCTTCTGTCCGCCTGCGGTGTAGGCAGACCTAGCACACCGCACCCAGGACACTCTGTCTACTCCTATTGTTCACCTCATCCCTCGCAGAGACCCCATGTAGTGAAGCATTGCGTCACACCGCACCTGAACCGATGCAGAACCGAGCGCCGCACCCCATACACCAGCACTTCATTCATCCCTGTGGAGACCAGGTCATGTAGCCAGGCACTACACTAGGCCCTCCAGCACTAGAGGTGGTATCTTCCCCCCACACCAACCTACATATCCCTTCTCGTGGAGACTTCCTCCTATAGGTAAAATGCTAAAACACTCTCCCTCCCCTCATAAACATGATGTAGTAGGCGTAAAGGCCACCTCTTGAACCCAGGCACCCCAGTCTGCCTCCCACCAGCTCCCACTCATACACCCGGTCCTGGTCCCGGATCCTCATGTTTTGCAGTGCTAGCGCACCGTGCAGCGACTCCCTAGCCTCCTGCGTCGACTCTTTCACGGAGGCCTCTTGTAGGAGCATCACATGCCTCCTCTTCCCCAGGCGTTTCCTGGCCACAACACCCCATTCCGCTCCCGACCGTGCGTGGACCACCCGCGACAGTGACCTTTCCCAAACCAGGCGCACCACCCGGTGCTCCCCTGGCCGTCTGCTTCAGTTGTCGGCCACCCTGGACCACCTCTGCACCGGCTGGACTCCCATGTGCTGGCCACCACCAGCACCACCACACTTGCAAGGTTCTCTTATGGTCAGGATCTCTCTGTCCAGTGGCGGCGTTGGTCCTCCTAGTGGGCAGGTAACATGCGCTGCCCCAAAACAAGCTTAAGCGGGTCACCCTCGCTTTTAACAAGTTTAGGCAGACCATCCCATCCCGAAACACCCTTGCACAAGGTCGGTACAACCCAGACAAGGCCTGTGTAGATTCGCCCCGAACCACACATGCCCTACCCAAAGTTTTAAGGGTCTGAGTGTTTTTAATTTAATCAAAACTAATTTAATTAATTAATTTAATTTCAGTTGAGAATTAAATTAATTAAAAATTAATTTTTGTTATTAAAATATTAATGCGGCAAGACTAATTTATTTTGGTGATTAATTAAATTAATTAATTAATTTAATTTTTAGTATTAAAATTAAATTAATTAATTGGGACCAGACGTCCTCATAATTAAATTAAAAACATGAGTAAAGTTTTTTAATTCAATTAAATTCCCTCAAGTTTATTTTAATGCAAGTTTAGTTTTATTTTTCATTTATTTAATATACACGAGCTTAATACATATATGGCTGATCATGAGCTAGAGGCCAACCAATGCATGTCTCGGGAATTTTTTATTTTATTATTTATTTATTGCAATAGTTTTGTAATAATTAGTTTAATTAAATAAAAAGATGATATGTGTGTCATCTTATGTGTCATTATATGTATAAGGGATTGCACCCCCATTGTCAGAGTTGTATTTTATACCCCCAGACCTCCTCGCCTACGTGTGAGTATTGTTGTAATGATGATATGATGCATCATGCATATTGCACCAAATGACTATGAAGCACCAAACAAGAGATGAATTCATTGGATGAGAAGACGTTGATGTTCAAGTTACAAGCCACACGACTAAAGGTACTACCCCATAGGGTTTTGGTTGGTCTGTTATTCACTCAATGGATCAAGCATTAGAATCGGCTCATGATCAGGTTTTTCATTTTATTTCTACATGGTTTATTATTTAGTGAATTTGTAGTTAGAACCTAATCACATAGAAAAATAATAAACAAGAATGAAAGATAAAATGAACATGTGACGTGACGAAATTTTTATTTCTTTCATGGTCTGTTGTGAGTGCGGTCACATAGTACGTGCTTATAAAAATAGAAAAGGATTTCTTTCATTACACTAAAATAAAAAAAACCTCAAAAATATATTAAGTCATAAAAGCCTTCCATCATTTAAATTTGGAAAAAACTGGCTGTTTGAGTTGTCAGACATGCCATAGATGAGGGTGCCTCTTACTACCTGGGATTCTTTCTAATAATGATGGGTTGAATTAACTAAAATTGCAGCAACGAAATAGCCATAGCTAGATTGTTGTAATTTTAGATGCAAACATTGAGAAAATCATGTTCTAATTTTCAGAAGATGAGACTTTACTCAACAGATTGAGGTGCCGCAAGTTAAAGCAGTCGGCCAGCCAAAATCTTACCTCGAACCCTCAACGTAGTGGCATAGCCATAGCATGTAGACTATGAGGGGCTGTTCTGGGATCCTTGCCACATAGAAACTCATGCGACAAAGTATTCTGATTCTAGCACAGAGGGTTCCTAGAATACGATAAAATAGTAGGAGACATTTAATTAATTATTTTAATAAGAAATATCTAAACTGGTAATCCATATTAAAGGCACTAATCTGCTTAAATTTATTTTTGTAGGAAATGTCATGTTATACCACAAGTTTAAAAACTGCAATAGTATATTGGACAAAGTAAATGTCCACAATAACACAAGTATCCATTATAGTACAGGAACATGCACATAGTACTATGATATAGGAAACTCAAGGTTCCAGTGACCTCAACACTGTTAAACTAACTAAAAAAGTTTGGTTGAAAATTTATTATAGGAGACTAATGTAAAAATCATATGATAGTTATATCATTATGCTTCCATAAATGCCCAGTGTCAGTTGTGGGTGCTACACTAGGACATGGATGATATAAACACGAAGTCTCATCTCCTAGATATATTCAAGGAGAAAGCGATGAAATGATATGAATAAAGGAAATGTTTAAACCGGCATGTGTAAATTAAAAGATCAATCATGAACTTTAAATGTATTCCTTTCTCATATCATTTTCACCCGTTTACCCATGTTTTGTTACAAAATGAACAAGCATTGAGTAAATGCTTCATTACCTATCTAGGTAAGGTTCGCCAAGTAAATAATAATAAAATACAATTATGATTTAATTATTATGGTGAATAAATTGAAAGACAATGTGAAAAAGGTCAAAGGCATTTAATGCCAATGACACATTCGCGACGTCCTTCAATTAATGAGGTATTAACAAAGATTATTTTCATTTTATATTTCAAAAAAAAACAATGGATGTTTTAATGAAATCAACTGATTTAAAGAAGAAGGTATTCACTTCTACATCATAAATATTCATCAATGTAACGTTTCCTTTTACTACATGGATATTTAATACTATATGTTTTTACATATTTGTATTTAAATATAGTTACCAAGTCAGTATATAAATATTACTAGAAGTCATGTGTATTCTCCAAGTGGCTGCAAAATGGTGATGCCTAGGCCAGTGATGAGAAGTACATGACTTCTTAATTTCCATGTGAATGGTTCATGTTGAACCATTATTGAGTATAACCACAAACATTAATCTCATGTGTCCTTGGACGCAAGGAGACATTCTTTCAGGTTCTGGAATGAATGTTGTTTTGGTAAACTCAATCACTAGTTCAGTAATACATTAATCATACGCAATTACTGATGAATATAAATGTAATACATATACAAAGTTGTGACAAGATAATTATTTTTCAAGTAATACTTAAAGTGAACGTCATCAATATACTAAGTATGGTATTTAGGCTCGACATAACTAAATAATTTTGGAATTATTGACATCTTTAGTTGGACAAATGATCCTTTAGAAATAAAGGTATGTCATAATGCTTTTGGAAGTAGTTCAACAAATAAGCATGAACTATTCCAAGTATAAGATATAGGTATACATACTTAAATATATTCCATCAAGTAATTAAGGAATAATAATGCGAAGTATGTGAATGGTCAGAAGATATTAGTTGCTTCCGGTTGGGAAATTGAAGAATATATCGACCAAGCATTCATCAATCATGATAATGTAGCGTGGAGTAATTCCTAAATGCACATTATCTTATCGACATCATGAAATTTATGTCAATGATGAGGATTGATGATAAATTCTTACATATAAAAATTGATCAACAAACATGTTGAATAACTTAATTCCTAAATGCATATGTTATTAATCAAAATTTTGATGTAGGCAGTATCAATGTTACAACTTGCAGAAACTTCCATTATATTTCATGAAATTCCATTCAAATAACGATGATATCCCACAACCATATTCCATAAATAATAAAAAATGGATATCATATGAGTCATAGTATGATGTAAATCCCTTAGGATAGACACATTGTCCATCTAAGGTACTTATCCTAATGATTTTATAGGATATTAGATAAATCCCTATGATAGAAAATTTGGTATTCAAGCAATAGACTACAAATCTATATAATGGTGATCATCTCTATTAGAGATCGTTGGAGCTATATTGACTAGTGTTTAGTCAATGCTCAAAATGCACAAATAGTTGGCATACAAACTAGTTCCAAAAGCTATTGTGGAATGAAGTACGTTCCAGAGACACATACTGCGTAGGAAGTATAAAACCATGGTGATGGTTTTTATATTCACTGTGGATGGTGATATATTATTCAATATGAATAATATTTCATACAAGTAAGCAGTATATGGAAATTTTCTAAAATTGATAAGACCAATTAAAATACAATTTATTGATTCCACGTTTCAAAGTGAAAAGGGGCTTATTATTTTTGAATACTACGGTGGGTATTCAAGTGAGTTGATACGTGGATGGTACAAGCTTGTTACTAATAAGGCTCGATTGGTTTAACCAAGTCGTTATGCCTAAATCCATTAGAATTTTACTTATCACAGTTAATATCTCTGATCAAATTATTTAGAATTAGATTTCATGACCACCAATAATGGATGGTGTCTATACGATGCTACCAGAAAGTGATGGTCACATCACAAAATGCTAATAAAGGTTGCAATTTACTGAAATCAGATTTATGATTAAAGTAAGAAACAAGATCATAGAATATAAATTTTCAAAAAATGTTTTCCATGTGTCTAAAAGAGGTTAGTGGGGAAATCAAGGTTTTCCAAGTGAAATGTGATCAACAACATATGGAAGATAGATTGGTATCATAGTCAGTTAAGACCAAAATAAAATTTATTCTCCAATGATTGACTTAAATTAGCAGCCTAATTTATAGGGAATGAGATCTAATAAAATATATCTATATGTTTCTTGGTCCAAGTCAATCGTACATATAGTGACATTATATTGAAAATAAAAATTGGAATAATTCAAGAGATTAATTATTTCCAATGTTACTGGGACAAATCTATCCATGTTGACATGTACAAGACATGGAAGAGATAGACGTGATGGTTTAAATCCATATGTCGAAGAAATGGATCAATCATGTATGCCATGATATGTAAAAGAATTGATATTTCCAAGGTATATTTTTTACATTGGGCATCTCTAGGAGGACTGCAAGGGATGCAGTCAAGAATATCTAATTGTACTTTGGCAAGTACAAAAGAGATGTACCTTGTAAGTGGAGAAGAAAGGATTCTAGTTTTGGGCATAAACACTAGTCTTCCATAGATCAATATATATAATATTGGAGTTAGGATAAAAAATATGAGCGAGAGAAGCTAATAAAATATGGTGTTAGCCATAAAAACAAAGACAATTTAAGTTTCAGCATCTATGATAGAAAACAGCAGATAAACGCAACGATTTGTTCAAATTCTTGGAATCGCCCCTTATAAGAAAAGTATTATCCTAATGTAAATTATGGTATTATTACTAGACCTGATGTCAAGTTATGACAGTGGAAAAGTGATATATACATGAAACACCGTATCTTGAGAAGTTTTAATCAAGGATATAAGGTTGGTATATAAGAATAGGCATGCGACAGACCCATGGAGGAACCAGTAGATAAAGATATTACTTAGTAAAAACATGATGTTAATAAAGTGACTATCTAAAAAGTTTGGTTAGAAAGTTGGCTCTAGTGAAAGTGGGAGTGTTGAAATAGTGGGTTCCCTAGACCCAATTATTCAGTTCTTTTGATTAGCATATCGTGTATACAGTTGGCTTTGCATGATGGCATCTTACCATTATAGTGTATACTTTTCTGCATCCACTATTGAAATGGTAATGTCCACATATTAATTGTCGTATTGAAAGGTTATAGCAGATCCCAGGCTATAATGATAACCTCTAGATACAATGACATTGATCTTAAATATATGTTCTATGGTCTAAATACATATTATTGATTGGACACAATAGATGATTGACTATCAAGTGCTAGGGGCTCATAAGCATTGAGACTTCTTCTCATGAAGTTTGCACTTTGTGATCTCTAGTTGTGAGATAATGAGGACTGACCCACCAATAAGAACACCACATGTTTTAGGTGTCATTGGATGTTCTTATCTATGATCATGTTTAATGGTCTCTTGACCTGATATCATTACCAATGTATGTTATTTGATTTCATACATTGATTCGAGACAAAAACCATGGCAATGAAGTAGTGGAGAGGTAGTTTGTGTTGGGTTCTCCATTGGTGGAATGACATTGGTTGAATGGTCAAGAAAGGATTTTTCGCTTCTGGGCTATGGAAGTAATATATCTCATGCCATGCTGATATGAATGACAGTACATTTATCAGCCCATGTCTTTGGAAGTCAAGGGTAAATCCTTCTAGTTAAATCAACAAACTATAAATCATGAAAATTGTGATGACACATGAGTGCATCCTGTTTTATGATATATTACTGAAAAATAGATTATATTACACATTGCGTGTTCGAAGTTTGGTTGTCACTGCTGTGACAATCCTTATCTCTTCAGGGGCATGATGGGTTTCAATATACCACTCTTGGTCTGTGAATAATATTTACTGCTGTCAAGATAAGGTCCTAGAGGGTCACACACAAAAGTGTAATCTAGAATCTTCCATATTCAGTTGAATATGAGTTTTAGACAAGGTGGGCACCACCACAGGGGTCCAGGATTTGTCTATAGAAAAATGATCACCAATGAAATAAATAAATTCATATTATACAAGTTTATAATAATGAGTATTTAATTTATTTATTAAATGTATTTACGAGTTTTAAGTAAATACAAGAAAAATTATTAATTGATGAATATTAAATTATTCAAAGTTCAATTAATATTTATGGGAATTACGATTCAAGTTAATGAATAAATTATTATCATGTAATATATTTTATTATATTACAAGTAAATTATAATAATATTTATGAATCAGTTTAGTAATCATAAAATGCCATTGATAGTGTGTTATGTATTAAGGGTCGACGAGGAGATACCGAGAATTTTAATTAAGAATTATAAATATAAGAGGAGAGGATATTTCCAATTATTATTCATGGAGATTATTTATCTTCTCTTCTCTCCATTGTTCTAGATAGAGAGGCTCTGGATCCAAAGACTTCTGATCAAGCACTCTCTTAGGCATCATTTGCTAAGAAATTTTGTGATCATTGGAGAGTCGAAGGAATCGTCGCAATTCTGTTCTAGCACCAAAATTATGACGAACGACGCTCCCATAGATTTCATGAAGCATGTGTGGATGATCTAGTGTATTTTGATGTCAGATTCTATGAGCAGTGATCACCAATGATGATAAAACATCATGCGTGGATTCAGAATTAAAGAAGGTATTTTTATGGGTTATTTTTGTCCTTAAAATCCTTCACGTGTGGTCCTCGTCTAAGACTAGGCCACGATTCACCGACGTCGACAAGTTTACATCAATCATCGATGGAAAAGTTTTAAAACCCCACCTCTTTGAGGCTTTCATTGCATGCCCTATTCCAATAGTTTGGTCATTCTAATGATATGTTTATAATTTGAGTAAATTGGGTTTTTCAGAAAAAATGTCATGAAAATGGAGTAATAATTAGAAATAAATAGAGACATGTTACTAAAATTTATAATCAACAAGAGGTAATAGACTATGTAGAAACCTACACACCATTATAACTATTTCAACTTATTCATATATGTTTAGATTTTCAATTATTCTAAATTTTAATATATTTAAAATATATGTGAAGTGTAATTTATATAATAGATATGTTTAGGAGAAAGTTTATGTATAAGAACCCCTTGATTTTGAAAATAAAAAACATATAGAACATATTTATAAACATACCAAATCACTTTATGGACATAAAAAACCCTGCAGTGCTTGGTATGATGAGTTAACTAGATTTTTGATAAAAATAACTTTGTAAAATGAGATATGTATCCAAAAGATGTTATAAAAGATGTTAATAAAAACATTATTATTGTAAAAATATATGTTGATGATTTTATATCCAGATTAACTAAAAAACCATTAATAGATTCCCATGTGGATCCTATGAAATATGAATTTGAAATCAGTATGCTGGGTGAGTAATCATATATTCTAGGTTTTCTAATTTTAGAATATCCAAAAGGAACTTTTATTTCTCAAAATAAGTATATAAATGTTTTTTTATAAATTAATTTATGACAAAAATAAATGTATTAGTACTCTAATTGCAACCTCAAATACTTAAGATCATGATGAAGTTGTGAAACCTATTGATCAAAATAATTTTAGAGGTGTGATTGGATGTTTACTTTAAATACTAGCTAGTTATCTAGATTTGATGTTTTCAATATTCTTATATTCTAGATATCAAGACAATAAAAAATAATCTCATCTTAAATCTATAAAACGAATTTTTCATTATATTATGGGAACTATGGATTTAGGTTTATTCTATTCTTCTAGAAATTATTTTGTACTAAAAATTATTTCTGATGCTAATTTTGGAGGATGTATAATGGATAATAAATATACTCATAGAGAAATTCATTTATTAGGAGAATTTTTAGTTTCTTGGTTATGTAATAAACAACATTCATTATCACTTTTCACAACTGAATCCAAATATATAGTAGGTGGAATTTGTTTTGTCAAGCATTGTATATGCAACAAACATTCCCAGACTATGGAATGTGTTTTCCTAAAATTAAAATTTTATGTGACAACAAAAGTTCCATTGAACTATGTAAAAACATAGCACATATTTTATATGTTAATAAAATAGAAATAATAAATGATTTTCTTAAAGATCACACACATAAAAGAGATGTTATTTTAAAATTCATGAGATGGAAAGAAAATCTTGATGATATTTTTACTAAACCCCTTAGATCAAAATGTTTTAAATACATTAAGTATAAGTTATGAATAATCCATTTAAAATGATTATTCATATCTACATCATTTTATCAATATCCTTACACTAATTAACTCCTTTTAAAAGGGAAAGTAAGTATGATTCAATGTTTCAAAAAAAAATTTATTAGTTAATTTGTTTTTCTAAAAACATTAATATTTATATTTACTAATTTGGAATCAAATGTTTTTAAATTTTTTCAGAGTCGTAGTTTTTTATAAAAACTCTATGAATCATAAATATTTTACAAATGATTCTGTTAGTCAATTTTTTTCCAGAATCAAAACAAGTTATAAAATGTTTTCTATATAATATTTTTCTTTAAAAATTTCAGACTCAAAAATTAATAAAAAAATGTTCAGGATATATTTTCTTTATAAACTTTATCATAATAAGTTTTGTTTAAAAAACCAAGAATATAAATTTACTCATACCAATGAAACTTTTCTACTGAAAAAGGTATTATTGATTTTGTTTTTATACTAATTCTTTACATTTGTTATAAATGTTCTTATTTTTTTATTCATTTAGTTTTAATCCTTCTTTTTTGCTTTCATACTTTTAAATTTTCAAATTAGATTGATACTCATTCCAATAAAATTATTTTTTAAACCATTAATAGTTCCAAATTAACTTTAAATTCCATATTCAATTAATTCATGGTTGTCAGATCAGATAAGTAATATTAATCTAATCCATTGAAATTCATGGAATTCTAACTGTCCCTGTCATGCCTATATAATGGTGGGAAAACCTAGATCCCCCCATAGTTTTTATATACTTTTCTAACAACTCTTACAAATCCTTTAATTTATCTATACAATGTTTTGGAATTTTTCTAATCACTAGTTCGAGTCTCAATACAATGGAAACTTAAGAAATTATTATAGATAGAGAAGTCTACAAGAAATTAATTTTTGAGAGAACATGGTATGAAAATTATTATTCAATTATGAAAAGGATAATTAGTATTAAAAGATGGTAAAAATTCTGTATAGAATTACTATATAAGGATTTTTATTTACATTTTTTAAAAATTATAAGAAAATATTATGCTACACATTGAGAAGGAATTAGAATAAGTGGAAGAGGAACAAGAATAAGAGAAAGAAGTGGGAGAAGAAGAATAAAAATAATATGAGGAAAAGAAAGAGTATGAAGAAGATGATGATGAAGAAGAAACAAGGTGTGATGAAGACACACGAAATAAGAAAAAATCATACACATAATAAACATGAACTCCACTACCTTCCCAATTAGATATGTATGTAGACTTAGAACAATTAAGGGAAGAAAATAATTATCCTGAGAAGAAGAAAAGTAATCATAGAAAGCTGAGAAATAAGATAAACAATCCCAACAATAAGTTTCAGATAATGTTGGATCTGATAAGGAAGTGGACATTATAAAAGTATTTGAAGGAGAAAATATTTCTCAGAATGGAAATTACAATTTTGAGAAGGAATAAAAACTCATTATTGATCCTCTAGACCGAATTATTATAAATGTTTATCAGGTTCATCGAACTCTGAAGGGTTAGTGGCTCTGGATGCTTTTGAAAATATTTTCCAGACCATAAAAAGGTCATGTGATTCCATTCCCTCTATTATAAACATAGAAAAAAGGTTTAAATTGTTTCAAAATAGTGTAAATTAAAAAATATAATCACTATGTTTTTTGACTAAATCAGTTGTTAACCTTAAAGAATATTTGAAATCATTCAAATAAAAGAAAAATGATTAAAAGAGATCTTACAATTAGATGGTTAAGTGTTCAAACAAAGTTGATATTGATATCAAGGATCATGATGATCATTTAATATATATAATTAATGTTTTTTTAGAAATGGATAAATCCTATTATAATTTATCAATGTATGCTTCTGATAGAGTGAATTTTGTGGAAGAGTTTAGAGATACAACTGATGATCCTTATTTGGATGTAAAAGTTTTGAAATAAATGTTTCAAAGTTTAGTGTTATAAAACAGCATACATAGAACTTGTAAAAATGAGATTTTTCTTATCAAGGGGGAAATTAAAATGATCTCTAAGGAAGATGAACGGCATAAGAAATATATTCATAAAAAATAGTGATGGAGAAATAGATTAGGAATCTTAAATCATCAGTTGTAGTCGATTAGAAGGACCATGATACATTTTAGAAAATGAAGGGAATTTTGAAAAAGTTTATGAATAAAGAATGAAACATTTTTACTTGAGAACTTCATGTATATATATATTTTTTGAATTATTTTTAAATATGAATGATATTTTAATCAAAAATCATTATTTGTGATGGTATCCCAATAAATTTTTAATTTATTTTCTTTCTTAATTTCTTAAATGATTAGTTAATTCACATAAAATTGTTTAATGTATTATCTCAATCTAATATTTTAGGAGATATCCATTCCCTATTATTTTTAAAAATAAAAAATGGGGAGAAATATATAATGACGGAGAAATTTATAAAAGATTAAATGTTTATAAAGGGAGAACCCATTGAGATATTATCCTAAGGGTGAGTTTTTATCTTAAGGGGAGATTAAAAAAATTAATAATTTCCATAGGATTATTAATATGTTATAAACTCATGGGGAGTTATTATATGAGGTAGATCATAGAAATTAATAAAAGTTTAAAGGGAAATAATTTTTTTTCAATGTTGTTTTTTTATATTAAGTGTTGTGTTTTGTGCTTTCCAAAAAGGGGGGATTGTTGAGTTAAAATTCATACTTATTAAATTTACTTTCTTTAGTTTTGGAAATAAAAAAAATTAATTAAGACATTAAAATAATAACTTTATATTTCCCAAGTGTTATAGTATGATTTTGTAGAAGACTTTACTTTATATCGAACATAGAAATAATTACAATGAAAACAAATATTGTCTTATTATTTTTCATTCTGATCAATCAAACCAAAGGTGCATATGATATATTGGACTAACAGTGGTTTGATTAGCCGTTACAGTTATGTTTTACTAAATAATGTCAAGATAGTCTGACTAACCCTAGTAAAAATTCATTATTATAACCCCTATTCAGTTTAATAGATTGAAAATCTATAAGTAAGTCCATCTGAGATTCCAAACATTATAAATGGATTGATTATAATTATATTTATCATAAGGAATCTGAATAGAATTTTAATGGTGCAAATCAAAATTATGTCATTAAATAAAAGTAAAAAAGCATCCTTAGCTATAAAATAGATGATCTAGATCATTATGAGCAGTCAAGTGCAAGCTATATGAGGCTATTGCAACTAACCCATAAATATAAACCTTACAAAATTTCCTAAACATAGGAGGTTACTTGATTTATTGGGATCTAATGAAATTATAAAATAAATTCATCTAAATATTTCTATGTGTGAACACCTCATTCCTAGTAATTCTAATGTTTTAAAGAGTATATGTTCTTCAAGATCCTTATGAGGATTCTAATTCCTGAAGAATTATTTTCTTTTGTAATCGTATAACAAATAATTGTACTAATTGATAGATTCTAAGGATTGGAATGTGGTGAATCTGATCCATCATATAGATGTCTTCTTGGGATAGGAACACAGATGTCGATCTTCATATTGAGGAATTTCTTGGTTAAGAAAGATAGAGTTGAATATGATTATTGTATAGATGGATTCTTGGGGATTGGAAGATAAAGCTGATTTTGATCCACTGGATCGGCCATTTTCCTACTATGGAAAGGCATACAATTTAGTAGGTACTGAAAATGATGGATATCATTAATCAATATTTTTGGTTACCTAATCTCTTAATCATAAAGAGAAAATTCATTTATAATCCTGTAATTCATTCTTACTATTATAAAATTTTGTATTTATTGTTTATAAAAGATCTATTTTCTATTCTACATGAATATTAAAAGTTATTTTTATAGTTATCCTTATAAAAAATATTATATCGGTGTGTCTTTAAGACAAAAAATATGGTTTATTCAGACAATATCTATATATGATTATATTACTCTAATAATAAGAAGATCTGTGAGTCAAATAATTTTTATGTAAGAGGTTTTTTATTTGGTTTTAGTTTAGTTTTTAAACTACAATTCACCTCCTATTATATGCATAAAATACTCTATATATCCAATAATTTTTTGTCTTTTTAAGTATCTTTCAAGTATATTAGTGGTTCCATACCAGATAAAATAGTGGAGGGTGAATAGGTTATGATAGTAAACTTTTTCCTTCAAATGGATGATTTAGAAAAAAAATTAAATACTGATATATCTCACTGGAATTTATCTTTATGAACATTTAAATTTCCTACATTCATTTTTTGTGCATCTACATTTTCATTTTATTCTTCTGTTCATCCATAAAAAACACAATGTTTGGCTATTTTAATTATTAAGAAAAGAAAAGAAATATTAATATGTTATTAGAATAGGGAAGAAATATCCAACACACTCTGCATAGGAAATGATCTTGTTCATCCCTATAATTAATTTCAGAATTTTATTAAATGATTTTTTTAACTATGGTCTACAATAACCGTGCAGTCACCCCTTTAATGTAATTTGTCACTTTCATCCAAAAGAATGGGATAACACTGAATTTGAAAATACTTATTAATTTTGGTATCCAATCAATGTGTTAATGATTCATATATATTTTAATTGAAGAAAATATCATTTTACTAATATTTCATGTCAATCAAAGATTCTCTGCTCAGTTTTATCACCTACAAACATGATTTACCTATTATTATAAAAACATTAATAATGTAAAATCATATCTTAAGACATAAAGATCAATGTGTGAATTATATTTATGTTTGGTTGATTCCAAGGGATAAAAAAATGATTCATCTACTGTTATCTTAGCTTTTCACGTCATTTGAAAGTCATTTTCTCGTTCTTTACCCCCTGATGGGAGATATGTTATTTTAAGACAACAATAAAATGTTAACTATTGTTTTCCATCATACTGAGAAACATGAGAATCTAATGGATGCAGAATTGATTACCATAGATAAAAAAATTTGGGTGATCATTCACCTACAATTTAATGTCAATCCAAGCAAGTTCCCTTGGAATTATTCCCTTTTATATGATATATCACTTATCTCTGCATTCATTGGAAACACCACTTTTAATTATACTTTGAAATTTTTGTTTCCAATAGATGTGAAAATAAATTATATAGATTTTATATTCCATAAAGATCATTTTCCTAGAATTTCATGTTAATTAGATCTCTCTTGGTTGGTTTTGACCCCTAACTATTTGATTTTACCATTATTACAAAAATTTTAAAAATATCAAATCATAATATAATTTATAATGATTATTTTGGGAATCAAATTGATATTTGGTTTCTTTAAAAAGATGAAAAATGATTCAAGGAATATTCTCCTTGATTTTAATATGAATCCAAAGTCATTTACTTCCCCCCTGCAATGGGAGATATATCATTTTAATAAAACTATGAAATGTTACTCATTGTATTCCACGTTATCTTGATATAGCAGAATATAATGGATGTGGAATTGATTTATACAGATCCAAAATGTCTCATTGATCATTATCCCTTTATTTCATGTCAATATAATTGCGTTTACATGGTATTAATCCCTTTCATGTAATTTTTCACAGAACTCCAAATCCACAAGACAAAAATGACTTTCAATCACACTGAGAAATTTGGGTGTCTGATCAATGTGAAAATGATTTCTATAGATTATAAATGACAAAAATATCCAGACTCCCCTCCCATATATCAACATAAATCTTAGTATCACATCACATCAAATAAAAAGGCCCATATATAGATCACACCTAAGGTATAAAGAAATAATCATAGTCCAGAAGGAAACTTGGACTTAAAAATAAGGCATACAGGTTTCAAATGAAAATAAATTCTCAGAACCCCAATGAAATACATTAAGAATCTCGATGAAAATGGGAAAAATTATCCCCAAACATTTATATTTGTTAGAAAATGTTTTTTATTACATCATGAATTAATCAAATTAATTATCATCGGTTAGAAATATGGTTAACATAAGGAATCAACTATAACAAGTATTATGGGGTAATTGGGGAGTTATGGGGTAATGTGGGATTATAACCCCTGGATAAAATAATTATAAGGACCAAAAAATAAAAAAAATATGGTTTAAATCAATATATAAAATAAAAAAATAAATTTATTTATAATGAAAACACACTAAAATGGAGTTATGATGTGGGAAAAGCAAAACGACAACAATTAAAAAAGATGAAATGAGAACAAAAAAAGGCCAGACCAGAATTTACGCACATTGGACCCTTTGGGTCCTACTTAATGCAAAGAAAATGACACACACAATAACTTCTAATAGATGATCAAATAAAATTCAGATTATAGTGTATGGTGAAAATGAAGATAGGAAACTGAAACACATCAAATTGATAAAAAATAAATTATTCTTTAGAAGCAGTAACACAGAAGGAATCGGGTTTAAGAAAAACATCCAAACCTAGAAACATTTCTTGGAATCTAATTCACATCACGATCTAAGAACAACAATTCCACTGTATAATTGTATATAACCATAGGATGATCACACCATGTATTTGGATTTGAGTAATGGTCACACATATTTAACAGAGAAGAACCTAGACATGCTCCACCAAAAACCACACTCCAATAGCATATAGTGGGGTTATCAGGCCACCAGATGAGTTTGATGATGTAGAAGATAACACCACTACCATAGATATTGAGGATGAGGAAGACGATTATCAACATAAGGTGAGAGAAAAAGTAGAATGAACCACCGGTGGGAAGAAAACAAACAACAAGTTGTGGGAGGGCATCAATTTCGGAAATCTAGATCTCTATTTAACAGATGACCTCAACCACATAAGAAGATGATTTTCATATTTGTTTTGTATATAAAATGATGGCACCACATGGGTTATGAAACCCCTTACACAACCTAATGCCGAACTGACCACCTTTTATCACATGCAATGGTTCAAATCAATGGATGACGATGATAAATTAGGCAACAACATCCATTGATAGCTAGAAATGAAGTGAATAGGTATAAACTGGATATATATGGTGGTATCCCAAATCAAGCTGTCCATAAAATTGATCATGCCTTGTAAATAATCTCATGTGGTAAAAGAAAACCAAAATCAAGAAGATATTAAAATGAGAAAATATTTATTTAGAAATTTCATGTATTTAATACAATTTAAATGAAACAAAAATTTAAATGGGTTGATTTAAATTTTAAATTTTAAAAAAATGAATACACAAATTAACAAATCACCAAAATTTTAAATTTAAAATTAGTGATGTTATTAAACCTAAATGTTATTAAAGTGGATCCAGGTTTAAGATATCTATGCAATACTTTAACTTTGATAGAGTTGAAGCATTAGTCAAACTATTAGTGAGGTTTTCATCTATGTCTATCATAGCCACACACACTACTCCACATTCAATAACTTTTCAAATAAAATGACACTGAATATCTATATTATTATACCTACCATGGATTACAATATTTTTTGACAAATAAAGGGAATAATGAGAATCACGATGAACAATAATAACATAATTACATATAATATGTTAAAAAATAAACCCCTTAATCCATATGTATTCATTTAAAACATATATCTTCTATAGTGGTGGATAGGGTTACCAATTATTTCATATTACACATCCATGATATAGGTCCTCCACATGTCGTAACAATATAACAATTTACTAATTTCCTAGGATTAATATTTCCAACATATTGAAAATCCACATAACCAGTCACTAATTTAGAAGAATCATTATTCTTACCATAGAAAATTTAAAAAGATGAATTAGAAGAAATTTAACTCAACAACCATTTAAGAGAATTAAAATGTGGCTTGCCTCAATTCTCCAAAAACTTTCTCAAAGTACAGATTGAAAAAGTAACATCCTTTCGACTATAAATCATAACATACATAATACTTCCCACTACATTATCATTTGAGATTATACTCATATATTCAATATCAAAAGACGTGGAAGGTGACTGAGATAAAGATAATTTAATTTGATGAGATAAAGGAAAACTAACAGGCTTCAAAGCATAAAAAAATAACATTTAAGCAATTTAAGGATATATGATCATTGAGATACATAACGAAGCATATGCTTCTAACCCCAAATAATTTCCATGCCATGAATTTTCATAGAATATATTAGGTATTTTATTTCATAATCTGAATTCAATTTCATTTTAATAGGGGTGATTAATTTCATATCACTACAAATGAGTATCATGTCATCTACACAGTGTAGGAAAAAATCATGTTGTTTTTAACAGAATTAAAATATACACATACATCTAACTGAATCCTACTAGAACAATTTTCTAAAATTAATTAATAAAACTTATTATACCATTGTATTTATGCTTATTTTTATCCATATAAAATTTATTAATAAAAAATAGGGTTAGATTTTAAATTCATGTTCAAAACCAGTAGGGGGTTCATGATTTATTTTTCAATTAAATCACCATGCAAGAAAGTTGTTCTGACATCTAGATATTCTATAAGAAAATATAAATGGGACCTAAAAGAAAAAATAAATCTTATTAATGAATGTTTAACTACAAGAGATAAAATTTCATAGTAATCAATTTTTCTCTTGGTAGTAATCAATTTATTAGTAATCAATTCTTATTTCCTACAATATTTTCTTCTTTTTATATATATCAATTTACAACCAAACACCATGGAAGTAGGTAGTTTATTTATTATGTACCAAGAATTGTTATTTCATTGGAATTTCATCTCATCTTCCATAGATGAAATCCAATTATTAGAGTTTCTTTCATTGATAGCTTGATTGTATCCTTGGAGATCCTCTCCACCGTAATTTGTTGCAACATTTAATGAAATTGAAACACAATCAGCATAGATGGAACTATAAAGATGTATAATATCCCTATTCTGACAATCTATAGTGAGATGATCACCCCTATTGTCCCATGAAACTCCACCATTAAGAGTACCATCAAAATCAGACCAAGATTATGGCTTATAATGAGAATGGAGAACCTGAGAGTTAGAAGGAGTATCAACTGGAGACAAACTAACAAGAGGAGGATCGACATGAAATCTATCTTATGAGAAGGATCTAAAATGTAATTAGTGGGGGTATTAACTCTAGAAAGAACATACTTCTAAAACACCACATCCCAACTTAGAATACAATTTTTAAAGAGATGTTTATCTACCCAAATCATATACCCATTACCCCCTAAGGATACCCTATGGAGATGAACTTGACTGCTTTGGATCAAGTTTATCATCTTTAACAAGACTGTGGGCATTGCATCCAATCACCCTATGATATTCACAGGATGGGGGGGGGATTGTGCCACAATTCAATAGTAGTCTTAAATATTTTTTGGAAAATGATGGACACCAATTTATTAAGTAAATTTTTGTTGTGAAACCTTCTTCGAATAAGAATTTGGGAAAACTTGAGCATGCAAGATTTCTTTATACCCACTCATGAATGGTACAATTCAAACACTTAGATAGACCATTCTGCTGATGAGTGTAACAGATGTTTTGATGATTTAAAATTCCCTCACATTCACAAAATTTTATAAACATAGTAAATAGGTATTCAAGACCATTATTATACCTAAAATACTTTAACTTATTAACAGATTAATTTTCTATATAGTCCTTCCAGGTTTTATATAACTCAAAGATATAATATTTATTTATCAATAATTAAACACAGACATTCCTTGAAAATACATCTATAATGTTGAAAAAGTGAGAGCCTCCACCATGAGAGGGAGTCCTATAAGTTCCCCAAAAATCGTATATAACATACTCAAGTGGGTGACCAAAATTAAAGTTGGATCTATGAAAACTGACTCTTTAGACATACCCATGACCTAATCTTCTCAAAAGTGTATGTAACATGGTGTAACTTGAGTGAGAATCTCTTATTTAATTATTTTTTTATAACATTAGAACTCACATGACCCAAACACCTATTCAAAATCATATTATTTTCATTATTAGTGGTAGAAGTTGTTCCCAGCTACCTGGCATGTGTTATTCCATACAAAACATATATCCCATTTAGCGAGGAAACATTAAGAACTATAAAATATTCCTTTTAGATTCAAAGAAAAACACAATCAGATTTAATTTTAAAACCACTCTGATCTAAGAAAACTAGTAATATTAGATTCTATTTTAAATTTAGAACCCATCCCACATCCAATATGTTAAAAATATAATGGTTTGAGAGCTCTATCATAACCAAACCTCAACCCATGGGGAATCACCTCATGTTTTTGTATATAAAAACATCTCTTTAAACTCCCTTTTTCAATCATAAAATTGGACACCTATGCCAGAACAAATGGAAAGAACATCCTCATTATAATACCCACTCAACATCAAGAGTATCTCAGGACAGATGCAACACCCCATCACTTTTACGGGCTTGGTCGAAAAAGATATAATGATCACAACTCCTTACAAGTTTTTCTAGATTTCAAATTAGGTCACTTGGGTGTAATATGCCCGAGTTTCCCAAAATGGTTGTAGGTAAAGTCCTTTATCTAATGTTGAGACGAAAGTTCATGTGAATGGATAAAACTATTAATTCCTTTCTTATGTTTACCTTTTATTTTACCTCGAAACTCTGAACAGACCCTCTACTTTTGACCCTAGACTTTAGGTTTGACCTTTTCCATGCTATGGAACTCACATGAATAAAAGGAGAACTTGAAATCCTCTAAATCCAAGGAATATCTTCCATACATAATATGATCAATAAAATTTTAATATGAAATATATAAATAAATTAAAAGTATAATGGCTTGTTCCTCATCTTCAACATTAAAATTTATATTCTAGAGCTCTAATAAGATTTTATTTAACATAGCATGGTGTGTCAGAAAGGTGGTTCTATGATGAAGCTTGAAGGTATATAAATTGTTCTTCTTATACAGAAGGAAAATTTAAGATGTCTTTATATACATTTTTTTCAATTGTAGTCCAAATACTAGATGAACAGGTCTCATAAGAAGCTTCCTGTGGGACTTTATCACCTAAATATAGTGTTAAAGTGCCATGTGCTTTAATGAAAACATCAAGAGGGACATCTGAATAGCTTTTCATTATTTGAAAATCTGTGGGAGGACTTACTTGGGGTTTATTAGGCCCACGAAGGGAATTTTATCCCTTATTGGACTAATAAGGATCACATTTTTAATCACCACAAATTAAAATCATATAAGCAATTAAAATTTTCTATTTCATATTTTTTAGATGCCATTGTTTATTTGGGTGGCTCTAATACCACTTTTTTCTAGGGTAATGGTGGAATAAAACCCACTAAAAAATAATTCCAAGGGGAAAATAATAAAAAATATGATTTAATTTAACATAAAAAACATAAAAATTAATTTCAATGCAATGAAGACACACCCAAATAGAGTGATGAAGTGGGAATAGCAAACGAACAACAATTGTAGAAGAACAAATAAGAAAATAAAACAAAGGAAAATGTATGATTTACATGATTCAGTCACTTTGTGACTTGCATAAAAATAAGAACACCATTCGTAGATGCACATTTATTAGATTCTCAAAACAAAAATGGATTATAGTGTACATAGGAAAAATTAGATAGCCAAATGAAGTGAATAGAAGAACTAAAACCATAATTATGCACTAGAAGCAGCAACATAGATGGAATCAGGTTTAAGAAAAACATACATCCCTGAACAAATTTTTAGGATTCCATATCACATCAAGATCTAAGAACACAAAACTCGTTGCTTCAATGGATCTTTCTGTAGGATGATCTTATCAGGTCTCCAGATTAGAGAAATGGTCACACATCTTCAATCAAGAAGAACCTCAACAGGCTCCACCATGAGCCACACACCATTGGTGTGTAGGGTGGTCAGTGGGACACTATATAAGTTTTATACTGAGGAAGATTTCACTAGTACTGGTGAGATTAAAACCATGGAAGATAATTCTTAGAATCATTCAAGAGAATAATTAGACCGAACAACCAACAAGAAGATAACAAACCACTAGAGACAAGAGGATGTCAATTTCAGGAATCTGGATCTGTTATTAGCAGATGATCTCAACCTTCCAAGAATATTATTTTTTGATTTTTTCCTTATATTGAATGAAGGCACCACATAGGTGATGAAACCCCCTAGTAGAATCCTAACCAGCTAATTGCACAGCCAAGGGAAGGCTTCCATGAATCCCATGTCAAACTTTCCACCCAACATTACATTGAATAGATAAAATAAATTTTTTACCAGGATATATTATGCAAAAATATCCATTTATTGTAAAAAATTAAGATATTAGGAATATAATAGATAGATATGTTGGAATCCAAAATCGAGCAGGCCAAATAGCGGAGTGTGCTAGGTAAATCACTTCATATGGTAAAATGAAACTAAAATCCAGAAGATATCAAAATAAGAAAATATTTAATGCTAAATTTCATATATTTAAAACTATTGAAATGGTAGAACATTTTATGTGGGTTAATTTCAATTTTCATTACAAAAATACAGAAAACCCAAATTAACAATAACCTATTTAATTATTTAAACATGCTCTATGACATAAGATTCCCATTTCAAAAAAAATTAATGAAGAACTATACTCATTAATCAGGCCTTTTATTATCCTTGAAAAGAATTCCAACTTCATTTTATTTATAAAATTCGATTAACATGTTCAATTAAACATTCATACATGCATCAATTTGACTACCATCAAATTATGAGAAACACCATATTTTTTAAACATCTCTCCTCTTTAATTATTTTCCTAACAAACAAAACATTTTCATATATATGTTATTTAACCAAATTCTATAATTTCAAAAGGATAAACCATGAATAAAAACACAATATACAAAGCATAGTATATATAGAATACCATCAAGAAAAATAAGGAGAAAACCATTATCACAGGGTAAAGAAACAACATGTGATCTCTAAAAATAAACCAATTTCATTCTTTAATCTGGTTTAATCTATATTAAGTTAATTACACCACTATCCAAAGGATAAACCGTGTCCAATTTAGGATTTCACGTAAATAAATCAGAGAAGAAACAAATCATCAACCTCAATGCTTTGAAAATATTCACATGATAATAGATCAATGTTGTGGATCTCTCATCACAAATTCCATTAGGAAACAAAAATCTCTCAAGGATTTAATTCCACAAAATCATTGAAAACAATAATGAAAAAACCATTAGAAATATGGGGATCATCATCCCTTATAAAGAATGATGGAATGGGAGGAAAAGATACCAAATAGAGAGATACCACTAGAAAAGAGAATGATCCAACCCCAGGTCACCATAGATTGAACTTGTGAATGGGGGATTCAAAGACTTCACAAAATCTCCCTAGGGTGACTTAGGTTCAAGACGAAGGAGTGCGGGAAAACAGGGGATAGGGGCCTTGGGGTATTTGTAGGCAAAAATATTTTTAGAAGACCATAACACAACCTCTAAGATCACATAGTAGGCCACATAGACCACGACATAGTGGGATAAAACCAAATCAAAACCCCTAGTAAAACCCATGTCTGGGACCCACTGTTGGATCCATGATGATTATCCCATTTATTTAGGGGAGGGACTATGGCCCATCCAACAAAAAACATTTTAGAAACCCCCAATTTGGAAGTATCCTCAAAAACCACTATGGCACAACCACTATTCTCCAGGCCACAGTGCTTGACATTGTGTAAGATCACACACAATAGCCAACCACCCTAAAACAATAAGGCCTAAAAAGGTAGTATCCCAAATATTCCCCCTTCTTTCCTCTCTACACCACAGTTGGGAGACAACACCATAGAAGACAAGTATATGACATTCCCTATGGCTACACACGGCAAACCAACTTCAAATGGAAGTGGAACCCTCCTTTATTATATGTTTATCCTTTGAACTCATTGAATAATCCTCCAGGTTCCTAAAACACCCAAAACACATAGATGTAAGTGCTACTATGGTTCAATCCCTTACGCTTTTTATGTAAAAAAAATAGTAACAATTACACATGATTTCATATTAAAATTAATTTTTAGAATTTCGGGTCACATAATATATCAAAATAGTTATATAGTACACATTGTTTAAAAATATTATTTTATACAGAGAACTCTAATAGAAAAATTTAGGATATATATCTTCAATAATTGTCAACATAGACTCAAATTTGTATAAAAAAGTATCAATAATTTAAAAAATCCTTTAGTGAATCCCCATATCACGATATAGTGATCACAATTTCAATGACCATGTTAATCAAATTTTTAATTGATTAATATGGAAAAGTATAGAAAAATGCAACTACTAACTATATATATAATAATATTCCCATTTACATTTGTACTCTATTTTTAAATATTTTAATTTTATCTTAAATTTATCATAATCTTTTTATCCAATTATCATAGTGACCTCTTTATCATATAGATATGATGATATATAATTTCTTCCAACTATCCACCTTAATAATATTTTTTTTAGGAAGATTCATAATAAAGTCTTTATCCAGGGAAACAAAGGTTATTTATAAAGAATATATAGTAAAAAAATCCAAATAATAATAAATAAGGAATATAATTTAGTTTCTACTACTTGAAAGAAATATTTTTTAGGTTATATAATGTTAAATATTTTTCATATATGATATTATGATAACAAAAAAGAGGTGAAACTAGAGAGAAACATACTTGTATTTAATGTATTTTTAAACTTCTCTTGTATGCCAATGTGTTGAAATGTGGATTTTTAGAAACTCCTTTTTTAAGAGAAAAGATCCAAATTTCTAGCAAGAAGAAGTTTCTAGATCGATCATACATGAAAAAGTTTTTTAGATAGTAGAAGATGAAGAAGAATAAGAATAGATAGATTATATTTAGCTGGTTATCATATTGGTATGGTTAATCATACTGGAAACGCATATGGAGAATTTAGTACTAAAGGATAAAAAGCTCAAAATTGTTTCATAGGTATTCTGATAAAGTTATATTTTCTATATTGAGTTATCCAAAATGGGAATTGTACTTGAAAATAAAAATGAGTTTCATTATAAATTCCATGATGTTCTTACCAGTTTCTTGGTAAGAAAGTGATGAATTGTTTTTGAAGATCATATTTGTGAATGTTGATCAAGAATAACTATTTCATGTTTCTTACAAAAATTGTATTACATCATTTCGTGTGACTTGATGAACATACACTATTGTATTGAAAATAGTGCTACACAAGTGTAAGGTAATATTCTACTCATTGTATTCCACACATAAGGATGGATTTCTAGTCAATTGTGTAGTTTTGGATTACTTCCAAACCATACCACAGTCAAGCTACACTAATTGAGTAGTGATCCCTATAAATTATTTTGTTCATGTGGTCATGTGTTTGATTTGTTTTCAGTATATAGAGAAATATTTAACTAGTGGTGAAGGTTGTTCCTTATGAAAGGAAACTTAAAATAAAAAGATTATAATAATTCAACCCTACCCCTCTCAGTGAAACATAAATCTTATTTGGTTAATCTCAATTGGTTTAAACTACGACTACCTAAGGAATCAGCTATAAAAATATATTAAAATATATATACATAGTGTTTGAAATAGGCTTCTTGTTTCAAAAAAATTAAGTAAGAACAAAACTCATTAATCACGACTTTTATTTCCATTAATAAGCATTCAATATTCATGTTCTTTATCCAATTCCCTTAACACATTGACTAACACATTCATTTAAACATGCAAACATGCCTAAATTTCATTACCATCAAATTTTGAGAAACACAACATTTGTTAAACATAACTCTTGTTTAGTTATTTCAGCAACCAAAAACACAATATTGAATTTATGTTCAATATCCCAATTCTTCAATTCCATCATGATAAACCAAGAATAACAACATGATATATAAACCATAGTATAAATAGAACACTATCTAAAAAAACGAGAACAAAACCATTATAATGTAGGAAAGAAATAACATGTGACCACTAAATATCAACCAAATAAATTATTTAATCTGATTTAATCTTTTAGGATAATTCCCCTTCCACCTAAAGGGATAACCCATGATAAACTTATGACTTCAAGTAAATAATTAAGATATGTAATTAATGACCTATCTTAATGATTTCATATTCTCTGCAAGTGAATGAATAAATGTTGTGGATCTCTAATCATCTCTTCCATGAGGAAACTATGATCTCTGAAGGCTATTTTTACATGAAAGCATTCATAAATTGCAAATAAAAACCCATTCGAATGATAGATATCATCCACCATAATAAGGAAATAAGATACAGGGAGAAACAAAACGAAATAGAGGGAATATTCTAGAAAAGAGAAAGATCCTACCTGAAATAACCATATATTAAACTCAAGAAGTTGGGATTGATCCCTATTGAAAGGGGTATTAAAATTCTTCTAAATAACCATTGGTGAAAAGGGATCAATTTGAAGGAGTGGTAGAAAACAAGTTCTAGGGGGCTTGGGGGTATGTATTGCTTGGCATGTTTTTAGAGGATTATAGCATAGCCAAATAGATAACCTAGTAGAACACGTAGAAAACTACATAGTCATAGGAGACCATGTTTCATCCAATCGTAAAACCCACATCTTGGATCCACTAATAGACCCACGGTGAAGATCCTATTTATCCAAGGGGAGGGATAATTACTAAGCCTATTTCCCACATTATAGTCACCCCCCAATTTGGAAGTATCCTCAAAAACCACTACGTTGTAACCACCTTGCTTCAATCTATCGAGCTAGACACTGGTGATGGGCCTATGCTGCAACAAATTACTACATTGAAGCCATGTATAAGAATATAGTAGCCCCAATTTTCTTCTATCAAGCATCCCTACACCAAAGCAGGGAGACACATCATAGTAGCCAGTATTATGGCACAACCCATGGCTCCACGTTTCCACCTGACCTAAAAAGGTGGTTATAACCACCTTTTTTCCCATTTCCCTGTAAACTCATTGAAACCTTCTCTAGGTGCCTCCAACACCCAAAACAAATAAAGGGAGTTCCTACTAATGTTCAAACCCATACATTTTACATGTACGACAAACAGTAACAATTACACAAATTTTAAATGAATTTTTAGAATTTTAAATCACATAATATATTTAAATTATTTCATAGTACACATTTTAAAAAATATTATTTTTCAAAAATCACTCTACCAAAAAAATTCCCAATATCTAGATTAAATAATTGATAAAAAAGACTGAAATGTGTATGAATTTGTTTGAATATATTATAAAATTCTCTAATAAGTCACCATATCACCTTCTAATGATCCCAATTTCAAATACCAACTTAGAATAAATTCAATTGAGTCATCAAAAAAGTTATTGAAATAGGATACTATTTTCCTAATATATATGGATGTCACCATTTATATTTGCACTCAGTTTATAAATATTTTGATTTATTCTTATATTTATCATATTATTTCTTCTCCAATTATCATAGTGAGATCTTTATCATATAGATACGTTGGTATAAAATTTATTTCCACTATCCATCCTAATAATATTTATTTCAATAAGATTCATAATAATACCATTATCTAGTGAATAAAATGTTATTTTAGTAGAATATACAACATAGAATTCAAATAACGATAATCATAGAATTAAATTTATTGTTGTAGTTGAATAAAAATGGGTTTTAGGCTGTATAATTTTGAATATTTTTCTTATATGATAGTATAATAACAATCCAAGGTCAATATAGAGAGAAAAACCATTTTAGTAAATTTATTTTAAATCACCAATGGTAAGTTAGTGTGTCGAAATGTAGATTTGGTTAAATTATTTAATAGAAATATAATACAATATGGATACACTCAATCAATATGTTCAATCAAGTATTCCAGATTTAGTTAACCTATAAATTATTGGGATTCCAAAATAAATGTAATTAATTAGAAAATTTTCAATTCCATTTAATTAAATAACAACATAAATTTACTCAATTACATATCCCTAATAAATAAATTCTGGTTTTTAATCATAGCCCAAAATTATTTAATGAAGATAATGAGAAAGAGAGTGAAATAAAAAATTTGTCTAGAATCTATGGGTGACAAGATTTAACCCAAAAATAGAAATTTTTTTAATGAATCATGAATACATATTGAAAATATGGATTACCACATGAATATAGAGACTAACAGTGGGATCAGGTGTGGAGGAAATGGAGGTAACAATGATGGTAGGATCAGTCTGAGTTAATGGAAATGGAAAGTGGGATCTGTGATGTGTGGTAAGTAGGATTGGAGAAGGGATCTAATGCAGTAGTAGTAGCACCAGTAGTGTGTAGGGGGTGAGGGATTCAGGGGAGGGTCCAAAATCAGTGTAGAGAGGGAATGAGTAGGGTGGGGGTGATAAAAATGTTTTTCATTCAGTGTATACCACCAATGATGGTCGTCTGGGTCAAGATCCTCAAAACTTAAACTCTCTAGTAGTGAATTATGTTGGAGAATCTCACATTAAGGGAAATACATTTATTGAAAAATAGAGAATCATATTTATAATATTGAAAAAGATTTATGTTATTGACACCAAATCCAAATGATGAGATCATTGTGCCCATGACTAGGGTATGAAATTAAATTCATGGAAATGTTTTTCTTTAAGAGATAGTAGTCTCTACATAAAGCACGAAATAAAAGATATGGTCATGTGAATAGGATACATTTTTTAAAATTATTATTTTTCCATAACATGAAGTACATTGAAAACTTAATTGAGTGCTTTAAATAGTTTAAACTCACCAAGAATGGAATACAAAGAATATTGTAGATATAGGTTAACTTTTGAAAGATAAACATGGTTAATATTTGACTATTTATAGGACACCAATAATTTCGTACAACGAATATGGTAGATATAAGTGAAATGGGAAGGTCTGGGGTGATCCCCATGAGCCCCAAGGCTAAGGAAACAACTGATATGGGGAAATTGGAAACCCTCAACCTCTTTAACATTTTATCTTCAACCGTAGAAACATAATTCTATTCTATAATGTCATAGAAATTAAGTTTAATTGTTTTTATATGGAATTATTCTCAGACTTCACACTCTGATGGAACATGATTCTGAGGCCCGGAAAGTCCAAAACGAGATTTTGAACTTTTTTTAAGGTATGTTCAATAAATGCATGAATGAGTTTTTCTCTCTTTTGAACCGGTTCCTGGATCAAAAATTGGAGGACACTATTGAATTCGAAACACTGTGATTCGCCTAGAATGGACTTAACATCAACAGGCAAGGGTCGAACAAAAAATTTTACTTTCAGAGGTTTCAAGAAAAATAATAAAAATACTTAAAATGTTGTTTTATATTCATTCTCATCTATTGAGTGGCAGATGGCGACACTACGGTGCAACAATGTGGTGGTGATAGGGTGCTTTAATGAGGCTCATTAGTGGTCCATATCACGTAGCATAATGATGTGATAAAGGGAGCGTGACATCGACTCTATTTCAAAACAAAAGAATGTAATGATGCGACATTAAAACGTAACTAAAATGCGACAACATGTTTCCTTTAATTGTTTGGTAGGTTTGAAATGATAGAATTAAACCTTGGTAACTCTTTGAAAAATATCCAATGGAATTTAACTCCAACTAAGAACGACAAAGAACATTAGCAAGACATCATCATCTTAGACACCCCCTCGAAGAACGGAGCCAGAAGTGATGAAGTGGATGCCTTGAATCTCAAGGATGAGCACTTCGACATCGAACATCAAAGAGGATGGGGTTTTTTTATTTCAATGTTCTTCGCCACTCTTCTATTTTTCTAGAAATGATGAATACAGACAAACTCACAAACAAGTTGATCTGTGATTTCTGGGTTTATGTGGGAGGGTGAAATTTCATCAGGATTTATTATTTAGGATTCCAAAAATATGTGAAATGATTGAACATAAATCCATGAACCTCCCCCTTGAGTTAAACCTCTAACGCGGAGGGATCAGGATGAAAGAAACAAGGCCCAAGTGCCTCCGACCATGCATTCTTGGTCGTTGCGTTCTAGAAGGGGTGTAAATTCGATTCGGGGGCCATAGTAGGGATAGAGGAGACCCGAGTTGCCCATAAGCATAGACAGATTGGAAAATAGACCATCAGAGCAACTCTGGTGACCCACGAAAGGTACAGCTAGTGCAAGACTACCGGTGCGGCAGCACTGGAAAATAAAGGTGATGGTTGTCCCTTGATGGCTATGCGAATGGGGTGGAGCCACCTAGAGATGTGGTATCAATGGAGGGGGGCGACCATCACTGGCCATGTTGGGGGATGGTGGCGCGCCCGTCGGAGCACAGCAGTGGTGGGATTTGCATCCCCATGTGGGTGCCACATGAAGGAGTTGTCCCACATCCAGGCCACCTAGGTCTTATGGATGAGATATTTTCCATCGACTGCTATTGGAGGAGGAAGCCCCACGATGTCCTGCGGGGCACACGAGACTGGGTGAGGCTGGTTGTCGCATCTTGGTGGGGCAGAAAACCACCAGTTCTCCCCCTGGAGGACCGAGCTAGGGTTGGTGGGCCGTACCCCCAGCAAATTGGGCCGGTCTCGTGGCCCATCGTGCCAAACCCACACCGGTGGGCTAGACCCGCGCCCTTTGGTTCGGACCGAACTAGACAAGGTCGTTGGGTGACCCGACTTGTTTGACCCTCGGCCAAACTGGGCTAGGTCAATTGAGGCTTATTGGGACTAGCCCACTGGCCTGGACGGACCAAACCATCCCCGACCCATTCAGGTCTGGTAGAGTCTTTCTAATTGAACTCGGGTATGTGGGACCTCGGGCTTGGTTGGTTGGGGCAGTCTGACCAGGTCGGACTGAGCCTCATCGCAATTGGCCCACAGTTTACTAAAATGTTCATATCTTGCAAACCTTGTGTCCGAATGACAAGCCGTTAGTGATGTTGATACCCTATTGATTAGGAAGATCTTTTGGAATGCTTTGTGATGGTTTACAAGTAAATAGAGTTGCAGCGAATGGCTTGAGTAGTAGTTCTATGAAGTGCGCTATGTATGGAAGCCTATGGTTGGATGCGATTTGAAGACTGCTCGACAATGACTTAGTTGGAAGTAAGTCTATGTGATCTGATAGGCCCATAGTGCAGAGTGGCTCTGTAACTCCCCGACCCTAGTTACCCAGAGTCGGTGCATTATTACATTACATTGGAATGATCACAAGAAAGATCAAATCTCGAAAGACCGATTGGTTTAGTAGCCTTGGAAACACTAGATATATTCATAAGTCTTACATTACATCATAAAATTAAAAACTACTACAACAACATATTGTCTCCATAATCCACACTCATAACCCCACATAATATCCCTGCAGGTCATTCATAATTTACTTCTTCCCTTCCTGGAAAAAATAAAACATAGAAAAGGGGTGAGCTCAAATACCCAGTAAGGATAACAATATAGCGGAAACTTTCATAAATAAGAATAAACATTTAAGGCAATGTATAACTAAAACAAAAGCCTTTCAAACTTGAACATTCAACATAGTATGGCATAAATCAAATGAAATAATGCCATTTACTTATTCACACGGATATTCTACTAATCGAATAATCACATGCAAAATCAATAACCACTTTCATAATGATGGAATGCATAATTCCAGACTATCATAACCACATAGCCAAGGCCTCGTGCCAAGAATACAAATAAGATTTTGTCAAAGCCTTGTTCCAAGACACTAGTTTGTCTCATGATACCTACCGATGCATCGAGGAGCTATTGCGGGCTCCACCCATCACATATTAAGTCTAATGCATTCCCATATGAAAAGGTTTAAATATAACATAAACATTCGTATTAAAACTAGCATACGAAATGTCAATAATTTCACCATAAACCATGAATGGTATAAAAATAGAACATCCACAGTCAAAAAAATCACAAAACCTTCAATATAATATAGAAGTTTTGTATCATAACAAATCAACTTTAAATAAGCATAAAATCCATCAAAGGATGTTGACATAGATGAAATCAGAATTCTTTTTAAAGAAATATCTCTTTTTATTTTGAAATCATTTAAGATCCATATAAAATAAAACATTTTCTTTGAAAATATTCTTATAAGTTTGTAAGGGGAGCTTTGAAGATTTTATAATGGCGGAAAATATCCGCACCCGCCGTATAAGTTAAAAAAACATTCTTACCTTAATTCTGTCGAAAAGGTTAAAAAGGACCTTGTTTTGAAAACGACGGAAATATTCCTTTATAAACCCCTTATAAAAGTCAAAAAGGGTATAAATGACTTTAACTCATATTCTAGTAAATAGTAAAAATGTTTTCAAATACATTTTTAAGAAACATGGATGTGGATGATAAAGAGATCCCAATAGATAATTACGTATAAACAACCTCTGATAATGAAGAGATTGTGAAATAACCCTTACCTTGTAATTTTCCTTGGTTGGGGTAGGTTAACCTCCTGTATAATGGTGAAATAATTGTTATTAAATTATAGAAGAATCATATACATTAATATGATATCATATATGATCTTTTAATATTGATTTGGTAATAATATCTTAGTATTATCGTTGTTTCGGGTGTTAACTTACTTGTTTTCTTTTATATGTTTTGTTACGTAAGACATGTTTGTAATGGATAGGTTGTATATTATTCATATCCAGAATGATATCAAGTCCTTAAAAATCATTTTTAAATCATCAAATGATAATTATACATTAATGGATACGATGGAGAATGAATCTCATCGCGTTCGTGGAGACGGTAGTCCGTACGTACGCACGAGCGACAATATCATTCTTTTGATATTAAAATAATATATAAATGGTTGTTATATCATATATACAGAATCATTAAAATGTTTTATTTATTATTTACATGAGTTACATATCATTATTATACCCATCCAAATAATAATATATTGAATAACAATTACACCACGACGTGGAGACGGTAAGCCGTACGTACGCACGTATGGTGACATGTTATTCAAAGGGTGGATAGAATACTGAATATGGTTGTACCATATTTATAATAACATCATAGTATATGTGAGATACTGGAATAATTATTTTAGAATGGTAATAACAAAGAAAGAAGAAGTGGAAGAAGAAAGGAACTTGAAAAGGGGTGGTGAAAACATTACCTCTTCTTTGGGTTCTTCCTTTTGATTTGATCAAAAGGGATCCTTAGGTTGGCTTTCTGATCAAAATAAGGCCTCTAGGTTGTATTGGGGGAAGTTGGGAGAGTATTTGGGCAGAGGGTGGCCGAACCAAAAGGCTTTTATGGTGTGAAGAAATGAGAAGGAGGAGTGCCCTTTTATAAGAGCGGTGAGGGGAACCTTTGGAAAAGCTAGAAATATTAATTTATAATAAATTCATATTCGGTTTCTAATGGCTCCAAAGTTTTTTATTCAAAGTTTAAGGTGGGGATAGGTCGAAAACCACTCAACCAATAGAATTTAGACAGGTTTGGGTACTTATATTAACCTTATCTTTAAGTATTAACTCTAAGTTAATTAGTTTCACTTTTACAATGTCTCTTTGCATTTTTATATAATATGGTTTATAAACTTACTATATACATCCAAGATACCCCCAAGTGGTCCATTAATGATTAACCTATCATGATATAAGTCTCTTGGCCGAACCTAATATTTTTAGGAATTTAATATCAATTAATAATATAATATTTGTTTTAAGAAATCTTTTATGTCAATTTTGACACTATTCAATAGTTGATTTTTGTAAAACTCATAACAGATTGATTACTTCAAAAAAAGTCCATTAAATCAATCCTAATATATCATATTATCCTAGAAAATTAGTTTAATTCATTAAAAGTTTCATATTATATTTATTTGGGTATTTATAATATCAATTATTTTAATTTTTCACTATTATAGTAATTAATTCATCATCACTGTGTCAAAAATAAATTACATTATTTAATGTATAAAAATTATAAATAAACTATCACTATAGGAAATATTTTTATCTTTCTAATGAATATTTATAATCTAAAATCCAACATATATAACCTTATGTAAATATTGTTTTTCTAAAAGATATATGCTTGTGTCATTTTTGTATTCATTTTAACTTAATTAAAATAAAGTGTCCTTATCACCTACAAGTGGCACCATGGGGTCCCCAAATCGACCCAAAGATGCCTAAGGTCGAACAAGTATCAACCAATAAGTCTAGGACACGTTTTAGGGTAATTTAGTATTATTATAATATTATTTGTTAACCCTTATTTACCGGATTTACCCTTAACCATGGTAAATAAAATATTTACCGCAGTAATTATTCAAAATGTCTAAAAATAAAAGTTCCCTATTTACACAATTTGAACATCCTGATTCCAAATATGGAATCCATTTTTCTAAATTCAAAACACAGAAGTGGAAGAAATTAATTTAAAATTAATTCCCGCTGTCAAAACAAAATGCGTGTTTTTAAGAGATAATAACTATCAAAAGATTGCCACTTGTTTATGTTCCATTTAATTGTAAAATTATGTCCAATGACCAAAATTATATTAAATGGTAAAAATATATTCTAAATATACTTTAAAACCACTCAAATTCATAATTTATCACCATTAATTATTTTGATTAAAAAAGTTGTTTTTAATTAAAATTTAGTAATTTTCACTATTCATCAAAATATTAAAGTTATCTGAAAAGTACCAAAATTTCACCTTAGGCTAAATTCGATATTCCAAATCCAAAAATGAAGTCCATTTTGAAATATAAAATATATATAATTTCAAAAATTAGGTATTACTATTCATAACGGCTAGTTTGATTGGTTATGGTGTGTTAGAACTCGGTGTTGCGTACAACACACGCTATCACATTATTCAAAGAGAATCGTACCGTTGAAGCTTGGGGTGTTACAGGCTCTATGTGACCTAATATAACAATGGTACATGACATGAGGAGTACCTCAATTCATCCACGGTGGGAAGCAGATATGTGTGACCCAATAGGCCCGCGGTGGGGAGTGGCTCTGTGCGACCCAGCTTACGCACGATACTCATTAGGGATGAGTACCATAGTAGTCCATGGTTAGTGGGAAGCAACACTGGGTGTCTCAGAAGGCCCACTATACTCGATATAACAAGATTTCTCTAGCAACATAGGAGTTTGATGATATGAATGATGATGATACATTCACTAGCCAAGAATATACCTAGTGTGAGATGTCTTATGCTTCATGATTTACATTGAGGATTGTTGTTTAGTCTTTCCTTTTTGTCATGGGTTCCCTACTAAGTATTGTTATACTAACCCTTGCACAGGCTTCACCCACATGTGTTGTGTCTAGTGCATATGATCGACGTATCGACGAAGTTTCTCAGGGGGATGGGACTAACAGATGCTATGACAGTGGACTTGGAGGCCTAGAACCCAGTGGACCCAGTAGGACTAGGTGGAGAAGACATACTACTTCGACTTCCAGTAGCTTCACTACTCTTATGATCAGGTGGGGTTTTCTGTGGATATTCATCAATTATCCTTTTTTAGTTCTCTATTTTAGTTCCTTTGCTGGGTATGTATTCTAGCCCACTCACTTTCAGTTGTACTTTGTACACATTCTTGTTTTACTATACTAGTTTTTTTACCATTAGTTTGTTGGGATGTGGTTGGGAATGTGTGTGTGTATAGGTACTCAGGTAAATTCCTCCCACTTGAAGGTTGACACCTACGATGCTAGTCGCTAGCCCCTGGCCTTCGGAATATGGGCTTGGGGTAGTCACGAGACGGGACCCGAGGGACGGGTCATGAAAAAGTGGTATAAAGTGAGGATGGTCCTTCCACAAAGGCTGTGAGTCTGTGTTTTGTTTTGGGGCAACCGTGTTAAGTGTTGAGAGTCCAACTTTCCGAATGGGGGTGTACAGTGTTGGTGTGATGACAGATGTATCCATACACCAGGACCTTGAATTCATCATTTCAGCTCAATACATGAAAACATTGGTTGCATAAGTGTATCCTTATGTTCTTCTGAATAAAAGTAATATCACTAGGTATAAGCTTCAGACTATGGTACATCTTGATATATTTGAGGATGCCTCTATGAAGACAACTAGTCAGGATCCTAAGATGAGGTCATGAGGATAACCCGCCCAGTGACGAGGCATCCGTTTAGTGACCAGTTCTTGAGATGGAGCTGCCAAGTGATGCACTAGTGCTACCACCAACGTATGGTCAGAATCTACTACCAACAATTCTGGAATTTGATGTTCATAGGTTTATTTAACTACAAGCGTTTTAGAGGCAGAGACCTCCCAGGATCAGGGTAGAGATAGATCCTCAGGTTGATGAGGACTGGTTGGAGGTTGTGACACAGGTATTCCGATTATTGAGGACACCGCCTAGCTAGATGGTGATCTTAGAAGTTATCCTTATTTAGGTTTCAACATGGAGATGGTAGATCATGACCACCCAGATTTACGACAAGCTGAACGTCAACTAGGTAGACATCAAGCAACTTTTCTGGGAGGAGTTTTTTCCATGGCCTTGCACTCCATGCACATTCAAAAGATACTTCACCTTCAGTAGGGAAGCATGAAAGTATTTGAGTACTCATTGAGGTTCATAGATCAATATCACTACTCCAAATACATGGTGTGAGACCCTTTCTTCAAGGCTCAGTCCTTTGAGCAGGGACTCAAACAGGATGTTTGGGCATCAGTGTTGTCTCTCAGCATCCCTACCTAGGCCGGGGTATTGGAGAAAACCCTTCTTGTAGAGAGATTATAAGCATGGAAGGTTCCATTAGCTAGACCCTCCAATAGACCCCATGCAACAAATTCATTAGTAGTTAGAAAATGGAAGACATGTGGGCCCAAGTGGGCTAGGTCATTTATAGGTTGACCCCATGACTTAGGGTCGGTAGTGTGGGGTGCCCAGTATAGGGGGAGTCATAAGGGAGCCGGGAAGTACTTTGTATGTGGCGAGTAGGGACACTTGGAACATGACTACCCAACCTATAGTATAGATGATTATCAGTTGGTCAAGGAACTCCTGAGGTAGTGGTAGCAGTTTGAGTGAGGAGGTCTGCAGGGTAGAAGATGTGGCAGAGGAGCTAGTTGAGTGGCAGGCGGCGGGAGATGGTTTGAGGTGTTACCGCTACCACCCCTAGGTGGTCCACCTTAACCTTAGGGAGTAGGAGGAAAGGGGCGAGCTCAAATCCAGGAAGAAGAGGCTTATGACCAAAATTCTCAAGAGATGATCTGAGGTATGATCTATGTATTCTCCACCAAAGCTACAATTATTGTAGACACATTTTCTTGTCACTCCTTCCTTACAACGAATCACGTTTTGATCTCGTAGATTCTGGTGGATATGTTGACTTGATCCTTATTGATAGAGACTCTAATGGAAGTGGATTCGATGATTACACGCTGGTTCAAGAAGAGTGATATTAGTCTAGGAGGTGAGAGTTTCGGCTTGGATATCCTAGTAGAGACATCATGTCCTTCCAACATCATCATGGGTACAGACTGGTTATCCACAGTCCATGTCCTGATGGACTATTTTAGGTGTATTGTGCGGTGGTTCTATAAATATGTGACTAGGTTTTCCATCCCCAGCGAGAAGGAATCCCCTGAAGCATATTATGGACTCTCTTAGATGAGGGTGCAACTGATCATTCACCAGTTGTCTAGCCTCACCCATGGTGCGGTGGAGGAGAAGAGTCCACACTTCCCTGTAGTGGTGAATATGTATGTGGATGTTTTCCATGAAGATGTTCCAAGACTACCACCTTGTTAGCTGGTAGACTTTTTCATTGACCAGTACCTCGAGACGACACAAATTTCCACACCCGCATATTGGATAGCTCCTGTGGAGCTTCACAAGATGAGGATATAACTGGAAGGCTTGTAGTAGATGGGGATTATAAGGCCTAGCGTTTCCCCATGGTAAGCCCTGGTGCTCTTTTACAAGAAGGTAGAGAGGAGTTTGAGGTTTTTTTGTGTACTTCCGGTGTATAAACCGAGTGACTATGAAGAACAAGTATTCACTTATAAGAATTGATGACCTCTTTGAACATCTGAAGGAAGTGAAGTGGTTCTCAAAGATAGACCTCAGATCAACCTATCACCAGCTTCAAGTACGAGATGGGGATGTATAAAAAACAACCTTTAGGTGTCGGTACAACCACAATGATATCTTAGTGATGCCTTTAGGCATGAACAATTCCCCAATAGTGTTCATGGTCCTCATGAATAGTATCTTCTAGCCTTACATTGACTGTATCATTGTGTTCTTCATTGATGAAATCTTGGTGTACTCAGTGTTAGAGGAGGAGCACTCTACACACCTACGGATAGTCCTGGATACACTCCTAGAGAACTATATTTATAGTAAGCTCTCGAATTGCGAGTTATGGATTTAGGAGGTCCATATTCTAGTACATGTCATCTTAGAGGATGGAGTTGTAGTAAATCTGGAGAAGATAGAGATAGTGCTTTCTTGGGATCTAACCAGGATCGCGAATGAGGTGTGGAGCTTCTTGGGGTTTCCATGTTAATATCAGAGCTTCATACCTAACTTTTCTAGAGTACCAGCACCCTTATCAGCCTTTAAATAGAAGGGAAAACCCTTCATGTGGACATAGATATTTCAATAGAGTTTCCAAGAGATGAGGTTGAGACTAACTAGTTCCCCTATCTTGATACTAATAGAGGAGATATTTGGGTATGTAGTTTACTACGAAGTATTAGGAACTAGAATAGGTTGTGTCCTGATACATGAGTGAGTAGTGATCACCTAAAGTTCATGAAAATTGAGATAGCATGAGTAGAACTATGAGACCTAGGACCTAGATTTAAATGTAGTGGTCTTTACTTTGAAGATGTGGTGAAATTACTTGATGGGTGAAAGGTTTACTATTTAATCTGACCACAAGAGACTTAGGTATATATTATCCGAGAAGGACCTGAACATGAGATAGCGCTGATAGCTAGAATATCCCTAGGACTATGAAATCAAGACATTCTATACTCCAGAGAAGGGTAATGTGGTGGAAGATGCACTCAGTAGGAATATTGACTTTTAACAGCTGAGGGAGGTGATGGAGTAGTTAGCTTCAATGCAGATATCCTATGTGGATGATGGTGGGGGATCTTAGTTTCAGTCGATGACTATTACTCACCCACTCTTACAAGGAGTCTTGGAGTCACAACTAGTGAATGATGACTGTGAGGCCCGACATTCCCATTTATCCTTAGGACGAGCCCCTGATAGATTTTTTATAGGTGGGGAGGACGTCATCATTTTTAGAGGGAGCACATAAGTACCTGTGACATTGTAGGGGGGAGGTGTTTAGGGAATTCTATACATCCCCTTTGGTAGTACATCCTGGAGTGGAAAAGATGTACCAGGACCTCCAACATCTGTACTGGTGTCTAGGGATGATGAAAGAAGTGGCTGAGTTCATTTCTCGATTCCTCAATTGTCAAAAAGTGAAGGATGAGAATCAAGTACTTATAGGCTTAGCCCAATTGGTTGGGGTAACAGATTGGGAATGGTAAAATATCTCAATGAACTCCATGATGGGTTTATCATGTACATCCAGAGGCCATGATACTCTTTTGGTGATCATTGACCGACTCACAAAGTCATCTCACTTCCTACCCTTCTTGGAGAAGGGACCAGAAGAGGGATTGGGACACCTCTACAATCAGAAGATAGTGTGGATCCATGGGGTTCCTTTAATGATTGTCTTATATTTTGATGTCTGTTTTACATCCTAGTTGTGTAAGGGATTAGTGGAGGTGTTCGAGACACATTTTAATTTTATAACACCCTTTCATCCCCAGACTGATGGTTAGATAGAGCAGACCATACAAAGTTTGGAGGACATGACTCATGCTTGAATCCTTGACTTTAGTCGTAGTTGGGAGTCCCAACTACCTTTTGAGGAGTTATCATACCACAATAGCTATCACTCCTACATCAACATGGCATAATTTCACTCCTTGTACATGTATCCTTACAAATCACCCATATTATAGAGATACCTAGGGGAGTCGGCACTCATGGGTTTCGATTTGGTACAGGCTACCACCGAGAAGGTGCAGATCATCTAGGAGTGGATAAGGATTTCATAGTCCAGGAATAAGTCTTATGCTTCCAGGAGATGAAGACCCTTGGATTTTGATGAGGTAGACCATATGTTCCTTTGCGTCTCACCCTGGTGAGGGTTACAGAGAATTGGCTGGGGTGGAAAACTATCTCTATTGTTAATCAGACAATTTCAACTCCTCGGAAGAGTTGGCGAGGTGGCGTACTGCCGAGACCTTCCCCCATAGATGCATTTGGTGCATGATATTTTCCACATGTGGTCGCTGAGGAGGTACGTGCCTGACCCATTTCACATCATTGATTGGGGCGACATTTGCGGAGTTCTCAATGGAGATAGAGGATTGATAGGAGGGAGTCCTATTGGGGCAGTCGATTCCTCTTGTGTGAGTTTGGGGGCAGCATGAGAATATTTAGGAGAGCACATATGAGTGGGAGACTCAGATTCAAGATTAGTACCCCCATCAGTTTGTATAGTTTTGGTTTTGGTTTTCGGGGATTTAAATATCTAATGTGAGGAGAATGGTGTCATGGAAATTCCATGATTTTTTATTTATATGGAATTATTTTGTGACCATGCACTCTGAAGGAATGTGACTCTGAGGACTAGAGAGCCCAGAACGAGATTTTGAACTTTTTTAAGGTATATTTAGTAAATAAATGAATGATTTTTTCTATATTTTTAACCAGTGTACATATCAAAAATATGATGGCACCATTGAATTTTGAATGTCAGGATTCACTTTGAATGAACTTAACTTCAGTCAGCAAGGGCCAATCATAAAAGTTTATTTTTGGACTTTTCAAGAAAATATTAAAATAACATAAAAGGTTATTTTATTTTATTTCTCATCCATTGAACAGAGGATGATGAAAATGTGGTGTGGCGATGAGGTGGTGATGGGGCACTTTAATGAGGCTCATTAGTGGCATGTATCATGCAATGTAATGATGCAATAAGGGGAGCATAACAACAACCCTGTTTTATAAATGAAACAGTGCAACAACACGACATCTTAGTGTAACTAAAACAATGTGACATGTTTCCTTTAATTGTATGGCACATTAGATACGAGTGAATTAAAAGTTGGTGACTCTATGATGAATACCTAATATAATTTCTCTCCAATGAATAAAAAAATAATGTCAGTGAGACTTCATTTTCATAAAAAATCCCTTAAATAACAGAGCTGGAAGTGATGACATCGACACCTTGAACTCTCAAGGATGAGTGCTTCTGCATCGAACGTCAATGTGGTAGGTTTTTTTGTTTCAAAGTTCTTCCTTGTTCTCCACTTTTTATAAAAATGATGAACACAAACCAACTCATGAACAAGATGATCCATGATTTCTAGGTTTATACGGTAGGGTGACTTTTCTTGGGGATTTATTATTCTAGATTTAAACCTTGCATGAAAATATTGAACTTAAATCCTCAAACATCTACTTGATTTAAATCTCTAACGTGGAGGGCCTAAGACGAAACGAAGAAGGCTCGAGCTCCACTGTTTATGAGATCACAGTGGTCACATTCTCTGAGTAGACTAAATTAGATTCCAGGGTCTGAACATGTATGAATGTGACCTGAGAGGCCTGTAGGCATAGATGGATCATAAAACGGGTAATCAGATCAAATTCGGTGGCCCACAGAAGATGTAGTTGGTGTGAAACCACCGACCCGGTGGCAGCGACAACTAGCGGTGCAGGAACCGGCCACCGGTGGCGGCGACACCCGCCAATAGTGATGACGACACCAACAACCATCAATGGTAGCACTGGAAACTGGTAGAAGCACTCGGCCCACGCCGACCGTGTGAAGGGGGCTACGCCACCTGACACAACGATAGAAGCGGAGCCGGTTAGGCCTCCCCAACTGCACTAGAGGACATCAGCGCACCTTGGAGGAAGGAGGCTATGACCAACTAGTCATGTTGGTGGGAGGTGTTGTACCACGTGGGTGCCACGTGAAGGTGGTGGCCCACGTTCGGGCTACCCAGTTCGACTACATGAGTCGCGGTCCATTGATTGTGATTGGTGGAGTTGGTCCTGCATCATCCTATGTGGTAGAGAAGTCCGACCACAACTGGTTTCTGCATCAAAGTCAGGCAATGAACCATCGGTCTGCACCCTAGTTGATCGGGCTAGGACTAGATGGTAGTGCCGACAGCCCAACAGGTGATGCCGGTCTCGGGGCCTAGCGTGCCTGACCCCACCAGAAGGTCGTGCCCGCGCCGATAGGCTGGGCCCATACCGACAGATCGGAATGACACTATGCCGTCCAGAACCATGCCGACAGGCCGGACCCATGCCCCTCGAGCCTGGCAAGACTAGACGGGGTTGGCGGGAGACCCGACCGGCTGGACCCTCAGCTAAACCGGGCTGGGTCTGGTGATGTCTATTGGGCCGGACCCACTGGCTAAGTTGGACCAGACTTACCTCAACCTGTCTAGGTCAGGTGGAGATCATCTAAATGAACCACGATATGTGGGATCCCAGGCTGGGATGGTTGGTTCAGACCAACTGGGTCTGACCGGGCCCTGTCAAAACTTCCCCCCACTTTACTAAAACACATGTATCTTGCAAACTGCATGTACCGATTGACGAGCCATTTGTGATGTTGGGACCCTCATGATGAGGCATATCTTTTAGCATGATTTATGGTGATTTACATGGACATCAATGTGAAACAAATGTATTGAGGAGAATTTCTCCCAAGCATGCATTGTACGGAACCATGTGGTTGGTTGCGACCTGAAGATTGCTCGACGATGGCCTAGTGGGAAGAAGATCTGTGTGACCTGGTATACCCCTGATGGTAAGTGGCTCTATATGACCTGGATAACCCATGATACTCTATTGGAGGAGTAACTCAATTCATACATGGTGGGAAGCGGCTCTATGTGACCTGGCAGGCCCACGGTGGGGAGCGGCACTGTGTAACCCAGCATACCGATAGTACTAATCAGGGATGAGTACCATTGCAGTCCACAGTTAGTGAGAAGTGGCTCTGTGTGACCCAAAAGGCCCACTGTACTCAATAGAGAAGGATTTCTCCAGTATCAGAGGAGTCAGATGATATGAATAATGATGCTACTTTCACTGCCCCAAGAATATACTTGGTGTGATCACTCTTGTGATTCATGATTTACTTTGAGGGTTGTTGTGCGGTCATTCCATTTTGTATTTGGGTCCCTACTGAGTATTTTTATACTCACCCCTACATGGGATTCTCCCGCGCATGTTGTGTCTAGTGCTGATGATTGACGTTTAGACAGAGGTTCTCAGGGGGACGGGAGTGACAGACACTACGACTGTGGACATGGAGGCCTAGGACAAGTTGGGGCCCAGTAAGACCTGGAATAAAAGACATACAACTTTAGATTCCAGAATTTTCACTAATCTTACAATCAGGTGGGGTTTTCCTTGGATGGCCATCAGAGCTCCTTTTTATACTTTGATGTTTCAGTTCATTTATTGGTTTTGTATTCTGGCCCACTAGATTTTAGCTATACTTTGTACTCAGTCATTTTTTAGTATACTTGTTTCCCCCCTACAGTGTTTTGGGATGTGGTTGGGCCTATATGTGTATACAAGTACTCAGGAAAATGGCTCCCAGTTATATGTTGACGCCTGTGGTGCTAGTCGCCAGCCTCTGGCCTTCAGGATGTCGGCTTAGGGTAGTCAAGGAACATACCCCAGGGGACATGTCATGAAAGGTTCCAACCATCACCCCTCCCTAGTTCCCTTGATGTCCACATTATATTGTTTTTTTTATCAGAATATCTTCTATGGATGCACTATATAGGGTGGTTTGGTTTTATCATCAGTGTGTCACCTTGATAGTGATTCCTAGTGCATCAAGGTCTTCATCTTGATTGATGTACTCACCATGGATTCCTGATATGCATGCCTCTACTATTACGCGATGCTACCTTGTACTCCAGGAAATCAAAGATATGATTTGAAATCTTATGGCGGTGAACATGCCTTGTTCAATGATGGGATAAGTCTTCCCCCTCGTATCCCTAATTTCCCACCTACTAAAATCCCTGCATCTCCCACAACCAGGGACACTCTTCACTTGGAAATCTGACCTCACCTAACTATGACCCATTATCATCTTCTGCCTCTTTCCAACGTATACCCCTACCTTTGATAGCTAAACAAAGGACTTCATCTTCATCAAACTTAGTAACATCAAATTTTCCTGGTGAAGGTTGGTCTTTAGAGAACACATATTTATGATTTTTGATGGATTCTCCCCCAATAAGCATAATATATCTTAACTCATTCTTATAAAAATAGTTATTTAATTTCATAGAATTGAATTTTTTAAACTTATCCACTACGATCTAAAAATGAAATCAGTTCATGTCTAAGCTTGTTTAAGAATCTTTTGTGACCCTTTTATTTAACTAATTTCCTCTTCTATATTCAATTTCATTTATCATCAATCATATTAATCCTTGTTAAATTCTATTATAGTCTTAAATAAGTCATGTTTTGTCCAGTATTTATGCATCTTACATATCGATTGACCATAAATATTTTTTGTGCATGTTGGAGGTTTTCCATTTGATATTTCTTCTTATACTTATTGATGTTCCAATTTTAATTTTATAGAATTGAAGGTGCCTATTTGAAATTAAACTTCCATATATTATCCATTATGATATAAATTTATATAACAATATAAAAATTTTCATGTATAATAAAATCATCAATAATGAATTATTTCAATTTTTCTATAATTTATAGTGGTCCTTGTGATCAATTGGTGGTTGGGAGGTGACCATATGTCATATTAAAGCAATGATTGGATTGATTTTATCTGATATCCATTTTTGGGACATTGATATATCTTCATAAGAATAACTTTTTTATGTATTTATTTTTTGTACAGATACAATATTTTTTTATTAAGATAGATACACTGAATTATTTCATCTGATTGGCTATGACTCTTACATCCCTTCCTATGTTTACCATTCTTTTTTCCTAGAAACTCTAAATGACCCCCCACATTCAGAACCTTGGCTTCATGTTTAACCAAAGACTTTCTACATAGCTCACATGAAATAATGATGGACTTGACTTCCTCTAATGTTAAGCAATCTTGGTCATACATTGTAGCCTCGATAATATTCTCTTATGAACCATCTAATTAAATTAAAAGTATGATGTCTTAGTACAAATTTTCAACCATAAAATTTAAATATGATATATCTAATAATTTTTATTAAACTCATCATGGTGTCTCTTTGTTATAGTTCCATGATACATATTGAAGGTATATAATTTGTGCTTCTAATGTTCATGGCCAATTAAATATGTTGTAATGTAAAATTTTTCAAGTTTAGACCAAATACTACCTGGAGAGGACTCATTAACAACGTCCAATGGGACTTTATCACATAAAGACAAAGATAAATAGTTGTGTGATTTCATCAAAACATCAGGAGGGACATCTAAATAGGATTTTATTGTTTGAACTTATGCCTATAGACTAACTTGGGTTTTCATAGGTTTGAAAAAGGCATATTTCATCACTTTTTGGACTAACATGGCTCGCATTTTTAATCCCCACAAATTAAAATCATTGCAGCTGACAAATGTTTCAATTTCATATTTCATAGACGTCAATGTCTATTTGGGTGTCTCTAAGACCACCTTATTGTAGGGTAATAGTGGGAAAAAACCCCTCAGAAAATAATTTTAAGGACCAATGAATAAATAATATGGTTTAATTAAACATGGAAACCTGAAAAATGAATTTGATTACAAAAAAAAACACACTGAAACATAGTGTTGATGTGGGGATAGTGAAAAAAAACAATTGTATATAAGGAAAGGATAAAAGAAAACAAAAGGAAACATTAGGATTTCCATCCTTGGGTCCCTCTGGTACCTAATAAAATGAGATCCAACCACACATGCACTTTTATTATATGTTCAAAACCAAAATTAATTATAGTGTATATAGGAAAAGAAGAGAGCCAATTGAAATACATAGTATCGAAAAAATAGAAATTGTACACTAGAAGCAACAATATAGAAAGAATAAGGTTTAATAAAAACATAAAACCCCCCAAAACATTCCTAGAATCCAAATAACTATCATATCCAATAACATCAATCTCATTTCATAGTTAGATCTCATCATTTTATGGTCATGCTAGGTCTCCAGATTCGAGAAATAGTCACATGTCTTCAACAAGGAAGTGTCCTGACAAGATCCACCCTGATTCGTACATCAGAGGTGTGTTGGGGGTCGACATGACACTAGATGAGTCTGCATATGAGGATGATAACACCACCACTAGCAATAATGAATCCAAAAAAGATGATTATTATCACAATGTGAGAGAAAAAGAAGACCAAACCACAAGTAGGAAGAAAACAAACCACTAGCAATGAGAGGGTGTTAATTTAAGGAATTTGTATTTCATATTACCATATGAACTCGTCCACCCAATTAGATGATATTTAGTTCAATTTCAAATATCATGTACACGCACTTCAGGGGGGATGAAACACCTGCAAGAACCCTAACCAGATAACTACACAACCAAGGGGAGGATGCCATAAATCCAATTCTAAACTACCCACCCAACGACACATGGAATAGTAAAAATAAATGGATTGCCCAAATAAATTACGTGGAAGCAGCCACCAAAGATAAAAAATGAAGATAATAGGTATAGAAAAAATAACCAAGGTGGCATCCCAAATCAAGAAATCCAAACAATTGAGCAGGACTCATAAATTAGCTCAGGCAGTCAAATGAATAAAAAATCTAGCAGATATTAATGTGAGAAAATATTTAATAATAAATTTCATGTTTTTAAAACAATTTAATTGGAAAAATAATTTTAATGTATTAATTTCAATTTTGATTATGGAAACAATGAACACCCAAATTAACAATAAGATATTAAATTATTTAAACATGCTCTACGTCATATGTTTCTAGATTCAACAAACATAAGGAAGAAAAAACTCATTAATAATTCCTTTAAATATCATCAACAAGAATTATAGATTAAATTTCTTTATCCATTTCCATTAACACATGGAATAAAACATTCAGTTAATCATGTATTCTTTCATAAAATTGATTACAATCAAATTATGAGAAACATCAGATTTGTTAAAAATTTATTCTCTTTAATTACTTATCCAACCAACAAAATAGTATCATATTCATGTTATTTATCCAAATTAATTAATTTCATCATGATAAACCAATCATAAAAACATTCTATAGAAATCATAGTATAGAGAGAACACAATCTATAAACACAAGAAGCAACACATTTGTAGGGTGAAAAAAAACCACATGAGATCACTAAACACAAACTAATTACATTATTTAATCCGATTTAATCTTTATTGGATAATTTCCCTGCCATACAAAGGGCTAAACCATGGTCAATTTATGATTTCATGTAAAAAATTAGAGAACAAACAGATCACCTACCTCAAATCATTGACATTCATCGCACGAGAATGAATCAATGTCATGGATCTCTGATTACCTCTTCCATGAAGAAACTAAGATATTTCAAGGATTTATTTTCATGATCTCATTTATAAACAACATATAAAAAACCATTTACATGATAGAGATCATTCTTCAAAACATTTAAATAAGTAATAGGAGGAAACAACATAAAATGGAGAGAAACTACTAGAAAAGAGGTGGAGCCTACATAAAATCACCATGGATTGAGCTTGGGAATTTGTGACAAATCCCCATCAAAAGGGGGATTTAATTACATTGAAAATATTATTTGGGTGCCTAGGGTTCAAGAGGAAGGTGGGGGAGAAAACTAGGTCTTGGGGCCTCAGATATTTTTATAGGGACACTGATTTTTAGGGGACCGCAGTGCAACCCATAAGACAACATAGTAGCCTACCTGTAAGGTGACACACAATGCTATAGCGATGTTTCCAGTGATACAAAGGTTGAATAAGACATTAAAATATTGTTACCATGTACAATACTGAACCCACCCCATCATAACACATTCCCCGAAATCACATATAATATGAAATCTGGTGGATCACCTCCTCCTACCTCCTTACTCGAAATTGAGCTATAGAAATGTGGGAAACCTTCTAGGTCAAGCCCTTTGATGAATCACATCTTTTTTATGGAAAAATAGATTTAATAATCCTTCACGAAATCTCAAATCAAAAAACCTCTTTGAACCCCTACATTTCAATTTTGAAATTCCCTTCTTCCCTAAATCCATCAACTCAACACAACAAAAATAAAGACCTGATTATTTTAGGAAATGAGAAATCCAAGTTTGAAATTAGTTGAATAATCAACACAAAGTCAAATCAAAATCCCCACCCTCCTTATATAGAAATCACATAAAAGATATGTTTTCCCATGTAAACTTCTTAAATGTGCTCATTCTGTTTAGGTTCTCAATATTTAGAAGATGCATCCCCTCCCCGATTTTACCACGAAAAATTTCCATAAATGTAAATAATTAAATATAATTAAAATAACCAATGATCATAATTTATATTATTTCTTATCCACACACTTTCATCTTTGATAATCAATCAATCATTTAAAATAATAGAAATATTACATCATATAATTGATCCACTTACATGATATCATTATACTATTCTGTTGAAAATATTAATTTTATTTGAATATAAATTAATTTAATTTAGATGCTCCCTTGATATAAGTCAATATGTATTAATCAGGTTTATAATTTAATTTTTTTAACATAAAATGTTTTTTATAAATATATATATGAACATGTTATAATGATATATATACTATTATAAATTTTCATTTTATTTTAAATGTTATTTCTGAAGCATTCTTTGGGGCACACATCCGTCTGTTGGAGGATGCACTAATCTATTTCCCCACATTCCCACATTCTAAAGGTGGGTGTAATCTGTCTCTTATTCAGGTACGTTTCCTCCTTGATCGAAACAGGATGATGGGATATCGGTTCCACCTTCCATGGATTCCTCCTCAGAACTCGTCGCCTAGTCCGGGTATCCCTTATAGACTTAATATGTTGTTCATGAAACTCTTCCTAGTGACATGTCTTCATGTACACTGGTTAATTAAGATACTTCTTTCAGTACATTCTAATGTGTCATGTTAGGGAAGCAACCTTTAGTCAGGGAGTAGTCACATTGGATATCATTGGTGTGTCGGGACACTAGAAAACTGACTCGTCTGGGTTTCTTCCTATTATGATAGAGCTTCTCGAGCATGCGGTAGCCCGAGGCATCCCATGGTGAATGAGGGGAATTATATTCCATAAGCATTCCTCTAAGGTTTTCCTCAGCTTCTCGTGTTTAACAAATGGTATTACATGAGATTAGAGTCTAGTGGAGACAAATCAGACAGATCAAAACACTAATAAGAGTTGATCAGATGGGTGTAAACCCAGGAGGGAACATTGATGCTGGGGCTAAAACATGGTTAGATACCTGATGGTTGCTATAAATAGTGAGAAAGTGAGTGACATGATCTCACTAGGATGTGGTAGATTGGGTAAGAATCTAAATGGATAGGAGCAATTGAGAGAAGATGGAGAATGAGATGGAATTATCGTGAGGATGATGATGATGTTGGCCTAGATCCTTGAAGAGACTTCCTATGTATCCCCATTAAAGGGAATCAATGTACACATTGTTCAGTTGAGTGATGAAACCCCTGAGGAGGTGACCTGTGGGAATGAACGTATGGATGGGATCCAGAGGAGGTATAACCTTAGGGGTGGGGCATGACCTTCTGGAAACATATAAGTTCAAGGGAGAGACTGTGATGGGACATGAGTTATAGACTTGAACCTTAGGGATTCTTCCTATGTATTTATGTGACAGAGAATAAATGTCCACATAGTTCAGGATAGTGGGTTGGAATTAGGGTGTGCGCAGAGGATAGAATCTTGATGAAAAACTGGGGCTTACGCATTGTTTGTATCCCGGGTTGGTCTAACGCCCGAGGGTGAACCAAAGATGAGGTTACCAATGAAGGGGAATTCAATGGATTAACATTGGTTGGAAAATACAATAGCTTAACATAGATTTGGGTTGAAAATGGATTACCAATAATTGGGGTTATAACTTCCTACCACTGGTTGGGGATCACAGCGTCTTGCTATTGATTGGGGATCACAATGACTAACCGATAATTGGGGATCACAAACTCTTATAGTGGATTGGGGATCAAAACATATTACCATCATTTGGGGTTGGACCTCAGGGAGGCTTCCTACAAACCGTGTCTACTAGACAACGATCAAATCCCACACAGGTAGAATGGATGCATTTTAAGCTCTTGCAGGAATCAGGGGTAAAATTTAACATCATGCTGAAAAAAGGTGAACTGAAGTGATGGGGTCTGGTCAGGTAGGTGTTGGGATCGAACCTCCGGGAGGATTAATAAATACCTTGTCTAGGAGACAAAGATCAATGTCTAAATTTTTTAGAATGGGTAATACAGTTTAACGTCATGTGGGACGAAGGTGAACCAACATGAAGTTGTTGAGACTGAGGGGTGTTGGGCTTGAAACTCAGGGAGGCTTCCTACATTCCTTTATCGGAAAGGGAAATGATCAATGTCCACAAAGTCCTGATGGGTTCAGTTTAATGTTTTGTGTGACTAAAAGGGACATACAGTTTAACATCATGCAGGAAGAGGGTGGACTAACATGGAGTGGTCGGGACTGATGGGTGTTGGGCTTGGACCTTAGGGAGGCTTCATACGTACTCTGTCTAGGAGACATGGTTCAAAGTCCACGTTTTTTGGGATGGGTGATACCATTTAAAGTCATGCGGGATGAAGGTGAACTAATGTGAAGTGGTTGGGAGTGATGGGTGTTAGATATGAACCTCAAGGATACTTCCTACGTACCTCTCCTAGAAAGGGAAAGGATAAAATTCCACGTAGTTCGGGCGATACAATTTAACTTCATGTGGTACAAAGGTGAACCGACGTGAATTTGTCGAGACCAATGGGTGTTGAGTTTGATCCTCAAGGAGGCTTCTTACGTATGTATCCTAAAAAGGGTAAGGATCAAATTCCATTTAGATCGAATGGGTTTGGGTCTTACATGCTAAGGTAGACCAATAAGGATGCCATGGCCAATGCTTACTCTAAGCCCACATGAGTAATGCTTGGTGTGAGAAACAATAGACAGAAATGATCTGGCGATCATGTCGCGAAGGGTGCGTACACGAGTAGTGGAGTGGGGCTTACATGTTTCTAGCAGCCCAAAGAAGAAACATGGGATTATGAGTTGTGATCAGCCCATGGAGATGGAGATTGGGACATTCACCATGATGGAGGAATGATGGTGACAAAGCCCAGAGGGAGTGGGATGGGGTAACAAAGGTCCCTGTTCTGATCTCTCCAATAGTCTTTGGAATGGAAGAATGGAGGAGGAGTAGGGACTATACCACTCACAAGAAAGGCTAGGTGTTTACACCAAGATGGTTTCGCTTCGCCATAAAGATATGTCACTCCAGCAAAGAGGACCTCATTGCATTTTAATAACATCTCACTCTCGTGGGGATGAGAGGGTGTGAAGAATGTATGAGATGGGGCACCCTTTGGTGTAAAGATCCGAAAGATTCTTTGTAATTTTTTGTTAATTATTTGGAATTATTAGGAGTCTTCAAAAATTGATGGTGCATAATTTCGAGGCCCGGTGTGACCTGATTGAATTTATGAATTTTTTTTAGGTACGTTATGTAAACGCCTGGGTGGAATTTACTATCTTTTGAATCGGTTCTTGGAATTGAAAAACGAGAGAACCATTGAATCTGAAGTGACATGATTCGCTTAAGTAAAGATTTACTTCGAACATAGTTGGTTGAGAGAAAAAGATAGTTTTTCTACTTTTAATGAAATAATAAAATAACATAAATTGTTATTTTATTTCTTTTTATTTTTCCTTCCACCTGTTGAGCAATGGTGGAGGGGACCATAGTGGTGGTCAGAACTTTAAATAGGGGGTTTTAATTCTACGGTTACACTTTGGTCGTGTAACCACCCCTCACGTAATTAATGAGACACTTTAATTACATCAATTAATGAGGCACTTTAATTATGTCAATTAATGAGGCACTTTAATTGCATCAATTAATGAGGCACATTAATTATGTTAATTAAGGAGTAACATTAATTATGTCAATTAATTAACCTCATTAATTTCTAAAAGCATTTCTCCCCTTTCCCCCTCCAATTTAAATGGTGCTCGGTGTGGGGTTTTGGAACAACTTCATCAGGCGAGGAACCCCGGATGAATTGACTCCTTGCCTTCCACTAACGGAGAATAGAGGATTGATGATTCCTGTTGTAGGATCGATCCGATGTTCAACGGATGATGAATTCCAATGCATGCGACCATTATCCTTTGTCCACAATACCCTCGAATGTGGAAGCACCTCCATCCGTGATGTCCCCAAATAATTACATGATAGGGGTTGTATTTTAATTCAAGAATTTCCCTCTATTATTTTCCTTGTTCTTATATTTGTTGCAAGTTATTGCGGGGGATTTGAATGGAGTTCAACATTACTAAAATGTGATGAATAATTACCTCCATCTTGTTATAAATCTATGGCAGATGGAGTAGGCCAAACGAACATGGTCCTGACCCTCCACCACTTGTTTTTTTATTGTTCTTTTGGAAGTTGATTTTCTTAATTCGATAGAAACACATGAAAGTGGGTCATGATGTGATGGAGGAAGTCCGAGAAGACCATAGGCATAGATAGGAATAGAAACAGAGCTCCAGAGCATCTCCATCCTTGCGGAAGATCTGTCGATACGGCACCAGTGACCAGTATCGCGACAGTCAGACAGGTGGCTGGAAACGACCATCCATGGAGGCGGTTCTCTATCGCATTCCATGACAGAAGCAGGGGGAACCACATCTTGTGGGTCCCATGGACCATGTGGTTCCAGTTATTTAAGGTGTTGAAGGACTCCTTTGAGCCGTTTGGCAGGCAGACCGTGCACCCCACGCGGGGCACGCCAACAGGCCAGGCCCACCGTGACCTAGCCCAACCTGGCTAGGTCTGACCTGGACAGGGTTGGTTCGACCTGAACCAGGTCGGGTCGGGTTAGTCCGACTGGGTCAGATCGAACCCAGACCCCTCTCAGGCCTAGAAATAAGTAAAGGGCCATATCCTACGTACCAGACAACCATTTGACAAACCTTCTATGGATATGGGATACTTGGAATGAGGAAGTCCTTTGTAGATACTCCACGAGAGTTTTGGAGAATGTTGGAGTAAGACTGGGTAGAATCAACTTTGAATCCATCCAGGCCCTTAGCACTAAAATTCCAATAACTTACTGACTGGGCGTCCGACTAATGTGTCGTCTGTTACATTGGAACCATCATGAAGTGACAGATCATCGAGTTTATTCTTCATGGGACATAGTGCTGGTTCAAAAACGACTGAAGGATTTAAGAGAGGTTCTCCCAGAATCTGGCGTGCTTCATGTAGGAATCCAGGGGCTGGCTGTGACATGAAGAAGAAGGGTAACCAATATGGGTCAGTATCAAAAACTCCCAAGTGGGATGATCTAGCTGTATGACTAATCACCCCTAACTTTGTACCTGTAACCAATACAGGTCATCACCAACAACCAATATGAGTTAGAACCAGCAACAAATATGGTTCAACACTAGCGACCAATACGGGTAAGCATCAGTAACCAATATGGTTCATCATCAAGAAACCAATACGGGTCAGCATACAGTGACCTATACAGGTCAGAAGTGGTGTTACTACTGATAGGATGATCTGGCTTTACCACTAGTCATCCCTATGCTAGTAAGCATGAAGTTATACCGTTAGAGTGAGCTTTCTATTTTTCTTTGTTCTTCATGATTTCAATCATGCTTGTGATATTAACTTTGTGGTATTTCTTGTGGTGTTTTCATTTGTGGATTACTGAGAGAACTTCAGGGATCTTGGGGTCCCCTACTGAGCATTGTCATACTCACCCCTGAAGGGGCTCTGCCCGAATGTGTGTGTCTGGTGTAGACTACTGACACTTCGAGGGAGAAATTGGATGTTCAGGACATGGTGGAGCTTAGTGCGATGGGAGAAGTCAAGATTATATTATTCATCTTTAGACATATATATACTACCCTCAAGTTAGTGCTCCGGGGTATATGTGATAGTTTTTTACTTTATTTTCAGTTTCTTGGGATTTTATTCCGCCCCACTATTTTTATTTAATTGTTTTACTAGTGGTTGTACTGTAATATCATGGTTATACCTTACTTTGTTTGGTTTTTTACTTCACTTTACCTTTTGGAGTGTGTATTGATCTCTAAGGAAATTCCATCAATGTTCGGGGAAAGCCTTCAGGTGCTAGTCACCAACCCCTAACCTATTAAAGGCAGGCTTGGGGTAGTCATGTCTGATCCTCTTGGGATGCATCATGACACCAGGTATATTGCATGGGTCAAGGCCATAGTTTAACATCATGTGCTGATGATGATGGTGCTTTGCAGTTTCATGTCATGTAGCTCGAATGAAGTAGGTTCACTCCGCACCCCTGGGACTTACATAACTGGTACCCACCCACCCTTAGAGAAGGGAAGGCCTCTCCAATGCCATTGTGTGGGGGGTTTTGTGAAGTGATCCACTAAGGGGACCATTTTAGCATGGATATCCAAAGAATCAATAACCGTTAGTGTTCTCATGAAAAGAAACATGAGGCTAAGATATGCAGCATAACGCACCACCCATGTGACTTTGAGATCACTCCATACAAACCTCTAGGGTTGTGTGGGATAAGGCTTTAAAAAAAGGGTTCATCGGAAGGGACCTTATGATGCTCTGGTTCTTCACATAGTGAAGGAATGTTACAAAGGGGTATGCTTCATGAAGTAGAATAACCTAGAATAGGGATAGGGTATATGTTCATATGAAGGGTTCTTCAAAAAGTGGAAAGGATTTTGTAGAGTAGGACTTCATGAAGCAAGTTTACCTTGTAAATCATACCACTACGAAGAAATGTGCTTCACAAAGCATAGTGATCCTGCCATAGCATTTGGTTCACATGTTTATGGAGGGTAATTTGCGAAGAATTAGTGATTTGTAGAGACCCAAGTCCCCTTAAGTATCTCCTTCCTTTACCATAGATCATGGGCTTTGTGAAGGTAATACTTACTTGAATAGGGGTTGGATATGAGCTAAGGGAAATGCACTTTGAAATCAAAAAGTACCTTGAAGAGCTCATATTTTTTTCAATGTTTCATAGAGCAGAATGTGCTTCATGATTTGAGTGTTGAGAAGGTGAAAGGTCGTAGTATCTGTCCTTTGGGATCAAGGGGAGTTGGGTATTTATAAGAGAGAGGTGGTACAATGCTGCGATAGCTCAGCGCGAATCCACATGGTGCTCCACGATAGGCTATGGATTGTGTCTAGTTTGTCATAATAGTGGCGTTGACCGTCATCCCCTCCTTGGTGAGGAACTCTCGTGGGTTCTCATTGTAGTGCTCGTGGATTCTTTCTTCATGTTCGACAGGCTCACAGAGGTTGATTAGGCTCCCCCCGCTATACGAAGCTTCCGTTCAATTGCATCGTGACCACGGATCCTGCCACCTCTTTACTCCGCGGCGACTAGGAAGGTGGATTTGGATGGAAACTGGCCGTAGTTTTGAGGGGATCCACAAATGTCGCGGTGCTAAGGGGATTCGTGAATGGGCTTCATGAGGCAGCCTATTTGGAATTGGTTTTCTCTTTTCATCCTTTTCCTCTACAAATATTTTGGCGCCAACAAATGCCCCCCAGACTTGGAGGTGAAGATAAAACTAGGGTATAAGTATGAGAGTCAATTTACAATACTTTAATGCAAATTGAAAACGAAGATCGTGAAGCTAGGTCATGATGTAGAGAGGCGACGCGTGGGTTGAGAGAGCCACAAAGATCATCATAGCCAGATGTTCCATGACTCTTTCCACGGCCATATGCGCCACAAATCTCTCCACGGCCAGACATGTCGTGAAGAAAACGGGGTCGTCGCCTATAAATAGAGGAGACTATCCTATCTTTTGTCCTTTCTAATATTCACATTTTCATTCTAGAGCTCTCAATTTCCAATGTTCCACACACTCTGCGATCTCTCATTGTGAATGGAGCCTTTCTGCTTCATGGAGCACAGTGAGTCTTCAGACTCTGTGAGTGTGTGCCCCACGAATTTTGTCTACGAGGAATGTTGGTGGGCTCTTTGACCTATCGCTATGATCGAACTTCGTTATCGAGCTCCACGATATAAGATTTTTTTTTTAAAAACCTGGAACACTAAATGGATCATCAAGAGGATGTTAGGGGGTTCTTATAGATGCTTTATAGAGGGAAGAAATGGAAAATAACCTGGGAATTGGGGAGTATGTGCGGAGCCATTTAGACCATGAGTCCCTTGTGAAGATGCTGCCATATAGTAATAAGAACTACCCTATCTATAATAGATTTCCTCTATATGTCTCTTGTCTAAGGGAGGATGTCTTAATTCTTGAACCAAGTAGGGATGAGCCAACTTGCTGGTTCAATAGTATATTGTGCCTGTGCTAGTGGTTCAGGGCAGCTGATGGACATACTTGGATGGATATGACACCCTTTATTGTCGATTGCTTATACAACCATGTTAACAATGTTGATGGGAAGGATTTTCAAATAGAGGTATCTCCTACGTGGTAATTCACCACTATGAAGGCGGCCTTGGGGAACCCAAATAAGGGGTGGACTGACGAGTGGGACCTACAATCAAGGCAGCAATTTCACCATTTACTAGCATGAGACAACTGGGAATGGGAATCATGTTAGGATTTCAGGGCGGATTTGAGGCGAGTGGGCCTCAATGAGGCAATCTGGGCTTCCCAATTTCACATCTACCAACAAAATAAGCTAATGTTGAAGTTGTTGAGAAGGTGGTCGTCAAGAAAAAATACCTTCCATCTTCACCATGGGGAGGTTGGTATCAGCCTCTGGCACTTGCACCAAATCATGGGGGATCTGATACTAGGGGCGATGTACGATGAGTTCCTTCCTTCCGTGAATACATGGGAGGACTCAGAGCATATGTCGCCGCTAGAAAAGGAATTGATGGAACTAGTTTCAGGGGAGGATAAGATTTATATGAGGGATGTCTACTTTAAATAGTGGTTCAAGCAGTTCTTGAATTCTCCTGAATATAGAAAATTTCCCGTGAGGCCTCAGACATTACCGAAGGGGGATCAACGGGGCAAGGAACACTAGTATTGGTGACTCTTGGAGGATATCCAGGGGAATACATGGGGATTCATCATCAATACTAAGTGGAAACCAGTGGATAGGTTTGATGCATTCATCTCAGAACTTATTTGTGAATATATTCTACCAGTAATGGACACAGACATGGGCGTGCGACCAAGCACGTTCACCATGGAATCTGCATTGGCAACAGGGGAGCAGGTCAACCTAGGGATCCTAATTCTTTCCAATATGTATAAGGTGTTTTGGAACATCAACTAAGGGAAGAAGCCACAGAGGGTATGTTGGATGTTTCATCTTCTATATGGGTGGATAGAAGCACATATTAGGGCGTATATTAATATATGAACCCCATTTCTCTTCTATTGTTGTACTTCTGACCATCCATTTTGAACGAGGTAGGGAGTTTCCTGACCAAGTTGACCTTGACGTTGGTGCTGAACAGGGTTTGGAAAGTGGACACGTTCATCTTCCACCCGTTCCCACTGCCAATAGGTTTGTGCACTGATGATGTTAAGGGAATAGAGTACAATGGGTCTAACCTCTTTGCCTTTATGGGTGGAGTCCTAGTGGAACGGGTCGACCGTGAGACTCTCTGCAAGCTTTACACCCTGCATCATTTCGCGAGGAAGTTCCTATGCATGCAGAGGATCACCCTGTAGGTTTACTTGGGAGTGCACACTGAGGATCACCCTTGCATGATGAGGTAAATGTGGCTCATGTGCACATATGAGGATGGGAAGGTGCTGAATGAGCTTCCTCTGCCCGCAACTATCTATGGGATGGTGAAATAATATTCCAAGAGTTGGGAAGAATCCTACCCTAGGGAAATGATGAAGCAGCAGACCATCGGTGCCAGTGACAGGGTGCGTCCCCAACCTCGAGGTCAGGTTTGGAAGGTGGTGAGGAAATCTTGTGGTGGTGGGGAAGCTGTGTAAATGAGACACACATCAATTGAGAGGTTGGTAGCAATGGATGATCCGTTTGTCCCATAGGATCAAATTTAACCAGAGGTGAGTCCTCCTAGGGGGTTTCATAAGATATTCACCCAGGCTTCGGGGAAGCAACTGCGCCATATAGATGTGCCTGAGAATGATGTCTTCCAAGAGGCTTGGGACATATGGGACATCAATAGAAAATTACTCAACCCTTACTTGGTGTGGTGCAATATGAACACTCTTGGGATGGATCTATCAGGGAACAGTCCTATTAGGGCTGGCTTTTCAGTTTCCCAGGAATAAGGGGATCAGTATGTTGTTGAGATGGAGAATGTTGTGCACTCTTGGGGTGCTCCACATCCAATGACAGATCATGTGAAGTTGATACTTGATCGAACAACCCCACTGCAGTTTTTGGCCGGTGAATTGAGATAGTGCTTCCCTTTTCCAGAAGAATCGGACGAGTCCTAATGGGGGAAGGAGGCCAGTGGAGGGTTCCCTCTAAAGGAGGGTGAGGTCGGCAACTCAGACCCAGATCTAGAGGAGTTTGTATAGGCTCTTGAGGTAAAACCATAAAACTCTTCCCCGTAGTCTTTGTTTGGGTTTTCTAGGACTTCCTAACTAACATATGACCTGTGTAGGAGGAACTCATATGAAAAACTTGCTCCCTCTAAAATGTAGATTCAGCTATCATAATGTAGGGATCCACACCAGTAGCTACGACATTTATCATGACTAGTAAGGCCACGACACCAAGTGTGGTCCCCTCGAAGCCTTAAGACATGCCCACCATATACGAGGGTCCACTCCATGGGGTTTTGATGGAAAAATATTAGGAGAGAATCAAACTTCTTGATATCTATAAGTATTCTTCATGGAATTTATAACTGGTGATTATTGGAACATGATGACTAACATCGGTGCATTATCACATGTGCTATTCTAGAAATGATGTTGGCTTCCTGGGAGAGGTTGGTCAAAGATCTTGGGTGGGTCATGGATGTGGATGCCCAAACTGACCAAGTCGTGGTGCTCCCGATCATGGGAAGGGCCGTCAGTAGGACATAACCTAAAGTTATCGAGATGAATCTATTGATGGGGATCAATCAGATGGAATGGGTCCTTACCTCCCTGATCAGACACCAGATGGAGACCTGATAGAAAATTTTCTAGAGGTGTTTCTAACATATGAACCTGTCGACCCTGCGGACCAAGATGAGACAGATTTTGATGAAGAAGATATCAATATTGTCCATCACCGGTCATGGATGTTGATCAACCACTTCATCAGAGAGAGTCCTCAAACAAAACGGATAGACCAGATAGAGAGGCTTCAATCCTGGCTGTGCGAGCTATGCGTTTGGGGAGTGGATGCCCAGATTCCACATATGCTCATCCGAAACATCATGGAAGAGATGATTTAGGATCATGATCATGGCCATAGTGTGGGCTAACAATGGAGGAATTCAGTGAACATCAAGAGTATAAGAACCCGGCCTTATTACATACATAATCATGAATTTAGTCAAGAAAACACTTCCTTTTACATTTAGGATTGTTTCAAGTTTATATCTTTAGAGAATTAGGACAAAAAATTAATAACATTACACATTGGTATAGAGTGGATACCAAAAAAATAGTTTTCATTTTTTTCAAAATATAAACCTTAAAACATAAAACAAGACTCCTTGAAAATTCTTCAACATTTAAATTGTCTTCCTTCCTTGTATTAAACATCCATTAACTTGTGAAAAATCATTTAAAAACTTTGGATAAGAACAAAAGATCAGTAAGGGGTGAAAAAGGAAGGAAATAGCACATTAGTCCATGAATACTCGTAACGTATGAAAACATTTTCAGAAGACATGATTGTCACTCATATATACTTACTTTGTGTAAAATGAGATTCAAACAAGATCCCAACAAAACATGAGAACATAAATATAATCATATAGTTATCATGGGGAATTACTTACATAATCTTGTAACCATTCTTGGCTACCTTATATTCTATAACCCTCACAGCTACCTTACTTTGTATAACCAGCACAGTTACACTTGGAGTAACCATACAACCGACCTCCAACATACTCATAACCAATGAATTGGAGGTAGATATAGGTCCCACACTTAATCATAAATAATTACCAAGAACCAAAACAAAATCATACAACATGGATAATTCCATAAAAACATTACTTTGGATTTTCGTAAAAACAAATTTTAAAAGAGGATTTTTAATGAAAATCCGCTTATAAATATCATACAATTGAAGTGAGACTTAATAGAGTTGATGTAGTATGTATATATACTATAAATACACTTAATGAAACATAATATAAATATAACCCTTCACAAAAACAATTTAAATAGCACATGAATAATGAAGTAGAAGGTTAACCTGAAGAATGGAAATCGGGTTAGGAATTCCCTTACCTCGGGTTTGTCTTACTTAAAACTTGTTTAAACATCCTGTATAATGGTTAATAGAGTTTTATTAATATTTTAAAGAAGTATTTTCATGTTTATAAAATCTTATATGATCATTTCATAACATCTTTTCACCCTTAATTTTTAGTATTTTTCCCCTTGCACTGTTTTTGGATGAATTCTTTACATGATTTCTATGATTGGTTCATGGTGGACATTCTTTTCGATTGGAAGTGAAACTCCATAATTGGAATGGAGTATTATTTTCATATATCCAGTATCATAAATTATTCCATTTATCATTTATAATTCTTACATGAGTATGATTCATAAGTTAGAACATTAATGATGTTTGTTTAGATCCTTTTAGTGGTTCTTTGATAATAACAACCTTGTTTTTTCTTATAAATTAGAACCATGAGTAAAAAACAATTACATAACCATGGGTGATTCATAAAACATATATTATAACCTGGTTCAACCATAAAAACGGTTTCATGACAATACTTTAAATAATTAATGGGAATTGAAATCATATTGTCCATGATGTCGATAATTTGACACAAACAGACAATGTTTTTATTCTTGAAATAAGTTATAGAGGAGAAGAATAAAGATATTTTACATAAAAATGATAAAATCCAGAATATAAATTATTTCTAGAGATTTCATGCCTCTTGGGTAAGGATATATTGTCACGACCCGTCCTCGGGGCCCATGCCATGACTACCCCAAGCCCGCCTCCCATAGGCCAGGGGCTGGCGACTAGCACCAAGGCGTAAATCCCGGAAAAAGGGAAGGCATTCCCTTTGAAAAGTAAACAAGCACCACAGAGTAAGCAAACGGAAAAGTAAACACTAAGTAAAAACTGTAACAAGCTATGCTGAAAGTAAAGGGGGCCGGAAATACAAGTCCAACTGTAAAGTACAACTGAAAGGGGAAAAATAGAAACTGTAAAGAAAAGCCACAGCGTCGAGCCGTCCTCTGGAAGTCCCACCTGAATGGTGGGTACAGATAGCCTTCACTGCTCCTCGGGTCCACCTAACCGCTCCGTGTACGTCCCGCCCAGTGGTCCACCTCTAGGTACCATCCTGCTCCGCACGCCTCCACCACGATTAGCGCTGTCTGTCGTCTGCAACCAACACAACGAAGTGCGGGCAAAGCCCGTGAAGGGGTGAGTATAAGCTACTCAGTAGGGACCCTAAGACCCCCGAAGGTCTCCCGAAATCCACAAAGGATAAACCACAACGGAAAGACACAATCACGAAGTAACAACCGACACTTCTTAGGAATATGCCCATACATATACCTAAGTCATCGATTCCCGTTCGGCTCCAACATCCGAGCCCAAGCACAATCCAGTCCACACAGGAAAGCAAAACGTAAACCCACACAGGATAGCACAACACAATCCACAAAGAAGAGTAAACTGTAAATCCACACAGGATAGTTCAACACAATCCACAAAGGAGAGTAGCACAAGATTCAGCTCACACAGGTATACTTCTTCGGATGATGATAAAGATGATCACTGATCCATCTAAGTCATCGGAACCACAAAGGATCGATAGGTACTAACCCCCGCAAAGACCCACACAGGATCGGGCCCACACAGGATCTGTAGGCGCTGGCTCACACAGAACCGCTGAGCGCTGACCCACACAGGATCGGACCCACACAGGATCGGGCCCACACATGACCTGTAGCACTGATCCACAAAGGATCGCTGAGTGCTGTAGTCGTCACAGTCCACTGAGGATCTCTGCAAAGTCGTCGTCGCAGTCCACTGAGGATCTCTGCACGATCGTCGTCGGAGTCCACTGAGGATCTCTGCACAGTCGTTGTTGTCGAAGTAGCAGTCGCAGCCAGCACTAGGGTTCCCGCACACAGCAAGCTCATTCGGGAGGGTCCGCTCCACGAGCCGAGAGGCTATTACATCAACTGACACAAATTCTGAAGTTGATGTATCCAAAAGTTCAGTATCATCAACAGGAACTCAACGTTGCAGACGGCACGTCTATCGGACGCCTGGTCTAAGAGTTATTGGCTTTTTCGTCCCAGGGGCCCGGTTGGTTTTTAAGGAAAAACCAACCCGACCGTACTCCACCTGTGTCCAAACCTCAGGCGGAGTGAGCCAAAAGATCCGTCTCACTTGGAGGAAACCATCAAAGCTGACGGCACGTCAATCGGACGTCTGTAGCTCAAGATATGAGCGTTTCCGCTCCGAGGGCCCGGTTGGTTTCGTGTACGAACCAACCCGGCCGAACACAAAGTATTCTGAAAACTCAAGTGCGATATACTGAAACGACCGTCTCGATCCATGGATCGCGTTGCCGCTGACGGCACGTCATTCGGAGGCCCGTAGCTCATGTTAAGGGAAAAAGACCGAAAATGGTCTGAAGACGGGGGGTCTGGGCACCGCCCGAGCCCCCCCCCCCCCCCCCCCGGGGTTGGCCGAACCGGGTCGATCTGACCCGGTCCAGTCCGGCCAGGGCGCGGCCCGGCCGGTCGGACCGGCCTGGCTCGGTTTGGCCGAGCGCCGCGGGGCGCTGCCCCCGCGGTCTGGAGGTGCCGCGACCCTCGAAGGGTCGCGCTATCAAGCGGACGCGGCTTTGGCCGCATCCCTTTCGGGCGAGCTGGACCCGCGCGGCCGCGGGTCCGCTGGTCACCGCCGCCTCCGGCTGCCGGCACCGCCGGTAACTTCCGCGGGCCACCGGAGTTTCTTCGGTGGTCTGTTTTCCTTCCCGTCTGCGCCGTTGTTCCTCTCGAGTTCCGTTCTTCACTACAGAATCATCAAAACGCCCTTGCGTCACGTTTCTCGGTCGCCCGCCAAATCCGCACAACCACGAAGAACGACGGAGGGTTGTCGGGACGTGTTCGTTTGGCCCACACCCTCCGCGTTAGTTAATAACAACGAGAGAAATTATTCAACACATGAAACAAAAATTTTAATAAATTAAAATTGTTCATATGAATCCGGTTCTTTAAATTTTAAAGAAACGTTCACGGGAATATAAAAAAGGGGTATTTCCAAAATAAAATCCCTACCTCGCCAAGTTGTCGCACGGGGGTTCTTCACGGAATTGTTCGTCACGGAAGGAGGGGATCGTCGCGTCGTCGCAGAAGGGCGTCGCATCGTCGTAGAATCCGGCGTTGCGTCGGCGAACTCAAAGGACTAAGAAACAATAGATTTAATTATATATAATTAAATCCGTGTTTTGTTAAAAACAACAAAGGAGATTTAAGAGAAACCTGAGGTCTCTTACCTCAAACAGCTGATCGAAGATTTCTTTGCGGAGGAAGAGACGTCGCAGAAGAACGTTGCAGGAAAGGAAACGTCGGCGTCGCGGCACACGACGTCGCGTCGTCGATTTCCGCAGGTTCAGCATTCTTCGTCGGAGGCCAGCGTTCTTCGCGTTCTTCGCGTTCTTCGCGAAGAAGGGTGAAGGCACGGGAACTTCTGTCAAAGCCCCTCAACGTGTTATCCTCCAAAATTCGTGTTGGTCTTATTTTATTATTACGCCAACAAACGAAAAAGAGGTAAGTAACTACCCATTAATTCGTAGAATTAATTCAACGAAAGAAACTGCCCATTTAATTCACGAATAAAACATCCCAATTAAATGGTGCATTAAGAATTTAAGGAAAACGCGTCAGTTGACTTTCATAATGACGGGTTTTCGCGGGTGCGTTACTTAGCGGAAAAGAAACGACGGGGCTCGTGCAGGCCCCACCTCACAAATATCTTACCTAGAGGGTAGGATATTTTTGGATAGCATCCTATCCGGATCAACTCAGCTTAAGCCGCTTTTAAGTGGCTTCAAGTGGCTTCCAAGTGGCTTAAGTGAAATAAAATAAAGTTTGTCGTACAATTATTTTATTTCTTAACTTTAAGCCCGAAAATTGAAAACCACCACCGAGAAAACGCAACTCCAGAAGAGGCATTTCTAAGAAAATACCGGCACTATGATTTCATCAGTACCCTCATAATTCGATTCCACGCACCGGTTCAAATGTTAGAAAAACCCGCTCGTCCGTTCACTGAACGTACCCGAGCCAAACTTCGGAAAATGATTCCGGGCACACCGGGCCTCGGAATCAGGTGCTGTCAGAAACTACGTTCTTGTAAAATTCCAAAGAAAATTAAGAAAAAAATTTCCTTGAAATTTATGGGTCTTTACATATATGAAAATATAATAAGGAAAGAACTCAAAATAAAAGAATAATTGTAAAATCACTTACAAAAATTCGACAGCCTAACAATTACGCAACATGGTTTTAGAAAATATTAAAAATATATGGGACAAGGGTCACACATATAGAGATGAATAATAATATAGATTGGATCAATAATAAGAAGAAATTAAGAACATGGTATGGAAAATTTAATTTTATACCACATAAAAGATAACTTGAAAGGAAAAAGAAGGAAATTGAGAATTTTCTTCCCTTGTAGAGTAACACTTAGAACTTGAAGGTTGGGACCTTGGAGGATTGAGGAAACCATGGGAGGATGACTATCAAGGTAAGGAGGATAGAGCTTCGTTGAGGGAGAATTGGGAATGAATTCAATGAAGGGAATAGTTGGTATTTATAGGAAATGTGAGGGATTATTTAAATAATTTTCAAGGGACACCTCATGAGTGGTTTTTACAAAACCATGGGCTTTCCCATGTTATTTTCCCATGGTATAAGACACTTGGGACACCTCAAATATTATTTAACTATACATAAGTCGACCAGATTTAAGATATCATTATTATATCATTAATGATGTCATTAATGCACCGAAACTAAAAACAGTAGTATTTACTATTCACCTAAAAATCAACTGTTTCAGAAAAACTCCCAAAATTCACCCTAACCATTTATCAAAATGACGATTTAAAAAATGAAATCCATTTTTTGAAAATAATTTTCTAAATATTATTAATTTAATTTTCAAATAAAATAATACTTAATTCAAAAATTAACAATTCTAATTCTGTAACTACTTCTATATCACAATAAAAAATTAACTTAGATGATATTATCTTAAAGCCTGAATAAAATAAAATAATAATAAAATTTACTATTAATTAGGGTTATATCACTATTCATATTACTATTCATAAGGTTATGCTACTATTCACCAGAAAAACAATTTGGTTCCAATAGACTCCAAATAACATACTGAACACAAATGTAGATGATAGTTTCTTAAAATTCAGAACATAGAAGTAGAAAAGATATGTTTTAAATTCTAATTAAAAATATATATTTAAAACAAAGTTCCATGAATTTCTATTTATTTTTAGAAAAAAATGGCGTGTTACATTATCTCTACCTTCTTGAAATTGCATCCTCGTAATTTTATTTACTTATTAAACAACTGAGGGTACTTTTCCCTCATAGAATTTTCAAACTCCCATGTTGTTTTTCAACCACGTGGTTTCTCCATAAAACCTTCACCTGGTGGATTACCTTATTTGGAAATACACGTTCCCTTTAATCAAGAATCTGAACTGGTTTCTCTTTATTAGAAAGGTTCTCTTCCAGCTGAACTACTTTTGGGATCAAAAAATGTGATGAATCTGGCACATACATTCTCAACATCAAAACATGAAAAACATTGTGTCCCTGAAACAAACTCGGAGGAAAAGCTACACGGTATGCAACTATTCCAACTTTCTCCAAGATTTCAAAAGGACCAATGAACCATGGACTTAGCTTTTATTTTTTACCGAAACACATCACAATTTTCTAAGGAGAGACTTTAAGGAAAACATGGTCACCTACCTCGAAAGAGAAGTCTTTCCTTCTATTATCTGCATAACGTTTCTGCCTGTTCTGTGCTGTCCTCATGGGCTGCTGGATCATCCTCACTTTCTCAGCCACTTATTCAACTAATTCTGGCCACATCAACTTTCTTTCACTGACTTCATCCCAAAATGCTAGGTTTCGATGCCACTTCCTAAACAAGGCCTCAAAAGGAGCCATCTAAATCCTGGAATAAAAACTATTATTATAAGAAAACTCAACTAATGAAAGATGTTGATCCCAACTTCCATGATAGTCCATTGAACAAGCTTGAAGCATATCCTCTAAAGTTCGAATCGTTCATTCTGACTGCCCATCTGATTGAGGATGAAAAGTTGTATTGAAATTTAACTCTTTTCCCAATGACTTCTGAAGTCCCTTCCAAAAGTTAGAAGTGAACCTGGGATCTTGGTCAGATACAATGGAAATAGGAACTCCATGTAACCTGAGAATCTCCTTGAGTTACAATCGAGAAATCTGATCCAAAGACATTGTATCTCGAATTGATAGAAAATGTTCAGACTTTGTTAGCCGATCAACAATAACCCAAATAGCATTGTTACCTCAAGAAGTATATGGTAGTCCCACCACAAAGTCCATGGATACATTCTCCCATTTCCACTCTGACACTGGAAAAGGCTGAAGCATCCCCTTCGGTAACTCCGCTCTGCTTTAACCTGTTGAAACATCAAACATTTCATGGTAAAATCAGCAATATCTCTTTTCATCCCATCCCACCAATAATACTCCCGAAGGTCTCTGTACATCTTAGTAATGCCAGGATGAACAGAAAAAGGAGAACTATGAGCTTCAGACAACAAATATTTCTTCAACTGAGAATCACTAGGCACACATAACATTTTTCAAAATATTTAAACACAATATTTTTCAAGGTTAAATTCAGGAAACATACCCATTTCAACCAATTATACCATTTTCTGTAGCTCACAATCTTCCTTTTGTGCTTTCTTAATTATGTATGACAACGAAGACTACACTAAAACCTGAAACAAAACAGATGTATTCCCTGCACCAATAAATTCTAATCCAAACTTCATCAAATCATTAATCAAAGGATCATGTTCCAAACATAGCATGGTTAATGATGCATGATGTTTCCGAATTAAGGCACCCACTACTTTGTTTTCTTTTCTAGGACGGTAATTGATCGTGTAGTCATAATACTTTATCAGTTCTAGCCATCTTCTCTGCCTCACTGAGTGAATATATACTTTAGACTTTTATGGTCAGTATATATTTGGAATTTGGTTCCGTATAGGCGATGCCTCCATATTTTCAAAGAAAAAACCGTAGCTGCCAATTCCAAATCACGTGTGGGATTATTAGCTCATGAGGATTGAGTTGTCTCAAAGAATAGGAAATTACCTTGTCATTCTGCATAAAAAAACCATGCCCCTTCAAAGAATCATCACTGTAGATAACAAACTCACCATTTCGGGAAGGTAAGGCCAAAACTGGAGCATTCACCAATCTCTTCTTTAGTTCCTGAAAACAAACATCACATTCATCTGTCTATACAAATTTAACCCCTTTTCGTGTTAACATAATTATTGGGCTAGATAACCGTGAAAAGTTCGTAACAAACCGTTGGTAATAATTTTCTAAGCCCAGAAAACTACAAATCTCTGTAACATTTGTGGGTCTTGGCCATTCATCAACTACGTTTTTTGGTAGGATCGACTGTTATTCCTGCCTTATTTACAAAATTTCCAAGAAAATAAATCTATTGCAACCAAAAATCACACTTTCTGATTTTTCCATATAGTTTCTTTTCTTTTAATGTTGGTAAAATGACCCTTAGATGTTTTTCATGATCCTCTTTATTTTTAGAAAATACCATAAATTTCATCAATAAATACAACCACAAACTTATCCAAGAACTCATGAAATACTCTATTCATAATATTCTTGAATACAACAGGTGCATTAGTTAATAAAAATATCATAACAACAAATTAATAATGCCCATATCTAGTATGAAAGACTATTTTTAGGATGTCATCTTCCTTCACCTTCAGTTGATGGTATCCAGATCTCACGTCAATCTTAGAAAAGTACTGATATCCCTGGAGCTGATCAAACAGGTCAACAATATGAGGCAAGGGATACTTTTTTTAATAGTGATGTTATTCAAATATCTATAATCAATGAAAATTCTCATTGAACCATCTTTATTTTTAACAAACAAAACAAGGGATCCCCATGGTGAAGTGCTAGGACGAATTAAGCCTTTGTCAAGAAAATCCTGCAACTGATTTTTCAATTCAATAAGTTCTATTAGAGCCATATGATATGGGGGTTTTGAAATTGGGTTAGCATTAGGAACTAAGTCAATTGTGAATTTAACTTCTTGATCAGGTATGACACTGGGTAACTCATCAGGAAAAACATCAAGGTATTCATTTACCACTATCAGATCATTAATTTGAATAGTTCCCTTGTTTTCAACAATATGAGAAAGATAACTTTCATTTATATATTTCAATATTTTCTCAGATTCTTGATATGTTATCAACTATATGTGTTCATTCTTGTTTAAAAACTGAAACTATTTCTGAAAAAAAAACTTATTTAGCTCGATAGCCAATCTTAGCATGGTAATCAAAAAGCCAGTCCATCCCCAAAATAACATTAAACTCAAATGAGGGTAAAACAACAGGGTTTTCAGGTAAATTCTTTCCACAGACCACAATAGAAAGATTCTTATAATTCCTCTTTGCTATAACATTTCTCCCTGGTGTTTTCAAAAAAATTTTGGGTCTCATTTGTTGAGGTGATATTTCCAATTTACCATAAAATTTCTCAGAGATGAAGGAATGTGTAGACCCCATATCAAACAAAACATTAGAAAAAATCTGAGTGAACAAACAAAGTACCTGATAAAACTTCATTGGATGGCCCAACGTCTACTGATGCAGTAGAAAAGGATCTCACTACACCTTTCTTCTTGTATTCTGGCTTCTTTGCATCATTTGGATCTCTCTTTGGGAAGAACATTGCATAATGACCCATTTCACCACATTTAAAACACTTTACAGTTTTCTTATTAGGATTAGTCTTAGGATCATTATCACTGAAATTTTGGGCCATATGTCCAAACTTACCACATTTAAAACACTTCCCAGTTTTTCAAAGACATTCCCCAAGGTGTTTCTTTCCACAATTTTCACAAACTGGAAATTGGATTTTCTTACCATCAGATTTATTGGGTTTATTATTAACCATTTCATTCCAACTGGACCTCTTCGTATCTTTATTTACAAAATGAACATGATCATCAGTAAACTCCATCTCTACCCTCTAAGCACATCGGACAAGTTTATCATTACTTTTGAATTCATGGGAGGCCAACGCCCTTCAATACCTTGTCTTAAATCCTGGGTAAAAGTGGTTCATTTTTTCATCAAGATCTAGAATAAGATTTGGAGCATACCTTGTCAGTCGGGTGAAGTTCACTTCATACACAGCCACTGAATCTTCCTCCTTCTATTTCAATTCAAGGAATTGCCTCTCCATTCTAAGTCACACCACCTTAGGAAAATATTTTTCAAGGAATAGAATTTTAAATTCATCCCACTCTAAGGAATCAAAATCCTCCCTACCCCTGATATTCCTTACCATTGACCACCACTGATTAGCTTCCCCTTAAAAACGTTAAATATAAAGACTGACCTTTTGATTATCTGAACATCCCATAACATCGAATATCTTTTCAAGGGCCTTGATCCATCCTTCAGCTGATATTGGTCAGAAGATCCATTGAATGCAGGTGGATTTTGTCTCATAAAATGTTCCACTAATACCATATTTCATTATGGTACCTCTATTGGTCCTCTTGCATGGATGCCTCCACCATTTATTGCCTGCATTAACCGAGCCATTACTGTCATAAACTGCTCGGTTCCAATCCCTACTATTCCAGGTTGTAGTTCTGGAAGGATTTCATGCTATCAGTTCCTCTCCTCTTCAGCATCCCTATTCTTTATACGTACAACCATTATCAACAAACATATCTTAGATGAATCAACATGGTAATATTTAAATTCTATAACAAATTAAACATAAAGTGGAAATCATTTATGGTATTCTATTAACATCACCCTAACCCCTAAGGTTATCTAAACCATCCTCTGATACCAACTATAAGAACCCAACCTTATTACATACATAATCTTAAATTTAGTCAATAAAACACTTCCTTTTACATTGAGGATCTTTTCAAGTTTATAGATTTAGATAATTTGGACAAAACATTCATAACATTACACATTTTTACAGAGTGGATACCATAAAAATAGTTTCCATTTTTTTCAAAATATAAACAATAAAACTTAAAACAAGACTCCTTGACAATTATTCAAGATTTAACGTGTCTTCCTTCCATTTATTACACATCCATTTACCTGTGAGAAATCATTTATAAACTTGGGATGATCCCAAAAGCTCAGTAAGGGATGAAAAAAGAAGGAAAGAGCGCATTATTCCATGAATAGTCGTAACGTATGAAAACATTTACAAAAGACATGCTTGTCACTCATATATACTTACTTTGTGTAACATGATATTCACAAAAGATCCACACAAAACATGAGAATGTAAATATAATCATAGAGGTATCTTTGGGAATTACTTACATAATCTTGTAACCATTCTTGGCTACCTTATAATCTGTAACCCTCACGACTACCTTACTTTGTGTAACTATCGCAGTTACACTTGGAGTAACCATATAGCTGACCTCCAATATACACATACCCAATGCATTGGAGGGAGATATAGGTCCCACCCTTCATCACAAATAATTACCAAGAACCAAGACACAATTATACAACATGAATAATTTCATAAAAACATTACTTTGAAATTTCATAAAACCAAATTTTAAAAGAGTATTTTTATAGAAAATACCCTTATAAATATCATACAATTGAAGAGATACTTAATAGAGTGGATGGAGTATGTATATATACTGTAAATAAACTTAATGAAACATAATATAAACATAACCCTTTACACAAACAATTTAAATAGGACATGAATAATGAAGTATAAGGTTAACCCAAATAAATGAAATCGGGTTAAGAATTCTTTTACCTCAGGTATGTCTTACTTAAAACTTGTTTAAAACTACTGTATAATGGTTAAAAGAGTGTTATTAATATTTTAAAGAAACATTTTCATGTTTATAAAATCTTATATGATCATTTCATAACATCCGTTTACCCTTAATTGTTAGTATTTTTCCCCTTCACTGTTTTTGGTTGAATTCTTTACAAGATTTCTATGATTGGTTCATGGTGCACATTCTTGTCGATTGGAAGTGAAACTCCAGAATTGGAATGGAGTATTATTTTCATATATCCAGTAAAATAAATTATTCCATTTATAATTTTGAATTCTTACATGAGGGTGATTCATAAGGTAGAAAATTAATGATGTTCGTTTAGATCCTTTTAGTGGTTCTTTGATAATAACAACCTCGTTCTGTCTTATAAATTAGAACCATGAGTAAAAACGAATTCCAGAACCATGGGTGAGTCATAAAACATATATTATAACCTGGGTAAACCATATAAATGGTTTCATGACTATAATTTAAATAATTAATGGAAATTTAAATCATATCATCCACGATGTCGATAATTCGACACAAACGGACAATGTTTTTATTATTTAAATAAGTTGGAGAGGGGAAGGATAAAGATGAGTAAATTTCCATAAAAATGATAAAATCCAGAATATAGATGATTTATGTAGATTTCATACCTCTTGGTTAAGGAGATATGAAGAAAGAATAAATAAATAACTCAAAATAAAAGAATAATTGTGAAATCGCTTACAATAATTTAGCTGCCTAACGACTACGCAACATGGTTTTAGAAAATATTAAAAAGAGAGGGGAAAAGGGTAACCTATCTAGAAATGAATCATAATATATATTATATCAAGAATACGAATTAATTAAGAACATGGTATGGATACTTGAAATTTATACCACATAAAAGAGAACATGAAAGGTAAAAAGAATGAAATTGAGAATTTTCTTACCTTGTATAGTAACCCTTAGAACATGAAGGTTGGGACCTTGGGGGATTGAGGAAACCATGGGATGACTACTATGAAGGTAACTAGGCCATATATTCATTGAGGGAAAATTGGGAGTGAATTAAATGAAGGGAAGAGTTGGTATTTATAGGAAAAGTGAGGGATTATTTTAATAATTTTCAAGGGACACCTCATGGGTGGTTTTTACAAAACCATAGGCTTGCCCATGGTATTTTCCCATGGTATAAGACAATTGGGACACCTGAAATATTATTTAACTATACAAAAGTCTACCATATTTATGATATCATTATGATATCATTAATGATGTCATTAATACACCGAAACTAAAAACTGTATTATTTATTATTCACCAAAAAATCAACTGTTTCAGAAAAATTCCCAAAATTCCCCCTAACCATTTATCGACATGTTGATTTCAAAAACGAAGTCCATTTTTTGAAAATAATTTTCTAAATATTATTAATTTAATTCTTAAATAAAATCATACTTAATTCAAAAATTAACAATTCTAATTCTGTAACTACTTCTATGTCACAATCAAAAATTTACCTAGATGATATTATCTTAAATCCTTAATAAAATAAAATAATTATAAAATTTACTATTCATTGGGGTCATATCACTATTCATATTACTATTCATATTGGTATGTTACTATTTGCCAAAAAAACAAGTTGGTTCCAATAGACTCCAAATAACATACTGAACACAAATGTAGATGACAGTTTCTTGAAATTCAAAACATAGAAGTAGAAAAGATATGTTTTAAAGGATAATTAAAAATATCTATTTATAACAAAGTTCAATTCATTTATATTTATTTTTAAAAAACATGGGGTGTTACAAAGAGGTTCTAGGATACCGAATGTGAGATTCAACGGTTGTAGGAACAAGTGAACGAGTAATCCGCTTTCCTCAGCACACAATTGGAGCACGTGTTTCACCTAAAGGCCCATCTGGAAGAGGATGAATAATAAATTATTTGAGACTCAAAATAGATGGCTACCATTATGATTTCAAAAACACATTATATATTTACATGAAATTTAATTTTTATCCAAAAATTTGATTTTCAAAAAAATTTTTGAAAATTAACCATTTGATAATTTCAACATCCGAATTTCAAAGATAATATTAATTTTATCTAAATAATTTTCTAATTATAATAATTTTAGATTTTAAAAATAAAAAAAGTACATTTATTACAAATTAACGTGTTTTGAGAAAACCATTTTTCAAATGTCAATAAAAATTACATTTTACGGCATAAAAATTATATGATCATTTATATTTAGTAAAAGTATTTTTGTAATAATATTTTATGAAATATTATTTAATTAAAAAATTAATTATATAATTAAAATAGATTTCTTAATTGATTTTTAATATTAACCAAAAATACTATTTTTGTGCAAAAAAATCATTTAAAAAGTAAAATTTATAAAATTAATGTATATTTATTATTCTATCCAAAAATAATGTACATAATCATAATTCTATGGTCTTGATACATATCCCTTTATTACACCATCATACACCCTAAGAGTAAGGTGTGCGATGGTGGGGCTTTCATGGGTCCATTTGGTGAACATGGTTTGGGCCATGATCTCGATGAGCATGAACATAACCCATAAATAGTATCGATCATGCTTAAGATGTTGCATCTCATCTTGGGATTGGTCTAGAGAAAATCCAAGAAATTACATCTCCCTCAGAAGCTCCGATAAATGGGATTCAAAGGATATAATCCTACTAGTTGAATCAATCACTTCCTTTTTTTCTGTTCAAAATGGATTTGTTAAAACCAAATATTTATACTAGTCATGTGACCACTATTAAATTACTATATTATCAACCATAAAGATACATAACAAATATTTAATCCCAATAATTAAAATAAGAGTGCATGTTTTTTCTATATCCATAATATTATAAAATAAGCAAAATTTTATTCATAAATTTCCTAGTTCTTACAACCTTCCCCTAATATAAAATTTCACCAATGAAATTTTCTTTTCCCACAATAAAATAGATAAGGTTAACTCTTCTTAATCACTTCCTATGGTTAACATATTGCTTCTTCAAAAGTCTGGTTTCTCTAAAAAACTATGAAGAAGGGCATTGTCTTATTTTGTAGAAATTTTCCACTACAATCAAAGATATTCACTGACTTATCCTCATAGGAAAAGTAATTATTCAATGGTACCAAATATGGATTGAGTAAATTTTATGGGTTAGGTATGTACCTGTTTTGGAGAGTCACATGGAATATGTCATGTACTTGAGATAGGTCTGGTGGATGTTCTCATCGATAGGGCCCTGCTCCATTGCGATAAAGGATCTCAAAAGGGACGATGTACCTTGAACTAATCTTTCCCTTCTTCCAAAATCTCATCACACTCGTCTATGGTGTTATTCAGAGGAATACCATGTGTCTAACATAAATCTATATGTTATTCCAACAAGTGTCAGCATAACTCAATTTTCGATTATCAGTGGCTTTGATGTGCTTCTAGATGGTCTGAAACTTCCCAACCATTTCTATGACCATTTTTGGACCTACAATTTTTTGTTCACAAAACTCATTCACACAAGAAAGCCTTATACACCTCTTCCTATAAAGGGATTCATAAGGATCCATTTGGATTCTTGAGTGATAACTGTTTTTTTCTTAGAACTCAACCAGAGGGATACGTTGATCCCATCCTCCTTTGAAGTCCATTGAGTAAGCTCTCAACATGTCCTCAAGTGTTGGGATAGTCCACTCAAATTGGTCATCAGTTTGAGGATAAAAATACTTGCATAATTTTAGCTCAACGTTAAAACAATTTTAGAGAATTTTACAAAACTTAGAGGTGAACCTTGGATCTCGATCAAATATAATCAATAGTGGTAATCCATGCAGCTATACCACTTTACTGATGTATATCTGTTTCAGTTGATCCAGTGTGAAATCTTATTGAATTTCAATGAATGGTGTAGACTTTATAAGACGATCCACCACCACCCAGATATCATTATTTCTTTTAGATATATTCAAAAGTCCGGTGATAATGTCCATTGTGATGTTTTACCATTTCCATGTTGGTATAGGAAATGGTTTCACCATCCTCATAAAATTCATCCTCTTAGCCTTCACTTAGTGACCTACCATACACTTTTATGTATATTATATGATATACATATTTATGTTATCCCACGAATAATGATCTCAGAGATCTTGATACATCATTTTGTTTACTAGGTGAATGGAGAAATTAAAACTATGTGAATAATCCAAAAGTTTGTTCTTTAACTCAGGATTTGATGGAATAAATAATTTCAATCCAAATTTCACAATTCCTTCTTCATTAACACTGAACTCTTAGGATTTCCCATTTTTAATAGTTTCTACATTATTCTAAATTCACATATCTTCTTTTTGAACATCCTTTAACCTTTCCAAAAGAGATATTTGAGAAATCATTTGTGAAATTATTGATGATGTTTTGTTCTCTATAATTCCTATTTCCATCTTCATCAAATCTAAGAAAATTGGATCCTTTACAATTATCATCAGTGATAGAATCACTGGTTACTTTCTAATTAAAGAACCTAAAACCTTGTTCTCATTCTCATGGTGGTAATGGATTGAGTTTTCATAATCATTGATAATATCTAACCATATTCATTTTCTCATATTGAGATATTTCAATGTGAATATATATTTGAGACTTCTATGATCCATATATATATATATATCACACTTCTCCAAAAAGAGATAATGCCACTTTATTTTCAACCAAAGATCACATATGCTTAATCCAGATCATGTGTGGGGTAGTTTTTCTCATGAATTTTCAATTGACTTGAGGTATATGAAATTACATTGTTATTATTCATCAACACACATCCTAGTCCCTTCTTCAAAGCATCACATAAGACTACAAAATTCTTCCCACTTGTGGATAGTGTGAGCATAGGGGTAGATATGAGAATCTTCCTCAACTCCATGAGTCTTTCTTCATATAAATAATTCCTTTAAAATTTGACTCCCTTCAAAGTTATCTTTGTAAGAGGGTTTGAATATTGAGAGAAAGTTTTCAAAATTCGGTGATAATATCTAGACAACCCTAACAAGCTATGGATAACTGTCAAATATGTTGGCCTCAATAATCCATCAATTTCTTTTTTCTCAAATGTATTTACACATATTTCATTGATTCTAATGATATTAACAAATAATGAGACTTCCTTTAAACAGAACTCACACTTGTTGTACATCTCATAGAGCTTCTCTTTTTGCAAGGTCTTTTGCACGATGCAGAGATGATCCTCATGTTCCAAATCATTTTTTAGGTATATTAGAAAAACATCAGTAATGAATACCACAAAATTTTCTATGTAATATCTAAAGACTCTATTGATAAGGTTCACGAGGATTAATAGAGCATTCGTGAGTCCAAAAGGCATTACTATGAATTCATTGTGACTATACCTTGTACAAAAAGAAGTCTTTTGGATATTCTCAATCTTGGCCCTTGGTAGTATCCATATCACATATCCAAATTGTTGAAATATTATGCCCCACATAGATGATCAAACAAATCATCAATTTGTGGAAAATGATTCATGTTTCTTATTTTTATTTTGGTGAGCTCACAATAATCAAGGCAAAGGTGTGTTGTCCTCTCAATGTTCTTGATAAAGAGGAATAGTACACCCCATGGAGAAGCACTTGGGCTTATGAAACCTTTATCCAGATTCTCCAATAGTATTTTCTTCATCTCCACAATTTCCACAATGGCCACTCTAGGTGGAGTCTTGGATATTGGAAACTCCCCAGGTATAATATCAATTGAAAAGTGGGATGTTGAAATTTATTAGAACTGTTATATCTCTCTATCAGGCGGCCATAATTTGACTCCACCTTCCACTTCCTATCACAATGATACCTATAAGGTTACTCGATCTCTATTTAAACTTTAATTCACTTCAGAAAATGTCATCATATCTGTCAAAGTAACAGATCACCAAGGATTTTTTTAATCTTGGATTTATCCAAATAAATAAGTATTCAACCTTGCATTCAGAGGTAATGACAATACCTGATGCGTATAAAAAAATTCTAGGGTTGTTTTCCACATACAACCCAATATATTATTCATCATTTTGGTTACACGCAAGTAGATATCTTTCCATTTTGTGTCTGAGGGTGTAGGAAAATATTTATCTAAAAACATTTTTTGGAAATCCTTCCATCCCATTGCTTCAATCTCTTCCTCAGGATTCGTATTTTTTATCAATGTACACCATTGATCAGATTCACCCTCTATATGATAACCATCAATAAGAATCATATCTTGTTCATAACATTCAAGGATAGAGAAGATCATATCAATGGATTTTGATCCATTTTTTGGTGATTTAGGGATCACATGATCCATTTAATGTAGGAGTACTTTGTATCATGATTCTCTCGATTGATACATATTCATTCATAAGGGGTGGATTTTCATATTGATCATAGTTTCTATTCAAAACTGGAGTTAAATGAGAGTGTATCATGAAATTTTTTGTGATTCCCATTCCTATATGATTGAGCATCTCATTAGAACAGTCTTCACATTTATCTTCACATCAATTGTTTGCCTGAATCCTTCTATTACCTTCTATTGGTTAGAATAAAATTATAATAAGCTATATGTATTTTAAATTATTAAAAATATAAATTTTTTTCCAGTAAAAAAATAGGATAAATTATAAATTAAATTTATTTCCTTAACTTAAGAATTTTATAATCCTCAATCTACGTTACACATGATCTATTACCTAATGTATATTCTTATGGTATTTTTCATGCTATGTTAATAATGTCTCTACAAAGATTGTGAATTTACCAAATAATATCCCTTGCGAGTGTCGAACCAAGAGTGCAGTGAGGCCCATTATCGTTCACGAGTTCCCATTCAAGTCTAACTGAAATCAGGGTTTTTAGGATTTAGCCCAAGATACATATGTTCCATAGCCACCTATACTTGTTCATATATAGACAATGATGTATTTTTTTGATATACCACTTACTCTATACTCACCAATATTTAGGGATGTTTTTATTTTTCTTATTATTATCCCTATGTATTTCAATAGAATTTTCTAATATTAATCCAAAAAATAACTATACCAATACTTTGATACCAAATATAGCAACACTGCTCTTTATTTTATATATTAAAATGATGTATTACATTAACTTACACTTAATAGAAATCATATGATTGAGAGGTCTAGTGTATTTGGGGATTAGGAACATTACATAGCCATATAAAACATGAAATACAACAAATTTATTGAAAATTTATTTTACATGACCGCAACATTCCATTGTACATAACACTACATGGGATATCTTGAAGAAATACATAAGAAATGGGTGAGCTATAAATCCTAGTAAGGGAGTAAATAAGGAATAACCCAAAGAATAAAATACATGTTTGGAAATAGGCATATCAATGGACAATATGAGAAACATGAACATAAATTCATGATATATCATGACAATCATAACATGGAAATGTGGAATCAACGTAAAACACTACATCATAAACATAAAGGAATAAGTTAAACCCCTATCCCAACATGGTGTAAAAATTTATGATATAGGAATCAGGTAAACCCATGTACCGACATGATGTATCTTGATACAAAACATCACCAAATGTATTGGAGTGCTATAAGGGTGAACTCTTCCTAATCATTTCAATATCTTTCTTAAGTGTGACACATAGATCATATAACATGGATTCGTTCAACATCATCATTTATTCCATGACAAAGGAATATGAAATAAATACATTTAAGTCCTCCATAAATAAGTGTATGATCATAAAGGTGAATAACCCTGACATATGAGTGAGAATGGTATTTACTACATGATGATTTTGGTAATGAAAAAGTGTGGTACAATTTCAGCCACATAAAGGTTTCATTTGAAGATTCATAAAATGGACTGATGAGATAGAAATCATTATCTAATAATTTATTAATTCAATGGATGTATAGGGATAATTTAACATAATATACCATCATATGAAATGGAGTTTGAGATGAATAATATAATAGAAATGGTTTAGTGGAAATGAGAAGAGAGAAATCTCATAAAGAATTTTGGCATGGTAATGGGTGTACATGGATAGGATTAATGAGATATAAAGGGGTATCTACTCAATAAAAAAAATAAGGGTATTATAGTGGAGGTTATAAAACATACCATGATATTATTAATTTAAAATAAAAGGTTATTCAAATACAAGGAAACTTCATTGAAAATGAGAATGGAAAAAAACCTTACTTGGAAGTGTGATTCCAATGGCTTTGGAGAGGTTTTGGGGAGGATTTTTGGGAGATTTGCGGTGCCACGGGGGACTCTAGGGAGTGGAGAGAAGATTTAGGATGAGAATTAAGGAGTTAGAGTAAAGATTAATGGGTTCTTGGATGTGTTTATTTAGGAAGGTTGGGTCAGTTCATTATTATGTGGGTTTTGGACACTAAACATTAAAATATTCAAAAACACAAACCAACCCATGGTTTTTTCTCATGGATTTTAGATAGGGGGAGTGGAAAAAAATATTTTATATGTATAAGGGATGAAGCTATTATAATATTTCCTTTTATTATGTGGAGGTGAGTCACACTATAACGAAAATAGTGTTAAAAACATAACATATTTTATATGTCTTGGAGGATTCACTAAGGCTTTATAAAGAAAGTCAAAAAAATATAAAATAACATTATATTAAAGATAAAAAATTTGTTTGTATAAATACCCTTTTTATAGTTTTTTTACAACACTATTGGATCATTATGATGTCATAAAACACATTATATATTTATATGGTATTTATTTTTTACCCAAACATTCGACTCTCTTAGAAAATTATGAACAATTCACCATTGGATAATTTAGATGCCCTAATTCCAAAAATAATATTCATTTTAGCTAAATAATATTCTAAATATGTTTATTTTGACATTGAAAAATAAAAACTGACATTTATTACAAATTAATGTTTTTTGACAAAAATATTATTCAAACAGTAATAAAAATTACATTGACTTCAGAAAATTTATGAAATCATTTATATATAATAAAATTAATTTAGTAATTATACTTCATTAAAATATTATATAATTCAAAAATCAATTAATTAATCAAAATAGATTTCTTAAATGAATTTTAATATGAACCAAAAATAATATTCTTGTGCCAAAAAATCATTTACAAGGTCACATTAATAGTATGGTGTGTAATGGTGGGGCTTTCATGGGGCGGTTCAATGGACATGGTTTTGGTTGTGATCTCGATGAGCTTGAATATATCCCATAAACTATTTCTCTCATTCCTAAGTTGTTGGATCTTGTCATGGGATTAGTCCAAGGAAAATACCAAAAAATCTACCTTGCTTAGAATCTCTAATAAATGAGATTCAAAGGGTACAATCCTATTGATTGAAGCCATCAATTCCTTTGTTTGTGCCAAAAGGATTTGACGAAACTCGATATTTATACTAATCATGAGATCACTATTGAATGAGTTTATTATCAACTGTAAAGATACATAACGATAATTTAATCCAAAAAAAAGAGTTCATATATTTTATATATCCATATAACATTAAAAGAAAGGAAATTTTATTCATAAATGTGAGAGTGGTTACAAAATCCATATGAAGATAACACAAGATAGAGGATTCTCGGGTCATTTCCAAATTCAGGATACTCATGATCAATTATCTTCCGTTGAGGAGAACCTTTCAGGTGACGTATTTTTCAATTATTAATTCTTTTATCTGTATTCCATGTCAAATTCTATATATTCTCCCCACTTACGTAGAGGCTCTTAATCCTTATAATGATTGGAAATTAAAATAAAACATTCCTCGGACTAGATTCATCATTCTTGTATCATGAATTTCCACACTTTAGGTATTTTGTATGTGATTTTTTTCCCTTCTACTGTATACTATCATTTGGGTTGGCATGCATTATTTTAGAGATCATACCCATTTAGCGCAACATTTGTTTGACATCGTATGATCTTCTAAGGAGATCATTATCTTCTAGGAGCACGTTATTCAATGGATCAAGTAGTTTTGTAAAACAAGTATCACTCTATCCGTTACTGGCTTTCAATTTATAAATCTTTTTAGGGTTGAGAATGATGTATATATTGTTATTCCAGTATAAAATGGAATATTTTCACAACTCATGAAATTCTCAAAAAAATTTGGTCAATAACGAAGTTCATATTCAATAGTCCTTGATATTTTCTCAATATGATTTTAATCATTTTTTACCTCTATAATCATATCCTTAATATGATCTTCTTCACTGTCCACACTTATAATCATATCAAATGGTCCATAAAATGCATTGTTATCCTAGTCACTAGCTACATTCTCTTTTCCCCTTCTTTATTCCAAAATTTATAACATAGATATATTTTGTGATAGATCATGTAGTCTTCCAACTCATATTGACTAATTACTCTTGAATAAATATAGTGTAAACACTGACAAAGGATTTGAGAAGGGTCATTTGAATGAGCTTTTGTAAACATGATGAACTCTTTCTCTCCATCTTCATTCACTTTTGTCAGATTATTGACAACCATCCATTCTTTAATCAAATACTTCTTATTTTATTTGGTAATATTTTTATTTAATAAAATAAATACACAAATACAATAACACTTCTATGAAAATCCAAATTATTAAAAATAAAATTCATCATTTTCATAGTTAATTTTTTCCAAAAATTCAAAAAATGTTTTCTAATTTTTCATAATTAAATCAACAATATCTCAACCATTATAAATTCAATAAATTCCCTCTTATAAGGAAATAACCACACATGGTTTAAAAATTTAATGTATTTCTCAAAATCCCCTATTAATTTCAATACTAATTTTTTTTTAAACATTAAAGGAGAAGATATAGTTGGGGTTTGGAATAGTGGTAAGCACCCCTTAATTCTACATGAAAATGGGGGTTCAAAACCCAATGGGAAAGGGTACTATAGTAGTACTGTAGCGGACTATAGTAGAGGTGGAACTATAGAAATAGTGAGCACCGTAGCGGAGGCAAGGTACTGTAGCTGTGGCGGGTAGTGTGTAGTACTGTAGCTGTGTGGGTACAGTAATATTACTATTCACAGAATGGGCATTGGGCAAAACAAATGGGCATACGGGCCATGTAATGGGATAAATGACCACTGGGACTTCGGGATATGTAATGGGTCTCCCTCTACCCAGTTAAAGAGGTATTTTCATTACTTTAATAATAAATGAGTCTTCACCCCAAACATTTTGAAAAAAATTAAAGGTGAAGAGAAACCATAATTAAAAAATTTCACAACCATTAAAATACTTTTCATTACCTCACCAATTCTGTTTTAAAATCAAGTCACTCAATAAAATCCCATTTTCCATTCAAGAATATTTTTTTTCAAACAAAAATAAGTACTAAAATATGATATTATAAAAAAAATACAAGAATTGATTTTTAATTATCAAAAGAATTTTAATTATTGGGGAAAATATTATAAATGTGAAATTTTTTGTTATGTTAATGATATAAAATCATGTAATCAATATATATACCACATGAACATGAATTTGTCGACGTATATTTCTATGAAATAGAGACCTACATAGATTTGAATCATACACAAGGGAAATAAAATAGTTCATATTCACAAGATGTCCAATTATTTAAAAGATATTATCAGGGATGATCTAAATATGCATGTAATTGCACCTCATTGGGAGTTATATAGGCTGTTCAAATCCACCATGATATGGATATGACTATGGTGCTTCTAAAAAATACTGATCTCATTCTAAAATTGCTCAGACTCTTTAAACATGAAAATAATGAAAAAATGTAGAAACCAATGGGAAAAATTTTCATTGACATAAATCCTATTTCAATGAATGGGAATATTCATATAAATCATTCAGTATCAAATAAATTTAGTCATCATAAATTATTCATCAACACTGTTAAATAATATCAGTCATCATCAATGATTGTCAAAAAAACCATATTTGGCACTACTATAAATCATATAGTGGAGTATTTAATTAACCGATAGTTATATATGAGACAATTATATGTCTTGGAAAAAGGGGATTAATCAAAATTACAATATCAACCTAAAATCTCGATCAAATAATGTTATTTTCATAGAAATCAAGAATTATATCTCTCCCAATATCAGTACTTCCATGAATAACATAAATGTATACACAAAAATAAAATATATATGCACAAATAATTTAGATTGTATAGAACTTACAGTCTGACAGTACAGACAACTAGGGTAGCGGATGCAATGATGGGGGCAGCGGCGAAGGTGGCGATGTGGATAGTGGAGTTAGAGGCCGAGGCAGTGGAGAAGGGTGTTGGGGAAGAAGATGTATACACAATGGAGAAGAGGTTTGGAGTATCAGAGAAGGAGATTTGGTTGGAGTGGAAAGTGGACGACGCAATGTAGCCAGCGGCGGGGGCGGGGTTGGAGGCGGTAGAGGCATAGGGTGAGGTGGGAGAGGTGGAGGGGGGGGAAGAGGTAGAGGTAGAGACAATATAGTTAGGCTTAGCATAGAAGGGGTAAGTGGAGGTAGATGAAGATTATATGGAGGCGGTGGTGGTCGAGTGGGTGGTAGAGGCTGAGGTGGCCTAGGAAGAGGTGGAGGCTGAGGCCGAGGGGGCCGAGGCGAAGGTAGAGGCAGAGACGAAGATGGAGGTGGAGGCTGAGGGAGATGCTGAGGTGGACATGACGGTAGAGGTGGAGGTGGAGCTGGAGGCAATGGAAGTTGAGGTAGAGGGGGAGGTGGAAGCAGATTAGGAGGGGGCAGTGGTGGTGGAGGCAGAGCTCAACTTCCACGAAATCCTGAAGATCGAGCAAAATATGGATCTGCTGGGGTTCATTTTATAGAAACTATAAAGGATTGTATTAGCGAGATTAAAATCGATGAAAAATTATGTTTTATAAGCACTAATATATAATTTGATAATAAAACAATCTTTTATCAGTGTTTTAGTGATGATAAGGGTACCCCTTTATCAGTGCTAAAAAGCACAAAAAATCATTCCTTTGTCGATGATAAAAATATAGCACAAATAAATCTAGTCTTTATTAGCACTGTTTTAATAATGATAAAGAACTAATATTAAAAAATTATTTAAAATTATAAAATTATAATAAATAAAATTATTAAAATTAAAATTATAATAAATATTTTCATTATAATTTTATAATTATTAACATATATAAGTATATATTTGTAATATTTATAATTATAAATATGTTTATATTGTATAAACGTTTTTATATAATTGTAAATTTTTTTCTATACTTATATATATGTATATAGTTATAATTATTATAAATATATTTATTATAATTTTATAATTATTTAAATAAATATATTTTATTAAAATTTTAATTATAAAAAATACATTTATTATATTTTTAATTATATATAATAAATATCTTAATAATACATATTTATGTAATTATAAATATAATATAGATATTACTTATAATTATAAATATATCAATTTATAGTTATAATTATAAATAAAATTAATTTGATCAGTATTGATTGGCTTGCAACCTAGTACTTGGACTAATTTTCTATAATTATAAATAAATTTATATTTATTTTAATAATTATAAAATTATAATAAAAATCTCAATTATATTTATAATTATATAATTATATATATTTAATATATTTATTATAAGTTTATAATTATTTATATTTATCTATATTTATTTAAATTTATAAGTGTAAGTATAAGTATATGTATATATTTATAAATATATGTTTATAATTATAATTATGACTATAAATAAATATTTTTTATTATAATTTTTTTTGTAAATACATAGATATATATTTATAGTTATAATTATAAATAAATATATGTTTATCTAAATGCATAGACAAGGATGTACGACAACATGGTTGATGGAAAATTTGGTTATTTCACCACAGTCTTGGTTGATGTGGATATGATGAGTAGTCTTACGGATTGCGTCACTTTGAAGGCCAATGGTCATATCATAGAGGTTGATTTTGAATATGAATTTATCCCATCATTTTACATTTTTTGTAGCTTGGTGTGGAATTATGATTCAGATTGTCGGAATGTTAGGAAATTATAGTTTAAGTAGGTGGGGACTTCCTCATATCTTGCCTATGGAATGCATCATGGCCCTTCAAATGTGGGAAATGAGTCACACAAGAAAGTATCCTATGTTCTCAATGTTTCTAAGGATATGTCTTTAGAGGCATACTATATAGGGAATCCAATGCATTTAGAGAAATAGTCTTCTGCCACTAATATAGAGGATCATATTCTAAATAAACAGCTCACCTTTGATATACATCCTGCTCGACACGTTTTTGAGACTGATCATTTTCAATTGGTATTATCTCCTAGAGAAATAACACTTAGGGAAAATCAATTAGGGATTCTCTTATTGGGAGCACCAATTGGATAGTCTCTAAGGATGATATTGATAAGTCTAGTCGAGATGAAAAAGTGGAGAGGCAACTATCTCCCATGCCAAAGGAAATGGAGCACTCACTTAGTCTAACTCACATTCTTAATAGGTCCAATAGCTTGGATGAATTCCATAAGGAATTTTGGGAATTCATTTGGAGTAAATTCCTTAGGTGTTAAGACTATCAAGGGAAGTGGTATTGCTGATTTGAAGGATGGTTCAAATCAAGATGGCGTCTTTATTCAAAAACATGATCTCACAGGGGGCCATGAAACTCACAAATAAGTATCATCAGACATGGATGACCTTCATGAATCATGGCAGGCCCCTATGCAGCGGAAGAGCGGTAGACATCAGAATGGTCAGGGTGACTCTTGAGTGAGGGGTGTCAGACATAAAGGGTGATTATCATTGTTAGAACTTTTTTTTCTAAATGGATTTTTCTATGCCATGTCTCTACTATGTTTGTCACCGCCACTTTTTCATGTTTTTTTCTCTTATTCTAATAAATTTCTAGAACCTTGGGTTTTAATCCATGGATCACACTATTTATCAAATAAGAAATATTTTAATTATACTTATAATGTTATAAATATATAATTAAATATATATATTTATAAATATATAAAAATATTAATAATTAAATAATAATATTTATAATTATAATTATTAATAAATATAGATATATTTAAAAATTTATAAAATTTTAATAAATATATTAATTATAATACTAATATATATATATATATATATATATATATATATATATATATTTAAAAATATAAAAATAAATAAATATATTGAAATACATTAGAATATAATAGATTTCTATTTTATCAAATCAATAATGAAGCCAAGTCACATCATACTAAAAATAAGGAATAAACTTTCTTCTATTAAACAAAAAACACATTAAAAAGTCCAATTAGTGATTAAACACTTTTGAAACATGAAATTAGGATACTTTCTTTAATGAAAATAATAATAAAAGTCTATATTTATAATTATATTTATTTAATCATATATATTTATATATTTATAATTATAATAAATTTATTTATTATAATTTTATAATTAGTTACATATATATATATATTTATATTTATAATTAAAGTATTAAATAAATATATTTATAAATATTTGTATATAATTATAAATATATATCAATATATAATATATTTATCTATTGTAATTTTATAATTATATATATATAGTTATAATTATAATTATAAATATATACACTTAAAATTAATTTATATATATCGATTTTTTTAAATTATAAATATAAGAAATATATGTATTATTTAAATTCATTTATTGTAAATTTATATATATTTATGAAAACATATATAATATTTTTATGGGTATAACATGAATGAATCATATACCTAGTAAAGTATAAATCATAAAAAATGAGTCATCACATATATGGACACACATGAATAGTAATGAGGGTGTAATGTATAATGAACAATCATGATGAATATGTAAGATATTAATTTCAGTTATACTCATGCATCAATATAATTATTGACAATATTCATTGGAAACATATATTTATTTATATATATTTTAAATGTATTTATATATAATTATAAGTTTCAAATTATAAATACATAATTATAAATACATAATTATGAATACATAATTATAATTATAGAATTTTAAATATATAATTAATAATATAAAAAACCAAAATTGTTATTTCATAACATTTATTTTAATCTTATAATTATTTATATATATATATATATATTTAATTATATTCGTGTAAATTATAATTTTAGAAGACTATATGTACATCCGAATTATTAAAAAAATATTAATTATAATCATTCATATTTTGGGTCTTGGGATTACTTCTCTCTCAAGAAAGGAGCTTCTACATATTTCTTTCTATATAAATTACAATGATTTATTCAAATCGACCATATTTACTGATGATCAAAGCCCTTCTGAGGTGGTTGGACACATGGAGCTCTATTCCCTTTGTTGTGCATTAAATTTGCTTGATGTGCATAATTCTATATCTCAAAAGAAGTACATGAGGTGTTCCATATTTGATGATGGGGTTACTAGTGGATTTTTGTCAAAGAAGGGTTGGATGAGTGTGAATCAGACAGTGACTACTATTTTATTGCATATAGAACAAAACTTTTCTGAGGAAGAATATGATCTCAGGTTCGATTTGTCCTCATGATGTGTTGGTCTTGGTGAATGTTTCAGATCAAGGTATCTCAATAGATTTGTGGTTATGTTGTAGATGATGGATGATTTTGATGACATGGGACACATTGATATGGTCCTCTATGACAGTAGGGATGGTGATAGAGCTGTGTTTTTGTAGGCAACAATGATGGGGCTCTTCAGGGTGTGGGATCCTGGAGGATCTGTTGCGATCTCTTTGTCCGACACCTTGGTCTTATTTCCTACCCACCGATGACTATAAAGAATTGGGGTGGATGGTATGGAGTGTCTTCATTTGAATGTAAGGATACTTGATGGCACGATTGTGGTTGGTTCAGATCTGTTGATAATGAAGGAGTGGGCTGATGAATAGAAGTGGGTCGATGATTAGGAGCGGCCTTCCAGGAATTATTTCCTGCAGCAAGGCCTTAGGATGTGGGATCCATGAAGACCTCTATTTGTGGGAGGACGGATGATCACCTTGGGCTACACAGGTTGGTGTTGGCTCATAGTGGTAGGGCACACGTGGTGCATCCTTTGTGCAAGTGGATGGATTGTGTCAGTAAGATTGGAATGAATGTGTAGTGCACACACAAATGAATTTGCGTCATTTCTCTTGTGGGATTACTATCGATTTTTAACCTGGGCCTTAGGGATTATAGAGTGAGCCTTCATTCTTCTTTATGAAGGTATTTTCGGTTTGTGATCATTTGGACTGACCTGATGTATCTATTCTTTTATTGTCGAGATTTCACTCTGGTTGTATTTTTGGTAGTGAGGTCTTCCACATTGAGATTGGTGGCACTTGTGAGACATCTCTACATCATTATTTATATTCTATCTTCATTAATAATGTTTTGTGACTGAGAATTATAGGATAATGAATCTTCCTGGTATAAACATTTGTTTTTATTTAATTTATAAAAATAGAAATTATTTTTGAATATAAATATAAAAATTTTAAATAAATTATTTTCATTATTTATTAAAAATTTATTTGTGAAAATAATTAAACTAATAAATTGAACCTTTATTAGTGCTAAATATTGCACTAATAAGGTTATACACTTTATCATCACTTTTTAGCATAGATAAATGGTATATTTATCATCGCTTTTATCTCACTCTGACAAAGGCCCCATTTTATCGGTGCATTTTTCTCAGCACTGATATAGGTTGGTGCTGCCCTTATGCCAATCTCTTGTATTTATAATATCCCTTGGCCTCCTACCATCCCTGATTCACTCGGGATCCTTATTCTCCCATTACCAGATAACTGAACGACTGTCTTATCAACCTAAACCATATCCTAATTTAAAGATTTTTTTATTCTAATTTTCTAGGACACCATATTAGTGGCTTCAAAATATATCTTCTCTATTATAGACTATTGTTTTCTTTTTTATTAATTTCATAATAAATGTGATTTTAAGAGATATATTTGTTGTTTTAATTTAGTTATCCACTTATTTTACTTAAATCCAATATGATTTTATTTTATAATACATGTTAAATGATTATCTAATTAATTAATATATCCATTTGTTTGTTTTATTAATGTATTAGGGAGTAATTTTGGGTCCTATGATTATGTATAATAATTAATGAGATAAAATTACTTAGATCAATGTACCAATGCATAACCTTTATCTTTTTTATGCTTAACATCACATTGGTTAGTGTACTCTTACACACCATTACACAAGTATTGCAATTCATGAGTGAACCTTATATAGATTCTTTAATGGACTGCTCCTACCCTTATACATGGGTGGGGAACATACCACATTAAGAGCTAGTTAACACAATTATCAATCCATTTCATCCAATTTATCAATAATGAACCATTCTTTTAAGTAAGTCTAAGTAGATTTTATTATCCAATATTTATATCCCTGGATTTGTTGAACATCTAGACACCATGTGTTGAAACCACTTTATTGGTAGAATTAATTTTCCAAGTACCTTCTAAGTATCCTGAAAATCAAACAGATAATTCCAACAAGTTTTTTTATCATAAATCACATAGAAGGTTTCCCAAATAGCCAGACTTCATTAGTAAAACTAAAGCATGGATTTGAAACCTGAATCACTCTATAATAGGCTATAAATACATTGTATATTTAATATTTTAGTATATTCATATATATTTTTCTTGTATGATCATATTAACTAGAATATAAAATTAATTAATGATTTTTAAAATTTCAATATTCTCTAGATATTTCATTTCATCACGAACTCTTGTATTTATAATCCCCCTTTTAATGAACACAAGGTTAATACCCCCTACATATTATTTTTACTCCTTCATCCTACATCACTAACTTTATCATATTTAATATTAAAGTAAAATGGGATATGGGTACCTCTGACATACTCATGTTAGTGATTGTAGTATTTTCTTACGAACCTACTCTTTTCTTCTACTCTTCCTCCAAGACATACTAGTGGCTATGATTTTGCAAAACCACTTGTAATAATTCCACATTAAATGTTCTCTATGATATTGTATATCCTTGTTGGCTTGGGTTCCTTCACCATTATGAGACCAATCCCACTAATAATTTTCTCTTATTTTGATGATTGTTTCTCACATCCTTTAACAAGTTTCCATTTCCAATTGAGGGATCTTCCACCAACATTGACATATTTACTTGTGAAGTGATATGTGAGATCATTAAGGATTAATTTTTAATTTTCCCCTTCTTTGAAATCCATTAGAGTCACTTCATATTTATTCTTCCTTAGTGAGTCCATATTTAAGGGAACATCCTTCACAATTTATGCACAATCTATATGTATGTAGACCCAATATACATTGACTTTTGTAGTATAATATTATTTTTTGAGTTAGTGTAAATTCATTGGATATTATTCAGGGTTATTAAAGGAGAGAAGTGATACATTTTTTCCAATCCAATTAGAGATGAGTAAATTTTGATGACAAATTTTGTATTTCATTTCATATACCATACAACTTCAAGATTCCATATCCATTATTACATTTTCGGTATATTTTTTTTATAAATCATAGTTAATAAGATTTTAGTATTGGTTGATTATTTTTATCTATATCAATTATGGTAGAATTTAAATGATAGTATTATACCATGTTTTTTTATGTTGGGTGAAACATTGTTTTTATTCATGAGTAAATGTATTTCATTAAAAAGAAAAGTGTACATTAGATTCTTATACAGATTATGATTGATATTGAAGAGGATCACATGAAGTCATTATTGGATATTGATCGATGAATGTGTGATATAGGGTTGCCTCCTAAGGTTCCCTTAGTGTGTATAATAATTGTAATATTATTATTCTGCATTAAATTTAATTTCATGTCCTTATTCTTTATCAAATTCATTTAGACTCATTCGACTGAACCGGTGTTTACTTCTACATAGCCTACTCATATGGGTCTAAGTAGGGGTGATCATAGAGAAACATAGAGATCCTATTGTACCCATTCAAAACCTAACCTACCAACAAAAATCCATTCTACCACACCCTTTCATCCTCCACTTGATCCTCCAGGTTTGTTCCCACCCATGCTTCCATCATCATCTTATATAGCCTCTTATTCTCATACCATATATATGTCGCACCAAGAAATGTTCCCACCTATACCGTATCCATATCCTAATATGTAACTCCACCCCTTATATCATTATCCCATTATGTTTATGAAATCGTCATTTCCTAGCATCCATCCAAGATTTTCGGATTTTTTCCTTCATCTTCAGCAATAGTTCACGCAGATGACCCTATGCATGCATTGGAATAGACATATCCTTCATAGGTTACTAATACAGGATTAACCCATAGATCCATCCAAGCCTAATGGGCAGTCTTCATCAGGTTTTTATATGTTTTTCAATTTATTTCACATTAAATTTTTCTTACTGTCCTTTGAATTAATTTTTATTTTTCCATATTATCTTATTTAATGATATCTTCTAATAGGTGACATGGGATCAAATTTATGTGTGAATCTTGGAATCTTTAAAGATAAATAATGGTGGATTAAAATTAAGGAAATAAAATGATAGGTAAAAATTCCAGATATTGTATATGTTTTGTTGAAAATTTAACCAAGTATAATGATGTCATTCGGGTACAACTAGTCTCATGGAGGCATATCAGTAATAAAATCAAAGAGAATGAATAGGAGGTGATATGGGTAAGAAATTTTTTTAAGTTGAAATTTATATTATTATTGTATTTATATGAATTAACATGTTCCTTATAGTGTCAGTTTAACATTCCTAATAGTGAAGCTACTAGGGTTGCATGGTTGATAGATCTTGGGATGTTGCTGCAATCATATAGGCATGAGTTATATGTCTGTTTTGTTTGAGTTGGTGTCCTAGAACCAAGTTCTATGTAATTTATGAAAATATGTATACATATTTTTGAATATTAATAGACTTATTAGCATATCATGATTGTGATTCAGCAAAACATAGTATGTGATAATATCCTAAGATTAGGTGTCTCACTGAAAGGTCATAATAGTTCTCCACTATAATGAGAACCCAAAATTTTCACAATAGTATTCATAAAATATATGTTCTATTTCTAGATGATGTCGTTTGAGGGTAAAAAAGGAGACAATATATCAGGGGTGGAGACTCATACAACATTGAGCCACCTTCTCATTGTGTAATACCTTGCTAATATCCTGTATAGGATATTATGAGAAGAAGAACCACCAGTAGGAAATCCGCATTTATACGGGTCATTATATGTTCCTATATACTGAGGTGTTTATTTATCAATAGAATTTTTTATTTTTATTAATTAGAGTTATAAATCTCACACATTGATGTATGAATGAAAATTGTTATGACATATGTTCATAGTGAGGCAGGATACATTGGGTGTGTCATGAGTAATATTGCATTACTGAATAACATGAGAAAGGATTTATTCCTTATATTCTTAAAAGAAAGTTTATATATCAAGACCATTCATGAAAATGATATAGTCTAAAAAAATCCATCGCCATGGTGTTCTATAGTCATGTTTTATTTACATAAATTCTCTGAAAGAGACATCAATCATATAGGTTGATGTCTCCAGTATGCAACCATCTCGGTTTGAGATATCATGATTAATGGATAATATTACAAAGTGACTGCTCGTATGATAAATTATATTATTTTTCCTTTATGATCATTCTATATAGGGGTCTTGATGTGTTTGCAGATGTTAACCTTGGACACTAGGCTACCTCACCCAATACCACTAAGAAAAATCCGTAGAGGATCACATAATAAAAGTATCTAGAATATTTGTCAAATGATATATTAATAATTATTTTTAAATTTTTTTTGAATAAATATTATTCTCTTATATGGTTTTTTAATTATTCATGTTTTATGATCGCATATATTCCATTACCAGTTATTCGAGAGAATATTATGTGTGAGGGATATTTAATAAAAATTTATTTTCCATTCAGTGAATATACTTTTTATTTATTTTGTTTCGAATAATGTCGTGATATTTATTTATTAAATAAATATTCATTCTTCAAGGCTTAATAATTATTATAGAAGAATGGAGGATAAAGTTTATAGGTCCGGTAAGAAATATTATATATTAAGTATTTTTTGATTAAATGAAATTTAATTTTAATTTCTGGGTTTAGAGTATGTCATGAAATAATAATATTATTAATATTATTATTGACATGGGGTTCCAAAGGGATGGAATAAATAAAAAGATGCAGATGTGAAATTTTTTATTTCTAACCATAGAGGTGTATAAACACAATTTTATTATTCTTCAATATATTCAATTTAATTTGTGTCATGCACAATGATATCCTGAGAGAATCATCTCAATCCCAAGAGAGTCCCCTCTTTAAGAATGCTCCCAGAAATGGAGAGTGATCGTCATCCACTATCTACTATAAAATCTAGAGAGATCAAGGATAATATTTGGGAAGTAATTCTAGAGGAGAAAAAAAAGAGAATGATACCAGCATTAGGATATACCATGCTAGCACCCCGATATTCCTACAATGATGTTTGATTATTTGTGGAACATGTTTGGATCGCTGCTTGTAATATCCCCTACCTAGAAGACATTAAACCACTGCACCAAGTCGATTCACCACTTGACCTCAAGTGCACATCCCCAAATACTAAAGGATTCCAACTAGCATATATGGTCTAATAGGTCAAATGGGGAGACTATACCATATTTACTTGAGTTTTTCACAAGATATAACAAACAAATAAGAGAAAAATAGAAAATAAACCAGAAAATTCATTACCAAAAATTTCCTAAAAATTGTACCACCACAACCAAATGATAAATATAACATGTCATTATATTTGTTCCCGAAGTGAAGGAATCCCAAAATAAAGACTAAATGAAACATTCCCCAAAATAGGTCCTGACTCCATGTCTAAATCTTTATCCATGAAAAAACCAATCCCAACTCAACTGCTTAGCATAATGTTTTTCCCTCACCCAATTATGAAATAATGAAATTTTCTCAAGTACCCAATGACAACACAATCAAGGTGTGAAAATAAATTAGTATGCCACCACCAACAATGTCTACAAAATATCCAGTCTAAATAGATAGTGCATTCATCTACTAAATAAATTGGAGGATAAACAAAAGAAAACTCAGGTTCCATCCGTTAACAATATTCATTGTAGCATCTTTGATCATTTTTTACCTTTGATCACATAAACCATTTCCATCACTTAATCCATGGGTTAGGAATTAATAACATTTACACTCCAACATTAGACAATAAATTATCATACTTAAGGGAATAAGTAAAGTTCCCTATCTCATAAGATATAAAAAATTCATAACAAATATATCAGACTCACCTTGGATCCTTTGTCTAGTTAGTCTCATAAATTTCACATTATTATTAATCCAAATACCACATATTCCAAATCACAGACCATGCATAATCAATACACATTACATTCACAATTCAAATTCCATGTAAAACATAAATCATATTTGGGACTTAACCCATTAAAAAATACACCATAAACCATACATATCCCATTTACCCAATTACTTTTCATATCTCAACCCATTTAAATTATTTAATTATTTCAATACATTAAACCATTTCACATAATTCATCATTTCACATGTATTATCCCATTCATACATTTCAATTTTATTCTCTCTAATCATTAAAAACATTCAACTTATTCCATATAACCCTCTTTATATTCTTCCAAACAGAACCTTATTCCCTTATCAATGTATTGGTAGAACAACCAATAAACCATTTTCTAACTCATATAACATATCCTCAAGTTAATCTTGGGATGTAATTTATGACAAGTCAATTACATACTTAACATTGCAATTTTCCATGTTCAGGAATATTGGAACACCCCAAGATTGGCCCTAAATCTTTCTGTTCAACCTCAATTCATCCCATATGAATCATGAGGGTTTTAATTCCTAATTTATGAAACCATTTTCCAAAATAAAATCAATGTAATCAAATACTAAATAATAGAGAACCATAAACATAACCACATATGCACAAATTAACTTCGAGACAATGGATAATAACTTTTAGATCACCTACCGCAAAACAAAAGATGAACACATGCACAACGTCAGCCTTAGGTCTGTATTCAGGAACCCTTTAAGCCCCATCCTAGGATCTATTGGAAAAAAAGAGGTGTTTAGCCTTCATAATAAGAAGAGTAAATCCACAATCCCTAATACATAAAAGAGAAACAAGAGGAGAATATGACATACCCATAACATTAATCCACAACCAACTACAATCCAAAAAGATGGATCAACCTCAATCTCATCATTCTCAACATCAAACACATTATATGGGTTATGGTGATACTTGTGTGGAAATAACACTTATAAAACATCATTCATGACACTATACCCCTATAGAAGAGCTAATTGGTACGCCAATGACCCTATCCTCTCTACATTCTCAAATGGACCAACATAACTGGGCACCAAAATTACCCATTTCAAATATTTAAGGGTGACCAAACTTTGTTGAAACCTGAAAAAACACATGATCACCCACCATAAACTCATGAGGTCTACGATGCTGATCCACATTTTACTTGTACATGCTCTGACACGTTGCCTTATATTTCTAAATCAACTAAAACTATTATGATGTCTCCTAAACAAGACTCGACCCAAACAATTCAGATTCTCCTATATCTATTTAACAAAATGAGGATCTACATGGTTTACCATAGATGCCCTCATACAATTTCATCTGAATGGTTTCCTCATAACTATTGTTACGAGAAAATTAAAAAGTGAAAATGATTCTCTAATGATCCACTATAATGTAGGACACAATCCCTCAACATATCCTTTAGTACCTGAATATCATCCTCTAATTTCCTGTTCGTCTATGGGTGGAACTCTATACTCAAAAATACCTGGGTACCAAATGCTTTCTGTAATACATACAAGAAACATGGTGTAAAACCTAGATCATAATCCCAAACTAGAGTATGTGGTACTCCATCCAACTGTACTATTTACAAAATATAAAATTCACTAAACTGATCAATCTCTAAAGTCTCACATGTTCGCAAAAATATTTGCCACCATGTTCAGCTGATCTACAACTACCCATATCCCATCATTCTTATAAGGATTCATCAGAAGTCCCACCATGAAATCAATCATTTCGTCATCCCATTTCCATTGTGGAATGGGAAATGGTTGTGAAAAACCTCTCCACTAGTGATGCTCAGTCTTCACGTATTGATAGGTAAGGAATCACTCCATGAAACCTACAACCTATTTCTTCATTCCTGGCCCTCCAATACTATCTTTAAAGATAATGATAGATTTTGGTCAAACTCGAATGCACCTCCAAAATCGATGCATAAAAATCTCACATCAAATCTTCCTGAAAACATGCTGGAACAAACAAACGAATATTAACATAAATTATCCCTTCATCACTAATATTCCAAATAGAAGGTGACTCCAAAAATATAAGACTCTGCCTTAAAGTAAAAAATTTTGAATCCTCGTGCTATCATTCCATTATATAGCTTGGAATCACAATGTAAACTAATATGGATACAAGAGTCATATACCTATCGTCATTATGTACCTCGGGATGCATATCAGGGAATAACACCATCATCTTCCATTTATAATAATATTTATAAACTACTTATCTTTTATTCTTCCAGCACAAAGAATCTTAAACACTATTCCCCTTTCTTAGATTGTAAACCTCCTTAATGTCAAAAGACTACATATACTCAACACATCTTCATAGTAGAAGATTTTAATCACACTATGAAAAGATGTAATTATAGATTTTGGGATTAGTATACATGGTAAACTGTTCTCCAAACAATTATTTTCACCCACACTTTAAAGAATAAACAATTATGGGGAACTGAAGATCCAGATTATATTAATTTCTTTCATTAGACCTCAATTGCCTTGACCCATATGCCAGAACCCAATCATTCTGCATCAATAATTCCCCACGTACAACATCGAAGACATCACAAAAAAAGGTGTAACCTTACCTGTGTCAGATCATAATTGGTGAGAATGTCAACTAATTATTTAACTATTGTAAAACATCCTCACATCCCTTAGTCCATTCCAACTACATTCCATTCTTAGTCAAACCATAATGCAGTGTTTCCTAATGGGATAAGTCCTTAACGACATCTCATTAATATCCATCCAAACCCATAATACATCGGATATTAGAAACATTAACAGGTTTTTTTTCCAAGATACAACTTCCCACACATTATTAGGTTCCACTAACATGCCTTCCTTAGAGATGATGTGACCTAAGAAATGCACCCAATCAATTTAGAAATGAAATTTGGATAGCTTGGTGTGTAGCCTATTATATATTATTTTAATAAGGATAATTTCATGTCTTTTGGAATGGTAATAATTATTTTTATAGTACACCAAGATGTGATAAAAAACAACTACAAATTTATCAAGGCATTGGTTAAATATTCAGTTTATTATAGCCAAAAACAATACTGGTGACATTTTCAAACCAAATTGAATTATAAAAAACTCATATAAACAATATTCACTCCTAATGGTTGTATGTGGTATATAATTATGTCCTACCCTTATTTGATGATACAATTATCTCATATCATCCTTATAGAACACTGATGCAACCCTTAGCTAGTCAAAAAGATCATTGATTCGAGGAAGATGGTATTAGTACGTAATTGTCATCTGATTAAGCCTCCTATATTTGACACACAACTTCACTGATCTATCAGATTGATTTGGAAACAACAATGATGATCACCAAGTAGACATACTCAAGTGAATAAACCACTTGTTTTCCAAATCCTCCAACTAATTTTTAAGCTCTCGAAGTTCTGATGGCTCCACTCTATATGATGGAATAGAAACTAGCTCTGCTCCCAATAACAACTCTATCATGAACTAAAAATCCTTTTTGTGTGGAAACCTCTATAATTACTAAAGAAACACATCCTAAAACTAATCCACCATATGAGGAAATTCAAGTTACTCTACTCCCCCATCATCAAGAAAAAAACATTCCACTTGAGTTGTGAGCTCACCCAACCCCTAACAAACTAGCCATGCATGGCCTACTAGAATGTCCCACTCACCATGATGAATATAAGTCTCTCCTCCAAGAGACATTAATGTTATACTATTGGAAAAATAGTCTATATGGGATTGGTCAAAAATATCTAATTAATTCCCAAAATCAAACTAGAACCTGATATCTCAAGCAAAAACACATCCCATAGGAAACAATACCCCCAACTTTCAAGAGAACCCCCTAACACTACCTTATATTCTATGCTCTGATACCTAATAGTGTATCAATCGACTGAACCCACCAAAAACATTCCTCCACTACACCCAACATAACCACAAACTGAAAAGAAGTAAAAGAATATGTGGAACCAGTATTGAATAAATCACTAACAAGTATAGAAGACACAAGGATCATACCTCGAACAGTCGATGACCCAACCCTCCCACCTCCTAGGGTATATTGAACTATATGAATATGACCTGCCCTTCTACCTTGGGCTCCAGTCTGAATTTCTGGTGATGAACTACCCAGAGATATATATTATCTATCCCCAAGGAATGAAATCTTACACCTCGAACGAAACTAACAGTAGAGCTCCAAATATATTCCTGATATGGGGTAACAAACCCCACCCCCTGCATGAAATCATAAATGTATCCTCCATTATTTCTTATAATTCAAGGGTTCTAAAATAACCTTTACACATGAACCATTCTGCCAAATTATTGAAACTCAACTAGTGGTTGGGTAAACTAAACACACATGTGCCCCGTCTTCCCACACTAAAATGAGAAAACTTCATAACTACCATGAGGGGTTGGTTCTATCTTCTGACTACTCGTTCCACCACCTCCCTAGTGAATGTTCTCAAAATGAAAATTCCTTAAATTGGATGTCGCACCATTGGATAACCCAAATGGAATAGTATGCCTACCACTAGGGTTCTACATCTATATTCCATCTGAAATAGGGGACTGATCGACCACCTTAGTAAGTCTTTTTAAAATTATGAGATTCAAAAGGGACGTAATATCATGTTGAACCCAATCCTAAAAACATATTTCTATAGTTTACTCATCCCCTTCCCATGCTGGAACAAAACATTTCAAGTCACTGAAACAACTAGCATATTCCATCATTTCCTTCGATCCCAGGGTCAACCTCATAAACTGCACAACATTTTACTACCTCAAGGTCTCAAATAGAAATGTCCCAGAATCATTTCATGGAAATATTTCCAGGACATACTATCAACATACTAGGTCTAAACCATAATGTACCACCAACAATTTTACATACCTTGAATTATGTAAGCTGCCAAAATGATTGTATTCTCCAGAGGAATCTCTATTTGACCAATAATCTTCTGGATGGACTCTATCCAGAGCTCAGCTGCATCAGGTCTACCATATAAAGAAAAAGTCAAACATTATTGTAGATAAATCTCCCTAGTCACCTCAAACATACTTGGTACAACTCACCCAGGTCCCATTCCATCATCTACAATGATCGATGTTCTCAAAAAAATTCTCATCTTCTATGTTACTATGAACCACCAGGTTTCTTGCTCTGCTTCTAGAGAAGGGTTCTCGATGGAATCATCTTACTTCCCAATCAGCACACAATGTTGTGGTGGAATATTCCTGATATAATAACACACACCCCATAACACATAATTTAATACATCCAAATTTATCATTAAATCTGGCTCTCCACTATCCTTAAACAACCAACTTTTCATACACTATTCCCAACAAACATCGTCTAACTTTGAAAAGTATCCTCAACCATCCCAACTACAGGTCATGGTAAATATGGGGCAAAAACACTTACACATTCAATATTGTAACACCCCAAGATTCCATGGTATGCTTATCATTGAATAATACAGTAGCGTGTGTTGTATGCAAAATTGAGTACTAACACACCAAAACCAATCAAACCAGCCATTATGAATATTAATACCCACTTTTTAAAATTTTATAAATTTTATATTTCAAAATGGACTTCATTTTTGGATTTTGAATATCAAAATTAGCCTAGGGTGAATTTTGGTATTTTTCTGGAAACTTTCAATTTTTGATGAATAGTGAAAACACTGAGTAATAGTTTAAAACCGAATTTTTATTTAAATAACTATTTATTTTATTTAAATTTATTTTAGGTCAAAATAGATATATAATACTTATATAAGTTCAATGTAATTCATTGGAGTTAGTTTATAATAAATTTAGATATATAAAAATTTTATTGAACTTTTCACCGTCTTTTACCCACCGCCTAGGAGAATTTTCAAATTCAAATAAAACTTAATTTTACCGCTTCTATGGGTGAAATTTTAAATATCTGAGAGACACGGTTAATATCAAGGAGTAAAATTTGGTTCAATAAGATAAAAATAATTTTTCGTGAATAGAAACTTTTTACCTTTATTTACCATGGTTAAAAGTAAATAGGGTAATTAAGGGTAAAAATGATATTATTATTATCCTAACACATGTCCTAATTCTATTTGATAAGTATAGTTAGACCAAAAACAACCTTAGGAATAAAATATGAACCTCTTTGGTCCACTTGGATTAGATTGGGACATTTATTATTATTTAATTCAAAGAAGAGTTAAAAGAGTTAAAATCGAAGTTTAATAACTAAAACATTTTTAATATAGGGTTACACATAAGATAAATTCAATTATAAATATTCATTAGAAATATAAAAATATTTCCTACATATTTTTATTTTATTTATAATTTTTAGACATTAAATAATTTAATTTATTTATGACACAACGGTGATGAAATAATTACCTTATTAATGAAATATTAAAATAATTGATGGTTTAAATACCCAAAATAATGTAATTTGAGACTTTTTATTAATTACACTAATTTTATAGAATAATATGACATATTAGGGGTGGTTATATTAATTTGTTTCGAATTAATAATGCTGTTATGAATTTAGAAAAAACAAAATACCAAATAGGGTCAAAATTAACATAAAAGAGTTTTTAAAACAAATATTATAATATTAATTGATATTATATTCCTAAAAATCTATGGTTAGGCCAGAGGACTTATATAATGATAGGTGTATCATTAATGAACCACTAGGGGATCTATTAGAAGTATATAGTATGTTTATTAACCATATAATATAAAAATACAAAGAGACATGGTAAATGTCAAACTATTTACCTAAATGTTAAATCTAACAGTTAAAGTTATTATATTGACCCAAAACTGTCTAAAACCTATTGGTTGAGTGGTTTTTGACCAATACCCACCTTATAATTTAAATAATAAATTTTTGAGCCATTATAAAACGAAATGTATTTTATTATAAAATATTATTTCTTGCTTTTTCTAAGGCGCCCCTCACTTCTCTTATAAAAGGGAACTCCCCCTTCTCTCTATTTCACACCTTCAAAGCCTTTTGTCTCGGCCAAACCCTCCCCATATATCTTATAAACATCCATAACTTCATCCTATAGGCCTTCCTTTGGTCATAAAGCCAACTTAAGGATCCCTTTCAATCAAATCAAAAGAAAGAACCCGAAGAAGAGTTAATAATTTAACCACCCTCTTTAAAGTTATTTTCTTCTTCCACTTATTATTTATTTGTTATTTCCATTATAAAATAATAACTCCTGTATCTTCTATATAATGTGATGTTATTATAAATATGGTATAGCCATATTCATTATTCTATCAATCCTTTGAATGACATGTCACCATACGTGCGTACGTACGACTTACTGTCTCCACGTCATGGTGTAATTGTTATTCAATACATTTTTATTTTCATGGGTATAATAATAATGTGTAATTTATGTAAATAATTAATATGACATGATAATGATACTTTATATATGATATAACATCCAATTATATATTATTTTAATATAAAAATAATGATATTGTCACTCGTGCGTACGTACAAATTACAGTCTCCACGAATGAGATGAGATTCAATCCCCATTGTATCCATTCAAGACTAATTTTCATTTGATGATTGAAAATAATGTTTATAGGATTGATATAATTCTGGATGTGAATAAGATACATCCCATCCATAACAAATATGACTCACATAACAAAGAATATAAAGGAAAAAAAATCCGTTAACACCCGAAATAACAATAATACTAAGATATTATTAACAAAGCAATGTTAAAAGATCATATATGATATAATATTAATGTATATGATTCTTGTATAATTTAATAACAATTATTTCACCATTATACAGGAGGTTAACCTACCCTCGACCAAGGAAAAGTACAAAGTAAGGGTTAATTCTACAATCTCTTCATTATCTGAGGATGTTTATACATAATTATATACTAGGACCTCTTTGTCATCAACATCCATGTTTCTTAAAATTTAGTTCAAAACATTTTTACTATTTACTAGACAATGGGATAAAGTCATTTATAACATTATTTTACCTTATATTGTTTTTAAAGGAATATTTCTTTTATTTTCCAGACAAGGAACTTTATGACCTTTTCGACAAAATTATGGTAAGAATGTTTTTTAACTTATACGGTGGGTGCAGCTATTTTATGATGTTATAACATTGTTGAAGCTTCCCTTACAAGCTTATAAGAATATTTTCAAAACAAATGTTTACTTTATAATTATGTGAATCTTAAATTATTTCAAAATAGAAAGAGATATTTCTCTAAAAAAGGTTTTGATATCATCCATGTCAACATCATTTGATGGATTTTATATTTATTTAAAGTTGATTTATTATGATACAAAACATTCATATTTTATTGAAGGTTTTGGGATATGTTTGACTATGGATGTACAATTTTTATACCATTCATGGTTTATAGTTAAAGTATTGACATTTAGTATGCTATTTTTAATATGAATGTTTGTTTTATATTTCAACCTTTTCATATGAGGATTGTATTGGACTTAGTAAGTGATGAGTGGAGCCCGCTATAGCTCCTCGATGCATCGGTAGGTATCATGATACAACTAGACGTGGAATTGGCCGAGGCCTTTCCCATTTTGATATATGGTTTTGGATGAGGCCTTGATAAAATGTTTCAGAATGTCCAAAATTATACATTCTACCATTATGAAAATAATATTGATGGTTCATGTGGTCATTCGACTAGTAGAATACCCATGATTATGTTTTATTATGGCATTATTTACTCAGCTTATATTCCTACCATAAAAGTATTTATGTTTATTATTGGTAAAGGCATGTGGTTTCCATTATTCACCATGATTAATATTTATATTATCTTCCATTGTATTGCTTACCCTTACTGAGCATTTGAGATCACCCCTTTCATATTTTTTATTTTCCTAGGATATGAAGAAGTTATTTATGAGTGACTTGCAGGAATTATCTAGGAGGCTTGGATGTTTCCAATGGAATAAATTCATGTTGTATTTCTTTTCAAGTTGTAAAGTTGAACTTATGTATGAATCTTCATTCCAATAATACAAAACTGATCAGTCTTTTGAGAGATGATTTCATTGTGATCATACCAATGTTGTGTAATAATGCACCGCCTCTCAGTAACTAGGGTCGAGGCATTACAAATATTCTTTCAATATGCTCCCTTTTTATACCATTTCCACATTCACAAGGAAAATATTTCTCTTCTATTCACCCTTCTAACCTCACCATTTATTGAAACCAAAATTTTAGATCATTTATCTCCTTTCATCAAGAAAAATTATGTAATAATTCATTCTCAATAATTCCATTTAACAATTCATATCATCTTAATTAGACATTACATTCTTTAAATTTTAAGGAATTGAATTCCATTCTACCCTTTCTATCTCGCACATCCATATTATGTGTTCAGATAATGATTCATTCCACGAATATCTCTAGGTTCCAATAATGATGCACATATGAACAACATCATTTTATAATGTCCTTGAGAAAAATATTATAGAAAATATCATCACGCAATTAGTGAATCACCCAAATGTAAAATATCATTTAAATATAAAAAAACATAGCAAGAAACAAAATTCCCACCATAGGTACTTGGGTTTTCCCTTGTGGATGGGTTAGCTACTCTAAGACATGACCTCATCACCAAAACCCAACACATCGTAATCTACCATATACCATCTCGAAATAGTATCACTAAAAAAATAAGTGCTCTGATACCACTTTGTAATGTCCCCGAACTGAAATCTACTAAACTCGTGCTCTATTCCTACTCACCACAGAGCCATAAGGGATCCTCCTCATATGCTAGAGGCTACTGAATACCAATGAGTGTTAAGTAGGTCATGTGAGGAGACTATACCTTCATTACCAGAGTATTCCACAGTATATACCATAAGGAATCAGGAAAAAGATTGGGAATAAACTAGAACATTCATTACTATCCATTTACCAAATTGGGTAGAACCAAAACTAAAAGATAAATATTCCATGTCATGCTAACAGTTAAAAAAATAATGGAAACCCAAAATAAAGACTAATGGAATTGTCCCCCAAAATGGGTGCAGACTCCATTTTAGGATCCTAATCGATTCTCATCCCATGCTCAAGTCGACTCCCTATCATATGGCCTTTCCCCTTTTCCAATCTTACCATAATGAAATCTAGTTGGGTATACCATGGTGGCCTGAGCAGGGTGTGAGTAAAACGTTTTATGACACCACTAACTATGTATAAAAAATATCAAGTCAAAACATATAGTGCATGAATGTAATAAATAAATGGAAGATAAAAAAGAAAATTTGTGTTCCATTAGTTAGAAATATTCACTTTATAAACATTGTTCATTTATTCGATTCAATCCCTTAGACCATTTCTATCATGTATTCCATGGGTTAGGCATTTGCATCATTTACACATTATATTATGATAATACATTATCAGACATAAGGGAATAAGTCAAGTTCCCCATCTCACTGGGGATAATCATTTCATAAAAAATACATCACACTCTCTTTTAATTCTCAGTCTAGGTAGTCCCATAAAATGAAATTGTTAAAGTTTTAGAGCGTAAATCTGAATACCAAACCCATGCATTCTTGGGGGGGGGGGGTATATAGCCTCAGTCCAACCCAACCTGTTGGAGGAGCCTCAATCCAATATCCCAGATACCACCAAACCATGTTCACATGCATATTCAGAAATTTACCACATATACCAATTCACAGACCATGAATAATCAATACATTTAAAATACATAATTATGATTTCATTTAACACTTAAATCATCTTGGGGTCTTAACCAATTAGCACATTTACCAAAAACCTTACATACCCCATTTAACCCAATTCCCTTTCATATCACATACCATTTAACTTATACAACAATTACCATACATTAACCCATTTCACACAATTCATTTTTTTATATGTATTATACCATTCATTTATTTTAATTTCAACCTCACAAGTCATTAAACACATTCACATTATTCCGTTTAACCCTCATTACATTGTTGCAAACAAAACCTTATTCCATTATCAAATTCTAGGCACAACTAACAATAATCCCTTTTACAACTCAAATAACATATCAACATGTTAATATTGTTCTCTACATTATCAAAAGTCAACTCCATATTTAATATTAAAATATACCATGTTCGAGAATATTAAAACATCCCATGGGTGGAACTAAATCGGTATAGTAAATCTCAGTGCATCCGATGAGGACCACGAGGGGTTCAATTCATCATTTATCCAACCATTTTACTATATCCATTCATATGCATAAAATTAACAACTATAGAGAACCATTAACACACCCAAATATTCACAAATAAACTTCAAGACCATGGAATATATCTTCTAGACCACCTACCTCGAAATCAGATATAATCAAATGCTTAACCATAGCCTTAGAACTAGATTCAAGGACCCTTAAAATTCCCAAAATAAGATGAATTATAAATGGAGGTTTTAGGGATTTTGAATATGAATAATTTAACCCCACACCATAATCTATAAAAGTGAAGCAACGGGAGCATAAGACTTACCCGGAGTTTTTATCCACAACAAATGACACTCCAAATGACCTAGAAATAAAGGAGATCAATCCTTGGGAGGATTTGTGTGTTTAGGTTCATCTCTAGGGAAGTACTAGGAAGAATGAAGAAGAAATTTGGTAGAGGAACTTAAAATCCTGGTGGAGAAAATGGAAAAATTCAAATTTTATTTATTTGCACAGTTTGGCCATATGGTTTTCCGAACTATTCGCCAACCATATATCTGCCTCTATAAAAGAGATTCCAAATCACATTGTTACATGGGGACCCCCTTCTAATTTGAAAAAATATGTGAAAAACATGTTTAATGCCTTTATTGTGGCCTTTATGGTTTGGCCTCAGCTCTTTCATAGTTTAGTAAAACATGAACCCCTTCTTCTAGGCTAACACAGTTTGGGGGAACAATTAAAACTAACCATGTGACAACAATTAAACATGCACGAGATGGACATGATATCCCTTATTTCATGTCTTGGTCCCTTGAGACACCCCTAAGCTTCCTCATACATCCGAAAAACATTCCATTAACCATATTAATGAGACTTAATCCAAGACATATACAATAATTTACCTCAAAAAAATCTAGGATCTTATACCGTAAGATGGAATCTACCTTTGATTATTATAATGGATTGATAATACAATGTAGATATGTTTTTAGATCCATCAAAAAATAATTAATTTCTAAAAGTATAATTTTAGAATTGATTAAATTAATTATAAATAATATTTGACAACCCAATGCTCTAGTTCTATCATTTTATCCATTCTCTATTTTTTATTCTATTCCATTGACCATAATGTTTATCTTAATGTAAATCATGGATTGATAATTGATCATGAAAAAAAAATGTTGGGAATGCCCTATCATATGCTTATGTTGTTCCCATAACCTAAAAGTTTTACCAGTACCCTCACATAATTATTAATAATTATTTAAATATCTTTAAGTGATTTATGAATTTATAATTTAGTTTTCAATTTCAGTTTATTCATTCTTAAATATTATTTTCAATATCTGATTATTTATCTATAATTTATCATAATGATAATAAAATTGATTAATTTTATGAATGAAATAAACTTGATGATCTCATCTGGTGGTTCTATGTAATTTATTCTGATAACACAAGAGTATAAACTACGTAAACGAGTGGTACACACCATTTACTAATGACAAATTCACCACAAATTAATTCATAATTATTATAAGGAGTGTAATTTTATTACATGAATTAAAATTAATTTTACACCACTTGTTTACCTACCCAGTCTAGAACATAGTCATCCTAAGTACACGTCATGTAACTGCCATACAAGGTGTGTAATATTTTAGTCATAGATTGGTCATGTATCTTCTAAAATGGACTACCGGATTGGGGACCATGTTACCTAGAAACCACATGACATGTAGCCCATGTGCACATCATTTACTCTATTGTTTTCCATGGAATGGTTTACATACCAACTTTGTAAGCTCGTGTCTCGATTATATAGAGAAAATAGTACATGTCGTGTTGTTGTCTTGTACGTTCCGTCTACTTTAACCAAATTGCACCAAATTAAAAATTAATTTATTACACTATGAAAAACTTATCAACATGTTCTTGCATGGGGTCATTAAGATTATAGGACACTCCATGAAATGGATTTTAATATATATATAAATTTTCAATTAATTTATGTATAATGTTCAGATCTACATATCGTGTATGAGTCATATTATATTTATTTCTCTATGTACATAGATGCATAACATGTGATAAAAAATCATATAATAAATATAATCATTATATTGATAGTACACATCATGAATGTTTGTGTTAAGTCATGTATGAAATATATTTTAACTGTAAATATTTTACGAGTATAATTCATATTGGGTAGTTTAGATGGGAACTCACCATTTTCCTCCAAGGTACAATTTGGTACATAGTAAATTTTAAAACAAATTAATTTTTTTTAAATTAAGATGGATGAGAATCTCAAGAAAATTTAGATGTAAATTATTATAAAATAATTTATTAATTATAGAATATAAATAATTTATTTTAGTGTGATTTATCTTAAATAAGAACAATTAGAATTTAATGATATTTTAAAAAAAGCATAATTTGTTGTGGGGATGTGGATGATCATGAGGCCATACGAGACCATTTCATGAGATTGGTTTCATTTAATTTATTAGTAAATTAATTTTTTCGCATGTGTGACATATCGACTCTTATTATGTAAGGGTATGCATGCCCATTGTTTTCTTTATGTAAACAATTTTACCTCATTTGTTTGTGAATAAAAGAATATGTGCTGGATGGATCTCCCATGTTAGTGGAGGAAGTTCATGCTTAGAGCCGATACAAAACTAATCCATGAGGGATACATAGGTGGATTGGTTGAAAAATACATCATTGACCATAAATGGTTCAAGGTGTTTTTCATCCTATTCAATTGTTATATTATCATCCACTAGATAAACAAACCATTATTAAAATATTGAGGAACCTGATCCTTTTATTTTCAAAAAACCCCTACTTACATCTTTATATTTAATTGCTAAAACTAATTTTCAATACTTGAACTAATTTGTATACTTCTAGATTTTGTTGAATTCTTAAATTTTAATATATTTCAAATTACTAGGAAGTGTTATTTCTTTAATAGATATGTTCAGGAAAAACGTTTAGGTATAAAAACCCCTTGTATTAAAAATAATAAACATCCAGAACATATTTATAGAATTACCAATGTTCTTTATGGACTGAAACACACACCAAGATATTTGTTTGATAAGATAACTATATTTTTGTTACAAAACAACTTCGTTAAGGGACCTATAGGCAAAAATCATTTTATAAATTAATTTAATAAAAACATTAAGATTTTAAAAATATATGTTGATGACATTATTTTTTGTTCCACTGAATAAACATTAACAGATTCCTTCACAAATATTATGAAATATGTTACTGAAATGAATATGATGGGTGAGTTAACATACATTATAGGTTTTCAAATGTCCAAAATCAATGAAGGAAAATTTATATCTAACATAATTATGTAATTGTTTTTCTTAGGAAATTCAGGTATGATAATAGTTAAAGTATTACTAATCATAATGAAACCTCCAATAATTTTGATCTTGACGAAGCTGGGAAACTCATTGATCAAAATAATTTTAGAGGTATGATTGGAATTTTACTTTACTGAATAGCTAGTGATTTGGATTTTATGTTTTCAATATGCTTAAATGATAAATATCAATCCAATCCAAAATAATCTCATCTTAAATATTTTAAAAAACGTTTTTTATCTTAAGCGAACTATGGATTTAGGAAAATTATATTCTTCTAGAAATGATATTAAACTACAATGTTTTTCATATGATGATTTTGGTGGATATATAATGGATAATAAAAGTACTTATAGAACATGTCATATCTTAGGAGAAGCTTCAGTTTCTTTATTATGTTAGAAACAACAAACTGTATCACTTTCCACAATGAAACCTAAATATGTGGTAGTTGGAAGCTGTTGTACCCATGTAATATAGATGGAACACACACTCACTGAGTACATCATGAGTTTTAATAAAAATCATTTTCTTTGATAACAAAAGTGCCATTACACTAATTAAAAACCCATCACGTCACTTACAATCTAAGAAAATAGAGATAAGACACCATTTTCTTTGAGATGACCCATGAAAAAGAGATATTATTTTACAATTAATCAGAACATAAAGACAACTTTCTGATATTTTTTCTAAAACCTTTTCTTCAGATAGATTTGAATACATTAAATAGTTTCTAGGAATGATCAATATCAGGTTATTATTCATATGTACTTCTTAAAATAAAGATCCATACATTAATGAAATCCTTTTCAATGGGGGATTTCATTTGATTTTATTCTTAAAAAACTTTTTGTTTCATTAAATTATTTACATTTCTAAAAAGTTTGAGTTTTTATATTTACCTTTTCATTCACAAAAAAATTTAAATTTGTTTGGTATTTACTATTATTATAAAAACTCTCTGAATCTGAAATTCATTAAAAATGTTTAATTGGGGTCAAAGAAATTTCTAGAACCAAAATATGATATAAAAATTAGTCTATATCAGGATTTGATATAAAATTTTCAGAATAAAAAAATATTTCAAATTGGTCAGGCAATATTTTTTTATAATCAACATCCCAATTAGTTTAGTTTACCAACTCAAAGAATACTGGTTTACTAGTAGTGATTAAACTTTTATAATTATAAAGGAATTTCTCTTTTAGTTTTCAAACTAATTCATTACATTATTTAAAATGTTCTTGTTTTTTTTATTATTTTAGTTTTAATATTTTTTTTTGTTTTCACACATATATGTTTTCAAATCGGATTGATACTCATTCCATTTAATGTTTTTTAAATACATTATGAGTCCAAAATAATCTTTAAATAATTTCTTCAATTAATTCCTAATCATTAGATCAAATAATGAATTTTAATATAAGCAGTTGAAATTTATGGAATTCAAACTATCATTGTTGTGCCTATATAAGTGTGAGAAAAATATGCCCCTTATCAGTTCTCATATAATTTTATCCTTACCACCCCATTAAGTTCTCTTTACAATGTTTGGTAATTTTTATATTCGATGTTTCAAGTCTCAATAAAATGGAAACTTTAGAATATTTTCACAGAGATAAGTCTACATGGAATGAATTATTGAGAAAAAAATCGTATGAAAATTATGGTTCAATTATTAAAAGGATAATTTTTTTCTAGGATTGGAGAAAGTATGTGTAGAAAATGTAGATGAGGATTTTTAATTACATTTTCAAAAAATTATAATAGAATTTTATGATAGAGTTTGAGAAGGAATTAGAAGAAGAGGAAGGGGAACGAGAAGAAGAGAAAGAAGTGGGAGAAGAAGAAGAAAAAGAAGAAGTGGAATCAGAAGAGGGAGAATATGATAATGATGAAGAAGAAATAACGACTGATGAAGATTAAAAAGAAAATAAAACATTGAACTCATCTTTATCTTAATATCCACTACCTTCCCAATATGATAAGGCTGTATACTTGAATGATTTGGGGAAGAAAGATCATCACCCAAAGAAAATGAAAGTTCATCATCAAAAAAAGAGGAAGAAGATACACAATCCCAAAAAAAAAGATTCAGGTAAAGTTGAATCTAATAATGATGTGGACATACATAAAGTATTATAAGAATAAAATGTTTCTAAGAAATGAAAGGACGATTTTCATATTGAAGAAAAAGGAGATATAGAATATTTATAACCAAATGCACCTAAAGATTTTTCTAGTTCCTCAAGTTCTAAAGGGATAGTTTTTCAGAATGTTTTTGACTATATTTCTGAACACTTGAAAAGGTTATGTTATTAAATTCCCTGTATTCTAAACATATAATCAAGTTGTAAATTGATTCCAAATAGTTTAAATGAAAAATCAGATTCCCTTAAATTTTTGATTGAATCAGTTGTTTAGAATAATCTAAATTTAAAATATTTCCAAGAAAATACAAAATCATAAAAGAGATCATGCAATCATATGGTCAAGTTTTCAAAAGAAACTGTAAATTTATTTCCAATATCATTTTTATTGGTTATTAAATGTAAATAAACATTATTTATAAATGAAAAAAATATATTGATAATATTTTGATAGATGTTTCTGAAAGAGTGATCCTCGTGGAAGAGTTTCGAGATACAACTGATGATCACAATGTGGAAATAAATTTTTTAAAATAAATGGGTCATATTTTAAAGTTAGAAAATAGAATACTCGGAACATGTGAATATGATATTTTCCATATGAATGATGAAAATAGAAATATCTTTAAGGAAGTTGAAAGTCATAAGTCATAAACTCATAAGAAAATAGCGATGGAGGACTATATTGTAAATCTTAAATAATAGGTTGTTGAGAATTATAAGGATCATTATGGATTTAATAAAGTTAATGAAATTGTGAGAAATTTTATGAATAAATAATGAAGTTTTTTTATTTGAACTCTTTTTTTATATTTTGAAACATTTTTTAAATGAATGTCAAATATAAATGAATTTTTCATCCAAAAACATTTTTTTATTGAATTACAATTAATTTTGAATGTTTGTTCATTCTATTATTTCATGGATGATTAGTTATTTAAAAAAAGTGGTTCATGTCTTTTTTATTTCTAACATTTGAAGAGATTTCCCTTCTCTATTCATTTTGATATTCTAAACAGGGGTAAATTTATAAAGAGGGAGAAATTTACAAAATAGAAGAAGTTTATAAAGGAAGAGGTCATTTTGATAATATAATAAGGGTAATATATTATCCTAAGGGGAGGGTATTTGAATTAATACTTTCCATCATATTATAAATATGTTATTAACTAAAGGGGAGTTATGATATGAGGTAAATATTTTATGATCTTAAAATTATAAAGGGTAATAAGATTTTTTTTTTGAGTTTAGTATTTCTTTCATTTTAAGTGTTGTGTTTTGTGCTTTACAAAAGGGGGGATTATTGGCTTAGAATTATTACTTCTCACATTTCCTTTCCTTATTTTTGGAAATCACAAACACTTCCTTAAAATAAGAATTTACTAACTTTATATTTCCTATGTGTTTTAGTATGTTTTTATTGAAAACATTATATTTTACTGAATAAACAAATAAATTCGATGAAAAAACATATAAACATATTATTTTTCATTCTAATAAATTAGAATAAAAGTTCGAATGATATATTGGAAAAAATAGTGATATGATCAATGGTTGTAGTTAAAACTTACTGAATAAATTCATGATGGTTAGACTAACCCTGGAACCAATTCAACATACTAAAACTTATTTAGTTTATCGCATGGAAAATCACTAATAAGTCCATAAAACTATTGAAATATTATAATTGTTTTGGAATTATATAAATCATAAGGAATAAAAGTATAATTATAATGGTGATAATCTAAATTAAGTCGGACTATCAATGTACAAATCATCCTTAGTTAGAATTTTGAATATCCCGATCATTATGAGCTATCATGTGAAATATATTTGAGTCCATTACAAATATCTCTAAAATATGATCCTTGGAAAATATCCTATAAATAGGAGTCCATTTGAATAGTTATGTGATAGTGAAATTTGAAAATAAAGTCCCCTAAATATTATTCTACATGGAATTCTTGATCATAGTCTTTTTAATTCTCTATAGAGTTGAGGTTCTAAGGAATCATTGTAATGATTTCATATACTTAAAAAAATTATTTTGTAATGGAGTTTCGTTTCATGGTAATGAATTATAGATCATAGAGATAAGAATATAGTGAATCTTATCCATCATATTAATGGCTTATGGTGATAGGAAGACAGACATTGATCAATATATCAAGGTATTTGTTGGTCATGAAAGATAGAGTTTAATCTAATTGTTGTATCGAGGTATTCCTTGGGATTGAAAGACATCGATGATTTTGATCCATCAGTTAAAGAAATTTACTACAATGTAATGATATAACTTATAGTAAGTACTGAAAAATATGAATATCATCAGTCAGGATTTATGAATAAGTTAACTTATAATGTAAAAGAGTACATATATCTTTTAATATTTTTTGTCATTCTTACGATTATAAGATTTTTTATTTATTGTTTAAACAATATATATTTTATATTGTGCACATGTATTAAAAGTGATTTTTTATACTTATCTTTCCAAAAAACAATTTTACTAATGTGTATTTGATACCGATAATCTATGATTTAATCAGAGAGTTTTTGGATCTAATTGTTTTAATTTAATCATCAGACGATCTATGAATATGATCATTTTTACATAATAGGTTTTCTATTTTTTGAGTTTAATTATTAAACAATAATTCACCCTCCCCCCTCTTGTATCCCTAGAATACTATTTCGGTACAATAACTTTTGGTCTGTTTAAGGATATCCCAATGAGATTAGTGGTTCCATACTAAAACAAATAGTGGAGGTTGAATGGGAAAATGATCTATAACATGTTCATTAAATTGGATTATTTTCAAAATACTACACAATTATTGATCTCAATGGAATTAATTCTTAGCAACATTTATATTTCATAAATTCTTTTTGTTTGCATCTACATATTGACTCAATTCATTTTTTACATTAATAAAAACAAAGCATAATGATTATGATATTTTAATAATTATGAAAAAAAAGAAATATTAATAAGAGATTAGAATAGTGAATAACCCACCCACACACACTCCATGGGAAAAGATCGTGTTCATCCCTAAACTTTATTAAAATATTTAAAAAACATTTTTCAACTGTGGTTCGCAACATCGGCATGATCACACCTGTTATGTGATTTTTAACCTAGATCCAAACTCAAGGGATAACACCACTTTGGAAAATACTAATAAATTGGGGTATCCGATCAATGTGTGTATTATTCATATAGATTTTAAGTGAGTAAAATATCATTTTTTGGAAATTTCATGCCAATTAGAGCTTGTTTGGTCGGTTTTAACCCCTAAATACATGATTTTCCTATTTTTATAAAATTACAATACTATCAAATCATTCCTTAAGACATACTGAGCAGCATGACCATAATATTGATTTTTTATTGATTCTAAATGATCCAAAATAATTCAAGTAATGTTATCCTAGATTTTCACATCAATATGATGTCATTTTTTCTTTTTTGACACACCAATCAGAAAAATGCCATTCTAATAAAACTATAAAATGTTTCTTATTTTTTCCATCATACTGCGTGATATAAGAGATGGATGGATATGGCGTTGAATCTTATAGATAATAAATTATTGAGTAATCACTCGCCCAAAATTTCATGTCAATCCAAGTGAGTTATCTTTCCATTATCCCCTTTTATGTGATTTTTCACTTAAATCTAAATTGGGGGGATGCTACTTTAAATAATACTAAGAAATTCAGTTATCTGATCGAAATGTAAATTAATATTATAGATTATAAAGTAAATAAATATCATTTCCTAGGATTTCATGTAAATGAGAGATTGTTTGGTTTGTTTTGAACCCTAAACATATTTATTTTATAAAAAGATAATGATGTGAAATAATACCTCTTGTTATAATTAGAAATATTGGTATCAACTTGATGATAGGATGATTAAAAAATATTAAAATTGATTGTGGGAATATTATCCTTAATTTTAACATCAATACAAAGTCATTTTATTATTTTACCCTGATCCATGGGGGATATTTAATTTTAATAAAACTATGAAATGTTATTCATTGTTTTCCATTATATATAAAGACACAAGAATTTGATGGATGCGACATTGATTCATATAGATAAGAAACATTTGAGTGATAATTATACTATAATATCATGTCATCACAAGTGTGTTTACTTGGTATTAATCCTTTTGATGTGATTTTCACATAACTCCAAATCTGAGAGACAAAAATGACATTCAAACATACTATAAAATTAGGGTATCTCATCAATGTGACAATGATTACTAAAGATTATAAATGAATTAATGGAAACATTCAAACATTTTCATGTTAATAAAAGGTAATTTGAATGGTATTAACCCCTATGCACTTACCTTAATCAATATTGATCAATTTGGTCCTTAGATTCCAAAAAATAAAAAATGATTTGAGGAATGTTCTCCAAGAATTTCACATCAATCTAATGTCATTTTTTCATTTCTATCCCCCTGAAGGGAGATATGTCGTTTTAATAAAACAATAGAATGTTAATAGTTATTTTCCATCAAATCAAGTGACACAAGCATTCAATATTGATCTAGTTATTATGAAAAAAGAAAATAGAATCATTTTTATGTCATTAAACTAAAAATACTCATCACCTATAAAATTTAGTATAAATATTCCAATTGGGATTATATTTCAAGGTGGTGAGGAAAAAATGTTCTACATATGAATCCAAAATGAAAAGTATGTTATTAATTCTTTCATCTTTATAAAACATGCTGTTAAGGTTCACCAATTTAAACTGAAATTGATCAAATTTAGTTCCACAGACTAGATCAACCAATTCACACTTGGACAATATGTATTTCAACGTAAGTTCATATACAACATCCAATTTTTCTTTCATTTTAATATAGTAATAACTGAAATCGAAGGATGGATAACCAATGTCATATTTTTTCATTTCTCATTTGTCATCAACATATTTAATGTGAATCTGAAAGGAATTATCTTCTAATTATTTGTAAGAATGAGTCATTATATATGGACCATTAAGTACTTGGTTAAATTATTCATTCAGAGTAGGGTCACCAAACACCTACTTGTTCTATACTAATATATTTCATATGATAAAATAAAAAGTTTTGAAGAAATAAATTAGTACTATACCTCAATCATAATGAAAATGAATTAATATTTAAAAAATCATTGAAAGAATCATGAAATGATGCATAATGGGATGGTTAAATCTACTAATCACAAGCACAAGGCATATAATGTTTAAAATTATAAATGTGTTTACTATAAATGATAATTACATTTTTAAATTATCAACTTCTATTTGAACAAAAACACTTAAAAGTTGAAAAGTAAAAGTGATAAGTCATATACTAAAAAAGGTGAAACTAATAGACTATTTCATAAGATGTATCAATGAGATTGTATAACATTGATGTTTCGCATAAGATATATAATTTGTTCTCTGTATAGCCTATCATGAAATTGAGAAGGATTATCTAATCTTACGTTCACATCTATATGATATTCCAAACTTAAACTAGTACACTCATCCATCAAATAAACAATGGATATTGATACCTCTAGAGGATCTATATTACATATAAATCATTTTAATGTATTCAAGTACCTATCAATCAAATGTATCCACATAAATTGAAAAATAACAGTATGAATTACTTCAAACGTTATGTGTACCATCAGATGAATCATATCATCAAAAAATGAGGTTGGGAATAGTTTTTCCAATTGAAAAAGTGTAAGTAAAATAATATCTTTTTAATTTTTTAAATCAAGAATTCAATGATTTTTGAAAAAAATATTTATAAAAAAATTACCCATCAAAATAAAAAGATATACATCATTGGGAAATAAACAACAAAAAATTATGACTGGAATCAACTGTTGAAGTAGAATGTGATTACAATGAATTTTCAACCCTTTCAAGAAGAGTAGCCATCATGCACTATAAGAATCATAAAATGGAATTAAATGTCATTTTTACCTATCATATACTATGAAACAAGAATTTATTCCTTGTTACCCTCACCCAACTGTATATACAATAGTTTCCATAAACCAATTTCTTAGAAATCACATCATGCATTAACATTTTCCTTCTATTTTCCATTGACACCCAAAATGGTCCCAAATATTTTATAAAAAATCAATATGCATGAAATCCATATTATGTCTTAATATGATAATTTTCTAGAAAGGGAGATTAAAAAATAATTTTCTTCTTCTAATTATGAATGTGTTTTCTACCCTCACTAGGAATAGAGGGTAATGAAAGAGCCATAAAATCCTAAAATTCATATTCCATAGGAATGTTTTCTTTCTCAATCTATGATAATATTTTAACTCATGTCCAGAATTTGGTGTTGATTTCAATTCTATAGAACCATAAAATTATAACTTGGCCTTTCTGAACTTGTTTTGAGGGGGAAGAAAATATATGTGGCTCGTTTATGTCTATTTATTACAATATTCTATATAAATAGAATTTTTACTTTTATTGCATAAAAGGAATGAAAATTCATCGTTCATACTCTAACCTAATAAATTTGTATAACTCCTAAATTCATTGATTGTCTATAATAAAATAGCCTCTAGTTTGAACATTTCATTCATTTTCAAATCATATGTTATCACAAAATCACCCAAAAATTCGTTCTACTCATCAACTAATGGATGAAGTTAAATATCAATAATATCCTTAATACTTCTTTTTTGATCAATAAGAGTGGTAATGAATAGAAATATTTGTTTCATACATATCTGTATAGAAAGATTATGCGGAATCGACACCATGGGCCATGTGTTATGGGATTCTCGAACCAAAGACCTGAATTAATTTAAATTATCTACTACCCATCCCAATTAGTCATTAAGACAATATTGATAAAATTCAGGGTCCTCAGATTAAGATCCTTCCTTGCAATAGAGTATTTTGAGTGGGTTAGCATATAACTATCCTTATTTCATTCCACAAGTTATATCATTAATTTAGAATTATTAAATAACAAAATTAATATTTTCAACCTCGGATTTAGTAAAAAGTGATTAATTTTCATTATAGAAATTGATTTCCACTATTTTATAGTCAATCATTGATATATCTAATTTACACTATTATCTTTACACTTTGAAGAGCCATAGACTATACAATTATCCAAATGGTATGTTTATTTTCTAAACAAAATATTGTTTATTTCACCTGAATCTTTGGACTCATATATAAATCCTAGGTAATTCATCAACTTACGAGCATGTTAATATGACTCCAAAATCATTGCATCACTAGGATATACATTTTTCAATAAAACCAACAACATTTGAATGATTTGTTTGACAATTAAATCATATCATTAATGTGAAATAACTCTTTCATAAAAGAAAAATTACTATAATAAGTTCACTAAAAATATAATTCATCTTGCTATTCATAAAGTATTTCATAAAATCTCAATAAATCATGATATACATGAGAGAGGAAATTGATCTCACTAGTCTCAACATTTTGGATGTTAATTCATTTAAGATCCAACCCATATAACATTTCATTAATAACTTCATGCATCAAACCAATCATCCTCACATCAACATCCATCTGAATTATTTCTATTAAATTAAAATTAATATATTATTCCCCATAAAATTCTGTCTCTTATAATTTTTCAAAAACCCCTTCATGAATAGGGTGTCCCTCATGGTATCTCCTATGAATTGATATCTTTTTTCATGTTTTCAACATTGAAAACTAATATTGTCATTTTGGAATCCTCTATTAAAATCAATAAACTGCATAATTACCTCAAAATATTATTTAATCATTCTATTTGGATTATCAATCCTACTCTTATCTATATATGTATGTCATGGACACCTCCCCCCAAAGAGTACACTTCCTAGGTTGGTAATTGGACATGGAGGATATTGACCACCCAAGTCCATTTTCTTTTATTCCCCAGTTTAGAAACCATCATCAAAGGTATATCATACATTTAAATGTGAGGAATTACCCTCTAAGAGAACCATGAAAAAGAGAGATAAAATATATATAAACCAATCAAATCATTCCCACAATGATAAAATAAACACTAGGGTATACATGTAATATCATATGAAACTAAAACTATCAGGAATGAGACTAAAAGTAATAAAAAGGTAAACCCAATAGAGACCATGTAGCCCAAATAACTCTAGCAAAACCACATTCTAGTATTATCTTGAATGATCACAAAATTTCTCCTACTAACTTGATAAAAAATTTATATATGCGTGGGGTGATCATTACTATACACTCAGAAGGATCCTCCCCAGAGCCTTTCACACAAAATATAATTAAATAATACTAAAAACATTCAATAATAAGTGGAACTAATATTTCACGTAAATAGGTATACTAAGTATCCTGACTCACTGTGGAAATATTCGCTGAGACAATGATACAAGAGAGATCATATAATATAATTATAAATCAAAGATGACACCCCCAATTCCTCTTCACCACTGGTTTTATTCAATGACCTAACATCGTATGTCCTGAGATATATCTCACCAAAAGAAGCTAGCATGAAGGCACTTGGGTTATGTATCATGAAATGTGTCTCATTCATCACATCTTTTCAACATATCATGCCACATCATCGTATAGTACCACCATATATTTTAGGATCCATCATATCCTCTATGAGATGTATCATACATCGTGTATTATACCCCCAAGCCATCACAACACATACATTGAGTATGGAACCTCAAGGAATCCCATCCCATACATGTTATACCTATAAAAACCATTGGATACTATATCCAAAGATTCATGTGTGTGAAATAACCACAACCCATTAATACCCTCTACACACATATATGGAGAAACTAACAACCATGCATAGAAACACATAATAATGTTAGGAGAAGATAATGGTACCAAAGGGGATAGTCTGTCATCTCTCCGTCTCTACCCTAGATATTGGGTGAAAGAACCACCCATAATCCACTAGTTTTAATTATTCATATTAAAATTGGTATTGTACTGTAAAAAAAAGAAAAAACAAGAAAGATACATTATATCCCATGACCACAATATATGAATTAACCTAGTCCTAGAATGAACTATGAAAATTGTCTCCTGCACTCACAAATGATACTTCTATGCACAAGATATTCTATAAGCACACAAGAAATTAATGGAGATATATTAAATTAATTCTATTTCTTTTAAAATGTAATGTCAGTTGAATTAATTATTTAACAATTAAGTAACATTTTTTTATATTTCATTTACCATCAACGTGAAGTCAATGAAATCTGTGGATAATCCAAATGAGTCATTGGTTTCTCAGGATTAACAATAACATGTTCATTCCATCATGAACTAAAAACATCGGATAAACATTTATTAAAATTTTTAACCATACCATAATTTCAGGTAATCTATGAAAACATCTTAAGATACCATTATGAGATGTAACCAAACAAATCCATCTACCTTAATCATCAGGGAAAGTAATGTTGGTAAAACAAGCATCCCAATCATCTAAGAATTGAACAAACTCACTAATAAGAAAGAGTGATAGCTTTCAATATAACAACAAGTAAGACTAACTTCAAACCATTCCATAAACTCTTCTATAAAACATGAAACCCTCATGCATATCAATTTGAGTATCCCATCATGAGCGTCAATCGCTACCATACACTCTAGCCACCCCACCCATATGTCATTATCCATCACAGTTTCATGTCATATCATATAAAAATGGTCATATCCAGGCCACACAGAAGGTTGCAAGAAACAAACATAATCACAAAAGAAACTTGGCCTTAAAAACAAGGTATCCAGACTTCACATGAAAATGAGATATCATAGTCCCAATAGAAGACAGTAATAATAAACTTGAAAATAGGCAACCGTGGTCCCAAAAATTTATCTTTATTAAATAAACTATTTTTTTTCATCTTGAATTATCCAATTCAATTATCATTAGTTCCAAAAATGGGTAATAATTAGAGGGCGTCAGTTTATGGAATCCAGTTCTCTACTTACCAGATAAACTCGACCACCTAACAATATTATTTTTAGATCTATTTCATATATCGAATTAATGGGACACAAGGGTTATGAATCCCCCCACCAGAACCTTAACCGGCTAATTTCATAACCAAGGGGAGGCTTCCGGGAAGCAAACATAAAACTACCCCTAGGATAACATGTAATGGATCAAATAAATAGATGGTTAGGATAGATTAGGAGGCAATATCCATTGACATCAATAAATTAAGAGAATAGTTATATAATATATTTCTAAGGAGGAATCCCAAATAAAGATGGGAAAACAACTTATCAGGCCACATAAATCAATTCATGCAGTAAAATGAAACAAAAACAAGAAGAGATTAAAGTGAGAATATATTTAATAGTAAATTTCATGTATTTAAATCATTTTAAATGGGCGAACAATTTACATGGGTTAATTTTAATTTTCAATATGAGAACAAAGAATACTCAAATTAAAAAATCTTCACCATTTCAATTGAAATTTTGTAATGTTATTTCACCTAAATGTTATCAAGTGGATCAAAGTTAAAGATATATAAAAACATCTTGAACTTGGATAACATTGTAGCATTAGTCGATGTATCAACTGGGTTTTCATCTGTGTGTATCTTAGTGACACAATTCTCCACTTTCAAAAACTTCTCTAATAAAATGAAGACTAATACTTATGAGCATATACCTAACTTGGAATAATAAATTTTTAATAAAATAAAGGGATTATTGATAATAAAAATGTACAGTAATAACAAAATTACTTATAATTAGTTCAAAAATAAAACCCTTAATCCCTATGGCTTCATTGAATAAATTTTTCAATGTTATATACATGGCTGCAATGGTCAATAGGGTCACCACAGATTTCATATTACACTTCCATGATATAGGTCCTCCACAAGTAGTGAATACATAAAAAGTTAGTGATTTACTAGTATCAATATTTAAAACATAGTTATAATCCAAATAACCAGCCACTAATTTAGAAGAATAAATATTTATACGACAGAAAACTAAAATTGATAAAGTAGATGAAATGTACCTTAAAATCCATTTAAAATCATTCCAATGTATCTTTCCTAGATTTTCCATAAACCTCATAAAATTATATATAAAATAATATTTTAATCCATATAAAAATATTCAAGAAAAAACATTACTTATAACTAAATTCATGTTCAAAACAATTAAGAATTTTCATGTGTAATTTTTCTATTAAATAACCAGGAATGACAGTAGTTTTTACATATGATTATTCTATATGAAAAAATAAATCGGAAGAAAAGGAAAAAATAATTCTTAATGAATAATGTTTCACTACCCAATAAAAAATTTCAGAGTAATCAATTACATCTTTCTGAAGGAAGCCTTTGGCTACAAGTATATCTCTAAACATAATATTATTTTTAAAAATATTGTGTTATTTTGTTTTATATAATAATTTATAACCAATAGCCCTGGAAGTACGTGGTTTATTAACTATGAAACATGTATGGTTCTTTCATAGGGATTTATTCTCATTATACATAGTTGAAATACAATGCATAGAGTATCTTTTATTGACAATATGATTGTAGCTAGGAAATCCTCTATAGAATGATCTACTACAACAATTAAGGAAAAGGCCACCATATTGGCATGAATATACATAGGAGGATATCTATTAACCATCCCCTAACTATCCCCATTGAGATTATAACCCCTAAGGTCACTAGGAACTCTATCATCAGAAGTATCATTAGAATCATTCCAAGATTATGGATTAGGCTGAGAAAGGGGAACCTGAGAGGTAAAAGGAGTCTCAACAAGAGACTCACATACACTGGGAGATCATCCTATAGATACCTCTTATGATAAGGATCAATATTGTCATCAGTGGGGGGCTCAACTAGAAAAAAAGACTCTTGAAACACCATATCCCAGCTAAGAATACATTTCTAAAAGCTAGGTTAATCTACCCATAGCCAATACCCATTTACCCTATCAGGAAACCCTATTAATATGCACTTGATATCTCTAAGATCATGTTTATCATTATTAACATGATAATAAGAAGTGTATCCAAAAAACAAAATATGTACATTGGATAGGGATGTTGGTTCCAAAATTCAATTGTACTCATTAATTTATTGGAAGATAAGGGATTCCTATTTATTATGTAAACTTTCATAGTGATAGCTTCTGCCAAAAAGGGTTTGCGAAATACTAACCATGAAATCATGATATGAACCCACTCATGAATGGAATGATTCATACACTAAACTAGAGAACTCTAATAATGTTAATGACTTATGATTCGGTGCTTTAAAATTATATCACTTTCACAAAAATTGATGAAATTAGAAGATGCTATTCAAGGAAATTATCATTCCAAAAAACATTAACTTACTCACAATTTTTTTTATACATAGGGGTTACATGTTTTGAACACCTCAATGACATCAAATTTAATTCTAAAAAAAATAAATCTAGACTTTCCTTGAAGATTCATCAATAAAGGTGACGAAGTAGAAGCCTCTGCTATGGGTGGTAGTATTAGTAAGTCCCCACAAATCAGAGTGAACATAATCAAGTGGGTGATCAGAATTAATTATCAATATTTTACAACCGACCCTTTTAGACTTACACATGACACAATCTTTACAAAAGGATATGTAGATGGTGTAACATGAGTGAGCAACCCTTTCTTTCTCAATTTCTCTTGACCTTTATTAATCACACGTTCCAACCACTTATGGCGAAGCATAGTTTTTTCATTGTTAGTGATATAAAATCTTTCCAACTAGTTAACATGTGTTATTCTAACCAAAACATATAACACATTCAATAAGGATCCTTTAAGAACCATACGATCTCCCTCAGAGATTATAAGACAACCAGAATTAGATATAAAGGTAAAATATCTATGATCTCTGTCACCTAATAAGATCAGATTCCAGTGTAAATCTGGAACCCATCTCACATCCAATAAGGTAACAATACAATGGTGTGATAGCTACAGCATGAAAGAACCTCTACCCATGATGCAAGATCAATTTTATTCCTATAACAACCTCCCCTCCAACTCCCTTAGTCAAAAAAGGAAGGGATATACTATCATGTAACATATGAAACGATCATCCTTGTTTTATGACCCACTCAACATCCAAAGTATCCCCTGACACACACAACACCTAAACACATTCATATCCTTGGTCAGAAAAGATCGAATGATCACTAGACTCCTTACAAGGTTTTATAGATTCCAAATCAGGTCATTTGTGTCCAATATTCCTAGGTTTACCATAGTCATAGTAGTATCATTCTTCAGCTTTGGATTATATCAATGATCATGTGATTAGCTATGAATCATACTCCGCTTCCTATATTTACCTTTATTTCTTCACTCTAAAATCTGAACTACTCCCCACAATTAGACACTCGACTTCAGGTTTAACCTTATTTTTTCTATGAAACTGATGTGAAAGAAAGGTGGACATGACTTCCTATAATGTCAAGTAACCTCTACCATACATCATATCATCGATAATATGATTATATTAACTATCTAAATAAATACAAATTATGATGTCTTGGTCCTCATCTTTATTATTCAAATTTTTATTTGTGATCTCTAATAACATTTTTCTAAACTCATCATGGTGTGTCTGGATTGTGGTTCCATGAAATATATTAAAGGTATAAAATTTGTGCTTCATAAGTATATGTCCAATTATTAATGTTTTCGCAAATGGGTTTTCATGTTTAGTACAAATACAAGCTACATAGGTCTCATAAGAAACCTCTTGTATGAATTTATCACATATAGATAAGTTTAATGAGCAATGTTTGTTCACCAAAGTGTAATGAGGGACATTTTAGTAGGATGTGACACTTTTACCATCTATGGATAGACATAATTGGGGTTTCTTAAGTCTAAAAAGGGAATATGGAATCCCTTATTGGACAAAAAAGTAATGCATTTTTAATCACCAGAAATTAAAATCATTGAACCCATCAAATATTTCTATTTAATATTTCACAGATTCCATTGTTTATTCAGGTGGCTCTAATACCTCTTTTGTGTGGGGTAATAGAAGAATACAATCCCCACCCTCAAATAATTACAAGGACCAATGAATAAAAAATATGGTATAATTCCACCACCATCCAAAGTGATAAACCATGACCAATTTATGATTTCACATAAATAAATAGGAAAATAAAAAAATCATCTTCTTCAAACCATCGACATTCTTCGCATGAGAATGAATCAATGTCGTAGATCATAGATCAACTCTACTATGAAGAAAATAAAATCTATAAAGGATTATTTTCAATGAATTAATTGATAAATGACAAATAAAACTCCATTAGATTGATGGATATCATCCACCATAACATGGAACGAAGGAATGAGAGGAATCAATATAAAATAAAGATAAACAATTAGAAAAGAAGAAGTGCCTACCTCTGATCACTAAGGATTTCACTCAGGAATATGGGATTCATCCCTACAGAATGGGGGATTCAAATACATTGAAAAGAACACTTGGGTGCCTTGGGTTCAAGGGAATGGAGTTTGAGAAAACCAGGTCCAGTCGCCTTGGGGTTATTTATAGGAAAATATATTTTTAGAGGACCATTATTTAGACCTAATGATCACACAGTAGACCACCTAAACCATTGAATAGTGGGAGATGACCATGTTATGTCCTCGAGTAAAACCCATGTTTGGGATCCACTCAGGATCCACAATGCGTATCATATTTATCCCAGAGAGGGACTATAAACCAGCCTATAACCCATGTTCCAGACATCCCCAATTTGGATTTAGCCTAAAAAACTAGTACGATGCAACCTCCTTACTTCATACCACATCAATCAAAACCAAGGAAGGGCATACACCGTATCCAACCACCATGACAGTTCCAAGCCTAAAAAGGATGTATCCCTGATATTACTCCTTCAAGACTCCATATTCCATAGTCAGGAGATTACATCATAGAAGAATGGATTATGACATAACCCATGCATCCACACCACATCATGATCTCAAATGAAAGTGGCACCCACCCTTTTTTCCTCATTTATCATCCAATCTCCTTTAAACCCCCTCTGGGTGCCTCTAACTCTTAAAAAAAGTAGTGGAAGGGCCATGAAGATTCAATCCCTTATACTATTTATGTATAAAAAATATTAATGATTACACAGGATTTAATATTAATTGAATTTCTATAACTTCAGGTCATGTAATATATTAAATTGTTTTATAGTACACATTTTTTTGATAAAAAATATTTTTTAAATATCACTCTACCAAGATAATTACAGATTTCTATTCTAAATAATTCATAACATAGAATCAGATATGTAAGAAAAAGTATCAATATATTATAAAATCCCTTGAAGACTCCCCTTATCCCTTTAAAGTGATCAAAATTTCAATGACCATGTTAAAAAAATTCTCAATTGATTAATAAGAAAATGTAGAGATATGAAAATATTTTATCTATATATAATGATGTTCCCATATACATTCTAACCCCATTTCTAAATATATTAATTTATTCTAATATTTCTCATAGTGTTTTTATTCAATTATCAGAGTGATATATTTATCATATATATGTGATTGTAAAATTTCTTCCAAATATCCAACCAAATACTAATTTATTCAATAAGATTAATAATAACACCATTATATAGTGAAACAAATCTCATTGCTATAGAATATACAACTTAGGACTAAAATAATAATAAATACATAATTTAATTTAGTGTCAAGTACTTGACCAAAAAATGTTTTTCATGTTATATAATGTTTAATATTTTTCTTATATTATATTATAATAAAAATCCAAAGTCAAACTAGAGTGAACAATCCTTGTAGTTAATGTATTTTTAAACATCTATTGTACGTTAGTGTGTTGAAATATATATTCTGAAAAACACCTCTTCTGATAGTGATGATCCACATTTCTAGAATGAATATGTTTTTAGATTGAATATACATGATAAAGTTTATCATACAGAAGAAGAAGAAGAAGCAGAATAAGAAGAGATAGATCATATTCAAATGGTTATCGTATTGGGAAAGATAGCCAAACTGGAAAAAATCATATTGATATTTCTATACTACTGAAGAAGAATCTCATAATTGTTTTCAGTGGTAATGTGAAAGAGTTATATTTTCTGTATTTAGCAATCAGACTTGGGTATCAAATTGGGAAATCCGGATGAGTATCATTATATTTTCCAAGAAGTTATTTCCAACGTCTGGGCAAGGAGTGAAGAATTGTAATGAAAGATCATATTTGTGATAGTTGATAAAGAGGAACTGTAACATTTTGGTTACAAAAATTTTATTACATAATTAGGATCTAATTGAATCACATGCACTATTGTATTGAACATAGTTTTATAAGAGTGTAAGGCCATATTGTACTCATTGTATTCTACACAAATGGTTTTTTTTCTAGTGGATTGTGTGGTATTAGATTATTTATAGACCATACCAAGTTCTAGTTAATATTTGTGAGTAGTGATACATATAAATTCTTATGATCATGTGGTTATGTGTTTGATTTTGTTTCAAAAGAGAAAGAAATATTTAACCAGAGGTTAAGGATGTTTCCTAAGAACGGAAATAGAAGAGAAAAATATATTAATGATTCAACCCTACCACTCCCAGTGATACATAAATCATGGATGGGTAATCTCAATAGGATCTAACTACAACAACCTAATGAATTAGTTATGAGAGTCTATTAAATTATTTAAACATGATCTCTCATATAAGCTTCTACTTTCAACAAACTAAAGTAAGAACAAAACTCATTAATCGTGCCTTTTATTATCATCAACTAAAATTCTATATTAACATAATTTATCCAATTTCATTAACACATGTAATAAAATATTCAGTTAAACATGAATAAGTGAATCAACATGATAAAAAATTACAAGAAACACCAAATTTGTTAAACATGCCTCATATTTAATTTTCTAGCCAACCAACAAAAAAATATCAAATTTAGGTTCATTATAAAAATCCATCAATTTAAATGCAATAAACCAATAATAAAAACATATTATAAAAAGTATAGTATAAATAGAACACTATATAGAAAAACAACAAGAAGACTATTATCATGGTGGAAAGAAACAACATGCAATTGCTAAACATAAACCAATTCCATTCATCAATCTGGTTTAATAATTATTAGGTTAATTCCAGTAACATCCATTGGGATAAAACTCTGGTAAATTTATTATTTAATTTAAATAAATAGGATAATAAATGAATACACCACCTCAATGCTGAAATATTCTTCTCACAATAATGAATCAATGTTGATGATCTATTATTACCTCTACCGTGAGGAAACTACGATCTCCCAATGATGTTATTACATGAATACATTGATAACTGGAAATGAAAACCCAATTGGAATGTGAAGATCAACCTCCATAATATATAATGATGTAATGGGAGTAAAGGATATCAAAAGGAGAGAATCCTCTAGAAAATAGGATGATCCAACCTCATATCCCGATATATTGAATATGGGAATTTGGGATTGATCATTATCTAAATGGGGCTTCAAAACCATAGAAAAGAAAAATTGGGAGCCTAAGGTTCATGAGGAAGGAGTGGGAGAAAATGGGTCAAGGTGCTTTGGCAGTATTTATAAGAAGAGATATTTTTTTAAATACCACAATTCACCCCATAATACAACATAGTAGTCCATCGAGACCACTCCACACTGAGGAAACCATATCGTAGCACCTAAAAAAACCTACATATGGGATCCACTTCTGGATTCATGTTGTAAATCATATTTAGAAAGAAGAGTGATTGTTACCCAACCTATATCCCATATTGTATCCACCCCTAATATGACAGTAGCCTCTAAAAAACTATGGCTCATCCACCTCACTCCACACCACATCGCTCAACACTAAGGAAGGGGCTATGACATATACAACCAGCACAACAAAACTAGACCTAAAAAGATTGTAGCCTCAATTTTCATCTTTTAATCCTCTATACACCATAATCGGGAGACCAAACCATAGATGTCTGGATTATGGCACAACCCATGGATCCACATCTCATCCTTGCCTCAAATGGTAGTGGAACCCACCTTTTTTACACATTGAGCCTATGAACTCCTTGAAACCTCCTCTAGGTGCCTCCAATACAAAAAACACACAATTGTAAGGGAAACTAAGGTTTTTTCCCTTATACTGAATATTTTCATCAAAAAGTAACAATTAAACAGATATTATGTGAAGTTTTTGATTTTTAGATCACATAATATTTTTAAATAGTTGAATATTATGCATTAAAAAAATATTATTTTATACAGACCACTCTACAAAAATAATTCAGGATATCTATCATTAATAATTGATAAAATCGACTAAAATATGTATGAAAAATTAAGAATATATTATAAAATAATCTAATGGCTCAACATATCACCTTATATTGATCCCAATTTAAATGACATTGTTAATCAAATTTTCAATTGATTCATCAAAAAAATTAGCGACATGCAACTATTTTCATTATATATAATGATGTCCCCATGAACATTTGAACTTGATTTCCAAATATTTTAATTTATCCTAAATTTCTCATACTATTTATTATCCAATTATCATATAGATATGCTGGTATAAAATTTCTTCCAACTATCCATTATAATAATATTTATTTTAACAAGATTCATAATATCGTCATTATCCTATAAAGCAATGGTTATTGTAGTAGAATATAAAACCTGGAATCCAAATTATAATAAATAAGGAATTAAATTTTATGTTTAATACTAGAAGAAAAATGTTTTTTATGTTTTATAATGTTGAACATTTTTCTAATACGATAGTATAATGACAATTAAAGGTCCAACTAGTGAGGAAAATACTAATAGTTAATTTCTTTTTAAACACCTATTCTAATTTAGTGTGTTGAAATATATATTTTGTTAAATTATTTATTAGAAATATAAGATTAATTGGATACACTTAATCAACTTGTGAAATCAAGTATTGTAGATTTAGTTAACTTATACATTGTTAGGATTCAAAAATAATTGTATTTCAATATAAAATTTTCAATTCAATATAAATAAATAACAACATAAATTCACTCAATTAAGTACTTCTAATTAAACTACCACATACACTTTTTTGTGAAATATTATCCTTTAATAGTGATAGTAAAAAACCGTTGATAAAGGTGAAACCTTTATCAGTGATTTTTTAATAACCCAGATAAAGGGTATATTTCAAAAAAAATAATTTAAAATAATACATTATTATATTAATATATTAATATATTTACATTGCTATTAACATAATATATATATTTAATATTTTTAGATAATGATAAATAGAAATTTTAAATTAACATATAAAATATTTAGTAAAAAGGCTTATGAAAAAATTTATGATATATTTTTAATTAATAATTCTGAAATTTCTATTAATTAATATTTATTTACTAAATTTATTTTTATAAGTGATGAAAGAATTAATAAATGATATCAAATATGTTGAAAATGAAACTTGAACTTCAAACAAACATTAATTTAGATTTGGGTGTCCGTTTGAACACTACCACATATCATATTAAATCCTACGATGAGCTCTACGCATGAATGACTTAGGATAAACCATTCATAACATTTTTCGAGACCCAAAAAGACACGCAAGGCATCCAAAATTGAGTATTTATTCAACATAGCATTTTTTTTTAAAATTTGATGGATGTTCAGCCTCTATTAAGGTGTTATTTATCCCTTTTTTACTGGGTACATAATTTATTCACATGACATACATTTATATTGATATTAGGGTTTTGAAATATTATCATTTTTCACAATGTACTATTATTTATAATCAAATATACAACAATATATACATATTTTCTTATATATTCACCCATAAAAATTTAATTTTATAAATAAATAATTAAACATACTTATAAATAAAATATATCTCTCAATATATAAACCTTATCTAAATAAAATATAATGTCTATTTTATTTAAAATATTAATGTATGAATATCTATATATACTTATACATATACAATTAATGTATATATGTTGTTCATATTTGTATATGTTAATTCCTGTGTGTATTGACAAACAAATATGTATTTATCTACATATTCTAATATATGTATATAAATTTAAATATATGATATATGTAGATAAATATAAATATGTATAACAATATTTATATATGTAAAAACATATATATATATATATATATATATACGTAAGTCTATATAAGCACTTACACACACAGAACAAATTGTATATATGTATTTAAATATATATATATATATATGGATAAACAAATGTAACAAAATATATTTAAATATATAGATATATCATAAAATGAAAAGAAAAACAATATTAGTGAGTTGAAGAGTCGTAGGAACATAAGGAGGAGGCCTTAGGTTTGAAACCCATCAAAGGAAAGGGAACTCATGTGGGTGAGCAGGTTTCTAGTGCCACTTGTTGAATCCACATTGTTGGTAGAATTATTTTTCCAAGTGTCTTATGAATATCCTTATATTCACTCATATGATACCAACATGTTAGTTTATAATCAATCACTTGAAAGGCTTTCCAAATACCCTAACTTCATTTGAAAAACTAAAAATTGGATTTAAAACCAGAATCACTACAAAATAAGTTATAAATCCACTATATCATTAATATTTTACTATATCCATATATATTCCAGCATGTATGGTCAAATTAACAATGTTCTACACTTAATTCATGATTTGAGAAATTTCATATTTATCTAGAAAATTCATTTCAGCATGCACTCTTGTATTTTTAATACTACTTTTAATGAACACATTGTGAATACCCCCCCATGGAGTGTATTTACCCCTTCATCCCTCATAACTCAATTTATCGTATATAACAACAACTTAAAATTGGATATGGGTACCTATGACATCCTCATGTTAATGGATTTGGGTTTTCTTGATGAACTGTCTCTTTTCTTTTACTCTTCCACCAATCATTTCTAGTGGATTTTTTTGTCCAAACCACTTGAGATGATTCCACTTCAAATGTTCTCTATGAGATTTTTTATCCGTAATGGCTTGGGTTCCTTCACCATTTGGAGACCAATCCCACTAATACTTCTCTCTTCTTTTGATACATTTTTCTCCCACCCTTCAACATGTTTCCTCTTCTAATGGAAGGCTCTTCCACCAACATTAACCTCTTTAATTATAGAGTTATATGTGAGATCATTACGGCATAAATTGTTCTTTTACTCTTCTTTTATATCCAAAAGATTCACTTCATACTTATCATTTTTGAGTGAATCCTTATTTATGTTCACATCCTTCACAATTTATGCACACTCTATGTGCATGTAGAATAAATTACATTGATTTTTTAGATGAAAGTAACTATTTGAGATAGTGGATGATAGTTTTGTATTATTAAGACTTATGGAAGGTGACAATTGATACATTTTTTCAATTCTAATTAGATATGGGTAATTATTTTGAACATATTTAGTATTTCATTTCATATATCATATAACTATGAGCTTTAAAATCCATTATTACATTTGGATATTTTTTTTATAAATCTTAGTTTATATTATATTATCATTGGATGATTATTTATATTTATATAAATTATGGTTGAATTTACATGATATTATTATACCTTGTTTTGTGGTTTTGATGTAGGGTGACACATTGTTGTTATTCTTCAGTAAATGTTTTTCATCATAAATATAAGTGTACATTTCATTCTTATGTAGATTATGAAATTTATTGATGATGTTCAAAGGTAGAGATTATTTGATAATGATTGATTGATGTATGAGCTAGGTTTTCCTCCTCTTATTCCCTAAGTGTGTATAATAATTGTAATATTTTATTTCTACATTACATTTAATTTCATGTCTTTGTTATTTATCATTTTTTGGGATGTTTGGATGGAATAAAGTGTACTTATTCTTATCCTACTAGTATGGGTTAATACCAGGGTTCTCATAGAACTACACAGACACCCATCATACTCGCTCACACCCTGACCTGCCAACAGACAACCCATCAACCACACATTTTCATCCTCCACAAGATCCAATAGGGTTGTTCCCACCCATGCCTCCATCATCATAATATTTAGTCTCTTATTCTCATGCCATGTCTACATCGCCTCTAAAAATGTTTCTACCTATACCATATCAATATATTATGATGTATCCTCTACTCTTCTATCATTATACAACCAAGTCTACGTAGCCTCCATTTACTACTATTCATCTAAGATATGATGATTTTGTTCCATCATATTTAACTCTACTGCATGAAGATGAACTAGTCCATTCATTGGAATAGACACATCCTTTAGAGGTTACTAATCCAAGAAAACTGATAGATCCATTCAAGAATACTAGGTATTCCACATCAGGTTTTTTATATGATTTTCAAAACATTTCACATTATTTTTACTGTTGTTGTATTGTGAATTAATTCTTATTTTTTCCCTTTTAACATATTCAGTGACATCTTTCTATATGTGACACATATGCACCCCTATGTGTGAATCATGGAATATTTAAACATAAATAATGGTGGATTACAATGAAAAAAATAAAATGATGGATTAATATTATATGTAGTGTAGAAGTTTTATGGAAAAATTATCAAAGTACAATGATATCATTCTTGTGAAACTAGTCTCATGGAGGTATATAAGTAATAAAATGAATGAGAAAGTATATATGGAGATATGGTTAAGAAAATTGGTTATATTTATATCTATATTGTTATTGTATTTATATGAATTAATATATTCATTATAGCAACAATTTATCATTCCCAATAGTGAATCTACTAAGGTCACATGGTTGATGGATCTTGGGAAGTTATGGTGATCATATAATCCTAAAATATATGTTGGTTGTGTTGGATTTGGTATAATAGAAACAACTTTTTTGTACTTTAAGATAATCCATATTCATAGTTTTGAATGTGAAGAAACTTCTTAGCACATCATGATTGTTTTTATGCATGAAATAGTCTTTGATAATATGATAAGATTAGCTTTCACAATAAAATGTTATATTGGTTCTCCACTATGAGGGACCCAAATGATACGTGATATTAGGGGTGGAGACTAATAGGGAATTGAGGCACCATCCAATGGTGTACGACCTTGGTAATATCCAATTTTGGATATTATGATAACATGACCTTGTAGTAGGAAATTTATATTTAAATGTGACTTTGGATGTCACAATCTATAGATGTTTTTACTAATACTTATGCAATAAGATTATTATTGATGAATATTATAAGTCACATTAATTTATGTATTGATGAAAATCAATATAACATATGTTTACAGTGAAGTAGGATATGTTGGGTGTGTCATGATTAATGTTTCATTAATGATTAATGAGAGAGGATTTTTCCCGTTTGTTATTTAGTATAAGTTCATATCTTATACCCCTTCATGGAAATGTTATATCCTAAACAAACCAATGGCCATGGTGTTCAATAGTCATGTTAAATTTATATAAATTAAATGAAAGAGACACTGAGAACATAGGTTGATGATTCTAGCATACAACTTGCTTAATTATAGATTTCGTGATAAAGGGATTATATTACATTGTGAGTGACCATATGAGGTATTATGTTATTGTGGTATTAACGTTTTTCTATATAGGTTCTGTGGAATGTTGCGAGATGTTATCCTTTGACATTAAACTGCTTCACCTAATGCCACTGTGAAAGAGGGATAGAGGATCACACAATAAATGTATCTATAATCTCAGTTTTATGATATATAAATGTATATTATTTAAAAATATGAATAAATATTATTCTCACACATGGTTAAATAATTATTCATGTTTTCATGACCATATATATTTCTTCATAGGTTATTCGAGAGAAAATTATGTGAGTAGAGTATTAAATAAATATTTATTTTCTATGTGGTAAATATAATATTTATTTATTTATTGTCTAATAATTGGGTGATATTTATTTATTAAGATGATAGTCATTATTTAAGGCTTGATAAATATTTTGGAGGAGTGAAGGATTGAGATTATAGGTTCAATGAGAAATAATATATATTGAGTATTATATAATTAAATAATATTTAAATTTAATTCATGGGTTTAGATAATGTCACAAAATAAAAACATTGTTAATATTATTATTGACATGGGGTTCTATAGGGAATAAATAAATAAAAAGGGGAACTTGTGAAATTATTTATTTCTACTCATAAGTGTATATAAATTCAATTATATTATTTTTAAAGAGAATCAATTTCATTTGAGTTGCTCACACTCATGGCCAGAGATAACCATCTCAATCCCTGGATAGATCCCTCTCTAAGAAAACTACTGTGAATGTAGATATAACTTTTTCCAAAATCTACTCTCAAATATATAGATATCACAGACAATCCTTGGGAAGTGATTCTCGAGGAAATCAAAAGAGAAGGAAAAAAGAGTTAGGATATTCCACGCTAGTACCCAAAGATTCCTACGACAATGTTTATTGATTATTGAATCCCATTTACTTCACTTCTTGTAACATCGCCTGATAGGGAATCCAATAAATAGATGCTGGGATATGGGTCACCACCTCATTACAAGAAAACCTCCCTGTATGTGAGAGGATTTAGACTAGAAACGAGGGTTGAATAGTTCACATCGGGAGACTAATCCATTTTTACCATAGATTTTAACAATAGATAACATAAGAAATAAGGTAACAATATAAAATAAACAAGAACATGCATTAACAACCATTTCCCAAACATGGTATAAAAAAACCAAAAGTCAAATATTCCATGTGATGATAATAGTGAAAAAAGAGATGGAATATGAAAATAAAGACTAATAAAAACATCCCAAAAAATGGGCCGAGACTCCAAGTCCAAATCCTTATCCACTCACATCCCAAGACAAACATAACTCCCTAGCATAGGGATTTTTTCCTTTTCCAATCCTGAAATAATTAAATTTAATTGGGTACCCAACAACAGACCATGTAGGGAGTGATTAAAACTCAGTAGGCCACCACCAATCACATAAACCGTTTACATCACATATTCAATCGCTTATGAATATACATTATTGACACTCTAGCCTAATGAAATCAATTATCATACATGAGGGAATAAGTCATGTTCCCTATCTAACTAGGGTCACACATTTCTTAACAAATACATCGCAATCATGTTGGAACCTCAATCCATGTAGTCTCATCAAGTGAAACCATTAGGGTATTAGATCCTCAGTCCAATTCCCTAACCCATGCATTATAGTGGTGTAAATTATGTCCTCAATCCTACCCAACCCATGGGAGGATCTTCAGTCCAATAACCCATATACAACCAATCCATTTGAACATTGTTATTCATCCAATTACCACATATACCAAATCACAGACCATGCAAAATCAATATACATAACATTCAAAATTCATATTACGTTTAACACTTAAATCATATTTGGGCCATAACCCATTACCACATTTACCAGACACCTTACATAGCTCATTTAACAAAATTACATTTTATATATCAACGCATTCATCTTACTCCACAATTTCCATACATTATTACATTTCACATAATTCATAATTTCACATTTATTATCTCATTAATTCAATTCAATTTCAATATCACAAGTAGTTATACATATTCACCTTATTCCATTTAACCCTATTTATGTTATTCAAAACAAACAGTTATGTCAATATTAAAGTGTAGGAGAAACTATCAAAAATCAATTTTATAACTCAACTAACTTATCAACATGTTCTAATGGGGATCTAATTCCTAAAAGGTGAATTCGATAATGAAAATTACATTTTTCCATGTTTTGGAATATTGGAACACCCCATGGGTGTCCCTAAATCACTCTAGTCAACTTAAATACATCTAAATGGGATCATGAGGTGTTAAATTCATCATTTAGAAAACCATTTTACCAAATCCATTAAAAGGAAACAAATTAACTAAAAGAGAGAAGCATTAAAAAAACCACACATGCACATATGAACATCAAGAGCATGGAATATAACTTGTAGACCACCTACCTTGAAACTAGAAATGAACGCATGCTTAACCAAAGCCTTAGATTTGGATTAAAAAACTACTTGAATCCCAGACATATGATGAACTAGAGAAGGTGGTTTTTTGTGATTAAAAATAATAAAAATGAAATAAAAATATCTAATTCATAAAAGAAAAGAAATATTATCGTAAGCCTTACGTATAGCTTCAATCCACGACCAACAACACTACAAAAAACTAAAAATAAAGGAGATAGATCCTTGTGAATATTTGGTGTTTAGGTTCATTACTAGGGATAGAATAGGAATAATGAGGAAGATATTTAGGTGAGGAATATATAATACTAATGGGGGAAATGGTAAAATCCAACTTTTAATGGGGCACACAATTTGAAAACATGGTATTCCAAACAGTTCTCAAACCATGTGCATGAATCTATCTAAGAGGGGTTGAATCACACTATTACATTAGGGCCCCACACAGTTTCACAAACCATGCACCAATCGTGTGGAATGCCTCTATCTAGGACCAAATCGTTTTTCCACCCTTCTTTCATGGTTTACTAAACTGAGAATCGCTTCCTCTTGGATATCATAGTTTGGGAGAACAGTTGATACTAACCATGTCCCAACTATGCAACATGCATCAGATGGATAAAATATCCCTTCTTTCATGTCTCAAGACCCTAAGACACCCCCATGATTCCTCATACATCCATAAAACATTCCATTAACCACAATAATTAGACTTAAACCAAAACATAAATAGGAATTTACCTCTTGGAAATGAGGGATCTTACAACCTCCCCACGTTATTATGGATCATCCTCAATCTGAATTCCCAAGAATCACTATACTTTTAAAGAAAGTTGATCGTGCCACTGATCCAAAATATCATTGTACCTCTTCCAAGTTTCTTCAAAAACATTGTCATGATATCAAAAAACTCGATCTAATGACACTTACTTTCCTTACAAGGCTTTCTCACTACAACCCACAATACGAAATATATGCTCGTCAAAGGACGCATCATCTTCATGCTCAAGATCCTCGACATCAAACACATGAGATGGGTCATGGTGATACTATCTAATTTGTGACACATGAAAAATTCTATGCATTTCACTATACCATTTTGAAAGAGAAAATCATTATACCATTAGACTGATCATCTCCAAAATATGAAATAGACCAGTTTACCTGGGTACCAACATTTTTTATTTCTATATCTGATGGTCACCCAACCTTGGACACACCCTAAGAAAAACACGATCACCAAAAATAAAATCAAGAGGTCTAGGATGTGAATCCATATGTGACTTATTCCTACATTGATCCATTTCAATACATTTTTTAATCAACTAAACCTATTCCGATGTCTCATACACGAGACTCAACCGAAACAAATCATAATTTTTATCCTCCATCCAACATAATGAGGATCTACATGACCTACCAAAGGTCACCTCTTATAGTGACATCTGAATCATCTCCTGGTAACTATTATTATAGGTGAATTCAACAAGTTCTAAGTTTTTCTCCCATGATCCACAAAAATCAAGGACACACACCCTCAATATATCCTCTAGTACCTAAATAGTATTCTCTAATTTCCCATCTGCTTGTGGGTTGAAATATGTACTCAGAAACACTTAGGTACCAAGTGATTTCTGTAATCCCTACTAGAAATGTCGTGTAAAACATGGATAATGATCCAAAATTATAGTCTATAGTACTCCATGAAGCTACACTATTTCCCAAACATACAATTCACCCAACTGATAAATGGTGAAAGTCTCTCAAATTGGAAATAAATGCGCCACCATGGTCAACTGATCCCCAACTACTCAGATCACATCATTCTTAGGAGGTTTTATTAGAAGTAATACAACAAAATACATTTTTCTATCATCCCATTTCCATTCTATATCGGGAAATGGTTGTAACAGACCACCTTCCCATTGATACTCGACATTCACCTAATGAAAAAGAAGGAATCACACCATGAAACATGCATCACATTTCTTCATTCCTAGCCACCAATATTGTCCATGATGGACATGATACATTTTGGTCAATCTAGGATGCACTACCCACCTCGATGCACAAAGTTTGTGGCTCAACTCTTCCCATAAACATGTTCACACAACAAAACATCTAAAAACATAACTGATTTGTTGTCACTCATGGTTCAACCAAAAGGTGAATCCCCATATTTATGAAACTCCCTTAAATCCAAACATTCTGAAGCCTCATTATACCTTTCATTGATCCATTTCAGAATTAGGAACTCAACGACCAGGGATGCAAGGGTCATTTTCTCGTTCTCATTTTGCACCTCGAGATGCATCTTAGTGAACAACACCATTATCCTCTATTTAGAACTAGATGTATATACTATCTAAATATGATTCCTCTAGCTCAATGCATTTGAAACACTATTCCCCTTTCTCAGAGTGAAAATGAGCTCAATGTCAAAATAATGCTTGTACTCAACTAGTATTCACTGTTAACTAATCAAATCACACTGAGAGAAGATGTAATTAAGTCAATTATGACCGGTATACATGGTAAACTATTCTCCAAATAAGTAGTGATTCTAACAAATTAAATAATAAACCATTGTAGCCAACTCAATATTGTTCATAGGGTAATTTCTTTCACAAGGTATCAACTTCCTTGAACCATACACCACAACCTAATCATTCTACATCAACAATGCCCCATGCCCAACACCAAACACATCCAAAAACACAGTATACCCCTTAAATGGTTCAGGTAATATAAAAATTCATGAATATTTCTAATGATTCATTAAATATTTTAAAACATACTCACATTCCCCAGACCATTCAAACTTGAATAATTTCTCAATAAAATATTATTTTAGTGATTCTGAATGGGAGATTTACTCAATGATCCTGCCCCAATAGTTGACCAATCCCATTGAACATTGGATATGAGAAACATTCTTATGTTTTTCTAAGATACAACTTCTCACACTTTCCCGAGATCCACTGACACACCTTATTATGAGATGATGTGACCCATGAAATGAAAGCTATCAAATCATAAATGACATTTGGAAATATTGGCATACAACATATGCTCTATTAGAGTACTAATTACGATTTCCAGATGTTTGGAATGATAATCATGATTTCTATAGTACACCAAGTTCTCATCAACAAAATATCTATAATTTGTTCTAAATACATGAGAAAGATTTGGCTCATTAGGGACACAAACACTACTAGTTAACAGGTCAATCCAAACAGAATTACTAAAATCTAATATAAACGATATCTTCCCTCAAAGGTAGTCCATGGTATATTAGAAGGTCTCACCTGTAGACGATTATACCCAAATATCATATAAATCATAGAGAACAATGAAGCAACCTCTATCTGATCATAAAGTTAATAGATTCGAGGAACATTGTTTTAGTTTTTAATATAAATATGATTCATCTTCCTATAATCGACACGCAACCGCAATGATCTGTCAGCCTTCTTTGGAAACAACACGAGAGATCCCCAAGGTGACATAATCAGGAAAGAAACTATTGTCTTCCAATTCCTTAAATGGAGTTTCATGCTCCTAGGGATTTTCAAGTGCCACTCTATATGATAGAATAAGAAATGACTCTACTCCTGATAACAACTCTTTCATGTACCAGACATCACTTTCAAGAGAGAACCCCCAGACGTCCTCAAGAAACACATCCTAAAACTGATCCACCATAGGAGGAATGAAAATATACTATACTCTATAATAATCAAGAAAAATAAAATCCACACGGGTTGTGAGCTCACCCAACCATAGAAAAACTGTTCATGCACAACCTTCCTGGATGTCCCACTAACCATAATGGACATATGTGCCTTTTTCAAGAGATGTGAATATTAACCTATGGAGGTAACAGTCGATATGGTCCTGGTAAAACACTATACAATCTTTTCCCAAAATCATATCAAACCCTAAAATCTCAAGAACACATACATCCCATAGAAGACGGTACCCACAAAATTCAAGTACACACCCCTTACACTATCGAATATTATTTTCTTGTATCCCTAATGGTGTATCCATCGACATTAGCCCACAAAAAAGTTCCTCCACTGGACCCAACATAACCACAAGATATAAGGAAATAAAAGAATGTAAGGCACTTGTATCGAATAAAAAACAAACAAGTGTGGAAGCTACAAGGATCATACCTTGAATAGTCGGTAGTCTAGGCTTTCCTCCTCTTAGTGTAGACTGAACCATATGAATCTGACATACTCCTCTACCTAGATCTTGGGTTTGGATTCCCGGCACTGAATTACCCTACTCATATGGATGATCTCACCAAAGAGTACCAAATCCTCTACCTCAACATATATGACCAGTTGATCTCCAACTGCCTTCCTGATACAGGGTAACCAACCCCAGCTTGAACTTGGCATCGGTCTCAAACCTACATCATTTCTTGTCTGTTGAGGATTCCTACATAACATCTACACCAGCCCCGTTCTGACACATGCTCATCACTCAAATGGTGGTTAGGGACACTAACCATGCAATTACCTAATCATTCCATACTAATAGTAGAAAACAGGATCACTACCCTTAGGGGATGGTTATATCTTCTGAAAAATCTATCCACCACCACCCTATTAAAAGATCTCGAAATGAAACTTATGTCCATTGGATGTAAGACTTTTGGATCACCCAATAGGAGTTGTATGCCAACCTAACAAAGCATCCTTGAGGTTTTACTTCATAATAAGGTCTTAATACACAACCTTAGTAAATATTTTTAAACATAATATATTCACTTGGGACATAATCTCATGTTTAAAAACAGCCTAAAAACATATTTACAAAGTCTCCTCATCCCAACCAATGATTAAACAAAATGTTGCATGTAGGTGAAACGAATAGAATATTTCATCACTATCTCCAACCCCTATATCAACCTCATAAACTGCACATCATTTTCCTACCTCAAGGTCTTCAAATTGAAATGTTCTTGGAAATTTCCTACAACTATTTCCATGGAATACCATCAATCAATTTGGTGTAAATTATAATGTTCCACCAACACTTTTCCTATACTCAAAACATATAAGATACCAATATGACTTTTCTTCTCAAGATGAGTCTCTAGGTGTCCAAGAATCATCTAGATGGACATTATCTAGAACTAAGCTGCATTATGTCCCCCCTCTTTGGTCAACAGTAGAGGTTGTTGCAACTGAAACTCCCAAGTGAGCCTAAACATACTTGACATGACCCTTACTGGGTCCCATTCCATCATCTACATTAAATGAATAATATTCTCACAAAATAGCTCCTCTCCTATGTTACCCTAAACGATCATGTTTTATTTCTCTTCTTCCGGATGATATTTCTCGATGACACCCTCTTACTTCCAAAAAAACATGTCATTGTGGTTTCATTTTCCTACAAATCACACATATCAGAACACATAACATACAACATCCAAAGTTTTCATAAAAGAAAGCTCCCCACTGTCCACAAACGATCCCTTTTTCACAGCCTAATCCAAAAAGACATCATCTGTCATTGAAAACTACCCTCAACCATCCCGATAATGGTTCATGGTCAACATGTGTTAAACCAACTTACACAAGCATGAGTCTTTCAGTAGAATCCCTTTTAATCCATTTAGACATTCATAATGAAAATCATTCTGTTTTTTGTAACATTATCATCTCAAAATTTATTATAACAGACATTTTATCCCATTTAAATCCTTTAATAAAAAAAATTCCTTAACAATTCTTTCACAATATTCAATTTACCCATTCATATGAGCTTTATTAGAAATTAAATTCTTCATATTTTAAGGAATGTGAAAATCATTTTACCCTTCATGTCTCACACATACATACCATTTGTGCCCATAATGTCGCATTCCACCTGTATCTCAAGGTGCCTATTGTGATCGATTTAGGCACAACCTTATTCCATTCCAACCTCTATAAAAATATCATAAAACAATATCATCTCACAAAAAGTGCATCACCGACCGGTGAAATATCATTGAACTATAATAACACATATCAAGATAAATAATTCCCACCCTAGATACATGGGTTTCCCCTATGGATGGTTTAACTACTACCTTACACAAGGTCATCACCAAAACTTGACACATCTTAATATCCCATATATCATCCCTGAATAGTAAGACTAGAGAAAATGACATCACTAATACCACTTCGTATTTTCCCCAACCTAAATCCACTAAAACAGTGCTCTGATTTGGGTCACCACATGACCATAAGCATGCCTCCCCATATTCTGTAGGTTGAATACTAGTAGCGTGGGTATAATAGGTCATGTGGGGAGACTATACCATCTTTACTAGATTATTCTAGAACATGTAACATAAGAAATAAAGAAAAATAGACAATAATATAGAACATTCATTACCAACCATTTCCAAAACAGGGTACAACCACATCCAAAAGATTAATATGCTATTTCATTCTATCAATTCCAAAAATGAAAGAAACCCAAAATAAAGACTAATGATAACTTCCCCCAGAACTATTTCTGGCTCCATGTTCAGATCCTCATCCATTCCCATCCCAAGCCCCACTCAACTCCCAAGCATAGGGCCTTTTCCTTTGTCCAACCCTACAAGAACGAAATCTACTTAGGTACCCAATAGCAGACAGAGTAGCGTGTGAGTATAACTCTATAGGCCACCAAAAATAGTTTCTACAAAATATTCAATCAAAATAGATAGTTCATAGAAGTAATAAAGAAATGTAATGATGAAAAAAATAATATTCATGTTCTATTAGTTAACAATATTCACTTTAGAAACTTTCATCATTTATTCCATTCAATCAAATAAACCATTTCCATCACTTAATCCATGGGTTAGTAATTTACATCATTTACACCTCAACCTAAAATGATCAATTATCAGACATGAGGTAGTAATTCAATTTCCTTATCACACTAGGGATAAACATTTCATAATAAATACATCACACTCACCTTGGATTCTCTGTCTAGATTGTCTCATCAAATGAAACCATTAGAGGATTTTAGCCTCAATAAAACTCCCTACAACATGAATTCTAGTGGTAGGTTATAGAGAATTAGTGAAACCTGGACCGTGGGAAGAGACTCAGTACAATATCCTACATCCCACAAATCCATGTTCATGTTCTTATTCATCAAATTATCAAATATCCCAAATCACGGAGCATGCATAATCAATACACATAACATTTAGAATTCAAATTTCATTTAACACTTAAATCATTTTTGGTCCATAACCAATTGACACATTTACCACACACCATACATAGACCATTTAACCCAATTCCCTTCCATATCTTAACCCATTTAACATATTCAACCATTTTTATACATTATTAAATTTTAAATAATTCATCATTTCACATGTATTATCCAGTTAATTCATTTCAATTTCAATGTCTCAAGTCATTAGACACATTCTCCATATTCCATTTTACAAACTTGAAATTGTTCTAAACAAACCCTTATTCCATTATCATTGTCTAGGAACAACAATAAATTATCAATTTTCCAAACCAACTAACATGTTATCATGTTCATCTTTGTCTCTACTTTATCACAAGTCAACCTAATAGTAAACAGTACAATTTTCCTTATTATGGAATATTGGCAGACACCATGGGTGGACCTAAATCAGTCTAGTCAATCTTAGTGCATCTCATGGGGATCTTGAGGGGTTTAATTCATAATTTAGAAAAAAAACATTACCAAATACAATCACATGAATCAAATGGACCACATGAGAGAATCATTAACCCAACCACACATGAAAAAATAAACTTCAAGGCCATGGAATATAACTTGTAGACCACATACCTTAAACTGTAGATGAAATCATGCTTAACCATAGAATATGTTTTGGATTGAATCACCCGTTTGATTCCCCAACCTAAGATCCATAAGAAAAAGTTGTTTTAGGGATTCAGAATAACATGAAAGAAACTATAATCCAAAATATATAAAATACAAGTAAGAGGATCATAATACTTACATAGAGTTTCGATCCCCAACCCAAGAAACTCCAAATATCCTAAAAATGAAGTAAATTGGTCCTTGTGAAGATTTGGGTTCTTAGGTTCCACACTAGGGCTCGAGGAGAATGAATGAGGATGAAATTAGTGCGAGGAACTTAAAATACATAGGGGGGGGGGGGGTAAAAAACCACTTTTAATGGGGCACACAGTTTGGCTGCCTAGTTTTCTAACAAATGCACCAACTGTGCATCTCCCTCTCTCCAAGAGGGGCTATGTTGGATAGTTACCTTGGGATACCCACACGGTTTGAAAAACATTATTCCAACTGTTAAGAATGAGTTTTTCATGCCCCACATAGTTTGGAATCCCCTCTTTTATAGTTTAATATACTCTAACCCTTTCATCCTGGCTAGCATTTGTTGGGTGCATAGTTACTAATAACCATTTGTGACCTGTGAAAGATGAATAGGATGGCCAAAATTCCCTTTGTTTAATGTCTTGATCCCCTGAGACACCCCTAAGATTCCTCATCCATCCAAAAAACATTCTGATAACCATAATATGGAGACATAAACCAAAATATAAACAATAAGTTACCTCTTGAAAAACTAGGATCATACTCTGCAATAGGTAATCTTTCCTTGATTCCTATATTGAAATGACAAAACAATGTAGATATGTTGTTAGATCCATCAACGAAGAATGAATTTATCAAAAGGTAATTTTATAATTGATTAAATAATATGTGATGATCCTATGCTATAGTTCCGGTGTTTAACACATTTTCAATTTCTTATTCAATTCCTTTGATCATGATGTTTATCTTCATGTAAATATTGGATTGATCATTGATTATGAAAAAATAATAAAAGTTAGACACATTCCATTTGATGCTTCTATTTTACCCAAAACCTACATGGTTTATCAGAGTGAACACTTAATTATTTATATTTATTTAAATATAATTGATTGAATTATGAATTAGTAATTTAGTTTTCAATATCATTTTAATCATTATTAAATTCAAATTGTGAGATCTAATTCTTCTTATTTTTTTTATCATAAATATAATCAAATTAATTACTTTTATGAAAAAAATAAATTCGATAATCTCATTAGGAGGTGCAGAGGAATCTAATTAGGTAACACAAGAGTACACACCATGTAACCTAGAGATAAATGATGTGTAATAGTGTCAAATACACCAATAATTAATTCATAATTAATTCATGGAGTGTACATTTATTAAATGAAGTACAATTAATTTTACACCACATATTGAATGGGTCATTCTGGCACACAATCAGTTGAAGTACATGTCGTGTAACCGCCATACACAATTTGTAATCTCGTAGTCCCAGATGATTCTTGTATCTTCTTATAAGGCCTACCTAAATAGTGACTATGTAACTCATAGTCCAAACAACATGTATCCAATTTACACATCATGTAATCAAACTTTTTCCATGGAACAGTTTACATGCCAAGTCTCGAAGCGTGTGTCTCAGATAGACATTGATAATAGTATACATTGTGTAGCTAGTTTTTACACGTCTTATAATTTTATTAAATTACTCAAATTTAAAAATTAATTTATTATACTAAGAAAATGTTATCAACATGTTCTTTTATGTGTTCATTATGTCGGTAGGAAATTCCATGCCAAGAGTTTTAATATATATAAATGTTTAATTAATATTTGTATAATCATCTGAACTAGATATCTTCTATCTGTCATATTATAGTTATTTCGCTATGTTTATTAATGAATAACGCATTATAGACAAATCTTTTAATCAGTGTAATCATTAAGTTGATAGTACACATCATAAAAGTATGTTTTTTTAAAATAAAGCAACAAGGCTGAAAAAATTAAAAAATGGGTTACAAGAGTCTAAAGGAAAGAAATTTAAATTTATCCCATTGGAGAATATTAATTAGCTCAAAAGGGATACTATAATAGTGTACACATGTGATGAGGAGAAATCCCTTGTTTTCAAGGTAGTCAGTAGGCTGATGAGATTCACGATAGATGTGTGTGATGATATAGTTCACAAAGGCATGTTCTTTGAGTTATTTTTCCATTTGGAGGTGAGCTTCCATGCCAAATGAAGCTACCCCATTCTAACCACATTGAAAATTGTTGTTGAATCAGTTTCAAACCAGACATTCTTACAATTTTGTTGGCCTGCAATTGCAACCTCTTTGATGACACCCATAATTTCAGCTTCAAGAGTTTTGGAGGTATCACAGGGGCCATGAAGACCTTCAATAAAATATTCATTGTGGTCCCTACAGATCATTAAATATCCCACTGGTCCTGGGTTAACTTATAAAGCACCATCCAAATTGAATTTGATCCATCCTGCAAATGGGAGTGTCCAGAAGACTTCAATTCTACCTCGAGGTTGAGGACAGTTTCTATGAATCTAAAGCTTCTACTGTACAATGAGTTGCTTGAAGTAGTTATCACAACAATCATTGTGCATAGAGTGTGGTTGTTTCACAATAAAAAGGATCTCTGAGAGTGTGGCATTAGGGTTGATGGAATCCCCTTCATGAAGTATTTTGTTCTGGACAGTCTATACCAGGTGAAACACCTCTATACAGGAAACCAGAAACAATATGCATACATGTGGTGAAAGGTGGACAATGAGAAGGTCCAATACGTATCCTGATACTTCAGCATTCTGTAGAGGAAGCAACCCGAACATGTCAAAAAACTGATTTCCTGATATAAGTGTTTGTGTTACAGGATAAGTACAAGTGATTAACATCATCATGATAATGTTGGAACAAATCACAACATGAACAAAGGGAGATCCCCACTCACGGTAGGTTCAGATCAACTAGAAATTTATTGCGAAAGATCATCCACACTAAAGTGGAGCGAGATGGAAATAACCAATTTTTTGTTTAAAGACTCTATCACAGTTTTGGTCCCTTGGATCAGGTGTTTGTATTATCTATTGGAGTCAAGAATCCCATTCGGGCTAGGTTCCCATATAAGCAAGCCATCAGTGTCCAGAAAATCCTAATTAGAGACAATGAGTTCAATGTGAGGTGGAAACATCACACTTTGAGCAATCTGGTCATTAATAGAGGAGTGATAGTAAATATTCTGTCAGTGTCATCGAAACTGTGAATAAGGGGAGATCCAGTACAATTGTCTCTCTAGAATTTTAGAGAGGCATAAGCAGTCACTAACCAGTGAGAGTGGTTGCTAATATCTGGAAATAATTTCTTCAGACCAGGCATGATAAAGGATTGAATATTTTCCATATTTCCTTTAATCATCCTGCTATAGAACTTTGAGTATAGAGTGTCCACGGAAGGGTATTTATCATAAATGAGTCTTCAAATTAAGTGTTCTTGTAGGGAACAGTTAAAGTATTCAATGTTTTTGAGACCAAGACTCCCTTTATTTTGTGGCATGCATCATTTTTTCCACAGTGACATGATAACTTTACTTTCCCGAATATTCCCACTCCACACAAAATTTCTCATGAGGGAATTTATGGTTTTAATTGTGTAGGTAGGCCAATAATAAACATGATAGAGAAGAAAATATTTTAGGTAACATCATTTTTAACAAGGCACATCATTCCTTCCATTGAAAGGGATTTTCCCTTCTAAGAGGAAAGGGTTATTTAAATTTAGATCATAACTTCCATGTAGTGAGAGGGGTGAGGCCTTCCATGAAACATGGTCACCCTAAGATAATTTAAGGGGATATACCCTTATTTAATTCCAATATTACTCATCATTCTATATTTTCTGTAGGGTGAGGGGTTTTTCCTGAAAAAAATTAAGGAATTGCTCCAATTAACGGCCTGTCTAGAAAATTTTTCCTAATGAAGAAGGAATTTATTTATGAATGTCATGGTATTTTTATCCCCATGTGAAAAGACAATAATTTCCTCTTAAAAGAGATGGTGAGCAGGAGCATCAATACCCTGAGGTACTCAGATTATACTAATGTTACTTGAGTTGTCCATGTGTAGTAGAAGCCTATCATAAAAGTATGTGATAAGACCTATATGACACATATCGCAATAGTAAATAATATATGAGTATAATACTTATTGGGTAGTATGGATGGGTACTCACAGTGTCTCCTCCAATGTAAATTTATGTAAACCATTCATTTAAAATAGTTTTTAATTTTTTTTTAAAATTATGACATATAATAATCTCAAAAAAAAATTATATTTCAATTAATAAAAAAATAATTGATTAATTAAAGAATATAATTAATTGATTAGAGCATGATTTATCAAAAATTAGAATGATTATAATTGAATGATAATTTTATTAAATTCATAATTTGTTTAATTTATGTGGATGATCATGAGCCTATAACCAACCATTTCATGCGATTGTTTTCATTAAATTTAGTATTGAATTAAATTTTTTACATGTGTTTTATCTCTATTATTATTATATAAGGGTAAACATGAACATTGTTTCTTTTAAATAAACCATTTTCCCTCACTTGTCTATCAATAAACTTTCCATTAGTAAAATCCTGAAAAAAAATGATCCAATTTTTTTAAAACAACCCCAAATAAAATCATCAAATGTTATTTCCAAAATAAATTTTCAACCAATGTTAGAAAGTTACACTTATGTGAAAACAACATAATAATATATTTATGAAATTTTTGATCAAGAAAAATTTCAAATTATTTTTGAAGAATAAAATTTTGAAAACCCAGTAAGTCCTTTTTTTCATAAGAATCATCCTAGGGACAATATCATTAGTGATGAAGATCAACCGATTAGTACCAAAACTTCTTTGAGAAATGAAATGGAACACCTATCATTTTTATCACAATTCAAATATATGAATCCCGATGAGGCTTTAAGTGATGAGAAATGGATTAAATAAATGAAATACTAACTCAATTAGTTTGAAAGGAACAATGTTCGTTCTTTAGCTGGACATCATAGTAATACTTCTATAATTGGAGTAAAATTTGTTATTCAGAAATAATTTGATGAATATTGCATATTAGTATAATATAAAGCTAAAATTGTTACTAAATATTGTAATCAATAAGATGTAATAGAATTTGGATAACCGTATGCACTAGTAGAAATACATGAACTTATTTTTATACTTTTATCTTTGGAAATATTCATAATTTTTAATATATTTCAAATGAATGTGAATTGGGATTTCCATAATGGATATGTTTAGGAGAATTATGATGAATAACAACCCCCTTGTTTTTAAAATACAAAACATCCATAACATGTTTATAAACTTACCAAAGAACATTATCCACTTAAAAAATCCCCTAGATCTTTTTATTATAAGTTAGTTGGATTTTTGTTACAATAAACTATGTCAATGGAGTTACAGATCCAAATATTTTTATAAAAGAAGTTAATAAAAACATTATTATTGTAAAAAAATTTATTGATTTATATTTGGTTCAACTCAAAAATATTTAATATATCCCTTTGCAGATCCTATCTAATATAATTTTTAAATGTGTATGATGGGTGAGTAAACATGCATTCTTGTTTTTCTAATTTTAAAAAAACTATAAGTACCTTTTATATATCACCATAAGTATATAAATTTTCTTCTTAATAAATTCATGTATGACAACACTAAAATTATTATTACTACCACTGGAACCTCAAACACTTTAGATCTTGATGAAGCTGGAAACCATTTGACCAAATGACTATTAGGGTTATGATTGGATGTTTACATTACTTAATATATAGTCATCCTGATTTATTTTTTTCAATATGACTATATGCTAGATATCAAGACAATATAAAATAATCTCATCTTGAAGATTAAAAATAATTTTTTGTTATCTTAAGGGTACTATGGATTTTGGCTTATTCTATTCTTCTATAAATGAATTTGAATTAAAATATTTCTCAAATGTTGAATTTGGTAGATTTAGAATAAAGAGGAAATGTAATTCAAGAACATTTAATTTCATAGTAGAATCATTCATTTCTTGGTAATGTAAGAAACATATCTTAGTAGAAATTTCCACTACTAAGTCCAAATATGTTGTCGCTGGAAGTTTTTATGCTCAAGTGTTGTAGATGCAACACACACTAACTGACTATCGAATGATTTTTACTAAAACTCAAATTTTCTATGTTAAGACAAGTTCCATTGTGATAAGTAAAAGCCCATCACATCACCTATGTGTTATGAAAATATACATAAGACACCATTTCCTTCAATATCACAAACATAAAGGTGATATTATTATACAATTCAATAGAATGAAAGAATAACTTGAGGATATTTTTTTTCTAAACCCCTTAGTTCTAATAGACATGAATACATTATAAAGATGTTTGTAATACACAATATTAGGAGATTATTCATATCTACCTATTGTTATCAATCTCTTTACATTAATGAACCCCTTTCCATAAGGGAAATACATATGATTTAAAGTTACTAAAACATGTTTTTCATAAAAAATCAAATTTTCTATAATATTTTAGTTTTTAAATTTACTTTTTCATACTCCAAAATGTTTTAAATTTTTTTGGGGTCATATTTTCATATAAAAACTCATTTATTCTAATATATTCTACAAATGATTATTTTTAGTCGAATTTTTTTTCCCAGAACCAAAATACGTCATAAAATGTTCTTGAATAATTTTTTTTTGTAAATTTTCATACCAAATAATTATAAAAAAATTGTTAGGACAATATTTTTGTTATAAATTTTGTCATCATCAGTTTTTTTTTACGAAAACTAATGAGATCCATTTACTCATACTGATGAAACTTTTCTACTCCAAAAGGAATTCTTCTTTTAGTTTTTATACCAATTCATTACTTTAGTTATAAATGGTCTTTTTTACTAATTCATTTAGTTTTCATTATTTTTGTTTGTTTTAAAATTATATAGATAATCATTCCAATGAAAATGTTTCATAAAAACATTATGAGTTCCCAATTAATGTTAAATTATTTCATTAATTAACTCATGATCATCATATTAGATAATTAATTTTAATATAATACATTGAAATTAATGGAATTTTAATTATCATTGTCATGCTTATATAAGGGTGGGTCAACCTATGTCTCTCATCAGTTTTCATAAAATTTGCTCCTGGCTCTTTTGAATCCATTAAGTGCAATTTCCAATGCTTTTGAATTTATCTAATCACTAATTCAAGTCGTTGTATAGTGGTATATTTAGATTATTTTTCACAGAGACAGTCCTACAGAGAATGAATTTCCAATTTAAAATGTTATGAAAAGTAAAATTCAATTATTCAAAGGTTCATTAGTTTAAATAGATGTGAGAATGTTTTTGTAGAAAAACCATATAAGGAATTTCATTTATATTTTCCTGAAATTATAAGATAATTTTATGCTACAGTTTGAGAAAGAATTATAAGAATAGGAAGAGGAATGGGAAGAAGATAAAGAAGTTGTAGAAGAAGTTGGAAAATAAGAAGTTGAATAGTAAGAGGAAGAATATGATGATGAACAAGAAGAAATAGAGAATGATGATGAGTCAAAATAAAAGAAAACATCATACTCTTAATATTATTAATATATGTGACCTTCTTAATAAGATAATGTTACAAACATGGAAGAATTATGGGAAGAAAAATCATCATCCAAATAAGGAGAAAAGTCATTATTAAAAGATGAGGAAGAAGAAAAACAATCCCAAAAAAATGTTTCAAAATAAATTTTAATCTACTAAGGAAGTGGAGGTTATTAAATTATCAGAAAAAGAAAATATTTTGGTGAAAGAAAATTAAAAGTTTGAGAAAGAATAAAAACTAGATGTGGAATCCTCAAGAAAAAATTCTCCTAAAGCTTTATCATGATTATCAATTTCTAAAAGGATAGTTGCTCATAATGTTTTTGAATATATTTTACAAATGCTAAAAATGTTAATTTTTTCCATTTTGATTCTTCCAATCATATAATAATGGTGATAATTGATTCTAAATAGTCTAAAAAAAATTCAAAATCAATGAATTTTTTTACTGAATCAATTGTTCACATTAAAAAAGATTTGAAATCCTTCAATGAAAATATACATTCTTAAAAAAGAACCTAAAATCATATGGTTAAGTGTTAAAATATGTTTAAATGGATATCAAGGATCTTGATGATTATTTTATAGATGTAACGAAACTTTCATTAGAACTGAAATAATAATTTTATATTTTATCAATGGATGTTTCTAATAGAATGATGTTTGTGGAAGATTTATAATATACAACTGATGATCATAATGAGGAAGTAAAAGTTTTGAAAGAAATGGTTCATAGTGTAGTGTTAGAAAATAAAATACTCAGAATGTGTGATGATGAGATTTTCTTTTTAAAGGAGAAATATAAAAAAGATATCTAAGGAAGTTGAAGGTCTTATGTCAAAAATATAGGAGAAAATAATGATGGAGGACTAGATCATGAATCATAAATCATCAGTTTCATAGGATTTGAAGGATCATGATTTATTTAATAAAATTAAGGAAATTGTGAAAAGGTTTATGAATATAGAATGAAATTTTTTTATTTGAACTCTTCATGTATATTTTGATACTTTTTTTGAATGAATATTAAATCCGAATCACATTTTCATCCAAAAAATTATTTCTGAATGTACTCTAATTAATTTTGGATATATTTTCTTTATTTTATTTATGACATGATTAGTAATTTCACATAAAATTATTTTATATTTTTTCTCTTTCTAACACTTCAGGAGATAACCCTTCCCTGTTCTTCTTGCAAATCAAAAGGTGTAGGAATTTATAAAGAGGGAAAAATTTATAAAAGTGAAGAAGTTTATAAAGTTATACACCTTGGAGATATTATCATAAGGGTGATATATTATCCAATGGGGGATATAATAAATTAATATTTTCCAATAGTTTATAAATAGGTAATAAAATTAGGGGGATTTATGGTTGAGGTATACCTTTATGGATCTTAAAAGTATAAAGGGCTATAATATATTTTTCAAATTTATTACTTTTTCATTTTTATGTGTTCTATATTGTTCTTTCAAAAAAGTTTGATTGTTGCTTCAGAATTCTTTCTTATTACATTTCTAGTCAATGGTTTTGGAAATAAAAAACATTGTTAAAATAATAATTTACTAACATTATATTTCACAGTTTTTTTAGTATGTTTTTGTAGTAAACATTACATTATACCATAAATAGTAATAATTACAATGGAAAAAAATATAAACTTATTTTTTTTATTATGATCAATTAGACTGAAGATGAATATGGTAAATTGGACTAACTAGTGGTTTTATTAGTGGTTAGTGTTATATGTTACTAACAAAAGTCAAGATCGTTAGAATAACACTCGTACCAATTAATCAGAATAACCCTTATTTGAATTATCATATTGAAAATGAATAAGGTAGTCCATTAGAATATCCAAAAATTATAACATGTTTGATTAGAATGATTTATTTCATAAATAATCCATAATTAAATTATAATTTTTCTAATCTAAATGACATTGGACTATCAAATTAAAAAATTTCCTTAGTTAGAAAATTTAATATCTAGATCATTATGATATGTCAACTGTATGCTATCTGAGGCCATTACAACTAACCCTAAATTATGATCATTGGAAAAATGACTATAAATTAGAGGTCATTTGAATAGTTGGGAGCAAATGAAATTCACAACCCAAGTCATATTAATATTTCTCTACATGAACACCTCATTACTAGTCTTTGTAATGCTTTATAGATCTGATGTTCTATGTAATCATTGCAAGGGTTGTAATTACTATGGAACTATTTTATTTTTTAATCGAATGTCCCATCATTGTACTGATTGAGGGATTCTAGGGATAGGAAGATATTGAATCTGATCCACTAGATCGAGTGATTTAGGGGATATGAAGAAAGGATTTGATAATCATATCAAGGTATTTTCTATTTAAGAAAGAGAGAGTTGAATAAGATCATTATATCGAGGTCTTTCTATGGATGGGAAGATAGAGATGATTTTGATCCATCAGATCAAGGGATTTCTTAATAAGGGAAGGTTTACCTTGTAGTAGGTACTGAAAACTGTTGATATCTTTAGTCAAGATTTCTAACTACCTTAACTCTTAAGGCTAAATTGTAAATTATTTTATAAGCTTGTAAGTCATTCTTAATACTATAATATTATGTATTTATTATTCATACAAGATCTATTTTCTATCTTCCATTTATATTAAAAATGAACATTTTATACTTATCATTCTAACAAACTATTTTATCGATGTGTCTGTGATACTGATAAAAAATGATTTAATTGAACAGTGTCTAGATATGATTATATTACTCTAATCATCAAACGATCTAATAATATTTACTTAATAGGTTTTGTATTTATTTAGTTTATTTTATAAAATAAAATTCACCCCATATTGTATCTTTCAAATATTTTTTTGATCCAATAATTTTTGGCCATATTTAAGGATATTTCAAGCATATTAGTTGTTTTATACCAAATAAAATAGTGGAGGGTGAATAGGTGGATGATATTGAACATGTTAATTGAATTGGATGATTTAAAAAAAGTAAATAATGATATATCTCACTAGAGTTCATTCATTGGAACATTTAAATTTCTCACATACATTTTCTGTGCATAAAAATTTTGATTCTATTTTTTTGAACTCATAAAAAACAAAACACGCTATTTGTTCTATTTTAATAATTATGATATTAAATGAAATATAAATAAGTGTTTAGAATATTGAAGAATAGACCTGTACACACTCCTTTGGAAATGATCATGTTCATCCGTATACTTCATTTTAGGATTTTAATAATAAGTTTTTTTACTGTTCTCCACAACAACGATGTGATCGCCCCTTTCATTTAATTTTTCACTTACCTCAAAATATAAGGGGTAATGCCACTTTTGAAAATACTGATATGTTTGGGTATCTAATCACTGAGTTAATGATTCATATAGATTCTAAATGAATAAAATACCATTTTCCTAGTATTTTAGGCCATCAAAAGCTTTTTTAGTAAGTTTTAACTCCAAAAAACATGATTTTTCTATTATTATAAAAAAAGATAATAATTTAAAATCAAACCATAAGCCTTACCAATCAATATGATCATCATATTTATGTTTGGTTGATTCCAAAATATCAAAAATTATTCAAGGAATTTTATCCTATAATTTCATGTTTATCCAATGACATTTTCTCATTTTTGACCCCTGGTGGGAGATAGGTCATTCTAAAAAACTATAAAATTTTACCTATTATTTTCCATTATATTGAGTGAAATGAGAATCTGAGGGATTCAACATTCATTTCAAAAGATAAAAAACCAGGAGATCATTATCCAATGATTTCATGTCAATAAAAGTGTCTTCTCTTAGAATTATTCCATTTGATATGATTTTTCACTTAACTCTAAATTGGGGGGCATGACACTCTAAATCATACAATGAAATTCAAGTATCTGGTTAATTTTTTAATAAAAAAATAAATTTCAAATGAATTACAGATAATTTTCCTGTGATTTCATGTTAAATAGAGACCATTTTTCTTTTTTTGACCCTAAAACATGTGATTTTTCAATTATTAAAAAAATATTGATAATGGAAAATCATACCTTAAATTATACTGATCAATCTAGGAATGAAATTGATTAAATGTTTATTTAAATATATTAGAAATTATTCAAAGAATATTCTCCATGATTTTCACATCAATACAAATTCGTTTTATTGTTTTTAACCCCACCATGGGGGATATATTCATTTTAATAAAATTATGGAATGTTAATAATTATTTTCCATAAAATCTTGAGACAAAACAATCTGATGATTGTGGCATTAATTCCTATAGATTAAAAATGTATTAGTGATAGTTCTACCATAATTGCATTTCAATATAAGTTAGTATACTTCATATTAATCTCTTTTATGTGATTTTTCACTTAGCTCCACATCAGAGAGACAAACATGAATTTTAAACATACTAAGAAATTCCAGTATCTGATCGATGATTCAATGATCACTACAGATTATAAATTACATAAAGATCAGTATTCCCTGCCCATATCTCATTATCTTTCCTAGTATCATACTGAATCACATAAAAGTATCATATATAGATCACACAGAAGGTAGAAACAAACAAACATTGTCATGAAGGCAACATGACCTTAAAAACAAGGAAACTATCATTACCATGAAAATGGTACCTCACAACCCCAACAAAATATATTTTTCATTCACATAAAAATTGGAAACCATGGTTTAAAACAATTATCTATAATAAATAAATTGTTTTTAGTTCATCTTGAATTATAAAATTTAATTATTAAAGGTTCCAACTATGGGAAACCTAAGTAATCTTCTATAACAGTCAGTATGGTGTAATTGCAGAATACAACCCCCCCAATAATTACAAGGAACAGTAAATAATCAATATGGTTTAATTCAATACATAATATAGAAAAATGAAATGGATTATAATGAAAACACACCATAATAGAGTAATGATGTGGGAGTAGGGAAACAACAACAATTATAGAAGCAAAATGAGAACCTAAAACAAATTCAACACCAGGATTTATGTTCTTTAGTTCCATTGGGACTTACCACATGGAAATAACCCCACCCACACTCAAAATATTTTTATATGCTAAAAAATAAACAGATTATGGTGTACAGGGGGAAAAACAAATATGCAACTGAAATGAAAAAAAGTGCTAAAATAGAAATTGTTTATTACATGCAACAACATAGAAGGAATCACATTTAATAAAAACATAAATCCTTGGACAAATTTCTTAGCTTCCACATCACTTCATAATTCATGAACATTGATCCCACAACATCCTTGGATCTTTCTGTAGGATGATCACACAAGTTTGCCGAATTCGAGAAATAGATACATGTCTTCAACTAGGAAGAACCCTGATAGGCTCCACCATGAGACATAAACCAACGAAATGTAGTGGGGATGGCAGACCACCAGATGAGTCTATTTATGTGGAAGATAGAACCTCCACAAGTGATATTAATGTTAAGGAAGAATATTCTCAACATTGGATGAGAGAAAATGTAGTCTAACCCACAAGTGGTGAGAGGGTATAAATTTAGGATTTTTGTATGTATACTTACCAGATGAACTAGACAACCTAAGAAGATGATTTTTATATGTATTATTTATGTTTAATGAATGCACCACATGGGTGATGAAACCCCCCAACTAGCACCTTAAACGGTTATTTGTAGATCTAATGAGAGGCTGTCATGAAGCCAACACCGAACTTCTCACCCAGAAGCATATTGAACACATCAAATCAATGGATGAAAAGGATATATTAGGTGTCAACATCCATTTTTGGCCATAATTGAATAGAATAAGATTAAAATATATAGCCAATGTGGAATCTCAATTCAACAATGCAAAAAAATTGAGGACACATAAATTAGCTCATGCGGTAAAAAGAATAAAAAATCCAGCATATATTAAAATGAGGAAATATTTAATAATAAAATGAATGTACATAAAACAATTTAAATAGATGAAAAAATTAAATGGGTTAATTTCAATTTTCATTATGAAAACAAAAAATACCCAAATTAAAAAATGACAACCATTTTTAATTAAAAATTGGTAATGTTATTACATGTAAATGTTATTCATGTGGATCCCAGTTCATGATATCTAATCAATTCTTTAACTTGGATAAATTTTAATCCTTAGTAAAACCTTTGGTGGGGTTTTCATTTGTGATTATCTTGGTGACACACACTTCTCCAATTACAAAAACGTCTCTAATAAAAAGAATCCTAATATCTATGTTCTTAGACCTACCATGTCCAACTAATTTTTTAGATAAATAAAGGATAGATTGAGAACCAAAATGTACAATAATAATAGAAATTATATTTCTATGTTTAGAACTCAAACCTTTAATACATATGGATTTCATGAATGATTATGCTAGTGCTATGTACTAGGTTGCACAGTTCGAGAGGTTCGCCACTGATTTCATATTGGTCTTCCACGACATAAGCCCTCCACATGTAGTAATGAAATAACCAGATAATTGTTTCCATGTAACATAATTTAAATCATATTCATAATTGTAGTGACTCAGGTTTTGGCCCTGTCAGACTTTCGAATATTTCTATGAATTAATCCAGAGCTAGGCGCGAAGACGGCGTGCGATTCTGAGACCCAGTGTGCCAGAAATTAATTTTATAAAAATATTAAGTATTTTTATACTATGCACATTTATGGGGTGTAATATCTACTAAATGGTATCTCATAATGGGAATGTAAGGGCACAGTTGCGTCTGGAGAATTTCGTTTACCCTAGGCGGGGTGTAAACTATGCGGGCGCGGGCCTGCTGTGAAAAAGCCACCAGGGGCGTTTTCGTAAATAAATGGAAAGGTTTATTTACGAGTGTCGGCTCGAATAACTTCTAGATGGTGTCTCAGATCAAAATTCTGATTCCTCCATTGCATTCAGAATTGCGCGTTTACCATAAGGGCAACCTAAGTTCTCCACGCTGGGAGGTCTGGTCGGGGGTGTTATATGAAATGAAGTTTTTTTTAAATAAAAAAAACATTTCCTCATCTTCTCCCCCCCCACCACCTATGTGAAGATGGATGAAACCCACCCCTCTCCCTCCGTTCATTTCTAATTTGAGCTGCAACCATTTCTTTTCTGCGTCAATCATCAGCGGATCTAGCTTCAGGGCGTCGCAGGCGTCGTTCAACACCTGAAGCTTCAACGTTTCTCCCGCGAGGTAGGAAGTTCTAGTTCTAATACACCAATCCCATTTTTCTTTGAATTTTTTAGTTTTATTGTCGAAGAAAGAAATATCGGGTCCCGAGGGCTGCACAAGAGGTTGAAGATTGCAAAACGGACCGTCGGGGTGCCCCCGGTGGTCCGTGGAAGTTCTGCCGGCGCGGCACCGACGCGGCAGCGCCGACACCTGCAGACCCACGACGGTATGTGGTAGAGCATGGCAACGAGACACCCGGGGTGGCAGCGTGGAATGCTGGGTGCCAGAGGACCGCTGGCCAGGACGGGCCAGTGGCGGCGGCGGCCAGGTCAGCCGGCCGGACTGACCGGTTCGGGCCGGTCCGACCCTCTTTTAATGCATGTGGGTTTTAAAACCCCCGTATCTTGCTCCTTGGAAGTCCATTTTGGGTTCCGTCTGTGGAGACGTGACCCTAGCGATGAGACAAACCCGTCGGTGTGGGTTATGGAGTTTTAAGTTTCAGGATCATGACCCGGGAGATTGAAACGTCGAATAAAATAATAATATTTTACTATTATTCAACTTTGGGTAGTTGTATCTTCTACCCGAAGTGTTTGATTGACATGCCATCAGAAGCATTGAGTCCCTATGGGTACGGATGAATTTTCATGTTGGTTTTTAGGTGTTGGGGCCAAGTTCGGGGTGTGGGCCCCATAAGGCCGTGTTTTGGCATTTTTGGAGAAACGCAGCTTTCGCACTAGGAGTCCAATTTTAGCGGATGAATAGTCGATCCTGTGTGTTTTATCGAGAGGATCGCATTGGTGAAATCCGTTCAATGAGTTTCGAGGTTGTGGTGTGGACCCTGCCTGAGCTGGCTTCAGTGAATAGTGCCTTCTTCATCGAGGGTTCGTTTGGGATGAACGAGTAGTGGATTCCGTGTGTGTTTTTGAGGGGATCATTGTGGTATCATCCGCTTGATGAGTTTTGGGATCGTTTTGTGGGCCCTGTATGGGTTGGCTTCAGTGAATAGTACCTTTTTCATCGGTTGTTCGTTTTGGGCGAGTAAAAATCTTGTCTAGCATGTTTTTCTGCACGGATCGTGATGGTGGCCTCGGTATCAGCCTTGGAGGTGCGCGAGGTGGCATTGTGGTGGGTCACTCGGGTTTGCGACGTTTGGACCAGCAGGGATTGAGGGTACTCCCTTGGTTTGTTCCTACAGGGGTTCACGTGGCATCACAAACTTAGTATAGGTTTGTGATCCTCTCGACGAGATGTTTAATCTGTTAGAGTTGTGGCATCCCTCCAGTGGGCCCGGTGTGGGATCCTCTAGCATCACTTCCCAAGATCGGGTTCTTGGTATCGTTGTGACCGCTTATCCATGGACGGTGATCACCTATCTATCTAGTTAACCCCGTTGGGTTTGTGGCATCAGCAGGAATATGATCCCATACACTATGGGTCGTGCTCAGTAGGGTTGTGGCATCATCGGGTATACGATCCCCTACCCAGCATGAGGTTTATAATAGGGTTGTAGTATCATTGTATATATGATCCCCTACTTAGCGTGTGGTTTCTGTAGGGTTGGAACATCGTCAGTTTGATCCCCTATAGCACGAGATGTACCAAATAGGGTTTCAGTATCGTCGTGACCGTTGTGACAAGGGTGACGATCCTCTGTCTGAGTGACGTGTTACTATACGAATTCCAGATCGGGTTGTGTTATCCACCAGCAAATCCTGGGAGTGATCCTATATCTGTGATGCCTACAAATGCTAGATCGGGTTGCGGTATCCCCCAGCGGACCCTGGGAGTGATCCCCACACTAAGAGTTCTTCGTATACCGGGGTGGGTTTTGGTATCCCCTAGCGGACCCTAGGAGCGATCCCCTATCTAAAGAGTTTGGTGTTTATGTAGTTTCAGTGAGGTTTCCTCACTGACATTATCTAATGAGTTTTATCTCTTGGGTGAGCATCTGGGATGTTTGTGCAGGACCCAAGGGAGTGTATCTCTCAAACGAGTGTCATCTGGGATGAGAGTGATCATGCAGTGTGTTCTTCTAGTTGTGAACCGTTGTTGGTGATGAGGTCGGTACCTCTTGTGGCTTGGTGTGTGAGCTGGGTATATCTGGATTTTTTATGGTGTATGTATGGGCATACACCTGAGATGAGCTGACTAGTTATGTTTAGACGAGGATGTTCACGAGATGGAGTTTCTCTCTCATCTGGGTTCCCTCTGGCTGGGATGAGCGGACTATTGTCTTTCACTTTCTCTCTTTTGTTTTGGGTTTTTGGGGTGCCTACTGAGTATTGTTATACTCACCCCTGCATGGGCTTTTTCTACACATGTTTGTGTCTTGTGCAGACCACAGGCCTTTAGACGAAGTCTTGGGAGGACCCGGAGCAGGCAGAGCTAAGTGAGCGGGACTGACAATGGAGTCTTACTGGAGCTGTGCCGAGGATATTTCCGGTGGTTCTTTTGGAAGTGTACCCCTCCTCCAGAGTAGGTTGGATGCTTTTGTGGTTTCCTTTTTGTGGGCCCTATTTTTCCCTTTTGTACTTCTGTTGCACTCTGGTTTGGGATAGTTGTGTGCATGCATTTTCTTTCCAGTTTTATATATATCTGCACTGTTTCGTGGAGGTTTATGTGGGTACGTGTGAACAAGTACCTTGTGCTAATGCCTCCCATGTGTGTGATAGCCTACTCGGTGCTAGACGCCAGCACCTGGCCTATCGGAGGTGGGCTTAGGGAGTCACGGCTTGATCCCCATTGGGTCGGGTCATGATAGAGTGGTATCAAAGGAGGTTCCACCTTTGGGATCCCAGAGCGTAGCTGGTCTAGCTGTGATTTTGGTTTGGGTTGCATAGTGGCAGTGTTATGATGTTTCGAGCTCGGCTTTTAGGCGAGAGACTCCAGTGTTGGTGCGGCGGCCAACGTATCCATACACTAGGACTCTGATAACTTGCCTTTCAACTTGGGACATCTGTACACTAGTCGCAGGGGAAAATGGTACATGCATCATATAGGACTGGGTTCTGGGTTTTTCCTTGTCCTTCTTGAGTCAGCTTACCAGATATACTCTTTGATCGTGGTGCGTTGTGAATGTATTTCAGGATACCTCCACGATGACACCTAGCAAGGGTTCCGCAGCGGGATTGTGGTGACGATTCGCCCCATCTAGAGGCTATGGACAAGGGTGCAGGTTCTAAGGATGGACCTCAAGGTGGTCCTCTAGTTGATCAGCCACCTTTCAAGCAGCTGGTTATGCCAGGAGTACAGGATGAGGTTGTGTGCAGGCTGAGTGTGCTGCACGAGTTCCAGAGGTCGTGACCTCTGAGGTTTGGGGGTGATCCAGACCCTCAGGCAATTGATGACTAGCTCAAAGCAGTCACCCGAGTTTTACACCTAGTGAGGACACCTCTAGATCAGATTGTGGTCCTAGCGGCGAGCCTTCTGCATGGTTCAGCCGGACGATGGTGGAGTTTGGTGATGCAGTCCCACGATGAGGAGACGCTCACGTGGGTAGAGTTTGAGCGGCTCTTCAGGGAAGAGTTCTATCCAGTGACGTTGAGGTCAGTGAAAATTTAGGAGCTTCTGCAGCTTTCGCAGGAGGGCATGACTGTTTCAGAGTACTCAATGAGGTTTACAGACTAGTCGTGCTACTCCCTGGATATGGTTCGAGAACTGTTCTTTAGGGATCAGACCTTCGAGCAGGGCCTACATAGGGATATCTGGGTAGGTGTTGTTTTCTTGTGTCTGCCCACCTATGCTAAAGTGCTGGAGCGAGAGTTGGTAGTGGAGAGATTTATGGATGAGTAGATCCCGCCTTTTAGTGTTGGGCACATGAGAGCTGAGACCTCGTCAGTCGGATCAGTATCTCGTAGCCGATGACAGACTCAGGGGTCCAGATGTGGTCTATGTTTCATGAGGCGACCCCAGGATGGAGGATCTAAGGCTCAAGGATCACATGCCAGTTTTGATCAGCCGCAGGAGAGGCAGTGTTATGCTTGAGATAGTCAGAGAGATATTGCTAGAGACTATCTGACCTGTCGTGCTGCTGAGAGGGAGCCGGTCAACAGACCACCTTGGCAGAGATAGTATCTCGATCAAGGGGGTCTGCAGGGCGGCGGACGTGATGACAGATCTGGTGCAGTAACAAGAGGTGGTAGGTGATGTCATTTTCCCCCACCCCCACCCCCAGGTGGTCCAAGACAAGCTCACAGAGCTGGTGGCTGAGGGTGAGGATAGCTTCATGCCTTAGTGGCTGTTGACCCAGATGATCCATGGATGGATAGAGGTACGCCCTGTGTCCTTTCTACTTTCTGCAGTAGTTTGATAGACATTTTTTAGCGGTACTCTTCCCTTTTCGTTTCTTGATTAAGTTTTGTTCATGGCGTTGGTAAGACCCTATGTGGGTGTTGTTTGGCGTGCTTCAAATGTGTGAGGAAGAGAGATCCTTCCCCCACTGAGATGTGCTTCTGTGACGCGATCAAAACCATGCAGGCGAGTCAGTGCCACCCAAAGCAGATAGTGTTGAGGTGTGGTGGATGATTCCCTCGGACTTATGTGTTCAGGCATGGGTGTTTGTTAGCAAACTCACTGGCATGGGAGACCCAGTTGAGAGTCCAGTTTCTTTCCTTTTGCATATGGATTTTCAAAGATGAAATTTTCTAAGGGGGGAGGATGCAACGACATGGATTTTGGACCTGTCAGACATTGGAATATTTCTATGAATAATTCCAAAGCTAGGTGTGAAGATGATGTGAAATTCTGAGGCCCGGTGTGCCTGGGATTAATTTTATAAAAATATTAAATATTTTTATTCTATACACGTGGTTGGGGTGTGATATCTCCTAAACAGTAGCTCAGAACAAGAATCTTAGGGCACTGTTACGTCCGGAGTGTGCCGTTTACCTTAGGTGGGCTGTAAACGTTTCGGGCGCAGGCATGTTGTGAGAAAAGCCACTAGGGGAATTTTCGTAAAAAAAATGGAAATGTTTCTTTACAAGAATCGGCTCAAACAACTTCTGGACAGAGTCTCAGATCGAAAATCTAAGTCCATCATTACATTCAGAACGGCGTGTTTACCCTAGGGGCGACCTAAGTTCCTTTGAGATGGGAGGTCTGGTCGGGGGTTTTAAACGAAATGAAGTTTTTTTAAATAAAAAAATAGTTCCTCATCTTCTCGCCCGAACCTCCTACACACGGCCAGATGAAAACCACCCCCTCTCTTCATTCTTCGCTTATTCGAGCTGCAACCATCTGTTTTCTACGCTGATCGTCAGCGGATCGAGCTTCTGGGCGTGGCGGGTGTTGTTCTGCACCCAAAGCTTCGGCATTTCGCCTGCGAGGTAGGCGGTTTGTGTTTTAATCCATTGATCTTGTTTTTGCTTAAAATTGCTTCGTTTTATTGTCATAGCAGGGAAGACCGGGTCCCGAGGGCCACGTAGGAGGTTGAGGATCACAAAACGGACCACCAGGGTGCCCTCAACGGTCTACGGAAGTTCCCCCGGTGCGGACCCGGCGCGGAAACGCTAGTGCCGGTGGACCCACGGCGGCCGGCGGTGGTCCGCGGCAGCGGCGGCGGCCGGGTCCACCGGCACGGGCCGGTCCGACCCTCTTTTAATGCATGGGGGTTTTAAAACACCAATATCTTGCTCCCTGGAAGTTTGTTTCATGTGATGTCTATGGCAACACAACCCTGGCGACCAGGAAAACCCTTCGGTGTGGGTTCAGGAGTTTTAAGTTTCGGGATCGTGGTCTGAGAGATTGAAACGTCGAATAAAATAATAATATTTTATTATTATTCGACTTCGGGCTGTTGTATCTTCTACCTAGAGCGTCTGATTGATGTGTCGTTAGAGGAGTTGAAGCCCTGATGGTACGGTGTACTTTTCTTGTTGGTTTTTGGGTGTTGGGGCGGAGTTTGGGGTGCGGGCCCCACGAGGACGGGTTTTGGCGTTTTCGGAGAAACACAACTTTCGCAACAGGAGTCTAATTTCGGAGGATGAATAGTCGAACTTGTGTGTTTTTCCAAGAGGATCGCATTGGTGTAATCCATTCGATGATTTTCAGGATTGATGTGTGGGCCTCGCCCGAGCTGGATTTGGTGTATAGTGCCTTTTTCACTGGGGGTCCGTTTGGGACGAAAGAGTTATGGATTCCATGTGTTTTTCCAAGGGGATCGTTGTGGAATGATCCGCTTGATGCGTTTTGGGATAGTTGTGTGGGCCCGCGCGGGCTGGGTTCGGTGAATAGTACCTTTTTCACTGGTTGTCCATTTCAGGCGAGTAAATAGCCTATCTTGCATGTGTTTCTACGTGGATCGCGATGGTGGCCTTGGTATCCGGCTTGGAGGTGCACAGGGTGGCGTTGTGGTGGGTTTCATGGGTTAGCAACATTTGGACCAACAGTGGTTGAGGGTACTCCCTTGGTTCGTTCCTATGGGGGTTCACGCGGCATCACAACCTTATATAGGTTTGTGATTCTCTCGATGAGATGTTCAATCTTTAGAGTTGTGGCATCTCTCTAGTGGGCCCAGAGTAGGATCCTCTAGCATTGTTTTCCTAGATCGGGTTCTTGGTACCATTGTGACCTCTTATCCACGGGTGGTGATCCCCTATCTAGCTGGTTAACCCTGTAGGTTTTGTGTCATCAGCGGGAATATGATCCACTACGTGGTGGGCCGTGCTCAGTAGGGAGGTGGCATCATTGGGTATACGATCCCCTACCCAGCATGAGGTTTATAGTAGGGTTGTGATATTGTTGGATATATGATCCCCTACTTAGCGTGTGGTTTCTGTAGGGCTGAGGCATCATTAGTTCGATCCCCTACAATGCGAGATGTTCCAGATAGGGTTTCAGTATCATTATGACCATTGTGAAATGGGTGACGATCCTCTATATGAGTGACATGTTACTATATGAATTCCAGTTTGGTTTGTGGTATCCCCCAGCAAATCCTGGGAGTGATCACCTATCTGTGAGGTCTACAAATGCCAGATTGGGTTGCAGTATCCCCCATCGGACCCTGGGAGTGATCCCCTATCTGAGAGATCTTCATATACTGGTGTGGATTTTGGTATCCCCTAGCGGACCCTAGGAGCGATCCCCTATCCGAGGAGTTTTGTGTTTATGTTGTTTCAGCGAGGTTTCTTCAGTGACTTTATCTGACGAGCGTGATCTCTCGGGTGAGCGTCTGGGATGTTTGTGTGGGACCCGATGGAGTGTATCTCTCAGACGATTATCATCTGGGATGATGGTGATCATGGAGTGTGTTCTCCGGGTTGTGAACCGTTTCTGGTGATGAGGTCGGTACCTCGTGTGGTTTGGTGCATGAGTTGGGTATATCTGGATTGTTCATGGTGTATGTATGGGCATACACCTGAGCTAAGCTGACTAGTTGTGTTTAGATGAGGATTGTCACGAGATAGAGTTTCTCTCTCATCTGGGTTCCCTCTGGCTGGGATGAGCGGACTGTTGCCTTTCATTTTCTCTCTTTTGTTTTGGGTTTTTGGTGTGCCTACTGAGTATTGTTATACTCACCCCTACACGGGCTTTCCCCGCACATGTTTGTGTCTTGTGCAGAGCACATGCCTTTCAACAGAGTCCTGGGAGGGCCCAGAGCAGGTGGAGCTGAGTGAGTAGGACTAACCGAGGAGTCTTACCAGAGCTTTTCCGAGGAGCTTTACGGTGGTTCTTTTGGCATCATACCCCTTATCCCAAGTAGGTTGGATGCTTTTGTGGTTTCCTTTTGGAGGGCCATGTTTTTCCCTTTTGTGCTTCTATTGCACTCTGGTTTGGGATTGTTGTGTGCATGCATTTTCTTTCCAGTTTTATTTATCTCTGCACTGTTCCATGGAGGTGTATGTGGATGCGTGTGTACAGGTACCTTGGGCTAAATCCTCACATGTGTGTGATAGCCTACTCGGATCTAGATGCCAGCCCCTAGCCTATTGGAGGCGGGCTTGGGGAGTTGCGGCTCGAGCCCCGTTGGGTCGGGTCGTGACAGAATCCACATAACTAGTCACTAATTGATAAGAATTAATATTCTTATCATATAAAATTAAAAGAGAATATGTAGAAGAAATGAACTCCAACAACCATTTAAGATCATGCCGAGGTTTATTTCTTGGATTTGTCAAAAACAATCTCAATGTATAGCTAGAAAAGGCAACCTATGTTCAACTAAAAATCATAGAGTACGTAATACATTCCACTGCACTAGCATACATAATTCTTCTCATATATTATATACCAGAAGAAGTGGTATGTGACTTAGATAAATACAAACTAAAATGTTTACCTGAAGGAACTCTATTAGTCTTCAAAGAATCAATCAAATATATCATAATCTCTTTAAGGATTTAAGAATGTTTAGACTCATAAAGAAACTTATGCTTCTAATCCCTAATAATTTCCTTTCCCAAAATTTTCTTAGCACTACCTAGATCATTTATTTGAAAAGATTAATTCAATCCCATTTTAGCATTGGTGATTGTTTTCATATCACTACATATGAGTAATATTTCTTCTACATAGTGAAGTAATTAAAGCATGGTTTTTAACAGATTTAGAATATAAACATGCATCAAACAAACTCATGTTGACAACATTTTCTAACATGAATGAATCAAACATCTTATACCATTGTCTTGAAGCTTATTTAAATCCATATAATGATCTATTATGAAAACAAACTTATTTAGATTTAAATTCATGTTCATAACCAGTAAGAGGTTTCAAATATAATTTTTCTATTAAATAACCATGAAAGAATGTATCTTTTATATAATGCTATTCTATATGAAAATCTAAATGGGTAGTAAAAGAAATAATAATTCTTAATGAAGAATGTATCTCAACAGGAGAAAATTTTCAGATTAATAGATTCCTACTTTTTTAAGGAATCATTTGGATATAATTCGAGATTTAAACATAATTTTATTTCCTACAGAATTTCCTTCATTTGTTTTATATATCAATTTACAACCAATAACTATAGTAGTGGGTGGTATATTGATTATGAACAATGTATGGTTCTTTATTAGCGTTTCATCTCATCTTCTATAGCTGAAATACAATGCATAGAGTTCCTGTAATTGATATCTTGATTGTAGCATTGGGGATCCCATCCAACAAGTTCATCAACCACGTTTATGAAAAGAAAAATATATTAGCATCGATGTACCTAGGATGAGGTCTAATGACCCTCCTCTACCTATATCTGGTGAGATTATAACCCCAAAGGTCACTAGAAACTCTATAATTAGGAGTATCATCAGAATCCAACCATGATTATTTCTTCGTCTAAGAACGGGGAACCAGATAGGTGAGGGGTTCTCAACATGAGACTCACTAACACTGGGAGGTTCAACCTCAAGATCCTTCATCAGGGAAGTATCAACAATATCCATGGTGGGATGCAGGACTCTAGCAAGAAAAGTCTCTTAAAACACCAAATCCTAGCTGAGAATATACTTTTGAAATGTTGGTTTATCTACCAGAAGCTTATACAAATTCAATCCCTTAATAACCATACAAAGATGCACTTGACAGCTCTGGGCTCCATTTTACCATCATTAAAATGAGTTTTTGCAGTGCATCAAAACACCCTAAGATGTTCATAGGATGTGGGTCATTCCTCCACAATTCAATAAGAGTATTAAATATATTGGAATATGAGGGACACCTATTAATTAAATAAACTATCATAATGAAAGACTCTACTCAAAAGGATTTGGGAAAGCACGAGCATGAAATAATGCTACGTACCCACTATAGAATGGTACTATTCATATGGTCATCTAGTCCATTCTGCTGAGGAGTATGACTCATGGTTCAAGGCATTAAAATTCCATCACTTTCACAAAACATGATAAACTCAGTAGAAAGGCATTCTAGGCCATTATCATTCCTCAAAGATTTTAACTTCTACACAGATTGATTTTCTACAAAGTATTTCCATGTTTTAATGACCTCCAAGACATTTAATTTATTTCTAAAAATATAAACCCAAAACGTTCCTTGAAAATTCATATATAAAGGTAAAAATGTAAGAGCCTCCTTTATGGGAGGTATTCCTTGAAGGTCCCCACAAATCATAGTGAGCCTAATCATGTGGGAGACCAACATTAACGATGTATCTTTGAAAAACAACACTTTTAGTCATTCCCATTACATAGTATGTACAAAAGGGTATGTTATTTGGTGATACTTGAGAGATTATATCTTGCTTTCTCATTTTCTCAAGACCTTTAACACTTACATGTCCCAGACACCTATTCCAATATATAGTGTTGTCATTTATAGTGACCTAAGTGTTACCCAACTTCTTGACATCTTTTATTCCATAAAACAAATATCACAATTTCAGCTAGAATCATTTAAGAACCATACAATCTCCCTTGGATATTTTACCAAAAAGAGAATTATATTTAAAGGTAAAAACTCTCTGATCTTGACACCTAGTGAGATCAGATTTTGGTATAAATTTGGAACCCATATCAAATCAAGTAAGGTGAAAAGAAAATGGTCTTAGTTATCTAGAATAACAAAACCTCTACCCATGCCACAACATCTATTCTTGATTCCTATAAGAAAATCTCCTTCAACTCCCTCAGTCAAACAAAAAAATAATAACTCAAATCTAGGCACATATGGAAACAACTTCCTAAGTTTAAGAATCACTTGACATCAAGAGTTTTTTAAGACATACAAAACACTTCAAAACATTTATAGTAATGCTCAACAAAGAGAGTATGATCCCTAGACTCTTTATAAGGTTTTCGAGATTTCAAATCGGGTCATTTGGGTCTTATATGCTCATGTTTCCCATAGTTGTAGTAGGTAACATCCTTTGGATATGGATTAGAATGATGTATGTGTGATTGGGTATGACTCTTACCTCCCATATCATCTTATGCTTTATTATTTCCTCGAAACTCCGAATGACTCCTCACATTCAGATCCTTAGCATCAGGTTTAACCATAGCCTAACTACACAACTCATGTGAAGGAAAGGAAGAATTGACATCCCCTAATGTCAAGGAATCTCCACCATACATCATTTCATCGATAAGTTGTACATAAAAAATATCTATTAAAATTAATAGTTTTGTGGCATGGTCCCCATCTTCATCATTAAAAAGTTTATTGAAATAAGAAACTATTGTCTCTATATATAATGATGTTCACATTTACATTTTAATGAGGTTTCTAAATATTCTAATTTATTTTAGATTTCTCATATTGTTTTTCATCCAATTATCTTAGTGAACTCTTTATAATATAGGTACATTTTCATAAACATTCATCCAAATATCAATCCTTGTATCATTTATTTCTGTAACAATCATAATAACACCATTATTCGATGAAGAAAATGTTATTGCTATATAATACACAACATAGAATGGAAATAATAATAAAGACAGAATTCAATTTAGTGTATACTACAAGAACATAATTTTTTTATGTTTTATAATGTTGAATTCGTTATTTATATGATAGTATAATAGGAAACCAAGGTCCAACTAGAGAGAACAATCCTAGTAGTTATTTTATTTTTAAACAACTATTTTATGTCAATGTGTTGAAAAATAGGGTTTTTTAAATTATTTAATAGAAATATAATATTAGATGGATACACTCAATCATTACATGAAATCAAGTATTCGAGATTTATTTAACAAATAAATTATTAGGATTACAAAATAATCGTATTTCATTAGAAAATTCTCAATTCAATATAATTAAATAAAATCCTAAATTCACTCCATTAAGGATCCCTAACAAATAAATACTGGGTTTTTAATCATAGCCTGAAATTGATGAATCAACATAATGTGAAAGACTGGAAAATAAAAAAAATCTAGAATATATGGGCAACAAGATAGAACCCTAAAATTGATATTTTATTTCAATGACTCAAGAATACATATTAAAAATAGGGTGTCCCTCACGAATTTGTACACTAAAGGAGACATCAATTGTGGAGGAAATCAGGGAGACAATGATGGTTGGATCGACTTGAATCAATGAAAATAGAAAGTGGGATCTAAGATGCATGGAAAGTGGGATTGGAAATGGGATCTGGTGTTGTGGTTTTAGTGTTGAGAGTGGGCATGGGATGAGGCAGTCAGGGGAGGGTTCATAGTCAGGGTAGGGAGGGCACGAGCAAGGTGGGGGTGATATGTAAGGTTTTGGTCTCAATGTAACAACCGCTAATGAATTTTGTCTTCATGAATTTCTGCAAAAGATCAACTCTCTAGTATTTCATTAATTGGGAGAAGCTCCCATTAAGGTAATGGATATTATTGAAAAAGGGGAAAATAATATTTATAACATTGAAATAGATTTATGTTATTGAAAGAAAATAGTAATGATGAGATCATTATGCCTATGATTAGGGTGTGAGATTGATTTCATTGAAAAGATTGTATTTATGATATATTGTTCTCTACATAAAGGGTGAAATAAAATACATGGTCATGTGAATAGGTTATATTTGTTGAAAATAAATTTTGGTGTCAAAAACATGAAACACATTGAAATTATGATTGACTGCTTTCAATAGTCGAAAGTCACCCGAAAATTCATACAAAGAAGCCTGCAGATATATGTGATCATTTGAATGATAATCATTGGTGATGATTATCATATTTATAGGATACCATGAATTTTTTACAAAGAAGATAGTAGATATAATTGAATATTTCTGACTCGAGGGTGAGCCCCACGAGCCCCCAGTTATGGGAGAAAATGACATGGGTGCAACCGCCACCCCTCTTCCCCTCTCCCATTTTCTCTACAACCCTAGATTTAGTGGTTAGTTCCAACCGTCTCCCCTCCCTACATGACTTGATGACGTCATTTCATTTCTGTTGTCATTGGTGAATACACATTTTTTCTACTATGTAGGGTGATTTTTTTTGTATCCTCTATGTTTCATCTTTCTAGCAATTCCTAGTGATTTGGGTCTTCCCCTTGATTGTTGATCTAGATATGGATTCTTGATAGGCTTTCCTCCCCAATTTTTTGATGCTTCCTTATACTCTAGGCATTCAACATTATTCTATTTAATATTACAGTGGTGAATTTATGTTGTTCAATGAAGACATAAATCTCCCTCCTCATCTCCCAACTTCCTCACCCACATAAATCCCCACATCATGCCCTTGTCAATGCCACACTTTACTAGGAAAAATCACATCTCCTATCCGTGACACATCCTCACCTTCTACCTCTTTTTCAATGTATACCCTGTCAACCAACATCTAAACATAGTACTCTATCTTCCCCAAACTAGTTAACATCCGATTCTTTAAGTAGAGGATGGTCTACAACAAACAGAAATTTGTTAATTTTTATGGAAGCTACTTTAATAATAATAATTGATTTTAACTCATTCTTATAAAAATGGTTATGTTAAATTCCGAGAGTTATATTTTTTGAAGTTCTCCACTCTGAGATAAAAAAGAAATTACCTCATATCCAAACATAGTTCAAGGACCATGTGTGACCCATTATTTTGGTTAATTTCCTCTTCTATGTTCAATTTATTTTATCATTGATTTTTTTTTTCCAGGTGAAATTCTATTATAGTCTTATAGAAGTTATGTTTTGCCCGTATTTAATGTATATTGCATATCGAGTTACTAAAACATCTTATTATTCGTGTTGGAGGTTATCTAGTTGAGATTTCCTCAGATACTGATACATGTTCTTATTTCAATTTTAAGTAATTGAAGTGAAATGTCTGAATAGTAACTCTACTAAATTATCAATCATGATATAAATAAATATTAAAATATAATAAATTCAAAATAAAATAAAATTAAAAAGAATGAATTTTTTCATATTATTTGTAATTTATCAAGTTTCATGAAATGAATGGGTGGCAGGGAGGTGACCATATGTGATAGTAATTAAATGAATGGATATATTTTATTTCATTTTATTTTTTGGGTTATTGATTTACATTTAGTAGAAAAACTATTTTATGTAATTTTTTATTTTATAGATAAAATATATATTTTTATTTTGATACATATAATGAATTATTTCATATGATTGGCTATGAACCATAGTTCCCTTCCTATGTTTAACTTTCTTCGACCCTTGAAACTCTGAATGACCCCTCAAATTCAGACCCACAGAATCTTGTTTAACCTTATCCTCGCTATGCAACTCACATGAACTCAAGGTGGACTTTACATCCTATAAACTTATGGAATCTATTTAATCCATCAGTGCATCAACAAGATGTTCATATGAACTATCTAATTAAATTAAAAGTATGATGGCTTGGTCCTCATCTTCGTCATTAAAATTTATATTGGTGAGATCTATTAAAATTTTATTAAAGTCATAAATGTGTATCTAGATGATGGTTCCATTATGCATATTAAATGTATGTAATTTTTGTTTCATCTGTACACAACCAATTAAAGATGATTTAATATACAATTTTTCATGTTTAGGCCAAATATCATCTTTGGAGGTCTCGTAAGAAGCCTCCCATAGGACATTATCACCTAAATACATGGTTAAAGTGATATGTTCTTTCATAAAAATATCTTGAATATACATAGTCAATGTAATTGTATCACTAAGAGGGGGATGGGTGAATCAATGCTATTTTTCTTTTATGTTTCATTGAAAATGAAAAATCATTCACCTCCTATTAAATATTTCAATTCCCTATTGAAGAAAAATCAAATAAACATCCACATGAACCAAAAGATTTACATGGTTAACAATGAAATAAGAATTGCTTTGTCCTTGGTATGGTTTTGAAATGATCTAATACCATACAATCCACAAGAAAACAATCCCTGGTTTATAATGATTAGGGTATACCCTTTCACTCTTATAGAACTTTGAAAACAATCCACAAGTGTTTGTACACCCTATTAACACAAATAGGGTAATATAATGATTGTGTAACAAATCATGATACAATTTATTCTTTTCAATTCAATAAGTGTATTATCTGAAACATAATTATTCAATTTCTCACCAAGAAGATGGTAAGAACTTCCTAGACATTGTTAAAGAAAACTTAGTCCAATTTTTCTGAATCTGATTCTACCAGTATAATTCTAATGAGTATAATTCATACAAAACAATTCTTCTTAGTATGATTCTCACTAGTTTGAAAGAATAACCTTTTATAAGTCCGATAGAGATGATTCATCACCACCTCAATTCTCCCTCTTCCTCAGACTGGAAATCCCAATACAGGAATACTGATCCAATTACTCATCATGAAAAAGTAATCAGCTGAATACGATTGATAAGTAGAGTATGATAATTAGCTGAGTATGATAACCCCTGAGTACAATTATCATCTAAAAATAACTTTTTAATCTTTTTTCTTCTCCTAAAACTTCTTCAACAAAAACATCTTCAATAAAGGATCAATACAAAAACTTGTTCTTCTTACTAAAAACTGAGTGATTCTCTCCCTTCTGTAGTGAACAGTGTAGTAGTCATAAAGTACAATGTACTTCAACATCTATAGGTGACCCATGAGAGTATTTGGAAGGAATCCCAAAATTTTTCTCACGTGAAACAATGCACCTGAATATAAATTTACCCTTAAATATTAGATATTTTTAGGAAATGGTTAACTCTTCTAGAATCTTCTTGATTCATGTATAATCTTCTATCCTTTAGAATTTAAATTCAATCATCTATCTAGTTTCAATTTTTGAATATGATTTTTTAGAATGGATTATTAATATTAATTAATTATACAAAATGAATACAACCAATCTTTTGAAAGTTAGAAAACCCCTTGAAAATATAATCAACATTCTCCTTCATCTCTATTATCAATCAATTGTCCTTCATTTCATCATCTCTTGTCCTAGTTAGCCTGAATGGCCCGAATTCCTTTTTTTATTATTTTTTTTAGAATCCCAATTTAAATGGTTGAAGGGGAAATCATACAAGTCTCATAGGCTCTATGACATTACATGACATGAAGGTCTTAGAGGAACTCATCCAGACAATAACAACTTGGAACTGCCCCTCTCCAATATCTACATCATGCTGTCAGCTCTCCAACTTCACATGGCTATCCACCTAATCTTCTCATGATTGCATAGGCTAGTCCCAATGAAAATTACCATATCCTCTATTTCATCAAAATTCGCTAATTCTTCACTGGTGAATGCGCCTTACTCTGAGTCCTCATGCAAAGCCTACTCCTTGTAGAGTATGTCTGGTCTATTTAAGGAAAATTACATATGGTGTGAAGGTCTTGAGGCCTTAAGGACCAAACTGGTGGTCTGAAAAACCAAATAGATGAACTGTTCCTGATGATACAGTACCAAGAAGTACCATATATAGTAAATACTACATTGCCTATTACAGTAAATGTTTTAGTAACCTGAAATTATTTCTACACCTATATTTGATCTCAGGTCTATTGGATTCACTTGTCATGTCCTCAACAACTGGGTATTGGCTCTTGTGATCTCTTTACCCAATTGAATTCCACAACATCTTCTTCATCTTAATTATTGATCCACTTTATATGTAAACAATGTAATTCAACACTTGAACAACTTGGTGTAGACATTTGAATTTTTTTCCCTTGATTTGGATTAATTTCATCTTCATTGTTTTCTCCTCATCCAAAGTATGTTCTTTCTATGGATGAATAAGAGAAATATGATTTTATGAGGTATGAATTTTTTCTACAGTGTGCTATGATGATCAGATTCTATAGTCAATCGGGACCATCACTTTCTCCATTTCTTCAAACAATATTGTATCATATGATCTCCAATCCACTAATGATTTGTATAAAATACTAATTAGAAAAGAATCATTACATTTAAATTAATCATAGTCATGAAGACTCTGATTCTCTATCAAAACAATCGATTCTTTTTACTGAATTAATAGTGAATCTGATGACCATTTAATTCCAGTAAGATTTGTTCCCTTTAATTCCATACCTGAGGTGTGTCTGATGTCCATTTAAACCTAGGAAAATGTGTTCTATTTCATTCTGGAACTGATTTTAGTCTGATGGAAATCATATAGAATCATCTCATTACGATAGAAAAAGTGAGTCTGGCACATTTGATGATATGAGTCTGATTCTTTTGCAAAACATGGTCAGCATGATTTTCACCAAAAATACAAAGTAACGTGATTTTACATTTCATCATAAATCTTCCTTGACAACAAAAGACAAAGAATGAAATTAGTCATCTTCACCATCAGCTTAGTCTTAACACATCCACTACGGTAAAAATGGTTAATAGCGACGGGGTATTTGCGACAGGTTTTTTTTACATGTCGTAAATGGTTTGGTGCGAAATGCGCGCCAAACCGCGCGAAGTTTATTTGCGACGGGGTTCTATCCCCGTCGCAAATAACCGGTGGCGGTTAAAGACTATTTGCGACGGGGCAGCAGTCCTATCGCAAATACCCCGACGGAAGGGGTTATTTGCGACGGGCCCCGTCGCAAAGAACTGTTTTAATGCCGCCCATTATTAAATGCGGTCAGAGTTATTTGCGACGGACTTCTATCCCCGTCGCAAATAACCGGCGGCGGTTAAATACTATTTGCGATGGGGCTGCAGTCCCGTCACAAATACCCCGGTGGCATGGGTTATTTGCGACGGGGCCCGTCGCAAATAATCATTTTTATGGCACCCATTATTAAATGCGGTTAGGGTTATTTGCGACAGGGCCTGTCGCAAAAATCGTTATTTGCGATGGCCAACCCGTCGCAAAAACACTCGTCGCAATTAATCCAACCTATAAATACTACCAACCACCATTACAATTTTCTTACTCTCAACTCTCAACCGTTCCAATTTTTTCACTCTGAGTCTTTTACGACTTTCAGTTGTAAATTTTTTTTCCGCCTTCGAGGATTCAGTTGGTGGTGTTCTACAATTACAGCGGCTCGACATTGACATCAAGTTTAAGGTTTTTATATGAATTTTAATTTAATATTTATTTTATTTATTTAGTTTAAATTTTTAGAATTTTTTTTAATTTCTAATTAGAAATAATTATGAATAAATATTAATAATTAATAGTAATTAGAGAAAATTAAACACTAATTAATTTTAAATAGTTAGCTGTAATTACAATTAATTAGCAGTAATTTCCAATAATTAGTAATAATTTCCAATAATTAGTAATAATTTCCAATAATTAGTAATAAATAGTTATAATTAGGAATAATTACCAATAATTAGGAATAATTAGGAATAATTAGTAATAATTACCAATAATTAGGAATAATTAGTAATAATTAGCAATAATTACCAAAAATTAGTAATAATTACCAATAATTATCCATAATTAGTAATAATTACCAATAATTACCAATAATTAGTAATAATTGGTAATAATTATCACTAATTACCAATAATTAGTCATAATTAGTAATAATTATCAATAATTACCAATAATTAGTAATAATTAGTAATAATTACCAATAACTAGTAACAATTAGTAATAATTATCAATAATTAGTTATAATTAGTAAAAATTACCAAAAATTACCAAAAATTAGTAATAATTAGTGATAATTATCAATAATTATTAATAATTATCAATAATTACCAATAATTACAAATAATTTTCAATAATTAGTAATAATTACCAATAATTACCAATAATTTCGAATAATTAGTAATAATTACCAATAATTAGTAATAATTAGTAATAATTAGTAATAATCATCAATAATTATTAATAATTATCAATAATTACCAATAATTACCAATAGTTTCCAATAATTAGTAATAATTACCAATAATTAGTAATAAATAGTAATAATTAGGAATAATTACAAATAATTAGGAATAATACGAATAATTAGTAATAATTACCAATAATTAGGAATAATTAGTAATAATTACCAATAATTAGTAATAATTATCAATAATTACCAATAATTAGTAATAATTACCAATAATTATCCGTAATTAGTAATAATTACCAATAAGTAAAAATAATTCGTAATAATTGGAAATAATTACCAATAATTACCAATAATTCGTAATAACTAGTAATAATTATCACTAATTACCAATAATTAGTAATAATTAGTAATAATTACCCATAATTATTAATAATTAGAAATAATTTACTAATAATTACCAATAATTAGTAATAATTAATAATAATTACCCATAATTAGTAATAATTACCCATAATTAGTAATAATTACCAATAATTAGTAATAATTAGAAATAATTACCAATAGTTACCATTAATTAGAAATAATTACCAATAATTATAATTATTTAGTAATAATTACCAATAATTACCAATATTTACTAATAATTGATAATAATTACCAATAATTACCAATAATTATCAGTAATTATCAATAATTACCAATAATTAGTAATAATTCGTAATGATTACCAGTAATTAGTAATAATTACCAATAATTAGTAATAATTTCCAATAACTAGTAATAATTACCAATAATTAGTAATAAATAGTAATAATTAGTAATAACTACCAATTATTACCAATAATTATTAATAATTAGTAATAATTACCAATAATTACCAATAATTTGTAAAAATTACCAATAATTACCAATAATTAGTAATAATTACCAATAATTAGTAATAATTACCAATAATTATCCATAATTAGTAATAATTACCAATAATTACCAATAATTAGTAATAATTGGTAATAATTATCACTAATTACCAATAATTAGTAATAATTAGAAATAATTACCAATAATTAGTAATAATTAGTAATAATTAGTAATAATTAGTAATAATTACCAATAATTAGTAATAATTACCAATAATTAGTAATAATTACCAATAATTACCAATAATTAGTAATAATTAAAAATAATTACCAATAATTACCAATAATTACCAAAAATTAGTAATAATTACCATTAATTACCAATAATTAGGAATAATTATCAATAATTAGGAATAATAACATTATTACATTATTAGTATATTTTATTATTAATATTAAAATAATATAATTTTCTATATTATATACAATTCTCCTTTCATCTGTGTGTTTTCTGTCTCCACATGTAATATTTTCATTATTTTTCAAAATTATCAACCTACTCACCAATGGAGAGGTGAAAGTGAATGCAAATATTACATGTGGAGACTGAATATTAAACACACAGATGAAAGGATAATTGTATATAATATAGAAAATTATATTATTTTAATATTAATAATAAAATATACTAATAATGTAATAATGTTATTATTATATAATAAATATTTATGAAAAAATAATATTAGTATTATTAAAATAATAAAAAAATTATATAATATTAAAATTATCAATATTTGTAACAGGTTTTACTTTATTCTCAACATATTCAATTCTTAAAGGGTCAATTTTTAGGTCTATTTCAATAAAAACTTTGCGTCAGTCGTGTATGATGTAAACTCTATAATTATCCTTGCTTGAGTGTTTTTTCTAACAAATTATTCAAAACCAGTAATGATTTTATATTTTATAGAAAAATATGGAACAACGAGGTCGTCAACAGTCATTATTAGATGACCGCATATGGATAAATCAACGTAGAAATCCAAATGGTTCTAGTTTAAATCTAGTATATATAGAGGGTGTGGAGACTTTTTTATGATTTGTGGCATCAAATACAGAATTTGTTTCAGAAATCAAAATAAAATTCCCTTATAGAAAATGTGCATTGAGAACGTTTGACACATTTGACAAAGTGGGGGGACATCTCTTGCGTTTTGGTTTTCAACCAGTTTATGTTTTTTGGTATCAAAACGGTGAACGCAGTTCCAGAGTAGGTGATACCAACTTGATTCCAGATCCATCCCGGTTTCAAGATTTAATACATGATGTTGCAGGTTCATCTGTTCAACATACAGAAACTCCGGCTGATATAGCTTTAAATCCTGAGTTGGCACCGTCTGATTTTATGAGTTGTTGAGGTCTACTGAGGATGCATTATATCCTAGCTGCAAGATGAGAAAATTAGAAGCAGTTGCAAAATTTATGGCTATCAAATCAGATAACAGAATGTCAAACACTTGTTTTGACCAGATATTTTCTTTGCTTAAAACACTGTTACCTGAAGGAAATGTTTTGCCTGCAAATTACTATGAGTGTAAGAGGCTGGTTTGAAATTTGGGACTTACTTGTCAGAAGATTCATGCATGTTCAAATGACTGCATTTTATATTCTGGGGAAAATGAGTCGTTGGATAGTTGTCCCACATGTGGGAAACTGAGATATAAAGAAGGGAAACATGGGAAGTATGGTTTGATTCCTGTAAAACAGTTGAGATATTTTCCGCTTACATCCAGACTTCAGCGTTTATTCATGTCTAAGAATACAACGACAATGATGTCATGGCATAAAGAGAATATTTCAACGGATAAAATCTTGAATCATCCAGCCGATGGTGATTCATGGAAACATTTTGATAGATTGCATCCATCCTTTTCTTTAGAAGCTAGAAATGTTTGACTGGGCCTTTCCACTGATGGTTTCTGTCCATTCGGATCTTATGGTAGTCAATATTCATGATGGCCTGTTTTTTTAACTTCGTACAATTTACCTCCATGGATGTTGATGAAGGAGCCATATATCTTTTTGACTTTACTAATTCCAGGACATCCGAAGAAGAATATTGATGTTTATTTTAAACCATTGATTGATGAATTAAGTTTATTGTGGAGTAAAAGTGTCAGTACATATGATGTTGCTATGAAACATAATTTCATACTGAGAGCATCATTGATGTGGACAATTAGTGACTTCCCGGCTTATGGGATGTTATCTGGCTGGATTACACATGGTCAGAAATCATGTCCTTACTGTATGGGAGAGAAAAAATCATTTATGCTCATTCATGGAAATAAACATTGTTATTTTGACTGTCATCATATATTTCTTCCAGCTGATCATCCTTTTCGCAAAAAGAGATCTCATTTCAGAAAAGGAACAGTTGAAAGGGATGAACCTCCAAAAATGCTATCAGGTTCGGAGTTAAAATCAGTTGTATTTTCATTACCTCCCATCACTTTTGGTCCCACAGTAAACCAACAGAGAATTTCTGGTTTTGGTAAAGAACACAATTGGATTAAACGTAGCCTATTTTGGGATTTTCCATATTGGTCTGATTTGTTGGTCTGTCACATGTTGGATGTCATGCATATTGAGAAGAACTGTTTTGATAATTTTTTTCATACAGTTTTGGATACGCCAGGAAAGAGCAAAGACAATATAAATGAACGTTTAGATCTTGCCCAAATTTACAGGCGTCCAGAACTGGAACTATTTGAGAATGTCAGAACAGAAAGGTTACTGAAACCAAAAGCGGCTTATACACTGTCTAAAGAAAACCATTTATTATTTTGTCAGTGGATTGCAGATTTGAGACTTCCAGATGACTGTGCTTCCAATTTGGGTAGATGTGTAAAGAATGGTCGTATTACTCGATTAAAAAGTCATGATTGTCATGTTATAATAGAAAGACTTCTACCCATTGGATTAAAAGGTCTGTTGAATTCTGTGATTTGGGATTCAATAACAGACATGTCTCATTTTTTTGAGAAATTTGTGTGGCTACAGTAGATTATGATTCTCTCTACAAACTTGAAGAATATATTGTTGTAATTATATGTAAACTGGAAAAAATATTTCCGTTATCTTTCTTCGACTCAACGGAACATTTGATGTTACATTTGCCATATGAAGTCAAATGTGGAGGTCCAGTACAGTTTCGATGGATGTACCCATTTGAAAGATGCATGCAAAAAATGAAAAGAAAAGTACGTAACAAATCATCTGTTGAAGGGTCTATTACAGAAGCTTATTTGCAAGAGGAAATATCTTTTTTCTGCTCCCATTATTTTGAATCTGGGTATCCTTCAAAACACAACCGAATGTGATGGAACGAGAGGAATATTGATGAAATCGACAATCAATTATCTATTTTCAATCACCCAGAGCTTGGTTTTGGTGGAGTTTATGAACGCTGGCTTTCGGATGATGAACATCACAGAGCTCATACGTATGTTCTGCTCAACTGTGAAGAGATGACATCAGTTGTACTGTAAGTGTTTATATCACTTATTCTATCATTTATGTTACAGTAAATAACTTTATTTTTTATAGGTTGTATGATAATCATATCAAGAAACAAATTCCACAAATTACAGTAGCTGCTCTCGAAGAACGCCGACAGAAAAATTTCTCTCAGTGGTTTCAAAAACTGGTAACATAATTTCTTTATCTTTTAGAAACTCATTCAATGTATAGTTTAGTATATTGATAATTATTTCACAAATTTTCAGGTGTCTCGACATGCTGATAAAATTGACAAATGTCTCTCTATATTGAGTAACCCACCTTCCAAACTTGTTAAAACTTATAATGCATATGTGGTGAATGGATTTTGATTTCACACACATGCATATGGGGAATAAAAAAAACAATTAACAGTGGAGTTATCTTGAGAGGATCTCATCATCGAGAAAATGAAGTTGACTTTTATGGAATACTTGATGAAATCATTGAACTCCGTTATCTTGGACAACATTACATAACCATGTTCAAATTTCGGTGGTTGGATACAGAGATAGGCGTGCGTGTTCATCCGACTCATGGAATCATCGATATTAAATGTAAAAGTGTTCTCGCAGTAAATGAACCATTCTTATTTGCTCAACAGGCACATCAAGTTTATTACGCAAAGTATTGTGCTACATCAAGAGAGTTGACTGATTGGTGGAGTATAATAAAAATCAAAATTTGAGACAATCAGTTTAGTCAAAGTGAATGTGCTTTCACTGATGTGCAAAGAATTGATGTTTTTCAAGAGAGTACTCAAAATCAATATTTTTTACAAAGAGATATGAGTATCGATGACGACACCCCACATTTAAGATTCGGTGATGACGATGATGTTAATGATGTCAGATATGAATTTGAAATGGTAAGAGATAAAGCAACTGGAACTCGAATGGATATCGATGATGTTGAGGAGGAATATGAAGATGACATTGACATATATGAAGATGATGATGAAGATGAACACTGATAGAATTCCATGGTAGTTATATACAATCATAACTAATATATATGAATATATAATAGTAATTATCAATTATTTTCTAACAACATTAACATTTTCTGTTTCAGATGGACGACGACACATTTCTTGAGTTGGTGGATGCTAACCTGCCTTTCGATGCGGATGAGTTTCTGGCAGATGACCCTCAGCCTGCAGGTGCTCCAGGGAGTACACGGAGGGGGCGCATTCTTGCACAATTGATGATTCCTGACCCCGTCCCCGAGCGACGTCCACGTCTTGGGTTTGATCCACACACACGGAGGTGTAATAACCTGTTTGATAACATGTGTATTTGACTAAGATTTCATTAATCTATTCACATAATAAATGTTTATTATTTTTACAGTTTTCCGCATATAGCAATCGGACAGGGCAGCACTATTTTGCACAACTATTTCTCTCAGCCTTGGACCACATGGGAGAAGATTCCCATTGATGTGCAGCAGGCCATGTTCGGCCATTGGTTGGTACGTACGTAAATAAATAATTTTTATTTTGAAAATTATTTCATTTCTAACTTGATATTTTGATTTATTTGTAGGGTTTTTGGTATCCGATCGAGGATACCATGCGTGACGCCATCCACGAGGCATGGGAGGTGGCCATGCGTGATCGCTTTTGTCAGTTTTTGAACAATTTAAGAAAAGCTGCCACGAAGAAAGCAGGAGTGTCAGTTTTTGACGAGTCATGTAGAGCACACCGACTAGAGTACATTTCATCCCATGTATGGGATGGATTATGTGTGCACTGGTTGAGTGATGCCTTTCAGAGGAGATCATCGGTGGGGAGGAAGAATCGGAGGAGACAGGAGGTGACTCATCGAGCTGGGAGTCATACTTTCAGTACTCATAAACAGTATCTGGTACGTACATGAGTTATAAATATTTTATATAACTATAAATATTAATAGTTTATTTTTTATTCTTATAGGCTGTCGAGCACCCCAATATTACGGAGTAGGATGTATATCAGAGGATGTATAGTGATCCTGCTACTGGGGAACTCAGAGGTGATTGTCAGCATCACATCGTGGTCAGTATTATTTGTTTTCATGTTTAAAAATTAACTACATATAATATACTCACAATTTTAATTTTAAATTGCAACTACAGGAGTCATATGAGGCCGCAACGTCACAGACCAGGCCTGAGAGTCAGGCCGAGTCATCAGATCAGACCACTGGCCGTCAGTTTGATGAGACGGCATGGATGCAGGCCACCCAATATGCCTTCGAGAAGGGCCGGGTAGTTGGTATCAGCTCACGACTGACTCCCGGAGATTATTATGGCAGTGTTGCGATGTCGGCGTCCAGCTTGAGAGGAGCTCGTGCATCTTCTTCTGCTACACAGTATGAGGATCAGTTGCGATCTCAGACTACACTGATAGAGTGTCTCTGACAGGAGCAGGAGCAGATGCATCAGTAGCAGCAGCAGCATGAGGAGGAGCGTCGACGCCAGTAGCAGCTGTACGAGGAGCAGATGAGTCGGTGGCAGCAGCAACATTAGGAGCAGATGAAGTACATGCGCCGACTCACTCATGATTTAGGGATGGAGTTTCCTCCACCAGCATCTGCAGATCCCCCCTCCCCCTCCCCCCCTCCTTCAGATTAGAGTTTGTTTTTATGTTATAAAGTTTGTTAAATCAAAATATGATTTTTTTTTCTATTCGTAGTTTCTGTCTCATTATCAAATATTAATAATATTATTTTTTGAAATAAAAATATTAATATGAATAATAATTTTATATATATTTTATAATATTAAATTTTATATATATATTAAAATTTTATAATATTATAATTTAATTATATTTTTTTGTAATATTAGAATTATTTTAATATTTGAATGTAAAATAATTCTATTATTTTTATATTAATTAAAATAACTTATTAATATTTTTTTATTTATGAATTATAATTCTAATATTATTATATTAATTAAAATCATTTATTAATATTCTATTATTTTTTATTTTTGAATTATAATTCTATTATTATTATATTAATTAAAATAATTTATTAATAATTTGTGATTTTTATTTGTGAATTATTATTCTATTATTATATTAATTAAAATCATTTATTAATATTTTTTTATTTTTTATTATAATTGGATTATTATTATATTAATTAAAATAATTTATTAATATTTTTTTAGTATTTCTGACAGGATACTATGCCCGTCGCAAATAGTATTATTATTATATTGATTAAAATAATTTATTAATATGTTTAAAAAAAAAACTAAATGCGACGGGCCCGTCACAATTTGTAGTTGCGACGGGCCCGTCGCAATTACGATTTTAAAATGTTTTCACAAATATACGGACTAATATTTGCGACGGGAAGAATCGCCGTCGCAAATAATACCTTTCACGATGGGCCCGTCGCAAATAATTGTTGTTGTGACGCCATTTTCCGCGACGGGCTATTTGCGACGGGACCCTATCGCAAAAGCCTATTAGCGATGGGATCCTGACGCAAATGACCCGTCGCAAATGTCATTATTTCCAGTAGTGATCAAGAGGGACATCTGAATAGGTTGGGAATATTTAACAGTTAGTGGGAAGACGTACTTGGGGTTTATTAGGTTAGTAGAGGGGATATTTTAGCCCTTGTTGAAAAAAAAGATAACATTTTTAACCTCAAAAAATTAAAATCATTGCAACCATCAAATTGTATAGTTTCATATTTCACAAACGTTATTTTTTATTTAGGTAGCTCAAATACAACTTTGTTGTGGGGAAATAGTGGAAGACAACCCCCCATAAAATAATTCCAAGGACCAATGAATAAAAAATATTGATTAAATAAACACACAAAACAAAAAAATTAATTGCATTGCAATGAAAACACAACAAAACTTAGTTATGATGGGGGAATAGTGTAACAACAATAATTTCAAAAGAATAAATGAGAACAGAAAACAAAGGAAACATCAAGATTTATGTGCTTGGGTCCCATTAGGAACGACTTCATAGAAAGAACACCACCCACACATTCACTTTTATTAGATTCCCAAAACAAAAATGGATTACAGTGTATAGAGGAAAATGAGATATCCAACCAAAATGAATAGAAGTGCTAAAACAGAAACTATGCACTAGAAGCAATGAAAAATATGGAATTAGGTTCATGAAAAACATTCAACCCCAAAAATATTTCCTGGTTTCCAGATCACATCATGATTCAAGAGCACTGATATTACTGCTATATTGGATCTCACCATTGGATGATCATGCAAAGTATCTTGATTCAAGAAATGGTCACACGCCTTCAACCTCGAAGAACCCCAAAAAACTCCACCATGATCCACACACTAGTGGCATGTATGGGGTTTGGTGGGCCACCATATGTGTCATTCAATGTGGAAGATAACACCATCACTGGTGATATTGATGCCAAGGAAGATTATTCTAAGCATAATGTGAGAGCAATAGAATGCCAAACTACTAGTGGGAAGATAAAAACAATAGCAATGAGAGGGCCTCAATTTTGAGAATCTAGATCTCTGAATACAAAATGAACTTAGCCTCAAAAAAATATTATTTTCAAATTTGTTTCATATATAGAATGTAGGCACCCCAAGGGTGATGACACCACATGGTAGAACACTATCAAGCTAACTGTACAGCCAAGTGGGGGCTAACATGAATACAATTCCAAACTTGCCACCCAAAAATATGTGGAACGACCCAAATAAATGGATTCCCATTATAGATTATGTGGAAACATCCATTGATGGACAAAAAATTAATAGAATATAAATACAGTGAATATATAAGGTGGAATCCCAAATCGAGAAATCCAAACAGTTGAGTGGGCCACAAAAATTTGATAATGTGGTAAAATGAAGAAAAATTCTATTGATATTAAAATTAGTATGTATTTAATAATAAATTTCATGTATTTAACACAATTTAATTGAAAGTACAATTTAAATGGGTTAATTTCAGTTTTTAATATGAAAACAAGAATAGCCAAATTAACCCCAAGCTGTTAAATTATTTAAACATGCTCTACATCATAGGATTCTAGTTTCAAAAAATTTAAGGAAGAACAAAATGAATTAATCATGCCTTTTATTATCATCAACTAGAATTCCATCTTCATGTTCTTTATCCAATTACTTTAACAGATGGACTAAAACATTTAGTTTAACATGCATACTTGCATCAAAGGGCTATACCATGATCAATTTATGATTTCCTCTTCACACACCTGCTTTTTAATTTAGAACTACACTTAAAAATGTTCTATACATAATTTGGATTGAGAGATTCAAGGTAGAGAAATTCGAAGAAATAGATTGCTACTAAATTTTCAAAAAAAATCATGGGGAATTTATTATCAAATTCACAATGTTTTATACATAATTTTATGAGCCAATATTTGTCTTTAAATTTCTCTACACTCCAAATTTGGATTGAAATACTATATATCATTTTTATAGTAGTAGATTCGTATATATTTCAGTATGTATTGTCAAATTCCTAATGTTCTATACATAATTCATGATTGGTGAAATTTCAAAGTTATCTAGAAAATTCATTTCGTCATACACTCATATATTTGTAATGCTCCATTTAATGTGCACATAGTTAATACCCCCCATTGTTTGTATTTAACCATTCATCCAATATCACTAAATTATTTATATTTAAAAATAATTTGAAAAGGGGGAGGAGTACCGCTTCCTTCCTCACATTAATGATTGTAGTTTTTCATGATGATGAGAATAGTTTCTTCAAGTCTTCATCCAAAACATTCTAGTGGCTGATTTTTTTTCAAAACTACTTGTGATGATTCCACTTAAAATGTTATCTATGAGAATATTTAACCTTCCTGGCTTGGTTTCTTTCACCATTATGAGACCAATCCCACTAATACATGTCTCTTTTTTTGATACATTTTTTACACCCCATTTAATAGGTTTCCTCTGTAATGGAGGGATATTTCACAAACTATGACCTCATGCCAAGTGGATTGCTATTTGAGATAATTAAGGCATAATTTCTTCTTTTCCACTTATTTTATTTCTAGAAGATTCACTTCAAACTTATTCTAATTTAGTAAACCCTTATTTAAGGGATCTTCTGTCACAAATTATGCACACTCTATGTGAATATAGACCCCCTTAACATTGATTTTGGTTGTTAAAAGTTACTTTTTGAGTTAGTGGAGGATCATTGGATATTATTTTGGCTTATGGAAGGTGACAAGTGATACATTTTTCCTTTCCAATTAGATATGAGTAATGTTTTATAAAAAATATTTTATTACATTTCATATATCATACAACTTCCATCTTCCATCTCTGTTATTAAATTTTATATATATTTTTTATAAATATTAGTTTTATTAAAAATAGGATTGGTTGAATATTTATATATATATCAATTATAGTGGAATTTATATGATATTATTTTACCATGTTTTGTGGTTTTTATGTTGGATGACACATTTTTTTTATTCTTGAGTAAATTTTTTTTTTATGATAAAGACATGTTTATAATTAATTCTTATACAGATGATGAAAGTTATTGAAGAAGTTTAAAGGAAGCGATTATTTGATAATGATCGACGAATGTACAAGCTAGGGTTTCCTCCCATGGTTCCCTTAGAGATTATGATAATTGTAATATTTTTTTATTCTTTATATTTAATGTCGTGTCCAAATTATTTATCAAATTGTTTTAGGGACATTTGACAGAAAAATAGGTGACCACTTATCATCTTACTAGTATGGGTCTGAGAGAGAGTGCTCATAATTTTACATGGAGCACCCGTCATACCCATTCACACCCTAAACCACCAATGGAAACCCCATATACAACACATTTTCATCCTCCACTTGAGACTCTAGACTTGTTCCCACCCATGCCTCCATAATCATAATATTTATCCTCTTAATCTTGTATCCGGTCTATGTCATCCCTATAAATGTTCACACCAACACCATGTCCATATCCAATTATATATCCCTATCCCTTGTATCATTCTCCCACCATATTTAAACAACTTCCAATTATTATTATCCATCTAGGATGTGATGATTTTGTTCCTTCAACTTCAACTCTAGGGTATAAAGATGCTTCAATGTATGTATTGGAACAAACACATCCTATTGGGGTATCGAGAACATGTTTACTATTTTTTGATTTAAATTAAATATAATATAAATAGTTTTATAAAAAATCAAAAGAACATACGGGAAAATGCAAGAAAGAAATGATTTATTAAAGTATTTACATGGTTCATAACTTTTGGACCTACACCACAGAATGAACACCATAATAGATTTCATTATTATTATTGTAAATGGAAACAAAGAACATAAAAACAGATAAGTAAAATAAATAAATACCATGCCCGCAGACTGAAGAATATTTTTAGGCAGATAGACCTCACCACTCTAGAGCCAGTGTTGGAATCTGGATCAAAGAAGGCGGTGTTCGCCCTCGAATTGGATGGACTGACACTCACAACCCTGAGAACCAGAACTCAAAACAAAAAACAAAACTAGAGCATACTATGAAGGATCCTACAATATAATGAAAAATATTACAATACTATAAGATCTAATGAGGGTTTGTATTTACCCATGTCAAACAATCTTAAACACAAGGTGGTCCACTGAAGATCAGATGGCTCAAAATCTACACTGGGAAGTCTCTCCCTAGAAGAGTTGTGAAAGGAATCGATGTAGAGGTCTGTCGAAGGTTCCCTCTCTCTATGTTTTCTCTATATAACTATCTAAATCAGTTGGTGAGAACAAATGACAACAGACACCAAAAAAAATAAACTGCTGAATTGATATAATAATGGAGAAGCAAAGGTGAGGCAATTCCTTGACAGGTGAAATTGGAATAGGTCCATGTGATAGGCAGAGGGAGAACAAAAGAATCATGAAACAATAAGGATGAATCATATCTTCTGAAATTTGGGACACATGGAATGCATGGGAAAAATAGGCGGCAGAAAATAGCCATAGAAGAATTGAAAAAAAACACAAACACCTAGTTCTTGGGCCTTCAGATCATGGTTTATCAATTTCCAACATGAGGTGATGCATGAATTTCACCACAATAGAAACATAGAAGCTATATGAGACATCAAAATAGCCCATCAATTTAGAGACTGAGCAATGTCCCATAAACATAAGTAGTCTATAAAATATCCTAGCGAATAGAGAGACCCACATAGATGCCCAAAAGAAAACAACCCACATAAATAATATTTCAATATAATAAAAGGAAAAAAGTAATATTTCATGGAAATAGGAACCAAAATAGATTATTTTGAAAACCCAAATTAACTAATCTCAACCTTTTCAATATTAAAATAAAAACACCAATGGTTTTCTTGGATCAAATATAACTACCCTTAACTTATCTGTTGTGTGGGAATATTTTCTTAAACCAAAAACCCTATGTCTGTAAATATTTTCCTAGAATTAATATCACCTATAATATGCCAATAGTGGCACAAGTTCTTCCCACACTACACATCTTCTACTAACAGATTACCACATGCTCATAAATTATTCTATATAAGAAATCACATTAAAACAGAGCTTACTCAAAATCACCTTCAAAAACATTAGAAACAAAATTAATTGTCATTAAAAAACCTAAAAATGAAACAAACATTCATGGGGGGTAAAATATAGTTAATGATGAAAAAATCAAAGCTCACAATTCCATTGTAATCAAATAAGGAGAAAAAAATAGTCACATCAACCACATGATAGGAAACATATAGGAAAAACACCACATAAGACTGAATTTCATAAACCATCCCAAAAAACCGTTTTTCCCAACTATGTTCCCCTACAAATACATGTGGATCCAGTCCTAGGATCCCAAGAAAAAAACAATATAGAACCTATGTTTATTTTTAAATAAGGGGATGAAAAAAACCGAAGGACTTGCAAAAATTCCTAACCACATCATACCACATTTTTCTGGGACATACAATATTTATCTGATAGGCTATGATTTTAAAGTCTTATATGCTCTGTATTACAACATTAAAGACACTAGATGTCCTTAAACTGAATATTATCTTTCCAACCCATATTTTTTATAGGACCCTTAGTATATAGAATATGAATTTCACCCTTAACACTACCCGTCTCTTCCATTAAACCATGTGTTTGAAGATCAAGGGAGAGTATAAATGACTTAACTTCATTTAATGTAACCTAATACATACCATATATCATGGAGAAAATTAAATAATGAAAATAATCCTCATGATAAGTTAACCATATTAAATCATGATCTTCATCTATAACCACTATATCAATATTATATAAATCTAACAAAACATTTTTAAACTCTTTAATATAAATTTGAACTGAAGAGCCAAGAGGGATTTTATGATTATATAACCATATATTTTTATATAAATGCCTAAAATGGATTTAGTACTATAAAAGTTCTTGAGTTTCAGACAAATAGATTTAGAAATGGTTTCTTGAAAAACATTACTAAAAAAATACCTTCTAGGATTAGCGGAAGAGTACATTTAGCCTTTAGGAGTATACTAGGATCAATATCAACAAAGGAAGTGGTGGAATAAACAGTAGCATTAACGGTCACTATAGGCTTCTTGTTACTGTGTAAATAATTAGCAAGACCATTGTGAAATAGTAATGAACACATTTTCACTCTCCAAAATTTAAAATAATTTTCACCATCAAACATTTTGATTTCCAACAAGACAATCATTGAAAAATAAAAATGATTACAGGCTATGATACCAATTATTAGGGTATCTACAATAGGTTCACTGAATTTTTTCCAAGTGAACGCAACAGAATAGAATTTGTTTTCTAACAAAATTGAAAGATCAAAAAGGAAAATATAGGATAGAAATGTTGAACCTATATATTTAGGAGGTTCTGAAAATTTGGTCCTACTCCACCGAAAGAACACCACTACAATTTTTTATTATTATACAAAATATAAATAGAGTACATAAAATCAGAGAAGAATGGTAATGACAAACCATGAATTACAACTAGATAATCTATATAGGAATAGGTACATTGTGACTCCTTAGCTAGGGATGAAATCTACCTTGATGTAGGTGAAGTTATACCTTGAACTGGACTGACATGTGCATGAAACCCGGATAACCAGACCGAAAAAAATGATCATGCAATGTAAGATCCAGAAATAGAAAGAAAAAGACTACAGAACCAGCTTGTTAGATTAGGATGCAACTCTGCCCAAGACATACAATCAGGATCATGAGGCAGTCCACCAGAGCTCAAAAGTCTAGAACTCTAAACCATGAAGTCCTTACAGAGTAGGGGTGTGGAAAGCATTGAAGCAATGGTTTAATGAAGGTTCCCTCTCTCACTATATCTATTTATTTTGACTCTCCATTTCACGGAATCATTTTATACAAATGAATAACCACACAAGTCCATAAATTAAAATGAAAAAATAATTGTAATAATGGAGTAGTAAAGGTGAAGAGATGCCTTAACAGGAGCAATAGATAGGCGACCACATTGTAGGTCGAAGTCGAAAAGAGGGATACAAAATCATCATGCTTGAAACCAATCCAATGAAATCCAAGACATGCGAAAATCATAGGGAAAATAGGCAGTGACATAGTAGAATAGAATAATTTAAACAAACACAAATAACTGGTTCTAGGGGCATTAGATCATGGTTCATCATAGGAAACCCTGAGGTGAGGTAGGTGGATCACTATGGTGGTAAAAAAAAGTCAAGACTAGCCAATGAAACAACCCAAGGACATAAGGACTGAGTGATGGCTCAGTAGCACAAGCTCTCTAGAACATACCATAGTGAAACGAGTGGCCCACATAGTGGAAAAAACACATTATCCCTTATAATTAATATTTAATAATACTAAATGAAAAATGTTTAATAATTCATGGAAACAAGAAATGAACATTTTAATTTTGAAATCCCAAATTAACACATCCTTCAATTGATACTAATTTTGGATATCCGGTAGATCCATTCGAGTCTAATGACCTTTATGAATCAGGTTTTTTTATGTGTGTCAAATTATGTCAAATTTTTTATTTTTCTATGAATTAATTGTTCTTTTTTCCTTTTATTATATTCAGAAAGATCATCTAATAAGGGAGAGTGACTGTAATCGTATGTGTGATTCATGGAATTATTAAACATAAACTATGATGGATTACAATGAATAGAAGAAATAGATTTGAAAAAATGTTAGGCAGTGTAGAATTTTTAAGGAATCTTTTTCCAAGTACCATGATATCATTACAGTGAAACCAATCTCATGGAGGAATATTGGTAATAAAATAAATGATAAAGCAAGGGTGGAGATATGGGTCAAAAATTTATTAAATTGAAATATATATTATTATTTACTTATAATTAACATGTTCATTGCAGAATATATTTAACTTTAATGATAATTAAGCAACTAAGGTTGCATGATTGATGGATCTTGGGATGTTTTTCTTATCATATAAGCATGAATATATGTTATTTTTGTTGGATTTGATGTCCAAGAACTTAATTCTATGTACTTTATGATAATATGTATTCATAGTTTTGAATATTAATAAACTTCTTAGAGTATCATGATTGTTCTTATACATGACATAGTATTTGATAATATCGTATGAGTGAGTGTTGCATTGAAATGTCATAACGGTTCTCTCCTGTGATGAGAACTTAGAAGTGTCCCAACAGTATTCTTAAAATTTATGTTCTATAGCTGGGTGATGTCATTTGGGGGACACAAATGAGACAAGCTATCAGGTGTGGAGACATATTGGACTTTGAGGAACCTTCTCAGTGGGTAGACCTTTGTTAATATCTAGTTTATGATATTATGAGAATAAGACCCACCAGTTGGAAATCGACATTTACATTTGTCATTGGATGTTCCTTTCAATTTATATTTTTATTGACCCATAAAATTTAGGATTATTATTATAGAATATTAAAAGTTGTGTACATTGATGTATTGATGAAAATATTTATGACATATGTTCATAGTGAGGTAGGATACATTGAGTGTGTAACATGTAATATAGTTTTAATGAATAACATGAGAAAGGATTTATCTGTTATATTAGTCAATGGAATATTATATCTGATTTCCTTTCATAAAAATTATATAACCTAAATAAAACTCAGCCACGGTGTTCTATAGGCATGTTGGATTTCCATAAGTTCAAAGATAGAGAAATCGAGCACATAGGCTCATGATGCCAGAATGAAACCTTCTTGATTGGAGATATTATGATAACAAGATTATATTACACAGTGATCCCCATTATGAGTTATTATGTTGTTACAGAATTAACTTATTTCTATATAGGTTCCATACCATGTTTCCAGACAATAATCTTTTAATTTAGACACCTTCACCTAATTCCATTAAGAAAGTGGCATAGAGGATCACACACTAAATGTATTCAAAATCTCAATTAAATAATATACCACTATTTAATATTTAAACATTTCAATAAATATTGTTCTCATCCATGTTTTAATAATTATTGATGTTTTCCTTATCACATATATTCCTTCAATAATTTATTGAGAGAATTTTATTTGAGAGGAATATTTAATAAATATGTATTTTCTATTTAGTCAATATAATATTTATTTATTTATTGTAGAATAATGAAGTGATATTTATTTATTAAATAAATAGTCATTATTTATGGCCCAATAAAATTTTTAGAGGAATGTCAGATAAATTTTGGTGGTTAGGTGACATATAATATATGTTTATTATTATTATTTTATAAAATGATATTTAATTTTAATTATTGGGGTTAGTGCATGTTAAGAAGTAATATTAATATTAATATTATTGTTGACATGAGGTTCCACATGGATTAAAAAATAATAAGGGGCACCGGTTAAATTATTTATTTCTAAACAAAAAGGTTTATAAACAAAATTATATAATTTTTATAGAGATTTAATTTAATTTATGTTTTGAACAATGACAACAAGAGATAATCATCACAAGTTCTAGAGAGATCCCTCTCGAATAACACTCCCTAGAATAGAGAGCAGTCTTCCTCCACCATCTACTCTCAAATCTATAGAGATCAATGAAAATCCTTTAGATGTGATTTTCTAGGTGATCAATAGTTAACGATTCAAGTGTTTAGATATTCCATGATTGAAACAAGGGATTCCTATGATGGAATTAAATGATTTTTGGAACACATGTGGATCCCCTCTAGTAACATCCCCGACCCATAATCTACTAAATTGATGCTTCGAGTTGGGTTTTCACATGACCACAAGCGCACCTCACGGTAAAATTGAGAATGTTGACTAGAAGAAAGGTTCTAATAGGTAATGTGGGGAGACTATTCCATATGTACCAAAGTTTTCCACAAAATATAAGAAAAGAAATAATGAAAAAAATATAAAATAAACCAAAACATGCATTACCAACCATTTCTCAAACATGGTACAACCACAACCAAAAGATAAATATGAAATTTAATTCTAAAAGATCTAAAAGTGATGGAATAAAAAAAATACTCTTGGTAACATCTCCCAAAATAAGTCCTAACTCCATGTCTGAATGCTAATCCACACACATCCCAATACCATCGCAACTCCATAGCATATGGATTTTCCCTTGTCCAATCCTTCAAAAATGAAAGTTTCTTGGGTACCCAACGATGGACTTAGAACGGTGTGAGTATAACTCAATATCCCTCCACCAAAGTGGTCAAAAAAATATCCAATCTAAATAGATAGTGTATGCATGTACTAAATAAAAGGAATGATAAAACAAAGACAAATGTGGTTCTGATTGTTTAAAATTTTCACTTTACCAACTTTGATCATTTCATCCATTGAATCACATTAACCATTTCTGTCACATAATCCATGGGATTTAAATTTACATCATTTACAATTTGTCCCAGGCCAATCAATTATAAAAAATAAGGGAATATTTCATGTTCCCTGTCCCACTAGGGATAAAAATTTCATAAAAAATACATTTCACTATCCTTGGATCCTTATTCTAGGTTGTCTCGTCAAATGAAACCATTAGGGTATTAGATCCTTAGTCTGTCTACCTAACCTGTTCATTTTAGGGGTGTGGTATAGAGATTTAGTCAAACCTAACCAATGGGAGAAACCTCAGTTCAATAACCCACATACCACTAATCCTTGTCTACATTCTAATTCATCTAATTATCACATATGACAAATCACATACCTCGACTAATCAATACACATAACATTAAAACTTCACATTCCATTTAACACTTAAATCTTCTTGGGTACTTAACCCATTAAAACATTTACCACACACATTACATAGCCCATTTATCCCAATTTACTTTCATATCTTATTCCATTTAACTCATTGAACAATTTCCATACATTAACCCATTAAACATAATTAATATTTTAACAAGTATTAGACCATTCATGAATTTTAGTTTTAACTTTACAAGTCGTTAGACACGTTCTCCTTATTCCACTTATCACTCTTTATATTGTTCCAAAAAAACCCTTATATCATTATCATATTCTAGTCACAACTATCAAGAATCTATTTTCCAACTGAACTATCATATCAAAATTTCCATATAGAGATCTGCCTTGGAACAAGTCAATTCCATACCTAACATTAAATTTTTCCATGTTCAGTAATATTGGAACAACCCACGGGTGTCCCTAAATTGGTACTTTCTACCTCAATTAATCCCATAGGGATCATGATAGGTTCAATTCATCATTTAGCCAACCATTTTACCAAATCCATTCAAATTAATCAAATTCACAACAAAAGAGAACCATTGACGCAACCAGACATGAAAAAATAAACTTCAAGACCATGATATATAACCTTTAGACTACCTAACTCAAAACCCGAGATGAATGCACACTTAAACATAGCCTTAGATCTATATTCAAGAACTCTTTGAAGACCCTACCAATGATCAACTGGAAAAATAATTTTTTTGGGATTCCAAAAATGAATAACAAAATCAAAATCCCTAATCTATTAAAGAGAGGCTTGAGGAGCCTAAGACATTCCCTTATCTTCGATCTTCAACCAACAACACTCTAAAAATAAATGAAATGAAGGATATATATACTTGAGAAGACATTGGTGTTTAGGTTCATCACAAGGGCTAGAGGAAGAAGAATAATGAAGAAATTCAGGTGAGAAACATAAAATAATATGTTATAAAAATGATAAAATCCTACTTTTAATGGGGCCCATAGTTTGGCCACATGATTATCAAGACAGTTTGACAACTATGTGCATGCCTCTGGTCAAAAGGTATTGGGTTTCTTGTCTACCTGGGGATGCACACATGGTTTGACAAACCGTGCAACAACTGCGTGGAATTCCTCATTCTAGGACTGCACTATTTGGCCTCCCCTTAGTCACAGTTTACTAAACCATGAACACATCCCTCTTGGAAAGAAGGTATTGAAAATACAATTACTACTAACTATGTTACAACCATGCAATATGCCTAGGTTGGGTGAAATCTCAATTTTTTCATGTCCTGGGCCCCTGAGAGACCCATGAGCTTCCACATACATCCAGAAAAAATTCCATTAAAAACAATATGGATACATGAACCATAACAAAAATAAGAACGTACCTCGAGAAAATATGAGATCTTAAAACATCTCTAACTTATAATGAATCCTCCTCGAGCCACATTACCAAGCATCATTGAACTTCTAAAGAAAATTGATCGGGTCACTATGCTATATATATATATATATATCTCCCTCTCCCATGTTTCTTCCTCAACATTACCATGGTGACAATAAACTGGAACCCAAGGCTCAATCTTTCCTCAAAAGTATTTCTCACTGTGATCCACAATACATATGTGATGCTCCCAAAAGGATTCAACAACCTAATGCTCAACATCCTCAACATCAAAAACATGATATGGGTCAGGGTGATACTGCCAAATCTGTGACACAGAAAAACACCATGCATGCCACTATACTATTGTGGAAGAGTGAATTAGTGTGACACCAGATTGATCATCTCCATAATCTCAAATATCCCTACAAACCTGGGCACTATGTTTCCATATTTCTGTATTTAATGGTGAACCATCCTTGGTGAAACCTGAAGAAACACACAATCACCCACCATAAACTCAAGAGGTCTACAAAACCAATCCACATTCAACTTCTTCCTACTTTGAGTCATTTCCAAATGTTTCTAAATCAACTAAACATGTTCCAACATCTCCTTCATGTATCATGGCCCTAACAATATAGATTCTCCCAACTCCATCCAATACAACGAGGATGTACATGGTCTACCATAGATTTCCTCATATAGTTTCATTTGAATCACCTCCTGAAAAATATTATTATAGGTGAATTAAGCAACCACTGTGTTCTTCTCCCATGATCCACAAAAATCAAGGGCATAATCCCTCAATGTATCCTCTAATACCTAAATAGTATGATTTGATTTCTCGTACGTCTGTGTGGGAAATTCATCGTAAAAAACACTTGGTTACTAAGTGCTTTCTATAATTCCTTTTAGAAACATGATGTAAAATGTGGATCACTATCAGAAACTATAATTTGTGGTACTCTATGAAACTTTACTCTTTCACATACATAAAATTCATCCAATTTATCAATGGTGAAAGTCTAAATATTAAAAAAATGATCCACCAAGGATGGATGATTCAAAACTACCCATATCACATCGTTCCTATTTGGAATTCTCTTATGGACCATCACTAAATCCATCCGTACTTCATTACATTTCCATTTTGGAATGAAAAATGGTTTAAAAGAACAACCCAACTATTGAGGCCTAGCCTTCACCTAGTGACAAGTAAGGCATCATGCCAAGAGTCCTTTAAACTCTTTTTTCATTCTTGGACACCAATGCTTTCTATGAAGATCATGATAAATTTTGGTCAAACTAGGATGCACCGCCCACCATGATGAAAAAAACTTGCGTATAAAATCCCCCTACAATCATTCTAGAACAAAAACATGACCACAAGCAAAAAATATACCATCAACCGTAACATCCAACCAGAAGGTTACTCTCAAATTATAGGACTGACCCTTAATGCCCAAAATTCTAAATCCTCATGTTTCCATTACTTGATCCGGCTTAGAAGAACAAACATAACTACCAATGATGGAAGATTTATTTTATCTTGATCATTCTACACCTCAAGATTCATTACTACAAAAATTTCCATCATTATCCATTTAGAATTGGATTCCTATATAGCCAACCATTGTGTATTATTGTGAATATAATCTATAATACTATTCCCCTTTCCTAGAGTGTAAACAAGCTAAATGTCAAAAGAATTCATGTACTGAACCTATATTAGATTCAAATGATTTAAATCACATTAAGAGAATATTTCAATTATGATTTTCTAATCAGTATACATGGTAATCTATTCTACCAACTTGTAGTGTCACAAACATATTAAAGAATAATCCATTGCAGCCAACTGAATTTTATGCATAGGGAAATTTCATTCTTGAGGACTCAACTACCGTGACTCATATGGAACAACCTAATCATTCTACATAAACACTACCCCATGTCCAAAACCATACACATCACAAAACATGGAATATCCCATACCTGGGTCAGGTATGATCAAAATTGGTCCACATGTCAAATGATTCTTTAACTGTTAGAAAACATCATCACATACACCAAACCATTCAAACATGATTTCATTCTTGGTAAAAACCAAATGTGGTTTTTAAAAATAGGATATTTACTTAATGAACCTTTGGTAATAGCTATGAAAACACAAAAAACATTGAATATCAGAAAAATTATTGGGTTGTTCCCATGATACAACTACTCGCACTTTCTCTAGGTCCACTAAGAAACTATCCTCAGAGATGATGTGATCCATTAAATGTACCCTATCAATTCCAAAATGAAAATTGGATAGCATGTCATATAGACTATGCTCTATTAGTGTACTCAGGATGATTTCAAGATGTTTGGCATAATTGTCATGAGTATTAGACTACACCAAGATCTAGTCAACAGAAACAACTACATAATGATCTAGGTATGGGTGAAATATTCAGTCCATTATGGCCATAAAAATTGCTGGTTAATTTTTTAATCCAATTAGAATTACCAAAAACTCAAATAAACCATATCTCCTCCTAAAGGCAAACCACAATATATCAAAAGGTATCACCCATAGAGGTTGATACCACTCTTTTATATTAATCATAGAGAACACTGAAGAAAACATTAGCTGGAAAAAAGATCATCGATTTGTGGATGAGGGTTTCCATTCTTAACCATCATCTGATCTATCTTGCATAGTAGACAGACAGCCATAATGACTTATAGGAATTATTAGGAATCAACATTGGAGATACCCAAGGTGACATACTCAGGAGAAAGAATCACTTATATTCTAATTCCACCAACTCTATTTTAAGCTCTTGGAGTTCTGTTTATGAAATTTTATACATCAGAATTGCAATTAGCTATGTCCCTGGCATCAAATATGTTGTGAAATCAACTTCTATTTTCAGAAACAACCCTGATATGTCCTTCAGAAACACATATATAAACTGATCCACCATAGGAGGAATGGAAAAAATATATATTCTCCAATCATCAAGCATAATACATGCCACTTGAGTTGGGAGAACACCCAACTGCAGAAAAAATGGCACTGCACAGACTGCTCGAATGTATCGATCCCCACAATACGCAAAAGTGAATTTTTCAAGAGAAATAAATGTCTAATCCATGACCAAAGCCAAATCATAACATTGAATCTCATGTAAAAACATTAACCATAGGAAACAATGCCCACAAATTTTAAGAGAACACACCATACATTGATTAATATTTTTTGCTCGCATCCCTAGTTGTGTATCAATGAACTTGAACCCACAACAACGTTCCACTGATAAAACCAGCATAACCGCAAGCTGAGAAAAAATAAATGAATGTTAGGAACCATTAAAATAAAGCACAAACAATAATAGAATCTACAGGGATTATACCTCGAATAATTGATGGTATAGCCATTCCCCCACCCATTGTAGACTAAACTATATGATGATAACCTTCTCCATTACCCTAGGATCCACTCTAAATTCCTGGCGCTGAACTACCATACTGATATGGATGCTCTCACCCCATAGTACCACGTTAACCACCAAAACTGGTACGACCAGTTGAGCTCCCACTACCTGACTGATATATTATAACCAACCAACTGCCTACACTCATCACTGTCCACATTCCACCATCATCTCTTGATTTTATAGGGCTACAACTAAACCTCTTCACATGCCCTATTATTTCGCATTCTCATCCCTATACCAGTGATTGGGGACACCAACCATGCTTGATCCTCATCCTTCCACTCTAATAAAAGAAACATTTATCACTACCATGAGAGGGTGGTTATATCATCTAACTACTCTTCCCACCACCACCAATGTGAATGTTCTCCAAATGGTTCTTCTTTCCAGTGGATGTTGCACAATTGGATCACCTATCTAGAACTGCATTTCCACCACCAAGTGGCTCCATGATGTTTCCCTTTAAAATAAGGTCATGATTCCCCACCTCAAAAAATCTTTTAAAAATTATGATATTCACTTGGGACATATTCTTAGTTTTATGTCCATCATAAAAATGTATTCCCATAGACACCTAATCACCTTCAAAATATGAAACAAATTATGAAATTTGGTGAAAAAATATAGTGTATTCCATCACTGTCTTTGACCACTTGGCCAACCTCAGAAAATGTGAATCCTTTTCTACATCAAGGTATCCAAATCAAAATGTTCCAGAAACATTTCTTGGAAATATTTCCATGACATACCATCATCCTGCTGGGTCTAAAGTATAATATTCCACTGGCGCTTTTCCTTTCCTCACACCATGTAAGATTCCAATATGATTGTCTTCTCAAGATGATTCTATATGTGACCAAGAATTTTCTTGATGTACTATATCCATACCTCAGCTACATCAGGTCCACCCTCACTAGAAAAATTCATAAGATGTTGTAGTTGAAACTCCCTAGTCAGATCAAACATACTTGGAACAACCTACCATAGGTATCATTCCATCATATTCATAAATGAGAGATGTTACCATGAAATTTATCCTCTAATTTGATACCTTAAACCACCGGGTTTTCACGCTATACTTCTAGATGAGTGATCTTGACAACATCATCTTATTTACCAATTAGTAAATGATATTTTTGTGGAATATTCCTATATTTCAAATACACATATCAAAACACATAATATAAAACATTCATATTTTTCATAAAAAGGGCTCTCCAATAGCCATAAACAACCCCCCCTTTTAATCATTATTCCCATAATATATCATCTCACATTGAACACATCACTACCATGGGTCATGGTCAGCATGGGGTAAACCAACCTAAATAGTAACAACTCTTTCATTATACACCCTTTTCTAATCACTCAAACCATTACCTTATCATCTCATAATTTTTTTAACCAATAATTCCCACCCTCTATACATGGGTTTTCCACCATGGATGGGTTAGGAAATCCAAAACACAAGATCAACACCAAAACCAAAAACAACCTAATCTCCCATATACTATCCCAATATAGTTATACAATATAATGATATGCCATGATACAATATTGTATTTTCCCCGACCCAGAATCCACTAAACTAGTGCTCTGAGCGGAGTCACCACATGACATTAATCGTGAATCTCCATACTCTTGAGGATTCCAAATACCAATAAGCGTATAATAGGTCTTGTGAGGAGACTATAAATTCTTTACCAGAGTATTCCATGATAGTTAACAAAATAAATAAGAAAAAAACAACATACTAGAACATTCATTACCAACCATTTCCTAAACTAGGTATAACCACAACCAATAGAAAAATATTCCATGTCATGCTTATAATTCCCATAGTTGTGGAAACCCAAAATAAATACTAATAGAAACATCCCCCAAAATGTGCATTGAATAAATTTCTGAATCCCCATCCATGATTATCCCAATCCCAACTAAACTCCCTAGAACAAGGCTTTTTACCCTTTCCCAATCCAACAGTAATGAAATATACTCAGGTACCCAATGGTGTCTCGAGTAGGGTGTGAGTACAACTCAATAGGTAACCACCTACAATTTCTACTAAATATCCTGTAAAAATAGGTAGTGCATGAATGTAATAAATAAATTTCATGAAAAAAATATAACTCAGGTTCCATTAGTTTACAATATTTATGTTATCAAATTTCATCATTTATTCCATTCAATAACTTAAACCATTTCCTTCACTTAATCCATGAGTTAGGAATTTTCATCATTTACACTTCAGCATAAGCCGATCAATTATCGGACATAAGTGAATAAGTTAAGTTCCATATCTCATTAGGGATAAACAATTCAAAACAAATACATCACACTCACCTTGACGTCTCATTTCAGGTGGTCTCATCAATTTCTATTTTTTTTAATTAAATACTCAATCCAAATCCCTTACCCATGCATTCTAAGGGTGGGGTTTTGATCCTCATTCCAACCTGACCTATGGAATGATCCTTAATCAAATATCCTACATACCACCAATCCACGTGCACATTATTATTCATCCAACTACCACATATACCAAATCAAAATTCCATGAATAATCAATACACATAAAATTCACAATTCACATTCCATTTAACACTTAAATCATCTTTGGGCCTTAACCCATTAAAAAATCGACCACAATCCTTACATATACCATTTAACACAATTCCATTTATTATCTCAACCCATTTAAGGAAATCCATAATTTTCATCCATTAACCAATTTAACATAATTCAAAATTTCACATGTATTATCCCATTTGTGCATTTCAATTTCAATCTCACAAGTCATTAGACACATTCACCTTATTCAAATTATCTGTCAATACACTATGCCAAACAAACCATTATACCATTATCAATGTTTAGAAAAAACTATTAATAATCCCTTTTCCAAATCGGCTGATATATCAACATGTTCATATTAGTATCTACCTTATCACAAGTCAACTCCATAGAAAAATTATAATCTTCCATGTATTGGAATTTTGGAACACCCCATGGGAGGCCCAAAATCAGTCTAGTTAATCTTAATGGACCCCATGGTGATCATGAGGGGTTCAATTAAACATTATCCATCCATTTTACCAAATCCATTCAATGACATCAAACGAGCAACAATAGGAAACAATAAACACAATGACACGTGGAAAAATCAACTTCAAGACCATGGAATATAACTTATAGACCACCTACCCAAAACCAGATATGAACTCATGCATAACTATAGCCTTTGATTTGGATTCAAACACCCTTTAAATCCCCAACCACAGATCCATTGGAAGAAAGCGGGTTTTAGGGATTCAAAAGAAAAATAATGAAACCACAATCCATAATCCATAAAAAAGAATAAAGTAGAGCATGAGAATTACCTGAAATTTTGATCCACAACCAACAACACTCCAAATGTCCTAGAAAATAAGGAGAATGATCCATGGGAAGATTTGTGTGTTTAGGTTTATCAGTAGGTCCAAAGGAGGAAGAATGGGGAATAAATTCATGCAATGAACTTAATAGCCTAAGGGGAAAAAATTGTGAGTCCCACTTTTAATGGGGTGCATGATTTGGTCATATGGTTTTCTAAACCTTGCCCTGACCATGAATCTGCCTCTATTCAATAGGGGTAAAGATGAACATTTACCGAGGGGGGCCGAAATGGTTTAACAAACTATGCACCAATCTTGGATAATGTTTGAATCTAGGCATTTAAATTTTATATTTATCAATGCTTATTAAAAATAGAGAAGTTAGGCTTGACCCATCACATGCTTCTATTGAACCTAAATCCTAAATGTTTTATCAGAGTGATCACATAATTAATTATAACTATTTAAATGTCATGGATTGATTTACGCATTTGTAATTTTGTTTTTAATTTTAGTTTAATCATTATTATATCCAAATTTTGATACTTACATCTTCCTCATTCATTTATCATAAATATAATCATATTGATTAATTTTATAAATGAAATAATTTTTAAGATATCCTCTAGAGTTGATGAGGAATCTAGATGGATAACACAAGAGTACATGCCATGTAACATGGAGGTACACATCGCGTAGTAGTGTTCAATGCAGTAAGAATTAATTCGTAATTAATTAATAGAGTGTATATCAATTTAATGAAGTAACAATAATTTTACAACACGTGTTGATCAAAAGAGTCTGGAACACAATTAGATGGGGTACACGCTGTATAAATGTAGTAAATGATGTGTAATATTTTAGTTATAGAAAGGTTATGTATCTTCTTACATGGCCTACTTGAATGGTGACCAGGTAACTCAGAGACCACTTTATGTGTTGCCCATTTACACACTGTGTACTCTACGTTTTTCCATGGAATGGTTTAGACACCTAGTACCTAAGAGCATGTCTCAGATAGATGGTGAAAATAGTACCCACCAAGTAGCAAGATTGGAAATGCTACATACTTTTACCAAATTATGAAAAATAAAAAATTAATTTAATATACTATAAAAATATTATCATTTTGTTTTTGTGTGTGGTAATTAGTTTGATGAGACATTCCATGTGATGAGTTTTAATATATATAAATGTTTACTTTATTTCTATATATTTTTCTGATTTGTTTATCTTTTACGAATCAAATTATAGTTATTTTAACTATGTACATTGATGCATAACATGTTCTATAAAAATCATGTAATCAGTGTAATCATTAAGTTGATAGTACACACCATGAAAGTTCGTTATAATTTCTATATGAAAAATATCTCAAGAGTAAATGGAATATGATTATAATAAATATTAGGTCTTTTTTATTGGTACTCACGATATTTCCTTCAAGGTACATTTATGTACACAGATAATTTCAAATAAATTTATATATGTTTCTATTAAATTATGATGGAGTAGAATCTCAAATAAATATATTTGTGAATTAAGATAAAATAAATGATTAATTAAAGAATATAATTATTTTACATGATTTTAATTAATCTCAAATAAGAATTAATAGAATTGAATTATAATTTTTTAATACATAATTAATCTCATGTGTGGGGATGATCATGAGCCTAGACCAGATCTTTTCATATTATTGGTATCCTAAATTTTATTATATAAGTAAATTGGTCCCATTTGTACCATATCTCCTATTATTATGTAAGGGTATTTGTTCAAATTGTTTTATTTATATGAATCATTTTTCCTCAATTGTGTGTGCGTAAAAACATATTTAAGGGTTGGAGATCCCACATTAGTGGAGGAAGCTCTACATTGGAGTTGAGACAAGACCAATCCAAGAGAGACATGTAGATATATAGGTGGAATACTATTTTATGAACCATAAAATGGTTTAGGGTTTTTCCCTTGGTCAACAGTTAGGTTATCATCCACTAAAAAAACTAATTAATAGTAAAGGATTAATGAAACTTATCCATTTGTTTTCAAACAACCCCAACTTATATCATCAGATGTTACTTCTAAAACTAATTTTCATCATATGTTAGAAATTTATTTATATGAGAAAAAAACTCAATAAAATATTTCTAATGTTTTTTATCAATAATAATTTCAATATGTTGTTGAGGAAATGATTTTTGAAAACCCAAAAAATTAGTAGATTCATTATTGTCATCCTAGTTATAATATCATTGGTGATGTAAATCAAATGATTAGAACTATAAATTCCCTAATAAAAGGAATTGAACATTTATCATTTTTATCATAACTCGACCCTAAGAATACTGATGACGCTTTTCTGATGAGTATTTGATTAAATAAATTAAAGATGAACTTAATTATTTTGGAAGGAACAATGTGGGGACTTCAGTTTAATGTTCTAATGATAATTGTGTAATTGGAGTATTATGGGGTTTTTATATAAAATGTAATTTAAATTTAATAGTAATATTAAATAATGATAGAATTATTACTAATGGTTATAATAAAAAAGATAGAATATACAATGGATAAACCTATGCACAGGTATAATGACTTGAACTTATTCGTAAACTTCTAGCTCATGTAGAATACATAAATTTTAATATATTTCAAATGTTTGAAAAGTGTGCTTTCCTTAATGGATATGTTCAAGAGAAATTTATGTATAAGAACCCCTAGGTTTGGAAAATAAAAAACATCCAAACCATATAACTTTCTGTTTCTAAAACCTTTTTTTAAATAAAAAATTCAGTTTTCAAAAAACAATTTTTTTATATTTAATTTTTTGGACTCAAAAACGTTTTTAATATTTTTCAGAGTCATATTATCTTATAATAACAATTCGAATCTATTTTTTTAGAAATTATTCATTGAAATATTTTATTATAACCAAAACATGTTGTAAACATTTTTCATTATCATAATTTTTTATAAAATTTAAATACTCAAAAATAACTAAAAATTGTTAAGGAACTATTTTTGTTATAAACCTTATCATAATAAGTTTTCTTTAAAAAAACCATGAAGATCTTTTTACTCATATCTATAAATATTTTATACTCCCAAAGTTAATAGTCTTATAGTTTCTACATTGATTCGTTACATTTTTTATTAGTTTTCTTATTTACCTGTTAATTTAGTTTTAATAAAAAAATTTATTGTCAAACATATAAGTTTTCAAATTGAATTGATACCCATTCAAAGGAATATTTTTCCTAAAAACATGAAGAGTTAAAAATTATCTTTCAATTCATTCATCAACTAATTCATGATCATCAGATCCGATAAGTGCTTTTAATCATAGCTGTTGATATTCATGGAATTATAATTATCGATGTCATTCCTATATATGTGTGGGAAAACATATGTCCCTCAATGGTTCAATAATAAATTGATCCAAACTCTAACCACTCCTTTAAATTCCCTTCCCAATGTTTTGGCATTTGTCATCTCAATAGTTCAAGTATCAGAACAATGGAAACATTGGAAGATTTTTCCAAGAGATATGTGTATAGATAAATAATCATTGATATAAATTGGTATGAAAGAAAAAATTCAATTATTAAAAGGATCTTTAGTTTTTAGGGCTGGGAGAATGCAAGAGTATAAAAACTAGATAAGGAATTTGATTAAATTTTTCAGGAAATTATAGGATAATTTTATGTTATTGTTTGAACAATAAATATAATAAGATGAAGAGGAATGGGAAAATGTTAAAGAATTTGGAGAAGAAGAAGAAAAAGAGTAAGAGGAATAAGACAGGGAGGATGAAGACGATGATGAAGAAAAATATAGTCTTATGAAGAGTCAAATGAAAATAAAACATTAGACACATCATCATATTAAACTCATATACCTTCCCAATCAGATAAGGATGAATATTTTAAAGAATCAGGGGAAGAAAAATAATCATATAAAGAAGAATAAAATTAATCATAAAAAGATGAGGATGGAGATAAACTATCCCAAACTAAAGTTTCAGATATTTTTGAATCTAATAAAGAAGTGTACATTTTTAAAGTATCATAAGAATAAAATAATTCTCCTAAAGGAAATTAAAAATTTGTGAAAGAAGAAAACCCAAATATAGAATCATCCAGACCAAATTCTCTAAAATATTTATCAGGTTCGTTAAACTCTGATATGATAATTACTTGGAATGTTTTTTAGAATATTTTCCAATCCTTTAAAAGTTTGGGTGATTAAATTACCTATCACCAAAACATATAAGAAATGTTTAAATTTATTTAAAAAAGTTTAAATTGAAAATTAGAATCACTAAATGTTTTGACAGAATCAGTAGTTCACATTAATGTAGAATTGAAATCCTTTAAAGAAAAGACAAAGTCTTAAAAAAATCATAGAATCATATGGTTAAGTGTTCAAAAAAATTTAAAATTGATCTCAATGATCATGATGATCAGTTCATATAGGTAAATTAACCTTCTAAATAAATGTACAAATCCTTTGATAATTAATCAATCGATTTTTATGATAGAGTGATGTTTTTAGAAGAGTTCATAGATACAACAGATGATCTTAATGAGGATTAAAATGTTTTCAAATAAATTCTTCAATGTTTATAGTTAGAAAATAGATTACACAAATCATCTGAAGATGAGATTTTCCTTGTGAAGGAGGAAAATAAAAAGATATTTGGGGATGTTGAAATAATTAATTCATAAATTGAGAAAAAAATATTGAACGAGGACTTGATCATGAATCATAAATCATTAGCCGTTGAGGCTTAGAAGGATCATGATGCATTTAAGAAAATTAATGAAATTGTGAAAAAATTAACGAATAAAGAATAAAATTTTATTATTTTAACTGTTGATGTTTATTTTGACACATTTTTTGGAATGAATGTTAAATCAGAATGAAATTTTCAACCAAAAACTTTATGTCTGAATGTATTCCAATTAATTTTGGATATGTTTTTTTTCTTTAAATTCTAGGATGATTAGTTATTTCTCAGAAAATTGTTACATATGTTATCTCTTTCAAAAATTTTAGGAGATATCCATTCCATTTTCATTTTTTAAATGAGAAATTTGGAAACATTTATAAAGAGGGAGAACTTTATAAAAGTGGAGAACATTATAAATGGATAATACTTGGAGATATTATCCTAAGGGTGAAATATTATCCTAAGGGGGAGAAATTTAATTAATACTTTCAATCAGGTTAAAATGATGTTATAAAATCATGTACAGTTATGATATGAAGTATATATTTGAATATCTTAAAAGCCTAAAGGGCTATATTTTTTTGAAACCTTTTTTCATTCTAAGTGTTTTGTTTTGTTCTTTCAAAAAAGGGAAGGACTGTTGAGATGGAAGTCTTACTTATTACATTTACATTCATTAGTTTTGAAAAAAAACACATCCTTAAAACACTAATTTACTAACAATATATTTCCCATGTGTTTTAATATATTTTTTTATAAAACATTACTTTATACTGAATGTAGAAATAATTACATTGATTGAAAATATAAACATATTATTTTTCATTATGATCAACTAGAAAGAAGGTGTGCATGACACATTGGAATAACGAGTGGTTTGATCAGTGGTTAGAGTTACGTCTTAGTAAAAATAGTCTAGACCATCAAAATAACCCTAGTACTGATTCATCAAACATACCCTTATTCGATTTATCGGATTGAAAATAAATAAGGAAGTTCGTCAAACTATCCATATTTTAAAATATATTTGATTATAATTAAATCTATCATAAGGAATCCATAATTACATTTTAATGGTGATAATCATAATGAAGTTAGACTCATAATGTATAAATCATCCTTAGCTAGAATGTTGAAGATCCAGATCAACATGAGATGTCCTGTGAAAGCTATTTAAGGTCATTGTAACTAACTCTAAAGTATGACCCTTAGAAATATCCTATAAATAAGAGGTCATTAGAAGAGTTAGGAGAAAATGAAATATGAGACACAAGCCATCTAAATATTTCTTTGTGTGAACACCACATTCCTATTATGTGAAATTCTTTATAGAGTTGATATTCTAACATATCCTTGGGAGGATTTTAATTCCTTATGAACTATTTGATTTTGTAATGGCATATACAATTGTGGTATTTGTCAATGGATTTAGGGTATAGGAAGATATTGAATCAGATCCATCAGTTCGAAGGATTCTAGGGATAGGAAGATAGAAAAAGATCATCACATCGAGGGATTTCTTGATCCGGAAAGACATATTTGAATATGATCATCATATCAAGGGATTCATGGGGATTAGAAGATGGAACTGATTCAGATCCATCAGATTGAGGGATTTCCTGGTAAGGGAAGACATACCTTATAGTAGGTACTGAAAACTGTGGATATCATTAGTCACAATTTCTAATTACCTTAGCTCTTAAGGTTAAATTGTAAATTCTATTATATGATTATAAGTCATTCTTACTATTGTATGATTTTGTATTTCAAGTCAATAAAAGATCTATTTTATATTTTTCTAGTGTATTAATATGTTTTTTACTTATCTTTATATAAAAATTCTTTATCAGTGTGTTTGTGATACCGATAAACTTTGATTTAATCTAGTAGCTTCTGGATCAGATTGTATTACTCTAGTCATCAGAGGATCTATGAGTCTAGTCACTTTTACATTAGAGGTATTTTATTTTGTTTTATTATAATTATTAAACTAAAATTAATACAACCTATTTTATCCATTGAATACACTTTTGATCCAATATTTTTTGGTCTATTTAATGATCTCTTAGGCATTTTAGTGGTTCTATACCCAAGAAAATAGCAGAGGGTGAATATGTGAATTATACTGAACTAGTTCACTAAATTGGATGATTTAGGAAAAATGTAAATAATGATAGATCTCATAGATATTCATAGATAGTAACATTTAAATTTCTTACATTTATTTTTTATGCATCTACATTTTGATTATATTTTTTCATTCATAAAAAACAAAATACAATTATTGTGCTATTTTTATAATAAGAAAAAGAGAAGTATTGCTGAGTGATTAGAATAGCGAGGAATGAACACACACGCACTCCTTGGGAAATGATCTTGTTTATACTTATACTTTATTACAATATTTTAATAAAAATATTGTTGACTGTGGCCCACAACAACCACACGACGAACCCTTTATTTGATTTGTTACATAGCTACAAATGTAAGGGATCAGAACACTTCTGAATATATAGAGAAATTTCAATGGTCGATAATTTTTTTAATGATTAGTATATATTTTAAATGTCTAAAATTTTATTTTCTTGATATTTCATTTCAATTGAAGCTTTTTTGGTTGGTTTTAACCCCTAAAAACATGATTAGTCTATTATTATTAAAATTAATAATTTAATTCATACCTTAATACATACTGATCAATATGAGCATCATATTGTTGTTTATTTGATTATAAAAGATAAAAAATGATTCAAGGAATATTATTCTATATTTTCAGCCAAATATTATTTTATTTTCATATTTTGACCCCCTAATAGGAGATATTCAATTTTAATAAATCAAATGAATGTTGCATGTTGTTTTCCATCATATTGAAAAACTAAATCATCCTATGGATGTAGAATGGATTTATATAGATAAAAATGAATGGGTGATCATTCTCCCATGCTTTCATGTTAATATATGAGTGTTTTATTGGAATTATTCCCTTTAATGTGATTTTTTACTTATCTCTAAATTTGGGGGGCAATACCACATTGCATTATACTAGGTAATTAGGGAATCTGATTTATGTGCCAAAAATATATATAGATTGTAAATGACGTAAGTATCATTTTCCTAGCATTTCTTGTTAATCAAACACCATTTGGTTTGTTTTAACCCCAAAAAATCTCATTTTCCAGTTATTAAAAAAATGTTTATATTGTCATGTTATACATTAAGTTATACTAATAAATCTATGCATACAATTGTTTCTTGTTTGATTATAAATGATTAATAATTATTTAGAGAATATTCTCCATGATTTTCACATCAATCCAAATTAATTTTATTGTTTACCCGCCCCCATGGGATATATTTCATTTTAATAAAACTACGCATTCTTACTCCTTGTTTTCCATAATATATGGGGACACAAAAATATAATGGATGCGACACTGATTGCCATAGATAAAAAATATCTTAGGGATATTTCTCCCATAATTTCATGTCAATAGAACTGTGTTTACATGGTATTAAACCCTTTTTTGTCCTTTTTTACTTCATTACAAATCCTAGAGACAGTCACAACATTAAATTATACTGAGAAATTTGGTTATCTGATTAATGTTAAAATGTTTCATATAGATTATAAATGACTTATAGATCATATTCCAAAGATTTCATATCAATCACACCTCATTTAGATGATTTTAACCCATATATACTTACCATAATCCATACTGATCAACCTGGCCATTAGGTTGATACATGATTGATTCAAACATATCACAAATGATTTGAGGAATGTTCTTCTAGATTTGAAAACAAGCATGATTTCATTTTCTTATTTCTAACCCCTTGATGGGATATATTTATTTTTAATAAAACAATATAATTTTACCAATTGATTTCCTTCATATCGAACAAAATGATCATTAGATGGATTTGGCATTGACTCATCAGATCCAAAATGAATTAGTTATTTTTATCCCTCAATTTCATGTCAATTAAAGTTTTTTTCTCTATATTACCCCCTATATGTTTTTTTTCACATATCTCCAATTATGAGGGTAAAATGACACTTTTTATCATATCGACCCATTTGGATATCAGATTGATGCGTCGATGATTCCTATGGATTGTAAATGACATAAATATCATTGTTCTAGCATTTCATATTAATTGTAGATCATATTTCTCTAATTATTTCACACTAATTCAAGTGTGTTTCCTAATTTTGACTCCTAAACTAGTAATAAGTCTTTTTATGAAGATAATAAATTTAATAAAGTACCACAAATTTCATCAACTATTTTGACCATATAATTGACTTTTGTTGTAAATTTAAAGATATAAACTTAGTTAATGGTTATTCTCATAAGTTTTCTCATCAATGTAAATGTATTTAGTTATTTTTGAATCACCACATGGTCCAATTACATTTTAATGAAAATGTAAATTTTATTTGAGACTTTAATAAAAATAAAAAATAGAATGATACTTTCAATATTAATGGGAATCTAGAAAGTTAAAATGAAACACACCTCCTGGATCTAATGCATCTTGTTGGACCATTGCGTCTACATACGTCTGATGTAGTTAGGGCATACAAAAAATAGAAAAAAATTAAATATAATAATAATGATTTAGTAAAAAAAAATATAATATAAACCAACATCATGGGATCCCCTGCATGATCACCCTAGATATTCCCAGAGTGTTTTAACCAAAGCTAGAAGTAGTGTATTTATCTTCTTGGGAGTAGGAATCTAGCCTCCAAATATATTCCCCATTGTGTCATTCCAAAAGTAATAGGAGCCATATACTTTGGACATTAATGTATAGAATGGGTAATCTATGTTCCATATTTCATGTTATATCCATGCCCATCATGATCAATGATGCAAGGAAATATCTCGTCTCTCTACATGGAAAGTTATTCATGGTCATATGGTAGCTATGATAACATATCCTCAAATATATTATGTTTAATATATATATATATGTATGTATGTATGTGTAAATATATGTATGTTAGTATTGTTAATTAGTACAAGAACATTCTATAGGAGTCGTAACCTAGATATCATTTTGATCTCGAGTTGTCATCCACATCGATATTCTATTAGTTGGTGTACCTTAATACCCTAACTATAATCTAATAATATATATCCATAGAATATAAAACCATATTAAATAATAAATATAAAAACTACATGATAAATACATCATGTGAAATCATGGACACCTGATGAGTCCCATGCATGTGACGTAGTCCATGCATCACATGAATCTCAAAATGACACGTCGCCACCACCTACATTTAATTAATTAAAATTTAAAACTTGTAAAATGTTACACATTATTTGAAATATATAAACAAATAATAATTTGGCTCACTTTCAGGACCATATTGGACCAATATGTAACCATATCACACCACTAATATGGGAGGCCACCTCTCGGGACTCTATCCAAAATGTCTAGGGCACCCACATTTATTACCCAGTGATCCCTCTTCAATCCACCTTTATAATATATCATCATTTTAAAAAAAAATTCATAAAATACAGATGAAACACATTGGGGAGGACTGTAATATTATTATACTCAAGAAATAAAATTATCACAAATTTAATTATTTTTAATCATATCTAATTAATTAAAATGATTCACTTACATTAACATTCCTCCATAGTTGATCTAATATCTCCTAATGGAATGACTCTAATACATGTGTAGTCAAATGAAATATATGTTGTTCATGAATGATATTTTTCAACTTGAGAATAAATGAAGTGTTACCCTTTCACATGGGATGGTATGTCTCATAAAAATATAAATCAAGGGTTTCTCATGATGAAATCCCGTAACCAGGGACTTTCCTATGAGAGGAAGAAGTCATTGATTCAAATACTATTGAAAAACATTCCTTAAATAATTTGAATGATGTTCATATATATATTTAACTCTTATTTTAAAATATATAAACGCATTTACATTCATACATACCTCTACCCATAAAAGTATATGCCTCTACAGAATAATGTGGATCTGGTTCCAGTTCCTCAATCTTTTATGAAGTCATAGAAATTATTAATAGTTGAAAACACATATACTATATTTCAAATAAAGATATAGTAAATAAAAAATATATATTTATTCTATTTATAAAGAGTTAAATAGTAAAAAATATCATTAAAAACTAATAATGTGAAAAAACTCATACCTTTCCCTAATCATGAAAATCGATCATTTCAACTTCAATTGTCTCTCAAAACTGTTGAATATATTCTTTATATTGATGTATAGTGCGTTTATCTTACTAGATCCAAAAAAGTAAATAGTCTTAGGTTCATCTCATTCAATTGAAAACATTCCTCTCCATGACATTTTCATAGAAACATTTCAATTTGGATTAGATAGCAAGGTGGTGAAGAAAAGATGTCGTACTTGCAATGAAAAAATGAAAAGTATGTTATAAACTAGTTCATCTACATATAACATACTATTAAAGTTCACCAATTTAAACTGAAATTCAACAACCTTAGTTCCATGGATATGATCAAACCAATTACACTTTAATGATATGTATTTCAAACGATTTGCATATAAAACATTAGTGATATATTTCAATTGACCATAGTAATAACCAAAATCGACATATGGATAACCAATTTCATGGATTTGTGTTTCTTGTTTATCATAAACATATTTATTGTGAATTTGAATGGTATTATAATCATACTCATTGTAATTTTGAGTCCTTATAGATAGATCATCATTTAGTTAGTTAAATTCTTTAGTCAGTGTATGGTCATCAAACTCCTATAGGTTATCCACTTATATATTTCGTGGAATTAAAAAAATAGTTGTGAAGAAAGAAATTATTATTATACTTTAATCATAATTAAAATGCATTTATATATAAAATATCCTTAAACCAATCATGAACTGATATAATGGGACTCATAAATCTGATAGTCACTAGTACAAGGCATGTCTTTTTTATCTTATTTAGGTGTTTCTACAAATTATAAGTACATGTTTAAATGATCTACTTCTATATGAAAACAAAACATATAAAAGTTGAACAATAAAAGTGATAAGACACTTACAGAAAATTATTAAAACTAATGGAGTATTGAAAAAGATTTATCGATGAGATTGTATCACTTAGTTTTTGTCTATAGGAAATATAGTTCATTACCTATCAATTCTATCATGAACCTGAGAGGAATTATCAAATTTAATTGTAACATCCATTAGATGTTCATAACAAAAAGTTTTATAATCATCCATAAAATAAAAAATGGTTATTGATACCTCATAATGAGCCTTATTGCAAATGACTCATTTTAATGTATTCTGATTCTACTCAATCGGATATATCCACATAAATTTATCAATTCTAGTAGCAATTACTTAAATGGTTATGTGTACCATCAAATAAAAAATGACATCCAAAAAACGAGGGTGGAAATAGTTTCTCCAAGTGAAATATATTATGAAAAATCCTACCCTGTAAATTTTTTTAATCACTAATTTATTGATTTTTTTGAAAAATATGTCTAAAAAATTACTCATCGCAATCAATGGTTAACTAATATTGAGAGATAAATAGTCACAAATTGTGATTGCAATCAACTGTTGAAGTAAAATGTGATTGTCATGAATTGTCAACCCTTGCTAAGAAATTATCCATCATGAACCATGATCATCTTCAAAATGGAATGAAATTTCATTTTTACTCATCATATATTGTGCAGTATTCTTGTATTCCCCATTACCCTCACCGAATTATAAATGCAATGGTTTACTTAAACCCATTTCTTATAAATCTATATATTCATTTACACTGCCTTTTTATTTTCCACTGACACATAAAATGGTCCCCAATATATTATCACAAAAAAATCAATGTGCACAACACCCATATTATTCCTCAATATTTTATGTTTCTAATAAGGGAGATTAAAAAAACATTTTAATCCTTCTAATTGTGACTATTTTTCTACATGCACCACAATAGTGGGTAATGATAGAGCCATAAAATCCTAAAATTCATGTACCATTGGAATGTTTTATTTCTAAATCTATTATATTATTTTAACTCATGTCATGATGTTTGGTGTTGGGTTAAATTCTCTAGAACCATCAAATTCCAATTTGGTCTTTCTACACTTGTTATATGGGGGAAGAAAACATATGTGGCTCGAGTATGTCCATTTTTTACAATGTGTAATCCATATATTATTTTTATTTTTATTCCATAAAGGGAAATAAAATTCACCATTCATAATCTGTCAAAAAAATTTGTATAATTTGTGAAGCCATTGATTGTCTATAATAAAATAACCTAAATTTTTAACATTTCATTCATTTTAAAATCATACTTTATCACACCATCACCCCAAAATTCATTAATATATACAATAAATGGATATAGGTAAACATAAATATTATTCCTCAGACTTATAGGTCCATCCATATGAGTGGAAGGTAATATAAATTGTTTTTTCATGCAAATACATGGTGGAAGATTAAACAAAACTAGAACCATGGGCCATGTGTTTTGAGTTTAACCAACCAAAGACCGGAATGAATTGAAATAATCATATACCAAACTAAATAAAATATTATGAATATATTTATCAAATTTAGTGTACCACTAATTAATTTTCTTCTGAGAAAGAGAGTTTTTTGGATTTTCTAGAATATCACTATCCTTATTTCGTTCCGCATGTAATCTCATTAATTTAGAAACATTAGATGATGTAAATAATATTTTAAACAATATATTTACAAGTAAGCAATTCATTTTCATTATGGAAATATTTTTCCCCTCTTTCACACTCTATGATTGATAAGTTTGATTTTCCCATTAAATTTACACTTCGAAGAGCTATAGACTCTAGAATTATAAAAATGTAAAAGTTTATTTTCTCAACAGAATACAATTGTTTTCACATGAATCTAATGTCTCATATGTAAAACCTAAGTTCTATTTGAATATTTGAGCATGGTAATATGAATCTGGAATCTTAGAATCATCAAGAAGTACGTTTTTCAAGAGCACCAACTGTATGTTGAACAATCTGTCTTACCACTAATTCAAATCCATTAAGAAAAATAAGTCTTAATAGATGAAAAATTACTATAAGCAGTACACTAAAAACAAAATTCTATTTTTAGATCATAAATTATTTCATAAAAACATAATGAGTCATGATATAATTTAGATAATATACTGATCTCACTAGTCTCAACATTTCAGATGTTAATTCCTTCAGGATCCTACCCACGTAACATTTCATTAATCATTTCATACATCACATTATTAGTCCTCAGATCAACATCAATCTAAATAGTTTTATTCAATGATAATAAATATATTATTCTACATAATAAGTCCAAATATGATAATTATTCAAAAATCCATTCCATAATAGGTTCTACATAATAGTATATTATGTGAATTGATAATTCATTGCAAATTTTCTACACAGACAACTAATATAATCACTTTGAAATTTTATAGTGAAATAAATAAACACCATAATTCCATAAAAAAATTAAATAGATTCTATATTTGATAGATCAATCCAACCCTAATCCATATATGTAATTCATTAACCCCTCCCTCGCAAATATTACCCCTCTTGGGCCGGTAATTTGACAAGGAGGATAGTGACCACCCAAGTCCTTCCACCAATAGGCCCTAGGAAGGAAATTTGCACCGAGGGAATATCATACATACAAATGCGAGGCATTAGCCTCTAAGTGAAACATTCATAATAGAGAGATAAGAAAGATACACCAATCAAATAATGCTCATAAACATAAAATAAACCCAAGAGTATACATGTAATTTCATATGTACTAAAACAACTAGTAAGGAAACTAAAAGTACGAAAAAGGTAATATCAACAGAAACCATGAAGTCCAAACAGGTCCTCCAAAACCCAAAGCTAGTAATATTTAGCTTGGTCTCTAACTTTCTTTTACTAACATAAAAATAGTTTACATATATGTGGGGTGATCAAAATATTACACTTTGTAGGATCTTCCCCTGAGCCTCTCCTGTAAATTATAAAGAAATCGTAATAAAGGGTAATGAAAAATAAGTGAAACTAACTCCTCACCGATATAGGTATAATAATTTTCCAACCTCACCAAGGATATCACATACCATGTTAGAGACATAAGATAGATCATATAATATAATAATAATTCCAAAAGGGAAACCCACTTCTTCTTCCCTACTAGTTTGCTGCTATGACCTAGCATTGCTTGTCCAGGGCCATCTCTCTCCAAAAGAAGCTAGTATGAAGACACATGGGATAGGTATCATAACATTGATGCCATTCATGAAATATTCTCATCATCTCATACAACTTCTCCATATAGGGACCAAGTAGTTTTAATGATCCACCACAACTTGTATGACATGTATTATACGTCAGTATTATAACCCAATCCATCACAACCCATACACTAAGTATTGTACATCAAGTCATCACAACCGATAAAAATCACACCTATAATAATCCTTTGGATACAATATCTAGAGATACATTTGTGTGAAATAACCACAATTCATTACACCCCTCTACACACATATATAGGGAAACTAACCCCCATCCATACCAGCACATAATTCTGCCAGGAGAAGAGAACGAGATCATAGGGGGTAGTAAGTCATCTCTCCCTCTCCATCCTAGATGTCGAGGGAAAACACCCTCCCAGGGTCCACTTAGTGTCATTCACTATACCGACATGGGAGGGGTAGCATAAGAAATGAAAAAACATGAATGATATAGTACATCCCATGACCACACCATAAGCATTAACCTAGTCCAAGGCTCTACTACAATTATTGTCTCTCAGACACCAGGTTACTAATTCTTGGGGATTGATATCCTATAAGAACATATGAAATTAAAGGAGCTATATTAAATTTATTATTTTTCTTTAAAATTTAAATTCATGTTAATTTATTCATTAACTATTAAAGTAACATTATTTTCATTATATATCATTATCCATCCAAGTGAAGTCTATGCACTCTAAGAATACTCCAACTAAGTCCATGGTTTCTTAGGATTTAGATTATCATTTTCATTCTAGTAAGAACTAAAACCATTGGTTGATCATTTATTAATCATTATAATGATTCCATAATTCTATGTACTTCTGTAAAACATCCTAATATACCATTAAGAGATGTAACCAAACACATTCATCTACCTCAAGCAGCGGGGAAAGGAATGTAGGTAAAACAAACAACCCAATAATTCAACCATTAAACATATTAATTAAAAAGAAATAATATAATATTTCAACACAAGATTGATTAATCCTAACTTCAACATGTCCCATAAAAACATGTGCCATCCCTGAAACCCCCATGAATAACACCTTCCATCTCACCATCATGGGCATTAACTAGTGCCACAAACTCAGGCCTCCCCACCCATACCTCATTAACCATCCTAGTCTCATATCACATCACATAAAAAGGCTCATATCTAGATATCAATAAAAGAATCACGAAAAACATACTCAAGAAGGATGCTTGGCCATAAAAATAGGGCATCCATTCTTCACATGAAAACGGGCTCTCACAACCACAACACAAGACATTAAGCCTTCACATGAAAATAGGAATCCATGGACCAAAATATTAATGTTTATTAAAAAGTTGGGTTTTATTCCATTTTGAATTATCCAATTAAATTATCCTAGGTTTTAACTATGGGAAACCTGTAAGATCTATAATATCAAGTGTTATGGGGTAATTGTGGAATAAAACATCCCCAAAAAAATTACAAGGACTAGTAAATAAATAGTATGGCATAATTCATCGTATCAAATAGAAAAATGAATTTGATTACAATGAAGTCACACCCATACAAAGCTATGATGTGGTAATAGAGAAACAAAAACTATTTTAAAGAAGAAAAAAGACTAGAAAACAAAAGCAACCCCATGATTTATGTGTTTCGGTCCCTTTGGGACCAACTACATGGAGAGAACACCACCCAAACACACAATTAAATTAGATTCTAAAAAAATATTATACTGTGCATAGACAAAAAATATATGAAACTAAAATATATTGAGAAACTAAAATATATTGAGACACTAAAACATAAAATTCACACTAGAAGTATTAACACAGAAGGAATCAGGATTCAAAAAACATTACAACCCTTGAAAAAGGATCGGGTGTCTATATCACTTCACTATCTAAGAACAAAGAACTCACTACTTCATTGGATCGCTTCATAGGATGATCATACCAGGTATCTGTATTTGGGAAATGGTCACACATATTCAATTGGGAAGAACCCCTATGGGCTCCACCATGAGCAATGCACCAATAGTGTGTAGGGGGTTTGAAAGGCCTCCAGATGTGTCTGCTGATGAGAACGAAAGCACCACAACCTATGAGATTGAAGCTGATGAAGATGATTCTCAACATCTAGTGAGAGAAAATTTCAACCAAACAACTAGTGGGATGAAAAAAACCACAATTGGTGAGAGAGTGTAATTTTTGGGAATCTGGATTCTACTTATTCGATGAACATGACCAACTAAGAAGATGATTTTAAGAAATATTTGGTATATTGTATGTAGGCATCATAGGGGTGATAAAACAAACTTCCATAACCATAAACAACTAACTAAACAACCCAGGGGAGGCATCCATGAAGCCAATGATGAACTCCCACCCACCGACTCATGTAACAGTTCAAATCAAAGGATAGACATGATAGATTATGTGGAAACATCCATTGATGAATAGAAATGATGATAATATGTATACAACGGATAACCAAGGATGCATCCCAAATCAATAAGTCCGAAAAATTTATAAGTCCTCATAAATCATCTCATGTAGTAAAATGAACCCAAAATCTAGAAGATATTTATTTGAAAAAATATTTTATTATAAATTTCATGTATTTTAATCAATTTAAAGGGAAGAAAAATATGAATGGATTAATTTAAATTTTCAATATGAAATCAAAAAATACCCAATTAAAAATATCCTCCATTTTAAATTGAAAATTGGTGATTACATTTCACATAAATTTTATTCATGTGAATCCATGTTCTAGATATCTAAGCGATACATAAACTTGGATAACATTTCAACCTATTTTAAATAATCATTTGGGGTGTCATTCTTGTCTATTTTATTGACACACACTAATCCAATTTCCATAACTTCTACAATATAATAAAGCCCAATATCTATTTTCTTAGACCTACCATGAAATAATAAATTTTTATCCAAATAAAGGGGAGATTGAGAATCATAGTTTATACTAATAACAGAATAATTTATACTATATTGAGAAATTAAACCCTAATCCATATCGCTTCCTTTGATACATGTGTTTATGATATCTACTAGAATGAAATGATGGAGAGGGTCACCACAGATTTTATATTTTAGTTCCCTAATATAAGTCCTTCACATGTATTAAAGACATAACCAGTTAGTGATTTGCTAGTATCATTATTTATAACATGGTTAGAATACATCTAACTAGTCACCAATTCAAATGAATTAATATTCTTACCATAGAAAATTGAAAGAGATTAAGTAGAATAAATATACCTAAATAACAATTTAAGAGCATGCCAATATGGGTTTCCTAGATTTTATATAACCTGATCAATGTATAGATAGAAAAATCAACATCTGGTCAAGTACAAGTCTTGGCATACATAATAAATCCCCTACATTATCATATGGGATTCAACTCATTTATATAATTTCCATAGTTGTGTTATGTGACATTGATACAGAAAATATAAAATTTAACCTAAAGGAAAACTAACATTATTTAAATCATTAAAGAAATTACACTGATGAACTTTAAGGATATATTAATGGTGAGATATATAAAGAATCTTATGCTCCCTATCCCTAAAAATTTCAATGCCATATTTTTTTTAGCATAGCCTAGATATTTCATTTCCAGAGATGAATTAAATTTAATTTTAATATGGTGAATTAATTTCATATCATTATATATGAGTAACATGTCATCTACGAAGATCTTTAAAAAATCATGTAATTTTTAATAGATTTAAAATATACACATGCATCAAATTGACTCTTGCTGAAACTATTTTCTAATATTAATGACTCATACATCTTATAAAATTGTCTTGAAGCTAATTTTTTTCTATATAACAATAAATTAAGAAAAAAACTTGGATAGCATTCCATTCATTATCAAATCCAATAGGATGATTCATTTATATTTTTTTCAATAAAATCAGCATGCATGAAAAATGTTTTGACATATAGTAGTTCTTTATGAAAATCTAAATGGGAAGCAAAAGGAAGAAAAATTCTTAATGAAGATTTTTTCACTAAAAGGGAAAAAATATAGTCACAAATTCTTTATATTTGAAGGAAGCCTTTGGTTACAAGTCTAGCTTTAAACAACATTTTATTTCCCACAGTATTGTCATCTTTTGTTTTATATATCAATTTATAACCAATCACGTTGGTTGTAGGTGTTTTACTAATAATAGACCATGCATGGCTCTTTCATAGGTATTTAATCTCATATTCCATAGATAAAATCCAATGAATTGTGTTTCTTTCATTGGTAGCATGATTGTAGCTTTGGGGATCCTCTCCACCAAGATCTTCTTGCACATTTAAGGCTAATCCAACCACATCAACAAAGATACACCTAGGAAGAGGTATAATGACCCTCCTATGCCAATCCCTTGTTACCTGATAAACCCTAAGATCAATAAAAACTACATTATTAAGAGTTTCACTATAATCAGACTAATAGTTTTTGTCTCTGGAAGAAAAAAAAGAACCTGAGAGTTAGAAGGAGTCTTAATTGGAGACTTACTAACACTAGTAGGATCCACAACAATATCCCTCTTCTGATAAGGATCAACATTATCATGAGTGGTAGGATGGACACTAGAAAGAATATACTCTTTAAAAGTCACAACCTGTCTAATAATACATTTAGGAAAGCAAGGTTTATCTACCCAAATCTTATACCCCTTCACCCCCTCATTATACCCTATGAATATTCACATGACAGATCTAGGCTCAAGTTTATCATCCTTAAAATGAACATAAGAATTATATCCAAACACCCTAAGATGATCATATTATGGGTTGTTATTTCTGCAAAATTAAATAGGAGTCTTAAATCTATTGGAAGATACAGTACACCTATTTATTATGTAAACTTTTTTAGTGACAAATTCTTCCCAAAAGGATTTGGGTAATCCCGAGAATGCAATAATTTTATAAACCAGATTAAGAATTGTACAATTTATATTCTTAACTATACTATTATACTAAGGATTATGAATCATGATTTGGTGATTTAAATTTCTATCAAATTCAAAAAACCCGACAAAGTATGTAGATCCTAATTCAAGGCCATTACCAGTCCTCAAATCCATTAACTTCTTCACATATTGATTTTATACAGAGGCTTTCCAAGATTGAAACACATAAAAGGCATCATATTTATTTCTCAAAATATAAACCATGAATTTCCTTGAAAACTCATCTATAAAGGTGAAAAAGTAAGATCCTCCACCATGGGAGGTAGTCCTGAATGGTATCCACAAATCAGAGTGAACATACTCAAGTGTGTGACCCAATTTAAATATGGAGTTAAGAAAACTAAATATTTCAGAATTTCTGATGACACAGTCATCACAAAAGGGTATGTTACTTAGTGTAACTTGGGTGGGCATCCATTTAGTTCTCAATTTCTCAAGACCTTTAGCACTTGCATGTCCAAGTCGCCTATTCTAAATGATACAATTTTCATAGTTAGTGACCTAGTGTTTCCTAGATTATTGATGTGTGTTTCTCTATTCAAAACATATAACCCATTCATCAAGGAGACTTTAAGAACTATACGATCAACCTTGGATATTATAAGACAAATAGAAAAAGATTTAACGGTAAAATCACTCTCATCTAGGACACCTAGTGAGATAAGATTCAAGTGTAAATCAAAAACCCATCTCCCATTCTATTTGGTGAAAAGATAATGTTATGATAACTCTATCGTAACAGAACCTATACCCATGAAGAAACATCTCTTATTGTTACAATGAAAACATCTCCTTCAACTCCCCTAACCGAACACGAAAAGGAACTCCTATCTGGGAATATATGGAAGGAAAATCATAATCCTAAGACCCTCTAGGAATCAAGAGTATCTCAGGACACACAGAATAACTCATCACAATCAAATCCTTTTTCTAAAAAGAGAAGATGATCACCAGACTCCTTATAAGTTCTTTCATATTTCAAATCATGTAATTTAGGTCTAATATTCCCATGATTCCCAATGTAGTGGTAGGTAACCTCCTTCAACATGGGTTGACGTAGATATTCATATGATTGGATAAGAATCATACATAACTTCCAATGTTTACCTATCATTTTCACTTGAAACACCAAACCACACTACACATTTAGACCATCAACTTTAGGTTTATCCATAGTCTTGCTACACAACACATGTAAAAGAAAGGGGGAATTGACATCCTAAAAAGTAAAATAATCTCTTCCATACATCATAACCTTGATAACATGATCATGTGAACTATATAATGAAATTAAAATAATGATTGAAGAGTCCCCATCATCATCATTAAAATTCATATTGGGGAGCTCTAATAAGATTTTATTAAACTAATCAACATGTGTTTGGATGGTGGTTCCATGTTTCTCCATGAAAATGTATAATTTGACATCTTATGTAAAATACTAATTAAATATGTTTTCACATACATCTTTCATGGTAAGACCAAATACCAGATGTGGAGGTTTCATAAGAAAACAATTTCATGACTTTATCACCAAAATACTAGGTTAAAGGGATATGTACTTTCATAAAAATTATTGGAGGGACATATGAATAGGTTCTAATTTTTCACCATCAATGGAAAGTCATACTTGGGGTTTATTATGTCTACTAAGATTATAGTGTATTCCTTGTTGAAATAACAATTCTCTCATATTTAATCACCAAAAATTTAAATCATTGAACCGCTCAAATTTTCTTATTTCAGATTTCAAAGATGGAAATGTGCATTTAGGTGTGTCTTATAACATTTTGTTGTGGGAATATATAGGAATAAATAAACGTAAAAAAAATACATGGACCACCGAATAATTTTTTTTTGTTTAATTAAATATACAATATAGAAAAATTAATTTGATTACAATGAAAATAGAATAAAATACAGTGCAGATGTGGGAATAGTAAAACATAAACTACAGAAGAATAAATGAGAATAAAAAACATAGGAAACATCGAGATTAATGTTCATCAATCCCTTTGGGATCTACTATAAGGAAAGAACACAACCAAAACACACAATTTAATTATATTATTAAAATAGAAATGGATTACAATGTACCGAGGCAAAGAATATTGCCAACTGAAATGCAGAGAAGTGCTAAAATAGAAATTGTGCACTAGATGCAACAAAAAATATTTAATTAGGATTAAGAAAAACATACAACTCCAGAAAAATGACCAAGCATCCATATCACATAATTTAAAAATATCAATATTCCTATTGATTCATTGTATCTCATTGTAAGATGATCATGCCAGGTCTCAAGATTTGAGTAATGGTCACATTTCATCAACCAAGAAGAACCCAGACAGGCTCCACCATGAACCACACACTTGTGGAATGTAGGGGGGTAGTAAATCCACCATATAAGTTTTCTGATGAAGATTATAGCACAACCACAGGGGATATTGAAGCTGATGAAGATGAATATCAAAACTGGGTGAGAGAAAAAGGTGACCAAATCACTAACGAGAACGAAAAATCCCCACTAGTGAAAGGGCATAAATTTGGGGAATTTATATATCTACTTATGATATGAAATTTTATTCCAAAGAAGTTGATTTTAATTTACTTTTCATATAATGAATGTAGGTTCCATATGGGTGATGAAACCCCCTGCTAGAACCCTAACTGACTAACTACACCAACAAGGGGAGGCTTCCACTAAGCCAACGCCAAACTGCCCACCTAGCAGCCCCTGGAATGGCTCAAATCACTAGAAGGATATGATATATTATGTGTTAGCATCCATTTATGGCCAGAAATAAAGAAAATAGGTATCAAATGGATACCAAGTTGGCACCCCAAATTGAGTATGCCAAACAATTGGTCAAGCCTTGTAAATCATCCCATGTGTTAAAAGGAAACCAAAATCCAACAGATATTTAAATGATAAAATATTTAATTATAAATTTATTGTATTTAAAAAATCAAATGGAAGAACAATTTAAATGTGTCAATCTCAATTTTCAATATGAAAACAATGAATACAAAAAAATAAATAAAAATATATTCAATTATTTAAACATGATCTATGATATAAGCATCGAGTTTCAAAAATATTAATGAAGATAAAAATCATTGATCATTACTTTTATTATTATCAGAATTCATTAAACATTCATGTTATTTATCCACTTACACTAACACAAGGAGTATCACATCTAGTCAAACATGCATACTTGCATCAATTTGATTTCAATCTAATTATGAGAAACACAATATTTGTTAAACATGTCTCCTCTTTAATTCTTTATCCAACCAAAAAAATATTATTGGATTTATGTTCATTATCCAAATTCATAAATTTCATCATGATAATCCAATAAGAAAAAAAATTCTATAAAAACAAAATTATAAACATCACACTATTTAGCAAAACAAGAAGCAAACCATTATCACAGTGGAAAGCTACAACATGCGATTGAAAAAAATAAACTAATCACATTCTGTAATGTCGTTAAATACTTATTAAGTTAATTCAATTTTCATCCTAAGGGATACGACACTGTCAATTTATTTTTTCATGTAAAAATTATGAGAAGAAATGTGTCCCCTATATCAATGCTTCAACATTCATCACACATGAATGAATCAATGCTGCAGATTATGATCATATATTCCATGAGTAAAATATGATCTCCAAATGATGTGGTTCCATGAAATCATTGATAAATGAAAAAGAGAACCCCCTTAGAATAATGGAGATCATCCACCATAATATGTAATGAAGTAAGGGGTGGAAATAAGATAAAAAAATAGAAATACATATAAAAGAGGACCATCTGACCTGATATCACTATATATTGATTTCGGGAAGTATCGATTGATCCCTATCGAAAGGGGGATTAAAAGAAATTGGAATGTCCCCTTTCATGCCTAGGGTTTAAGAGGAATGGGTGGGGGAAAACCCAGTACAGGGGTATCAAGTTTATTTATAGGAAGAATATTTTTTATAGGACCACAACGTATCACCTAACACTAAGTAGTAGTCCACCTAGACCACTATAGAGCTTGAGGAGACCATATCACAGCCCTTTGTAAAACCTTAATATGGGATGTACTATTTTATCCATGGTGCATATCCTATTTATCCTAGGGGGATATGACCCAGCCTATAGATCACGTTGTATCCACCCACAGGTTTGGATATAGCCTCAAAAACAACTATAACAAAGCCCCCTCACTCTACGCCGTAATGCTCGACAACATGGATGGGCTTACGCCGTAGCCAACCACCATGGAACAGCCAAGCCTAAAAGGTTAGTAGCCTTGATTTTCCTCCATCATAAATCCTAACTATGTAGCTGAGAGACCACTCTTCCGAAGACTGACTTACTACACAACCCATGGCTCCACATCACAACCTGTCCTCAAATGGCAGTGGCACCCTCCTTTTCCCAATTTACCCTCCAAACTCCTTCAAAACTCCTCCTGGTGGCTCCAACACTCGAAACACATAATGGGAAGGTCCACTGAGAATCGATCCATTACAATATATATGTAAAACATATAGTAACAATAACACAAATATAAATTTTGTTTTTAATTTTAGATCATGTTACATATTTAAATAGTTACATAGTACACATTTTAAAAATAATATTTTATATATATCACTCTACTAAAATAATTAATGAGAACTAGATTCAATAATTGATAAAATATAAGAAAATATGTTTGAAAAATAATGAATATATTATAAAACCATATAATAACTCACCATATCAACTTATTGTTACCCTAATTTCAATGACTATGTTAAACAAATTTTCAATTGATTCTTCAGAAAAATTATACAAACATGCAACTGTTGTATCTATATATAATAATGTCATTAATTACATTTAAACGTGGTTCCTAAATATTTAAATTTATTCTTATATTTTTTATACTGTTTTTATCCAGTTATCATTATGAGATCTTTATCATATAGATATTCTATTATAAAATTTATTCCAACTATATATCTTAATAATATTTATTTCAAAAAGATTCATAGTAACACAATTATCTAGTGATTCAATGGTTATTTTTGTATGATATACAACATAAAATCCAAATAATAATAAATATGAAATTAGATTTAGTGTCTACTATTAGAAAAAATGGATTTTTAAGTTGTATAATGTTTAATATTTTCATTATATGATAGTTTAAAACCAAACCATGATCAAACTAGAGATATCAATCCCTATAATTAATGTATTTTTAATCTCCTCTTGTATGTTAGTGTGTTAAAATATAGATTTTGTTAAATTATTTAATAGAGAGTTAATATTATATGGATATAAATATTCAATACGTGAAATAAAGTATTCTGAATTTCGTTAACTTACACAATTTTAAGATTCCAAAATAAATATATTTCATTAGAAAAATTTCAATTCAACATAACTAAATAACACCCTAGTCATTGCATGCACCCTCTCCCGATTGTGTTTAATTTGTACTCCTTGTGTGCAATCCTTTCTAGTTGCGTGCAAATCCTCAACTCCAATTACACGCAATAATCATAGATTTCATTCTAAACCGGTGTTTTTCGCGCAGGGCTACTGATTTTCCACACAAACCCCAAAGGTTGCAAGAAATTCCCCAGGGCCTCTCACCTTGGTGCTCCCCGGGCATCCCCTGGTGCGAGCACCCGATACTCTTCTTATGAATGCCATTCGTGGGGGACATTCATGCCCCGAACTTCCACATCATGCAGCGTTTTCTCAGGCGACCTTATAGGATCGTACGAAGTAACATCCAAGTACCCTGGACGACACCGCCCATTGTGTTTATTTTCCTCATGCTTTTTTGCATAGGCATAGTAACAACGATTGCTTCTTTGTATAGTCACGCTAATGTGGACCCCTCGATGGTTCTTTCCAAGACAACCCCTTGCCATGGTGTTGCTGATGCCATCCATCCCAAAAGGAGTAGAGGTTACCGGTTATGTAAGTCCTAGGGGTGCAGAGTAAACCCACCTCGTTGGAGCTATAGGATGTTAAACTGCCAAGCACCATCGTACTTAGCACATGACATTAAAATATGATCTGGCCTCGTGCCCTGTATGTTGGGTCCCCTTGCCTTGGACATTCCCCACACCCACTCGTCTCCACAGGGATGGGATCACCCCTCACATGGGATGATATTCTTTTTATTTGAGTGGTTTTTGTCTGCGGGATAGGGAAGCCACCTTGGTGTAATCCCCAATTTTTTCTTTCCAAACGCAGCATCCCTACTCCTCCTTTCATCTTCAGTCCTCAGTTCCAACGGAGGGCATGATAGAAATGAGGATCCTCCTTTCTTCAATCCGAAGTCCCCATCCCACAGCACTTTGTCACCTCAGGCCTCCATCCTAGAGTAAGCCCCGACATCTCAGGATACTAACCACATATAAGCCCCAGTTTCCTCATTGGTCCGCCTTAGTGTGTAAGCCTTATTCCATCCCCCATGGACGCACATTTCATGATGTGATCATCAGGTCTATATTGTCTCTTGTTTCTCACACCGATCATGACTCACATGATCCTAGAGAAAGCACCGACCATGACCAACACCTTAGGCCACATCAGAGTGTAAGCCCCAACCCATCCTGAACTATGAGGACTTTGATCCATGTTATGGAATGGTACATAGGAACCCTCCACGAGGTTCAAGCCCCAACACCTTGGGCCGCCTCAATGTGTATGCCCCATACCATCCTGAACTATGGGAACTTTGATCCATGTCAAGGAATGGTATGTAGGAAGCCTCCATGAGGTTCAAGCCCCAACACCTTGGACCGCCTCAGAGTGTAAGCCTCAATCCATCCTGAACAACAGGGACGTTGATCCAGGTGAAGAAATGGTACATAGGAATCCTTTATGAGGTTCAAGACTGTCACCTGGTCATTCCGACAACCTTCACATTGATTCTCCCCCATCCCGCATGACGTTAAACTATATTCACCATCTGAACTATGTGGTCATTGGTCCATTTCAAGGCATGGTACTTAGGAAGCCTCCATGAAGTTTAATCCCATTACTGAGGTCTCATCCTGATCTCTCCCTCGAGCCCATGTGTCTCGGGAAGCTCATGCCCCAAACTAGAGGTTCCACATCCTTTGGGTCCCATTCATGCATCTATTCCCATGGGTCGACTCCTCAAGTTTACCATCATCACATTGAACTATACAGACTTTGATTCCCTATCACTGGGATACGTTGGAAGTATCTTCGAGGCTCAAGCCCAAAACCATAATCACCCCATGAAAGTTCCATACCATTCATAGAACCTTCCATCACACATCCTGATTCTTACCTAGGAAGCCACATCCCGGTGGAATCATGCCACCCCACTACCTATTCCATCAGACAACATTCGGAATGCCACCCACGTGTTGGCCCCAATATCGGTGTTCCCTCAGGGGGGTTCCATATTCTGATTCACTATATTCAGTGTTCTGATCAGTATGTTCTATCTCCACTAGACTGTAAACACACAATATACCCTATGTTAAACATGCAATGTTGATGAAAACCTCAGATACATGCCCATGTCATACGATTCCATGCATTTGATGTGGGATGCCTCGGGCATCCGTGCCCTTGAGAAGCCCTATAATAAGGGATAGAAGACAGACATTTCAATCCCCCAGCATCAAGACACACCAATGTTTACCAATGTGTAACACCCCAAGATTTCATAGTATGTTATTTCTTCAAAATAATTCAATAACTTGCACTACACGCAACACCGAGTTAATGTGCACCATGACTTACCACACAAGCCGTTCAAAAGAGGTTATGAATAGTATTAACAAAATTTTTAAATTTATATAATACTTATAATTTTAGAATCCATATTATGAGTTTCTTAGATATAATGTAAGAACAAATTCAATTTTTTAAGATAACTAAAGATTTTTTCAAAAAATGCACTTTTACCAACTTTTAATAGTGAACCCTTTTTAAATCCAATATTTTAAACTTTTATATATTAAATTTGTATAAATAACTTTATTATTTAGAATGGGGATATAAAAAATTTACAATTTAGCACCCCCAATGTTCCACATTACGCTTCTCTTTGAATAATACAGTGGCGTATGTTGTACGCAACTTCGACTTCTAACACACACTACAACCAATCAAACTAGCCAATATAAATAGTAATACCTACTTTTTGAAATTATAAAAATTTTATATCTCAAAATGGACTTCATTTTTGGATTTGGAATATCGAATTTAGCACAGGTCAAATTTTGGTACTTTTCAGATAACTTTTATATTTTGATGAATAATGAAAATTAATAAATTTTAATTAGAAACAAAATTTTTAATCAAAATAATTAATAGTGATAAATTATGAATTTAAGTCATTTTAAAGTATATTTAGAATATATTTTTACCATTTAATACAATGTTGGTCATTGGACATAATTTCACAATTTAACCGGACATAAACAAGTTTCAATCATTTGATAGTTATTATATCTTAAAAACACGATTTTTGTTTGGCAGCGGGAATTAATTTTCAATTAATTTCTACAACTTCTGTGTTTTGAATTTGGAAAAATGGATTCCATATTTGGAATCAGGATATTCTAATTGTGTAAATATGTAACTTTTATTTTTAGACACTTTAAATAATTATTTCGGTAAATAATTTATTTACCATGGTTATTGGCTAAATCCGGTAAATAAGGGTTAAAAATAACATTATAATAATAATTAATTACCCTAAAACGTGTCCTAACCTTATTTTTAGATACATGTCCGACCATTGGTATCTTTGGGTCGATTTTGGGACCCCATGGAGCCACTTGTAGGTGATAGGGACACTTTATATTAATTATGTTAAAATAAATACAAAAATGACCAAAACTTATAACTTTTAGAAAAACAATTTTTACATAGGGTTATATTTATTATATTTTCAATTAAAAATATTCATTGGAAAGGTAAAATGAGTTCCTAAATAATGGTATTTTATTTATAATTTTTGGATAATTAAAATGTAAAAATACATATGACACAATAATGATGCAGTATTTTCCTTATTAATGAACGAATCAAATAATTGGTATTATAAATGTGAAAATAAATATAATTATAAAGTTTTAATGACCTAAAAGAATTTAATTGGTTAATATGACATGTTATGTTTGCGTAAAATAATTTTTTTTCGAATTAATAAAGTTGTTAAGACTTCAGAAAAAATCAATTATTGAGTAGTGTCAAAATTGACATTAATGAGTTTTTAAAACAAATATTATATTATATTCTTAAAAATCTATGGATCGGCCAAAAGACTTATATAATTATTGGTGTATCTTAAATGGACTAGTTTATTGTAGCTTGGATGTATATAGTTTGTTTAGTAACTATATATTATAAAAATACAATGTGACATGGTAAGTGTTAAACAAATTAACCAAGAGTTAAAACTAAAAGATAAGGTTAATATAATAACTCAAACCTGTTGAAATTATAATGGATGAAATTATTTCGACCTATCCCCACATTATTCTTTGAATAATAAACTTTTTAGCCATTATAAATGTAATATGAATTTATTATAAATTAATACATTATGTTTTTTCTAAAGAGTCCATTCTCCCCCTTATAAAAGGACCCAACTTTTAACCAATTCTTCACACCTTAAAAGCGTTTTATTTTGGCCAACCTTTGCCCAAATTCTCTCTAAACATCCCTAAATTCAAACTAGAGACATTAGTTTAATCAAAAATCCAATCTAGAGATCCCTTTTGATCCAATGAAAAGGAAGAACCCGAAGAAGAGGTAATGTTTTCACCACCCTCTTTCAAGTTCCTTTCATCTTCAAATTCTTCTTTCTTTGTTATTTCTATTCTAAAATGATAAATAAAGTTTCTACTATAAACGTTGATGTTATTATAAATATGGTACATCCATATTCATTATTCTATCCATCCTTTGAATGACATGTCACCATACGTGCGTACGTACGGCTTACCGTCTCCACATCGTGGTGTAATTGTTATTTAATACATTATTATTTGGATGGGTATAATAATGATGTTTATTTGATGTAAATAATAAATATAAAATTATAAGTATTATGTATATATATTATAACATCCAATTATATATTATTTTAATCTCAAAAGAATGATATTTTCGCACGTGCGTACGTACGAATTACCATCTCCACAACGCGATGAGATTCATTTCCAAGTTCACTATTCATCGACAATTATAAAAATATATATTACTAATAAGTATTTAATATATGACATAATAATGATACTGGAGATATATATATACATATATATATTTAAGTATTTTTATACTTAGAAATATCTTATTCACTTACTTCCGTTCAATACTATATGAAAACAGAAACAGCGTTTATGCGTACGTACGGACTACCGTCTCCATAAACCGTGTTTTCCATTTTATATATATGTCTATTATAAATATTTATATTCTAAATATATATGATATATTTATCGTGTTATATATTTTGGATGTATTTAAATCATGATCTAAGTGATACAATCAATAGTAACAAGTTAAAACACGTACAATAAAGAAAGCGATTATTACCCGAAATGTTAATTTATCATGGAAATTATTATTAAATGGGTAGTATGAAGTCATAAATGAATCATTTATGATGTCATAAATATTAATATGGTTGTGATATAATTTAATAACATACTATGATCTTCGTACAGGAGGTTAAACGTACTCTCGACAAAAGGATAGTGCAAGGTAATGGGTTTTCATCCCACTCCTTATTCCCGTGAGATTCAGGCCGTATTGCCACTATTACCTTTTTTGTGGTGTATGTACTTCCCATATTTTCATTCATTGTGTAATATAATTTAATTTATGTATATTTACATATTCATTTTATGATACCTCTTTCATGGGTTGTATGGTTCGTAACTGACCAAATTGGTAAGGGTTAATTACTCAATCTCATTAATATTCGAGATTGATTATGTGTAAGTACTTACTGGGAAATTTTTATCATCCATGTCCATTCTTCATAAAAATGATTTACAAGTAATGATTTTAAGGAATTTGATAGGTACTCTTTATCAAGATCAAAATTTAAAATGTTTTTAAAGATTTATCTTTCTAAATCTTTTTAATTAATGTCCATGTTTTCAAAATGATTTTATGGATTTATTTATATAGACATGAATGTTTTGAAATGATAATCCTTTTCAAAAGATTCAAATTGGTATGGAACACTTTGATTCAGAAATCTCTTTTAAATTACTTCCTTTATAAATGTGTGACTTTTAAATGATTTTACAAAAAGGATATTTCTCTCAAAAAGTTTTACTCATCATTTTAATCTATGTCAACATCCTTTTATGGATTTTAATCTTACTTGAAGTTGATTTATTATTCAAAACATCCATTGAAGGTTTTGTGATATTTTTGACTGTGTTATTTTTACACCGTTCATGGTTTATGGAGAAACTATTGACATTTTATATGCTAGGTTTAATACGAATGTTTATGTTATGTATAAACCTATTCATATGAGAATGCATTGGACTTAGTAAGTGAAGGGTGGAGCCCGCTATAGCTCCTCGATGCATCTGTAGGTCTCATGAGACAAACTAGTGTCTTGGCACGAGGCCTTTACAAAATCTTATTTTTAGTCTTTGCATGAGGCCTTGGCTATGTGGTTATGATAGTCTAACATTATGCATTCCATCATTATATATGTGGTTAATGATATTTTATGCGATTATTCGACTAGTATAATATCCATGTGAATAGGTAAATGGAATTATTTCATTTTATTTTTTCCTTATTATGCTGAAGTTCATGTTTTAAAGGATTTTGTTTTAGTTATACATTGGCTTAAATTTTTATGCTTATTTATGAAAGTTTCTGCTGTATTTCTTACCCTTATGGAGCATTTGAGATCACCCCTTTCTATGTTTTATTTTTCCCAGGATTCCAAGAAGTGTAATGTTATAGATATGCAGGGTTAAGCGAAGGGAATAATGGCATTCATAAAGATTATTTATGTTGTTTTATATTCCTTAAAGAGAAATGTAACATTCATGTATGTAATCTAATTTCCAAGACTGATAAACTAATCTGTCATTCGGGACATGATTCCCTGTAATCATGCCAATGTATTAAAATAATGCATTGACTCTGGATAACTAGGGTCAGGGCGTTACAGTTGGTATCAGTGGAAGTTTAGAAATAACCTTGGAAACTATATATAGATAAACTATGATTAGAGCACATAGCCCTAAGATAGAATTTGAGGATTAGTATAGAAGAACTTCCTACAATTTTGGTATTGTAGAGATTTTGTGAGTTTTCTAAGTAATACATCCCTGTCTAGATATGAGCAGGTAGAGTCGGCTCTGGCACAGATGTACCTAGGGGTAAAACCTCAAAACACCGCTTTGAGATAGACTCAAATGGGAACTAGTGCAGAACAATGGGCCTTGCTACACTCTTGGTTACGACACTCTCAGCTGATATGCTTAGGATAATTTCATTTTCTTTATAAACCATTATGAAGGGCTCATGAGTATATACTTACTCAAAGAATTTTTTTATGATTATGGATTATATCCATAAACTGTTCAATTTTCGTTAGGTATTTTACAAGTTTGGAATTATTCATTGAAATTCATAAACTGACCTAGTTTATGATATTGTATAGAAATAGCGCCCAGTAGAAGGAATGTGAACTCCAGTAATACATATGATCCAAAGAATAAGAAGATTCATATCTTTCATGGTATTAAGCCCTCATTTAGAAGGGAAACAGTCTCCCACATAATATCATCATAAGATGAAATAGTATCATGTGTTGATAAGATATGTAATGAGTTTACGGAGTCATATGGCTTTGAAGGGAAGAAAGGGAAGAAAAGGATGGAAGAGAAAAATATGGATAAAGGGAAGAGGGAAAAGAATAATTTTCCCTATATGTGATAAATCTGGGAAGAAACACCCTTGAACTTGCTTGAAAGGAATGGGAGTTTGTTATAAGTGTGGAGAAAAGGGACACCATGTACATGACTACACGAGTAAGAAAAAGGTTTCAAATGTACAATGATTCATCTACAAGGAGTTGGGACACTATGCAAACTAATGTGAAAATCATCAGAGTATGCACCAAATGATGCTATTGGATAATAATAAAGTAATGATACTACCACAGTTGAAGAGTAATGAATAGTGTTCTTATGCTGTTATTATAGAATTTTTTTTATTTGAGTGTTGTATCAACACTATACTGGTTACATGAATTATGGAGATAAATAAGGATTATACTGCAGTACTATTTTATTGAGGATTTGAAATTATATGGTTCTATGAAAAGTGACTTAATAGTAACCTACACTTTTTTTTAAATACATTGTTGAAAGAAAGGTAATCCTTAATATGGTCTTGATGATGAGGTAGTGATTTTGGAATAAGAGATAGTTGATTTGAATAAATTATATTAGATATTATTAACTACCATGAAACTAATTAACGATTTGTCATTGTTGGAGTTTACAAAATTTTTGGATAAAAGGATTATATACATTATTCTATAAGGAATAAGGGATCATGAATGTAATCATTAAGGTTTTATGGTAATTTAGGATATTGCAGTGTTTTAAAAGAATACATGATGAAGGTGTTCACATGTTATTACACGGAAAAAATGATCTTCATTGTGTTTAAATTCCTTATAAATGTTGGACTGTGAGTTTGGACAAGATTATTTTGGATAATTCTAGTTTGAGATTAATTTTTTATTTCCATAAAAGGAAAACCCGGAGGTCAGGAAACAACCCGTCGTGACCGATAAGGTCGCGAGACTTGAACCCGCAACCGAAGAACGACAAGGGTTCATCACCTACCACTGGACCACGAGATGTACTGGATTAAATTATGTAGTTTATTTTAATAAGGTCTAGTATATGGATTATAAATTCAATTTTCTACCGCAAATGAATAGGATAAATAGAATATTTTTTCAGTTCTATTATCTTTTAGAGTGAAAGAAGAGTTTGTGGTAGAAATTAGTTAAAATATGGAACTCTACTTGTCAAGTATAAATATTTCTTCTCCTATTACTCTATGAATAAATTAATTCCTATAATTTATTGAAGGTATCTTTAAAAAAAATGTGTTATCCTAATACTTTATGTTTTGTTGAACCGATGGCATTTTAAATCATCATAGATTGATGAATTTAAGGACCTGAAGTTTAAACTTGTTTGTGATTGATGACCTCAATCACTACCTATAAATATTTACATTTTTGCTCTAATTATATGTCTCTAATTTCAACAAATTTTCTCATAATCGAGATCATAATTTTTTGATGACCCTTTAATTTCTCTTTTCATCTTATTAAGACTAAATTTTATAAACCAAATTTCCGATGTGGGTTTTCCCACAAAGATATTTTCTATTTTCAACCTTTATTTTTGAAGAACAATATCAAATTGCGAGGATACAATTTATTAAAGGAGGGAAGAATGTAACACCCTAGGATTTCATAGTATGTTACTTCTTCAAAATAATTCAATAACATGCACTACATGTAACACCGAGTTCAAGTGCACTATGACTTATCAAACAAGCCGTTCAAAGGAGGATATGAATAGTATTAACTAAATTTTGAACTTTATATAATCCATATAATTTTAGAATCCATATTATGATTTTATTAGACATAATGTATGAAAAAATTCATTTTTTTTCAGATAAAATAAGTATTCTTCAAAAAAATGCACTTTTACCAACTTTTAATAGTGAACCCTTTTTAAATCCAATATTTTAAACTTTTATATAATAAATTAGACTAAATAAATTTATTATTTAGAATGGGGACATCAAAAATTTACAATGTAACACCCCAAGATTCTACAGTACGCTTCTCTTTAAATAATATAGTAGTGTGTGTTGTACGCAACTTCGAGTTCTAACACACACTACAACCAATCAAACTAGCTGTTATGAATAGTAATACCTAATTTTTGAAATTATATAAATTTTATCTATCAAAATGGACATATTTTTGGGATTATGAATATCAAATTTAGCCCAGGGTGAAATTTTGGTACTTTTTGGATAACTTTTATATTTTGATGAATAGTGAAAATTACTAAATTTTAATTAAAAACAACTTTTTTAATAAAAATACTTAATATTGATAAATTATGAATTTTAGTGGTTTTATAGTATATTTAGAATATTTTTTTACCATTTTATAAAAATTTTTTCATTGGACATAATTTCACAATTAAACTGGACATAAACAAGTGTCAATCTTTTGATAGTTATTATATCTTAAAAACACGTATTTTGTTTTGACAGCGGGAATTAATTTTAAATTAATTTCTACCACTTCTGTGATTTGAATTTGGAAAAATGTATTCCATGTTTTGAATCAGGATTTCCAAATTGTGTAAATAGGTAAATTTTATTTTTAGACATTTTGAATAATTGTTTCCGTAAATAATTTATTTACCATGGTTAAAGGGTAAATCCGGTAAATAAGGGTAAAAATAATATTATAATAATAATAAATTACCCTAAAACGTGTCCTAACATTATATGGGGACACATGTCTGACCATGGGCATCTTTGGGTCGATTTTGGGACCCCATGGAGCCACTTGTAGGTGATAGGGACACTTTATATTAATTAAGTTAATGTAAATATAGAAATGACAAAAACTTATATCTTTTAGAAAAACAATTTTTACATAGGGTTATATTTATTATATTATCGATTATAAATATTAATTAGAAAGATAAAACTATTTCTTATATAATTGTATTTTCTTTATAATTTTTAGACATTGAAAAAGTAAAAATACATATGACACAATAATGATGCAGTATTTTCTTTATTAATGAAAGAATCAAATAATTGGTATTATAAATGGTAAAATAAATATAATCTGAAAGTTTTGATGACATACACAAATTTTAATTGTTAATAGTTCATGTTAGGTTTTCTAAAATGAATTTTTTTCGAATTAATAATGTTATTAAGACTTTATAAAAAATCAATTATTGAGTAGTGTCAAAATTGACATAATTGCATTTTTAAAACAAATATTATATTATTAATTTATATTCTATTCATAAAAATATAAGGATTGAAAAAAGGGATTATATCATTATTGGTGTATCATTAATGGACCACTTGGGGGTCTCTTGGATGTAAATAGTAATTTTATTAACTGTATATTATAAAAATACAAAGTGACATGGTAAGTGTTAAACTAATTAACCAAGAGTTAAAACTAAAAGATAAGGTTAATATAATTACTCAAACCAGTCTAAATTTTATTTGTTGAAATTATTTAGACCCATCCCAACCTTATACTTTGAATAATCAACTTTGGATCCATTATAAATCTAATATGTATTTATTATAAATTAATACATTAAGTTTTTCCTAAAGAGCCCATTCTACCCCTTATAAAAGGACCCAACTTCTAAACAATTCTTCACACCTTAAATGCCTTTTCATTAGTCCAAACTCTACCCAAATTCTCTCTCAACTTCACTAAAATCAACCTAGAGGCCTTAGTTTGATCTGAAATCCAAACTAGAGAGCCCTTTTGATCAAATCAAAAGGAAGAACCCGAAGAAGAGGTAATGTTTTCACCACCCTCTTTCAAGTTCCTTTCTTCTTCAACTTCTTCTTTCTTTGTTATTTCTATTCTAAAATAATAAATTAGGTATCTCCTATATACTATGATTTTATTATAAATATGGTACATCTATATTCATTATTCTATGCATCCTTTGAATGACATGTCACCATACGTGCGTACGTATGGCTTACCGTCTCCACATTATGGTGTAATTGTTATTCAATACATTATTATTTGGATGGGTATAATAATGATGTGTATTTGATGTAAATAATAAATATAAAATTATAAGTATTATTTATATATATTATACCATCCAATTATATATTATTTTAATATCAAAAGAATGATATTTTCTCTCGTGTGTACGTACGGATTACCATCTCCACAACGCGATGAGATTCATTTCCAAGTACACTATTCATCGACGATTATAAAAATATATATTACTAATAAGTATGTAATATATGAAATAATAATTCTACTGGAGATATATATATATATTTATATATATAAGTATTTATGTACTTACAAATATCATATTCACTTACTTCCGTTCAATACTATATGAAAACAGAAACAACGTTTATGCGTACATGCGGACTACCATCTCCACAAACGATGTTTTACATTTAATATATATGTTTGTTATACATATTTATATTCTAAATATATATGATATGTTTATCATGTTTTATATTCTGGATGTATTTAAATCATGATATAAGTGATAAATTCAAGAGTAACAAGTTAAACCACGTACAATAAAGAAATCGATTATTACACGAAATGTTAATTTAACATGTAAATATTTATTAAATGGGTAGTATAAAGTCTTAAATGAATCATGTATGATATCATAAATATTAATATGGTTCTGTTATAATTTAATAACATACTAGGTTCTTCGTACAGGAGGTTAAACATACTCTCGAATAATGGAAAGTTCAAGGTAAGGGGTTTTCATCTCACTTCTTATTCCCGTGAGATTCATGCCATATTGCCACTGTTACCTTTTGTGTGGTGTATGTAATGACCATGTTTGCATTCATTGTTTAATATTCTTTAATTCATGTATATTTACATATTCATTGTATGATACCTCTTTCATGGGTTGTATGTTTCGTAAGTTACAAAATTGGTAAGGGTTAATTCCTCAATCTCATTACTATCCAAGATTGTTTATGTGTAAGTATTTATTGGGACATATTTATCATCCATGTCCATTTATCATAAAAATGATTTAAAAATGAATATTTTATGGATTTTTAAAGATACCCTTTATCAAGATCATAATTTCAAATGTTTTTAAAGATTTATCTTTCTAAATCTTTTTAATTAATTTCCATGTTTTCAAAATGACTTTAATGATTTATTTATATATACATGAATGTTTTGGAATGATAATTATATTCAAAAAGTTTCAAAGTGGTATGGAACACATTGATTCAAAAATCTCTTTTAAATTACTTCATTTAAAAATGTGTGATTTTAAATGATTTTACAAAAAGTATATTTCTCTCAAAATGTTTTACTCATCATTTTCATCTATGTAAACATCCTCTTATGGATTTTAATCTTATTTGAAGTTGATTTATTATACAAAACTTCCATTGAAGGTTTTGTGATATGTTTGACTGTGGGTGGGTTATTTTTACACCGATTATGGTTTATGGAGAAACTATTGAAATTTCGTATGCTAGTTTTAATACGAATGATTATGTAATGTCTAAACATATTCATATGAGAATTGCATTGGACTTAGTAAGTGACGGGTGGAGCTTTCTATATCCCCTCGATGAATCGGTAGGTATAATCAGACTAACTAGTGTCTTGGCATGAGGATTTGATAAAATCTTATTTGTAGTCTTGGCACGAGGCCTTGGCTACATGGTTATAATAGTCTGGAATTATGCATTCCATCATTATGAATGTGTTTAGTGATATTGAATGTGAATATTAGACTAGAAGAATATACATGTGAATAAGTAAATGGAATTATTTCATTTTATTTTTGCCATATGCTGATCTTCACGTTTAAAAGGCTTTCGTTTTAGTTATACATTTCCTTAAATGTTTATTCTTATTTATGAAAGTTTCCACTATATTGATTACCCTTAATGAGCATTTGAGCTCACCCCTTTCTATGTTTTATTTTTCCCAGGATTCCAAGAAGTGTATTGTGATTGATATGCAGGGTTAAACCAAGGGAATAATGGCGTTCATAAAGATTATTTATGTTGTTTTATGTGTCTTAAAGTGCAATGTATCATTCATGTATGTAATCTATTTTACAAGATGACTATACTAATAGGTCCATTGGGACATTATTCCTTATAATCATGCCAATGTATTAAAATAATGCAACGAATCTTGGTAACTGGGGTTGGGGAGTTACACAATGTGACTACTACTATAACCAATGGTTGCTGCCCTGACCGGACCCCTTAGAGCATCCTGATAGAAGTCGTGTAATTAACTGGTGTCTATGAAGATATGGCACCAGGAAGAGTTTCATGAAAAATGTATTAAATATATGAGGGAGACCCAGACTAGGTGATGAGCTTCAAGGAAGAATCCGCAGAGGGAAGAACTGACATCACATCATCCCATTTCGATCATGGAGCCGATGCCCCTGAATAAGGAGCGAATGTCTCCCTCCTTTGGAATGCAGGAATGCGGGGTAACAGTAGCACGTCCTCTATGAGACGGAGGCAAGGGCATTGACAAAAGCATCGAAAACAACATCGTACTCACCTTAGATCCTATGTCCAGGTAGTTTCTTCAAATTCAATCGTTAGGGGATTAGAGCCTCAATCCAACTCCCTATCCCATGCATTCTAGTGGTGGGTTTTAGAGCCTTAGTCCATCCCAATCCATGGACAGATCCTTAATCCAATGCTCCACATATAACCAAGACATATACACATTCTTATTCATCTAATTACCACATATACCAAATCACAAACCATACATAATCAATACATATAAAATTCAAAATTCACATTCCATTTGACACTTAAATCATATTTGGGCCTTAACCCATTAACAAATTTACCACAAACATTGCATATCCCATTTAACCCAATTTCCTTTGATATTTCAACCCATTTAACATATTAAAAAAAATTCATACATTAACCCATTTCATATAATTCATCATTTCACATGTAATAGCCCATTCATGCATTTCAATTCCAATATCATAAGTCATTGGACACATTCACCTAATTCCAATTAACCCTCTTTACATTGTACCAAAAAAACCCTTGTGTCACTATCAAAGTCTAGAAACAACTATAAATAATCCATTTTCCAACTCAACTAACATATAAACATGGTAATATTGGGATCTACATTATCACATGTCAATTCCATAATTCACAGTACAATTTAACATGTTCAAGAATATTGGAACGCCTCACGGGTGGCCCAAAATCAGTCTAGTAAACCACAATGCATTCCATGGGGATCATGAGGGGTTCAATTCATCATTTAGCTAACCATTATACCAAATCCATTAAAAGTATTCAAATTCACAACAATAGAGAACCATTAACACAACCACACATGAACAAATCAACATCAAGACCATTCAATATAACATGTAGACTACCTACCTCAAAACCAAATATGAACTCACACATAACCATAACCTTAGATCAAAATTCAATCACCCTTTGAATAAACAACCTATGTAAACTATAAAGAGAGGATTTTAGGGATTCAGAAGTAGAATAAAGAAACCACATTCCCTAATATAGAAAATAAAATCAAGAGAAGCATAAGACATACATGTATCATTGATCTGAAAGCAATGACACTCCAAACGGCCTAGAAATGAAGGAGATCGATCATTAAAAAAGATTTGGGTTTTAGGGTATTTACTATAGATAGAGGAGGAATAATGAGGAATAAATCAGGGTGAGGAACTTAAAATACTATGGGGGGAAATGGTAAAATAAAACTATAAATGAAGCCCACACTTTGGAAGCATGGTTTTCCGAACCATTCTCCATTTGTGTGCATGTCTCTTTCCAAGAGGGTTTGAGTTACACAGTTAACTATAGAGCGCATATGTTTTGAAAAACAATGAGAAAACCATGTGTAATGTCTCAGTATATGCCCTCATGGTTTGGCATCTCATCTTGCATGGTTTACTGAACCCCGAATCCCTTTTGCTTCCTAGCCTGATTTGGGGGTACAGTTACTACTAACCATGAAGGAAGTGTGAAACATGAAAAGTATGACCATAATATCCCTTATTTCATGTATAGATCCATCAAGACACCATCATGTGTCCTCAAACATCTATAAAACATTCCATTAAACTAAACAACGAGGCATAAACCAAAACATTGATAAGAATTATCTAGGGAAAATCCGGTATCTTACAAGCTCCCCACCTTATACCTAATTATCCTCAAGCCACATTCCAAAGAATTACTGAACATATAAATAAATTTTATTAGGATACTGAGTCTAGATATCTATCTCCTTCTCCCATGTTTCTTCTATAACATTACCATGCTACCAAAAACTCTAACCAAAGGCATAGCCTTGCCTCGCTAGGATTTATCATTGTTATCCACAATATTAACGAGATGCTCTTCAAAGGATGAATTAACCATAATACCAACATCCTTGACATAAAACACATTAGATGAGTTAGGTTGATATTTTTAGAGGTGTGACATGTAAAAAACATTGTGCATTCCACTATACCACTGTAGAAGAGCCAATCTGTACACTGCCAGCCCGATCCTCTATACAATCTCAAACTACCCAACATATATGGGCGCTAAATTTCCCTATTTCTGTATATGATGGTGACCAATCCTTGGTGAAAATCAAGGAAACACACGATCACCAACCATAACCTGAAGAGGTTTATGAATCTAACCCACATATGAATTATACATACTCTAAGCTATTACAATTTGTTTCTGAATCAATTGAACATGTTCTAACATCTCCATCCTGAGACTTGGTCCTAACAATTCAGATTCTCATACCTCTATTTGACACAACAAGGATATACACATTCTACCATAGTGCGTGTCACAAATTTCCACTTGAATCGTCACTTGTTAACTATTGTTATAGGTGAATTCATCAAGTATTGTCTGCTTCTTCCATTATCCGAAAAAATCTAGGACACACATCCTCAACGTATCCGCTAACACAAATAGTATGATAGGATTTCCCATCTGTCTATGGGTGGAAATCCATACTAAAAAAACTAAGTAACAAGGGAATCATGTAATCCCTATTAAGAACTCAATGTAAAATGCTGATCATGATAAAAAATAATAGTCTATGGAACTCCATCCAACTTAACTATTTTCTAAAAAAACAATTCACCCAACTGATCATTGGTGAAAGTCTCTAAAATTTGCAAGAATTATGCCACGATGGTCAAATGATCCAAAACTACCCATATCACATCAATATTCTAAGGGTTCTTAGAAGTCCAACCACTAAATCCATTGTTACGTCATCCCAATTCCTTTCTATAATGGGAAATGATTGTAACAAACCACCAATCCATTGATACTCTCCCTTCACCTTCTAATAGGTAAGGCATCAGACAACAAAACATGCAACAAGTTTCTTCATTCCTGGACAACAATACAATCTATAAAGACCATGATACATTTTTTTCAAACCCGGATACACCCCCATCTCGATGCATAAATCTCCCACATCAACTCTTCCTACAAACATTCTAGCATAGCAACACGAACATAAACATAAACATCCCATAATCACTAACGGTCCGACCGAAAGTCCACTCCCCAACATTAAGACAATCCCTTTATGTAAATACTTCTAAATCCTCATGATTTTTTTCCTTGATCTATCTAAAAACATGAACTCAACATCCAAGGATGAAAGGGTCATCTGCATATGCTTTTTAAGCACCTTGAGATGCATCTTAGAGAAAAAATCCATCATCCTACATTCAGAACTATAGTCCTAAACTACCTGTATTTGAGTCTTATAGATCAAATCATCTCCTCAAATATTCCCCTATCATGGAGTGTAAACAATCTCTAAGATTAAATATTTCATGTTATCAACCCATATTCTCTTCTGAAGATTACATTCACTCTGAGAGAATATGTCATTAAGGATTCTATGATCGTAATAAATTGTAAACCATTCTCCCAAAAATTAGTGTTTCCAACACTTTAAATAATAAACCATTGCAGCCAACTCCAGATCTTGCATAAGCTAATTTATTTCATGAGGCCTCAACTCCCTTGACCCATAATCCACATCATGATGATTCAATATCAACACAACCCCAAGTCTATCACTAGACACATCATAGAAAACGTAATACACCTTGTGGGGTTCAGGTAAGATCAAAGTTGGGGCTGATGTATAATTATTCTTTAACTCTTGGAAAACATCCTCACATGCCCTCGCCCATTCAAATTTGATGCCATTCGTGATCATATAACTCTTAAGTAAACTATGGTAATAGTTGAACAAACACATAAATATTTGGATATTAGAAAAAATCATAGGTTGTTCCCAAGATATGACTACCCACACATTTTCGATGTCCACTAACACACCTTCCTCAGAGATGACGTCACCCAAAAAATGCACTGTATCGATTCTAAAATGAAATTTGTATATCTTGTCATGTATCCTATTCTCTCTTAGTGTACTTAAGAGGACGCCAATATTTTGGCATGATCATCATGAAATTTATAGTACACCAATATTTCATCAACAAAAACAACAACAAACCAGTCCAGGTATGAGTGAAATATTAGGTTCATTATAGTTATAAATACTATTTCTGAATTATTAAATCCATATATAATTTCAAAAAACTCATATTAAAAATATCTTCTATAGAAGTAATTCTGTGGTACATTAAAAGGTCCCATCCTCAGATAATGATATCTAGATCTCATATCAATCATAAAGAACATGGATGAAACCCTTGGTAAAAATATATCTTTAATTTGAGGAAGATAGTATCAGTTCATAACCCTCATCAGATTCAACTTCTTATAATAGAGATTCCACTGAAATGATCTGTCAGCCTTCTTATAAAACAACACATGAGATCCCCAAGTTTGCATAATCTAGTGAAAATCCATATTTTTTCCAATTCCTCAATTAGAGTTTCAAGATCCTAGAGTTCTTCTGTTACCATTTTATATGATAGAATAGAAACTAGATCATCCCCTGAAAACAACTCTATCATGAACTTAATATCACCTTTTTGGTGATAGCTCTAGGAAGTCATTAAAAAAAAGTCCTAAAACTAATCTACTATATGAGGAAACACATGTTTCTCTAATCCCACATCATCAATCACAAGACTAGCCACTTGAGTTTTGAGCTCACCCAACTACTAGAAAACTGGCCCTACAGGACCTTCCTGAATGTCCCACTCACCATGATGGAAACAAGTTTCTCCTTTAAGAGACATGAATGTCTACCAATGGTGGTAACAGTTGATATGGGAATTGTAAAATACTATCCAATCCATGAAATAAATATTATCAAAACCTAAAATCTCATGCAAAAACACGTCCCTTTGGAAATGATACCCAACAACTTTAAGAGAACACCCTTTACACTTCCTAATATTCTATACTCACATCCCAAATAGTGTATCAATTGACATTCTCCCAAAAAAAGTTCCACCACTACAACTAGCATAACTACAATCTAAGAATAAATAAAATAATGTGATGAACCTATACTGAATAAAGTACTAACATGCAAGGAATCTATATGGATTATAACTCGAATAGTCAATGCTCTATCCTCGCCACCTCCCGGTGTAGACTAAATGGTATGAATATGACTTTCCCTTCCACCCTAGGCTCCAGTTTGGATTCATAGCACTGCACTACCCTACATAAATGGATGATCTCACCCAAGAGTACCCCGTCTTCCACCTCAATTGGTATGAATAATATATCTCCAACTACCTAACTGATATAGGGTATCCAACTCCCTGCTTGCACTCAACATTTGTCTCAAAACTCTTTTGTTTCACTTATATCGAGGGTTCCTACATAACATCCTCACATGCCACATTCAATTTTATGCTTCACTAACTGGTGGTCGAGGACACTGAGCACACATGTTCCCCATCCGACCACACTAATAGTAGAAAACATGATCACTACCCTGAGGAGATGGTTCTATCTTATTACTAGTTTGTTTACCACTACACTAGGGAATGATCTAGAAACATTACTTATATTCATTGGATGTCACAACACTAGATCACACAACTATAATTTTATTCTCACCACTAGGGGCCTCATTGAGGTTTCCCTCTAAAATAAGGGTATGATCCACCACCTTAGAAACTCTTTCTAAACACAAGGTATTCACCTATGTCTTAATCTCATTTTTAACTCCATCCTAAAAACATATTTCTATAGCCACCGCATACCCTTCCAAATTTGGAAGACAAGATTATGGTTCAGCCAATTGAATTCTCTAATCCATCACTTTCCTCAGACCCTAGGTCAACCTTAAAATCTGTGCAGCCTTTTCCTACCTCAAGGTCTCCAAACAAAATTGTTCCAAATTCTTTTTTGGGAAATATTTCTATGAACTTTTATCAGCCTCCTAGGTATAAACCCAAAATTTTCAACTGCGCTTTGCCTTCCGTCACAATATGTATGATTCCAACATGACTTTTCTCTAAGGAGGAGTCTCTATGTGATCAAGATTAATCTGGATGGACTCTATCAAGAACACAGCCTCATCAGTTACGCCATCTCCTATAAAAATTAGATGGTGTAGAAACTGAAAATTCCTAGTCAGCTCAAACGTACTTGGATTGACCCTCTCTGGGTACCAATCCATCATCTGTATAAAATGAGTGAAGTTCACATGAAACATTTCCTATCCTATGTTACCATAAAACACCAGGTCTTCTTACTCCACTTCTAGAGGAGCATTCTTGATTAATTACTCATATTTTCCATCTGGAAAAAGATGTTGTGATGGAATATTCATACAATTCCAACATACATATTAGAACACAAAACATAAAACTTCCACAGTTTTCATTAAATAATGCTCTTCACTATCCCTAAACAACCCTTTTTTCATACACTATTACCAATAGACATTATATCCCAATGAAAACTACCCTCAAACGTCCCTACTGTAGGTCATGGTTAACCTTGGGTAAAACAACTTATATATTCAACATTGTTTCATTAGATGCCCTTTTGAAACCATTTCCACATTAAAAATGAAAATCAATCTCTTTTATTTACTGTTTTTTGTCACCAGTTATTATAAAAAACATTTTATCTCATTCATCTCCTTTCATCAAGATCAATTCTTTAACCATTCTTTCAGAATATATACATTTATCCATTCGTAGTATATTTATTTGACATTGCATTATTCATATTTTAAGGAATGCGAAAATCATTCTACCATTCCTATCTCACAGATCCATCTCATGTATTCCCATTATTATGCATTCCAACTATATCCCTAGGTGCCTGTAATGATTCATGTATAAACAACCTCATTCTCTTATGTACATGAGAAAAATAACATAAAACAATAGCATCACACAACAAGTGCATCAGCCCATGGTAAAATATCATTCAACTATAATGACACATATCAAGAACAACAATTCCCACTTGGGGAACTTGGTTTTGCCTCTATGGATGGTTTAGATACTCCGATACATGAGCTCATCCCCCAAACCCAACACGTACTAATATCATGTATATCATCCCCCAATAGTAAGAACACAGAAAATAACTTCTCTGGTACCACATTTTAATTTCCCCGACCCAGAATCCTCTAATCGAGTGCTCCAAGTCGGGTCGCCACATGATCTTAAGAGCGCCTCCCCATATACTATAGGCTTCTGCCTAACATTGAGGTTTTAATAAGTCATGTGTAAACACTATACCCTCTTCACCATATTATTCCATAGTAGATTACATATGAAATAAGGAAAATAGTATAAAATAATCTTTAACATTCATTACCAACCATTTCCCAAATAATGTACAACCACAATCAAAAGATAAATATTCCATGTCATTATAAAAGTTCCAAAAGTGAAGGAAACCCAAAATAAACAATTATAGAAACATCCACCAAAACAGGTCATGACTCCATGTCGGGATCCTAATATATGATCATCCCATACCTAGATCAACTCCATACAAGAAGGTATTTTTCCTTCTCCAATCCCACTATACTGAAATCTACTTAGGTACCCAACAATAACCAGAGTAGTGTGCGACTACAACTTAGTGTTCCACCACCATTTATTTCTAAAAAATTTCCAATAAAAATAGAAAGTTTATGAAATTACTAAATAAATGTAATGATAAACAAAACACAACTCAAGTTCCATTAGTTAAAAATATTCACTATAGAAACATTCATCATTTATTATTTTCAATTACATAAACAATTTACATTACATAATATTTGGGTTAGGAATTGACATCATTTACATTGGGCCCAAGTCAATAAATTATCAGACATATGGGAATTATCCACATTCCTTATCTAACTAGGGATTAACATTACCTAAAAAATACATCACACCCACCTAAGAGTCTCAGCCTAAGTAGTCTCATCAAATGATACTATTAAGATCTAAGATCCTCAATCTGATAACCTAAACCATGAATTATAGGGGTGGGGTTTAGAGCCTTAGTCCAACCCAACCCGTGGGAGGAGCCATAGTCCAATATCACACATACGACCAAACAATATGTAAATTATTATTATTCTGATTACAAAATATACCAAATCATAGACCATGAATAATCAATACACATAACATTCACAATTTTAATTCCATTTAACATATAAACCATCTTTATTTTCTTACCCATTCACACATTTTCCAAACACCTTACATTTACCATTTAACCCAATTCCCATTCATATATCAACCCATTTATCTTATTCAACAATTTCCATACACTAACCCATTTCACATAATTCATCAGTTCAATTTTATTGACACTCTTTAAATTGTTTCCAAAAAATCAATTTTTCCATTATCAATGACTTGTAACAACAACCAATAATCCATTTTCAAACTCAAAAAAACATATCAACTTATTTATCTTGGGCTATACTTTATTACAAGTCAAATCCATAGATAAAATTATAATTTTCCATGTTTTAGAATACTAGAAGACCCCATCGGTGGCCCTAAATAGTCTAGTCAATCTCAATACATCCAATAGGGATCACGAGGGGTTCAATTAGTCATTTATCCAAATATTTTACCAAATCCATTTAAAGGCATCAAATTAACAATAAGGGAGAACCATCATCACAACCATACAAGAAAAAATAATCATCAAGAACATAGAATATAACTTATAGACCACCAACCTCAAAACTATAGAGTAAAACACACATAAACATAGACTTAGATTTGTATTCAACAACCATTTGAAGCTCAAACCTATGATCCACTAGAAAAAGAGGGTTTTAGGAATTTTGAATGTTTGTCGGAGTAGATTTTTCAAGAGGGGGTGAATGGAGTATCTATAAAAAATTATTTTTGAAAAGTTTTCTTAAAAGGTTCCCCAATAAAAAAATTACAGATTAGTGAATCAAAGTAACATGATTATGAAAGAATGACTATTTAAATAACTCCACAGACGATTTATTAATTCTCATTAATCATAATATTAGTTATTAATATTACTTTTGAAGATAGTATAATAAGGTAAAACAATTATAACCTCATTCCATGATTAACTATCAATGTAAATCTAGTGATGTCTAAATTATCTAGTAAAATAGTGAAAACTAAATTAAACAACACAGTAGATATAAAACAAGCAGCTCAGTACCATGATGAGACCTAATAAACTTCACATGGAGATCACCTATCACCAATCAGTTTATATTAATAAACATGATCCACACCCTCGATCGGGGTAAGAAACAGTGCATATGACTATTTAGGTCACACGAACTCTTCCATAGCTTATTGTGGGTATAAACTACCCAGTCACACATGGACATCATACACACTTATCTATGGGAGTAAACATGTGTAAAATGATATGATAATAATGATGTCTTATACCTTTTAGTTTAGTGTAGGAGACAGTGTGTGTTTTAGTATAGACACACACACACTTCTCGAAAGATAAAAACAACACACAACAGAGGAAAGATGATGAGATAATGTTAAAAGTGCTCTTAGTGTTATTCAATGCATCTTTGGACTTCTAGGATGAACCAGGTGTAAGAATTGAGTCAACTTTTGAGAAACAGAGTATCATAAGTCTGATACTCTAGGGTCCAGTTAGATCTGGCTCGTGTTCTTTGTAGAGTTTGTATTGTGAATATTTTCTTGACTCAGAACTATTGTATTCCAGCTTTTGGATTCATGAATTATTTGTGTGTTCTATGAAAGTATATTGTTTCTTGAGATAGTTCTTTTCTCAAAAATGCTCATGCATATGTGGTTCTAACATCCCAATGTTTTTGGGCCACATTTTTCATTTTATTCTTAGAGTGCATGTGTTAGAGCCGATAGGATGCATGTATTCTGAACCTCGTACCTCATACTACCAGGTGACGTGTCTATAAAGAATTATTAATTATGTCAATTCATTTAAAAGACCCAAATATAAATATTATAAATTAAATTGAAAATGAAAAAACAGATTAGGAAACGGTGTCACATTCTGTTAGGAAATGGTGTCACTTGGAAAATGTGTCTCCATGGAATGGTGTCTCCATAATGTAGTGCCTCTATGATACAGTGTCTCCATGAAATGGTGTATCCATGAAATGTTGTATTCTTCTTTTCCTTTGAGCGGTGCGATAGTTATAATGGCATTGTTTTATAGATATCAGGAACCAGTAGCAAAGATTTAGTGTTAGGATCACTGTGTCTGGTCATGGTATCTGGTCATGGTGTCTGGGTCATGATATCTGGTCATGGCGTCTAGTCACAATTTCTGGTCACGGTGCTTGGGTCATGGTGTCTGGGTCCTTTTCCAGAAAAATAAAACTGATGACAGACTCACAGTTTCTTAGACTTAGCCAAATATCCGTATATATACTTGAGTAGTAATATTCCCAAAGTGAATTATACTAAATCATTCATAAACAAAATCATTATAGACCAATGTTAAATATAGATTAAAATAATCAAGCATATCACTTAAGATCTTGGATATGTTTATTAAAAGCATAAGAAAACCAAATATATGTACACATGATCTGAGACATATTAAACATGATTAACAAGATTTACAGAATGTATAGGTTTTGGGATCATTAAAACATGATTAACATAGGATTAGTCTAATAATATCCCCCTTCTTATTGATCACAAATCATGTGAGTAAAATATCTATTCTTAGTGGATGTGTCTCTCCCTTAGTGAGAATTTAGAGTTCAGGAGTGCATGTATCTCCCCCTTTTGGGATTATAAAAAAGAGTACAAAAGTAAATAAGAGAATAGACAATAATATTTCACAATGGATTAGATGGAGAAATATTTGACATTACAAACAGTAAGAAACAAAAATACAAACAATATCCCTATAAAAATATAGTGTTCAATTTTCATTAGTACTGGTTTCATTCTCTTTTCCCAAGGAAGAAGCATCTGAAGAGGCGAAATAAGTGGAGGCTAAAGTTGAAGATGGCAGTGAACCAACAGACAAAGAAGGGAGAGGGAGTCCTTCCCAAACTGATGGGTGAAAGGTAGGTGTAGTGGAAGTCCAAGGTTATTGTTGGTCAATTATAACAGGTTTGATCTGACTTAGAGCCTGAGAGAAAAAAATAGAAGTAATGGAAAAGGTAGTGAATGAGGAAGGAGTCAAACCAGGTCGCAAGGTTGCTGCTACAAGAGCCACAATAGTAGTTCACTGAACATGATGATAATTCCTCAATATCTTGATAAAGTCAGCAATAATCTCACCACCCTACTATATCGATTTCATAAAGTCATCATTGTCCTCCATGAACATTTCCATCAAAGGAGTTAAATCCGTCATCATTTGAACTTGAGTTTTGAATGTTTTAGTGACTGGAGATATTTTAAAATTCTCTACATGTTACTTGAAATGGTTTGCCATACCATGCCTAGAGAAAATCCTATTGAAGTAGAAATCTTACTTATTAGTAATTTCTTCCTAATAATCATTGGAAATTGTTGAATGAATTCTTACCAGATCAAGAACTCTATCACTATTCTTCACAACCATAGATAAAGACTCTTTGTCAAAGCCATTGAGTTCTGATTGAAGTTCTTCCTTAACAACCGCTCTGAGCATATCCCTATCCATGGATGGTTTAGATGATTTTCTAGAGGTACTAGAAGATGTAAAAGCTGAATTAAGGGACTTTAGTGGATTTATAACTTTCTGGAGACACCCCTTATACTCATCAGTCAATTTGTTGAGACCAATAAAAAGATCACATATTTCTTGAACTATTTTCTTGTTTCTTTCAGCCACCTTGACAGCTAATGAAGTTAGGTTTGGTTGAATCATAGAGGCACCATCCTGTGAAATCTGACCACTGACATCCTTGATAGGATGAGCAATGATTTCTGGTCTTGATTTCAGCACTCTTTTCATATCTTCAACTATAGCTATGAGAGAATTCACTTCATCACTTAGTTGTTTGATCTCAATTCACACCTCTTGAATTTCATTAATCATTTTTGGATGAATCTTCCAAATGATCATCTATAACAATAGGGAAACATCTCTTTTACTAAAGTTGGTCATAGGAGTAGGTTGAGTTTTCATGATCTTTTCAACTACAGCAAATAAGGTAGCCCCAAAGGATTTCTAGTCATCCTTACTTACTAAGGTTGAAGGTTCTTGTGAAGGTTCATGAGTAAAAGCTAAGACATGCTTAGGATCCTTTGTAGATAAAACATCAAGAGAAGATACTAGTTTCAGTTGAAACATAGTTCAAAGACATATACCTTTAACTGAAGTTTCTTCGGAATCATTTACGTCAAAGTATCTGGGGAATTTATACCAAGTATCCACAGTGCATTGATCAACTAGATTATGCACATCAACACTTTCCAGACTGGGGTGCTCCTCCCCCAAAAAAAGTGAATCTCTCATAGGACTAAGAGCTTTATAACTTTGATATATTTCCAATATTTCATCCCCAAAAGATTCATCCATTTCTTTTCTAGCCAATTGTAAGGAATGGTCTATTATTTCTTCAAAAGATTGGATAATCTCAAGAACATCTTGTTCCTCTAGCTGTTCAATAGAAGAATATTATTTCTCAAAATAAAGTTCTTCTCTTAAATTATCTTCTGGAAGATACTTTTTTCTTTCAATAACAAATTATTCTTCTTTAGATGAAGGTTATTCTTCCAGATCAACAATTTCTTCAGGAACATGTACTTCTTTCACAATTAAGACTTAAGGAAGAGTTTCACTGCCTTCCTAATCCAAGATAGTTTACCCAGTATGTGAAACAACATATTCCTCATCTTCCTCAATAGGATAATCAAAAGTATCTTCTGGTTTTAAACTAGGATCATAAATATCCTTAGGTCTTGAAGAATGATCTACTAGGTTGAACTTTTCATAGACCCTCTCATTATCCTCTACTTGTGATTTTCTCCATGTATTCCTACTAATTTTCATTCATTTAATTGTAACCTTTTAAATACAAATTTCATAGTCCAAATAAATTCTTCAGCTTATCCAACCAACCCTTTAACATGAAGCATAAAAAATATTAACCTTGAGTGGAATAGGGATGTTTACATTGAGGTTGTCTTTATCAACTCACACATATGAAGTATAATATACTTGAATAAGTTAATATTGTTTCCATTATTCATAAGAATTATCAAAAATACTTCCTGATACATGAGTGTGTAAAAATATACTTTTATTGGAATAATTATATTCTGAAGAAATGTAAACAATAGTCTAGTTTCACTATCTATCTCAATAGAAATAGCTCTCCTTTTAGACTTATTGTTGGTCAATATTTCACAGGATTATTCAAAAAAACAATATCACTTGGAGGAAGAGGAGAAAGACCTCTCTAGTAATCCTTAAAAATTCCCTCATGAGGTATCCAGAGGCTGGCATCCCGTACCCTCAAAAAAAATTCATCATTAGGTATTGATCTAGATTCTCACAACAAATCCATATTATATATCAAAAGAGAATTTAATGAACTGTTAAAACCGAGCAACTAGATTAGGGTAAATTGGTATTTCCACTTTTGTGAACCAATACAGCAATACATTCTCTTTTATTAAATTCAATACTAAAGAATTACTTGATAACAACCACAAGGGGAAGATTTTCTTTTCAGGTTCCACTATTTTGTCCATCATGTTTGGATTCAAAGGGCCTTTGGGTGCTTTATTCATTGCAATTTTCATATTCCTCTTTGATATGTGCTTCTTAGGAGTTGAGGAAGACAAGAATTTTATTCTGGGCATTCAAAGAATACTCGAGTAAGAGAGAGAGAGATAGGTTTTGGGTTTGAGAGAAGAAGGTTCGAGTGAAGGAAGGAGTGAAACTTGTTTAGTTTTTATCATTTAGGGATATCAAGCACCACAAATTCAAAAGAACTAGAAAGTAAAAGAATAACATAATTATGTATAGTGATACGGGTTATAATATGTAAATAAAATGATAATGTGTCTTTACGGTGAGACAAAAACAGAATTTCATGGTGAGACCGTAACAGGTTTTCACAATGAGACCGTAATAGATTTTCATGGTGAGACCATAACAGGTTTTAACGGTGAGATCTCTACTTTGTGACTTCAAAATTATGTTACCATATTTTTCGAAACAGTATTGTTCCAGAAAGTAACCAATAGATAGTAACTATGAGACCGCAAACGTGAAACAACAACTTTTAAGATAGTAAAATATGTAACTATATGAGTTAGATAGTAATCTTAAGATAGTGACTTTGGAAATCGTAAACCATGAAATAGTATGTCTTGAAATAGTACAATTACTACTTAAGATTTATCATTCCCAATTCATGTGTGTCGTAATCTATTCTTTCATAATTTAATGGTTTGGTGAATATATCATTATGCTGATATTCAGTTCCAAAGAATTCCAAAGTGATATCACCTTTTTTATAACGGTATCTCAAAAAGTGATGTCTTATAACTATATGTTTTGTCCTAGAGTGTGAAATAGGATTTTTTAGATGTTAATAAAAATTTATTATCCCAATTTATACGTACATGCCTAAATTGATACCCATAATCTAGTAATGTGTGATTCATCAACAAAATTTGTGCACAAAAACTACAAGTATATATGTACCCATCTTCAGTAGTAGATAATGCGATAGAGTTCCCTTTCCTACTACACCATGATACTAGTGAGTTTCCTAAAAAGTTACATGTTCAATTGGTGTTTTTTCTATCTAACATACAACAACCAAAGTCATCATTAGAATAACCAACTAACTCAATTTTTTCTATAGGATAGAATAGTCCTAGATTGGGTGTATGCTTGAGGTTTTTTGAAAATTATCTTAACAGAATTTAAATGAGATTCCTTATGGTTTGCTTTAAAATGAGCTCACATACATACTGTAAACATAATATCAACTCATCTAGCATTTATGTAGAGTAATATTCCAATCATTCTTTTCTATGTGGTTTGATCAATATATTTTCCATCTTCATCAATATCCAACTTACATTTAGTATTCATTGGAGTGTCACTACTTTTAGTGTTATCCAAGCCAAAATGTTTTACAAGATCCCTAGTATATTTTCATGGATTTAAAATAATACCATCACTATTTTGAAATATATGAAATCAAAGAATGAATTTTAGTTCACCCATTAAACTCATTTAAAATTTGTTTTGTATCATTTTAGAAAATTCAATACATAAATAATTTCTTGAATATGAAAATATAATATCATCTACATAAATTGGAACTATAAATATATCATTGGAAATTCATTTTATAAAATGGGTAGGATCAACTATTCCTTATGTAAAACATTTATAAATAAGAAACGTACATAATCTATCATACCAAGATCTTGGAGCTTGTTTTAAACCATATAAATATTTTGACAATCTGAAAAATGATTTGGAAAATGAGGATTTTTAAAACATGGGTGTTTCTCCGCAACGACATCCTCATCCATATAACCATTTAGGAATTCACTCTTAACATCCATTTGATATTGATTTAAAATAATATGTGTAGTAAAAGCAAGAAGAATTCTGATGGCTTCAAGTCTAGATACTGGTGCAAAGGATTATTCATATTCAATTCTCACTTATTGACTATAGCCTTGTGTAACCAACCTAGCCTTATTTATAACTATGTTACCAATTTCATCAAATTTATTTATAAACATCCACTTAATTCCTATGGTAAATGTGTCTTTAGGTCTGTCAAAAAGATTCCAAAATTTGTTCATTTCAAACTAATTATGTTCTTCTTGTATAGAAATCACCCAAAATTCATCATTGATAGCATAATTAATGTTTTAAGGTTCATGTTTTTACAAGAAGACTTGATGTTCAACCTTGTTTCTAATATAAGAACTTGTTTGAGTTCCTTTATCTAAATCTCCTACAACAGTATCTAAAGGATGATTCTTAAGGGTTCAAATCGATCTTGAAAAATAAGGACTGGTGATTTCAGGTTCATCAATAGGATCTGCTTCATTATGACCTAAATATGAAGATTTTACAAAACTGGAAGTTTTCACAGATTCCTTTACATGATAGTTGGAGTATTTTTAATTGATTTCTACATTTGAAACTTCATCCTCCCGGTTCTCTAGAGTGGTCTTAGTCTCGTGTGGATATGTTTCATCAAATTTGACATGGACAGATTTTTCCAAACATTGAAATCTTATGTTAAACACTCTATAGGATTTACTAGAGAATGAATATCCTTGAATTACTCTTTCATCACTCTTGGATGAAATTTTTTCAATATTGTACTTAATATTAAGGATATAGTCGTTACAACCAAATAATTTGAAGTAGCTTACTTTGGGTTTTCTATTGTTCCATAAGTCATATGGAGTTCCTTTAATAATAGGTCTAATAAAAACTCTAATAATAATATAGCATGATTTATTTACATCTTCAGCCCAAAAATAAACATTTAAGTCATATTCACTAACATGGTTCTCAAAATCTCTTTTAGGGTTCTATTTCTTCTTTCTACAACTCCATTTTTTAGGTGTTTTGGGAGTAGATAAATTATGGTGATAGCCATTTTGTGAAAAAAAAGATTCAAACTCATGACTTTCAAATAGAATACAATGATAACTTCTTAAGGATTTAATTCTTTGTCCACTATGATTTTCTTCATTTTTGGAATATTTGGTGAAATGAGAGAAGGCTTCTCTTTTGTGATCCAAAAATAAATCCCAAGTATATCTAGAATATTTTTCTACAAGAACACAAACATAGTGCTTCTTATTTAAACTAGAAACTAAAGATGGTCCAAACAAATCCATGTAAACCAGTTCAAGAGTTTGATAAGTTGAAACTTCATTCCTTGGATTGAAGGAAATTTTGTGTTTCTTTCCCTTTTGACAAGGATTACACACTTTATCATTTGGAAACTCAGGTTTGGGTATGTTGTTGACTAAGATTTATCTAGTTATATTTTGAAGAGAGTTAATATTACAATGTCCTAGTCTCCTATTACAAAGCCAAGACTATTTGTGCAATACACATGAACATGAAGAATTTTTGGAGACTAAATACTCTTTGTCAACAAAGTATACATTTTCATTTCTCAATACAGAAAAAAATAGTTCATTTTTAGAATTAAAAACATTGCAGACATCATTTTTAAATTTAACATGAAATCCATCAACATATAAATGTGAAATACTAATCATATCATATTTCAATCCATTAATAAAAAGTACTTTGGAAATCAAAACTGAGTTAGAGTTACCAATTTGGCCAAGGCGAATGTTATTTACTTTATAATTATCACCAAAGGTGACATGTCCAACATAATTTTTTATTAAGATCATGAAGCATGAATATTCCCCTATCATGTGTCTGAACACCCACTGTTAAAGTACCATAAGATTTTACAGAATCTCTTTAAGAAGTTTTCCTACAAAATATTCAAATAAAAATGGACTTTGTTACCCATATTTGTTTGGGTCCGCAAATATTAGTGGATTTTAATTTAGGAACTCACATATTCCTCATAGTATTTCTATAAGAATTATCTAAAGTGATTCAATAATAAACTCTATTTGGTCTTGAAAAGCATCAAACAGTAGAGAGAGAATCATAATTTTAACTAACTGAATGTTTTCTAGAACTGAGATTAAAACTGCATGTCCTAGATTTAGAAAACAATAATTAGTTCTTCCAAAATTACTTTTACCAGGTTGATATCCAATACCATTAGTATATTTAGAAACAATTTTTTCCTAGAATTTCTACCAATGTATATTTACCCGTAGTAAAACTTTCAATGCCCTTTTTCAATTTCTCATTATATATCTTTAGTGAATTTTTTACTTTCAGTAATTGGACATTTTTCTCCCCTTCTATAGTATGTTCAAATTTAATAGTTGAGGTAAGAGAATGTTTTGTCTTTAAATAAATGTAATTATATTTCAATTGATTAAATGTATCTTCGAGCATATTACAGAAAACAAAATTTCTTCATGAGACATATTCGTATAATCAATTTCATCTCTAGAATAATAAGAATTGTGTACAACAGATTCTAGTGTTACCTTTGATATTTTTGTCATAAAACCCATATTTTATTTGTTAACATGTTCATCTTGTGATGATTTGGAGTGACTAGAACTATCCTAAGAATCACCCCATGTTTCATTAATTCCCTTTTTATAATTTATATCTTTGTACTCATATTTATTTATTTTACTTGATCTTGGTATAGTCAGACTTTAAATGTCCCTTTAGCTTACATCCATAACATACTATCTCATCAAACTTGTCACTTCATTTATAGTATTTCTTCCATCTTTCTTTTTGATCATATATTCCATTGAATATAGGTTTTCTAAAAAATATCTTCTTCTTTTAAACTATCATAAACCTTCTGGCTAATTGATTTATCTCCTCATCACTGTAAGGTGATAATATTCCACCACTGGAACATTCTATAGGGACATCTAATTTCCCTTTTTATTTGTATTTAGATGTGTTGGTCTTAAATGCAACTGATTTTCTTTTGGGTTCACCCTCCTCTTCCTTGTTGACTTTCACCTCTTATTTATATATCCTTAGTTTCCCAATGGGTTCTTTTACATTATACTTATTGATGTCACATGATTCTATAATAGATATAGAGGTTCATATCCATCTATTAGGTAGGAATTTGAGAATACTCATTATTTATTCTATTCTATAACTTCTTTTCCAAGAGAAATCATTATGTTTAAAATTTCATTGAACCTGAGATACATGCCAGAAATTGGATCATCAGGTTTTATATTATAGTTATAATATTTAATATTATAAGTATTGAGTCTCATTTCATTCATACTAGAAGTTCCTTCATGTGAAATAGAAAAATTATCCCAAATTTCATGGTCAGTTTTACATGCAAGAAATTCTTTTTAATTAATCATCTCCTAAATATAAATATATAACATTCATGGATTTGAAATTATTATTGTTGGAAGTCTTGGTTCAGTCATCCCATGAGATTCTATCAATATTAGGAATCTTAAACTCATCTATAATTGAAGACCAAATTTCAATACACATACATTCTAAATGCATTTTCATTTTAATTTTCCGTTGGGAAAAATTGGTTCCATTGAATAATGTTGGTCTGTTTGTTACAACACCTTCCAGTCTATTATCCATAACAAGGAATTATTTTGAAATATCCATAAATCTAGAATTAACAAAAAAATATAGATCTTTAAAGTGAAACTAAAATAATAGGTGAATAGATTCCAAAATATAGTCTTAAGAAGAATAAAAAACCCCTTTGGTACCAAATTTTGGTCATAGTAGAGTACTCAATAGGGGTGAATTGAGTATCTATAAAAATTTCTATTGGAATGGTTTTCTTAAAAGGTTCCCCAATAAGAATAAATACATCCCACTTAATCAATGTAATATGGTTATGAAAGTTTGACTGTTTAAATAACAACTATGAAGATTGATTAATTCTCAGTAATCTAAATATCAGATATTAATATTACATTGTAATCTAATATAATAAAGAAAAACAATTATAACTTTTTTATAACATTTAATATCAAAGTAAATCTAGTGATGTCTGAATTATTAAATAAAACATGAAAAAATAAATTATACAACATAGAGGATATAAAACAAGTGGTTCAGTCTCAAGTTGAGACCTAATCCACTCCACTTGGTGATCACAGTCCACCAATAAATTTATATTAATAAAATTGATCCACACCCTGTATCGGGGTAAACAAAAGTGCACAGGACTATCCAAGTCCCTTGACAACCTCCACAGTTTTTCTTCCGTATGAACTACCAGGTCACAAAAGGACCTCTTCCACACTTATCCATGGGAGTAAAAAAGTGTTAAAGGATATGATAGGAATGATATCTTGTATCCTTCATTTTAGTATAGGATATATTGTGTGTTTTAATATAGACACACACAAACACATCTCGAAAGAAAAAAATAATACACAACAGAGAAAAGATGATGAGATATGGTTAGAAGGGATCTGAGTGTTATTATATCTAGATGGTGACTTATAGTATGAGGTAGATGTAATAATTCATTCCTCTTGCAAGAAACAGAGTAGCGCAATTCTGATTCTCTTTTTTCTAGTAAGATATGGATCGTGTTCTTCTGGGAGTTGGTATTGAAAAGAGGTTTTTCACTCTGATATATGCTATTCCTACTTTTGGATTCATTAGTGCTTAGTGTGTTCCTTGATTATATCTTGTTTCTTGTGTCAGTTATTTTATCAATAATGCTTGTGTGTTTTTTGTTCTAACACCCAAGTGTTTATAGGCTATGCTTTTCTTTTTATTCATGGAGTGCATGAGTTGGAGCAGATATGATGCATGTATTATGTACTTTGTACCTCATACTATCAGGTGACATGTCTACAAAGAAATATTAATTATGTCAGTGAATTTAAAAGACTCGAATATGATTTTTAGAAATTAAATTGAAAATGAAAACACATATTAAGAAATAGTGTCACAATATGTCTGGAAATGGTGTCACTTGGAAACTGTGTCTCTGTGAAACATTGTCCCCATGAAGTGGTGTCTCCATGAAACAGTGTCTCCATGAAACAATGTCTCCATTAAACAGTGTCTCCTTATTTTTATTTGTGAGGTGCGATTATTATGATGGTATAGTTGTATATATATCCGGAACTGGTAGCACAAATGCAATGTTAGGATCACAGTGTCCGGTCACATTATCTGGTCACGATGTTTGGGTCATGGTTTCTGGTTCCTTTTCCAGAAAAATAGAACTAGTGGAAGACTAACAGTCTATCAAACTTATCCAAATATCTATATATATACTTGAGTAGTAATATTCGTATAGTTAATTAGACTTAATCATTCATAAAATAAATCAATATAGACCAATGTTAAATACAGTTTACAATTGTAAAACATATCACTTAATATCATGGATAGTTTTATTTAAATCATAAAGACATGAACCATCTCTACACATGATTTGTGACAAATTAAACAAGGTTAAAAATCCTTACTAAATGTATAGGTTTTGTGATCATTAAACCATGATTAGCATAGGAGGAGTCCAAAATGGAAGAAGAATTAAACTATAATCCCTAATACATAAAATAATTTAAATATGAGCATAGGAATTACTTAATGTTTCGATCCACACCCAAAGACACTCCAAATAGCCAAAAATGATGGAGATCAATCCTTGGAAGGATTTTGGTATCTCAGTTTGTCACTAGTGATGGAGGGGGAAGAATGAATAGGAAATCTAGGCGAGGAACATAAAATCCTACCAGGGGAATGGTAATATACAACTTTTAATGGGGTGCACAGTTTGGCCACATGGTTTTCCAAATGTTTCACCAACCATGCATCTACCTCTTTCAAAGAGGGGCTGAGACACACAGTTACCTGGGGAGCCCCTCAAGATTTGAAAAATCGTGCACCAATAGTGCAGAATGTCTTTGTCTAGGTTTTCATAGTTTGGACTCCCCTATTGCATGGTTTACTAAACTATGCACCTTATCCTCTTGGCCAGCCTGATTTTGGTTCATGGTTACTACTAACTATTCACCAACCATGAAATATTCATAGGATGGAAAAAATCTCCCTTCATACATGTCTCGATCCCATGAGACAACCCAGATATTTCTCATACAACCAAAAAATGTTCCATTAACCACAATAAAGATACTTGAACAAAAAATCAAACAAGAACATACCTTCAAAAAATCCAGTATCCTACAATTATAGAGGAAATCTTTCACTGATTCCGGTAATGAATTGAAATTCCAACATAGATCTGTTTTCAACCACATAAATAAATAAAGAACTTCTCACAAGATAATTTTTTAGTTGATTAAATTATTTATAAATAAAATGTGATGATCATGTGCTTTGGCTCTATCATTTTATCCATTGTGTGTTTTTTATTCAATTTCCTTGATCATAATGTTTATCGTCATGTACAAATTGGATTGATCCTTTATTATGACAAAAAGAAAAGTTGGGCATGACCCACCGCACCCTTCTCTTCTTCCAAAAACCCACAAGTTGTATCCTAGCAATCACATAATTATTTATAATTATTTATAGATATTTTTTTTATTTACACATGTTTAATTTATTTTTCAAATTATGTTTAATCACTCTTACATCCAAATTGTGTGATCCGGTTCTTCCTTTTTTGTTTTTCATAAATATATTCAAATTGATTAATTTTATGAATGAAAAAAATATGAAGATCTCATATAATGGTACTAAGGAATCTATACTGATAACACAAGAGTACACACCATGTAACCCGGAGGTACAGTCTGTGTAACAGTATTCAATGCCCCCATAATTAATATATAATTAGTAAAGGAGTGTAAATTTATTACACATGGTGCGTTTTTTTACACCAAGTGTTGAATTGGCCAGTTTGGCTCACAGTCGGTTGAATTACATTCCATACAACTATCGTACGTAGTGTGTAATCTATTATTCATAAATGGGTCATGTATCTTCTTATACGACCCACCTGGCTGGTGACAGTGTAACTCAGAGACCACATGACGTGTAGCCCATGTACACACCTTGTACCCAAATTTTTTTCAATTGAATGGTTTACATGAAAATTCCTTTGGTGTGTGTCTCAGATAGCTGGTGATAATAGTCAAATCTATATAGTAGGATTGTACATGCCATGTAGTTTTTCTAAAATATAAAAAATTAAAAATTAATTTATTATACTATAAAACCCTTATCAATATGATAATGTGTGTGGTAATTAAGTTGATAGGACACATCATGTGTTGATTTTTAGTTTATGTATATTTAATTAATTTTTTTAAAATATTCTGATCTAAATTCCATGTATGAGTCGTATTATAGTAATCTCTCTATGTACATTGAATCATAACACATGAGAAAAAAATCATCTAATCAATGTAATCATAATGTTGATAGTTAATATCATTAAATTATGTGATAAGTCTTGTATGACACATATCTCAAGATTAAATTTTATGAGAGTATAACACATATTTGGTTGTTCGAATGCATACTCATCATGTTACTACCAGGGTACATTTATGGACATAGTTAATTTTTAATAAATTTATTTAATTTTTTTTTGAAAATTATGATGGATGAGAATCTCAAGGAAATTTAGATGTGAATTAAAAAACAGAATTTATTTATTAAAGAATATAGTTAATTAATTAGAGTGTGAATTATTTTAAATAATAATGATTGGAATTTAATGCTAATTTTATTTAATGATTAATTTATTTCATGCATGTTGATGATCATGAGCCTAGACAAGAAAATTTCATATGATAGTTTTCAATTAATTAATTGTTAAATTAATTTTTTTAATCCATGTCTTCTCTCCTCTTTTTATGCAAGGGCCATCATACCCATTGTGTCATTTATGTAAACCATTTTCCCTCAATTGTATGTGAATACAAGAATATGTAGTAGAGGGAGCTGCCATATTGGTGGAGAAAGATCTTGATTGGAGATGAGATGAAACCAATCTGTGAAAGATACATAGGTGGATAGGTGGAAAACTAAAACACAAACCATAAATGGATTTGGGTGATTTTACTCTGGTTTAATGGTTAGTTTATAATTCCCTAAATAAACTAACCATTTGTAAAATCATAATGAAATATATCCTTTTATTTTCAAACAACCCCAAATTACATCTTCAGATGTTATTTTTAAAACTGATTTTCAACCTATGTTAAAAGGTTCATCTCATGATAAAATAACTTAGGAATAAATGTCTAATGTTTTTCCTCAGGAATATTTTTAACCGATTGATCAAGAATATAATTTTGACAAAAAAAGAAGTCAGTTGTCTCATAAGAATCATCCCAGTGATATTATTATTTGTGATGTAGATCAACCGATTAGAACTATAATTTCATTGATTAAAGAAATTTGACATCTATCACATTTATCACAATTGAACATAATAATCCTGATGTCTCTTTAGGTGATGAGGATTATATTAATGAAATGAAAAATTAACTCAATGAGTTTTAATGGAACAAATATTTTACATTGGTTGAACGTCCTAATGATACTTCTATAATTAGAGTAAAATGGGTTTTTGGAACAAATGTGATAAAAATTACATAACTGTTATAAATAACTAATGAATTATTACTAATGTTTATAATCAACATGAGGTAATACACTGTGGATAAACCAATACACCAGTAGAAATAAATGAACTTATTCATATACTTCTATCTTTTTCAACAATCTTATGAGTTAATATTTTTCAAATGGATGTGACGTGTGATTTCCATAATGGATATGTTTAGCATAATGTTTATATAGGAAAAACCTTGGTTTTTAAACTAAAAAACAACAAAAACATCATTATAAACGTAACAAATATCTTTATAGATGTAAACATGACCATATATCTGGGTTTGATATGTTAAATATATTCTTTTATAAAACAACCTTTTTAAGGGATCCACAAATCCAAAAAATTATAATTGAAGTCAATAAAAACATTATGATTGTAAAATTATATGTCGATGATATTATATTTTGTTTAACTCAAAAATATTTAATATATTCATTTTTAGATATTATGAAATATGAGTATTAAATTAGTATGATAAGTGTGTTAACATACATTCATGGTTTTTAAATTTTAGAAAAACCTGAAGGAAATTTTATTTCTTAATATAAGTATATAAATGTTCTTCTCAATAAATTCATTTATGACAACACTAATGTATTAGTACTCTTATTAGAACCTCAGATACTTTAGATCTTCGGGATGTTGGGAAACAAGTTGATAAAAAGAATTTTAGAGGTATGATTGGATGTTTACATTACATAATAGCTCATTGTCAAAATTTAATGTTTTTAATATAATTATATGCTAGATATTAATCCATTCTCAAAGAATCTCATATTAAAACAATAAATGGTTGTTTTGTTATCTTAATGGTACTATGGATTTAGTCATATCATATTACTCTATAAATGAAATTGAACTAAATTTTTTTCAGGTGTTCATTTATGTGAATATAGAATAGATAAGAAAATTAAATATGAAACATGTTATTTAATAGGATAAATTTTTGTTTCTTTGGTATGTAAGAAACAACACATTTTATTACTTTCCACAAATGAAGTCAAATATGTGGTAGTTGGATATTGTTATGCCCAGCTATTGTAGATGCAACACACACTCACTGACTATGGAATGATTTTTAATAAGACTCAAACATTGTGTGATAACACAAGTACCATTGTGCTTGGTAATAAAGAAATCATATCACTTGCATGCAAGGAGTATATATATATATATAAGACACTATTTCCATCAAGATCACCCATGTAATAAAGATACTATTTTACAATTCATTGAACTCAATAACAACTTGCTGATATTTTTACTAAACCCCTTAGTTATGATAGATTTCAATACATTAAATAGAATCTAGAAATGATCAATATCAGATGATTATTCATATATAATTCATATTATCAATCTCCTTACATTATTGAACTTCTTTTCAATAAGGGGGTACATAATATTTTATGTTTCTTAAACATTTTCTTTCATAAAAAAATTATTTTTCTAAAATGTTTTAGTTTTTATATATAGTTTTTTGAACTCAAACACAATTTTTAATTTTTTTGGAGTCGTATTTATTTTTAAAATTCTACAAATATAATTTTTTTGAAGATTATTCTTTGGGGTCATAATTTTTTATAGAATAAATATTATTTTATAAAATGTTTTCTATATAAAAATTTTTAATAAAATTTTTCAAACTCAACAAATTATTACAAATTTTTTTACAATAGTTTTTTTATAAACATAATCAAAATCGGTTCTATGTACAAAAACCAATAAGACAAGTTTACTTATACTGAAAAAACTTTTATACTCCAAAAGGTATTAAAATGTTTTATTTTTAAACTGATTCATTACCTTAGTTATAAATGTTCTTATTTACTTGTTATTTCTGATTCAAATTTTTTTACTTTAAAACATATAAGTTTTCAAATCAGATTGATAATCATTCCATTGAAAAGTTTTCTTAAAAACATCAAGCATTCAAAATTAATAGTAAATCCCTTCATCAATTAATTCATGATCATCATATCGACCAGAAATTTTAATTTGATCCATTGAAATTCAAGAAATTTTAACAGTCACTATCATCCCTATATAAGGGTGGGACAACCTATGTCCCTCTTCAGTTCTTAAATACTTTTTTTCTAGACTCTTACCACTCCTTTAAGTGTTATGTCCATAGTTTTTGGATTTGATTGATCGTCAGTTCAAGTACATTAAAATGGAAACTTTAAAATAATTTTCACACAAAGAAGTATACAGAGAATGAATCATCGAATGAAAATAGAATGAAAAGTACAATTCAATTACTAAAATGATCATTAGTTTTATATACCGAGAGAAAGTTTGTTTAGAAAAACAAGATAAGGATTTTGATTACATTTTCATCAAATTATAAGATAATATTGTCATACTATATGATAAGGAATTAGAAGAAGGGTAGAGGAATAAGAAGAAGAAAAAGAAGTGGGAGAAGAAGAAAATGAATAAGGGGAATGGGAAGAAGAATATGATGATGAAGAAGAAGAGAAAAATAATGATGAAGAGTCCAATGAAATGAAAAAATCAAACTCATCATCATCTTAAACATTTCTACCTTTCCAATCAAATAAGGATATAGACTTAGAAGAACTAGGGGAATAAAAACAATCAATCAAAGAAGAATAAAATTTATCCTCAAAATTTGCGGAAGAAGATAAAAAATCCCAAAAATAAATTCAAATAGTGTTTAATCTAATAAGTAAGTTGACATTATTAAAGTATCGGAATAAGAAATGATTTCTCAGAAAGGAATGTACAACATTGAGAAGGAAGTCGTAACACCCCAAGATTTTATGAAAAATATTCTTTTTAATTTTATTGATGTCTTGTGTTGTACGCTACACCAAAAGGAGCTTTCACTACACGCATCCCTGACTTGGCTTATATTACACGCAATCACGACCTTCTTCGATAGCATGTGTTGTACGCAATACCGGGTTTCACTAAACAATGATATATGGTTATAATATTATGAAATAGCCGTTATGAATAGAATTATCCAAAATTTTAATTTTATAACATTATTATTAATCTTACACATTTTCTAGAACAAGGTTTGAGAACAAAATAATTGTTTCAGGTAAAATAAGTATTTTTAAAAAAATGCAGTTTTTCACCCATTGGATGGCACACCCATTTTAAATATAATTTTTGACAAATTTATAAGTTAAATTTTACAAAATAAACTTCTTATTTTTAATGAGGATATAAAAATTTACATTGGATAATGTTTTGATATTTTTCTGATAACTTTCATATTTTAATGAATAGTAAAAACACGCTATATTTTAATTAAAACAACTTTTTTCATCGTAATAATTTATATGGTTAAATTATAATATTTAATGGTTTTAAAGTATAAATAGAATATATTTTTACAATTATTATAATTTATGTCATTATAATTTATTTTACACTGAATTCATAGGTAAAATCATTTCAATCTTTTGTAATGTTTTAACGTTTAAAACTCATTCTCTTAAAAACAGGATTAATTTTAAATTAATTTCTGCAACTTTTGGGTATTGAATTTAGAAAAATGGATTCCATATCTGAAATCAGTGGATAAAAATTATTTTAATAGACTACTTTTTATTTTTGGGCATTATGAATAGTAACTACGGTAAATTTTATTTACCATAGTAAAAGATAAATCGTGTAATTAAGGGTAAATATAATATTATAAAATTACCCTAACACTTGTATTAATATAATTTGATGCTTATATTTCATCCTAAGGCATATTTGGGTCGAAATGGAATCCATTAGAACCCACTAGGATGTGATTAAGACTTTTAGTTTATTTTATTTAAAGGAAAGTGAAATATGTCACACTCAAACATTAATAATTAAAGTATTTTTAATATAAGGTTATACAGAATATAAATTCGGTTATAAAAACTCATTAGAAACCTAAAATGTTTTTCTTTATCATGGTAATTTATTTTTAATTTTTAAGAGTTATTTAATTACTTTATTAGCTTATACATTAATGATGTTGAAATTATTTATTTAGTGAAAAATCAATAATATTGTTTTTATTGAAATAGTAATACATGTTAAAAGGCACAAAAACCTGAGAAAAACTTATTCGTAGTTTATATATACACCATAAGCATCCAAGGACCGAATATATGACCGTTTGGAGTCTTATGAAAGTGATTATGACACTTATATTAATTTATGTTAAATGATGTCAAAGTTGTCATCTTCATATTTTAATAAATATAACATTTTAAAAGTTGAGTGTTTTAGAAGATAAATCCGACTAAAAGTATTATTATGAATTATATAAGATTTATCTTCATCCTAGTATTTTATTTTTACTTTTTATGCAATAAATTAGTATATTTAATAATTATACAAAAATGTTGTAGTAATTATTTATTTAGAAAAATATCAAGTAAATGGTTTTACAAATAGTAAAATAATTATTATATGAACTATTTAATGTGATCAACTACTTATCTATATTACTATGACATGTTAGGAACCTATTAATTATTTTATTTTAAATATATCCTCTGTGTGGATTTTATTTGAATTCAAATAAATGAGTATTTTCAAAGTTGATACTATTGTTATTTTAAAAAAATAACATATTATTAAATTGTATAAAAATTACAAAAATATTTAAAAATTATAAATTGAAATTTATATCGTCAAAAATGTCATAAATTATCTAATTATGAATAATTCATAGCACATAAGTAATTATTTATAACAATTTAAAATTTAGAATCTTATTACCACAAATAAAATTTAATAGATTAAATAAGGATAAATCCAGTTGATAATGTTTAAAATGAATTCCCTACATGTCTAAATTTAATTTATTGATGATATTGAAACCCTATATCAACTAATATATGAATATGAGTCATTTTGGGATGTTTTTAAGTGGGTTTATATTTATTATAAATTAATATTTTTAAGTTTCCAAAGGTGTCCATCTCCTCCCTTATAAAAAGGGCACCCTTCCCTCTTCTCTTCACAACCTATTGAGCCTTGATGCTCAGAAAAACTCTTCCCATTTCACTTCACCACTTCCCTAGAAACCTTATAGTGGTACTGGTTTTCTCAAAAGACCAACTCTAGAGCCCTAAGGGGAAGTTCAAAGGAGGCACTTCGAGAAAGAGGTAATACCTTCTACCGATTCATTCAAGTTTCTTTCTTCTTATACTTCTTCTTATTTAGTGGTTTCATTTTTAAGTAATAACATAAGTACCCCTAATATACTGATATGTTATTATAAATATGAAAAAACCTCATTTAACCTTCTATCCATCCTACAGAAAACGAAATCACTGCGCATGCGTACGTACGAAATACCGTCTCCAAGCAGTGGTGTAATCTGTTTTCCACCACCACCATACATGGATGGGTATAATGGTTTAAAGAATAAATATATGTGATTATTGTAAAGTGATATTGATTCTGAAATAGTATAAATACACATGAATACAATTCCATGATCATGGGAACGATATTATCACCTGTGCGTACGTACGGACTACCATCTCCACGACGCGATGAGATTCATTCTCCATGTTAACAATTCAAGAATGATTATAAAGTATATATAATAAGTAATCATGAAATATATGACATAATAATTCTACTGTATTTATGTATATATATATATATATGTATTTCATCTACTTAATTCCATTCAATTCAATAAGGAAACGAAAATAGCGTTCATGCGTACGTACGGCCTACCGTCTCTATGAACGGTGTATTTCTTTCCATTTATCGATCTATTATATATATGTATATTATGAATATATATTATATATAAATCATGTTTTATATTCTGAAATTAATTATTCCTGATCTAAGTAATCATATGAATAACTACAAGTCAAAACACGAACGACAAATGACACGATTTTACCCAAAACGCTATTTAACATGGAATTTACAAAAGAATGAGTAATATAAAGTCATAAGTGAATCATATATGATATCATAACAATTAATATGGTTCTTTAATAAGTCAATGACTTTATTTAAATAATTATACAGGATGTTTGGATATGTACGAAGCATATCGGACCTATGGTAAGAGATAATTTTGCAATCTCATTTTTATCTGAGATTTCTTATTCATAAGTATTTACTGGGGTTATATTTTTCATCCATGTCCATAAAAATGTTTTCATAAAGTGTTTAATATTCTTCCATGTATTTTTAAAGTTATTTTTACCCTTATTTTACTTTTAATTTGGGTTATGGATGGAATCTTTCTTTGGTTTACCTTACGTGGTACTTTTTGACTTTTCCGTTGAAAGTATGAGGAGAATGTTTTTTAACTTATACGGCATTAATGGATTATTACAGCTTTATAACGCATTATTTTCATGAAGATTACTCTACAATATTTCATGAATATTTTCAAAAAAATCCTTTTTCATTTAAAATTTAATGGAATTTTGTGAAAAGAAAATGATTTTGAAGAAGAAAGGTTAATTTCCTCAAGAATTCATTTCAAGTGTTTTATCAAAAGAACATTCCATATAAGATGAAATTATTTCATATGTGTATGTTTCTAGTATAATGTTTCTATGATTTACATCCTTTCACTTTTCTTATGATGAAATGATATCCATTTCTTTAATATGGATTATGTTATGATGGGATGATGTTTATGAAACCCATTTTATTCTTTGGGTTATGATGAATGATTTATGTTTATGTTGTGGAACAAGTAAGAATGATTTCATTATGATATGGGTGGGACTAATATCTCCATCCAATTCATTGGGTAATATTTTATATCTCATGAGATAGACATGGCTAGAATGGTAAGTTAATCCAGTTCAGTGTAACATGACTGAAACGAGGAGTGAACTTGATTCAGAAAGGGACTTTGTCCACTAAAATGGTCTTGGAAACAATGCCTGGGTACTATGGAAATCATAACATGTTCTTAGTGGTTTCCAAAATTACACGTTTTATTTTCAAGGATATTTCATCAGGATTAATGTTCCATTATGATATATGCCTTATATACTTCTAAGATTTATGTCTTTGTTCAAGATTTTGATGTTTAGATTTTATGTTCAAGTTTCTGCATTCAAATGTTTATGGGTTGCTTTATGTTATATATGTTTACCCTTACTGAGAAATTGAGTTCACCCTTTATATGTTTTCATTTCCCCAGGATATAAAGAAATGCTTTAGGTTTTAAAACCAAAAGGGAAGATCTTTTTGGGAGATGTTGAAGATCTTTCACAACGATTAGAAGATTTTGTTCTGAGTTTCCAAAGACACTAAACCATAACGATCCTTGAGTGTTTGTTTTTGTTATGTGTTAATTATTCTGTAAAAGTAATGTAATGTCAATGTACGTCATGCTTTGGGTCTCTACAGTTTGTATCAGAGGAAAGGATTAGTCAACCTTTGGAAACTATGATGTGAAAACCTTTGTGAGATCCCTAGAGATATTTCTAAGGTATGTCTAGGGATGTCCCTAAGGATAAGTATAAGCATATGTTATAGTCCTAGAATTATGTTAATGATATTATAATTAAACCTAGGATGTTAGATATGGAAGGTACTCCCCCTTTATTATGTTGTTTTCCTTATCATGATGTTTTCCTCACGCTAAACTTTTTGGGTTTTAGACGATGGCTGGAACTCGAAGGGACCATGTTGATCAATGTAATGGAAAATGAAATTATTGTACTCCTGAACAAACCAATGTTATGGGAGATGGAGTGCACAATCTAATTTCTATACTTACACAAGCTATGAATCATTCTGGACTTCCAGATGTGCAGAGAAAGGAGCAACATTCTATTGAATCCTTCATGAGGAAGCGTCCACCTTTATTCAATGGGTCTTCTGATCCATTAGTGACTGAACAATGGATCAGTACCACAAAAAAGATATTTTCAGTTCTACAATGTTATGAGCATGATAAATTCATCTTAGCAGTATATTGTTTGGAAGGTGATGTTGATCAATGGTGGAATCTTATCAAGAATATGAGGCAAAGAGAGAAATTGAGTCCATGGAATGAGATGACTTCAAGAACATATTTTTCAGTAAGTACAACCCTCGTATTCTTCGAACAAAGATGGAAAAGCAGTTTCTTGAGCTTAAGCAGAAGTATGATGAATATGTTGGTATATACGAAGCAAATTTTACAAGACTTGAAAGGTATGCATCTGGCTTTATCATCCAACCTGAATGTAAAGTGGGTCAATTTTTCAATGGTTTAAAACCAATTCTTCAAAGGGAATTAGCTATATGAGACTTCAGTGGCTATGAAGAAATTGTGCATTGTGCTATCAAGGTAGAACTGGAAGTTTTTGTAACATATCCATCTCTTGGTTTTGACAAGAAACGAAAGATGGAGGTCAATGAGAAATCTCAGAATAATGGTGAAATGAAGATGAATGTTTCTTTATTCTCAATGTGTGGAAAGAAGCATGGTGGAGATTGTATTAAAGGGACTAGAAAATGTTTTAAGTGTGGAAAAGAAGGTCATTGAGCAGCTGAGTGTCTAAGTAATGTAAAAAGGGTTGCTAATGATGTGAATAAAGAAAATACTGCAGAGAACGCACCACCAACACTTCAATGATTCAAGTGCAAGGAAATGGGTCATTATTCTAATCAATGACCTAATCCAAGGGTTAATTATGATCAATGTGAGCAACCTCTTAAGGCAAAGGATAAAGGGAAGTCACATGGGATAACTATTTGTGATTTTGATTATGAAAATGATGTTGTGTAATTATTAAGTGTTTATGTAATGGGATTTCAAAATAGTATCATGGAATCTCATTTATAGTATCACGGAATTTTGAAATATCTATGTATTGGTCCATTGTTGTTTTCGATAAGAATATGGTACTGGTAACCATGAAAAGTGATTCAAATATTATCGAAAGAAGATGATATGCACATAATGAAGGGATAAGGATAAAATAAATTTTTTGATAGTATTCATGAGCTCATGATTGTTATAAGGACTAAGTGATATCATGGTTTGAGTATACAGAATTTTGGGATTTTGGTATGTGGAAAGTGTTAAGTTTTGGAAGCACTCATTTTTTCACTAAGGTTCAATGGGTATTCATTTTTCAAGAGAATGCATGATTAAGGCCTTCAAATGATTGAAATGTGACCAAGAAGACATATCTTATGATATTTGGGTATCAGCGATGGTATTAAGATGCTTGTTATATGAACTATCTGGTAATCGTTTTTACTATAATATGAGATTGGACAGTAGTATTTTGGATAATCCTAAAGATTGGAATGGATTATGTTGGACATAAGTTAGATTTCTTTAAGGCTAGAACTTTTTTGATATTATTGATGGAGAGTTATAATAATGTAGTTTTATAAAAAGCACGACCTGCAGGACAGGTGACAACCCGTCCCGTCGGACAAGGCTGTGGGAATCGATCCCACAACTGAAGTGTGACAGGCCTTTATCGCCTACCACTGGCCTACAGGAAGTCCATGTTTAGTATAAACCAGTTTTATTATGTTAAGCAGTATGATATAAGATGTATAAGTCCATTTTTGGAACCATATATGATTAATCTCACTATAGATTGACTTATGTATGAGACAGATGGAATGACCCATCATTCTATCACATGATCTTCTAACACTACACGAATGACAAATTCAACTTCATTTCTTTAAGAGATGAATTGAAAATTGTCCAAAGAACAACCAATGGTGAGACTGTACCAAAATCAAGAAAGTATTTCATCTAATTCCAATTTATTCAACTTTAAGGAAATGATCTTGAAAACCAAAAATGTTTTCCTAGTGCCCTTATATCTGATGAATTAGATGGTACCTTAGATCATCACAAATATATGGCTTTGTGATTAGTGGATCTTTCATTTCCATGTTCTCTACCACTCTTCATCAGAACATGATGGTTAGATTTCTCATCCATATCCATATTTTCACCTCTGTGGAAACCTAGTGATTAGTTAATTTGGCTAACCATTAAGTTTCATACATTATTTGTTAATGATTGGTTTTGGTATTCCTTTTTACGATGTGGGTTTCAATTAAATAAACCTTCGAGTAGTAAACCATTTATAACCCTGACGAATTTCGAGGGCGAAATTCATTTTAAGGGGGGTAGAATGTAACACCCCGTGATTTTATGAAAAATATTCTTTTTAATTTTATTGATGTCTGGTGTTGTATGATAAATCAAAAGAATCTTTCACTACACACATCTCTGACTTGGCTTGCATTACACGCAATCATGACCTTCTTTGATAGCGTGGGTTGTATGCAATACCGGGTTTCACTAAACAATGATATATGGTTATAATATTATGAACTAGCCGTTATGAATAGTATTAACCACGTTTTGAATTTTATAACATTATTATTAATCTTACACATTTCCTAGAACATGGTATGAGAACAAAATAATTGTTTCAGGTAAAATAAGTATTTTTCAAAAAAGGCAATTTTTTCGCCATTGGATGGCGCACCCATTTTAAATATAATTTTAGAAAATTTTATAAGTTAAATTTTACAAAATAAACTTCTTCTTTTGAATCAGGATATAAAAATTTATATTGGATAATGTTTTGATATTTTTCTGATAACTTTCATATTTTAATGAATAGTAAAAACACGCTATATTTTAATTTAAACAAATTTTTTCATCATAATAATTTATATGGATAAATTATTATATTTAATGGTTTTAAAGTATAAATAGAATATATTTTTACCAATTAATATAATGTATGTCATTTTAATTGATTTTACATTGAATTCATCGGTAAAATCATTTCAATCTTTTGCAATGTTTTAAAGTTTAAAAGTCGTTTTCTTTAAAATGAGATTAATTTTAAATTATTTTCTGAATATTTTGTGTGTTGACTTTAGAAAAATGGATTCCATATTTGGAATCAGTGGATCCAAATTATGTTAATAGGCTACTTTTTATTTTTGGGCATTATGAGTAGTAACTAAGGTAAATTTTATTTACCATAGTAAAAGATAAATCGGGTAATTAAGGGTAAATATAATATTATAAAATTACCCTAACGCTTGTCTTAAAATAATTGGATGCTTATAATTCATCCTAAGGTATATTTGGGTCGAAATGGAATCCATTATAACCCACTATGATGTGATTAAGACCTTTAGTTTATTTTATTTAACGGAAAGTAAAATATGTCTCACTCAAACATTAATAATTAAAGTATTTTTAATATAAGGTTAGACAGAATATAAATTCAGTTATAAATACTAATTTGAAATCTAAATTTTTTTTCTTTATCATGGTAATTTATTTGTAATTTTTATGTGTTATTTAATTACATTATTAGATTATACATTAATGATGCAGAAATTATTTATTTAGTGAGAAATCAATAATATTGTTTTTATTTAAATAGTAATACATGTTAAAAGGCCCAAAACCTGACCAAAACTTATTGGTAGTTTATATAAAACCATAAGCTTCCAAGTACCGAATATATGACCGTTTTGAGTCTTATAAAAGTGATTATGACACTTATATTATCTTATGTTAAATGATGTCAAAGTTGTCACCTTCATAATTTAATAAATATAACATTTTAAAAGTTGGGTGTTTTAGAGGATAAATCAGACTAAAAGTATTATTATGAAATATATAAGATTTATCTTCTTCCTAGTATTTTATTTTAAAATTTTATACAATAAATTAGTATATTTAATAATTATACAAACATGTTGTAGTAATTAATTTATTAAGAGAAATATGAAATAAATGGTTTCAAAAATAGTAAAATAAATATTATATGAACTATTTAATGTGCTCCACTACTTTTATATATTACTATGACATGTTAGGAACCTAATAAATATTTTATTTCTAATATATCCTCTATGTGGAATTTATTTAAATTCAAATAAATGAGTAGTGTCAAAATTGACACTATTTTTATTTTATAAAAATAACATATTATTAAATTGTTTAAAAATAAAAAAAATATTTAAAAATTATAAATTGGAATTTATATAGTCAAAAAGTGCATAAATTATCTAATTATGAATAATTCACAGCATATAAGTAATTATTTATAACAATTTAAAATTTAGAATCTTATTACCACAAATAAAATTTAATAGATTAAATAATGATCAATCATGTTGATAATGTTTAAAATAAATTCCTTAAATGTAGAAATTTTATTGGTTAATGATAATACAACCCTATATAATCTAATATTCTAATATGAGTCATTTTTTGATGGTTTTATGTGGGGTTATATTTATTATAAATTACTATTTTTAAGATTTCCAAAGGTACCCCTCTACTCCATTATAAAAAGCACACACCTTCCCTCTTCTCTTCAGACCCTTTTTAGCCAAGAATCTCGGACAAACACAGCCAATTTCACTTCCCCACTTCCCTAGAATCCTTATAGAGGTACTGGTATTCTCAAAAAACCAACTCTAGTGCCCTAAGAGGAAGTTCAATGGAGGCACTTCGAGAAAGAGGTAATACCTTCTACCGATTCATTCAAGTTTCTTTCGTCTTATACTTACTCTTATTTAGTGGTTTCATTATGAAGTAATAACATCAGTAACCCTCATATAATTATATGTCATTATAAATATGAAACATCCTCATTTCACCTTATATCCATCTTACGGAAAAAAAATCACCGCGCGTGCGTACGTACGGAATACCGTCTCCACGCCGTGGTGTAATCTGTTTTCCACCACCATCTTACTTGGATGGGTATAATGGAGTAAAGAATAAATATATGTGATTATTGTAAATTTATATTGATTCTTAAATAGTATACATTCATCTCAATATAATTCCTTGATCATGGGAATGATATTATCACTCGTGCGTACGTACGGACTATCGTCTCCACGACAGGATGAGATTCATTCTCCATGTTAACAATTCAAGAATGATTATAAAGTATATATAATAAGTAATCATGAAATATATGACATAATAATTTCACTGGATTTATTTATATATATATATATGTATGTATGTATGTCATCTACTTAATTCCATTTAATTCAATAAGGAATCGAAAACAGCGTTCATGCGTATGTACGGCCTACCGTCTCCATGAACGGTGTATTTCATTCTATTTATCGATCTATTATATATATGTATATTCTGAATATATATTATATATAAATTATGTTTTATATTCTGGAATAAAGTAATCATGATCTATGTAATCATATCAATAATTACAAGTCAAAACACAAACAACAAATGAAACAATTTTACCCAAAACACTCTTTAACATGGAATTTACAAAAGAACAGGTAATATAAAATCATAGGTGTACCATATATGATATCATAACAATTAATATGATTATTTAATAAGTCAATTAAATTATTTAAATCATTATACAGGAGGTTCAGATATGTACGAAGCATATTGCACCTAAGGTAAGGGATAATTTTGCAATCTCATTTTTATCCGAGATTGCTTATTTGTAAGTATTTACTAGGGTAATATTTTTCATCCATGTACATAACAGTGTTTTCATAAAGTTTTTAATATTATTCCATGTATGATTAAAGTTATTTTTACCCTTCTTTGACTTTTACATTGGGTTATGGATGGACTCTTTCTTTTGATTACCATATGTGGTACTTTCTGACTTTTTCGTTAAAAGTACGAGGAGAATGGTTTTTTAACTTATACAACATTAATGGATTTTTATGGCTTTATAACACCTTATTTTCCTGAAGCATACTCTACAATATTTCATGAATATTTTCAACAAAATCCTTTTTCATTTAAATATCATGGCAATTTCAGAAAAGAAAATGATTTTGAAGAAGAAAGGATAATTTCCTCAAGAATTCCTTTCAAGTGTTTTATCAAAAACATTTTCCATCTAAGATGAAATTTATTTCATATGTGTATGTTTCAAGTATAATATCTCTATGATTTAAATAGTTTCACTTTTCTTTTGATGAAATGATATCCATTTATTTCTTATGGATTATGTTATGATGGGATGATGTTTATGAAACCCATTTTATTCTTTGGGTTATGATGGATGATTTATGTTTATGTTGTGGCACAAGTAAAATTTATTTAATTATGAGATGGGTGGGACCTATATATACCTCCAATGCATTGGGTAATGATTTTATATCTCATGAGATAGACATGGCTGGAACGGTAATTTAATCTGGTACAGTGTTACAGGACTGAAACGAGGAGTAAACTCGATTCAGAAAGGGACTTTGTCCACTAAGATGGTGTTGGCAGTAATTCCTTGGCTATTATGGAAATCATAACATGTTCTTAAAGGTTTCCACAATTACATGTTTTATTTTCAAGGCTATTTCATCTGGATTAATGTTCCATTATGATATATGCCTTATGTACTTCCAAGATTTATGTCTTTCCTCAAGATTTTGATGATTAGATTTTATGTTCAAGTTTTTTGCATTCAAATGTTTATGGACTGTTTTATGTTCTCTATGTTTACCCTTACTTAGTATTCAAGCTCACCCTTTATATGTTTTCTTTTCCCCAGGATATAAATAAATGTTTTAGGTTATAAAACCAAAAGGGAAGATCTTTATAGGAGATGTTGAAGATCTTTCACAACGATTAGAAGATTTTGTTCCGAGTTTCCAACGACACTAAACCATAACTATCCTTGAGTGTTTGTTTTTGTAATGTATTAAGTATTCTGCAAAATTAATGTAATTTCCATGTACATCAAGCTTTGGGTCTCTACAGAAGTAGACCTAAATATAGTATCCACCAAACCAAATGATCCTAATTCTTCATCGGGTTCATCAATCTCTGACGGGATGGCTGCTAATAAATTTTTGGACTATATTTTTCAATCCTCGAAAAGGATAATTGATTCCATTACCTATCTTTTGAATGTAGAAGAAATGTTTAAATTGATTCAAAATAGTCTAAAAGGAAAATCATAATCACTGAATGTTTTTACTAAATCAGTTGTTTATATTAAGGAAAATTTTAAATGATTCAAATAAAGGACAAAGTATTAAAATATTTCACACAATATGATGGTTAAGTGTTCAAACAATGTAAAATTTATCTAAAGGAACATGATTATCTATTCATATAAATAAATAAAATTTATTCAGAAATAGAAAAATCCTTTGATAATTTATCTATTGATTTTTTTGATAGAGGGACGTTTGTGGAAGAGCTTATAGACACAACATATGATCATAATGAGGAAGTAAATGTTTTGAAAAAAAACTTGTTTGCAGTTCATAGTTAGAAAAAAGAATACTCTGAATGTTTGAAGATGAGCTTTTCCTTATGAAGGAGGAAAATAAAAATATCATTGAGGAAGTTTAAATATATAATTCCAAAATTAAAAAGAAAATAGTTATGGAGGACCTGATCATGATTCTTAAATCATCGTTTGCCCAGGCTTAGAAGCATCAACGTGCATTTAAGAAAAAAAATTAAATTTTGAAAAATTTGATGAATAAATAATAATATTGTTTTATTTGAACTCTTGATTTATGTTTTGAATGAATTTTTAAATTAATTTTAAATCTAAATGAATTTTTAATCCAAATTTGTTTTTTCTGGATTTATTCCAAATAATTTTGGGTGTATGTTCACTCTTTTATTTATCAGATGATTAGTTATTTCACATAAAAATGTTTTTTATGTTATCTCTTTCTAATATTTTAGGAGATATCCCTTACCTCTTTTTTAAATCAAAAATCTAGGGAAATTATAAAGAGGGACTAATTTATAATAGGGGAAATGTTTATAAATGGAGAATAAATTAAGATATTATCCAAACGGTGAGATATTATTCAAAGGGTGGAGAAACTGCATTAATATTTTTCATTAGATTATTAGCATGTTATAAACATTGGGGGAGTTAATATTTTGGTATATCTTTGAAGATCTTAAAATTATAAAGGGATGTAATTTTTTTTTCAAATTTATCTAGCCGCCAAATATATCACTCATTGTTTCCTACCCATAATAACATGTGACATATCCTTAAAACATGAAACAATAGAATGGTGAATCTCTGTTCCATATGTCAAGTAATACGAAAGTCCATCACGATCAGTGATGTGATGAAATATCTCATCCCTCTACATGGAAAGTTATTGATGGACGTTTGAAAGCTTTGTTAACTCAACCACAAATAGATATTATGTAATATATAAATATTAATTTATATGTATATATAGATATATGTATTTATGGTTAATTAATACAAGAACATTATATAAGAGTTGTAACCTCAGGAATATTTCAATCTCGAGTTATCATCCACATCGATATTCTATCAGTCAGTGCACCTTTCTCCCATAAATATAAACAAATAATATTTTACTATGAACAAAAAACAATATTAAATTATAAATATATAAATTAAATAATAAATACTTATTTTCAAATTTTGGGCACGTGATTAGTCCCAACCCTATGAGGTAGTCCCCACATCACATGATTCTCATAATGACACCCCACCACCACCTACATTAAATTAATTCAAATATAAAACATCTGAAATTTTAAACATTAATTGTTATATATAAACCAAAAATAAGCAGGCTCACTGTCATAGCTTCATGGGACAAATATGTTACCATTTCTTAACAATGAGATGTGAGGACACCTCTCGGGACACTTTCAAGAATGTTTAGGTCACCCACATTTAGTATCGAGGGCTCCCTCTTCACTCATCCTTTTTAATATTTTGAAATTTTACTAAATTTTTTCATACACACCAATTGAAAGTCATCAATTTCATAGGATTAGAAGCATCCTTTTGATCGTCATTAATCATCCATGTTGATAATCTATAAGATGGTGTAACTTTATACCATAACTATAAACCAATATGATATAACAATAGATCAAAAATAAATATTAAATAGTAAATATAAAAAAAATAAATGATATATACTTCGTGTAAAATCTAGGACACATGCAGATTCCCAAGCATGTGAGGTTGTCCCCATATCAAATGATTATCAGAATGATGTGATGTAAACACCTACATTAAATTAATTAAAATTTGAAACCTGAAAACTGTCACACATTATTTGAAATTTATAAACTAAAAATAACCAGTTTCATTATCATACCCTCAGTGGACCAATATGGAACTATGTCATTCTTCTGAGATGGTAGAGCACCACTCGAGACTCTATCCAGAATGTCTAGGGAACCCACATTTGGTAACTAGTGCTCTGTCTTCCCTCTACCTTTATAAAAATTCCACAATTTTCACCTTTTTTCATAACATAAAAATTGAAACTCATTGGTTTTCACTCTCAGATTATTCAATTTAAGAAAACTATTATCACAAATCCTAGTGTTCTTTAAGCATATCTATGAAACTAAAATTATTCTCTTACCTGAACTTCCATCCAGGGTTAATATAACGTTTCATGTGGGAATGAAGCCTAGTCCTTTGTAGTCAATGGAAATCTATGTGGTTCAAGTATGATAGAACCCAACTGGGGAATAAATGAAGTGGTCCCTCCATCATGGGATGTTATGTCTCATAAAATGATATATCAATGGTCTTGTCGTCATGAAATCCCCCAATCTGGGCCTATCCTATGAGAGGAAGAATTGGTTGGGTCGAATCCAATTGAGAAAATTTTTATAATTAATTTTAAATATGTGTATATATATTTTTAACTCTTAATTGAAAATATAAAAATACACACACATTCATACATAACTCACCCCATGGAAGTAGATTCCTCTCGCGAATAATGCAGATTGGGTTCCAGTTCCGCTAACATGTCTCCAATGATAGAAAGCATTAATATTTAAACATAGAAAGATTGTATATCATTGAATAATATAGTAAATACACAAAAAAATAATCAATTTATAAATAACTAAGTACTTAATAATATCTTTAAAACCAAAGAGCATGAAAAATATCATACCACTCACTGAACATGAAAATTGATCATTTCTCCTTCAAATTACTCTCCAAAATATTAAATATCATCCTCATTATGATCTAAAACGTGTTGATCTAGATATAGTAAAATAATAAATATTTTGAGGTTCATCTCAGTCAATTAAGAACACTCTTCACACTGACATTTTCATATAAATAGTCCAATTTGGAATTTATAGCACGGTGGTGAAAAAATGTGTTCTTATTGTGTTCTAATTGCGATGATAAAAATGAAATGTATGTTAGTAACTCATTGATATATATATGACATACTATTAATGGCCACCAAAGTAAACTAAAATTGATTAACACTAGTTAAATGGACTAGATCCACCCAAATACACTTTAACAATATGTATTTTAACCTGTGTGCATATATAACATCAATGTTGTCTTTTAATTTACAATTGTAATAACCAAAATCAATGTATGCATAAATAATTTCATAGTTATATGTTTACCATTTTCATAAAAATATCTAATGTGAATATAAAATGAATTATCATCCAAATCATTGTAATGATGAGTCATCATATATGGATCATCAGCTAGTTTGTTAAATTCTATAGTCGATGTAAGGTCACCTTACTCCTACAAGTTATGTTCCTAAAAATTTCCTGGAATTTGATAAATAGTAATACAGAATGAAATTAGTACTATACTTAAATGATAATGAAAATTCATTTAATAATACAAAATCCTTGATCCAGTCATTAAATTATGAATAATGATATTGTGGAATCTAATAATCACTAGCATAAGGAATATCTTGTTTTATCATACTAGTGTGTTTCCAACAATTATAATTCCAAATTTAAATGGTCAAATTCTATTGGAAAAAAACATGTAAAAATTGAATAATAAAAATGAAAAGACACGTACTACAACAATTGTGAAACTAATGGAGTATTGAACAAGATGTATCGGTGATATCATAGCACATTGATGTTGCCAATAAATAATATAGTTCATTCTAAATCTATCCTACCATGAAATTGAGAGGGATTATCTAATTTTTCCTCAACATCCATAAGATATTCAACACAAGAATAAGTACATTCATCCATCAAATAACCATTGGTTATTTATATCTATGGATGATCTTTATTACATAAAAATAATTTTAATGTATTCAAATACAACTCAATCAGATTCATCCACCTGAATTGTAAAATACCAGTATCAATTACTTCAATGGTAATATGTACCATCAAATGAATTGTAACATTGAATAATAATGGTGGAAATAGATTCTCCATGTGAGAAACTGTAAGTAAAATCATATCCTTTAAAAAAATTAAATCGCTTATTCATTGAAATTTTTAATTATGATTTAAAAAAATTAATCATCTAAAACAATGTTTGAACAACATTGGGTTATAAACAATCACAAATTAGGATTGCAATCAATTGTTGAAGTAGTATGTGATTTTATGAATTTTTAACCATTTCTAAAAGAGTATCCATCAGACATCATGAGCATCTTAAAAAAAGATATAAATTTCATTTTTACTCATCATATACTATGCAATGAGAAAGTATTCCCCATTACCCTATCCCAAATATAAATGAAATTGTTTCCTCAAAACTGTTTCTTATAAATCACGTCATATATTAACATTATTCTTTTATTTTCCACTGAAACCCAATATGGCACCAAATATATTTTCCCAATAAAAATTTAATGTGATTAATAACAATAATATTCCTTAATATTTTAATTTTCTATTACTGTAGATTAAAAAAAATATTTTTCTCCTTCAAATTGTGACAATGTTTTCTACCCGCTCGACAAATATAGGGTAATGAAAGGGACAACAAATCATAAAATTCATATAACATGAGAATGTTTTCTTTATCAATATATGATTATATTTCAACTCATGTTATGGTATTTGGTGCCAGTTTTAATTCACTAAAACCCTAAAGTTCCAATTTGGTCCTTTTGAACATGTGATGAGAGGAAGAAAACATATCTGGCTCATGTGTGTCCATTTTTTTCCAATGTTTATTTCATATAGAATTTTTAATTTTATTGAGTCAAGGGATAGAATACTTACCTTTCATACACCAAACTGATAAATTTATATAATTAAATAAGTCATTGATTGTATATAATAAAATATCCTATAGTTTTAACATTTAATTCATTTCAAATTTGTATTTTATCACACCATCAACCCAAAATTCATTCAAATCATCAATCAATGGATGAAGGTAATCATCAATATAATCCCATGAAATTATATGTCTATTAATAAGAGTGGAATGTAATTGAATCTTTTGTTTCATAAAAACCATGGATGAAGATTATAAAGAACCAACACTATGTGACCTGTGTTATGAGTTACACCCACCAAAGACCTAAATGAATCAAAATCATCTGCGAAAAACCCCAATAAGACATTATCACTATATTTATAAAGTCTCGGTTGCCTCTCATTAAGTTTCTTCCTTGTAAGTGATTCAATCGATTGGGTTATAAAATCAATATCCTTATTTAATCCCATGTTTTATCTCATTATTTTGAAAACATTAGATTACATAAGTAATTTTTTCAACCTCATATTTAGCAGAAGTGGATCAATTTTCTTTGTGGAAATCTATTTACTCTATTTCATATTATATCTTTGGTAAGTCTGATTTCCCCTATTATCTATCCACATGGAAGATCCATATACTACATGATTATCCAAAAGGGATGTTTCATTTCTAAACAAATAATGTTGTTTGAATATGAGTCTATAGACTCATATGTGGAACCTAAGTTTCTTTTCAACTTTTGAGCAAGGTAATAAGTCTCTAGAATCATAGCATCCATAGGAAGTAATTTTTTCAATAACACTAATAACATGTAGAACGATGTGTCTGACCACTGATCAAAGCCTTCAAGTTTAATAGATCCATGATAAATATGATTTAATGTAAGAAGTACACTAAAAATAAAATTCATTTTATTCATCACCATGTATTTCATAAAAACTCAATAAATCACGATCTACACCTAAGCACATATTGATCTCACCAGTCTAGTCATTTTGGATGTCAATTCTTTCAGGATCCAACCCATATAACATTTCAATAAGAATTTCATGCATCAAATTAGTCATCCTTGAATCACCATCCATCTGAATAGTATCTATTTAATGAAATGAATATTTTATTCCCCAAAACAAGTTCAACTCTTATAAATTTTCATAAATCCATGCAAGAATAAGATATCCCTTAGAGTATCTTATGTGAATTGATATATGTTGGACATTTTCTACATGAAAGACTAATATAGTCACTTTGAAATCCACTTGTGAAGTTAATAAACTGTATATTTCCATCAAAATATTCTTTTTAAATTCAATTCAGAAGATCAATCCATCTCTTATCCATATTTGTATGGCATGACACCCTCCACCCCAACAAGTACCCCTCCTGGACCGATAATTGAACAAGGAGGACAAAGACTGCTCGAGTCCTATGGCTAGTAGGCCCTAGGATGTAAACTAGCGCCAAGGCTATATCATACATATAAATGTGAGGCATTAACCACTAAGAGAATCATCTAGAAGTGAGAGATAACATATATTAACCAATAAACTCAAGATCATAAAGATAAAAGAAAACCAAGTGTATACATGTAATTTCATATGAAACTAAAATAATTGTGAAGGAAACTATAATTAAAAAAAAGGAATAATCAAAAGTGACCACGAAGCCCATATTTCTCTTACAAAACCGAAATCTTGTAATGTATATCTTGATCTCCAACTTAATCATATTGACCTGAAAAAAGAATAAATATATATGTGTGTGTGGTGGTCAAAATTGTACACTCAGTAGGATCCTCCCATAACCTATCATGAAAAACATAAAGAAGGCATACAAAATCCCAATAAATATAAAGTGAAACTAAATCATTACCAGAATAGTTATAAAAAGTATTCAGCCTCACAATGGTTATCTCTCCCTAATTCAATGATACAAGAGAGACCATATAATATAATATCAAATCAATAAGGGAACCCTGCTTTGACTCCCCCATTGGTTTTCTACTGTGATATAATGTCACATGTATAGTGTAACACCCCATGTTTTTATGGAACACTTTTTAGAATAAATTAAAATTTCTATTTATATCTATCAATACACTACATCAAAAATTCCTTTCACACTAAACTGACTTGTCGTATGTTACACACAACACCAAGTTGGCGTAAAATACACGCAACACTGACTATAGTTTTCTCTAATTGTACAAAAGAACCATGTTTGGATTCTATTATACACAATACCAAAGGAAACATGCAATACATGTAACACTGACTTGGATTTTGTTACATGCAATGGTGACATCCCTCGATAGCTTGCATTGTATGCAGTACATACTTCCACTAAACAATGATATATTATTAAAATTTTAATAATAAATGGGATATAAACTTATCGTTATGAATATTATTAACAAAATATTGAATTTTATATAACATGTACATTCATTTATGTGTTTTCTAGACATTACATAAGAATAACTTCAATTTTTTGAATAAAAGATGAATTTTTCAAAAAAAATGTTGTTTTGATGGCTTTTGATGGCACACCCATATTAAATCTATTTTAACACGTTTTTATATTCTATTTGAAAAACTACAATTTTTATTTGGAATTAGGACATAAATTTCTTTCCCTGATTTAATTTTTTGTAATTTTTTGATAAAATTCATATTTTAATGGATAGTGAGAAATGAAGCATTTTAATCCAAAACTGCATTTTCATGTAATTTATTTATATAGTTAGATTTCCTTTTTTAATTGGTTTTAAAGTTTATTTTGATTATATTTTTATCATTTTATCAAACATTGTTAATTGGAGGTAATTTCACACTTAAATTGAACATGTACACATGTCAATATTTTGATAGTTTTTACTTTTTAAAACATGTTTTCTTATATTAACAATAGGAAATAATTCTAAATTAATTTCTACCAATTATATGTTTTGAATTTGAACAAATAGATTCCATTTTTAAATCAGAAGGTTCAAATTATGTAATTATGTCCCTTTTATTTTTGGACATAATGAATATTAACTTTAGTAATTGTTTTTATTTACCACAGTTAAATGGTAAATGAGGTAAATAAGGGTAAAAATAATATCACAATAACATAAAACTACCGTAACACATATCATAATCTTATTGGATGAGTTATGGGTGACAAAAAGAACACATGGGATGCACATTTGGCCTCAGGGTTTCACTTGAGTGTTATAACGACATGTTATAATAACTAATTTAAATTAAAGTGAAATATAACATAAATATGTATCCTTATAATAAAAAAATTAATATAAGCATATATAACTGATATATTTGACTATAAATTGAAATTATAAATCTAAAATGATTTACTAATTCTTTATATTTTATTTATAATTTTAAGACATTAAATAAATAAATTTATTTATGACACAATTATGATGTAGTGATTACCTTATTAATGAAAGATTCAAATAAATGATGTTTTACATATTAAAATAAATTTAATTTGAATATTTTGATGTCATAAAATAATTTTATAGATGATTAGGACATGTTATATTTGAGTTAATGTTTTTTTGAATTAATCATGTTTTATGAGTTTAACAAAAATTAATTACTTAATAGTGTCAAAATTGACTTAAATGGTATAATAATTGTAAAAATATAAGATTAGTACAACTGAATTATATAATGTTAAAAATGTCATTATTTATTCACTTGCGGTTATTTTTTCATTTTACTGTTATTATAATAAACCTATAATGTAAAAATACAAGACGACATTGTAAATGATAATTTTGTTAACTAAGGGTTAAAGGAAAAAAGATCAGGCTAAATTTGTAACCTAAACATGACTAAAACCTATTAGTTGAGAGTATTTTGGCCCACCCTCATCTTATCCTAAAATATATCACTTCTGATCTATTATAATTAAAATATAAATTTATAATTAAATAATATTTCATGACATTCCTAAAGTGCCCCTCCTCCCTCTTATAATAGGCCACCATATCTACCAACTTACTCACACCTATCAATCCCCTTCACTCGTCCAAATTATTCTCAAATAAGAATTCAAATTCTCTCCCATAATCATATAAGACACAATTTGGGAAAAAATACAACTTAATGAGACCTTTTCTACATATCCAAAGAACATACTCCAAAAAGATGTAATTGTTTTAACACTTCTTTCAAAATTCTTTTCTTATTTTACATCCTATTCTTATGTTTTTTCCATAATAATGTAAAAAATCCAATATCTTCTTAATTAATAGATGTTATTATAATTATTGGACAACCTTATTCCCCCATGTATCCATCCTATGAATAACAATATCATCATTTGTGCGTACGTACGGCTTACCGTCTCCAGGATGTGGTGTAATTTGTTATTCAAAAATAATTAATTTAGATGTGTATAATGATGAGTATAATGGATATAAATAATTAATATCAAATGATAATAATTATTTATAATTAATATATCATCCAATTAAATACCATTTAATAATTAATTGAATTATATTGTCTCTTCTGCATATGTATAGCCAACAGTCTTCGCGATCCGATGTGATTTATTCTACATGATCTTCATTAAACCATGATTATATACATGAATTTAATGAATAAATATGATATATATTATATTAATATAATTCTGAAAATTATATAACTACAACCTAAGAAGTGGAACACAAACTTATCAGAAAAAACATGCATAAGAACATAAAGCAGTTAATATCTGAATAACGCGTGAAAATGAAATTTTACTAACAAACGAACGATAATATAATCATACATGATATCATAAAAATTATAATGATTCTAGAATAATTCATTAACATTATATATATAATTATAAATGAGTTTTTGATACATACAAAGTATTTCAAACATAAGGTAAGGGATAATTTCTCAATCTCATTATTATCCGAGATTGTTTATACATAAGTATTTATTCAGGTATATTTATCATCCACATCCATGTTACCTAAATATAAAATATTATTTCAGTTATTATAGTATTGCATAAAGTCTATTTTACCAATTGGAGAATTTTTATTAAAATTTATGGAAGGAATCTTTCTTTCATCTTCCATACGAGGTAATTTATTAATTTTCTAGAAAAAGTATGAGGAGAATGTTTTTTTACTTTTACAGTAAGAAAAAAATTACACTTTCATAAATCCATATTTCCATGATTCTTTTGTTAAAATTTTTCATGGTTATTTTTAATTACATTCATTTTTTTAAAAAAAATCATGGTTTTTTTAGAGAAAAAAATGTTTTTGACGAAGAAAGGATATTTTCCAAAAGAATTACATTCAAGCATTTTATCAAAATTATATCCAATATAAGATTAAGAACATTTTTAAGGTATTCAATACCTATTATTATTATGGTTTATTCTATTTATTATTTGATGGTATTTATGAAATCAATTTTTTTTGCATGGATTATGTTTTGATGGAATGATGTTTAAGAAAACCATTTTATTCATACGGTTAGGCTTTAATGAATGATTTATATTTATTTTGGAATACATATGTATGGTTTTAATTATGTGATGGGTGGAACCTATATATCCCTTAAATGAATTACGGAAAGATTTATATCTCATTATATAGTCATGAGTGGAAGGATAAGTAAATCTAGTTAAGTAATATAGGATTGGAACAGCAGGTAAACCCGGTTTAACAAAGGACTTTTTCTACTATGATAGTATTGGAAATGATACATGACTAATAAGAAATGATTTTTAAATGATTATGTGTTTGCCAAAAAACATCATGTATTATGTTTTGTCATTGGTGATTGTTTCCATTAATTCTTATGACTTGTTTCACCTGACATGATATCATGATCCTTTATATACAAGAAAAGACTTCCAAATGTTATGTCATTATGTCTTATGATTGTGATATGATTGTTATTTCCCTTGATTAGACTTAATGAGAATTTGATCTCACCCATTCATATGTATCTTCTCCTAGGGTCATGAATAAGGGTATGAGGTATGATATGTCAAATAGGAGTGCAGATATGAAGAAATAAGCAGGAGAAAACATAGATTTTTTATGAACAGGTTGTTTATGTTTCCCATTTTCTAAATATACTATATATATATATTCCTATCATGTATTTATTATATTTTTTAATGAATATATTTCAATTTTGAAGTTATAACATTGTATGTAAAGTTTGGTTCGTTATATTTTGTACCATAGGAAAGGTTTAGTCAACCTTTGGAAACTAGGATATGAAATATTTAGTGAGATATCTAGAGATATTTCTAATGGATTTCTTAAGGATATGTATAATTATATGTTATAGTCCTAAAATTATGTTAATAATCATGAATTACAATAGATTAAACCTAAGATGTTAGATATTTTAAATACACCCCCTTGATTTTGTTGTTTGACTAGTATTATTTTTGTCTCTCACACTATACTTTTTTGGGTTTTAGATAATGGTTGTAACTCAAAGGAACTATGTTAATGATCAATGAAATGGGAAATGAAATGATTTTCCTTTTGAATAAAACAAATTTATGGGATATTTAATGGAAAATATTATCATTATACTTATACTACTTAGGAATCGCTATGGACTTCCAAATGGCCAGAGAAGGGAACAACAGTATGTTGAGTCATTCATGATGAAACATCCAACTTATTTCCATGGGACTTATTATCCACTTTTTTCTGAACAATTGATAAGTGCCATTGAAAACGTATCTTCCAACCATCACTATTTGGAAAATGAAAAAGTCACTTTGGTTGTTTATTATTTAGAATGAGAAGCGTAGAAGTGGTGGACTCTAATCCAGAATACAAGGAACAAGATGATATTTAATCACTAGAATGGGTTGATTTCAATAACTTATTTTTCAATAATTAATTTCCATATATTATTCAAATTAAAATGTAAAATTATTTCATTGAGCTTAATAAAAAGGATGATGAATCTGCAAGTACATAGGAGGAAAATTTGACAAGACATGCAATGTATGCTTCTGGCATTATCACCCATCCAAAATGTAAAGTTGATTTATTCTTCATTTTCTTAAAATGAAGTCTTATAAGGGTGTGATATAAAATATAATATATTTTCTATAAAGATATTGTGAGTTGTTCTATCAAGGTAGAAATAGAAGTTAGTGTTATATATCAATCTAATGGTTTTGACAGGATATGAAAGATGGAGTATAAAGGAAAATCTCAAAACAATGGTGAAAAGGAGATGAGTGTTTTCTTATGATCAAAGTGTGGAATGAAGCAGGGTGGAGATTTTCTTAAAGGGAGTAGACAGTTGGGTGCTGAATTAATGAGAAAAATGTAGCTAATGATACAAATAGAGAAATGGAAACAGAGAATGCACCTCCGACACTTCAATACTACTAGTACAATGTAATAGGGAATTATGCTAACCAATTCACTAAGTCAATGTTTATCAATGATGATTGACATCAAAAACAACTTAAGGAAAAATAAAAAGGAAAAATGCATTTGATCTCTATTAGTGATACTGACCATGAAAATGAAGTAGTGGACTGATTGAGTATTTATGTAATGGGACTCTAGAATAATGTTCTAGAATCACTTTTATGGTATTATAGAATAATGAAATCTCTATATAGTGGTCCATTGTGGTTTTCCATATGTATTTGAAAGTATATGCTGAGTGGTATTGGTAACCATGAAATTTAATTGTTGTAATAAGGTGGTGTTTTTAGAAAACACGTCATTTAGGGAAGGATGACCCTTAATATGAACATGATATTGAGATAATAATATATGGATAAATGTTTGTTGGATATGAATAAGTAGATTGGATGATATTTGTTACCTTGGAACAAGTTAAGGATTTATTTACATATGGGTTATGCTATCTCAGAAAAATATAACAGCCTTATGGATTGAAGAATAAGAAAACATGCATGCTTTCAATAAGGATATTTGATAGATCGGGTTGTCATAGTGACTCAAGAAAATACATGATTAAGTTATTTATATATTTGTAATGTGATAACTAAGAACTAAATTTTGAGATATGGGAGATAAATGTTAAACTAATTTACTTCACTTATTTATAAAGTTGTAGATTTTCAGTTTTTGGATGGATTTTAAGGTTATCCAATTATGGATTGTACAAGATATTATCTGGTTGAAGTTTTTTAGATTAATATATTATCTCACTATAGGTGGAAATATTCTTATTTTATATTCTATGTTAAGATTGTTTTTGACATATTGAATGACCTATCATTCTATTTATGGAACGCATGTACTGCTAACACATTTGGAAGGAAACATTCAACATCATTTGTTTGAATAAGAGATGAAGTTAAAATTGTACAAGGAATTACCAATGGTGAGATTGTACTAAAATAAAGTATGTATTTCTTCTAATATTATTCAAATTTAGGGAAGGGATCTTTAAATTTTTTTTACCTTAGTACATTCTTATCTGATGAATCAGATGGTCTTTTAAATCATCGCATATTTATATGTTTCTGGATGTTAACATTCTCCAACCCTTGTTCTCTATCAATATAAATTTGAACTTGATTGTTAGATTTTCCTTCCATATCCATGTTTTCTATTACCACTTGTGTTCTCCTATGTTGAAACCCAGTGATGATTTACTTTGGGTAACCATTATGTTTCTAGATTTCCATTTTAATATAAAGTTTTAGCATTCATTTTAACAATTTAGGATTCCATGAAAGAAACTTTTTAATAGTAAACCATTTATAAGCCTAACGAATTTAAAGGCAGAAATTCATTTTAAGGGGTGTATAACATAACACCACAAGATTTTATGAACCATTTGTTTCTAATAAATTAATAATTTCATTTATATCATGCAATTCACTAAGTCAAACATTCCTTTCACACTAAACTGAGTTGTCGTTTGTTACATGAAACACCAGGTTAGCGTATAATACACACAACACAGATTATAGATTTTTTTCAATGTATAAAAGAACTGATTAGGATTATTTTATATGATACACCAAATGAATATTTCACTACACACAATACTGACTTGGCTTACGTTGCATGCAGGAGCGACCTTCCTCAAAAGCCTGTTTTGTATGCAATATTGAGTTTCACTAAACAATGATAAATTATTCAAACATTGGTATGTAATGGGATATAAACTAGCCATTATGAATATTATTAAACAAATATTGAAATTTATATAACATTTATATCCATATTATGTATTTTTTAGACATGATATAAGAAAAAAATTCTATTTTTCATATAAATGAATTGTTTTTCAAAAAATGATGTTTTTCTACCTTTTGATTGTGCACCAATTTTAATTCAAGTTTTTAAAAATTTTATATATTATATTTGACAAAATAAAAACATTACATGGAAGTGGGACATCAAAATTTAATCTTGTTGAGTTTTCGTTATTTTTATGATAAAATTCGTAATTTAATGAAAAATGAAAAATACTACATTCTAATTCAAAACTGCATTTCCATATAATTTATTTATATAGTTAAAATATATTTTTAATTTTTTTAAAGTTTAATTGTTTTATGTTTTTATAATTTAATCAAATTTAGGTCATTGTATGTAATTTAAAATTTACATTGGATATAAACATCAATCAATTTTTTGATAGTTTTTTCTTCTTAAAAACATGTATACTTATTTTGACAACATGAATTAATTTTAAGTTAATTTTTTCCAATTCAGTGTTTTGAATAAGAAAAAATGGATTTTATATTTGAAATCATAAGGTCAAAATTATGTAACTAATCCCCTTTTATTTTTTGACATTATGAATAGTAACTTTAGTAATTATTTTAATTTACCGCGGTTATAAGTTAAATGAGGTAAATACGCGTAAAAATGATATTATAATATATAAAACAACTGAAAAACATATCCTAATCCTATTTTATTAGTTATTTTTAACCAAAAGAAACACATGGGACAAACATTTGGCCTTTGGGAGCTAAATGGGTGTGATAAAGACATGTAATAATAATTAATTTAATGTAAAGAGATATATAACATAAACATTTGTCTTTTAGTAAAAAATAATTAATATAGCGATATATAATTGATATATTTGACTATAAATATGCATTATAAATATAAATCAATTTCCTAAATAATGCTATTTTATTTATAATTTATAGACTTTTAATAAATTAATTAATTTATGACACAATGATGAAGTATTGATTACCTTATTAGTGAAATATTCAAAATAATGATGTTATAAATATTAAAATAACTGTAATTTGAAATTTTTGATGTCATAAAATAATTTAATGGTTTAATATGACCTGTTATAATTGATTTAATGTAGTTTTTTAAAATAAATCAAGTTGTTATGAATTAATCAAAAATCAATTACTAAATAGTGTCAAAATTGACATAAATGAGTTTAAAAAAATACTATTTTATTAAATGATATGATATTTATAAAAATGTATTATTATTAAAAATAAATTAAATAATGTTAAAAGTTTCATTATTGATCAACTTGAGGTTCTCTTGTCATTTTATAGTAACTATATTAACCATAATGTAAAAATACAAGACGACATGGTAAAAGTTAATTTACATAGCTAAGGGTTAAAGCCAAATCATAAGGTTATATTTTTAACATAAATAATTATAAAACCAATTGGTTTAAAGTATTTCAACCCATACTCATATTATCCTAGAAATATATCACTTTGGAGCTATTAGATTTCTAAAATCAATTTCTAATATAATAATATTTCAAAATGTTCCTAAAGTACCCCCTCCCTCTTATAAAAGGCCACCACATCTACACACTTACTCACACCTATCAATACCCTTGGATCGATAAAAATATACTCTAATAAGACCCCAATGTCCCTACCTTCATCCAAGAGGGCACACTTTGTGTCGAAATACATTATATGGAGACCTATTGTGCAAATAAAAAAAGATACTCGAAAAAGAGGAAATTGTTTTATCATATCTTTCAATATTCATTTCTTTTTCTACTTATTCATATTATATTTTTTCATACTAAAGTAATAAGTCCAGTATCTTTTAAATTCTGAGATTTTATTATAAATATGGGATAACTTTATACCTCTTTTTATCCATCCTATGAATAATAATATCACCATGCATGCGTACGTACGACTGACAGTCTTCACACCGTGGTGTAATTTTTTATTCCACAATAATTAATTTGGATGGGTATAACGATGAGTATAATGTATGTAAATAATGAATATAAAATTATAATTATTCTGTATAATTGATATACCATCCATTTCCAAATGTTTTAAACATAAAGTTGACGATATTGTTGCTCGGGCGTACGTACAACCTACCGTCTCCGTGATGCGATGCAATTCATTCTAAATAATCTTAATTAAAAAACAATTATAAACATGAATGGAATGAATAAATATGATATATATTATACTAATATCATTATTTAAATGATATAGCTATTATCTAAGAAGTGTAAAATGAACTAATCTAACAAAACACACATAATAACCTAAAGCAGTTAATATTCGAATAATGAGTGTCAATGAAATGTTACTAGCAAATAGAAGATAATATAATCAAATATGATATCATAAAAATTATTATGAATCTATAATATTTCAATGACAATATTTAAATCATTATATAGTTGGTTCGGATACATACAATCGATATGAGACCTAAGTTAAGGAATAATTTTGCAATCTTATTATTTTCTGATATTATTTATACGTAAGTATTTCATGAGGTATATTTATCAACCAAATCCATTTTTAGTAGATTTAAATTATTATTTAAATTATTATAATATTTTTTAAATTCAATTTTCCCCATTTTTTAATTTTTATTAAACATCATGGAAAATATATTTCTTTAATTTTTTATATGAGCTACTTTTTGACTTTTCTAGAAAAAGTATGACAACAATATTTTTTAACTTATATAGAATGAACAAATTCTTATGCATTCATAATGAAATGTTTCCATGAAGCATCCCATGAATGTTTTCAAGGTTATTTACAATGAAATTCTTTTATTTTTAAATTACATGGTGTCTAAAGAAAAGAAATTGTGTTTGAAGAAGAAATGATATTTTCCTCATGAATTACATTCACTTGTTTTATCAAAATTATTTCTCATCTAAGAATACGACCATGTTTAAAGTATAATATACCTATTATTTATATGGTTTATTCTATTTATGATGGGATAATATTTGTGAAATCCATTTTTTACTTGGATTATGTAATGATGGAATGAAGTTTAAGAAACCCATTTTATTCCTTGGGTTATTCTATGATGAATGATTTTTGTTTTGTGGAACACATATGTATAGTATCATTGTGTGGAGGGTGGGACCTATATATCCTCTAATGCATTGGGTAAAAATTTATATCTCATTAGATAGACATTACTGGAACATAAAGCAAATCTGGTTCAGAAATACAATGTTGAAATGGAAAGAAATATTGGTTCACTAATGGACTTTGACTACTATGATGGTCTTGGAAATGAGCCTTGACTAATATGAAATGATTTTCTATGCTTATGTGTATTCCAAAAATCCTCATGTCTTATGTTTTGAATTTTCGGGTTATATCAATTAATTCTAATGAACATTTATCCCTCGACATGATATCACAAGATTTAATATGTAGGATAAGACATCAAAATGTTATGTTCTTATGTCTTATGATTATGATATTATTAATATTTCCATTATTTACCCTTACTGAGCAATTTATCTCACCCTTTCATGTGTTTCATTTCCCCAAGTCATGAAGAAGGGTATTAAGTAAGATATATCAAAAAAGAGTCTAGTTATGAAGAAATGAGTGAGAGATAATGTAGATGTTCTATGAACCAGTTTATGATTCAAAATTTCTAAACACTATACCTATATGGTATTTTCATGGATTTATTATATGTTGTAATGAATATACTTCAATTTTGAATTAATATCAAATTATTTAAAGTATGGGTTGTTATTTCCTGGGCTATCTCTCTTCAAAATAAGCTACCATTATAATGCCTAGGCTATGTAACATGACACGTATCTCATTCAGCACATCTTCTCATAATGTCATGAGACGTGTATATAGTAACCAAGTAGTTTTTAGGAGCCACCATAACCCATATGATGTGTATTATACATCAGGTATTATTCCCCAAGACATCACAACCCACATACCGAGTATGGTACCTCAAGACATCACAACCCATACACATCATACCTATAATAATCCATTAAATACTATATATAGAGAGACATGTGTGTGATTAAACCAAAATCCATTACAACCATGTACACACATATATTGGGAAACTAACCACTTTTTATACCAGAACACATTGCTGTTGGGATAAGAGAATGGGTCCAGAGGGGTTAGTTAGACATTTGTCCCTCTCCAACATAAATGTTGGGGAGAATACCCTCCTAAAGTCTATTGTTTGTCATTATACCTACCAACATGTGTGAGGTAGCTTAATAAATCTTAATACACGAAATATATAGTATAGATCCTGACCACACTTAAGGAATTAATGTAGTTCGAGACACAGCTGTAGTTATCGTCTCTCAGACACCTACCTTCTACTTCTAGGGACTAGATATCCAATAACAACAAAAGGAATTAAAATTTCTATATTAAATTAATTCATTTATATTAACATTTATCTTCACATTAATTAGTTAATTAACTATTAATTATCATTATTTGAATAATATTCCATTAACCATCCAAGTGATGTCCATGCACTCTAAGAATAATCCAACTGTTTCCATGGTTTCTCAACATTATCAATAAAATTTTCATTCTATCAGTAACTAAAACCATGGTTTAAATTTTTTTTAAGAAAATAATAATTCGATAATTCTAGGTACTCTATGAAACCATCCTAAGCTACCATTATGAGATGTAACCAAACACATTCATCTACCACAAGAAGATAGAAAATGAATGTTGGTAAAACAAGAAACCCAATCATCCATCCATTTAATATATTATTTCACAAGAAATCATATAAAATTTCATTTAAACAATGATTAAACCATACATCAACCCATTCCATCAACTCTATAGTAATCCCCAACAACCTCCTACATCTTGCCATCATGGGCATCAACTGCTTCCACAAACTCAGGACACCCCACCAATATTACATTAGCCATCCCCGTCTTATATCGTACCACATAAAAAGGATCATATATATATCACACAACAGGGATCAAGAAGAAAACATAGTAAAGAAAGAAACATGGACATAAAAACAAGGCATCCAACTTTCACATGAAAACGGGCTCTCACATCCCCAACACAAGACATTAATCATTCAAATGAAAATGGGAAACCGTGGCCCCAAACATTTATCTTTATTAAAAAATATATTTTTATTACATCCTAAATTAAACAATTAAATTATCATAGCCTCCAACTGTGGTAAAACTATGTAATCAGAAATAACATGTTTTATGGTGTAGTTGAGGAATATAACCCCACAAAAAATAATTCCAAGGGCAATAGAATAAACAATATGGAATAATTCAATATAAAAAATAGATGAAGGAATATGATTACAATAAAAGAACACCCAAATAGAGTGCTGATGTGGGAATAGAAAAACACAAACTATTTCAGAAGAATAAATGAGAACAACAAATGAAGGCCACACTAGTATTTACATGCTATAGTCCCTTTGTGGCCTCCTTCATTGAAAAAATACCACCCACATGTGCAAGTAATTAGTTTAGACAACTAGTAGTTCAATATAGAAATATAAATGGGAATAAAAAAAGAATGATGGATTCCTATTGAAGAATGTTTCACTATAGGAAAATAAAATTTAGAGTAATTAATTCATTCTCTTTGAAGGAAGACTTTACCTACAAGTCTTCCTTTAAACATAATTTTATTTACTATAGTATTTACTTCATTTGTTTTATATATGTATTTACAAATATATCCTTGGAATTTGGTGTCTTGTTGACTAAGGACCAAGTGTGGTTATTTCTTATGGATTTCAACTCGTCTTCCATAACTCAAATATAATTTTTAGAGTTGTTGTTATTAGAAGCTTGATTTGAAGATTTGAGTATCCTCTCTGCCAAGATCTGTTGCAACATTTAATGAAAAGTCTACCATATTGGTATGGTTCTACCCACTATGAGGTCTAATGAACCTCCTCTACCTTTCCCTAGTGATCTGATAACCACTAAGGTCACTAGAAACTCCATCATCAGAACTATAATCAAAATCAGACCAATATTTATGGATCAGGATGAGAAAGACACACTTGGGATGTAGGAGTGTCAATATAAGACTCACTAACACTAGTAGATAAACCTCAATATACCTCATCTTATAAGGATCAATATTTTCATCAATGAGAGGATGGAATATAGCAAGAACCAATCTTGAAACACCACATCCTGATTAAGAATGCATTTTTGAAAGTCAGCTTTATATACCAAAAGCTTATACCCCTTCACCACCTCATGATACCCTACGAAGATGCACTTGACAGCTCTGGTATCAAGTTTATCAACCTTAATATAAGCATAGGCAGTGCATCTAAACACCCTATGATGTTCATAGAATGGGGGTGATTGCTCCAAAATTCAATAGCAGTATTAATGTTGTTGGTAGATGAGGGAGACATATTTATTAAGTAAACTAACATATTGACAACATCTACAAAAAGTATTTGGGAAATCCTGAACATGAAAGCATGCTAAGAACTAGCTCAGCAAAGGTATGAGTCATATGCTATGTTAGACCATTCTTCAAAGAAGTATGAATAATTATTTTGTTCTTTAAAATACCATCACTTTCACAAAATGTGATAAACTCAATACATAGGTATTGAAGGACATTATCAGTCTTCAAGGATGTTAACTTCTTTGTAAATTTTTTTTATATAGAGGTTATCCATGTTTTAAAATCCTCGTATATATATCAGAATAATTTCTCAAAAAATAATCCCAGACTCTCCTTGAAAATTAATCTATAAAGGTGAAAAACTAAGAGCCTCCACCATGGTAGGTAGTCCTAGCATGTCCCCAAAAATCAGAGTGAACATACTCAAGTGGGTGATCCACATTAAAGTTGGATCTGAGAAACATGACCCTTTTAGACTTACCATTGACATAGACTTGACAAAATAATAAGTTATTTTTTGTTTTCTATGTGTGCATCGCATTCTTGATCAATTTATCTAGATCTTTAGCACTCACATATCCTAGCTGCCTATGCCAAAGAGTAGTTTTATCATTGTTAGTGACATAACTGTTTCCCAACTACTTGAGGTTTGTTCTCCCATAAAAATCATATAATCCAATTAACAAGGAGAATTTAATATCCATATGATCTTCCTTAGAAATTCTAATACAAAAAGAATCATATTTTTTAGGTAAAACCTCTCTGATCTAGTACACCTTTTGAGATCAAATTCTAGTGTAAATATAAATCCCATGTCACATCCAATAAGGTGACAAGGTAATTTTCTCATAGATCTAGAATAACAAAACCATTACCCATGAAGCAACATCTCTTATGGTTTCCTATAACAACATCTCCTTCAACGCCCTTGGTCAGACAAGAAAATGAACTCATATCTGGGAACATATGGAAAGAGCATCCTACGTCTTAGTCCTACTCAGCTTCCAAAGTATCTCAGGACACATGAATCACCACAACATTATAATAACATTGGTTGTAAAAGAGAAAATGATAACTAGATTCCTTAGAAGGTTTTCATGATTTCAAATCGGGTCATTATGGTCCAATACGCCCAGGTTTCCAATGGTGGTAGTTGGTAACCTCCTTTGGCATGGGTTTAGAACAATGTTCATGTGATTGGATATGACTATTACTTCTATTCATATGTTTACCTTTCATTTTCCCTTGAATCTCCAAATTATCCCTCGCATTAAAACCCTCAACTTCAGGTTCAACCTTAGTCTTACTACGCAAATCAAATGAAATCAAGTTGGACTTGATTTCCTCGAATGTCCAAGAATCTCTACCATACATCATAGCATCAATAAGATGTTCATATGAACTATATAAATTAATTTAAAGTATGATGTCTTGGTCCGCATCTTCAACATTAAAATTTATATTGGTGAGATCTAATAATATTTTATTAAACTCTTCACGGTGTTTCTGGATGGTGGTTCCATGAAGCATCTTAAATGTACAGAATTTGTGCTTCTTATATAGACGTCCAAATAAAGAAGATTTCATATACAATTTTTTGAGTTTAGACCAAATATTGGTTGTGGAGGTCTCATAAGCAACCTCTCGTAGGAAAATATTACCAAAATAAAATGTTAAGGATCAATGTTCTCTCATCAAAATGACTTAAAGGACATATGATTAGGTTGTGACTATTTAAACATCAATGGAAATACATACTTGGGGTTTCTTAGGTCTACAAAAGGAATCTTTAATCCCTTTTTGGAATAACAGGGCTCGCATTTTTAATCACTGCAAATTGAAATCATGGCACCCATCAACGTTTTCTATTTCATATTGCACAGACACCATTGTTTATTCTAGTGTCTTTGAATCCACATTTTTGTGGGGTGATAGCAGAATACTATCAAGGATAATACTTTAGAATTGATTCTCAAGGTGATCAAAAGTGAACAATGAAAGCGTTAAGATCTTCCATGATATAACTTGGAGATTCCTACAATGATGTTCAGAGATTTGTGGAACATGTGTGGATCACCACTTGTGACGTCCCTAACTCAGAATCCACTAAACCAGTGCTCTGATCGGGGTCATCACAAAACCTCAAGAATACCTCACCATACTCTAGAAGATGCTGACTAGAAGCAAGGGTCTAATAAGTTACCTTGTGAGACAATACCAACTTTACCATAGTTTTCCACAAGAGATATGTTTTGAAATAATGGAAAAATAGGAAATAAACAAATACATGTATTACCAACAATTTCTCAAACATGGTAAAACCAAAACCAAAATGTAAATTTGACATATCAGGCTAACAATGCCAAATGTAATGGAAACCCAAAATAAAGACTAATTTAAACATCCCCTAAAAGGGATTCTAACTAAAAGTTTGAATCCAAATCCATGCAAATCCCAAGCCCAACTCAACTCCCTAGCATAGAGATTTTTACCTTGTCCAATCCAATAATAATGAAATTTTCTATTGTACCCAATGGCAGCCCAATAAGGGTGTGAGTATAACCCAGTAGGCCACCACCAATGGAATCTTTAAAATATCCATTATATATAGATAGTTCATGCAATTACTAAATAAATTTCATGATAAACAAAAGGAAACTCAATTTCTATTATTTAACAATATTCACTTTAGAAGAATTGATCAATTTTATCATTCAATCACTTACACCATTTCTATCACATAATACATGGGATAAAAATTTACAAAATTCACACTACATCGTAAGATAATAAATTATTCGATATAAGGGAATAAGTAAAGTTCCATATATCACAAGGGATTAACATTTCATAACAAATACATCGCACTAACCATGGAGCCTTTGTCTAGGTACCCTCAAAAAATGCAACTGTTAGGGGCCTAGAGCCTCATTCCGACTCCCTAACCCATGAATTCCTGGGGTGGGGTTTATAGACTTTGTCCAAACCAACCTATGGGAGGAGCCTCATTCTAATATCGAACGTACCACAAATCCATGTGCACATAATTTTTCATCTAATTACCACACGTATCAAATTAGTGACCATGAATAACCAATACACATTACACTAAAAATTCAAATTCCATTTAACACTTAACTCATTTTTTGGCCTTCACACAAGAAAAAATTTGCAACACACCATAAATATCCCATTTAACCCAATTCCCTCTCATATCTCATCCTAATTAAATTATTTAACAATTTCTATAAATTAACCAATTTAACTTAATTCATCATTTTTTCAGGTATTAGTCCATTCATGTATCTATATTTCATTCTCATAAGTCATTAGACACATTAACCTTATCCTATTTCACCCTCTTTGCATTGTGATAAAAAAACCTTGTGTAATTATCAATGTCTAGATATAGTTATCAATAATCTATTTTTCAACTCAAATATAATATCAACATGTTAGTCGTGGGATCTTCATTACCACAAGTAAATTAAATACTTAACATTATAATTTTCCATGTTTTGGAATATTGGCACACCGCATGGGTGGCCCTAAATCATTTATGTCAACCTCAATGAAACCCATTGGGATCATGAGGGGTTCAACTCATCATTGTTTCAACCATTTTACCAAATCCATTCAATATAATCAAATTCACAATAATATTGAAGCATTAACATAACCACACAAGAACAAATCAAATTTAAGACCATGGAATATAACATATAGACCACCTACCTCAAAATAAGAGTTAAATTCACAGTTAACCTTAGCCTTTGATCTAGATTCAAGAACCCCTAGATACTGGAACCTAAGATCCAATAGAAATAGAGGATTTTAGGTCATTTCAAGTAGAAGAAGAATTAAACCACAATCCGTAATCCTTAAAATATAAGTAAGAGGAGCTTAAGAATTTCTTATTGCTTAGATCCACAACAAAAAACACTCCAAACTTCATATAAATGAAGAAGATTGATCCTTGGGATGATTTGGGAGTTTAGGTTCTTCAGTAGTGCTGGAGGGGGATGAATGAGGAATAAATTCAGGCGAGGAACATAAAATCATGATGGGGAAAATGGTAAAATCCTACTTGTAATAGGGCCCATAGTTTGGCTGTATGGTTTTCCAAACTGTGCACCAGTCATGTTCATGCCTCTTCTTAAGAGGGGATGAGTCGCACAGTTACATGGTGAGTCATGCATGGTTTGAAAAATCATGCACCAACCATGGGAACTGCTTCTATCTTGGCCTACACAGTTTGGCCTCACCACTTGCATGGTTTACTAAATTGTTAACTCCTTCCTCTTAGCTATCATGGTTTGGTCACACATTGACTACTAAACATGCACAAACCATGCAACATCCACTGGACAGACTTAATCTCCCTTCATTTTTTTGAATCCACTGAGACACACATGAGCTTCATCATACATCCATAAAAAATTACATTAAGCACAATAATGATACTTAAACCAAAACATAAACAAGAACATACCATTAGAAAATACAGAATCTTACAACCTCCCCACCATATGATGGCTTGTCCTCAAGATGCATTTCCAAAAATCAATGATCTTATAAAGAAAAGAGATTTTGACCACTAATCCCACATATTGTCTCCCCTCCCCCATGTTTATTCTTGAAAATTACGATGCTTTAAAAACAAATGAACCAAAGGCACCATCTTTCCTCACAAGGCTTTACCCCAATGATTTACAATAACAACTACATGATCCTCAAATGATGCATCATCCATAAGCTCAATATCCTTGAAATGAAACACTTGATATGGGTTAGGGTGATTTCTGTGAAACTGTGACCCATTAAAAATGCCGTGCATTCCACTATTACATTATGGAAGAGACAATTAGTAGGCCATTGACCTGATCCTCTCTACAATCTCAAACGACCCCATCTACCTAGGTTCCAACATTCCCTATTTCTGTATCTGGTGGTGATCCCCCTTGGTGACACTTGAGGGAACACATGGTAACCTACCATAAACTCAAGAGGTCTATGACACTAATTCTCAGACAATTTCTTCCTACTCTGAGCCATTTCAATACATTTTGGAATCAATCAAACCTGTTTTAAAATCTCTTACATGAGATTAGGGGCGAATAATTCATATGATATTTCCTCCATCCAACACAACAAGGATCTAAAAGTCTACAAAATAGTTCCACATATAGTCACATCTGAATCAACACATAGTAACTATTGTTAGAGGTGAATTCAACAATAACTAAGTGATTATCCCATGATCTACCAAAATCCATGACACAAGCCCTCAAAATAGCCTCTAGTACCTGAATATTTTTCTTTTTTTTTCTCATTCATTTATGGGGGAAAATATGTACTCAAAAAGACCTAGGTACCAAGTGCTTTCTATAATCCCCACTAGAAACATGATGTGAAATGCAGATAACAATATGAAACTATATTCTCTAGTACTCCATGAAACCGCACTATTTTCCAAACATACAATTCACACAATAGATGAATGGTGAAAGTATATCAAATTGGAATGAAATATGCCACCATGTTCAACAAATCCTCAACTACCCATGTCACATAATTCCTCAATGGTGTCCTTGGAAGGCCTACCATGAAATCCATAGATATATCATCCCATTTTCATTCTAGAATAGGAAATGGTTATAACAAACCACCAAACAGTTGATGATTTTCCTTCACCAACTAATAGTTAATGCATTGACCCATGAAACCTATAACCTCGTTCTCTATTCCTAGCCACAAATAATGTCTAAAAATATCATCATACATTTAGATCAAACCAGAATGAACCACCCACCTCGATGCATAAAACTCATTCATCAACTCTTCCCACAAACATGCTGGCACAACAACACCACCATGAACAAAAATGGTACTCCATCACTAAGGGTATAACTGGAATATGAATCACAACCTTTAATAACCTCCCTTAAATTCAATCATTATGAATCATCATGCTACATTTCCATGATCCGACTCAAATTCATGAACTCAACTGCCAAGAATGCAAGGTTCATCTGCATGTGCCCCTTCTACACCTTGAGATACATCTCAGCAAACAACAAAATCATTCGCCATTCAGAATTAGACTCCTATATTTTCTGAATTTCAGTCTTCTAACTCCATGAATCTGCAACACTATTCCCCTTTCCTAGAGTGGAAAACAGCTAAAAGTCAAAAATGTCATGTAATCAACTATACTTCACTAACGAAGTTTTAAATCACACAGTGAGTAGATATAATTAAGGATTTTATGATACATACACATGATAAATTATTCTCCCCAAAATAAGTATTTCCAATTCTCTAAATATAAAACTTTGTGGCTAACTCAAGATCATGTTTCTGGTAATTTCTTTCAAGAGGCCTAAACTACCTTGACCAATGAACCACAACCTGGTCATTCTGAATCAACACTTCCCAAGTCTTACAATGAACACATCACAAAACAAGGAATACCCCTTAAATGGGTTGGTTAATATCAGAATTAGTGAAGATGTCAACTTATTCTTTGACACATTGAAAACATCCTCACATGAAAAAAACCATTCAAACATGTTGCCATTCTTTGTCAATCCTGAATGCATTATTTCCAAAAAAACAGAACCCCTAAATGGACCTTCAATTATATATGGGAAAACATAGAATACTTTGGATTTAAAAAACATTTTTGGGTTATTTCCATGAAAAAAAATGCTCTCACTTTATCTGGTTCCACTGACTCACATTCCTCATAGATGATGTGACCCATGGAATTCACTCGATCAATTCAGAAATGACATTTATATAGTTTTGTGTATAGCTTAGGCACTCTTGTTGTACTCAAGAAATAATCAAGATTTTTTTCACGATCTTCATGAGTTTTATAGTACACATACATGTCAACAACAAAAAAACTAAAAAATTATCTAGGTACGGGTGAATGATTCGGTTCCTTAGAGCCATAAAAACTTCTGGAAAATTGTTCAATCCAAACAGCATTACTAAAAATTCATATAAACACTATCATTGTTTAAATAGTGTTCGCAGTATATTAGAAGGTCTCACCCATAGCTGATAATACCATGATATTTGATAAATATTATACAAAACTAAAGCATCCCATAGCCGGTAAAAAAGATCATCTATTTGAAGAATATGGTATCAGTTCTTATCAATCACTTGATTTATCTTCTTATAATTGACACATAACCGCAAAAATTTATCATCCATATTAGGAAACCTCCCCATAGATCCCCAATATGACATACTCCAGTGAACAAACCTCTAGTTTTCTAATTCCTCCAACTGATTTTTTTGCTCCTAGAGTTCTTTCAATTCAATTCTATCTAAGGGAAAAGAAATGGGCTCTGCTCCATATAGTAGATCATTCGTGAACTCAATATCTCCTTCAGGTGATAACCCCAAGAAGTCATTTAGAAAGACATACTAAAACATATCCACCATCGAAGGAAATAAAATATTGTAACTCCCCAACCCCAGTTACCCAGATTTGGTTCATTATTACGTAACATTGGCATGATCACAGAAGATCAAGTCTTGAAAGACAGATTAGATTAGTAGCCTTGGAAACACTAGATACATTCATAAATGTTACATTACATAATAAAGTGAGAAACTACAATAACATAGTCTACATAGTCCACACTCATATCCCCTTCAGACTATCCCTACAGGTCAGTCATAAAATATTTCTTCCCGTCCTGGGAAAAATAAAACATAAAAATGGGTGAGCTCTAATGCTCAGCAAGGATAACAATATAGTAGAAACTTTCATAAATAAACATAATCATTTAAGGCAATGTATAACTAAAACAAAAGCCTTTTAAACTTGAACATCATCATAATATGGAAATAAATATAATGAAATAATTTTATTTACTTATTAACATGGATATTCTACTAGTCGAATAATCACATTCAATATCAATAACCACTTTCATAACTATGGAATGCATAATGCCAGACTATCATAACCACATAGTCAAGGCCTTGTGCCAAGACTACAAATAAGATTTTTTCAAGGCCTTGTTACAAGACACTAGTTTGTTTCATGAGATATACCGATGCATAGAGAAGCTATAGTGGGATCCACACATCACTTATTACGTCCAATGCATTCCTCATATGAAAAGGATTAAACATATCATAAACCATAACATAATTGTATCACATAAAACATGCATAAAGGAAACATAACATTTCTACATTTCATTTAAAATATATCAATAAAACACATTGATATAATAAAAACATTATCAAAACCATTTTCAATACCAAAATAAAGAAAATTAAAACATAATATTTATTTTTTATTTAAAAAAAGTTATGGATTGTAGAGAAAGTCAAAACCCAAATAATGGTCACTACGGCGGAGAAGTCGTTGTTGCCGCATACGTAAGACAAAACATTCCTTTTTTCGTTTACTAAAAATTATTCCTATAAAAAGAATCATTTTGAATAATAGTAAAAGTCAAAGGGGATTATACACAGCAAAATAGAAAGTTCTGTATAAAACAAAATATGCCTCAATGTTTGGAGATTGAGATGAAGTCCCTTACCTCATGTCCGACTTGACTCGATTGTTATTTAATCTTCTAAATAATAAACTAGAGTTAATCTCTACTTTCTTAAGAACATTTTACAAGTTCATTATCCCTTTTATATCACTTATTACCATGTTATGAAAAATATGAAGTCATTTAAGTTAATAACGGTCGTTTTGTCAAACTTTGGTACTTGAGTCAACAATAAACCTCTTATAATTACAATTTTTTTATGTGGTAGAATATCCATTACCTCAATAATTATATTCATGATTTGTATATCATATATATCTAGTATATAAATTCATTTATTATATTACATAACATTTAGAGGTAAGAAATGAAATGCACCGTCCATTGAGACGGTAAGTCGTACGTACGCATGAACGCTACTTTCATTTCTATTTTGTATTTAATGGAATGAAATAATAATTATATAAAGGTATATTATAATTACAGTATAATATAATATATAATATCATTAACTCAATCTTTTATACGTCCCATATATGGCATTAACGATTCAAATAACTTTGAGGGGGCGGTAGTCCGTACTTCTGAAAATGAAATTATCACGTTTACCCATAATGGAAGTCATAAAGTTATGCCATAAAGGAAAAATACATAAGAATAAAAAATACATAAACATAATATATATCTTATATAAATATAGTGACATCTTAATGTCCACCATTAGAGGTGTTAAAAGAATATTGAACAATCATCGTTTCGTGAGACAGTAATTCGCCACCTACAGAAACAGTATGTTCTTTAACCATTTGACGATGGTGTGCGTAAGTGTAAATAAAATACATATCATAAAAACAGCCTAGTATATTGGATATAATATTTTTGTTACAAAATAAAGGAATAAAAATATTTTAAGTGGTTGGAAAAGAAAAATAAAACAAAAGAATAAAATAGAAGACATTACCTTAAAATCGGGTAACTCTTTTTGATTTGAGCCAAAGGCTTCCTTGGGAATACATCTGCCCAAAGTGAGGCTTCTAGGAGTAAGAGAGGGAAGTTGATAAAGTATTTGGAAAGAGTTTTTCCGAGAAAAATGGCTTTTGATGTGTTAATAATGTGGTAGAGGTGGGGGCCTTTTATAAGAGGAGAGGAGGGATACTCTTGGAATGTAAAGAAATGTGACATTATTATGAAATTATTTTCAATTTTTAATGGTCCCCAAATGATATATTTATAGGATAAGGTGATAGGGGTTATAAATATACCCATAAAAAAGGCTTTAGACAAATGTATGTCTTATATGTTACCTCATCTTTTCATTTTATTTAAATCGTTCATTAATGAGGTAATCGCAGCATCATCATGGTGTTATAAATAAATTTATTTATTTAATGCCTAAAAATATGTTAAACAATTTCCATGATGTAGTAAATATTTTTATCTTTCCAATGAATATTTATAGTCAAATATATGACTTGTATGACCCCTTCTAAAAATTGTTTTAGTAAAACAATATATGTTTGTGACATTTTTTTTACTTTAAATAAAAGATATTAATGTCATTATCTTACACAAGTGGATCCATGGGGTCCCAGAAATCGTCCCATGGTTTGTATTGTTCGTCCATGACTCATCCAATAATAGTAAGACATGTTTAAATATATTTTAATATTTTTATAATATCATTTTTATCTTAAATTGCCCTAATTACCTCTAATCGCGGTTAATAAAACTCAAAAGTTTCTATTGACCAAAAATTATTTTCATCCCATTGAACCAAGTTTTACATACTAATTACAACCATATTTTTCATATTTCTTAAATTAAATTATTAGATGTGGTAATGTTTCATTTAAATGTAAAAATCAGTTTTTTTAACTATCACATAGTGGTTTCACTATTCAACAAAAATTGATATTTTTCAGAACAATACCAAAAATTCACCCTAAGATATAATTGATATTCCGAATTAAAAAATGATTTCTAATTTACAAAATTCCAAACATATATTTTTCATTAATTATTTTTATAATTATTTCCCATTGTCAAAACAAATAGCGTGTTTTTAAGAAACCATATCAATCAAAAGATTGACAATTGTTTATGTCCAATTTCAATGTGAAATTAAATCTAATGACCACCATTGGATAAAATGGTAAAAGTATATTCTATGTATATTTTAAAAACACTCAATAGTATAATTTATCAATATAAATTATTTTGGTTAAAAAGGTTGTTTTTATGTATTTTTCACTATTCATCGAAAATTGGAAGTTCTTGGAAAAATACCAAAAATTCAAAATAGGATAATTTCAATATTATGAATCAATAAATGAAGCCCATTTTGAAATATAAAATTTATATAATTCAAAAAGTGTGTATTACTATTCATAACAGCTACTTTGATTGGTCGCGGTGTGTTAGAATCTCGAACGTGCGTACAGTGAAAGCTATTGCATTATTGAATGAGAAACGTACCGTGGAAGCTTGGGGTGTTACATTCTACCCTCCTTCAATCAATTGAATCCTCGAAATTTGAAATTGTTCATTGAAAATAAAAGGTTGAAAGTATAAAATACCTTTGTGGAAAACCCACATCGGAAATAAGGTTAATAACATTTATCCTTAATAATAGGGAAATGGAAATGAAAAAGTCACCACCAAATTATGATCTCGATTAGGAGAAAATTGGTGGCAATTGAATACATATAATTGGAGGAAAATGTAAATATTTGTAGGGAGTGATTGAGGTCATCAATCACAAACAAGTGTAAAATTGATGGCCTCAAAGCCTTCAATCTATGGTGATTTACAATATAATCAGTTCAACAAAACATAAGGCATTAGGATAACACATTCATTTTAATATCATTTTCCTAAAGTTTAAGAATTAATTTCTTCATAGAATAAGAGAGAGGTATATATATATATATATACTTGAAAAGTAGAGTTTCAAACTTCAACTAATTTCTACCACAAACTCATCTTTCCCTCAAAAAGATAATAGAACTCAAAAATATTATATTTTTCCAAATCGTACAAGGATCCAAATATTAACACATACCATTTAGATTAGGACAAATATTTTGTAATAACCAGGGACTTCCTGTAGGCCAGTGGTAGGTAATAAAGGCATGTCACACTATGGTTGTGGGTTCGATTCCTACAGCTTTGTCCGACGCGACGGGTTATCCCCCAACCTGCAGGTTGTCCTTTTCCTAAAACTATAGTATTATAATATTCCAAAAATAATCTTCAGAAATGTTTTAACCTTAAACAATACTATCCAAAGTACGACTTAATCCATTCCAACCATTATAGTTATCTCAAATACCTCTATCTGGAATTTCTCTAAAAGGTCCCTAAATTCCAAAATCAATTGTAAAATTAGATTCCCCAAACAAAGTAATGTTTTTCTTATTTTCACATACTTAAAATATGATTACCTTCATCATATTAAAACCTTAATGAAAATAACAAGTACTACAGTATAATACTTATATATATCAAATTATTCTTATAACCAGAATATAATCATTGAGTCCAAAAGCACCAATACATTAATTATTCCACTTCAATTATGGTAACAACATAAGATTGGCCTTGATCCCTTGGCATTTTCTGAGTTTAGTTTCCCTAACACTTAAGACATTCATTTTCATAATGCCCCATTTCCCTAAAATTGTAGCATTCAACATTGATAGCCTCTTTCATTCCCTTGCAATCACGAGCCTGGAGACCTTTTCCTCCACATTTATAACAAACTCCCATTCCATTCAGGCAAGTACCGAGGTGATTCTTCCAACAATTATCGCATAATGGAAAATCCTTCATTCCCTTTTTCCCTTTATCTATCTCTTGTTCCCTCGTTATCTTCTTCCCTTTCTTTACTTTATTGTCATAAGATTTAGAGAATTCCTTTTCTGTCTTCATATCACACGAGGCTATATCTTCATAAAACGAGAAATATTGTGAGACAAAGGCTCGACGGAGAAACGGTTTTAACCCATCAAAGAAATGATCAATCTTACTTCCTGGGTTATGTATATAATCTGCTGCATGCCTCGCTAACCTTGTAAAGTTAGCATCATAGTTTGGGACATTATCATCCTCATTTTGCCTCAGACTCAGAAATTGCCTTCCCATATATGCTCGATGGTCATGAGGAAAGTATATTTCTAAGAAAAGCTCATTGAACTCCCTCCATTCCATATTTGATACTTCCTAATTTTCCTTCATGTTTTGTATCAATGACCAAAATTGATCAGCATCTCTAGTGAGGGGGTAAACTACCATGACCACTTTTTCCCTCTCACTACTCCCCAATGCCTGAAATATTTTCTCTAGAGAACTTATCCATTTCTCAGCTACTAATGGATTTATACTCCCATTGAATTTTGTTGGTTTCTACCTCATTAAGAGATATAACATTGATCCTCTATGATACGGATCAAGGTACTCCATTCATGTAAGATTATTATTCATAACCTAAGTGAGTTTTCTCAGTATGGTGATAAGCTGATCAACACCTGTTGTATAACCAACTCCACTATAATTATCTTGAGCCGTAGGGAAATCCCTATATGGAGTACATGCATTGATATGGTTTCCATTCCTTCCACTAGGCACTATTTCTTAACAATTTCATAAACTAAATTAGTTTATGAATCGAAATACATAATTTCATACTTGTAAAACACATAACATAAATTGAACTATTTATGGATATAATCCATAATCATAAAAAGAAATGTTTTCATTGAGGAAGTATATACTCATAAACCCTTCATAATGGTTTTTAATGAAATCATGAATTTCCCTAAGCATATCCACTGGGAGTGTTGTAACCAAGAGTGCAACAAGGCCCGTTTTTGTGCACCAGTTCTCATTAGATTCTAGCTCAAAGTGGTTTTTTTGGGTTTTACCCCTAGATACATCTGTTCCAGAGCTGCCTCTACCTGCTTGTATCCAGACATGGATTTATTGCACAGAAAATACACAAAATCGATACTTTACCAAAATTTTAGGATGATCTTCTATACTAATCTTCAAAGTCTATCTTAGGGCTATGTGCTCTAATCATAGTTTATCTAAATCTAGCTTCCAAGGTTAGTACTAAACTGAATTTGATACCAACAGTAACGCCCCGACCCCAGTTACCCAGAGTCAGTTCATTATTATGTAACATTAGCATGATCACAAAAGATCAAGTCTCGAAAGACCGATTAGTTTAGTATCCTTGGAAACACTAGATACATTCATAAATGTTACATTACATCATATCGTGAAAAACTACAATAACATAGTCTCCATAGTCCACACTCATATCCCCTTAAGACTATCCCTGCAGGTCAGTCATAAAATATTTCTTCACATTATGGGAAAAATAAAACCTAGAAAGGGGTGAGCTCTGATGATCAGTAAGGATAAAAATATAGTGGAAACATTCATAAATAAACTTAAACATTTAAGGCAATTTATAACAAAAACAAAAGCCTTTTAAACTTGAACATCAACATAATATGGAAAAAATAAAATGAAATAACCCCATTTACTTATTCTCATGGATATTATACTAGTTAAATAATCACATGTAATATCAATAACCACATTCATAATGATGGAATGCATAATGCCTGACTATCATAACCACACAGTCAAGGCCTTGTGCAAAGACTACAAATAAGATTTTGTGAAGTCCTTGTTTGAAGACACTAGATTGTCTCATGAGTCATACCGATGCATCAAGGAGCTATATTGGGCTCCACCTGTCACTTATTAAGTCCAATCCATTCCTCATATGGATAGGTTTAAATATATGATAAACCATAACAAAATTGTATCACATAAAACATGCATAAAGGAAACATAACATTTCCACATTTCAATCACAAGATATCAATAAAACACATTGATATAATAAAAAAATTATCAAAACCATATTATATATCAAAATGAAAGAAAATTAAAACTTGGTATTTATTTTTCATTTAAAAAAAGTTATGTCTTGTAGAGGAAGTCAGAACTCAAATAATGGTCATGGCGGTGGAGAAATTGTTGTCACCACATACGTAAGACAAAACATTCCTTTTGTAATTAACTAAAAACTCTTCATATAAAAAGATTAATTTTGAATAATATTAAAAGTCTATGGGGTTTATACATCGTATAAAAGAAAGTTGTGTATAAAACAAAATATGCCTCTATGAATGGAGATTGAGACGAAGTCCCTTACCTCGTGTCTAACTTGACTCGATCATTATTTAATCTCTTGAATAACAATCTAGAGTTAATCTCTACTTGATTAAAGACCTTTTAAAAGTTCATTATCAATTTTAAATCACTTATTACCATGTTATGAAAATTATGTAGTCATTTAAGTTAATAACGGTCATTTATTCGACCTTTGGTACTTGAGTCAACAATAAACCTCTTATAATTACAAGTTGTTTATGTGGTAGAATTTCCATTATTTCCAAAATTATATTCATGATGTGGATATCATATATATCATATATATCTAGTAGACACATGCATTTATAATATTACATAACATTTAGTGGTAAGAAATGATATGCACCGTCCATGGAAATGGTAAGCCGTACGTACGCATGAATGATACTTTCATTTCTATTTTGTATTTAATGTAATGATATCATAATGATATAAAATTATATTATAATTAATGTATAATAATATATATAATATCATTAAATCTATCCTTTATATATCCCATATATGGATATAACGATTCAAATCACTTTGATGGGGCGTTAGTCCACACTTCCACTACTGGAAATTTAGGCTATAGCCACGGTTTCAAACTATGGCTATAAGCCCAAAAACTGTGGATATAGGTTATAGCCATGGTTCAATGAACCGTGGCTAGTAATGGTGTGGATATAGGACAACTCCTATAGCCACGTTTTAAACTCGTGGCTAAAGCCGACAGCCACTGTTCAATCCGTGGCTGTAGTTAAAAGTTCAACAAAAAAACACAGCAGGCCTGCAGGCCTGCCAGTCCCCCCTGCCCCTGCCAGTCTCCCCTACCCCCTGCTAGTCCCCCTACCCCTTGCTAGTCCCCCCTGCCAGTCCCCCCAACCCCTACTGCCCTGCCACCCCCTGCCAGTCCCCCCACCCCCCTGCAAGTCCCCCCTACCCCTGCATGTCCCCCTACAACCCCCTTTCCGTTACCCCTACCCCCTGCCAACCCCCCTGCCCCTACCACCAGCCCTGTCAGTCCCCCATGCCCCCTGCTAGTCCCCCTACCACCTGCTAGTCCCCCCTGCCAGTCCCCCCCCACCCCCTGCTAGTCCCCCTGCTAGTCCCCCCTGCGAGTCCCCCCTACCCCCTGCTAGTCCCCCCTGCCACCCCCTGCCTGTCCCCCCTGCCCCCTGCCACCCCCTGCCAGTCCCCCTTACCCCTGCTAGTCCCCCTACCCCCTGATAGTCCCCCCTTCCAGTCCCCCCTTGCACCCTTCTAGGCCCCCTGCCAGTCCCCTTCTAGTCCCCCTACCCCCTGTAAGTCCCCCTTCCACCCCCTGTCAGTCCCCCTACCCCCTGCTAGTCCCCTTGCCCCTACTAGTCCCCCTACCTGGACACCCCCTGCTGTACATATGTTGGAGTTTTTCAAAGTAGAAACACATCATAATCCTGTCAGAGTACTGGTAGGTTTTCTTAGGTGGGCCAAATAGACTATGGATGTGCATCACTTGGTTTTTGACATGGTGAATAAATTCTATAGTTGGGATGCCATTACATTTGGGATATCTATGCTGAAACTATTTGGTTTTACACGGGATGTTGGTGGATGAAAAGACATAAAGGTTCAAGAAGAACTGCACCAGAAGGAGATCCTACATGTTCCAGATAATTCGATTATGGTGGGAGATAATGATATTGCAGTTATATCCAACAACCATCTTAAAGATGAAATGAGACAATATGATGTTCGGAATAAAGAGTGCAAACAAATGTTTACCATGGTTATAGGTGTTGGAGTTATCACTGCTCCAGACACCCCCCCGGACAGACCATGGACACCCCCATGACACCCCCCAGACACCCACAGGACAGACCCCAGACACCCCCCCCCCCCCAAACACACCCTGGACACCCCCACAGACACCCCCCAAACACCCCCTGACAGACCATGTACACCCCCCAAACACACCCTAGACACCCCCGAACAAATCCCCCTAGATAGCCAAGACCTCCACTCCCCTAGACATCCACCCCCACCCTCCTAGACAAACCCGGGACCCCCCCCCCCCCCCCCAGAACCTGGACACCCACCATACCCCTAGACAGACCCCCCTCCCACCCTCTTGGACAGACCCTGAACACCCCCCCAAAACCTGGACACCCCCAGACCCTGGACAGATCCACCTGGACCCAGAACCTAGACACCCCACCCTTTTCACCCCCCTTCCAGTTACCCCACCCCCCACCCCCCCCCCCCCCCCTCTCCCCCTGCTAATTCCTCCCTCCCCCTGTCAGTTCCCCCCCTCCCCTGCCAGTCCTGCCCCCACCCCCTCCAAACCTGGACACCGCCCCATACCCCCTGGACATACCCAGCACAGAACCCTCCCCAGAACCTGGACACCCCACCCCCAGAACATGGACACCCCACCCCTTTCACCACTTTTCCTGTTACCCCCCTCCCCCTACATATCCCCTCCCCCTGCTAGTCCCCCCCCCCCTCCCCTGCTATTTCCCCTGCCAGTCTTGCCCCCCCCCCAAAACCTAGACAACCCCCTGAACCCCTGGACAAACCCCCCAGATAGACTCTGGATAGACCCCCTAGGACAGACCCCCCAGACCCTGGACACCCCCCCAGAACCTAGACACCCCCTAGACCCTGGACGGATCCCTTGGTTTCTTCTCCAAGGGCTTACCTCCCCTCCCAGTTTCTGTTAACAGTTGCATTGTGGAATTTTCCCTAAATCTTCCTTAGATTATGTTGGAGTCTGGTACTCAGGTCTTTCTAAGAACACTTGCTTCTTGCTATCATGATGATAAGTTTCCCAAGGTGGATGCAGTTCAGGAGTTTGGCACCCTTTCTATGGTTCTTTCAGTAGATTCCATGAAGATTTCCATTATATAGAGAACTCAGTTTCCCCTAGTGATTGGCCTCCTCCAGTGCATGGCATGCTGAGAAGTAGGTTACTTTATGTTGAATCAAATTTATCAAGTGATCAGTATTCTACAATGATGGATACAATGGCTCTGTCACCCCTACTATTGGTGAGTGGGAAATCTCCGAATCATGCATTTATTCTTCCTTATTCTTCTTCCATACAATCAGATACTGGTTCAGGTGTGTGTACGAGGTTGGCCCTAAGAAAGAGGTGGGTTAGGGAGTGTTCTACCTCCATCATGACAGGGACCGTGTTTCCTGAGGCCAAAGTTGGGAAAGTTTTGTTTCCATGATTCCCATATTCGTATGGAACTCCCATGGTGTTGGGGAAATAGTGAAAATAAACTTCATAGCCTCAGATGTGAAGAAGAACAAGATCAATGTTTCTACAATTCTTGAGCACAAGCAAAATTTTGCTAAAATTAATGAGTTTACCGCAGGGTAAAGTTGCATGCATCTATGCATGCAAACCCAGTTAACAAGTTCATCTGGATATTCTGGCATTGGGATGCTATGGTGGAGTTTCTCCAAGAAGGGGGCCAACATATAACAATGAGAGTTCCATGTGGAGGGGACACTATACTTGTGTAATTTATTTATGGATGTTGTGATGACCTGAGAAGGGAGGCGTTATGGAGAGAACTGAATGAGTTCGACCCAGGGGATTAGCCTTGGGTGTCGTTAGGAGATTTCAATATAATAATGGATCCTGAGGAGAATAAAGGGAGAATTGAATCCCCAAGTATGGGTAGTGGGTCCTTTACGTAGTTTTTATCGGGTAAAGGGCGAATTGATTTGGGATACTCAAGTGACCCTTACACATGGTGTAACAACAGAAGGGGTGGTAACTATTTTTGGAGTAGGCTTGGCCATTGTATTTCCAATATACAAGATATTTCTATGTTCTGAAATACATAGGTGGATCACTTGACTCAAAGCATCTCCAATCACTCTCCAATTTTCCACACTCTGAGCAGGAGGGAGGCCTCACAAGAAAACATCACATTCACGAACTTGTGGTCACGCTTTTCAGAATTTCTTCAGTTGGTGGGGAAGAGTTGAGAAGAACCAATTTAGGGTATTGAAAACTCTAACACATTCAATGTTCTAAAAATAATTGTTAACACTCACCATCCCATGTTATTTGCTACTGCTGAACCAAAAATTACTTATTCTCCTAAATACTCTCACTTGTGTAAACACAATTATATCTTTACTAGAACAATCTCAAATACCTATAATGCTGAATGTCTATGGATTTTTTCGCACTCTTACACAATGTTAACACCTTTAATGTCTCTGATCAAATATTTACTTGCAATTTTAATACCGATGGCATACACCTCTTCTGCTCTTTTGTCTATGGAAAAAATAGATACCATGAAATTAGAACACTTTGGAGTGACCTTTCTTACCTAAGAAGTAATATTAATGACTCTTGGTTTATTCTTGGAGGAGAATAAAAGAATGGGAAGAAAACAGTACAATAGAGTGGTCCCTTCAAATTAGATAGAGCCTTCACGAATGTACATGCTTTAGAAAGAGGTTAAGAGTGCCCATTTTTCTCTAAATATTGAGAGTGTGGACGGTCCTGATGGGTTCAAAATTTAATTATTTATGTTCTATTGGGACATAGTTCATGATAAGATCCTTAACGCTATGAGGGAGTTCTTTAACCATGCCTCAATGCCCTATGGAATCACCTCCAATTTTATTGCCCCGATCCCAAAGAAGGAAAATGTTGTGGATGTAAAGGATTTCAGAGCTATTGTTATTGGAAATACCTTTCCAGAAATCATTATCAAAATTATTATAGGTGGGGATGTTTTGTAGGTGGCAGAGGGCTGTAACTGGTGGTTGGGGCTGTTTTGCAGGTGGCATAGGGCTGGAATGAGTGTTTTGTAGGAGGATGGGGGGTGGTGGCTGGTGTAGTGGCTGGTGCGGGCTATATTGTAGGTGGTTGGGGGCTGGTGTGGGATCGAATGCAGGTGGAAGTGGGATGGAGCAGGGGAAAATCGCGGTGTGACCGCGGTGTGACTGCGGCATGACTGCAGCGTGACAACAGAATGTTGGCTCGGTCCAGCAACATCTGCGGGGTAGCATCTTCTAGCCAGGAGCGAAGGGAGCGAGAGGAGGTGGGGAAACATTTCGGTCATTGCCCCACCGGAAGAAATTGTGGTTATTCAGTCTCGACATTGATCCAAAAGACTCATGGAATACTATTACTACGAACCGCCGCAGGGTGTCATCCTGGAGCAGGTCCAAATCACGGCGTGATCGTGGTGTGACTGTGGCATGACTGAGGCCTGACTGTAGTGTGACTGCAACATGTTTCCCTGGTCCAGCGACATCCGCGGGGCAGCATATTCCAGCCAAGGAAGTAGTAAAGAAGTGATTTCAAAATTAATGTGTGTCGAACACCAGGAAAAAAGACGTAGAAGAAGAAGGTTAATGTGTATCATTTGATCGAGGATTTTTCGACTTTCAGTTTCCCTCAACAGATCTAAAAGGACGATCCAATAGAATTGGATTCCTCAACTGAAGGCCCGGTACCTTGCGGGTTTATGACTGGAAGCTACAATTTAGTTATAATGGCTTTAATGAATCTTGTGCACAGATCTAGTTTAAGATTCATAGACTTAATTGGGTACTATGGAACTAGGAAATATTATATGATATCACATTCGTGATTTTCATTCCAATCAGGATGACTATTCCACTAAAAATTTATTTTTTGGTCATTATGCGTGTGTATTGGTAGAAGTGGATTAATGTTATACATTAATTGATCGGGTTTCTCTTTCCACTCAACATTGATCTCAAGACTCATGGAATAATATCACTGCGAGCCGCCGCAGGGTGTCATCCTAGAGCAGAGCCAAATAACGGTGTGATCGCGGCGTGACCGCGGCGTGACCGTGGCGTGACCGCGGCATGACCGCGGTGTGACAGCAGCGTGACTGTGGCATGACCCCGGCGTGACCGTGGAATGACCGCGACATGTTGGCTAGGTCCAGTGATATTCTTGAGGCAACATCTTCCGGCCAGGGAAAGAGTAAATAAGTGATTTCAAAATTGATGCATGTCGAACCCCAGGAAAAAGATGTAGAGGAAGAAGGTAAATGTGCATCATTTGATCATGGATTTTTCGACTTTCAGTTTCCCTCAACAGCTCTAAAATGACAATCCTAGAGAATTGGATCGCTAAACCTATGGCCTGGTACCTTGCAGGATTATGACATGATGCTACAATTTAGTTCTAATGAAAAGAAACTTGTTCACAGATCTAGATTAGGATTCAATGTCTTAATTGGGTACTATGGCACTAGGAAATCTTATATGATATCACATTCGTGATTTTCATTCCAAACCAGATGAACTATTCCACTAAAAATGTAATTTTTGGTCATTATGGGTGTGTATTGGTAGAAGTGGATTTATGTTATACACTAAAAATGAGGGACCAACTAAACAATTGAGGTTCTGGATCAACATCAAGCAGTTGAAAATTCAGGGCATGTCCCTGTTTTAGCCCTAGAGGATCAAGATCCAGCTAACGATAGGTCTATTATTTCTCAAAAGACATCTTCTATGTGTTTGGTTGGTAGAGGCTTTGATTATCCTGTTCTTGGATCATCCCCCCCATTATAGAGATTCTTGTAGTTCTGTTTCTCCTAACAAGTTGCAAGTGAGGAGTTCATGGGCTGATATAGAAGAGAAATCTCATGCTTCCACCCTGCCCCCTCCCCCTTGCCCGGCAGACATCACCCCTCCCCCTGCCCCCCTCCACCTTGCCCCCTACCCCCTACAACCTGCCCCATGCCCCCTGCCCCCCTCCACCCTCACCTTGCCCCCAGCCCCCTGCCCACCTCACCCACCCTGCCCCATGGCCCCCCTGCCCCCCTGCCCTGCAGAACTGCCCCTGCCCCCTACCCACCTTCCCCCTGCCCCCTTCCCCCCTTCCCCTTACTCTAACTTCCTAATTCAGTTTGAATATATGAAAAATAAGAGAATCTTGGTTGTGGTATTTTAGAATTCAGTCCTAGAGTTCTCAGATAATAAAAGAATTATTAAATGTTTGATAAATTGATGAGTTTGGACACCCACCCTTCACCCCTGGACAGCCCCCCCCCCCCCTGTGCACCCCCAGACAGCCCCCCCCATACAGCCCCCCCGTGCACCCCCATCAAACTGCCCCCCATGCACCCCCGGACATCCCCCCATGCACACCCAGACAGGCCCCATGTGCACCCCCGGACAAACCCCATGCTTCCCCCCTTCCCCCTGCACAGAACCCCAGGCAGCCCACCCCCCCCCCCCTTGCCCCCCCCAGACATCCCCCCATGCCCCCCGGACATCCCCACGTGCACCCCCGGATAGCCCCCCGTGCACCCCCGGATAGCCCTGCAGCCCTGCAAGAGCCACCAGACAGCCCTGCGAGAGCCACCGGACATAACCCTAGTGGGCATGAACATCTACCTGATCTGTGAAGATTCAAAAATTGAGGGAATGAGCATCTACCTGATCTGTGAAGATTCAAATTTAGATGAACATGATTCATGGGAGATAAAAAACTACCTGCACAGAACCCCGGACAAACCTGCGAGAGCCACCGGACAACCCTACGAGAGCCACCAGACAGCCCCCTGTGGAACCTATTCTAAACCTATGGATAAGATTTTTAACCCACTCTTAGTGGGGGGTTTTCAAAACAACCTCAATATATTATGATATGTTTTTAAAGGGTATTCTCCCATGTATGTATGATTAGTAAAGTAAAACATGGATATCCCAAAGGTTTCTTATTTGGTGAGTATAATACACCTTCATCTTTAACTAAAATCATGTAATCTGAGTGGGGTTTATATTATGTTAATTAAGGAAAAGTACATGGTGTATAATTTATAGACGCTAAAAAATACACCCTTATAATCAAATTTATTTAGAATGAAATGAATCTGACCATGAGGACATGAATCAAATCTATGAGAACCTTAATCAATCCAGACTGAGTTCAAAATAGGGGAATTTTATTCTGATATTGGATCATAACCGAAAAATATCAATAGTTTTGTTTAGGATATGAGATTTGGGTTTATTCAAAGTGTCCTAGTGTATGAACAATATTTAAAACCTGGAATGAATTGGTAATAGTATCAATGACAAATATAGTATAAAGAAAAAAATTGAAACACACAAATTAATCTCTCCACTACCCCGATCTCCCTCCCCTGCAAAGAAAACCGTGTATCCACCTCCAGTTCCCTTCTGGCTCCCTTTGTAGAATATAACTACCCTCCATCCATAGAAAGAAGTAAAATCCTAAGTGGCCAATGTGATAAAGAAAATTAAAAAAATTAAACAACAACATACCTGTTTCCTATGAATAATTATATTTCTAGTTTATTTCATTTTGCTATAGAAACATAATGCTCTTGTGGTAACCCACTTTGATTGCTGCAAGTCAGGATAATGATTGAAAACAATTAATACCATTCAAAGTAAAAAAAGAAATAAAGGATAATCAGACCATTTTCAATGATTTATATATTCAGTATGATTTTCTGAAATGTCTATCCTCCTGCACTTCCCTCCTGCCCACTGCACTCCCCCCCCAGCCCACTACACACCCCCTGCACACTGCACTTCCCCCCCAGCCCACTGCACACCACCCCTACCCACTGCACTTCCCCCCATCCCACTGCACACACCCTTTTCTCACTGTACCCCCCATCCCACATGCATAATACAGCAATTACCTGCAAGTATAACACATATTTCCGAAGTTAATTAAATACATATAGGAATACCACTGAGGACTGGGTCATGGATGGTGTTCTTCTGATGTTGGTAGTTAGGGAATTTTTAGAAGTAGTGTGACCAGACACTGATGGAGTTCCAAGCATGTGTCCAGATCAGTCATCTCAATAGATTTTAAATGAATCCTTTCCATACTACCACTATCTAGGGATTGGGGTAGACTAAGGGATCTGAGGTTAGGTTAGGAGTAATACGAGGAAATGGTAGCTAAGATTCAGTAGCACATGGGGGACATTGTAGAGACAGTGGGAACCATTTGTATGGTTAGTGGCCGATATTTGATGTGATATCCTTTGTTGCCTAGTCTCAAATAAATGTTTACTGGGTATGTATGTTCAATATCTTATGCATAAATGTAACATAGAAAACAAAATAGAAACTAGATGAAAGAAATATAAAGATATCATGCATTGATTCTGATGCTATTCAGGTTCAAGCATATCTTACGTATAGATGAATGCCCATACATCACACTAGATGATTTTTGAAAACAGCTACAGGTTTACTGTTTAAAATGTAGAAACAGAATACAAGGTAAACAAAATATATAATAATCACCATTGTGCTGCAAATCAAGGCTCCAGTCAGCAACTTCTATGGATATAGGATATGAAACAAGAAGTGTTTCCATTCAATCACAATCATCAGTTAATAATGGACTCACTCTACAGAATACACGTATATTCCCTTTCAGTTCCTGCAGTAACCAAGAATTAAAATCCATCAAACCAAACTAAAAATATGATATGAGAGTCCTACCAAAATGGTATTGTGTATCTTTTTTTCAGCTTCTCTCCTATAGAAATTTGAAGGTCAGCATCCACCAACTGATCATGAAACTCACGTGCAGTTCTCCTTTGTTCTTCATAATGTTTCATTGCTTCTTAAGTAGACATATGAACCATTTGAAAATTTAAATTAACATCATCATAGAACAGAAATCATGGCTAGTGAAATTTGAAGTAATATTACCTTTTGGTTTTCATCTGCAGTATCTTGTATTCCATGTACATGGCATAGTTTTGTTTTATTTTGGCGTGGACATTTTTATAAGAATGTATATTGTTGGTGAACATGGTAAACATGAATTATTATCAAAATAAACAGGTCCTGGTTAGCTGTTTTGAATTGGATCATATTCATGATATATATATACATACACACACACAATGTGCATAGAACAAGGATTTATTATTGGTATTGATGGATGCGTGAAGTTTTTTAGTGCATTGGCATTTGAGCATCGATTAGATATGGGCTTTATTTGAGGTTCATGTCACAGTGACTGATTTAGGGAATATAATGGGATGAGTGACTTATGGATACTGAGGTGGAACATTTAATTTGGACCATCTATTATGATAAAATATTTTTGGGAGTCCCCTGGACAGAAGCCCCCCCTTCCCCCCTGCTGGACAGCAGCCCCCCTGCACATTAAATGTCTTTTAGAGAAATCAACACATTAAAGGGGAAATGTCTCTTATACACTTTAACGAGGAAGGTTGATAATATCAAAAACATTGAAAACAATTTAGAAACACAAACATGGATATTCGGTTATGCTTCCAACAACAATATGATTTGATCTTCAGGAGGTGGGTGGAGTGCTATCCTATTTTTTTCCTACCCAGAAAACAGAAAGAAAATGTTATTAAATACTAAAACAACTAAAGGAAAGAAAATAAATAAAATGGGACAAAAAAATGCATAGTGAAAATGCAATATCACAAACGACATTGATCACAACCAAAAAATTTCCCAACAAATAGAAAATAATTACAAAGATAGATTCGATTTCTAATTTGGATTATCAAAAGCTAAATATAGAAAGGGCCATCAGCATCCCTTGTCTGGGAAATAATCCTCATGTCCTACCTTCAGAAATAATTATTTTTGACCCCAAAAAATTTGAATGTGAATGGAGGGAAGAGTTCTTCAATCTAGCTGAAGGATATTAATATAAAAACATAGCAGAAAAATGGGAGAAAATATAGCATCAGTTCATATGCAGTACCCATGTTAAGAAATAGACTTCTAAAAAATCATATGATTGAAGTATTTTAAAAACAAATAAAATGAAAACCCAAATATTCAAGATCTTCTCTTTTTTCCCAATCAAACTCATGAGTATGAACCTAACTTGGGAAATAGGAATCCCATGATACACCATATGTGGTTGTAAAGGCATAGAGATCCATAAATGTTCCACTATGGACCTTGACGACCTTCTCAAGAGATAAAATGGAGTTTTAAGTCAGTAACAGTTAAAACATATATACAGTTAAAACACATATACATTGTCTTCCCATATAATTGGGAAGATATATAATTCACATAGCCACCAATAACTGGTTCAATGTAATGAATGTGAATAGAAACACATAATAGTCAAGAGAAGATTATGTAAATCATGCTTCTATAATTGCGATTTCATGTCTGCAAGACTGGAAAATGGAGCAAAAGTAAACAATGAAAATGGATTCAAACACATATACAAAAGGAATATAGTATAAAACACACACAGTCTAATTATACCTCTTTCATATGCCATGGATGGGTAATGGTTGGAATTGAAAAAAATAGATAATCAAACAGAAAGTAATACATTTCATTCCACAAAATGAATCATCAAAAAGAGATGAACAACAACTACTTATGCTAGCTTTGGATTTTCCAGTGTGTAATTAATGGGTTAGAGGGGTTAATTTTATAATCCCTCCAAGAGAATACTTTCAAAAATGGAAAATAATGAATTATACTAAACAAGAATATGAAAATATACAAATAAAGATTCTAAAAAAATGAAGTATTATTTCAATATAATGCATAACTAATATAACTAATGAAACATTAGTAATTAGTAAACCAACCACCACATATATTATATCCAATTTTAAAAACAATTACTTTAGAGGGTAGTTTTTTCCTTTTTAAATCTAATATAATGGATTCAATCATTTTTCTCTACTAAGAAATTACACTATGACCATGATCCTATAGCCATGGTCAGCACATCTATGTCCATAAGTAATAATATAGTCCTTAAATAACATAGAATGTGGTAGTATTCCTCACCACGTTGGTATACAACTATAGTGTATATAGAATATGGATATATTTCTATTTGGGAAAGACATACGACTATGTTTCATGCTAGAGAGTGGAAGTATGTATGTGCGGTAACTATAGGAAATGAAAGGGAAGGGTATCAGAAATGGATATAGTTATGGTACATGTAAATCATGGTAGTTGATTAGTACATAATAATGGTCCACATGTACCATTATTTTAGGTGACCTAGATATGACCATGAGTTTAATGGTATGTGGAAAAAATATGGGCCCCTATTGATCAAGTGAAAACACCCCCCCCCCCCCCACACACACACAACAACACATAAATTAAGTCGAATGAAGCCTAACAACTCCTTGTTATCATGATTACCTCCACCCAATCAATTTTGAGGACCCTGAATGTTTATTATACCATGATCTTTTCCATTAAATTGTGCATTATGATATTCTTTACTTGTTTTAAAACAATGATCTGATCAGCCTTCAATAATTTATCATTGTATTTGAAAAACCATAATAACCTTTTCATACAAGTGACTTCAAAGAAAGTTATTATACATCATCTCTACCATATATCATCATATAATACTTTATTTCATTTTATTTTATCAAATTAATGTCAATTTTAAAAAAACAAATCTACACCCTCTTCCTCATATCGTTTCATGTCTTTCTCTTCAATTGCATTCTCATTGAAATAGTTTGCTAGAGTGGTTTTAATAGAGTTTTTTATCTATATTTTAACTCATTTTTGTTTGAATTATTAATTTCCTAACCAAGAATATATCAAAAAAATTATTGTGATCATAGGATTCTACAATATTGTTTCAGAATATATTAATTCAACCTTCACTGCTTACTTGATACCACCTTTAGAAATAATTTTAAATTGTCTTTTTTAATTTGAACCCAAAGATGCCTAGTTTTTAAACCTCCTACCTAATAGAATTCCAATTTAAAACACATGTAACAGAACTCATTCTAAATTTTATAACAACATCCAATCAATTAACCCATTCAACATAGACACTTTGAAATGAAATTAAACTGATAAAAACATAACCCATCTTTGAAACATTCAATTTGATTCATGTGATGAATAATTAAGGACAAAAAATATAGGGGATTACCTCTGGTGTTGAGGGTTGTGGGGGAGAACCATCGGGAATGGAGGAGGAAGGGAGGTAGCTTGGAGCAGCTTCGCTGGATGAGGGGAGGGTCATGGTAAGGAGGGGTCGAGGGTTTTGAGGGTTTCTGGTGAAAAGGTGTCGAGGAGGGCGATGGGGGTGTCGACCTTGGCATCGTAAGAGAGGCGTCAGGGAGGAGGCATCGGGGAGGAGGGTCGCGGTGAGGAGGGTCTGGGCGAGGAGGCGTCAGCGAGGAGGGTTGCGGCGATGAGGAGAGCACAATGAGGATGCATTGAGAAGGAGGGTCATGGTGATGATGAGGGTGTGGTGAGGAGTCCTTAGGGAGGAGGAGGGTGAGGCAAAGAAGATTTTGTTGCGACGAGGAGGGCCCAGAGAGGAGGAGATCGTGGGGGAGAAGGAATCACGAGGGTAGGAGTCACCAATTGGGAGAACAGAGGAGGAACCTGACGGATTTTGGGGGAAAAGGGGCATGTCAAATTTTAGGCACGGTCTTTTAATTAAACCATGGCTAGAAATTGGCTATATCCACAGACCTATAAAACCGTGGCTATAGGTTCGTGGCTATATCCTAAATTTCCAATAGTGTTCCTAAAATGAAATTATCGCGTTTACCCATAATGGAAGTCATAAAGGTATGCCATAAATGAAAAATATTGAAGCAAAAGGAAATCATAAACATAATATAAATAATATATAAATATAGGGACATCTTAATGGCCACCATGAGTGGTGTTAAAAGATGATTGAACAATCATCCTTTCGTGAGGCAGTAATTCGCCACCCACAGAAATAGTATGTTCTTTAACTATTAGATGAAGGTGTGTGTAAGTGTAAATAAAATAATTCTCATAAAAACATCTGATTATATTGTAGATATTGTTGTTTATACAAAATAAAGGAATAAAAATAGTTTATGGGGTTGGAGAAGCAAAATAAAACAAAAGAACATAAGAGAAGACATTAACTTAAAATCGGGTAACTCAATTTTATTTGTGCCAAAGGCTTCCTTGGGAAGACATCTACCCAAAGTGAGGCTTCTAGGAGTACGAGAGGTATGTTGAGAGAGTATTTGGGCAGAGTGTGGCCGATCCAATGTCCTTGAAAGTGTGAATAATGTGGTAGAGGTGGGGGCCTTTTATAAGATGAGAGGAGGGATACTCTTGGAAAGTCATGAAATGTTACATTATTATGAAATGATTTTTGGATTTTAAAGGTCCCAAAATGATATATTTCGAGTATAAGGTGATAAAGGTTAGAAATATACCCATCCAATAAGATTTAGACAATTTTATGTCTTATATTTTATCTTATCTTTTCATTTTATTTAAATCTTTCATTAATGAGGTAATCGCTGCATCATCATGGTGTCATAAATAAATTTATTTATTTAATGCCTAAAAATTACAAAACAATTACCATGAGGTAGGAAATATGTTTATATTTCCAATGAATATTTATAGTTAAATAGATGACTTGTATAACCCCTTCTAAAAATTGTTTCAGTAAAACAATATATGTTTGTGACATTTTTATGTTAATTTTAAATAAAATGTAATAATGTCATTATCTTACACAAGTGGCTCCATGGGTTCCCAGAAATCTTCCCATGGTTTGTCATGGTCGGACATTACTCATCCAATAAGCGTAGGACATGTTTCAATATATTTTATATTCTTATAATATCATTTTTATCTTAAATTACCATAATTACCTCTAATCGCAGTTAGTAAAACTCAAATTTTACTATTCACTAAAAAATATTTTCATGCCATTGAACCACATTTTACATACTAATTACAACCATGCATGTAGGATTTTTGAAATTCAATTCGTATAAGTGTTAATGTTTCATTTAAACGAATAATCGGTTTTTTTAACTACCACTTAGTGGGTTTCACTATTCATAAAAAATTGAGGTTTTTCAGAACAATACCAAAAATTCACCCTAAGCTATAATTGATATTCCGAATTCAAAAATGATGTCTATTTTAAAAAATTCCAAACATATAAGTTTCATTATTTAATTTTATAATTAATTCCCATTGTCAAAACAAATAGCGTGTTTTTAAGAAATAATATCAATCAAATAATTGACAATTCTTTATGTCCAATTTCAATGTAAAATTAATTATAACGACCACCATTGGATAAAATGGTAAAATTATATTCTAATTATACTTTAAAACCACTCAATAGTATAATTTATCAATATAAATTATTTTGATTCAATAATTTTGTTTTAAGTATTTTTCAATATTCATCGAAAATTGGAAGTTCTCTGAAAAATATCAAAAAATAAACATAGGCTAATATCAATATTCCAAATCCAAAAATGAAGTACATTTTGAAATATAAAATTTATATAATTAAAAAAGTGGTTATTACTATTCATAACGTCTACATTGATTGGTCACGGTGTGTTAGAATCTCGAACTTGCGTATAGTGAAAGCTATTGCATTTTTGAAAGAGAAGCATACTGTGGAAGCTTGGGGTGTTACAAATCTACTCTACTCCCCATTAATCAGGAATAATACAAGACAATTAGGTTGTGAGGTCACCCAACACATGACAAACTGGACCTACAAAGCCTGCCCAAATGTCAAACTCACCATGATGAACATAAGTGTCTCTTTCCAATGATGTATATGTTAACCTATGGTGGAATTAATCGATATGGTCCTAGTAAAAAACAATCCAATATATTCTAAAAATTAGATCAAAGCCTAATATATCTTGCATGAACATGCCCCAAAGGAAACAATACCCACCAAATTTAATAGAACACCCCTTACACTACCTAATATTCTCTACCCACATCCCTAATAGTGTATCAATTGACATTACCCCACAAAAACATTCCACTAGTAAACCCAACATAACCACAAGATGATTAGAAATAAAATAATGTGGGGAATAATTATCTAATAAATCCCTATCAAGAATAGAATCTAGAAGGATTGTACCTCGAACAGTCGATGGTCCAGGCTCCCCAACTCCTCATATAGAATGAATTGTATGAAACTGACCTACTCTTCTTCCCTGGGATTCGGTTTGAATTCCTTGTGCTACACTACCCTATTAATATGGACACTCTCACCCCAAAGTATCACATCTACCACCTCGACTGGCACAACCACTAGATCTCAAACTCTTTTCCAGATATGGGGTAACCAACCCTTTCCATGTACTCGGAATCCACCTCAACCAACATTAGGCCACATGCTAGGCATTCAACCGGTGGTTAGGGACTTTGACCACTCATGTGCCCCATCATTCCACACTGATTAAAGAAAACATGATCACTACTATGATGGGATGGTTCTATATTCTGACTACTATATCTACTATTGACCTGGTGAAAGTTCTTGAAATGATGTTTCCTTCCATTGGACATCTCACCATTGGATCACCCAACTGGAATATCATACCCATCACAGGGGGACTCCATGAGGTTTCACTCTAAAATATGGGCATGATCCACCACCTTGGTATCTCTTTTGAAACATAAGATACTCACCAGGGAATTAATCTCATGTTTAATCCCATCTTAAAAATTTATTTCCATAACCACCTCATCCCTTTCTAAATATAGAACAAAACATTGTAAGTCAGTGAAACAACTAGCATATTTCATCACTCACTTTGACCCCTGCGTCAACCACATAAATTGTGAAATTTTTATTGCCTCAATGTATAAAAAAAAGAAATGTTCCACAAATGTTTCCTGAAAATATTTCGATGAATTACCATAATCCTTCTAGATCTAAATCATAATTTCTTACTAATGCTTTTCCAACCCTCACAACAAGTAAGCTGCCAACTTGACTATCTTCTCACGAGGAGTCTCTAGGTGACCAAGAATCATTTATATGAACTCTATCCAAAACTCAACTGCATCAGGTGAACCCTCTACCAAAAAAGGTAGAGGGTTTTTCAATTGAAACAACCTAGTCGGCTCAAACATATTTGGCATGGCCTGCCCTGGGTCTCATTCCTTCATCGACATAAAGAGAGAGAGAAGTTCTCACAATACATCTCCTCTATTACGTTACCCTGAGCAATTGGGTTTTATATCTCTTATTCTAGAGGATCACTCTTGACGATGTCCTCTTATTTCATAACTAGCACATGATGTTGTGGTGGCATATTCTTACAATTTAAACACACATATCGGAATTCATAACATAAAAAATCCATTTTTTTCATAAAATAAGGATCTCCTATAGCCATAAAAACACCATTTTTCATACACAATTCCCAACAAACATCATCTCACATTGAACACTCCCATCAACCATCAATTATAAGGTTCATTGTCAACATGGGGTAAAAAAATTACAATGTCATAAGGATTTCATCAGACACTATTTTTAAATGATTTCCACATTCACAATGCAGATCATTCACTTTTACGTACCCCTCTCATCTCACCATTTATTGTAACCACATTTTATCTCATTTACATCCTTTCATAAAAATAATTTATTTAACCATTATTTCACAATATTCACATTTACTCATTCGTATAATCTTTATTAGACATTAATTTCACCATATTGTAGGGAATATTAAAAGCATTCGACCCTTCATGTCTCACACATCCATCTCATGTGTACCCATCATGATTCATTTCACATATATTTCTCAGTCACAATAATGATGAATATATGCACAGCCTCATTCTATTCTAACCATGGGAAAAATCATAAAACAATATCATCATACAAAAAGTGCATCAATGAATGGTGAAATATCATTCAACTATAATAACACAAAACAAGAATAGAAATTCCCATCCTAGGTAATTGGGTTTTCCCTAATGGATGGGTTATCTACTCCCAAACACGAGCTCATTCTCCAAAACCTAACACATCTGAATCTCTTTAATAACATCCAAAAATAGTAAGACAAAATAAAATAATAACTCTAATACCACTTTTTAATATCCCTGACCCAAAATCCCCTAAAAAGTGCTCTGAGTCGAGTGTCCACATGACATTAAGCATGCCTCTTCAAGGATAGAGGTTTCCAACTAGTATAAAGGGTCTAATAGGTCATGTAGGAAGACTATAACTTCATTAATAGAGTATTCCACATTATGTAACATAATAATTAAAGAAAAAATTAGAATATAAACTAGAACATACATTACCAACCATTTCCCAAACGGGGTACAACAAAAACCAAAAGATAAATATGCCATGTCACACTAATTGTTCCAAAAGTGATGGAAAATCAAAATAAAGACTAATGAAAACATCCCCCAAATCGGTCATGAATCCTTGTATGGATCCTTGTCAATTATCATCCTAGACCAATTAAACTCCCTAACATAAATCTTTTCCCTTATCAAATCCCTCAAAAATGAAATATACTCAGGAACCCAATGGATTCCAGAGAGTGGTGTTAGTACAACTCAGTAGGCCACTAACAACAGTGTCTTAAAAATACCTAATCAAAATAGATATTTCATGCGAGTAATAAATAAATGTAACGTTAAACAAAATAAAACTCAGGATTCATTAGTTAATAATATTCACATTAGAAACCTTCAAAATTTATTCCATTAAATCATATAAACCATTTCCATCACTTAATACATTGGTATGGAATTTAAATCATTTACACCTCAGCCTTAGCTGATCAATTATAAAAAATTGTAGAATAAGTTAAGTTCGCTATCTCAATGGGGACAAACATTTCATAAAAAATATATCACACTCACCTTGGAGTCTCTTTCCAGGTAGTATCGTAAAATTCAACTGTTAGAGGCTTAGAGCCTCAATCCAACTCTCTAACCTATGAATTCTAAGGGTTGCGTTTAGAGCCTCAGTACAAACCAACCCTTGGGAGGAGCATCATTCCAATATCCTGCATTCCACTAAGGCTATGTTCACATGCTTATTCTTAAAATTACTATATATTCCAAATCTTAAACCATTCCTAATAAATACATAAAACATTCATAGTTCAAATTCTATGTAACAAAAAAATCATCTTGGACATTAACCCATTGACACATTTACCACACACCATACATAGCCCATTTAAACCAATTCCCATTCATTTATTAAAATATTTATCTAATTCAACATGTTCTATACATTAACCCATTTAACATATTTCATCATTTCACATGTATTATCCCATTGATTCATTCTAATTTCAATATCGCACATCATTAGACACATTCACCTTATTCAATTTAACCCTTTTCACTTTGTGCCAAACAATCCCTTATACCATTATCAAAGTCTAGACACAGCTATCAATAATCCATTTTCCAACTCAACTAAAATATCAAAAAATTTATCTTAGGATCTACATTATCACAATTCAATTCCATTATTAACATTACAATTTTCCATTCTTGGGAATATTGGAACACCCTGTAGGTGGACCTAAATTAGTATAGTCAGTCTCAATGCATCCCATGTGGATCATGAGGGGTTCAATTCATCATTGAGACAATCAATTTAATAATCCAATCAATGGAATCAAATTAACAATAATAGGGAACAATTAACAAAACTACACACGCACAAATCAACTTCAAGACCATGGAATATAACTTGTATACCACCTTCCCAAAAATGGAGATGAACACATGATTATACATAGAATTTTATCTAGATTCATGCACCCTTTGAAGCCCTAACATAAGATACACTATAAAATGAGGGTATTATGGCTTTAGAAGAATAATAAAAGAACCACAAATACTAATTTAGAAAAGAGAAGAAAGAGGGGAATAAGAGATACCATGAGTTTTGATCCACATCCAATGGCACTAAAAATGTCCTTGAAACAAAGGATATCAATCCTTGGGAATATTTTCGTGTTTAGGTTCATCACTAGTGTTGGAGGAGGAATAATGATGATGAAACTTGGGTGAGGAAAATAAAATATTGAGTGGTAAAATTGTGAAATCCCACGTTTAATGGGTCATACTATTCGGCCGCATAGTTTTTCAAACCATGTGCCAACCATGTACCTACATCTTTCCAAGAGGTGCGGAGTCGTACGGTTACCTAGGGTGCCCCCACATAGTTTGAAAAACAATTCAGAAACTAGCAAGAATGCATCTATCTAGGCTTGTATGGTTTGTCTCCCCCTTGCATGGTTTACTGAATTGTGTACCCCTTCCTCTTGAATGTCATGTTTTGGGAGTATGGTTAGTACTAACCATGTGCCTACCATGAAACAAGCATAAGATGGCCAAAATCTCCATTATTTCATGTCTTGAGCACTTGAGACACTCCTAAACTTCCCCATACATCTAAAAAAACATGCCATTAACCATAATATGGATACCTAAACCAAAACATAATGAAGAACACACCTTGATAAAATCTGGGAACTTACACCCCTAGAGGGAATATGCCCTTGATACCTATAACGCAATGAAAATACAACATATATCTATTTTCAGATCAATAAATAATGAAATAAGTTCTCAAAATATAATTTTTTAATTGATTAAAATAATTGTGAATAATATTTTATGATCATGGGTGCTTGTTCCATAATTTTATCCATCATCAATTTTTTATTAATTCCACTGATCGTGATGTTTAACGTCAAGTAAATCTTCAATTGATCATTTATTATGACAAATAAAAAGTTGGGCATGCTCCATTTCACACTTCTATTGTGCTTGGAACCTACTAGTTTTGTCATAGAGGTCACATAATTATTTATAATCATTTGAATACCATTGATTAATTTAGGTAATTATAAATTATATTCAATTTCAATTTAATCATTATTAAATCCAAATTGTTTGAATGGTTTTTTATCTTTTGTTTCTCATAAATATATTCAAATTGATTAATTTTCTGAATGAAATAAATTGAATGATCTCATTGGGAGGTGATGATGAACCTGGCTAGATAACACAAGAGTACAAAACGTGTAAATCGAAAGTATATGCCATGTACTAGTATTCAATGAACCAAGAATTAATTTGGAATCATTTCAAGGAGTTTACATTTATTATATGATGTGACTTTATGTTTACACCATGTGTTTATCGGGCCATTCTTCTACAAAGTCATCTAGAATACAATCTATGTAACTACCGTACATGGTGTGTAATTATTTACTCACATACGGGTCATGTATCTTTGGACATGGCCTACCTGACTGGTGACTGTGTAAATCAAAGACCACATGATGTGTTTCCCATGTACACACTGTGCACTATAACTTTTTCGATGTCAATGTTTACACACCAAGTCCCTAAGCTCATGTCTTGGATAGATGTTGAAAATAGTACACGTTGTGTATCTAGTTTTTAAACATTGTCTACTTTTAACAAATTACTCAAAATTAAAAATTATTTTATGAAAATATAATTAAATCAAGATAATTTACGAACTTTCATAGGTCATTCAAGCTCATGATCAACCATACATTCAATGAATACACACCTATATCTTGAAAGTATTCACTTAACATGTTTCCTTATTCAGATAAAATTATATAATTAATAAATTAATTTATTATTAATTATAAATTTTTTTATGAATTATTCCTCAATATAATCCTTGAGATTCCAATTTTATATTACTTTAAATAAATATGGGGTATTATTTAAATATGACATTAATTATGTACATGGAATATAATAGAAGAAACATGACATGTACTGTTCAACATTAGATGGTATGTACTATCACTAGCATGGAGTGTGACTATTCTATGTATGCTCATTTTCATGTACTATATAATTACACAATTATTATTGTACATGGAATGTCACGCTATGACATTAAATTTAGTATTTTGCATCATGATGTAGAGTTAGTATGATGAATATGAAAAAAATGTAATTTCATTAATATATATGGCAGGTAATGTCAAAAATGACCATGAAGTATGCAGTGTGTATGATGTCCAAAAAATGGTGTATAGATCCAAAATAATGTTGAATATACTTAATTAAAAATTTAATATCCTGATTTACATGCTATAGTCACTTGGTGTGTATTCTGTTTGGAAAACCCAATAACCTAGTGTGTATGCTGACTACAAACCATGCAATTTCATTAATTGAAAAAAATTAATATCCATTAATTGAAATTTATTCACACAGTTGAAATGCTATATTGACTTGTTATATATGTAAATGTGTACACATTACAATGAAAGTACATATAACTAGAAGACATGTACTCTGTTCTCTTTCTATTCACAATACACTCTAAAGGAATTGACATGTTTTCCACATATCCATTTATATGTTACATGATGTTTATGATACCTACATTATGTGTGTTAAAAAAATTAAATATTTCTTGGTTTTTATTCAACACATTGTGTGTATTAATTACTTTCCATGTAATTTTACCACATTATGTTCACAATTCCAATAGGGTCAAACCATGTGATATTACACTATTGGTACATAAGAAACACTCCATGTAAATCATATCAAACCATATGCTAATTATTAGTCAATACATATGTTTAAATGACTCTATACACAAAACCCCAACATAACGTGATGGGACATTCATGAATTATCATTGTGTGGTTCACCAAGGGTACAAAACATGTACATTTTCAGCACATAATGTCTATTCATGTCACGTATCCATAATCTCTAATATCTCTATATGGGATCTTGAAGAATTATTCTTATATTATTTTCCTATTCATTGTAATATTAGAATGAACAATCATAATAACTCAACTCTTAATTTATTGAATGAAATAAGATAAATGAAAAAAGAATTATCGAATGCATAAATTGATCAATGATTGACAAATAATATTAATTTTATGTGATCACTTTTATAATTATTAATGGTACTAAAGTGCATTAAAAGGTGGTTCACCCATTCACAATAACAGATTATATTATTTTTTTGATAAATCGTCAAAACATTAAAAAACCATCCCTATAGGATTCTAGGAGATGACTTTTCTTATTTAATTTATGGAACACTGGGATGCCCTGAGAGGGGAGGGGTGAATCAGAGTGTCAACATTTTCTTTTAAAGTTACTGTAATTGTTCCCACATAGTTAGGATAGTGTTAAAACTATACAATGGATGTGGAAAACAAATAAAAAATCACATTCAAAGAAAACACGCATCACTTTTACTCTGTTCACCACAAAGGGCTTCGTCCAAGGAGTATATGCTGAAAGTTTTTTAGTAATACCAAATACACTAATTTTCACTAGTTTTGGTTTACTAGATTTGGTCACAGACACTCTGTTCCAGCCACACTGCATTTACAAAGGTTCAGGTAAATCTCACTTCGTCCCTTGGGTCACTTCCATCGACTCCCCTAAGCTCACTAACTTGAGATAAGTCAAACATAGTTTATCGACTTTAAGGTCTCTTTAATAGATTTTCATTGATTTCATTTTCTATGTTCATCGTAAGATGCTTCTTGCATCAATGTCCTGAAATTATTCATTGGAAAGAACCTAACCACTGAACCAGATATTGTAGAGCCTATCGGAAGCATAACACAACACTTACGCACAATATCCCATCTTGCGTGAAAGATTTGGATATTTTTGTGAAATATGAATTTCATGAAACCCCTACTTTCCACACAACACTTATATTTTGTGCAATAGTACTGAAGGGTTCTGTTGGTCTTTTTAGACTACAGGAACACCTTGTGCAAAAGATTTACACTCTTCCAATCTTTTGTGAGCAAATATTTCACGCGGCTAAGCACATAGATTTTAATTCAAAAGTTATTATGTATTCTATGGTGGTAGATGCATATTTATAGGCCATGATGACCCTGGACACAAGTTTTTGATGCTTCTTTCTTGGAGCGTGCATGATTCTTCATGAGTGTGCAAAACCCCTATTGACATCATATTGAGCACCTAGGATTCTTCCATACAACATAATATTTTTCACACATTAATATATTGCACGTACTTTTATCCTTTTCCATATTTTGATGCATTAATCCCAAAATATGTCTTGTGTGCATGTTTCCAAACACCCTTCATTCATGCGTGCAACATCCCTTTCCAAACAATGATTTCTCCATTTTCTAATTTCTAGGACCAAAAATTTGGCAATCATTGGGAAAAGATGCCACCTTAATTACTGTAGTATACTTTATATGTATGGTCCCTTTCCTAGAAAAATTTATAAACATCGAATGAGTATTGAAAACAAACACAAACCACACTCCAAATTTTACATAGAACAGTCATGGTTCAAATATAATTTATCATATTTTTTTATAAAATATGATTTTTTTTATCATGGATCCATTAATCATTGTGAAATTTTTTGACAAATTCGATTATATTTTCTTTCTGATGAATGATACAAGATTATAATCCATATATTGGTATCCACACATTTACCATGAACTTCTAGAATTCATCATTAGATATTCATGTGCATGAAAAAATGAACTGAATTGATTCCATTAATCACTTTTGATTACCATAAAAATGTCATCTAAGCATGAAGGATGATATCCAATTTTCTCAAGGCATGAGTGGGAGGAGTAGGATCTACAATCTCTATACATAAGATAAATATTGGGAAATGTCCCTCTAGGATTGAGTTATGTCCTTATAGATGATTTATTGTGAATAGTGATCCCTAATTCCTAAAATTTTATTAAACAAGTCATTTGATTGTGTTAGATAATTTTTTATTGTATAAAGGCCCCTAACCAATATCTTATTTCTATGTAATCCCCATTTTGAATAATAAAAATAAAAATATTATGTTTTCCTTAACATGAATCAAACTCGTGGATATATAAATATTATTTCTATTAGACCCTTACATTAACTGATCAATTATCATTATCATTTATCTAACTTTGAAAAATATCTGGTTATTTAAATATATAAATATAATATTATTATTAATTCAATAAATATTCATGTATATAATATAACCTGATTAATTATTGTTCTAGAATAACTATAATAATTTTTATTAGAATATTATATCCATATATAAATAAACTTAGGTATTGGATACACATTTTGTGTGATCTTATAGGCACATTTATTTTTGGCATTATGATAACTTGCCTAAATTCCATGATCGGTGTCTAGAAACACATCAGGGCACCAATAGATAAAATACGTAATAGAGAAATGTAAAAAACTCATATGAATTCTCACTATATATTACAATAAAATTTTTGAAAATATATATTGGTTTTTTTAGATTCCTAAAATGTACTCATCAATTAATGAATATTTTTAAAAATGGAATTAATGAAATTTGTAATTTAATGATTTAAAATTTAATAAAATAATTTCTTAATCCATATGAATATAAAATTTTTCAATATAACAACCATAGTCTATTTATAATTAATATTAAATTTTATAGTAATTTTATTTATCCTTAAAGTGTAAAAATCATTGATATGAACAAAATTCCTAAAGGGGTTAATGGGGGTAAAAAAAGAGATAAGGGTAAAAATATTTCTAAATATTTCCAAATTTTATTATATGATAGTATTTGGAACCATCCGCATAGTATATTGTAATTATAACAATTTTTATCCACATGATCTTGAAAATTAATTTATATTAATTTAATACATTAAAAAAATATATGAATGACCCTCCCCTCAGTTGTAAATGGGAACCTCCTCTCATCTCTTAATAACAACATTTTAAAATTATAACTCCTACATTCAAAAACAAAATCCATTACAAAAATCCTTTACAAAATTCTATAGGTATTAGTTTGGAAATAATACCCACAATATAGGTCTTATGGTTTAAGGAAAAGACGTTTGTTTGAAAAGAAGTACATATTTTATGAAAATGTTTTAGTTTTATTTCTTTGTCTACCGCCTTATATTTTTTCACACGTGTTGAAATAATAAATCTATTAAATTAAATGGTGTAAGATTTTTAAATGATAATTTTCTATCCAATATATGACTCCTTCTTTAATAAAATAGGAAATCAATTTAGTAATCATATATTTGGATGATGACTTCCTCATAAATCGATTTAATTAATTTTCCATAACAACCTATTATAGTTTTACATAATGATATATTTAATGAATATATTTGATATGCATGAGACATTAATAATTATGTAAATATAATATATATTTTATTTTCAATCCTATTATTCCATTGAATAATGATAACATCATTCATGCATACGTGTTGACTACAACCACTATGAAGCGATGCGATTTTTCTTCAAGAACACATCATATGGATAATATATAAAATTGAATTTAAATAAATAATATAATATTTATTATATATTCATATTTTTATAAATAACAAAATAGAACTTCCCTTATTGTTATCATGTTCATTTTAAAATGGAAAGGTTACGCATGCATACTTATGGCCTACCATCTCTATGATTGAATCATAGTTCATTTCAAATAACCATCATTAAATAATTGTATTCAAATGAATAATAATATTGAAAATGATTATTTTAGAATTATTACTATTATAGTGATGATGGAGTAATGAATTTATTGATAATATTAATCCAAACAAAATCATTGTAAAGATATGAGTCAAATATTATCCAGAAATATAATATGAACATAATTAATTATGTAATTAAATATAACAAGATAATAAATAAAATAAAAGGAATAATAAAAACGAAAAGTTTATTAAGATATTAAATAATCAATATAAGTATATTATTTATTAATATAAAGGTTGTATGTGATTCTTTGGATAAAAGGAAATGAACACTTTACCTTAAAATCATCGTTTCAAATGTTTTGAATATTTATTTTATTAATATTTTTTCATCAATGTGCACATTTTTAGTATTATTATATTATATTAATTATATGGATATAAATGAATTATATATTAAAATGTTAGTCTCTTTATACTTTTTTTAATGTTTTTCAAAATGAATGTTTTTACATATTTTATATTGAACATTTTATGTTTCCCTAAACATTTAAAAGGAGTATTCAATTTTAAAATTAATGGAGTCAATGAATTTTTTCCATTATTTAAAATAATAACATATTTTTGGATTCCTTTACAATATTCCAAGTTTTCTTCGATGAAAATACTATCCTTCCCTTTGTTTTTGAAAATTTAGTTTAGAAAATTGGGTTTTAAAGGGATGGGATGTATCGATATCCAAAATTGATTTACCTATAGATTCCGAAATATATTTTAATGGATTTGATTATACAAATTTAGAATTTTCTTTCTTTCTTGCATTTATTGGTCATTGGAAATTTTTTATAATTATTGGTAATCCTTCTATAGTTCATGATGATTGGTGAACCTGATATAGTTCATGATGAAATATGAGCCTAATATAACTCTCTAATACATTAGGTAATTATTATGTTCTATGGGTAATTATTTTGGAATTTTACCACGATGTTTTACACATAAATTAGTTATTGTGTGGTTTTTATGAAGATGATATCCCAAGGAATCTACACGACTTTTATTTTCATTATAATGAGTTTTTATGGAAATTTATTTAATTAAAATGGTATGTAGATGATAATTATTTATAAAGGAAGGGTTATAATATTTTAGGATAAAAATGTTTTTTAAAAACATATGTTTCAGGGATTATCATTTTTTCTAAGAAACCATCAGTATTATGATTTTTTCTTTTTTTCATATAAAGTGATTTATGAAAAATTTTGGGTAGTAAATATCAGTTCATGTGTAAGTATATGATTATTTTAGAAAAAAATTTATTCTGTCTATGTAAATCTCTCATTTATGATTTCATTATTTAAAAATAGAATAATTAGTTTCTTATCTATGTCACTTATTGAGATTTTTTTTGTGTAACACCCCATGTAAAAATGAATATAACATCTCTATATTTATCCATATTTGTGAATAAAATATTAATATTACTTTAAAGTAGATGCTATAATCGATGGCGTACCCGATACACAACAACGAGTTTCTTGGGAATCTTATGTTGCACTCTAATAATAAAATAATATTATTTTAAATGGTAGTTAACGCCTAGCCGTTGTAATGGCGGGAATGAACAGAACTAACTAAAAAATTATTATATATGTTTGTCAAATATTTTTACTTTTTACAACAAATGTTAGAGGATTAAAAATGCGAATGAATCCAATTTTAAGCGTAAACATTATAATATTCTTTAAAAGGTCGATTACCCGCCTTTTGATGGCGAACCTCTTTTAAATCCCCTTTTTGACAATTTTATGTGTTATATTTGATAATATAAAATTCTTCTTTAAAATCGGGACATCAAAATTTACTTTGTGTAAATTTTTTGTATTTTTCCGAGAAAGTTCAATTTTTAATGAATAGTGAAAAATGTAGTATTTTAATTCAAAACATCTTTTTAATATAATTTCTTTATATGATAAGATTATCTTTTGAATTGGTTTTAAAGTGAAATTAGAATATATTTTTACCATTTAATCCAATACTGGTCAATGGAATTAATTTCACTTTGAAATGAGACTTAAACTAGTGTCAATCTTTTGATACATTTTGTTTCATAAAAACACGCTATTTGTTTTGACAGCAGGAATTAATTATTAAATTAATTAATGAAACATATATGTTTTGAATTTTGTAAAATAGAAATAATTTTTGAATTTGGAATATCAAATATATCTTAGGGTGAATTTTTGGTAATTTTCTGAAAAACATTAATTTTTGATGAATAGTGAAACCACTAGGTGGTACTTATAAAAACTGATTTTCCATTTAAATGAAATTTTTCCAACTTTGTGTTTTGAATTTCAAAAATCCGACATACATGGTTGTCATTAAGAAGTAAAATGTGGTTCGATGGGATTAAAATAATTTTTTGGTGAATAGTAACATATTATGTTTTTAATCGGAATTAGAGGTAATTGGTGTAGTTTAAGGTAAGAATAATGTTCTAATAAAATGAAAGTACCTAGACACATGTTCTACCCTCATTGGATGTGTCATGTCTGACCAAGACAATCCATGGGTCAACTTGGGGACCCCATGGAGCCACTTTGGTTGGAAAATGACATAAATTCCTTTTTATTTAATGATAAAGTAAAAATGACACAAACATGAGATGTTTTACTAAAAAAAATTTTACATGGGGTTATACAAGTCATATTTTTGACTATAAATAGTAATTGGAAATCTAAAAAGATTTCCTACATCATAGTATTTTTTTATAATTTTTAGACATTAAATAAATTAAATTATGTATGACATCATGATGATGCAGCGATGACCTCATTATTTAACGATTTAAATAAAATGGAAAGATAATGTAATATATAACACATACACATGTCCAAAACCTATTGGATGGGTGGTTTTCTAACCCTTAGCACCTCATCCACTAATTATATCAATGTGGGACCTTTTAAATACGAAAATCTTTTTCAAATAAAGTAACATTTGCTTACTTTCCAAGAGTGCCCCTCCTCTCCTCTTATAAAAGGCCCCCACCTCTACCTCCTTACCCACACCTCTCAATCCTTTTTCTCAGCCAAACTCTGCCCATTCCATCTCTCCACATCCCTCTATAACTCCTTGAAGCCTCACTTTGGGCAGAATCCTTTCCAAGGAATCCTTTGAGCCCAAATCAAAGGAAGTAACCCGATTTTAAGGTAATGTCTTCGCTTGAGTCCTTTTGTTTTATTTTGCTTCTCCAACCTCCAAAACTCATTTTATTCTTTTATTTTGTAACAAATTCAGTATATTCAATATAATAGGATGTTTTTATAAGAAGGTTTCGAGATACACTTACACACACCTACATCTAATGGTTAAAGAACATACTGTTTCCGTGGATGGCGAATTTCTGCCTCCTGAAACGATGATTATTCAACATTCTTCTAACACCTTCAAAGGTGGCCATTAAGATGACACTATATTTATATATGATATCTAATATGTTTATTTTTTACTTAATCTTCGGTATTTTTCATTTATGGCATACCTTTATGGTTTCCATTATGGGTAAACACAATATCTTTATTTAAGGAAGTGCGGACTATCACCCCCTCAAAGTGATTTGATTCGTTAATACCATATGTGGTACATATAAAGGTTATATTTAATGTTATTATATATGATACCATACTGTAATTAAAATAATATTAAGTATCTTTATTTTTTAATTCCATTAAATATGAAATAGAAATGGAAGTAGCATTCATGCATACGTACGGCTTACCGTCTCCATGAATGGTGCATTTCATTTCTTAACTCTAAATGTTATGTAATATTATAAATTCATGAATATACATGATATATAATATATATGATATCTAAATCATGAATACATCTCTGGATATAATGAGCCTTTGACCACACAAACAACATGTAATTGTAAGAAGTCCACTTTTGACTTAAGAACCAAATATCGACAAAACAAACATTATTAACTTAAATGATTACATAATGTTTATGACATGGTAATAAGTGATATAAAAGGAATAATGGACTTGAAAAAGGTTCTTAAGAAATTAGAAATTAACTCAATTTTATTATTCAGGAGATTAAAGAACGATCGAGTCAAGTCGGACCTGAGGTAAGGGATCTTACTCCTCTCTTTCTTTTTAAGTACACTCTTTTATGTCATTCCTTCTAAAGATCATCTTTCTTGTTATTGGGATGTTCTTTTATATTACTCTTACTGTAATTTTTATGTTCATTTGATGAGAGACACTATTCTCTCTCATCAATCCATTTTGGAATTTTGAGTGGCGCCGTTAGGCAGACAAATATTCGTAAGAGATCTATACTCTCTCTTTCTTTTAAAGTACTCTCCTTTATGTCACTTCTTTTAATCTCTTGTTTGTTATGTTTAGGGATGTTATTTTATATTCCTCTTTCTGTAAAATTTATGTTAATATGATTAGAGACCCTATTTGATCTCATCAATCCATTTTTGTAAGTTTTATGTGGCGTTGTTAGGCTGTCGAGTTTTCGTAAGGGATTTTTCATCTCACTTTTATTCCTCTGATATTTTTGCTACATTTGCCACAATTTCCTTTGAGTGGTGTATGTACTGACCATTATTTTACTCATTGTGTAATATACTTTCATTTATTAGTATTTACATCAATTTTTTATTGTCCTTCTTCATGGGGTGCATGTCTCGAAAGATACGCATGTCGGTAAGGGAACCTTTCACCCTCCTCTTTTTATAAAAGACTTCTTTTGTTATGTCTTTTATTTCACATAATATTATGTTGGGATATGTTCTTCTATATCTTTATTGATTTAAATTTTATTTCCAAGTGATGAGATACCCCTTTATCTCTCTCATCAACCCTTTTTGTTAAATTTTATGTGACGCCATTAGGCTGTCGAATTTTACCAAGGGAACTTCTTAACCCAATTTCGATTTCTTTGGGTTCAACATGTAGTTATTGAACATGTCATCCTTTGAATATGTGTGAATGACCATTGATTGTTTTACAATTAATATCCACTTATATTGGGTGTATTTATATTTTTCACACATAATTATGAGATTGATTTATCCTTAATTTAAGGATACCTTCTTTATAATGGATTTCATCTCATTTTACATTTCTTTTGAGACTTCATTGTTGTTGTGCACCAATTCACTCTTATATGGTGTGTATACTGTCCTTTGACATATTATATCATGAATCCATTTATTCTCATGATATTATAAAGTTTGGATTAAATGTTATTCCGCAATTATTTGTATTCAAGAGTCTCTCATTTTGTTAAAATCTCTTTAACAAAAATATCATTTTCAGTGTTTTAAAGATTTATTATTCTAAATCTTTATCTTTAATGTCCATGTTTTCAAAATGGTTTTCTGTATTTATTTATTTGGACGTTAATGTTTTAAAATTATAATTCCATTAAAAGCTTCAAAGTGGTATGGGACACTTTGATTCAAAAATCTCTTTTAAATTGTTTTTGAAAATGGATTGATTAATTCAATATATAGGAATTACTTATTGTTATTGAAAATGAAATTTTGTTATTGAAATGTTTATGTTTTCAATATTTTATGTGTAATAAGGGTACTTGGACATTATGATGGGTGGTGCCGTGAATACCAGGACGGGTGGTTACGTTATAACCTCCAATGCATTGGGTATGGAAGTAGGTCGTATGGCTATTCTATTAAGTATGTATGGAAGTTGGCCGAATCGCTATTCCATTAAGTGATATGTGTGGAAGTCGACCTGATGGTTTTTCCACTTAAGTATGTTTATGTCCCAAGTTACCTATATATATGTTATGTGATCTTTATATGGGTTTTATGGTAATCTTTTGGTTACAAAAGGGTAAGTAATGATCTTTTATTCAGTGAAGAGTTTTTACTATTTCACAAAGGTGAAAAGTATTTGTTTCATAAAGTATACATGGTTTACTTGTTGTTTTGATAAACTAACAGTTTTCATTCTTTGTGTCTCCCTTACTGAGCTTTTTATGCTCACCCCAAGTTTTTTTTTGAAATGTTTTTCACAGGACTTAATGTGGAATAGGGTCAAGGATGGGATCAAGGGAAATTCATGCTATCTAAAACATGAAACTAGACATGTTTCTTTTTAAGAGTTTTTATTTTATGGAAACTTAGTAGAATTGTCCACTTTGTAATCTTTTGAGATGTAATAGTTAGGTTCTAATTCTCTAAAACTTTAAACCTAAAAAGATCCTCAATGTGAATTATTCATTTAATTCAATATTAAGTAGGGTTTAAGGTCGGGGCCTTATAGTTGGTATCAAAGGTCGGTTTAGATAACTCTAGAGGTTAGGGTATCCTCTTAGCATAAGTGATATTACCATAATGGTTAGGATTTAAGAAAGATTCCTAGTTTTAGATAAAGTAAATGAGTAATTATATATTAGTGTTTATCTTCCTCATTATTACATGATGGTTTTGTTGATATACTCACACTGACAATTCTATTTTTAGTGAATGGATGGATCTAGCAGGCACCAAAGAGACAACAGGTTTGAAGGAAACTGTAGTGGTTCTCTGATTAAGATACTAGATAAAATGGGGAATTCAATGAGGAAACTCATGGTTGTTCTAAACAAACTATCAAGGAATCATGATCAACCACTTGAACCTTGGTATGTTTTGTAATGCATCATGTACGAGATGACCAATCGATGTGGAAGTTCAGGTAATAATTATAAAGGTAACCATTAGGATTTATATGATCCTTACTTTTGAGGTAATTATGGGTTATTATATGTTATGGTGGAAAATCAAAGGCATGAGATAAAATTGAGGTTAAAATATGTTATGTTTATTTTTGAAGATTTTATCTCATTTTGGGGAATGTTTTGGGAATTATATAGTTTTGGAAAAAGGACAACACGCAGACCGTGTGACAACCCGTCGCGTCGGACAAAGCTGCGGGAATCAAACCCACAACCAAAGTGCAACAGGTATTTATCACCTACCACTGGACTACATGAAGTCCCTAGTTAGTTTGACTAATTCTTTTTAGTTAGATTATTTTCAGAATGAAGATTAAGTTTATTTTGGGTTATCTATGGAAATGATTAACCTATCACGGAGGATATGTGATTTGGTTAATTACATTTCAATACGAGACATTAAGATAAACTGATGTTGTTTGGAGATAAATGTTACAATTTAACTTCGAAGAATATGTGACTAAATCCTTCAAATATTTGGGTTTCAATCTTAGTTTGGTTTACTTTGAAGAATTTTTATGGACAAATTGATTATAGAATGGTCCTTATTGATCTTTGGGTTTTGTTGGACAAATTTTTGAGGTTAAGAATAGATTTTCTTTTTATAAAGGGTTATCCTTTTCTGGATTATCTGATCTTGTACTAACCATTTTGGTTTTGGTTTTGGTTAAAGTCTAAAGACATGGGAAGTATATAGTTCTCTTTTGTGGATTAGGTGATTCTCTAGAAATTGATTATAGTACTCTTAATGCGAACAAGTCTTCTTAAATACTCGTCTTTTGGAGAAAATATGAGTTTCATTAAGGAATATAGTAAAAGTTGAAAGTCAACATGATAAGTGATTTGTTTCCTTATTAATAAATTCCTCAAAAAAAGTAACTTAAAAAAAATGTTCTCTATTATCTTTTCCTACTGGGGAATCGAATACCGTTTAACCCATCACAATTTTGTGATTTTCTTGTGGTTATCTTTATCCTAAACATGTTTTTTATCACTCTCCATCAGAACATGACCCTTTGTTTTTTCCTCCATGTCCATATTTTCGTACTTGGAATTCTAGTATGGGTTAACTCGGATGACCTTTGTACTTATCTTTCTTTATTTTAAAGTGTTTGTTTTACCGACTCTTGCTCCGATGTGGGACTTTCAAGGATGTTTCCAAGCCGAATTTTAAAATTGCAAGGATGCAATTCCCAAAAGGGGGGAAGGATGTAACACCCCAGGTAAATAGAGAATATGATATCTTTATATTTATCCATATTTGTGAATAAAATATTAATATTACTTTAAAGGAGATGCTATAATCGATGGCGTACCCGATACGCAACAACGAGTTTCTTGGGAATCTTACGTTGCACTCTAATAATAAAATAATATTAATTTAAATGGTAGTTAACGCCTAGACGTTGTAATGGCGAGAATGAACAGAACTAACTACAAAATTGTTATATATGTTTGTAAAATATTTTTACTTTTTACAATAAATGTTAGAGGATTAAAAATGCGAATGAATCCAATTTTAAGCGTAAACATTCTAATATTCTTTAAAAGGTTGATTAACCGCCTTTTGATGGAGAACCTCTTTTAAATCCACTTTTTGAAAATTTTATGTGTTATATTTGATAAAATAAAATTCTTCTTTAGAATCGGGACATCAAAATTTACTTTGTGTAAATTTTTGGTATTTTTCCAAGAAAGTTCAATTTTTAATGAATAGTGAAAAATGTTGTATTTTAATTCAAAACCTCTTTTTAATCTAATTTATTTATATGATTAGATTATCTTTTGAATTGGTTTTAAAGTTAAATTAGAATATATTTTTACCATTTAATCCAATAGTGGTCAATGGAATTATTTTCACTTTGAAATGCGACTTAAACTAGCGTCCATCTTTTGATACATTTTGTTTCATAAAAACACGCTATTTTTTTTGACAGCGGGAATTATTTATTAAATTAATTAATGAAACTTATATGTTATGAGTTTTGTAAAATAGACATCATTTTTGAATTCGGAATATCAAATATAGCTTAGGGTGAATTTTTGGTAATTTTCTGAAAAACTTCAATTTTTGATGAATAGTGAAACCACTAAGTGGTACTTATAAAAACTCATTTTCCGTTTAAATGAAATATTTCCCCCTTTGTGTTTTGAATTTCAAAAATCTGACATACATGGTTGTCATTAAAAAGTAAAATGTGGTTCAATGGGATTAAAATACTTTTTTGATGAATAGTAACTTATTATGTTTTTAATAGCGATTAAAGGTAATTAGTGTAGTTTAAGGTAAGAATAATGTTTTAATAAACTGAAATAACCAAGACACATGTCCTACCCTCATTGGATGTGTCATGGCCGACCAAGACAATACATGGGTCAACTTGGGGACCCCATGGAGCCACTTTGGTTGGAAAATGACATCAATACCTTTTTATTTAATGATAAAGTAAAAATGACACAAACATGAGATGTTTTACTAAAACAATTTTTACATGGGGTTATACAAGTCATAATTTTGACTATAAATATTAATTGGAAATCTAAAAAGGTTTCCTACATCATATTAATTTGTTTATAATTTTTAGACGTTAAATAAATTAAATTATGTATGACATCATTATGATGCAGCGATTACCTCATTATTTAACGATTTAAATAAAATGGAAAGATAATGTAATATCTAAGACCTACACATGTCCAAAACCTATTGGATGGGTGGATTTAGAACCCTTATCACATTATCTACGAATTATATCAATTTGGGACGTTTTTAATCCGAAAATCATTTTCAAATAAAGTAACATTTTCTTACTTTCCAAGAGTGCCCCTCCTCTCCTCTTATAAAAGGCCCACACCTCTACCTCCTTACCCACACCTCTCAAGCCTTTGGCTCGGCCAAACTCTGCCCATTTATTCTCTCCACATCCCTCTATAACTCTTTGAAGCCTCACTTTGGGCAGAATCTTTTCCAAGGAAGCCTTTGAGCTCAAATCAAAGGAAGTTACCCGATTTTAAGGTAATGTCTTCGCTTGAGTCCTTTTGTTTTATTTTGCTTCTCCAAACCCCCAAACTCTTTTTATTATTTTATTTTGTAACAAATACAGTATATTCAATATACTAGGATGTTTTTATAAGAAGTTTTTGAGCTACACTTACACACACCTACATCTAATAGTTAAAGAACATACTGTTTCTGTGGATGGCGAATTTCTACCTCCCGAAACGATGATTGTTCAACATTATTCTAACACATTCAAAGGTGGCCATTAAGATGAAACTATATTTATATATGATATATAATATGTTTATGTTTCACTTAAGCTTCTGTATTTTTCATTTATGGCATACCTTTATGGTTTCCATTATGGGTAAACGCGATATTTTAATTTAAGGAAGTGCGGACTACTGCCCCCTCAAAGGGATTTGATTTGTTAATACCATATGTGATGCGTATAAAGGATATATTTAATGATATTATATATGATACCACACTGGAATTAAAATAATATTATGTATCATTATTTTTTAATTCCATTAAATATGAAATAGAAATGGAATTAGCGTTTATGCGTACGTACGGCTTACGGTCTCCATGAACGGTGCATTTCATTTCTTAACTCTAAATGTTATGTAATATTATAAATGCATTAATATACTGGATATATATGATATATATGATATCTAAATCATGAATAAAACCCGGGAGATAATGAACCTTTGACCACATGAACAACCTGTAATTGAAAGAAGTCCACTTTCGACTTAAGAACCAAATATCGACAAAACAAACATTATTAACTTAAATGACTACATAATTTTTATGACATGGTAATAAGTGATATAAAGGGAATAATGAACTTGAAAAAGGTTGTTAAGGAAGTAGAAATTAATTCAAGTTTATTATTCAGGAGATTAAAGAACGATCGAGTCAAGTCGGACCCGAGGTAAGGGATCTTACTCCACTCTTTCTTTTTAAGTACACTCTTTTATGTCATTCCTTCTAAATCTCATCTTTCTTGTTATTGGGATGTTATTTTATATTACTCTTACTCTAATGTTTATGTTCATATTATGATAGACCCTATTCTCTCTAATCAATCTTTTTGGATGTTTTGAGTGGCGCCGTTAGGCTGCCGAATTTTTGTAAGAGATCTAACCTCTCTCTTTCTTTTAAAGTACTTTCCGTTATGTCACTTCTTTTAAGCTCTGCTTTGTTATGTTGGGGGATGTTATTTTATTTTCCACTTTCTGTAAACTTTATGTTAATATGATGAGAGATTCTATTTTATCTCATCAATCCATTTTTGTATGTTTTATGTGGCGTCGTTAGGCTGCCGAGTTTTCATAAAGGATTTTTCATCTCACTTTTATTCCCGTGAGATTTATGCTACATTTGCCACAATTTCCTTTGAGTGGTGTATGTACTGCCCATTAGTTTACTCATTGTGTAATATAATTTCATTTATGAGTATTTAAATCAATTTTTTATTGTCCTTCTTCACGGGGTGCATGTCTTGAAAGATACCCATGTCGGTAAGGGAACCTTTCACCCTCCTCTTTTTGTAAAAGACTTCTTTTGTTATGTCTTTTAATTCACATAATATTATGTTGGGATATGTTCTTCTATATCCTTATTGATTTAATTTTTTTGTCCAAGTGATGAGATACCCATTTATCTCTCTCATCAACCATTTTTGTAAAATTTTATGTGACGTCGTTAGGCTGTCGAATTTTTCCAAGGGAACTTCTTAACCCAATTTCGATTTCTTTGGGTTCAACATGTAGTTATTGAACATGTCATACTATGAATATGTTTGAATGAACTTTGATTGTTTTACACATAATATCCACTTATATTTGGTGTATTTATATTTTTCTCACATAATTATGAGAGTGATTTATCCTTAATTTAAGGATACCTTCTTTATAATGGATTTCATCTCATTTTACATTTCTTTTGAGACTTCATTGTTGTTATGCACCAATTCACTCTTATATGGTGGGTATAATGTCCTATGACATATTATATCATGAATCCCTTTATTCTCATGATATTATAATGTTCAGATTAAATGTTATTCCGGAATTATTTGTATTCAAGAGTCTCTCATTTTGTTAAAAACTCTAACAAAAATATCGTTTTAAATGTTTTAAAGATTTATTATTCTAAAACTTTATCTTTAATGTCCATGTTTTCAAAATGGTTTTCAGTATTTATTTATATGGGAATTAATGTTTTAAAATTATAATTCCATTAATAGCTTAAAAGTGGTATGGGACACTTTGATTCAAAAATCACTTTTAAATGGTTTTTGAAAATGGATTGATTAATTCAATATCTGGGAATTAATTATTGAGATTGCAAATGAAATGTTGTTAATGAAATGTTTATATTTTCAATATTTTATGTGTCATAATGGTACTTGTACATTATGATGGGTGGTGTCGTGAATACCAGGATGGGTGGTTATGTTATAACCTCCAATACATTGGGTATAGAAGTCGGCCGTATGACTATTCCATTAAGTATGTATGGAAGTTGGCCGAATGGATTTTCCATTAAGTGATATGTGTGGATGTCGACCTTATGGTTATTCCACTTAAGTATGTTTATGTCCCAAGTTACCTATATATATGTTATGGGATCTTTATATGGGTTTTATGGTAATCTTTTCTTTACAAAAAGGTAAGTAATGATCTTTTATTCAGTGAAGAGTTTTTACTATTTCACAAAGGTGAAAAGTATTAGTTTGATAAATTATACATGGTTTACTTGTTGTTTTGATGAAGTAATAGTTTTCATTCTTTGTGTATCCCTTACTGAGCTTTTTATGCTCACCCCAAGTTTTTTTTTGAAATTTTTTTCACAGGACTTAATGTGGAATAGGGTCAAGGATTGGATCAATGGAAAGTCATTCTATCTAAAACATAGAACTAGACATGTTTCTTTTTAAGAGTTTTTATTTTATAGAAACTTAGTAGAAGTGTCTACTTTTTAATCTTTTGAGATGTAATTGTTATGTTTTAATTCTCTAAAACTCTAAACCTGAAAAGATCCTCAATGTGAATTATTCATTTATTTCAATATTAAGTAGGGTTTAAGGTCATGGCCTTATATGTTGTTATCCCAAATCATAAAATGTTTTTAGTGGTTTTAAGGATGAGAAGGAATAGATAAGAATTCATGTTGAAAATTGTAATGATTTGTTATTAAATGAAAAGGTGTTTTATTTTCGAAGTCCTGAATTTTTGTAAGGTGGATACTAAGGAGATTCCTTTAAATTTTAATTTATAGTTCTGTTATGTAATAGTTATGTCCTAATTATATAAAACTCTAAAATAAAAAATATATTTATGTAAGAAAGAAAATTAGTTCTTGTTTATAAGTTAAATTATGGATTGTATAAGGGTTGGGTACTTATATTTGGTATCGGAGAAATGGTTTAGATAATTTTATAACTTTAGATAATTAGAGGAAATACCCTTAAGAGATTATAATTTTTCGGTATCATGATATATAATTTGAATATTACCATGTTTCAATATCTAAACTATATCAGCTTAAAATGGTTTTCTATAAAGGAAACATGGAAGATGAAGTTGTAAGTAACCAAGAGGTCAATATCCTTCCTAATGAGCAACCTATAAGGGATGGAATTGTAAAAAAGTTTTTTCTTTCTATGATGGATTAGTTTTTACTAGCTTTAAATGGTGGTCTTATCCATATGAGAGAGAAATAATGTTCATCATTGACGAATATATAAATAGTATAGAATTTCATGAAACCAAACCTTCTATAATTTATTGAATCATCTAACCCTATAAAATTTGATGGATTCCCCAAAATACATGGAGAATATATTTAAAGTCATGTGTTGTTTAATTCAAAAAAACTTAACCCTTTTTATTCACAATTTTGAAGGTGTATCTGACCAATGGTGTTTAATGGGGATGAAAAATTTAGAACAAGAAGATTTTGATGTTATGTTGTGGGATGAAATGGAGGATATTTTTCTAGATAAATACATTCCTAAAGTTTTTAGACATAGGGTGGAAAACAATTCTTCAAATTGACAAATGAGAAAGATTTTGGGGTTATGTATGAAAAAAACTTTCCCAGATTGGAGATTTATGTAGAAAAGTTTATATGTTATCTTGATAGTAAAAGTAATCAATTTTCCTTTAGAATGAATCCAATATATTAAATAGGATTGGATTTATATGAATTCAAAATTTATGAGAACATTTTTCGATGTTCCATGAAAGTATAAATGGAGTTTTTAACTAATAATGAATTCTAATACGATATGTATAAGATAATTTCTATTCAAAAAGGGGAAGAATCCAAAAATGAAATTTTAATTTAATTACATAATGTTTCCATCTTGTGATAAGTGTGGTTAAAATAACCTTATAGAATGTCATAAAAAATATTAGAATTTTTTCTAATGTGGAATGTTTGGATATGTGTCTCATGATTACAATCAAAATGATGAGAGAAATATTTAAAATTAGATGGTATGAGGATTTAATAACTAAGAGATTGGTTATTATATGAGTACATGTCCTACAATAGGAATAAAGAATGGAATTCATCCAAATCAAACATAAATAGGTCCGGCTAAATCCATTGTGAAAACATTAATAGATGTTCTACCATAAAATGATGTAATTTCAGGTACATTACTAGTTTATTCATATTATGATGCCACATTTTTTGATTTTTTGGTCTACAAACACATTCATTTATGAGTAGGTTTCTAATAAATTGGACATTTCACCTCAAGAAAAGAAGCTATGAATTTTTGTAAAAACACAAGGGGATAATTTAAGGAAAAATTATATTATAATAATCTTCATATTATTTTATATGGAAAGGATTTACCAACAATCCATTTTGTGTTTTACTATGTGGTGTTTAATGTTGTTATGGTATGGATTGGTATTCTAGTTTCAATGCTATGATATATTTTAGATCAAAATAATATTTTTCATAATTTGTTTCTATTTGATCATATATCTTTGATAACATATCAAGAAGATGAAAAACTATTAAATAATGGAGATGAATGTTATCATAATCATATTGAGAAAATATGTACTCTTTATATAAATTATGTCCGTATAGTGAATTATGTTTTGGATGTATTTTATAAGGATTTTCCTAGTATTATATAAATCAATAATTTGAGTTTATTTATTTTTTACCAAGTGACTCGTGCTAAGGGAATTTCAAAACCCCCTTAACAAAAGTTTCAATATAACTTATATAATTAAAAACAGAGTTGTATATTTTTATAGCTAATGTTTTTTCATCATAGAACTTCACCCTAGGGTGATCCTTTTTTATTTCATAATAAGGAAGATTATTTAAGGATACTTTCCATTGATTATACGGCCTTCAATAACATCACTCTTCATAACAAGTATCGTTTGCCTCATATAAATGATTTGTTTAATAAGATACATGGATATTGAATTTTTAAAATATTGATCTTAGGTTATGATACCATCAATTTAAGGTTAAAGAGGATTATATTTTAAAGACAATATTTCATACTCAATATGGGGGTATTCAATTATTGTTATGTTATTTGGGTTGTCTAATGCATTAGATGTTTTCATGGATGTTTTAAATATATATTTCTATAACTATTTTTATAAGTTTCTTATTGTTTTTATTTATTATATATTCAAATGTTCTAAAACATATAAAGATCATAAATGAAACCAAAGTATTATTTTGAAAACCATAAAATAAAATATTTAAAATATAACATTTAATAATTGTGAAATTTTATTTTAATATATTGTTTCCAAGGTTATATTTTTTATAAATATAGCATTATTATTGACCCTAAAAAACAAAATATGTTGATGAATTTAAAAGACCTAAAAATGGCGTAGAAATTCACAATTTTCTTAGATTAGCAGGTCACTATTTGATGTTTTATGAATAAAATTGGTCATAAAGTGCATTGAATATGTTAACTCAAAAATGAGTTAAATATATATAAAAAAAGAGCATGATTATTTCATCCTAGAACAAAAAATAAGTTTGGTTAATACTCTAATTTTGGACCTCTATCTTGAAATTGTGAATCGCCTATCACCATTGTGTATGCATTAAGGGGACTTAGTCGAGTTTAAAAGAAAAAAATTTATGTAATTTCATGGGATTCAAATCAACAAATGAATAAAGAGGTCAGTTATACAATATAGGATTTCTAATTAGTTGTGGTGGATTTTTTTTAAAAAAATTACATATATAATTTCTATGGAGAAAATTGGGAAATATATATTTATCACAAAATTTGGAATTATATATTCACATAAAAATAGTTAAACATGAGGATAGATTCACCCTCTACCAAGGGAGGTGCATGTGTCAAGTGTAGGTATTGGCCGGGTACGCCCCTCGATGGTGTCTACTGCAGTAGTTCCAGGTTTGAAGGACCCCCGTAGCTCTCCTGTGAAGAAGGGAAAACAAGTGGTGGTTGATGAGGATGGATTCACCCTCTTCCAAGGAAGGAGGTCAATGCGTAAGGACTTCCCCTCCCACACTAGCAAGGAATAATGGAGTCTATCTTTTCCCCCTATACACAAGGAATATATTGTTGGAATTGAAACACTCAATGCTCCTCTCATCACAGGTGGCGGTTCTCCCACTCATCGATCAAGTCCTGGATACGAGATGTGTCCCCCATTATGCAACCTTAGCCCAAATATTTCTAATTCTCATCCCCTATCTCTAAGGGTATGTGCCATGAAGATGGAACTAGTGGACTCAGGTAATTGAATTTGCCCCAGAGGTCGAGCCAAACAGTGTTCCATGTGAATGTTTATGCTACATTTGACTGAACATGTGATTGTTTGTCAGTTTTTCTGGTTACTCTATTATGTTTTTAAAGTGAAATTCATCAGTCATACTATGAGGGTCTGCCTCAGATGTGGGTTTAGAACAGGAAGTGTCCACAAATGCATAGCCATCTAGATTTGGACGATTAAGAGGGCATGGAACTTTCCATCGTTACTGGGCACGTGCATCCCTACACAGGACAGCTAGTTGAGCGACCATGCAGAGGTGGAGACTTGTTTAATTGATGTAGGTGCTGGGGAGAGGCATCTCCAAATATTATTGATTTTCCTATATTTTACTTTTTAATGGATTTTATGTGGATGGAATTTTTTGGGTTTGCACTTACCTTTAAAATTGTCAATTGAAAATTCCAAAAAACTGGATTGAGGATAATAATAATTTAACATCTAGAGCATAACCCTTTAGATAATAATTTGATGAATTTGGGCATAAAAATTTTTCACGCATGAAATTACTCTATTTCTTTCAAACATGAGTAATGTCATCTCAATAAGAAATAACTATACATTATTAGAAAGAGGATCATGTTAAACAAAATAATTTCGTTCAAGGGTAAATTTGTAGATTTTAATGTTGATGGAGAATTATCTTTAAGATTTGGAAAAATATTATCTCTGATCTATGATTTCTAGTAGAATAGATACTTCTCGAGTGATACTCAAAGTTCCCCATTTTAAATTATTATTAAATATACTAAAATTTTTAGAAACCTTTGGACATTTATTAGTAGGACAAAAAAAAGTTTTATTATTAAATTTAACATAAAATGGATGATTTTTAAATGGGTTATAGAAAAATGATAATTAAAAAATTGGATGTTTAAAACTTTTACAATTCCAAAATTTAAATGAGAGAATATATCCATTTATTTCATGGTCATATCCCAAAGTTCACCTTTACGTGACAATAGAGTTTGGGTTATTTTTCATTAACTAAAAAAATATATAATTTTCCTCCCTTTTGAGAAATTATTTATTTAGTTCAGAATTATTGAATATACCTCTTGGTGATAGACGGGTTTTATGGACTTAATCTCTCTATTGTATTTAACCATGATCTCATATTTACTACAAATTTTATGAAAGTACATTCTTAAGAAATTGGATAAATAATTTAGCTTTTTAAATCATGTTATCATCAATATATTAGACAGTCTGAGAAAATGATTTAGACCATGAAGTCATTATTTTATCTTTTTAAAGGAATAATAGTGATGTTTTAATCAGTATTTGTTATTCTTTTAATTTTTATATAATAAAACTTTCTATTAATGTATTCGGATGAAACCTTTTGAGGTATTATATTGATATTGATGTTGGAATCCATGTTTTTGGGAAGAAGTATATGAAACAAAGCTATTAGGACAAAAATTGGAATAATAAATAGTTGATTAGGTGAATCTTATTTAAACACATAGGAGGATATCTCAATGTATGAAAAAGGATATGAATATTACTAGTGGAATTATCTTTCATTCAAGTTATGCGATCATGTTTTGCTTAAAGTATCTCCTTGGAAAACTGACTTGTGTTTTGTTAAAAAGGAAAGATATGTATGTGGATCATTAGACTGTATTAAATCCTAGAGAAGGAACTATAGAATAAGCCACCACAACTAATAAAAAATATGGGAATAAGAGTATTATATGAGAGAATGATAACCCAATTTATTTTAAAGTAAACAATTTTCTAGGGATGCAATATCCAATGGGGGAGGAATGTAACAACCAAGTTATTGTTAGGATGAATCACATTCAGGGCTTATTCACATTCATTAATTATATTTTATATAGTTATATCAATAAAAAAAATATTATTTAATATTTTAGTGAAAAGGAAGAATCTTTATTTTTAATCAACTTGGGTTTTATGCATCATATTATTTTATTTAAATTATCAATTACAAAAAATTAAAATTTTAATTTGAATGAATGAAATTCATTTTTTAATTTATAATTTCTTAATTATCATATGATAAAGTTTTTACAATATTCTGAAAGGTTGTATTTTTCAATGTATAGTGAAAAATAAGTATTTTTATTGGATTTTTTTTATTTTCAAATATATACAATGAACTATTATCTTTTGAATTATTTTTAAAATTTTATTGGTTTCTTTTTTTGTTAATATATAAATTTTTTTGTTTGCAAATAATTTTACAATTTAATTTGGTGTAAACACATTTTTATACATAAAAAAATTTTGAAATTTTTTTCATCACATTTTGATGGTTTAATTTTAAATTATTTTCTTCCATTATTGAAAATTTAATATTTAAAAATATATTCCATATTTTTAATGTAATTATAAAATAATTTTAAATAGATCCCTTTTATTTGAGTTATTTATGAATAGTAACCTTTATAATTTTTTGTTACATAGAAAAGGGTAAAATGAGTTTTTAGGGTTAAAAATAAATTGATAAGGATTAAAATATATTAAAAAACAATATTTAATTTTATTTTATTCTTTTAGGTCATCCATAATCATCCCAAATTTGAATACATGACCTTTTTTCCTTTTAGCATTGATTTTTAAATTTATATTATTTTTAGTAATGAAAAATATAAAATCTTACCCTCTTGTTTTAAATACCTCTTATATGTTCACCTTGTGTTAAAATAATTATGAACAAATATTGATGGTTGTTTTTAGAATAATGAAATTATTTTTATAATGGAAGTTTATTTCTAATTTTTAGAGGTTATATAATTTCCTTAAATACTTATGAAACACCAAAATAGTACATGTGCAAGTAGAAAAAAACATTTAAATGATGCTAAAGACACTAAATGTAATATTGTATGGGTGGGTGAAAGGGGTATAATAATTTTTTAGAAAAATATAATTTATTTAAAAATTAAAGGGTTAAATTATAGTTCTATTTTTTATATGTATTACTTGAAATGAAAAAGTAAATGAATAGCTCAATAAATGGAAATAATAATATTTTTTAAAAAAATATTATTAAATGATTTAAATTTAATAAAACCAATATATTAGGACATGTGAATTTGATATGATTTAAAATAATATATTTGGTTCATTTATATGTCATATTTCCTTTTATAGTGACTTTCATGATACCTATAGTGTAAAACACAATGATATCATCGTAATTGTGCAAAGGGTTAACGCTGGGTTAAAACCAAGAGATACGGGTAAAAACATAATATAAATGTGTCCAAAATAAATTTTATGAGAGTTTCTAAAGCTATAATCATCTCATATTATAATTAAATTAATTATTATCCAATTAAGAATAAATAATTAATATATATTAATTTAATACTTTGGGAAATTCCAAGAATATGTGACCCCTCACTTATAAAACTGTGCCTCCTATTCACTCTTACTCACACAATTTAAAAAATCTTGATTAATATATACCTAAAATCATTCTCATCCTAAAATCCCTTCAAAAATTATAGATGTATTATTTTGGTCATAATACCAACCCTATATGGATTATGAAATAATGATATGTTGTTGTCTGAAGAAGATGTATATATTTTAACCAAATGTTTTAGTTTTATTTCTTATTCTACCTCTATAAAATATTATTAAATCATACTAAAATAATAACTCTAATATCTTCCATATATTGATATGTTTTAATTTTTTTATTATAAAAAATATATCTGTCTTCTTTATCCAAAAAATGTGAATTTTATCCATCATTTATATTCACGATTTACCGCCCCTCGTGAGTTGATGTAAATTAGTTTTCATCACAACCACTTATAGTTGAATATAATGATTGGTTTAACGTATATATATATATATATTATATACATGACGTATTTATCACTATGGAAAGATAATATATCATTGAATTTTCATACATTTACATTCATTTAAGAATAATAATGGCTTTTTTGTATATGTGTGAATTACCTCATCCGTGAAGTGACATGATTCATTTTTCCCGACCACATCACATGAATGATATATTTAATTTTAATTAATGAAATAAAAAGATATTTATGATTTAATAATCACTTTTAAAAGGTATAATTATACTTAGCTTTTGTTGATCTATTATTTTGAAAAATGGAAATGTTACTAATGTGTACGTATAGTTAACATCATCATTACAATAACACAGATAATTTTTCATAAACATCATCCTTGAATTTTTTTAAAAATAAAATTAATATTTAAAAATAAAAACTATGTCAAGAATATTATTCTACAAATGATCAAATAATTACCTCTTTCCCTATAATAAACCTATCATAGTCATTTTGGAAATATGTGTCAAATATCATCAAAAATCCCAATATGAACTTTATTTATTAATTAATTAATTATAGAATTGTAATAAATTATATAAAGATATAATAGACCTCTAAAACATATTAACAATAAAATAATAATCATTATTTTATTATTCCGGAAGAAAATAAGCTATTTGATGAGTTAGACTCAATGTAAGGGACCCATTATTTTTAAAACATAATTTTATATGTTTTAAGTTTGTATTTTATAAATACTTTTAATCCATGTCCATATTATTAATATTATTTTATTAATATTTTATATTGAAATAAATAAATTATAAATGAAATTTTATGTAACTTTTTAATTTCTTTCAAAAAAATTTGAAATTAGTCTTTTTACCTGTTTTATACAAAAATATTTTTACTTTATTCACAAAGGAAAAAAGGAATGTTCTATTTAACCCTTTATAGAATTAATATATATATTTTTTAAATGATAATGAATATTTGATTTTTGGTTTCATTTATAATCATAAATTTTTTATTCAAAGAAAACCCCTCCTTCCATTTGTAGTTGAAATTTTAGTTGGAAAATATTTTTTTTAAAGGAAACGTATATATCAATCCCCAAAAAAGTTTTCTTTTGGGTTCAGAAGACAATTTTTTGAGTTTGATGCCTAAAATGAAATATTTTATGTATTTCACATAGTCTATGATTCTTTACATTTTTTTATAATGATAGGTGTGACTGATTTAGTTCATGATGATGGGTGATCTAGATATTGGTCCTAATGACAGGTGGGCTTGATAATGATCTTCAATACATTTGGAAATGATTATTTCATTTGGATAATTATGTTAGATGTTTATATTATTTTTATTAGACTTTTAATGGTTATTTTAAGTGGTCTATAAATATGATGACTTAAGGATACTATATGACTTTTACATTCTTAAAATTGTGTTTTACTAGAAATCATTTGATTTAAAAAGGTAATATAATGGTATTTTTTTAAAGGAAGGATTATTAAATTTCTGAGTGGAAAGGATTATTTATATGAAAATAAAATTAATTTGTTCCCATTTTATATAAAAACACCTCATGATTATGGTTTTTTATTTTGTTTTATTTGTAAGAGTTTTATGTAAAAAAATTGATGGTAAATTTGATTTAATGTATAAGTAAATGATTATTTGTTCTCAAATTTTGTTATGTTAAATAAAAACACTCTTTTCTGATTCCATGGTTTCTAAATTTACTAAAATTGTTTATTTACATATATTTTATATCCATAATGGATATTGTTGTTTTGAATAAACATTTTCAAAATTTTTTCACAAGTTTCAAGTATTATTATGAACAAATAAAATATATAGTTAAAAATCAAATTATTTGTTATGAAAATAAAATTTGATTTATTTTAAAGGTATTTCATTGTGAGTAAAATGGTAACATAGTGGAAGTGTATAATTTTTTTTATATAGGAGTTATGATCATATTTTTCAAATAACTAAAATGGAAAGTATATTAATGAATGTAAGAGACTAAATTATTGTTTAAAAATGAAATTATTGCTTGAATAAGAGTCATATCCTTATACATATTTCATAATTTGGACCATGATACCTTTAATACTTATTTATTAAATACTAATGAATTGTTTTTACCATATTCATATCATTTGATGAGCCACATCATGTACTTTATTTACAATATTATTTATTCCAATGATAACCAACTAGAAGGTCGTTTTGATGAAAATGTTATTCAAGTAGAAAGAGTTTCATAGTCACATTTTCAACTCCATGGGACATTTTATAACAAATGGGCACCTCATATAGCACATACACAACACCTTAACATGGTCATCGGGTCCTAGCCCACTGGGTACCCCCGGTTTCCCCATGAACATGCGATCCCCACCCTAGGGCCCACCAACATGCTCGAATGGGACATTAAACTTATGAATATCCCTAATGGTAGACACATTTTTTCAGTGTACTTTGACTTCACTCACACACATCCTTAAAATCTTCCCAAATGGTTACCCATCCATATCCCGACTTGAGGACAAGAATGTTTAACTATGGAGTTATAATCTAGTAGGCTTCCAAAAAAGGTTCATCTTGTTAACATGATTTATATCATTTATTCATTTAAAATTTTGTCATTATGGATTTTTATATTCAACCCCACCCCCTTTAGAGAAAACAGTAATCATTGTAGACCCCGTATCTCAACCCAGACAGTGCCAACACAGTATAGGCTGGGATCCTACTCTAATACCAATGTAAAAACATGGACCAGCTAATAGCATAAACACCCCTCCTTTACATGGATGTTGTTTCCTGGACCACAATGTACCACATATTTCCCTATAGACATGTGGTCCCCAATTTGGGGCCCAACCACATACCTATATGGGTTATCTGACTAATGAATGTCATCACATGCCATAACATGTTCTTTATGGTGTTCTTTTTCCTCACTCTCACAACCCCTTGGAAACATCCTAGAAGGTAGATCATACTGATCACTACTCTAGTCCAAGAAAACTTAACTATGGAGTTTTATTCAGACCAGCTCCCAAAAATAAAGGTTTAACTTTTTTACACGATTCATATCATTTATTCATTTAACAACTTATCATTTTGGGTTGTTACACATATTTTATATTTTACACAATAATTTCATTTATAATTTTTTTACTACCTTGTTAATTTGACCTATAGAATATCTTGAATTTCATAATATTTTTATATCCATTTCCTGATCTTCCTCTCATGCTCTTTGTATTATTATGATAACAATTACGTGAGAGTTTCATTGACTGAATTTTCGATTCATTGGTTCATGATCATTCATACATGAATATATCTTCCCATATCTCATTTATCCTTTAATTTTTCTATTTTATATGTTTCTTTATTTTATTATTTATGGAAATTACATCTCATTATCAATAACTAATTATTTTATGAAACGTTTTCGAGAATAAAAGTCTAATGCTAGTAAGAAATACTCATTTTCTTACCAATGAAACATTACTTCATTGTTCACGATTTTTTTCCTTCTAATGTTTTCCTCTCTTTTTGGTAAATAAAATATAGATTTTTTATTATTCTAATAATTCACTTTATCCCATTATAAAATGTAATTTTAATACATTTTTATAATAATATTCTTTAGACAATGTTATTTAAAAATATTTTTCACCCTATGCTTCTTTTGATAATATTTTTTTATTTTTTATGGAATTATTTATTAACGATTATTTTTTAAAGGTAAATTTTTTCTAAGATTTTCAATTTAAATTTTTAAAAATAACATTTGAAGGGGTTCCAATAACTTTATCATTTTTTGAATGTGTTGAAAATTATATATTTTAATGTTTTATATGGGAGAAATTATTTAATCATACTTAATTGATTTGTTTGAAACATTATCTCTATCATTTCATGGTTTCTAAAATAAAATTTGTGCCTCCTAAAATTAAAAAACATCTCTTTTAAAATGATTTATAATGATCAATGATATTTCCTATTTACCAAGTTATTTATTATAAAAAATCCATAAAATTATTTTTCATCTATTTCATTGTGCATTGACATATCTCTTGATAGATCATGGATGTTTTAAAATGTAAACATGCAAATTCATTATCTATATAAATTTTGTATGTTCATTCCCTTTTCGAGAAACAACCCATCACTATATTTATCTTACTTAATATTTTTTTTATAAACATATTTTTACAAATAATGGATTTCCTATTTCAATATCCTTTTAGTGATTTATTTAATTTAAGGGTGTCTTTCTATATTACAGATATCAATTGACATGGGGAAAATTTTTCTCTTAACCATATATCCTTTATCAATATAGTATAAAAACCATATACATATTTATATTGATTGAATGGTATTTGTCTAAAAATTTATATGATATCATTTGATACAAATTTATTTTCCATATGTTCTTCATGTTATTATTATTGATTTAATTATAGATTTTGTCCTTGTGGATATTCATTCGAAAATGATATGAAACTCATTTTTATTCAATGGGTTCTTTAGGATATAATTAATGATTTATTTTATTACATCACCCATTTGTATATATGATTATAGGTGGGGTCTGTATCACCCTTCAATGCATTGTTAAAGAGTTTATATCTTAAGAGATAGTTATTAAGCAATTTGTTTTAGTGGATTGTGAACATGGTAAGTGATGGTGTGGATCATGAAATTTATCTTACCTATAATAATGTATGCACCATATTTAAATGTTTTTCTAATTTTATACTTATTGTCATGAAAATGTTATTCTCTCATGGATCATGTTTATTTACTCAATATTTGGATTAATTTCTAATTTCATTTCAATATTTATGCCATTATTTTTGACCTAATTATTTTCCATGAATTTTTATGCATATATATTATAACTATATGTTAGTATTAGGCTCAGTTATGATCAATGATTGTTATCTCTTATATCCATCCTTAGTTCATTTCTGAGTGCATCCTTTTCATATATTGTTACATCGAATAGTTATAAATAAAAGAAATATGTTAGATATTATTGGAAAGGTAACTTATAAGAAGAATTTGATAGAGATTTTGAAGACTTGTTATGGATAAAAAAAACTATTTATACAGTGGAAAATTTCTCACTTGCTGAAAATATCTGACATTTTTTAGTTAATTGCTTTCTAAATTCTTTAAATCAATAAACCTAAAAGGACAAAACAAGTACTATAATTTAATATTTTCATTAAGTAAAAAAAGTATCTGATGATTATGTTTGTGTAATTATACCAACAATTTTTAGACCATCCAAATCAAATCAAATCACCCTTGGGAGTTTTTAGAATATTTTCACACTATTCATCATAATTCAAATGAAATTAAATAATATAAAATACCAAAACATAGATTATTCAAGAAAATATACTAAAAAAATTTAATTCCTTCCACATTTTAACTACTTTTAATAATTATAGAGGAATGGATTCACATTGATATCAATAGTCAACTACAACCACATGGAATGGTGGTATTATCTTAAATTATATCAATACATTCTTATATAAATCACATGTATTAAATATCCCCATATATCCAACATCACTACCAGTATTTACAACCTACTATAGATAGTAGTTGAAAACATCCATCAACACTATAAATTATTTATCCTCAATTTTATCACATTCAATTTTTTTTAGTTTTTCTCAAAACTAGTATGACGTGATTTAAAATGTTAGTGTCATAAATGTTTAACCCAACAAGTATGGATGGATTGAAATTTTTCTTATTTGTGGTAGCTCAATACCTTACAAATGTTCTCCAAGAAATATATTGATGATAATTATTGAAAAACAATACCATTGATGAAAAATAAAACTATAAACCAATGGCCACTTTATTAGTCATTCATTATTAAAACAAGTTATAATAACAAAATCAATGAAATAAACAAATGTTGATCATGATAATAAGTAAGATATCATATATTGAATTAACTATATAAAAATTATCATGTTATATTTTCCTTAATTAAATGTTTCTATAAAAATAAGTAAGTTGTATTAAAAGGGGTTCATTACACTAACATTCAATATGGTTTCACTATTATAAGGAAATAACTCATAAAATCAAGAACCACTAATTCAACAACACCCTTAATCAGTGGTATACCATTTGGTCTAACAAATAAGTGTGGTATCTAAGTCATGGTAACCAAAAAGTGTTATATTCATTCTGAATTTAATTAGGGAATGTTCGATTTATGTGAATAAAAATGTAGTTTCCTTTTTTGATAAAAAGAAATTTCACATATTAAAGAATCGCATGATATGGTATCATATTTCATTAGGTATAGAAGTTATAAATGTTTTTACTATGGGGTTTTACACATTTTTTGAGATATATCTATGACATTCCCAAAAAATCAGAACATAAATATTAATGGGAAGACTAATAATTTGATATTATCATAATTTCTAAACAATTTTTAAACTAAATTGATTTTTTTGGATTTCTAGTGAAATGTTAGACAAACCAAGAACATGAATGAAAGAATAATAAATATCAAATATGGGAAATTAATGATTTTTAGTGCTAATATTGACAATGTAAAGATAGATTTAGCAGAAACTATTTATTACTATTTCATCTAGGTTAATGAAATAGTTAGTTAAATTACTGGATCTTGGGATATGTTGTATGTATCTATAGATTTTAATAAATAACTACAATTTTTCTATATAGATTCAACCCAATATTCTCATCTCCTAAAAATGGGGTTGATATTTCCCTTAATTAGAACCATAATACTCATTTCAATTATTAAATGTAAAAAAGAACCAATTTTCCATTTTTTTCAAAATAAATTGGGACTCTCAGGGCCCTTACCATGTTAAAAATAAATTAAGGGGATGTTAAGTATTCTAGTGACATAGAGGATGATGTTTAATGTGATTAAATATACATAAATGTTATGAATTATTTTTAAAAAATGTAAAAAATAATAGAGGTTGTTATAAAGGAAATATCACACTTAAATGGTTCATATATGCTCTAATTGTAATGTTTGCTAAATATTTTTTAGGTAGGGAGATGTGTGTGGATTTTGATGAGAAAAATGGTGAATATAAAGCTTTTTTTAAGTATAAAAGCATATATTTCAATGAGTATATGATATTTTATGAATGAAGAAATTGAATAAATAAATGAAAGAAAGGGAGTAGGTTGAACAAGGGGGAAGAGGACTATTCACCACCAAATAGTGTTTTTGAGAACGAATTTTAATGAAGGGGATCCAAATGAATTTCATTTTTTTGGAAAAAAGAAATCAGCTAAAGAAATTAATGAGATAAAAATGAGATGACACTTATATAGTTCACATGTTGAAAAATGAACATAAAGTGTGTCTAGATAATGATACTCAACTCACAAAAGAGTTCAAATATATTAATAAATATATATTCAAGACGTGGAAATAAAAGAATGATATTTTTGATAAAAAATGATCACATCAAGGAGATAAATTTTGTGAAATTTAAAGTGCCTAATTAATTTATATAAGTCGTATAATATGAGATAAAGTTGATTATTTTACATTAAAAGATTAACAAAGCTAGATCAATTTATCATAATGTGTATAAGACCCTTAGAAAGATAAAGGGAGACTTTGATAAAGATGTTGAAGAGAAATAGTAGTGATGACATGGTGTGTAGAAAATGTTTTCATAAAATCAGTTGAATTACTTTCGAGTTGATTATAAAAACATTAAATCTATTTTATATCCCAATGAAGATTTTCAATCCAAATTTAGGAAAAATTGTGTTACGAAAATCCCTCAAGAAATTAACTACCACAACCATGGTAGTTGAGTGGGTTGATAAGAAACAAGGTTTCCCAATATCTATTTAAATGAAGGATTGTGTGGAAAGAAGACTCCAAAATGTTTTTAAAATGTTAACACAACAGTTTTTTTGGAAGAATTAGTTTTTAGGGATATTTATAGAGATTATTTTTATTATGGTCACAAATAATGTTTTTTAGTAAAATAAGCCTCTCTTATAGAATCATAGGGGGAACAATTAGGGGAAAATTCTCTTATTATAAAGGGAATTGATCTAGAATATAGTATAATGAATATGTTATTACATCAGGTGAATAAATCTAGACTGAATTTGAGAATCTTGAAGACTTTTTTTGGACATGTGACAAACATGGTCACTATACTAAGGAGTTCTGGACAATGATTCCTTGTTAGAAAAAAATATTCCTAATGAAAATAAGACAGAAGAATAAAATTATCTAGAGTGAAAATTAATGGTTTTATTTGTGTGTGATATTCTTATATACTGAACAAGAAATGATGATAATTAAGATAATTTTTCAGATTGTCTTAATGATCTTAGGAAATGATAAATTAAATGAAATGTTTGGAAATCATTAATTATAGCATCCTAATGTACAATTATCAAGTCATGATATCAAAATAAAGGTAGATTCCTTATAGAATAATTCCATTTAGATAGACTCATAATAAATAAGTCTTCATAAACATAATAAATAGAGTCTTTAGAGACTACTTTGATCAATTTTTTCTTGCCTTTGTCGATGATACACTTATATACTTAATGATCAAGGAATATAATGAAGATCATTTATAGAATTTCTTGAATACCATGATAAAGGTGAATTTTTTCCCTATTTAGAAATTTTGAATTTTATTTTCATAAAGTATTATTGTCAGGTCATGAATCATAATGTTTGAAATATGAGTAAATCTATCAAAGATGTATATTATCAAGAAATTACACATACAACAACTATAACTAGGATCAATTTTTTTCTTGGGATAGAATGTAAATATTGATGCTATTTTGAAAATTTATCAAGGATATAAGATGAAAAAGCATGTTAAAATGGGATGGATCAAATTTCATCTTGATAGTAGAAGCTGAAAATGTTTCATCAAACTAGAATAGATGTTGGTAACTAGTTAGAAACATATATTTCCCTACAATGGGAAATGGTTTGTAATATACTATGTTTCTTTGGAAATTTATTTTTGTTGATTCCTTATATACATTGAAAATTTAGTTATATATTCCACCTGAAAAGAAAATATAAAATATAAAATTACAAAATACTTGAGTTGTAGTTGGTGGTAGTGATATTTTCAATAAATATATGGATACATTATCTAAATAGAGAGTAATGTGATATATATTTATCAACCCAGATATATTGAAATATATATATATATATATATATATATATTTACACATAAGGGGTGGAATATGTTCCAAAAGGGGTGGATTTAATGGACATAATATTATGATTTCTCAATAAATTACCACACTAGGAAGGGAAATAATGTTATTTCTTCTCTGAGTAGAAAATATCATGTTACCCTATCTGGAATGAGAATTGAGAAAGACACATTACTCATGGATTTCCAAAGGATGAATCTTAAATTCAAAAGGGAAGGTTTTAATTCTTATATTTACATAATAAATTGCAACTCGTTCATTTAGTTAAAGTTTAAAATATCCCATAATGTTAATATATAGATTAAAAAAGATATAGAATATTCTAGAGATAAAATTCTATAATTTTTGAGTTGTATGGATTGGAACCAAGACATGTGTCCCATAAAAATAGAATTGAAGATGTAAATTTCTTTATGATGCACATATCTCATCTTTATCCATTCATCCTGGATGTATGGATATGTATAATGACATAAAAACCCTTTATTATGATTATAGTTAAATGTTAGGATATTTATCTTTATGATCGATATGCCAAATTGTTAAGGATGGATGATAAAATTTTGAAGTTAAGTTGGAACAATTACCCATACCAGTATTGAAATGGGAAACATCGCCATGGATTCCATCAAAAGACTCCAAAAATTTCAAAATGTAATATTATTATTTAGGTTGTGGTTCATTACCTTTAAAATCCACCATATTTTATTACCATTAAATAATATTTCTACACTGAAAAATTTTCTATAATATAATTAAAGAATGTAGTGTGGCCATACAGATTACCACTCAACATTTTATATAAGAAGGATATGAGTAAATCCTTAATATTTAAGAGATATCTTCAAAAATAATTGGAGGTAGAGAAGAGTTTGATTAATTCTTATCATCCTCAAATAGATGGTCTTATGGTAATGTCATTTAAATGTCTAGAGGTTATGATTATATATTGTTTTTGGTATTTATAATAATTTCGGTATTAACAATTACCCTTGGTAGAGTTCTCATATAATAAAATGATCCATTATAGAATTAATATTTCGCAATATGAGTCTCTTTGTATGAGGTGGTGTAGGAATCCAAAAAATAAGTTGATATTGGAGGGAGGAAGCTGATAGGTCCAAACCTTATCCATGAAATGATGGAGAAGGTTTACAAATTTAGAAGAATATGAGAGCATCAGAAAATTAATTGAATAGTTATGATTATAGTGGTTAATGAGATAAATATTTTAAAATCTATGAATGTTTATTATTTATAATATTTCTATGGATTTCTGTTATGATATTTTTGATGAAATGATGGATGATCCCTAGATACATCTATTACATTGAAATAATATGTCATTTTAGGGCCTTGAAATATAGTTTTAGACTCCCTCTATACCTGTCTCAAGTTCAAAATGTGTCTAATGCATCTTTTTTTGAATTAAATACCATATCTATCTCATATACCTAGAATGGAAACTGTTAAACTCAAACATGACCCTTAGTTTGGAGGACAAATTATGGAAATCATTGATCAAAGATAAAATGTTCTATGAAAAAAATACTTAATATCTAGTCAATATTCTGTAGTGAAATCATAAGTTTGTTGAGGATATAAGGGATCTTGAGGATGTGATGCGATAAATATTTCCTCACTTTGTACCTCCAAGGTATAAAAACATAAGGGACATTTTTTATGGAGGGTATAATGTAATGACCAATGTTCTAGTAAAATATTAATATTTAACTAAATACTACGTCCGACAGCTAGATCCACATGAAATAATGAATCCAAACCAATATAGACCATTGTGAGGTGTATATAGAAATGTTAGGTATAAGTAGTGGTAATGGGATTACGAAATATATATAAATATATATATGAAAATAACAAATAAAAACAAATAAACATCACATTAAACTCAAATAGTGTTTTTACGCAACTGATAATTTTTATCCAAACCATACATATTTTCTATATAATTGTTTATATGATTAATGAATAAAAATATTTTAACTAATTAATTATAGAAAATGTGATGAAGAATTTATAATATTCTAAATGGTGATTCCTAAAAAATATCTATATTTTTTTGTTTTTAATTATAATTAATAATTATAAATTTTAGGATGTTAATTTTATAAAATTATCTTAATATTTAAATTTATCATGAAAATATTCACATTATATTTTGTTTGAGATTTTTCATAGAAATATATTTTATGTGAAAAGTGAAATATATTTTTTATAGAAATATTTTTTCTTTTGTAGAATTATTAGTTTATAATAATGATTTGGAATTTTTTTGACCATTATCAAAGAAAAATTAGCTTTATATGTTATATAATAAATTTATAAAAATTTAATCTATTTTATAAATTAATATTTATTATTTTAGTAATATTTCTCTCAAGATAATATTTTAACTACATTGGATACTTATTATTTCAAAATTAATTTTTATTGCATTTAGAAATTGAAACATATTATATAGATTTCAAATTTGTAATCAATATGATCAAATTATATAATAATGACTGTTTTATTATTTAATAATAAATGATTTGTCATTTTTGTAAAAACTCATTTTTGGGGTAAGAGTTAAAATAGAAAAGGTAAAAATGTATGAGTAAATGTAATAAATCATGTTCAAAACATGTGTGATAATTTATTTTGATGATTTTATCAGTATTATCAAATCTAATAAACATTATTAATCAATTTTGGACCCAATTTCATTGGTATTGACTTCCCAATATTAAAAAGATATAGGTATTTAAAAAAAATTAATGCTTCTTCACATTGAAAAGGGAATCTCATATGCTCACATCACCTCACACAAAACCCATTTATTTTCATCAAAAACTCTTCTAAACCTTATTTTAAACACTCATAGAAACTATAAAGAGATTCTGAAATTCAAAAGAGACAATCCTTTAATAATTTAACCCCATTCGCAATGAAGATAATCCAGGCATGGAGCTATCAATTTCTTATCAACGAGCCTATAATAGATGAGTAAAATCTCTTTAGAGGAATCCAAATACCAGAGTTTAAATTAGGGTGGGGTGGATTTTATGATTCACTATAGTATTCATTATAGAGGTTTCTATAGAAAGTACAATAATAGTTACTATAGATATTTTCTATCTCTATAACTTTTAAATTGAATTGGGCCTATAGGACATAAATTTGGGTCTTCAACTTACAAGGCCTTTATTCTACCATAGGTATTTTGGTCATAGGTCCATTATTCCCCCTTAGGGCTTTTATACATGTTCTTTTTTAATATCATGATTCTTTCAGGGAATATAGACTCTTGGATATGATGTAGTCAGTTCTAACCACCCTAGAGAATGTCTCAGAGGAGGGATCAGATCATGTATCAGCCACCAGACCGGTGCTAAAGGGATTGTGAATGAATGGAGGGAAAATAGAAACTAAATTATTCTAATAAATAACAATTCAGATCAACATGATGAAATTATATTCAATCTTCCATGTGATTTAGGGAGTTATAAATTATCAATGAAGAAAATTTTGTGGAGGGGAATTTTTAGTGTAGTCAATTCATTAAGTCATCGGTTCTTGTACTGGGACTTATACCTATGTGAATCTAGAAAATTGGTTCATGTAAGAGTTTCCTGTCAACATAGTTAAAAACATTATTATCTGGAAACAAATAAAAATCAAAGGCCTTCAGGGAATTCCAACCAAGTATAAATTACCAACTGCTTATTTTTTATATTTATTTATGTGCATTTTTACTTCCTAAAATATCATTAAACCATCATTAAATTATAATATAACTGTAACTAATACACCAATACACTATTATAATTATGGTATAATCATTTTCCATCCTCCCACACTAGTGCAGAAAACATTTTTTACGTCGGTTATTTTTCATTATTTACGTCGGTTTTTAGGCGACGTTAATACGGACGACGTTATAAATAACGTTTTTTACGTCGGTTATTTAAATCCCGACGTAACATCCCTAACATCACGGTGTTTATCACGTCGGTTCATTAATAACCGACGTGAATAATGATGGGGGATGGGGATTTATAACGGCGGTTATATAATAACCGCCATGATAAACCGCGGGTGGTGGGGGGGGGGGGGGGGTTTAGCACGTCGGTTATATAATAACCGACGTGATAAATATGCGCGGGGGGGTTTATCACATCGGTTATTTCTAAACCGATGTGATAAAACGCCTGGGATATCGTTTATCACGTCGGTTATGACATAACCGACGTGATTAACCCTTCCCCGGGCCTATTATCACGTCGGTTTCTTAAATAACCGACGTGATAAAAAGGCCTGGGAAACGTTTTAGCACGTCGGTTATCCAATAACCGACGTGGTAAATCGATTCCCAGGCCTTTTAGCACGTCGGTTATATTAAGAACCGACCTGATAAAAGGCCCGGGAACGGTTTATCACGTCGGTTCTCGAAAAAACCGACGTGATAAACCCCTACCGATTTATTTACCACGTCGGTTATAAAATAACCGACGTGAAATCGATATATATTTTTTAAATAATTGCACTGCTCTCACCAAAAAGCAACCAGAAACCAGACAACAAAAATAACCATGCCAGCCCTCCCCCAAGCCCCAACTGAACCCCACCCTCATCTATACCCACCTAACAACCTGGCCAGCCCTCCCCCACCACATTGGAGCCCCACCACAACCCTTGGACACCCCCACCCCTTTGACAGCCCCCCCCCCCACCCTCATTTACACCCCCACGACCCCTAGTACAGCCTCAAACACCCATTGGACACCCCTCCCATATCCCTTGGACACCCCCCACCCCTTGGACAGCCCCCCCACCCTCATTTACACCCCCAAGACCCCTAGTACAGCCTCAAACACCCATTGGACACCCCCGCACACCTTGACAGCCCTCCCAGACCCCTTGGACACACCCCCGACCCCTGGACACCCCCCCCCCCCCCCCCGAGCCCTTGGACAGCCCCAAACACCCCTTGGACACCCCTCCCATATCCCTTGGACACCCCCACCCCTTGGACACCCCCCACCCCTTGGAAATCCCCCCCACCCTCATTTACACCCAACCGACCCCTTGGACAGAACTCCCAGACACCTTGGACACCACTCCCATATCCCTTGGACACCCCCCCCCCCCCACCCCTTGGACACCCCCCCCCCCCCCCACCCTCATTTACACCCCCTCGAACACTAGGACATCCCCAAACACCCCTTGGACACCCCTCCCATATCCCTTGGACACCCCCCACCCCTTGGACACCCCCACCCCTTGGACAGCCCCCCCACCCCCTGGACACCCCCCCGACCCCTTGGACCCCCCCCCCCCCGACCCCTTGGAAACCCCCCCCCCCCCCATCCCGTTGGACAGCCCCAAACACCCCTTGGACACCCCTCCTATATCCCTTGGACACCCTCCCCCCACCACTTGGACACCCCCCACCCCTTGGACAGCCCCCCCCCCCCACCCTCATTTACACCCAACCGACCCCTTGGACAGCCCCAAACACACCTTGGACACCCCTCCCATATCCCTTGGACACCCCCCACCCCTTGGACACCCCCCACCCTCATTTACACCCCCCCGACCCCTAGGACAGCCCCAAACACACCTTGGACACCCCTCCCATATCCCTTGGACACCCCCTAAACACCCACCCACCCCCTTGGAACCTCTCCCCCCATACCAAAATCCAGACCAGAAAAACCATCAACAGTAGACCAAAACAAGAAGCAGAGAAAAATTAAACATTCACTTATATAACATTCAAAACATACACTGTCAACTTCAAAAAAAACTAAATCCAACCTAAACGACTACGAAATACACAATTACATTGACAATATTCAAAATTACATTTTACATTACAAACAACTAAAATTCAATCAAACCTGTAAAATAATTTGACCACTCCACTTGTAAGTGTTTGATATCTTCAGCAGTAAAGGGTTGAGGGTCATCAAAAAGCTTCAAAGGAAAAGGATAGTAGTCAACGTGTATAATGAATAAATCAAATTGAAATATTATGAGAAAGAGGAAATCTTACCAGGTCAAAACTCAGAACTGTCCCAGTTGTTATTATTTCATACATAAATCTTAACATGTAATATCCACATTCGATGATGCCTTGTTGCTCATGACATTTCTGTTTGAATGAGTGTAAATTCTATATATTATTTTTATGTAATAAATCAAAATGTACAAATTATAAATGGATATTTACCTTCGCATGTACATATTTGATCTTGAAATTCCTTTTCTTTGCGCTTTTTCGAAAGTGGACCCATGCCCTCTTAGAAAATAATACGAATGGGGTAAATTTAAAGTTCATTATAATATATAAAACTATTGTGAAATTGAAACTTACGTTTCCAATATATTCTTAAAACTTTCTCGCACATCATCATGGAGAGAGCATATCCAATAAAGTGCTTTCTCCCTAGGGAAAAAACCCCTAACATCCAATGATCCCTGATAAAAGGAAATTTAACGTTAGTCGTTTTTTAAGTTAAAAGATAATTAACTCTTTGAGAGGGATGTGTTTCATACCTCTCACAAAAAGGCATCATCCAACACTATGTGATTACATTCTTTTCAAATCTATCAGCAATATAAATCATTCTTTGTTCCTCATCCAATGCACATGCTTCAGGGGAAATCAATTGTGGGTCCACGAATCCTTATACATCTGTCAGCTCATTCTTCTCACAAATTTTATACAGATACCTAATACAAAGCAGACATAAGTATACATTTTTAATAAATATAACGCAAGGAAAAGGTCTTAAGACTTACATGATAAAAATTTGCACCACGTTGATGCCCAACTTATCTCCAGTGACAAACTCCATGATATCAGTTTTCATAATCCCCACACTTAGTTCACGTCCACAGACATGAGCTTCCATTGTAAAGTCATAATGATCCGCCAACAAATTTTAATATCTTGACAATTTGTCAAGACTGCTAGTATATGCATCTGATGTCATAGCTATCTATCTTTGTTGTTGTCTATACAGTATTTCTTTACCTTTGAAGTATTCCTATAAAAATAAATTGAAAAATATATTAGTTTCCAAATGATAAAACATTAATAAAAATATAAAATAAAAGATATAACATCCATACCTCTATGGTAATGAGTCAAAGAAGTCTTGATGGCCAAAGTAAAAAAATGGCCGATACTATGTCTAACTGTCGTCACCTCATATGTAGGTAATGGTATCCGAGCTGATCTATCTATAATATCCTGTACAGTGACCCTCTGATTCTCTACCTCTAACTGTTGATGATGAACTGTATCTCCTATACAATATACCATCCCATATGGAACTATATGATGTTGAGGATCATCAACATACAACTCATAATAAGTAGGTAGCTGCAGCAGAGGAGGAGGATCAAAAATGGGGTCTGCAGGCTGAGGTGGGGGAGTGGGAGCTACTGGGAGAGGTGGAGTGGGGGATGCACCCTGAAATTGTCTTTGCAAGTCTGCAAACATAAACTGCACCGATGCTCTAATCTTGTCCTCCATTGTCGCATTAATATTATGGACTTCAGCCTCCAAGGATTCTATTTTTTTTATAAACTCCCTCAACGTTAGAAGTTGAGGAACGTGGCAACACTTTTCTTACCGATACACCTGCCGGATATCCTCTTACACGGCAAGGATGTTCGGGCTTTCCCAATGCCACAGATAAAATATCTTCCCTCCCAGATGGTGTAAATGTCCCCTGTGAACTCTGCTCCTCAACAGAGTCCTGTAATAATTAATTGAACATTTCTATAATGATTGGAAATATATAACGAAAATAGTAAACTTAAATAAATAAAATAGTTATCTTACAATCCTCTCAACTACGAGTCTCGATTCTTCCGAAAGATATTGTCCTTTTTTGCCCTTCCGAGCTCTTTTCCATTTCTCATGTCTAGATGGAGGGGATGGAGGGGCCACCTCTCCAGAGCTTGAAGACTCAGCTCTTAGTTGTTGAAAATTTTCTGCCATCATTTGTTCTTCCAATAATGCATACCCTCCCCGAGATAAACTATGAGGGTATAAATTTTTAGATTGGATCTCTTGATGATCTTTCCTTGTTTGCTGTAAATTAAGAATAAGTAATCATTAACAAAACAATAATAAGATCATTTATATAAGAAAGCTTATAAAAGTTTACATTGCCCTTACCAAAAATGATTCTTTTCTTCTACTTTCAAAAAATTGTCTCCATGTGTCTTCATCTATAAAAGGATATATACGACATGGATTCTCACGACTCATATGACCATAAATGAAATCAGATGAGAGGGTTGATTTGAAATCCCTCCATCTCCTAGCAGCCAACGATAATTATTTCTTCCTGACTCCTCCAATGTCAGGAATATCAAATGTCATCTGATAAAAAAGAGGTTAAAAATATTATATATACTAGAAACATATAAAGAATAGTCAAACAATAGCAAAAGATCTTACCAAAATGGTCTCCCACAGCTGAGAAATTATCTCCTTATCCACACTTCTCCAATCATCATAGAGAATGCTTACTTTGCTCTTAGCCTGAGTTGCTACAAAACCCTTAAAATCTTTAGCATTTGGACCTCTAGGAAGATCATCATCATCAAACACCACGACTATACTCTCCTCCTTCTTACGGGCAAGTGATAATTTTGGTAAACGTGTGCACCCACGCTTACCAACCTTTGAACTCTTTTTCGTAATAGGAGCATGTGAATGTTCCTCCCCAGATGTATGACCAATATGCTCATCTCCAGAATCATGTGGCTGATCAACTGATTGATCTGTCATTTTACTTCAAATCAAAAAAACAAACATTAGTTCACAAATATACAAATTCAAATATTGTAATACTACTTAATCAGAAAATAGAAAAGTGTACTAAATTACATAATAGTAAACATTGGTAATATGGTAAGCATGTTAAACAATGATAAACATGGTAAACACAGTCTGTTGTACCCATCTCTCTTGGATTTTAATGATCACAATCACTCTTATTATGTTCTAACTTGTTTTCAAGTGTTTTTGTTGATAGGAAAAAGGTTGCCAAGGAGTTGGCCCAAGAAAGCTGAAAAGTGGACTCACTGAGTCCACCGGTCAGCCGGTGTGAGCTCACCGGCCAGCCGGAGGACCCAGGCAGTAGACTTTCCCACTGCCTGGTGTCACCGGCCGGCCGCTGGCTCACCACCGGCGGGCCGGTGGACCAGACAGAGAGCCTTCCTCTCTGTCTCGACCACCGGCCGGCCGGTGGACCAGACAGAGCTTTGCTGTCTGGACCACCGGCCAACCGGTGATCCGCCACCGGCCCGCCGGTGCGCCCAGGACTTCTCCTCTTTACGGTTTTTATTGTTTTATCATTTTGGTTTGATACATGTTTTAATAAGTAAAAAATTTACAATATCTAACATTATATGATAAAACTAAATGTAAACAAGAAATAAACATGTGTTACCTGTAATTTTAGGAATGTACAGTTGGATTGTTTTCCCAAATTCCTTCGTCGCGATCATTCCTTATGGCACAAACCATGTCTTCAACATACTCATCATTATGTTCTGTTAATCTTTCCATGGAAGTAGGGATCTCACATAAATCAGCATCTTCATCAAATTCATCCTCACCAACATATTGTTTTTTCCCTTGTAAAACAACATCCCACTGCATATCAGATTAATCTAATACATAGAAAATTTGTTTGGCATGTGTTGCCATTATAAAAGAATCAGTTGTGTCTTCCAATCTATTCAGATTAACAAGTGTCATTCCAAATTCATCGTGTCTGACACTGTTGTTACCGATAAACCATTTACAGTTAAAAACATGAACTTTAATTTTAAAGTAATCAGCCTCCCATATGTCTTCAATCACTCCATAATATGCACTTGATGCCGAAATTGGGTTTCTGTCCTTAGCACTCAAAAAATTCATCGCTTCTGCAAACACCAATACACCACTATTCTGAACTGCACTTCTGTTGTCCTGAGCTTTCGTATGAAATGTATAGCCATTAATGTCATAAGCGGACCATGTTATCACATTTAAAGATGGACCACCCACTATCCATTTTAATGTCTCTGATACATCTGATCTACCAAGCAAGGACTTTAACCATGGCAAAAAAGTTTTGTTGTGCTCATTCAAAATCCACATTTCTTTCTTCTTTGGATGACATTGTTTCAACTCATTAATATGCAATGTGATATACGGTTGAACATCAGCTATGTTATTCAAGATGTATGATTCTAACTTCTTCATCTGTTCAGCTGACAGTGATTTGACTTTCAAGCCACGAATCCCCTTTCCCTCATTATTAACCCGTTCATGGCGAGATGGAGGAAAACCTATGTGTTGCGTCGTAGCCAAGTATCTCGTACAAAACTCTGCTACCTCCTCAGAAATATACTTTTCAATAATGGAGGCTTCAGGTCGATATGGATTTTTAACATATCCCTTTAATATTTTCATATACCTTTCAAAAGGATACATCCAACGAAGATATACATGTCCACAAAGCTTTATTTCTCGAACCAGATGAATCATTAAATGCACCATCATATCAAAAAAAGTTGGAGGAAAATACATTTCCAAATGACAAAGTATAAAAATTGCATCCTTTTCCAAAATGTTCAAAGCATTCACATCAATCGCCTTGTTACAAATTGAATTGAAAAAATAACACAACCTCATTATAGTCTTTCTGACAGGGATGGGCAATATTCCACGCAGTGCAACTGGTAGAATTTGTTGCATCATGACGTGACAATCATGTGATTTCATACCTATCAACTTCAATTCTTTCAATGAGACAAAATTTTTTACATTTGAAGAATAACCTTGAGGCACTTTGATATCATGAAGACACTAACAGAAGCTACTTTTCTCCCTCTTCGTTAATGTATGACAAGCCGGGGGGAAGAAATGTTCGTCTTCCTTTAGGAGTGGGAGCTAACTCCAAACGTATTCCCATTGATAGTAGGTCTAACCTTGCATTCAATCCATCTTTTGTCTTTCCTTTAATATCTAACAATGTTCCGATCAAAGAATCACAGATATTATTCTCCACGTGCATGACATCAATATTATGTTTGACTTCATGATACCTCCAATATGGTAGCTCAAAAAATATTGACCTTTTCTTCCAAATATGTCTATCATTACCAGATTTCTGTGTCTTTCCCAATGTCACATCAAGGTTTTTTACCCTCTTAAAATACAAATCTGGGGATAAAGGTTTTGGAGCAGTATCAAATTCTTGTGAGCCATTGAATGGATTTTTTAGTCTTCTATAAGGGTGATCCATAGGCAAAAACTTTTGATGACCCATGTACACTGTTTTCCTCCCATGATGCAATTGACAATATGACGTCTGTTGTTCGCAAATTGGACATGCTTTATTCCCTTTAACACTGTATCCAGACAAATTTCCATATGCTGGGAAGTCATTTATAGTGAATAGAAGCACTGCATGCAGTTGAAAATATTCCATTTTATAAGAATCATACACCCTAATACCATCAGCCCATAACAGTTTCAAATCATCAATCAGCGGTGACAAGTATACATCAATATCATTGCCGGGTTGCTTTGGACCAGAGATCATGATACTCAACATGACATATTTGCGCTTCATACAAACTTCAGGAGAGAGGTTGTAAATTACCAATAAAACAGGCCATGAACTATGTGTTCTACTAAGGGTTCGGTATGGATTCATTCCATCTGTGCACAAGCCTAGTCTCAGATTTATAATTTTATTTCCAAATGTAGGGTACTGGGCATCAATTTTCTTCCATTGTAGACAATCAGCTGGATGACGTATTTTTCCATCACATACCTGCTCATCAGCATGCCATCTTAACCTTTTTTCATCATGTGAATTAGCAAATAAACGTTTGAAACGAGGAATTATAGAAAGATACCAAAATACCTTTGAAGAGAGCTTTGTAATCTCTACATCAGCTTGTGATTTTTCTTTCACCTTATACCGTGATGTCCCACATTTAGGACACTCTTTCAGAAATTCATATTCCTTCCTATATATAATGCAGTCATTCGGACAGGCATGTATTTTCCTGTATCCCAATCCCATCGGGCATAATATTTTTTTGGCCTCATAATGTGAATCTGGAAGATTGTTATCTTTTGAAAGAATGTCTTTCATCAATTGTAGCAGCTCTGTAAAACTTCTGTCACTCCATCCATGTTTCTCCTTCAGGTTAATCAATCTTAACACCGCCGAAAAAACCGTAAAATCTGTACAACCATGATATAATGGTTTTTCGGCATCACCATATAGACGTGCAACTGTCGGTTCTATCTCAATTTGTTCTGCTACAATATCGCGAATCATTTCTTCAATTCCATCGGAGTTACCATCTTGCGATTCATTATCATCAGTGACATTCTGTCCAGTTTCACCATGCCAAATCCAAGGGTTGTAACTCGGATTGAAACCATGACAAATCAGATGATCTTTTATCTCTCTAATTTTCAACTTCTTCATATTCAGACATTTCAGGCATGGACAGAAAAAAATGTCACTACTTGGAACATTTCGTTTAGCAAATTCCAAAAAGGCATCAACACCTTCCTCATATTCATTGCTCATTCGATGTGCCATAATCCAACTTCGAATCATTATTACCTATAACAAATAGCAAAAATATATATATTTTTTAGATAAGACAAATATATGTTTATATAAAAAAAATCATAATTTGAATGTAAAAAATTTTGAAATATAAAACAAATCGATGTGTATTTTAAAAAATATGCTTGAATATTATTTTTTAAACAAAATATAGTAAGATATAACACCCCCCTGGACTCCCCCCGACCCCTCTGGACAGCCCCCCCGCCCCTCCTGGACACCACCCCCCACCCCCTACCCCCTTGGACACCCCCCTAAACATCCCCCAACCCTCTGGACAGCCCCCCCCCCCCCACCCACCGGGACAACCCCAAATACCCTCTGGAGAGGCCGCCACCCACTTGGACAGCCCCCCACACCCATCCACCCCCTTGGACACCCCCCTGGACACCCCACCGACCCCTCTGGACAGGCCGCCACCCCCTTGGACAGCCCCCCACACCCACCCATCCCCTTGGACACCACCCTGGACAACCCCCCGACCCCTCTGGATAGCCCCCGACCCCTCTAGAAAGCACCCCCACCCCTCCTGGACACAACCCCCCACCCCCGACCTGCTTGGACACCCCCCTGGACACCCCCCAACCCTCTGGACAACCCCCCACCCCTCCTAAACACCACCCCCACCCCCTACCCCCTTGGACACCCCCCTGGACACCCCCCAACACCCACCCACACCCTTGGACATCCCCCCACACCCACCCACCCCCTTGTAAACCCCCATGGACACCCCCTGACCCCTCTGGACAGCCCCCCACCCCTCCTGGACACCACCCCCCACCCCCTACCCCCTTGGACACCCCCCTGGACATCCCCCAACCCTCTGGGCAGCCCCCCCACCCACCCGGACAACCCCAAATACCCTCTGGAGAGGCCGCCACCCACTTGGACAGCCCCCCACACCCATCCACCCCCTTGGACACCCCCCTGGACACCCCACCGACCCCTCTGGATAGGCCGCCACCCCCCTTGGACAGCCCCCACACCCACCCATCCCCTTGGACACCACCCTGGACACCCCCCGACCCCTCTGGACAGCCCCTGACCCCTCTAGAAAGCACCCCACCCCTCCTGGACACAACCCCCACCCTGACCTGCTTGGACACCCCCCTGGACACCCCCCAACCCTCTGGACAGCCCCCCCCCCCCACCCCTCCTAAACACCACCCCCACCCCCTACCCCCTTGGACACCCCCCTGGACACCCCACAACACCCACCCACACCCTTGGACAGCCCCCACACCCACCCACCCCCTTGTAAACCCCCTGGACACCCCCCGACCCCTCTGGACAGCCCCCCGCCCCTCTTGGACACCACCCCCACCCCCTACCCCCTTGGACACCCCCCTGGTCATCCCCCAACCCTCTGGGCAGCCCCCCACCCACCCGGACAACCCCAAATACCCTCTGGAGAGGCCGCCACCCACTTGGACAGCCCCCCACACCCATCCACCCCCTTGGACACCCCCCTGGACACCCCACCGACCCCTCTGGACAGGCCGCCACCCCCTTGGACAACCCCCCACACCCACCCATCCCCTTGGACACCACCCTGGACACCCCCCGACCCCTCTGGACAGCCCCCGACCCATCTAGAAAGCACCCCCACCCCTCCTGGACACAACCCCCCACCCCCGACCTACTTGGACACCCCCCTGGACACCCCCCAACCCTCTGGACAGCCCCCCCCCCCACCCCTCCTAAACACCACCCCCTACCCCCTTTGGACACCCCCCTGGACACCCCCCAACACCCACCCACACCCTTGGACAGCCCCCCACACCCACCCACCCCCTTGTAAACCCCCCTGGACACCCCCCGACCCCTCTGGACAGCCCCCCGCCCCTCCTGGACACCACCCCCACCCCCTACCCCCTTGGACACCCCCCCTGGACATCCCCAACCCTCTGGGCAGCCCCCCACCCACCCGGACAACCCCAAATACCCTCTGGAGAGGCCGCCACCCACTTGGACAACCCCCCACACCAATCCACCCCCTTGGACACCCCCCTGGACACCCCACCGACCCCTCTGGACAGGCCGCCACCCCCTTAGACAGCCCCCCACACCCACCCATCCCCTTGGACACCACCCTGGACACCCCCCGACCCCTCTGGACAGCCCCCGACCCCTCTAGAAAGCACCCCCACCCCTCCTGGACACAACCCCCCACCACCGACCTATTTGGACACCCCCCTGGACACCCCCAACCCTCTGGACAACCCCCCCACCCCTCCTGGACACAACCCCCCACCCCCGACCTGCTTGGACACCCCCCTGGACACCCCCAACCCTCTGGACAGCACCCCCACCCCTCCTAAACACCACCCCCACCCCCTACCCCCTTGGACACCCCCCTGGACACCCCCCAACACCCACCCACACCCTTGGACAGCCCCCCACACCCACCCACCCCCTTGTAAACCCCCCTGGACACCCCCCGACCCCTCTGGACAGCCCCCCGCCCCTCCTGAACACCACCCCACACCCCCTACCCCCTTGGACACCCCCCTGGACATCCCCCAACCCTCTAGACAGCCCCCCACCAACCCGAACAACCCCAAATACCCTCTGGAGAGGCCACCACCCACTTGGACAGCCCCCCACACCCATCCAACTCCTTGGACACCCCCCTGGACACCCCATCCAAATGGACACGCCCCAACCCTCTCGGGGATTTATAGAAAACGATGCAAAATTAGTGAAATCATAAAATTAGTCAATATTGCAAGTCTAACTAATAGATATAGGGATGATAAATAAGATTATGGTGCCAAAACGAGTTAAAAGGGTTCGCAATCGAAGAATCTTAGCTAGTTTCAACAAAAAATCACAACACAAATATATATACTATCCGCGAAAAAAAACGAACGAGTGGGAGGATTACCTGAGTGCTGCGAGTTTAGATGATTGATCCGAGGAGATTAAATATGAGAAACGATGATCGCAAAACGAATCTAAACCAACGAAATGGACGAGCCGATTCGGGTTTACGTGCGAGAGAGACGAGTCACGACTGTCGAAGGTAAACTCGCGAATGACAATCCACGGGTCTGGGTAAATTTTTAAATGAGTTATCACGTCGGTTATTCAATAACCGACATTATAATTTTTTAAAAAACATTTATAACGTCGGTTATTCAATAACCGACGTAAAAACCTTCCTCTGATTCTTGTTTTACATCGGTTATTTTATAACCGACGTTATAAAGGGCTCAAAATCCGCGTTTTTTTTCGTCGGTTATGGAATAACCGACGTCAAAAACATCTGCGGATTCTTTTTTTACGTCGGTTATTAAATAACCGACGTAAAAAGGCCTTCAAAAACCGCGTTTTTTACGTCGGTTATTGAATAACCGATGTAATAACTCGTACATATGTCGATTTGTTACGTCGGTTATTGAATAACCGACGTAACAAACACCCCCCGCTTCTATTTTTTACGGCGGTTAATGTAGAACCGACGTAAAAAATGAAGCCGCGCGATTAATAACGTCGGTTATAAAAATAACCGATGTTAAAGGTGTACCGAACACAGGATTTTACGTCGGTTATTAAATAACTGACGTAAAAAACCTCGTTTTACATATTATGACGTCGGTTTTATATAACCGACGTAAAAAATGGTGACGTAAAAAACGTTTTCTGCACTAGTGCCATTTTCCATTGGGAAGAAAATAAAAACACAAATCATGAATTTTTATAGACTACAACCTCCATGTTGTCACATATTTGTTTTCCTTCTCCTCCTAAAGAGGAAAAATAAATAGTAAGTTTATTGTATAATTATGATATTTATGAATTTATGATTCATAAATGATAATACTAAACACTATACTCTCTCATTCTAGGAAAATTAAATCGTATCCAATGCATGTGTATAGACTACCGAATCCATGGATATATATATAATCTATTTTTCATTACCAACATTCATGGATGGATCTAATAATGGTTTTGAAGGATAAAATTGATTTTTATGATATTAATATGGTTTTGGTAATACAGATTTAATATTCTAATACTTATACGAATGAAAAACATTCAATATAAAATTTTCCGTTAAAAGCAATTGAAATAAGTTGGAAAATAATGTATTCATTCATTACAATTATTTTGTATCCATCTATTATTCTCATAAATATTAATAATTCAAATATATCATAGAAATAAATACTATATGATATTATTATTCTACCAGTATAATTAAATTTCAACTAAACCACATCATAATCATCATATAATTAGTGTTTGTTCATGTTTTGATCTGTTTTTCCAATTACATGAACAATGATTTGAAATTATATCATAGATGACTATAAAAATATAATTAACTTTATAATAATATATAAATATTTAAATAGTTATTTTTATATGTTTTTAGAATGTATACATCAATATTTAACTCAATAATTTTAAAAAACTTTCTTTTGGTTAAGAAAATAACCAAAGTGTGCTTGTTATCGATTTTATCTTCTAGAATAAATAATGAAACACTTATAAAATGATTTAAGAACAACATAAATAAATATAACCCAACAATTATAGTAACATTGATGAAAAAATAGTGATTTAATATGGTGTAATAGGTAATACTAACACTTATCATATGATACTAGTACAAATGGTCAAAACTACTACCACACGATGTGGGCGAATTTGGAAAAAATAAATAATATAAATGTAGATAATAATAATAAATTTAAATTATAAACAGTTTTCTATATAAATATATTACTCAAATAATTTATTATGATTGTTATAATTTATATAGGAGTTTTTATCATATTAATGAAATTTAATATCCAATTTAAGGGTTATGTGTCTCAATTTTCAATCCCTTAAGACATACTTTTTATTATACAATGTGATTTCACTGGAATTTTGTATTCACATTTGAAATACTTTGGTTTGGGATAGTCACCTTATATATGGATTATTTCTTAAAGTCGCTATCATATTATTTATATTCAAAAATTCCTAGAGTCACAATGAAATTTGGTAACTCAAATTATATTCCTTTGAGTTTTCATGCTTCTTTTAATCTTAGATCATCAATGTACCTAATATTCAATGATCTACATTTACATACGATATCAACTAATATACCACCTGGTAAAATTAGTTCATAATTAAATTACCCTTCCATGAATTATTTTCTTTTCTATTAAATGATAACATGTTATAAATATTTCTCATCCTATTAATTATTTATTTCTATAAAATGGATATTAATATCAAATCCATGTTTTCAATTATCACAAATGTTCTCCTTTCTGATTTTTAAATCTAGATATGTATCATTTCAGGTTATCATTTTTTACATTAATTTTAATTATAATCTTTATTAATATATTTTGTGATTTATATTTATTTTTCAACATTATATAAAAAGGGATATATTTTTTAGGATTTTTTGTTTTATAAATCTCCCTCTAAAGGATTTTATAAAGGTCTTCTTTTGGATGATTGAATTTGGTATTGATTTATCTGGTTTATATGGTTATTTATTTGATTCCTTTTGAAAAATGATGTGAATATCACTCTAATTCATTGGTTTTAATGATGTTATGATTAGATGAATTCATGTGGCACACAGGGGTATGGTTAATATTTAAGTTATTGGTGGTCCATATATATATATATCCCTACAATTAATTTGGTAAATCATTAAATCTCATGATATAATGGTGAAGCATGTTTTTATACTCAATCAAAAATTAGAAATAGGTTGTGATTATTTATCCTATTTTGTAAATGTGATTGGATTCTTCATCTATTATGGGAAATAAGTGGTAATGTTTGATCCATAATGTTGAGTTTCTAGGAATAGGTTGGTTCCACATCCATTCATATAGTCCCTAGATCAATATTTAAGCTTCATGTTTTACCAATATTTATTCCATGTTTGAGTATATAGAATTTCTTTTCCTCCAATCATGACATAAGAACCATTTTTAAGAATCAATGTTCTTATGATTATATATCCCTCTATATTATGTTTTACGAAATACTGCTGATCCCACATCAGAAAAAATATTAATATGTTTATTTTTCCATTATTGTTTATTTGAGATCACCCCATTCTTATATTGCTATTTCCTTGGGAATGCGGATGATATAAACTTATGATGTTTTTAAAAAAAGATCTAGTATAATGAAATTATGGGGTATGTTCACATTCATCATTAAAGAAGTTAATTAGGTTACTAGTCTCTAGTGTCACTTAACCACTTGATTCCTAGGATGTTGGGTTTATTATATAATGTAAAGTTTTTTGTCATTTAAATTATAGAGAATAAAAAAATTTTTACGCTAAGTCTCCTAATGATGAGTCCCAAGGGAGGTCAAATGCATAAGATCACACTTTATATGAGTAACATGGTTATTCATGTGCATAAAACGCCACTTTGGATGAGTAACCTAGAAGTTTAGATAAGTCTGAGGGGATATAAAATTGGATTTTATTTTATTTGTATGATTCTCTAGATGTTAATATTACTCATAAGAGACTTTACATGAGTTAGTATCAACTTTGGATTAGTCCCTGATAGTTAGAATGAGTAATTAGGGAGTTTGGTTTTAGTTAGTTCTCCTCTATATTAGAATTTTAGAAAATATTTTTTTGAATCAAATATTGATTCAAGATTATATTGAAGAAAATTTTAATATAGCTTAAATATGTTGGATCATTAAAAAAACAAATTGATAGGTTGAATTTAAATATTTTTAATTATTGTTCATCATATGTGCTGCCTTAATAAGGACTCCTTGACTGGGATTTTGGTGAAATTGAGAAATAATGAGTGCCCAAAATCTATTTGGGAAACATTATACATATTAACTGTGTGAATATAAAAATAAATAATTGATGTGTAAATTTTTTAAAAAAACTTCTAGAGAAATAATGGATTCTCTACTATGTGAGAGACATGATGTCTCGAAGAATGTGAGACTCATATTTTATATTACATGCACTTTATAAGATATTTAGTAGAGGTTAATGAAATATGATTCTATATCCACTAATCTAGATTATTAATATTGAAGTAGAGGAATGGGATTATTTTCATTCATGAATTATATCGCATATGATTTAATCAAACTGAATAAGTTAAGATTAGAGATTGACAAGTACACTATTATTTTAAACCATTCATTCAATTTAAGAACAATCATAAGTTGATTAATTTCATGATTTCCAAGCATATAGTGGGTTGAAAAATAACTAGTTCATGTCTGAAAAAATGAAAGAAATACCTGGAATAATTTATGGTACTAGATTTAAAATTCCACACATTTACTATTATATTTAGATGATATCTTCCCATGAAGAGAAGTGGATAATTCTAACTTGAAATATATTTACCAAATATTGGTAAAATTACCTATAAGATAAATGTATTCACATAAAATGGCAGTGGAACATGTGTTGAATATATTTTGAAAATTATCAATTCTTATTCTAAACATTTACCCCATTTGGCTTTTAACCTATATTATTTTTTATGATAATGAGATCTATTTTGTGTTTAAAAAAGTAATAATATCCCAAGTAATGAAAGTAAAAAAAATAGATAGATCATATGATATTTAAAATGTTTTGATAAATGGTATATACTACTATATGATAGGTTATTTTCACCAATTTAGGTTTCTCCATCATAATCAATTTCTTGATATAATGGTGGATCTTCCAACACCTGCATTGATTCACACTATGTATAAACATTCCTACTTTTCAAATAATATTTTCAACATATCATATCACTGCATTCATAGAGTAACAAAATGATCACCATTTATACCCAATGTCACACTTGTTTTATGTCTCCACACCATGTATATAAATTTTTTCCCTTTTAACTCCTTTATTATGTAAAAAATACAACCACTCAGGATGATTATTCATCAAAATATATTTTTTTATTCTTCTGATATAATTTATCATGAATATAAATAAAATAATTTTAAACAATACTTTTATCTCAATATTCTCTTAAAACTCAACTTTATGGATCTTTAACAAAAAATTGTTAGCTAATGTTCTCACCTAAAATGAGGTATTGGGATATTATTGATTCCAATTCCCTCTCATTTATTGAATGTATTGAAACAAATAATAAGCAAACTCATTGAAATAACCCCTCTCCTCATCTTCTTATACACAATATTATACATCAATTTTTATAATAAAATCCTATTTTTATGTATATTGCATACCCAAATGATCTTTACTTTTTTAAAATATTGAATCCATCTTATTCTTCTAAATCTGAAGTTTTATGGTTCTTCCTCTTAACTAAAGAGCATGGTTTAAATTTCATTAACCTAACCGAATCATTGAAATTTATTTTCAAAAATTTTATTAGGAAATTTATTTTCTATAATGAGGACATAGAAAAACCAATAAAAATCATTTTTATGACCTCTATTTTATATTGATTAATTTTTTAATAAGTTCTTGAGATATAAATATCTAAATATTTTTTTTGATCATCAAATATTTTCCAAAGTACATTAACAAGAGTTCACTTTATTTTTATCTATTCTTCCTCATTTATCTATGCTAACAGATATTATAGACTCATCAAAATACTTTTATAATTATTAATTAATCCAATATTATTTATTACATAAATATCATCATATATATATTGAAATTAATATATCATTATTTTAAAAAATATTAAGATAAATCACACGTAATTTACATTTCTGGTTTGACTCATCTTTGTTTTTTGAGTGAAAACTTCAGAAAAGTCAAATATTCAATCTTGAATAATTGTTTTTAGAATACCCTATAAAACATTTCAATAAAAAATATCCTTATTTATATTTTTACTGTGACATCCTAATATTTAATCATCTACACTGGATAGAATCACTTGACATCTCATTCATACCTCAAAGTAGTAGCAAAAACTTCAGAAACATGTGAACATATTTTTATCCTAAAAACAACTCAAAGAAAGAGTCTAAATATTCTTCACGATATTTAAAAAATTTTAAACCATCCCCATCATCTGAGAAATTCTATTAATAAAAGATTTATGAAATCAAAAAAATGAGTTTTTACAAACATAAAAATATTTTCAAAACTCTCATTCATTGTTCTTACCTATTATCAAATAAACTACCATCTTCTTATCATTTTATATCTTCAATCACACATTGATTTATAGATATTAGATCCATAAAGAAAAAAATTAACACCACCCACGTCTATTTCCATATTTAGACACAAAATCTAGAATTGTGCTCTTGAATATGTAGCACTCAAATATTCACCAATTATAAACGTCATATTATGAACAAGGATACCATTTCATATGTATTCAAAGTCATATGTATTTAAAATTTATCAAAAAAAGTATAACATCATATGTCCTACATGATATAAAAATCCATACTAAATTTGGTGCAATGATATACAAAAATCTCCATGTAATACAACATTCCATTCCAACAATTAATAAATACTCCAGAATCCCATAAAATACCCAAATGTCATATGAAATTTTTTGAATTATTATAAAATCATATCTGATGTCTTATGAAATTTCTGATGTAAAATGAAATTCTACTCAATGTCTTAAGAAATAAAATTATTTTATATTGGAATTATAATATTATAAATTTTATATGGCTTAGTCATTTTCTAATTTAAACACCAAATATCCATAATTCATTAATGAATTCAAATACAACGTAGTATTTCCCCCATTAATTATTAAACTTGATGAAACACTTTAAATAATCTTTGGAAATTTTTATAACATTCTAAAACTATTACTTTCCATTAAAAAGAACATGAGTCATGTTAAATATGCAATCATAGAGTATTCATGATCCTCCACTACGAAATTTAATTCATTCCCTGTTTCAACCAATTTTAAACTTAATCTAGGTATAGTTTCACACTAATTTCAATAGTTAAATACCAAAAAACAATAGGGGAAATTCGTCCATCATTATAGTCATCCATTTTTATAAAAATAACATGTTTTCAGTCTCCCTATATATCCAACTTCGCTCTCATAATTTCTAACCAATTATAGATAACACATTAAAACTTTTATCAACACTAAACATTATTTTTCAAGAAGATCAAAAAATACATAATTTTGGATTATTTTTTATCCAAAATTTAGCCATCTAAATTCTCCAATATAAAGAATCCAATTTTATTTACCAAATATATTTGGGTAGCCCTAAATTTTTTTTTAAAAATCTCACTCCATTACTTATGTTCTCAAGAATATATATTGAATTTATTTATTGAAAAAATACACTTGATAAAAATATTACCACACACAAAATGTAAATTTAGTAGGTATTCATAAGGAATAATAATTTTAAAGATAATAAAATACATAGAATAATAAAATATTGACTACAACAATATGTAAGATCTAATATGGAGGTAAAACCATGTAAAAAATATATGTGTGTCTTTTTGTACTTTTATTTTTCCACAAAAGTAAATAAGTGATACTAATAGTGTCTCATGACGCTAATAGTTCGCAATGGTTTTATTATATTATTGAATGAATTAGTAAAATAAGGTACAAACAATTCTCCACACTCACTTAGTGGTATACCATTTTATCTACATACTAAGAGTGATATAAGAGTCGTGGAATCCCCTAGGATTCTATTCTTTCTAAATTTAATCATAAAAGGATAGATTTAGGAGAATAGTATAGTTGTTCCATTTTTTATTGTAAAAATTTCATGGATTGAGAAATAAAATTATACCTAAATAATTTTATATGGTTTGAATGTAATATATATTTTCTCTATGAACTATACAGACATTCTAGTAGATATATCTATGAAATTTACTATAATTTGGAACCTTGATAGTGATGGTAAAAATAAAAATGTTATATTATCATCATCTGTAAACAAATTTAATAAAAAATGATGTTTTTTTGGATTATCAATAAAATGTGACACAAACCCAAGTACAAATATGAGATAAACATGAAGGTAATGAAAAATATTTTATATTTATAGGACTAAGATTGAATAATTCAACATGAAAATATAGGAAATTGTTGCTTAATATTTCACTAAGGTGGATGAAATAGTTATACATGTTATAGTATTTGTAGAAAATCTATATGAAATTTTTGTTGTTAGGATATTTGTTATTTATTTGCAAAACAGATTCAAACCAAAGGACTAATCTATTATATATATGGATAAGAATTCCATTTTTAGATTCAAAATATACTTCCCAACAATGAAATTAGGGGAAAAAATTCCAATACATAAATAATTAAGTAATGAAATTAAAGGGCTTAATCATGATGAAAATAAATAATGGGGAACTTTATACTTTTAGTGTCTTAGACGATGTTTATGAGAGTAATTAAATTTACATGATTTAAGGGACTTTGAAATCACAGAACATTCTGTGAAAAAATAATACATCTCATGAAGTGATGGAGAAGATGAATGAGATGTTAGAAGGTGCACATGATGAAAACATAACTAGAAGTTTGTCATGAAAAAAATACACAACTCAAGATATAAGTAAAATATCTAATAAAGGTTTTAATAAATATTATTAATGATAAAGATTATATTTTTTATAGGAAATGATCAAATTGTGGATAAAAATATTCTAAAATTTATAGTGGATGATAAAGGGACAATTGCAAAAAAAAATAGGATGAAGGAGATTGATTGAGAAGAAATTCTTAACGTGCTAAATTAAGGGGTCATTATTATGAGAATATCTGTACAAAGATTAGCAGTGACTTTTATAAAGTTTTTTATGTTAAATATGAATCATAATTTGGTGTTTAAAAATATTTCTCATAAAATCAGTTCATTTCATCAATTCTTTTATCTGAAAATGTTTGATTTTTTTTTTCAAATGATATTTCTTGTTCTCATTCTAAATTTAGGAAAACATGGTTTGAGAATAACCCTCATAAGATGACTCCTACATCTAAGGTAGTTATGTATGGTTAAAATATACAATCATTCACTATATATATGGAAAAAAGGATACTTCTAAACTATGATAACAACTATGAATTCAAATACTGACTCAATAGTTTTATGGATGTATCAAATTTAAGGGATATTATAGTTATTGTTGTAAATATGGAAATAAAGCATATTTGTTTTGGTATAATATGTATCTCCCATGAAATCTTTGAGGGATAGGATCAAGGGGTTTCTCTTAAAGTATATTGAACGAGTATTGAATAATGAAAATTTAATATGGTATGGAATCCTATGTACCAATAAAAGAAAATGTTTTGTACCATGAGGTGATTTATAGGAGGTGTGAACAAAAAGTTCACAATAATTAGAAGTGTCTGGTCACTATTTCTATCCACCAATAAAATTACTAAATAAAAAGAATATACAACATATTAAAAAGGAATATGTAACATTATTTATTAATGTATCTCTCGAATACGTCAAAAATGAATATGACTTGTATCCTTGGTAGTGGGTGTCAATCACATGTTACAGGTTATGAAAATATCCTTGAAAAGCCAACATTTGACAACACATTCATCATTAAACTGGGTAGTTTCTACAACATAATGTTTTCCATAAATTATAATGTATATGGAATGGTGGAAGTGGATAACCCTAAGAGTTATGTTTCCATATATCATTTTATTATTTGAGTTAAAATTAGTTGGTAAAAACATTGCAACGATAATTATGGAATGGTGTTGTGTTTTTTGATATGATGGATCAGGTAAATATTTTTCATCTAAATAATATAAGAGTCACATATGATATGTGAATAACGACCCAACTAAAAACCCAATTGGTGAGAGGAATTCCAAAGGGGGCTCATTACTTACTGAAACAAGGATCATAACCTACTAATATATTTTATGAGATTAAAATATTTTATAAATTTAATTGGAACATAGTTATAAAATTTATTTTTCATGAGATTATAAAATATAAAATTCATCTTATAAAAGATTCAATTAAATATCAACAGCATCATGATAATTTAGACTTATCATTGAGATAAATATATTACAATGAACAATCTTATTATGTGAAACTTATTTGATTTGTATAAAAATAATGATCTATTCTTATAAAAGGAAACTTATTTTTATTAATAAAACATCTTCTTGAGTAAGTAGTTCAATATGAGGATTAGTTATATTATTATTAGAATCATAGAATTATTTAAACAGGGTTTCCTTAAGGATTTTTAGGGATTTGGAGTTCATTTATGTCATAATTGGATTTTTTTGGAAATGTTGTTGATATAAAAAATGTTTTATGCAATTTTCATAGATTTTTTAGGAAAGATGGATTGTGAATTTGATTTATAGGTTTTGATTTTGTGTTAAAAATATAAATGTGTTCATGGTCAACATATGATAACAAAAGTTAGTAGGAAATTAAAAGGATTTTTATTTGAAGGAATTTTTTTTAACATAGAGTTATTATGAATAATATGAGAAGATATTTTGATACATGTGAATTATGATTCATTGGATTCTATAACATGGTTTGAAAACGAGACAAGTGGAAAACATTCATCAAGGATAATGTTTTCATTTATTTTTTTGTTAAAATATGAGGGATTTGTCCCACCAAAATTACATGAATATTTTTTAGAATATTCTCATTTTAAAAAAATATACCAAACACATATAAAGGATTATTTGATATATAATTTTTTTAAATATTCCAATGATGGAAATAATTTTTTTCACCTTAATACAGGTTGTGTATCATAATAGGATAATAATAAAAATATTTTTTATAAGACACTAGTGAGATAATTTGGATATTTTTAAAATTTTAAATTAATCAAATAACGTATTATACTTGTCAAAGATCAATGTAAATGTCACTTAATATCCTAAATTATTTTTGTATTTTTTTGATAATGAAATATTTTAAATAGTTACATTATTTACCAAAAATATTATAGGGAAAAGTTTTGATTGGATGTGTTCCATGAATGATGATAAAAATTTTAGAAAGAGTTGTGATTATCTAATAGATATTGTTATCAATATAAAATTTTATGTATGTAAATTTATGTATTTTGAATACATTGATCAAGGAGATGAAAATTATGAATATGATTCATAAGTCTACAATTATTTAGACAATTTTTAAGAGATGTTACTCAGTAAAGTGTCTAGTGGAAGAGTTGTATCATACTGTCACATAGATCTGTGACAAAAATTACATAAATACGAAATAAGGGAAAAAAAGACCTAATATTATAGTAATGATAAATATGATATTGATGTTTATCTTATGTGATATTGTTTAATAGGATCTTATCTATGATTTTATTAAATTTCATAAAATATTTTAAGAATATAAAATTCATCATATTGCACAAAAATAAACCTCGACTTTATTATTATTTATTGTTGGTTGTGTGTGTGTATAAACACACACACACAGAGAGATATATATATTATAATTTGAAATGATTATTGACCTCCCAATTTATGAATTTGAGTAACCCCTAATCAATATAATATATGTAGTATCATAAATTTTGATATAATATTATGGTTATCATGTGTGGGATGCTAGTACCAAGATATGGAAAATGGGAATAGGGAAAATGGGTTTTCTGAACTAGTTAGAACATGAAGTATATAAAATAGAAATTGATACACTATTTAGTTGGTTTAATAGATGTGAGTGATTCTTATTCAGATCTCTCAATACCTTATGATAGATATAATCCTTGTATGAGAACCTTTTTCACATTGATACAATTATTACACAAGCATTGAGAATTTGTTAATCAGGGGTGATTGGTTAGATTGTTGGTCAGACTATAATCAAAGAATTAGGAATATATGAGTTTTATATATTGTATTTATATACACTATGTCTCATCACATAATGTCTATGAAAATGGTATCATATGAAATTTAATGTTTTCATATAATTCAATTGGGGGACATTAGTATAGAGATAAACGTGTTAAATAGAGATTACACTTGATCCTTATTTTCAATTACCCATTTATAATTCACCATAAACAATAGTTGGAAAAGATCCATAATATTCCATGAACAAATTATACATTTCCATTCATATTCACGCATAGATAATTAATTATAACCTCATATCAATCATATTTTATATAAATCATAGGGAGTTTCCTAGAAAGTATTTATAAAATTCATTATAGAGATAAAATTAACACAATTTATATTTGTATCATTCCATAATTATTCCTAACTATTTGTAAAGAAAATATCATTGTATTATTTTGTTTCCTTAATTTTTTTTAACCATTTTCACCATCCTTTACACAATATAATCCACATGCATCCTGATTTGGAATAACTATTCTAATAAGATGATCAAGGTCTTGAAATATGTTCACCTTAGAAGGAATTTGATAGTTATTATCTTAATGGGTATTTAATCTCACCAGATTATCTCATGTTATACTCTTTATGTGGGCATGAATCTTGTGATTTAGTTTTCAATCAAATTCCTTCCAAAATATAAATTTTATAAAATAAAGAGGATTTATTAAACTTTAAAAAAATATCTTGTGTTACTAATCCAGATTTAATTAAATATATGTTTATATATATATATATAATTCTATCAGTTAGTAATATATATGAATCCCTTAAATGTATATTATTGAAATTATATAAAATTAATAATCCCCATTAAAGTATCCCTATACAAATCCCTTTATGAAGCCAATGTAGAAGGGGATTATCACTATGAATGATCGATGCATTTTTTTGAGACATTATATGGAAGGTGGAATTAGTTAGAGATACCTAGAGGTGAATATTATTCCATTTTAGGATAAAATAAAAAGTGATTTTGTTAAAGGATGATCCATTTTAGCTCATTTATACTCTAAAAATACAAAAGGTTCACATTGGTGCTTTTTGACTCGAAGCCTGCTACATATACTCCATGGCATAATAAAACAATATCCTCTATATTTTATTATGGACCATTCCGGGTGGATCATTGGATGTTTTTATATCCATTTATGGAGTGGAATATAGTTTGGGAAATCTATTTTCTTCTATGATTTCAGAATTCCATACATCAACTTCAATGTAGTGAAAATACACCGGTGCATCAATATAGAGGTTCTGGTTTAGAATAAAAAGACTATTTGTGAAGGAATAAAATTAATTAAAGTGCTTTATTTCCATGTCTTTTCATTTTTCACTTCTATTATGTTCATAGTGGAAGAACATTATATTTAAAATTAAATGTGAAAGAGGACTGTTGAATGGGTGTAAGAACATTGGGATGAATACATCACTATGAATTTTAGTATTTTATGTCTACTAAATGACCATTGGATCCATATTTGTCACAAACCCTCCTAGTGGGGAATGTTCTGTGACTCCCCATGCCTGCCTCCAATAGGTCAAGGGATGTTGAATAGCACAGAGCAGGCATATCACTAAAATGGGAGGAATTTCCTAGGTACCTATACACACACAAACATCTCCAAGCCCACAAATATTGAAATGTAAATAAATAAATAAGGAATTAAAAGCTTGTATACTAATAAACCAAACTAACAGAGCTTAATGGAATGCAAAATGTTGAAAAGTAAATTCAGAATGTGTACCATCCCACAAAAATGAAAGTGTCTGCTAATTACAATATCCAAAATATAAGAAAACAAGATAAGTACTGGGACTGCTAATCAAATTCTTCAGAATAACATGACATTTCTGAAACTCAAAAATCTATGTCTGGTCCTGGTTCACCATAGAATCTACCAAAATGTCACTCATTGGTAGAAGAAATGACATGTGTGGGCAAAGACTGTGCTGGGTGAGTATAAAAATACGCAGAAGGGTACCTTGAAAACCACAAAGAAATATCAAAAGTAAATGTACATTTAGATATACATAGTATATGTCTACAATACATATAACAAGAACATTTATTGATATACATAAAATACAGACCCATAGTCTAGAGGTAATTCACAATGAACGCATACCCAAGATAGGGATTCAGTGCAAATATTCCATGAAGCACTCATCCGGGGGAACTCACTCATGATTTTGATAGTCCTGATGATTTCCATATGAGAAGTATAGTTAGAAAGGAAACCTACATAATAGATATAAACTAATAGATAAGATTATATAATATGATACATTCTCTATGGGATACCCAACTCCATGAGTGGGGATATCATGATACATAGATGAGGATCACAACCAGGGCTATGGAAAATACCACAACTCATCCAAATTGACCTACTAAGTAGAGGATTTTTGTTTAGTAGGATTGGTTGTGTCGATAACATGATTCTAACCAGGTCACAAGAATGGATAGAGGATTTTACTTCAATCCACTTGGAGGGGACTCCCAACTCTATCTAGAATGTTCTGCAGAAGGAGGTTATACTCTTGTGGATACAAAATGATACCAATAGACCATCATGGTAACGAGAAAGGGGGACCAAACCAAACAAAACATTTCTACGATATATTGTACTATCTGATAAAACTATATATAATATAGTACATGGTGTATAGATGTTTCACACACAATGTCCCTTTTCCATAGGTACTACCCATGTACAAAAACCCATAGCTGAAGAACATGTTGTGTAGGAAAAGTTATAAATAATTATGGGAGAAGCTCCCATGACATGACATACTATTTAGGGTCCTACCCATGTATGCTGGTATTGTGCCAATACATGGCTTTAACCCATGTTCGCCACTCCGTGTAACTGTACACGGGTAGCCTAGGTATCTAGTCGAGGTTTATTCATGTGGTAGAGTACATTCTATGTACTCCACCCCTTGAATGTGTATCATTTGAGATACACACCGAATACTGCATAAGTTCCTACATGTTGTGTGATAGTTCTTACACATCATGTTCCACCTCTCTATCTTTAGATAACCTAGCCCCACTGGACTGGTACTACATGTCGTGTATTCAGAGATACACGCTTTGTTCATTGGAATTTTTCAGAATAGTTTGTCTTCCTCTAGTGCACTATTTGATCATTCAGTTTTCGATCTATTGACCTATTCTACTCAAAATTGAATATCCAAGGTTGTCTCATCCATGTAACACCAATTTGATATGTTTTGAGCCTTAGATCGACTCCAATAAGGAATTATGATCATCCTATTTAAGAACTATATATGAATGATATATCCAAGAAAATTAATATCATTTCGTCTCCATCACCATCACACCTCCTCTAGGTCTTCATGATGTTAGATAAATGATTTATGATCATTATGCCATGAAACAGATGAACAACGATCCTTCATTCATAACCCCATGAAGAATAAAGAACACACCTGAATGAAGGGGGGAAGAAATCACAGAGAAACAACCCAAGGAACAAACATCATCTATTATTTTTTAAAAAATTGATCCACTCTAATTATAACTATGATGATACTAAATAGAAACATAATAAATTCCCCAAAAGAAACCAAAAATCACCCATTCCATAATAACAATTGAATCACATGTCTACCATTTCATGGGTTGATCTGCATTCATCATTGAATCTAGGATTAGGGAAGAAATAATTTAAATCACATTCCATTCCTTGAGTTGGGATCCATTATTGATGAAGAACCATTGCATTTCCATCATCGATGAGATTCTCCAACTCCACTGGAGTACTGATTCACGATCGCTTCATTCAACATCATTCATCGTTGATAGGTTTCTCCAAGGCTCACCTCTCCAAAACTCCAAATAATTCTTGGGTAATGAGACTAACCCTGTAAACTCTATTTAAAATATTATTAATAATATTAGTACATTTTATTATATCAATGGAAAAATAAAATAAATATTTAATTTTTTTATTTTCTTAATTTTCCAAAAACTAACATTTACAACCAGCCTGCACCAGATGGGTTAGGCCACGCCTACGGTGATGTCATTTATCTATATATAGTTGTGCCCTAAAATTTCTAATCAGGGAACCCATATAATGTTATTCCACTTTTTTGGGAAAACTACTCACACAATCAATTTAAAGTTTATGTTATTTCATTCATTTATTTTGGGCACCCTGGGACTTGGAAAAACGAACTGTCTTTATGCCTGGACTCAAATTAATTCCATATAATATGAAAAAAAATACTCATAAAAATATAGGACATTACATTCTCCCCACTATAGTTATTTACATCCCAGAAAAACCAAAACAAAAATATATAAAAATATATGTTGGTATTATGGATGAATCTGAGCCCCCCACTCACATGTACTCTCTGGGAGATTCTCGTGCTAGCATTAGACACACACCCAGGGAAGTTCTCACTCAAAAAGGATCCTCTCATTCCAATCCTCAATATCTATTGGGTACTTGTAAAATGTCACTCCATCGTCAATTTCCGGCCCACCCCAATCGATAACATGTGATGGGTCATGCACATATCTTCTCAGCTACGACATGTGGAAGAAATCTTGTACCCAGTGCACTTTCGTCAGTAGAGATAAGTGGTACGCCACCTCTCTAAATCTAAAAAGTATTTAAAAATGGCTGATGAACCTCATAGATGACTTTCCACCCTGACAAAATCGATGAAACCCTCATCGACGTGAGACCCAATGTAAGATATGGTCTCATTCCTGAAACATCAAAGGTATCCACCCTATGTCAGCATAAGTATTTTTATGGATCTATGAAATTTTCATCTGCTACTGTGTAAAGACCCGTAAATTTCAAGAAATTTTTTTCTTAATTTATTTGGGCTTTTAAGAGTATGTTGTTTCTGACGGAACCTGATTCTGAGGCCCAGTGTGCCTGGAATAATTTTCCGAACATTATCTTGGGTACGTTCAGTGAATGAATGAGTGGGTTTTCCTAACTTTTGAACCGATGCTCTCAATCAAATTCTAGGTCACCGATAAAACCTCAACACCGATATTTACTTAGGAACACCTTTTAGGAATGTACGTTTTCTCGGGAGGAGTTGTTGAAAATGTGAATTATAAAAAAATATAGTTGTTAAACAATTATATATTTATTACACTGCTTATGGTTATGTGTTGTGGAAAAGGACGATGTGATGAAGTTGGGGTGGGGCCCACATGATCCCCCACCTCTATAAATTTTCTAACACACCATTAACCCCCCCCCCCCCTCTAACTTAATTTTGAAACTCATCCGCTCTTCCACATTAATTGTGTGCCAATTAAACGCTTAATTAATTTGACAATGGAGGTTAATTAATTGGGTGAATTCGGTTTGAATTTTGAAAAAGGTTGGAATGAGTAATAAAATAAGGCAATGCCTTATGTTATTATTGTTGAATCATTGTGTGGAGATTTTTGGAGAGGAGGGCTCTAGTCTTGAAGAACGTCTTCCTCCACATTGAAGAACGCGAAGAACGTCAAGACCTCGATGAAGAATGCCGTCACTGTAAGTAGTGATCGCCGTGCCTTTCTTGTCCTCTCCACAGCCGGTGTGAGACGCCACTCCACCTTAGACATTCTCCGCCAAGCACAAAAGTAGCTTTACCTCGTGACGCCATTTTCCATGACTAACTTCTTTCAACGACTTCTTCGAGGTAGGGGTTTAAGTTCAAATTTAATGGATTAAATTTGTGCTTTCTTGTTGAAGTTGTTTTATTTTGGGCCGCCTGTTATCATTTTAACGGGAGGAGGTCGGACTGCACGAACAAGGCCGATCCTCCTCCCCCTTTTTTGATGTTCACCGTTGCGGTTTGGAACGAAGTTCACGCGGAACAACAGCACCACGCGGGAACATGGAATATCAAAGTGGTGAAGTAGCGCGGTGTCGTCGCACCGCGCCGTTGAGGCCGAAAGAGGCCGCGGCTGGAGCGGGGCCATGGTGGAGGATCATGGCGCCATCACGACATTCCGGAGCAACACGAAGGGCCACGGTTGGGGCGGGCCACGGTGGAGGGGCGTGGCGCCATCGCGCCACGTCGGTCGGACTAAGTCAGCGGCCTTTGGGCACAGCGGAGTAGGGGAGGGAGGCGGGACAGGCTGGTCCACTGCGGCACAGCTGGCCAGCCATTATGGTCAGCTATATCCGAAAAACTAGGGGTTTAAACCCCCAGTCAGCGCAGTAGGGCTGACCCCCCCCCCCCCCCCCCCCTGGGTCCACCGTTCGGTTTGAAGGGGGTGCCCCCCCCCCCCTTCAGCGTCTGTTCAGCATGCAGACGCCCGAACTGGGCCGAACCGGACCACCCGCGCCGGGCCCAGCCACCCGTGCGGGGCCGAGCCATGCCGTATGGGCTGGACCCAGACCCGGTTCGGGTCGACCCAGTCCGGGCCGACCCATGGGGTATTGGGCCAGGTCAAACCGAGCCCAGACCCCCTGCTTTCAGATAGATTCGTTCAAATTCCCATGACATGGGCTACAGACCTCTGATCGACGCACCATCAATTGCGGAGCGATCCTTGGATCGAGATGGTGATTTCGGTATATTACGCTAAAGGTTTCGGAGAACTTTGGGTATGGCCGGTTTGGTTCGAACATGAAACCAACCAGGCCCTCAGAGCGGAAACACTTATATCTTGAGCTCTGGATATCCGATTAAGGTGTCTTCAAGTTTGTAGGTTTCCTATTAGTAAGACGGTTCTTTTGGATTACTCCTCTCAAGGTTTAGATGCAGTTGGAGTATGGTCAGGTTGGTTTTGACATAAAAACCAACTGGACCCCTGGGATGAAAAAGCCAATAGCTCTCAGACCGGGCGTCTGACTGACGTGTCGTCTGTTGCATTGAGTTCCTATTGGTGAGAAGGAACTTTGTGATACATCATCTAAATACTTCATGACAATTGATGTATCAACCCCTTGACTCATGGAGCGGACCCTCCTGGAAAGGAGCATGCTCTGTGCGGGAACCCAAGAGCTGGCTGCGACTGCGACGATGATGATTGTACTGGAATCCTCCATGGATTCGACGGCGATGACTACAACACTTAGAGATCCTATGTGGGTCAGTGCTTACAGATCCTGTGTGGGTCATATCCTGTGTGGGTCAGTACTCATAGATCCTGTGTGGGTCAGTGCATACCAATCCTTTGTGGGTCAGATCCTGTGAGGGTCATTGTGGGGGTTAGTACCTATCAATCATGTGTGGGTCATTACAGGGGTTAGTACCTATTGATCCTTTGTGGGTCCAACAGCTTAGATGATATAGTGGCTACATCTGATCATCTAATCTCTCTCTATTTTTGTGGCATACCTGCGTGAGCTAAGTCTTGACTTTCAATCATTATCTTTGATGTGATTGACATGATATCATGTTTGTATTACGTTGTGTTTTCATGTGTGGACTGGGTTGTAATTGTGCTCGTGAGTTGGATCAGAACTGGAATTGATGATTTAGGTATATGTATGGGCGTATACCTAAGTAGAGTTGGTTGATACTTTATGATTGTATCTTTCCTTTGTGGTTTATACTTCGTGGATTCTGCGAGACCTTCAGGGTTCTCAGGGTCCCTACTGAGTAGCGTATACTCACCCCTGCATGGGATATTCCTACACTACATTGTGTTGGATGCCGAAGACGGACAGCGCTGATCGAGGTAGGAGCTCGTGGATCTGGACGGTACTTGGAAGCGGACCACTAGACGAGACGTACTCGGAGCGGACGACTGAAGCTGAGGAGAAGAGGAGACTATCTCTACCCACCCTTCAGGTGTGGTGTTTGGAGGGAGTCCTGGTGGTTGCTGCTTTGTATTTCAGTTATAGTACATTACCTTTCAGTTGTACTGCACATTCAGTTTGGGTTTGTATTCTGGCCCATTTACTTTTCCAGCACTACTTTTGTACTCAGTTCACTTAGTGTTTACTTCAGTTTGCATACTCTGTGGTGTTTGTTTTCTTTTTAAAGGAAATTCCATCCCTTTATAAGGGATTTAAGCCTTTGGTGCTAGTCTCCAACCCCTGGACAACGGGACGAGGGCTTGGGGTAGTCATGGCATGGGACCTAAGGACGGGTCGTGAAAAATTGGTATCAGAGGAGTTTGGTTCTACCGCAGAACTCAGGACCCTGATCTTTCTTTTGTGTGAAGAAATAGTGTTATGGGTATAGATTGTGGTTAGGGAGTCCAGTGTTTGTGCGGTGGCCGATGTATCCATACACCAGGACCCTGACTTCTGATTTCCGACTCAATTGACGAAAACATTGATTGGATGTGTGTTTCAAAAGTTTTCTTTGTGATTACATTGTGTCAGCTAACTAGGTATATTGTATTGACTTTGGTGCACCTATTTCTTTTAAGGATGGCCCCCTGATGGCAGGCAGCTAGGGTTCCGATCTTTGTACGAGATGACATCCCACTGAGCGATGAGGCCTCAGTGAAAGGCCCTATTACAGCGGGGGCACCGGAGGTACCTCTACCCACCGAGCCACCAATGCCACCAGCCCTAGCCGCTGAGAGTGCACATCACCTTATTTCACTGCACGAGTTTCAGCTTCCGAGACAGACCAATTTCCGTGGGGAGAAGGACCCTCAGGCAGCCATGAATTGGCTGGAGGCGGTACTTCAAGTTTTTAGGTTAGTGGGGACACTATCTAACCTCATGGTGATCCTCGCAGTGAGTCTCTTGCACATGACAGCAGGAAGATGGTGGAGCCTAATGCTCAAGGAGCACGATGAGGCATCTCTCCTTTGGTCGGACTTTGAGAGAATCTTTTTCTTAGAGTTCGTCCCAGCCACCCTCCATGCGGTGCGCATTCAGGAGCTGCTACAGCTACGGCAAGACAGCATGACGGTAGCCCAGTACTCAGTGAGATTTACCTATCTCAAGTGATACTCCGCAGACATGGTACGGGACCCATTATTTCGGGACTAGACCTTGTAGCAGGGAATGAGGCACAAGATCGGGGCATCGATGATCTCCCTCGTCATTCCGACGTAGGCAGGAGTACTGGAGAGAGACCTTCTTGTAGAGAGCTTTCTTGTAGAGCTTACACCAGCAGCGAGACCTACTGCAGGGAAGAATGTAGCTGAGTATTCTGCAGCTGGAAGTTGACAGATGTAACAGGGGTCCAAGCAGACCAGACCATCAGGAAGACGACCTCAGGATACTAGCTCATAGGTGAGGGGAACACGCGGTAGATCTAGTAAGTTGAGAGGCCGACAGTGCTATGCATGAGGCAGACAGGGCCACATGGCTCAGGACTGTCCAACCCACCATGAAGAGGAGCAGCCGATAGTTGAGGGACCACCCAGGTAGAGGCAAAGGTTTGACCGTGGTGGTCTACAGGGAGTAGGTGGATGAGGCAGAGGAGTTTTCCAAGCAGCGGGTGGTGGGCGACACTTTGAGGCTCTACCACCACCACCACCATGAGGTCCTCCCCAACCATAGGGAGCTGGCAGACAGAGACAGGCTCATCTTCAGGAAGTGGAGGCCTATGACCACAATACACCAGAGATGATTTTAGGTACTATCTGTGTCTACTCCACCCTTTCTGCAGTTCTTATAGAGGCAGGAGCAAGTCATTCTTTCATTGTCGATGCCCTTGTTCGGAGCTCGGATATTCTGACGGAGTTGTTGTCTTGATCCTTATGGCTAGAGACTCCTACGGGAGCAGACTCGACAATTACGCAGTAGTGCCGGTAGTGTGATATTACTCTAGGAGGTGAGAGCTTCGGCTGGGATCTCCTTTTAGCGGCATCGAGGCCTTATGATGTCATTTTGGGCATGGATTGGTTATCTACAGTTCATGCTCAGATCGATGTATTAGGCGCAAGGTGCGGTGTGTTCGCACTGATGGGAGCAGGTTCACCTTCACCAGTGAGAAGGGAGAATTTGTAGCGTAGGATGGACTCACACATTGGAGAGGATAGTCGATCACCCATCAATTGTCTAGCCTCATCCTAGGAGCAGTTGACGTGCAAAGTCCAAGTTTTCCTGTAGTGGTGGATCAGTATGCGAATGTTTTTCCTGACGATATTCCAGGACTACCTCCTCGCAGAGAGGTAGGCATCAATATTGAACTATACCCGGGGACAGCCCCGTTGTCCACTCCAGCATATCAGATGGCTCCCTCCGAGCTTCGAGATCTACGGGTACAGCTAGAGGACTTGCAGGGCAAGGGATTCATCCATCCCAGTGTTTGACCCTGTACTTCCCCAATTTTGTTCACCAAGAAGGATGATGAGAACATGTAACTGTGTGTCGATTACCGTCGCCTGAACCAGGTGACCGTGGGGAACAAGTATCTACTACTGAGGATTGAAGACCTCTTCGATCAGCTCATGGGAGCACGATGGTTATCGAAGATTGACCTAAGGTCAGGCTGTCATCAGCTCAAATCTTGGGATGGGGATGTGTAGAAGACGTCCTTCAGATGTCGGTATGGCCACTATGAGTTCTTGGTTATGCCTTTCAGTTTAACCAATTATCTAGCAGTGTTCATGAGTCTCATGAACAAGATCTTCCAGCCTCACCTCAATCGATTTGTCGTTGTCTTCATTGACGACATATTGATATACTCGACCACTGAGGAGGAGCACGCCTTCCACTTACGGGTTGTACTAGACACACTCCGAGAGCACCAGCTTTATTGTAAGCTTTTGAAGTGTCAGTTCTGGATACATGAGGTCCATTTATTGGTACACTTCATCTCTAAGGCAGGAGTTGCGGTGGGTCCTGCGAAGATCGAGGCAGTGCTAGCTTGGGAGACACCTAAGAGCATGATGGAGGTGTGGAGTTTCATAGGTTTGGCTGGGTACTACCGTAGATTTGTGGCAGACTTCTCCAGAGTTGTGACACCACTTTTAGCATTGATAAAAAAGGGGAAACCATTCTTGTGGTCAGATAGATGTCAACAGAGCTTCCAGGAGCTGAGACAGAGATTGACCAGCGCACCTATCTTGAGGCTGTCAGAGGAGGGAGTAGGGCACGTAGTCTACTGTGATGCATCAGGGACTGAACTCAGGTGTTTCCTGATGAAAGAGCAGGTAGTGATAGCATATGGATCACGACAGTTGAATCAAAACGAGTAGAACTACGCTACCCATGACCTGGAGTTAGCAGTAGTGGTCATCACTCTGAATATGTGGCGACACTATCTGATGGGCGAGCGCTTCACAGTCATTTCTGACCACCAGAGTCCCAGGTACATCTTCTCACAGAAGTACCAGAACCTAAGAGAGCGGTGATGGCTTGAGTTCCTCCAAGAATATGACTTTGAGGTAGTCTATACTCCTAGAAAGTGGAACTTAGTAGCCGATGCTCTCAGCAAGAGGACAGGAATTCAGCTACTTAGGGAGGAGACCGAGTAGCTGGCCGCTATGCAGATATGCTTCATGGATAGAGATGGAGCAGCCTTTCTTCCATCACTCACAGTCACTCCTCCACTATTACAGTGGGTTAGGGAGGCACAGCATGGGGACGTTGACTGTGAGACATGGCATTCACAGATATCCTCAGGACAAGCACCTGATGGATTCACTATAGGAGGAGAGCATGTCGTCCTTTTTAGAGGACGTACCATGGTACTAGATGCTTTATAAGATGAGGTGTTGAGAGAGTTTCACACTTCCCCTTTAGCAGTACATCCAGGTGTGGCGAAGATGTACCATGATCTCAGTCGACAGCACTGGTGGTCGGGTATGAAGAAGGCTGTAGCAGAGTTTGTTTCTCAATGTCTCACCTACTAGCAGGTGAAGGCGGAGCACCAGGTACTAGCAGGCTTGGTTCATCCCTTGGAGGTCCCGGAGTTGAAGTGGGATGGTATATCTATGGATTTCATGATTGGACATCCACGTACTTCTAGAGGTCACGACTCCTTTTGGGTGATTGTCGACCGACTCACCATGTCGGCCCCCTTCTTAACCATCATAGAGCAGGGCTCAGTGGAGAGATTGGGGCGTATCTACGTTCAGGAGATTGTACAGCTTCATGGTGTGTCATCATCTATTGTCTCTGATCGAGATGCTCGCTTTACTTCCCACCTTTTGAAGGGGTTGTAGGAGGCATTCAGGACGCAGCTACATTTGAGCACCGCCTTTCACCCTCAGAAGGATGGTCATATGTAGAGGACCATTCAGACTCTCGAGGACATGCTCTGTGCATGTGTCCTTGACTTTGGTCGCAGTTGGGAGGACCACCTACGCTTGGTGGATTTTGCGTACAACAACAGCTAACACTCCACCATTAGGATGGCACCATACGAGGCATTCTACGTCCGACCATGCAGGTAAACTCTATGCTGGATAGACCCTATGGAATCAGCACTTGTGGGACCAGATATGGTCTAAGCCAGGACAGAGAAGTTCCAGGTCATCCAGGAGTATATGAGGACAGCTCAGGGCCGACAGAAGTCTTATGATGACAGGAGGCGGAGACCACTGGAGTTTGAGGATGGTGACAATGTTTTCTTGCCGGTCTCACCTCCACATGGATTACGGAGATTTGGCTAGGGTGTCTAGTTATCTCTACACTTCATCGAACCATTCATGGTTCTCAGTAGGATAGAGGAGGTGGCTTATCACCTGGCTCTACCACCTCAGTTTCACCAGGTGCATGACGTCATCCACGTATCTCAGCTGAGGAGGTGCGTGCACGACCCGACGCATATCATCGACCATGGGGAGCTGGACATTGATGATGGGGAGAATTTTGTGGAGTTTCTGGTGGAGATTGAAGATCAATAGGAGCGGGTCCTATGTGGGCAGTCGATTCCTCTAGTGCGCATCATAAGGCAGTACGAGAACCTCTAGGAGAGCAGTTGGGAGCAGGAGGCTCAGATGCTTGCTCAGTACCCTCATTTGTTTCCCTAGTCTGTGATGTATCTTTACGGGGAAGTAAATCCTTAAGGTGGGAGTAATGTAAAACCTGTAAATCTCAAGGAAATGTTTTTCTTAATTTCTTTGGTATTTTACGAGTACGCAGTTTCTGAAGGCACCGGATTCCGAGGCCCAGTGTGCCCGGAATCATTTTCCGATGTTTAGATAGGGTACATTCAGTGAACGAACAAGTGGGTTTTCCTAACATTTGAACAGGTGCTCGGAATCGAAATCCAAGGGCACCGACAAAACCGTAATGCCAGTATTTACTTAGGAACACCATTTTTGAAGGTGCGCTTTCATGGGAGGAGTTGTTAAAAATGTGAACTATAAAAATATATAGTTGTTAAACAATTATATTTTTATTACACTACAGATGGTTAAGTGTTGTGGAAATGAAAGATGTGAGGAAGATGGGGTGGGGCCCACATGATCCCCCACCTCCTTAAATTTCTTAACACCCCATTAAACCCCCTAGCTTAATTGTGAAACTCATCCAATCTTCCACATTAATTGCATGCCAATTAAACGCTTAATTTATTTGACAATGCTAGTTAATTAATTGGGTGAATTCAGTTTGAATTTTGAAAAAGGTTGGCATGAGTAATAAAATAAGGCAAAGACTTATTTTATTATTGTTGAATCGTTTTGTGGAGATTTTTAGAGGGGAGGGCTCTAGTCTTGAAGAACGTTGTCTTTCACATTGAAGGATGTGAAGAACGTCAAGACCTCAACGAAGAACACCGTCACCGCAAGGAGTGATCGCCGTGCCTTTCTTCTCCTCTCCACATCCAATGTGAGATGCCACTCCACCTCGGATGTTCTCCGTCAAGCACGGAAGGAGATTTACCTCGCGAACCCATTTTCCGCGACTATCTTATTTCGATGACTTCTTTGAGGTAGGGGTTTAAGTTCAAAGTTAATGGATTAAATTTGTGCTTTCTTGTCGAAGTTGTTTTATTTTGGGCTGTCTGTTATCATTTTAATGGGAGGAGGTCGGACCACACGAACACGGCCGATCCTCCTCCCCCTTTGTTGATGTTCACTGTTGTGGTTTGGAACGAAGGTGGCGCGGTGCAACAGCACCGCTCGGGAATGTGGAATATCACCATGGTGAAGGAGCGCAGCGCCGTCGCGCCGCGCCGTTGAATCCGAAAGAGGCTGTGGCTAGAGCGGGGCCACGGTGGAGGAGCACGGTGCTGTTGCGCCATGTCGGAGTATCACGGGGGGCCGCGGCTGGGGGGGGCCGCGGCGGATCAGGGAAGGGCAGCCGGATCCACCGGCCGCGGACGCTCCGGAGGCAGGATCGGCTGGTCCCGTGCTACACAGCTGGCCAGCCGTTATGGCTTGCCAGATCTGTAAAACTGGGGGTTTGAACCCCCGGTCAGTACAGTAGGGTAGACCCCCCTACGGGTCTGCTGTTCGGTTTGATGGGGGTGGCGGCTCCCCCCTTCCGCATCCACTCAGCATGTCGGCGCCCAGACCGGGCCGAACCAGTCGAGCCAGGCCGGACCGCCTGCACCGGGCAGGCCGCCCGCAACAGGCCGAGCCGCGCCATCGGGCCAGGCCGCACCGGTTGGGCCGGGCCACGCCATCCGGGTTAGGCTGACCCAGGGGGTATTGGGCCGGGACGGACCGGGCCCAAACCCCCGATTTTCGGACAGATCCGTTCAAACGCCCATAACTTTGGCTACAAACCTCTGATCGATGCACCGTCAGTTGCATAGTGATCCTTGGATCGAGAAAGTTGTTTTGAAATATTATGCTCAATGTTTCAGAGAACATTGGGTGAATCCGGGTTGGTTCGAACACAAAACCAACCAAGCCCTCGGAGCGGAAACACTTATATCTTGAGCTTCGGATGTCTGATTGACGTGATGTCGACTTTGATGGTTTCCTTGTAGTGAGAAGGTACTTTTTCCTTAATCCTCTCTAATTTTGGATGTAGTCTAAGTATGGTAGGGTTGGTTTTGACTTAAAAACCAACCGAGCCTCTCAGACAAAAAACCCCAATAACTCTCAGACAGGGCATCCGATTGACACGTTTTCTGTTGCGTTGAGTTCCTATTGTTGAGACGGAACTTCTCAATACATCAAATCAAGAATTGTGACATTTTATTTATTGACCCCTTGACTCATGGAGTAGACCCTCCCAGAAACGAGCATGCTGTGTGCGGGAACCCTATAGCTGGCTGCGACTGTGGCGACGACGATTGTACTGGAATCCTCTGTGGGTTCGATGGTGACAACTACAACACTCAACGATCTTGTGTGGTTCAGTTCTTATCGATCCTGTTTTGGTCAGATCCTGTGTGGGTCAGTGCTCAGCAATCCTATTTGGGTCAGCTCATACTAATCCTGTGTGGGTCAGATCATGTGTGGGTCATTGCAGGGGTTAGTACCTATCGATCCTGTGTGGGTTATTGTGTGGGTTAGTGCCTATCGATCTTGTGTGGGTCATTGCGGGGGTAAGTACCTATTGATCCTATGTGGTTCCAACAACTTAGATGATACAGTGGCTACATCTGATCATCTAATCTCTCTCTATTTTTGTGGCATACTTGCGTGAACTGAGTCACGACTTTCAATCATTATTTTCGATGTGATTGACTTGATATCCTGTATTGATTATGTTGTGTTTTCCTGTGTGGACTGGGTTGTACATGACCTCGTGAGTCAGAGCAGAACTGGACTTGATGACTTAGGTATATGTATGGGCATATACCTAAGTAGAGTTGGTTGATACTTTTTGATTATATCTTTCCTTTGGGGTTTATCCTTCATGGATTCTGAGAGACCATCGGGGGTCTTGGGGTCCCTACTGAGTAGATTATACACACCCCTACATGGTCTATGCTCGTACTACATTGTGTTGGATACAGATGATGGAAAACGCTTATCGGGGTAGGAGCTCGTGGAGCTGGGCGGTACCTGGAGGGGGATCACTGGACAAGACGTACTCGGAGTGGACGACTGGACCTGAGGATCAGAGGAGACTATCTAAACCCACCCTTCATGTGGGGTTTCTGGATGACGTCCTGGTGGTTACTGCTTTGTATTTCATTTATTGTACTTTACCTTTCAGTTGTAATGCACTTTCAGTTTGGGTTTGTATTCTGGCCCATTTACTTTTCTAGCACTACTTTTGTACTCAGTTTCATAGTTTTTACATTAGTTTGTGTACTCTGTGATGTTTATTTTTTTTAAAGGCAATGCCTTCCCTTTTTGCAGGATTTACGCCTTTGGTGCTAGTCGCCAGCCCCTGGCCTACGGGAGGCGGGATTGGGGTAGTCACGGCATGGGCCCCAAGGACGGGTCGTGACATACTATATGATATGCACCTTTTTAGTAGTATCTCACACGAATTTATGGCCCATGATTGCTGACTCTCTGGGGTCAGTCCAGCAATGTTGTGGTAGATAGGGTATCCCATACAAATCCTCGAACGGTGCCATACCAATGGTGGAGTGGTGTTTATTTTTTACAAAAACTCCACTAATGGTACGTTTTCTCCCACCTATGACCAATGTCTTGGATGAATACCCACAACATGTCCTCTAGAACATGAATGGAACAATCCACCTGGTCATCCATCAGTTGATGAAACACTGTGCTCATGCAACAATGAGCCTCAGCCCAGTTGGTGAGGGCTCGGTATGTGCATCCATGAGACCCAAGATTAAATCTGGGTAGAGGCTTATTTTCTGGTACTATAGTAGTACTATAGAAGATATTGTTCGGTACTGTAGAGGGTACTATATCAGGCATTGTTCGGCACTGTAGTGGTGGGAACTATTCATCAATTTGGGCCTTTGGGCCACCGTTTTGGTCCTCGGGTCTTGCAAGGATTTCTGGCCACCCAAGGCCTTCGAGATAGATCATTCTCAAGGCGTTCAGGCCACCTTAAGGCATTTGGGCCACCCCATGGCCTTCGGGCCACATGAATGCAGATGTACCAGTAAGACTACAATGGGAAAGGCTTCAGAGGAGGATTCATGGCATGCATATTCAATGGAACAATGCTAACCAAAATTGGAATAATGAGAGGGTATGTCTTTTCCATTGGTACTAGGCCTATGCAGTTTTTCATAGAACAGCTAGCCGACCAGCCCTGTTAAGGTGGAGTGCGGATATTATGACACATACTGGGGAGGAACAGTTCCATGTTGTGTTTTCTCTGTGATTCCCACTAAGAAATACATGTAATGTAATTTTCATTGAGCCTTTAGGCCTTGTAATGGTTCCACCTCATCCCATGAAAGGTGGATAATCAAGAATAATAAACAAATGAAGGCGTTCAAGCCATTCTGACCGACTGTCCTCTATTATAACTATTTCCAAAATGAATTCAATAATACTTTATACAAAAAAAATGTGAAATGAGCATCGCGATATGAAACAATCATTAATGGGAATCCATGAATCTTTTCTACCTCATGCATGTAGAGGTATACCAATATCTCTATAGATATTTTCTCTCGGATAGCTAGGAAGTGGGTAAAATTAATTAGTTGGACATTGGTTACCCAGATGGAATCATATCCCCTAGGATTACATGGTAAACTCATCATTAATTCCATAAATATTCCATCCCACTTATATTTCAACACCTCTAGGGGGTGAGATATTCTCACGGGAACCTAGTGCTCATCCCTCACCTTCAGGAATGTCTGGAATTGAGAAATGAACTCTTCCATTGCCTTCTTATTCCCTATCCACCAAAACTGACATCAAAGGTCCTGGAATATATTCCCCACACCAGGGTGCACCACTAAAGAGTATGTATGAAACTGACTTAGAACCTCCCCCCCCCAACGCCGCTGGTGCAACAGTGTGTCCCCTAAAAAGAATTATGTGCTCCCCACCTTGTGAATATCTATCATGAGGATACCCTTTAAAAATCTAGGCATGTAAGGTAGCATAGTTTATATCAATAATTTGTTCCTTCCAGAATCGCTATAAGAGTGGAGGGATGATGACCATCGACTGGAGGTAAGTTACATCATCTCCATCCCAAAAGTATAAATGTAATGAGGCCCACTGCGCCGATTCCTCACTCAAAAGATGTAAACTAGATTCTTTCTACAGTTAATCAGACACCAAATTCTGCTTCATAGGAGTTTAAATAAACTCAATGTCATAGTCCTAGAAGAACTCTATCTTTTACCTCTATCTCAATTTCAGATCCTTCTATGAGAAGATATACTTGAGACTGTTGTGATCAGAGTTGAAAATAAACTACTTGCCCACCAGGTAGTATCGCCACATCTTCAATGAGAAGACAACATCTTCCAACTCATGATTATAAATCATGAAGTTCTAATCATGTGGTCTTAAATGTCAAAAACCATAGGCAATCACTACTTGTCTCTATATTAGGATGCATCCATGTCCGGTTCCTGGTGCATCATATAAAACTATGTACTCAACACCCTACTACAAAAAAAATCACAATTAGGGAGATAATTAACCTCTTATTCAATTAATAAAAATAATGCTGGTATTTATCCTTCCACATGAAAGGATTCCCCTTTCGATTAAAATCCTTCATCGATGCTGATATCTAGGAGAAATCATGTATGAATCTCTTGTAATAGCCTTCTTGCCCAAGGAATCTCCGAACCTCCATCACACTCATTGGTGGCTCCCATGCAAACATTGATTCTGCCATGGTTTGGTCCGCTGACACTCCATATACATAGATTACATGTCCTAGAAATAAGACCCCCTAAACCCAGAAAAAGAAATTTGAGAGATCCCATAGAGCTGGTGCTCTATGAGTGAGTCTAGAACCATCTACATGAGTCTCATGTGCTCCTCTTCTGATGCTGAGTACACAAGGATACTATTGATGAAGTCCAATATGAAATAGTCTAATATTGTCCTGATGATCTAGTTCATGAGTCCCATGATCACTTCTAGGGAGTTTTTCATGCCAAAGGTAATCACCAAGTACACATAACTACAATAGCATCATCTGAAATTCGCCTTCTATATACCTCGTCTCGTACTCATAGTCGGTGATAGCATAATCTAAGGTCAATCCATGAGCACCATCATCCCCCCTCTCAACTAATCGAAGAGGTGCTAGGTCCTCCATAGGGTATAATTTTTCCTCACCTTCACCATTTTCAAGCACCTGTAATCCATGTAAAACCTCAAGCTCCCGTTTACCTTTTAGGAATACAAAAACGGGGATGACCAGGGTGAAACACTAGGTCTCACAAATCCATTCCTCTTCAAATAACCCAATAGTACCCTCAGCTCACGAAGATCTATGAGATCCACCTGATATGATGGTACTGATTTTAGTACCTTCCAGGGGTGTAAATCGATGCTGAATCTGAACACATGGTAGGGATGAAATCCTAGAACATCTTTAGGGATGACATCCTGATACTTATCTACTAATGTTGGGGACTAGAATCCCACAACATCTGGTTCTCTGAATGTAAGTCTAGCCAACTCATGAATGAACATCCACACCCTCTTATGAATGAGTCCATCATGTGATGCCTACCAATAAATGATAAAACTCATCCCATCACTAGAGACACACCACACCCTTCTCCTAAAACAATCAATATGAGTGTGGAACCAAGATAACCAATACATACCGAGAATGAAGTTATAAGGCCATGAAGCCTTTACCAAGAGGATCCAACTGAAACTCTCACCACTTGGTGTAAGATCACACTATCAAAAAAGGTATGTGATTTTATAGTCCCCTATAGTAGGTGTATCGAATAATAAAGAATGATTTAATGGTTCTATGGGAATATTATGGTCTCAAAAAAGATATGTCGTGAGGAAATAATGACTACCACCTATGTCTATAAGTACATAATCTTGGGTTTAAAAGACATAGATGTTACCTCAGATCATCCCTAGAGTCCCTAGGCAATTTGCATAGCCCACATGTAGCTACCCCCACCCCAATCCTATAGATCCCTAAGCCTTGTGTGGACCTCCAAGGGGTGGTGGTGGTAGTATGTCAATACATGTAACATCTCATAAAACATCCACTACTTCTATGTCACATATGCCACCTGGTGGATTGACCTGCTCTACTCATTGCCTATGCCTCAATGGTCAATCCAATTCATTCCTTTCATCAACATGATGGGTTGGACAATCACTAGTGATATTTCCTCTACCATCACATGTGTTGCATCACCTCTCCCTAGGCTAACTGGATCCATCCTGAGAATCCAAGACTGTAGATCAAATTTCCTGGTACATGCTGTGAAGTCTCCCACATCTCAATACTTGTGTATGGAGTCGGATACCCCCAGCTGAGGTCCCTATAGATGGTTTCATGCTACAAACTATAAATGGATGTCTCTACTCATAAAATAATATCACAACCACCAAATATCTCTTGAGAACTCCAACATAAGTTAGAATGCATAGAGGTATGATGCTGGGTCAGATGTCCAAACATAGACCTCACTCAATGGTCCAATCCCTAAAGTACAAATCTTTGACCATATCCATTGAGTATCTAAATAGGTTGTTGAACCTAGATGAATAGTTATCCACCATCATACTTCCCTAATAGATTTTAAGAATATTCTTTATATGCACTACTCTGAAGGTAAATGGAGAGAACTCCTCTCAAAAGAGATGATCGAACTCTGTCCACAAAAGAGTTGCCTAGTCGTGAGTCTGAGTTGTCAAACTTCACCATCTCCCTTCCATACCACAAAGAAGGATCGCCACCAAGATCACCATCTGGTCCGGTAGTGTCCTTACTAGGCGAAAAAATCTTTTCAATGACTTAAGCTAGTCCTTAATGGCCCCAGGGTCTGGATATCTTGAGAGACTAAGGGGTCTCTATATCTAAAACTAATGGAGCACACTCAATCTTCACTCCTCAGTTGCTGGTACTATAGGTATCATGTGATACTCCACATGTTGTGGTATTGCTGGAAAACCACCTGAAGGTAATGTATGGGGAATTGGCCCTTGTATCGAAGAATATTCACTAAGGGGTTCATCCTCTTGATCATGATGTTCAGTCCTAGCTAGTATGTGTTATTGTGGCATCCTCTAAGGAAACAATATGTACTACGATCAATGAGTGTCTCTGGATAGATGTTTCAATAAGGAAATGGAAACCACAACCCATTCCTATATAATGCATGTACCATTTTTGTTTTTTACTAACAACAAGTGTTCTCATTTACCGAGTCTAAAATCATGTTATTAGTTTCTTCGTGTATGGATACATTGGCCGCCCACACCAACAATTGAGTCCCTGGCCTGAAAGCCAAACATGAAACACTTAACACTATTTTCCCAAACCAATATCATAAAATATCAGTCCTAAGGAAGAACCTACCACCATTTATATGACTCTATCATGAGCCGTCCCAATGGGTCCTATGAAGCAACCACTGAAACCCACCTCCAATAGGCTAGGGGTAGTGAATAGCCCCGAGTATGCATATCACTAACATGGGAGGCATTTTGTATGTACCAATATACATGAACACATCTCCAAGCCCAGAAATGATCAAATGTAAAAAAACATGGAACAAAAGGCATACATCCTACTAAACCCAACCAACGAAGTATAATAGAATGTAAAACGAAAAAATTAAACGGCACCATAATAAAATCCTACCAAAAAGAAATAATTTTCTGACTATAGAGTCCAACCTAAAAGAAAACAAGATAGGTACTGGGACTATGGCTCGAAGATGTAGGAACAAATCAATCTATCTGAAACACACAAATATATTTCCAATCCTTGTTCACCCTGGAATCCATCAAAAATATGCTCATCTGTACAAGACATGACACATGTGGGAAAATCCCGTGCAGGGGTGAGTATAATAATACTTAGTTGGAAACACATAAAACCAAAATGTAATACACAACATGAATGTACAGTCATATCTACATGGTATACATCTAAATTACATATCATATGAACATATCCAAATATACTTGAAACCCAAACGCATAGTCTAGAGGTCAGTCATAATGACTGCATAACAGGCTAGGTATTCAATCCAAATATTCCACAAAATCAATCATCTAGGAGGACTCAATCTTGAATATGATAGCCCTGATTACATCTGTTTGAGAAGTACTATTCATTAGGAACCACCATGAGAGAGAGATACGCTGAAAGATTTGAAGAGAGAATTTGAAACACTCATTCTGGGATAACCAACTCCATGAGTGGGATGATCTTGATACACATATGAGAATCACTTCTAGGGACATACCATATACCCTGACCTATTAAAATTCTCCTGATAAGTAGATGATCGACATCTGGTTGGATTTGTCACATTGATAACATTACTCTACCTAGGTAATAAGAATGGATAGAATATCCTACTCCAGGAATCTCAGAGGGGGCTCCCCACTCTATCCAAAAAATCCAACTGAAGGGGGACATACATTTTTGGATAGGAAATGACACGAACATTTCTTTAGGGGGACGGGAAATGGGGAACCAACCCAAAAAATCTTTTCTAGAAATGGGTGTAAAAGGAGTTCATGTCATGTAAAAAAGAGTAAATGGAGGGTAGAAGTTTTAGACACAATGAACATTTTCCCCAGGTACTACCCATGTACAATGGATCATGTAAGTAGAACATTCCATGTTGTAAAATTTATTAACGACATGTATAGAAGGTAATACTCCCTGCCCTACAATCTGAGGTCCCTTATGTGTACGACTTCCATTTTCAGATACAAATCTTAAACCCGTGTTTTCTAACCTATGTTCCAGTACATGGGGTATCCCATGTATCTAGTCATGGTCGGATCATGTCATGTATTAAGTGTTGTGTACTCCACCTTGTGTCTATGTATTCTCTAAGATATACGCTGAGTTCTGAGTATGGTCCCACATGCTGTGTAACAGCTGTCACATGGCCTATTCCACCTATCTGTAGTCTAAAACACTAGATAACCTTGTACAGCTCCCACACACCATGTATTCTGAGATACAAGTTTTTTTCAACAAAATATTCTTGAATCAGTTTTCTTCCTCTAGATCATTGGTTGATCTTCTGGTTTTTTATCTGATGATCTTTTTACCTTGAAATTAAAAATCCTAGGTCGCCGTATCCTAGAACATAGATTTCGTATGTTTTTTCAGTCTTTCTTTATCAAAGATTGACCCAAACCTAAGGTAGGGAATGTGATTTCTATTCTATATTTCCCATTCTTATATACAATGATGAATAGGGATCAACCTATGAATAGTTTGACCTATGATTAGATCATTCTTGCAGGATGGGTGATTATGGGATTGATTTGGGGAATTGATTTTGTTTCAATTTATATTCTTGATCCTTCTAATGGGAGTGGATCAAGTTAGTAAAAAATAATGGCCAAGGTTTATTCAATGATTTTTTTTCTCTATAATTTCTTTCCCCTTTATTCTCATGTGTTCTTCATTCTTTATGAGGTTTTGAACACAAGACCGTTGCGCATCCATTTCATGACAAAATGAACTAAAAACGTAGATCTAAAATCGTGATGACCTTCTGGAGGGGAGAAAGAGATAGTGACAGAGGGATAGATGTATTTTGAGAGATACCATTCTTTGAGTATTCTTTATGCAGATGATTAGAATCAGTTTTCGAAGCCGTTCAGAGAGTCACTACCATCATCAACGAGATCCTCCAACTCCACTGGCATAACAATTCACAATCCCTTGATTCATTATATTTTTATATTTAGAGGTTCCAACAGGGGTCTCATCTCTAATGTTCTAGGGAATTCTAGGGTTATGCGTCCAATCCTCAAAATTCTACTTATTATCTTATTCAAAAGTGTAGGTCGTAACGTTAGCGAAATAGAAAAATAAAATCAATGTAAAATTTATTTTATTTTATTAAATGTCAAAAAACTAACATTCACAACCAGCCCATTCTAGCCAGGTTTAGACCTCTCCAATGGTAAATTCACTCATCTAAATCCAATAGTGCCCTCATATTTTTGGTCTGAGAACAATTTAAATTTTATTCCACTTTTTCTAGAAAACCTCTCGTGTTTGCTATTTAATGTTTAATTTATTTCAGAAATTTATTCTGTGCACCCTGGGCATTGTAATCGCATGCGGTCATAATGCCTGATCTTGAATTTATTCCATATAATATTCAAAAAATAATAAAACATGAGAAAATTTGGTACATTACAATACCAACTAAAATCAGTATGAAATGAGTTGGAATATTTCTCACATAAAAATTTTATTGTTAGGATATATTATAAGAGGCTTCGTAGGTGCATCTCTTTCTTTTTGGTACCAAGAGACATTACATTTGGAACATACTCATCAATTTTTTTGCTATCAATATCAATTAATGGTCTTTATCATAGTTTCTAATTTTATTGCTTCATAATATTCCATTTTCATTCCTTGTAGGAGAGGTACACATCCATATTATGGAGACAAGATTCTAGTCCATCTACGAAAGGTACAATGCAAGATAGTATAAAGACATTCACCAGAATCCCAACCAGCTATAGATCATAGCACTGGGCATAATCAATGATATTTTTTCAGTTTTCGAGTGATAGATGATAGTTTTCTATCCACAACATGGATTTATGGTAACCAGTATTTAGCTACACCTTATGGGAACCATGCGTCTTGGGTTTCATAGAAAGCTACATATTATGGTCTCAAGATTAATGTTAATAGAAAATCAAATTTGGGATTATTCATGGTTGTGGTCATGTTTGGGACTTCCGAGTATCTATTTCAATATATTTCTCCATATTACATAGAAATTGTAAATTACTCATTCAGTAGGCTAACACAGTCCTTTTTATACTCCCTATTTACAAGGAACATAACATCAATCTCAATATGATGAAAATGGATTCATCTATATTGATAATGTTTTAGGTTAAACCCTCTCTTTTGAATTTGTTTTCATATATATTCTTATTTGATGAAGGGATATAATGGTAGATAATGGTAATATTCAACACAAATAGTGTGATGGTAATATGTTTGTGCATATTTTAGCATCAAAAGATGTTAATCCAAGAATTTGGTTCTATTTGTATTTCATTTCAATATAGATAGAAGTTTCATGATGTTAATATATTGATGTTGACTACTTGTAAGTTATATAAAGTTCCTATGAAATAAAGTGATTCATTATAATATAAATTGGTTGATTCAATTAAATAATATAAAAATTCAATATATGTTTCATTGATGACGTTTGGATAATTAAATAAAAATATTTTATGTTGAAGAGTATAATATGCATGCTTTTAAAAGTGAACAAAAATATATTGATTTTTTGGGAAAATTATGAGACACTTAAATTATGTGAAAATTGAGTTGAAGGATTTCAATATGATATTTTATTTTTTCACTAATAAAAAAAATTAACAATGGATTGTTGGAACAAAATAAAATGTTACGGCCATGTTTCTAGTCCAACACCTCACCTGAGTAGGTAAGACCAAGGAGATATGGACCTAAATAAAACGATATAGTCGATATAAGTATTATTAGAGGGTCAATTTCACCTCTATGTGTATTCATATATATGTGAGGGAAGGTCAATGAAGAATTTTTCACATCCAAAAGCGTTGGATGACATGATTAGTCATGGGAGAAAACCATATACCATTAGAAATCACTAATCTAGTGTGGAATCATGATTATATATTATGAAGTGAAATCCTTAATGAAAATTCAAGGTGGGATTGGAGAAATGCTACACCATTCATCCATCTAAAATATAAACATGTATGCTCAACCATATATGGAATCATATTCTTTCCTCTTCAACCTCTTACCAAAAAATCTTATTATGAGGGAGTTTTCATGATATATCATTGAGAAAAATATATATAGTATCCATCAGAATGATTGATTTGAATAATATTATGGTATATCTATATGATTGTTCCACAAGATTGATGTTCTACTAAACATGAACTCTACATCATAATATCAAATAAATGTTCCAAGAAGCATGAGAAAACATCTTTGTAGGGCGATAAAGATAGTGGGGATAAACTTGGGGATCATAAAGTTTATTTTTTGTTCCATAAATATTAAATATAAATAGTTTAATAGGATAGTCATGATTAAATGGATATAATTGTGATAAATAATGTATTTTTTTTAAATATATACTTGAATGTTGATGATCTTAAAATATAGAGAATAAGATATAGGTATCTACAAAATGGTGAATGAATGAAGGTGATGTCGTAGTTATCAAAGTGGTTGTTTTTTAAGAATTCCGAATTTTGGGGCATTAAAGGAGGATAAAAAATTTATTAATTATGAACTTCATGATGTAGAGGTGAATGTTTTAGGAGATTTGATTCCCTGTGGATTTAAGAACAATAATATGAGGGAAACCACACCATTGATGTGAGTGTTATTATGATATATGAAATTGTGAAAATTGATAAATCATTTATGTCATGGAGGGATACATTATAGTAAATTTTTTATTAGAGAAGCATCATAGTCAGAACTGACAAGGCGTACCATGTGATTTTTTTATGTTTTGTGAGCATTATATATTTTCCCCTAACACTCAATGATTTTTTGAGCTATAATATGAGGATCTACACAAAGTAAGACATGCCATGTTTCTATATGTTTCATGAATAAAAGGAAAAATCCAAATTAATTAAAAGAATGTGATTGATGGATGAAATTTATGAATAATTAGATGCCATTTTTATAGAGATTAAATGAATCATATATGATAAGAAATATCGTTGATTTTATTCAGTTAAATTTTGATATTATAGAATTTTTTGAATGATTATAATATTGGAATCTAAATTATGATACTTTTGGATATGAATAGACTAATATTATAGAGTTTTAGAATTCGATGATCCTGAAAATAATATACAACAATGATTTAAAAAGGAAATGATTTGTATAATAAGACAAGTATTAATCTGACTGGTCTAAAAATATATATTTTTGGAGTCAAAGAAATCCTAGATAAGAACCTAATAGTGAAAATAAGTTTTGGATTTTTTAATTGAAGGAATATGTAGAGAACTTACTTGGAATTGTCATTATTATTCTTGTGAATTCAAATTAAATTTTCAAGTTCTAAAATAGTTGTTTCCCTATTCACTATAGAATAATAATGAGAGGAACATCTCTTAGCATTTTTATAACTATATAAATTCAATCTATGAATGTGAGAAAGTCATACTATATGTATAATAATTTTTAGCTATAAAATATAGTTTTAGGTATCTATTTTTTTTTACTTTGATTGATGATGAATATTGTTAACATTTTCCAAATGGGACACATGACTCTCATTAGTGATCTTCTCCATAGTAAAACACGCCTACTCTTCTATATGAAGAAGAAACACGAAGCCTGTGGTTGAACTGGTTAGTTCTAGTAATTGTATTGATCCATGTTCATTAAAATATCCAATATTATTTATATAATAAATATATCTTTTTAGGGGGGGTGGATAACCAAAATACCATTGGGACATAGTCATACATAGGGAGGTGGACCTCATCAACAATTCAAGAATTCTATTCTGCTACTTTTATATTTTATATCATCATTTATATAAAAACAATGAGAGATATATAGATATATGGGGAGATATAACCTCTTACAAAAAACATGAAGAAGTGATAATGGTATTATTGTTAAATTAAATTAAATATATACCATAATTGATTCATCCCTCAGTGTTGTACACATCCCTATCTAATAATAATATTTGGAAATAGTGCTACAATAAAATCTCTTATTAAACTCTCTCTTATCATATTTTTTGAAGAAAAATATTAGTTTTTATTTTAAAATTCTATATATTTTTCATATTTTATGAAAACTTTAATCATCATGTTAATATAATTATGAAATATAAAACTTTTAAGGTAATGATGAATAAGAATAAAAGGGATGTAAATATTTTTATAAAGGAATCATAAAATAAATATGATTATCCACTATTTTAAGGTAATCAAATTGGTAAAACATATATTGATATGATTCCTATTAAATATATTACTAATGTTAATGTAACCCTCATAAACATGGAGGAAGATAAATTAGACAACTCTTTATGAAATACTGATAAAGACAAGTAAATAATGGATTAACAATATTTGGTGGTAAAATTGACCACCAAGGATATATAAAACCTTTACCTCCTTAAGAATAAAATAATTAATATAATAAAAATAGAAGATGTAATTTATTTCCAATATTTTCATATTAAAAAAATATTTCTGGGGAGATCATAATTCCATGAATTTATAAGAGAAATCAATTGGTGCATTAAAATGAAACATGTATAAGTACTATGACCCATAGATTTCATAAATAGATAATATATTTTAATTTATGAATATTAATTATATAACACAAGGATACAAATGATAGATTCTTATTTTTCATGATTTTTATAACATAAAACAAAATTTTTATTCAATTTAATTGACTAATTCTAAATGTATTTTACTATTTTTATAATTTTTCCAATATATAATGTTTGATAAAAATGATCAAGAATATTGGAATATAGTGGGATGAAAACATTTTGGAATATGAAATGTTTCCATGTGGTGCAACACTATATTTTTTAACAAATTTGAAAGATACAAAAATATTAAAGAAAAAAATAACGCACTCCCAAGCTTAAAAATGAAGAACTGGGATGAAATGGAGGGAAACTGGCTATAAAATAGTAATTCAAGTCATGAATGATATTCAAGATATGAGTCTCAAAAAAATATAGGACATGAAAAAAATCCATTAAAGGTTTGTCCCAAAGACTACACATTATTAAACCTTTATTCGCGACATGAATGATTTAATAGAAAAATGATACGAGTAGATTTAGACAATAACATAGATGGAAAACCACCATTTTAACCGACCCCCTCTAAGAATATATGAATATAACTTGAATTATTTTATTTCCAAATTAATAGAAAATTATACCAACCCAATCATGGTTTAGGATTATAAATTGAGGAACTTCAGAGATTAAAGGTAAGTCGATTAATGAGAGAGGGAAGCTCGAAACAAAATAATGTTGTTGTGCTGATTCTCCTATTTTATTTTCCTTCTTTATTTTCTTTCAATTTTTATGATATATTCCCTCTCCTGAATAAACTCAAATTTCCCATCCATGGAGGAGTAGTTTTTGTGATTGTATGGGAAAGGGGTATGTTAGAAAATTGAGATTTTCTTGCGTTTTATGCATATACTAAATACAAATCATTGAATTTTATTTATTACAGATTTAATTATTTATAGTATTAATTAAATCATGTGGATTTGTATAGTTTTTATTATGTATAATTTAATTTCATTGGTTGATGATCTCAAAGACCCCATTTGGATAAGATATCAATTGGAATAAGAGGATAAATCCCAATCTTACTATCAATAATAAATATAATTAAAAATAAATTGAAAAACATCACATTATTTCACTAGGACCATCCAAAACCACTATAATCACCATCTATCTCAAAAGGTTTTATATCAATCAATTTTAACTTATTTCTATTTCCAACTTCTAAAAATAAAATAAAATCAATTTTCTTAATAAAAAGTTACAAAATATTATTTGTTCACTACTATTCTGGATAAAACCTAGAGTTAACAACTTGAATATACTTGGTTGATTAAGAAATATTATTTTCCACAACCCCTGGAAGGCATGCATAATACATATCATCATTTCTAGTATGATATTTCCACTTCAAAACAAAAAAAAATAATTAACTAACTTTTCATGACATGTAATAATCATGAATAATTTATTCATTTTGAAACTAAGATTAAACGAATGTTAAACCAATTAAGAAAACTAAAATAATAGTAAGACTTTGAATAAATCAATCCTTTATATTCAAGTCACACTTATAGTGTTCACTCTAAACCTAAGTAACCTTTGTAAATCCTGAACAAACACTATAAAATAACTATACACATATTTTTTTAATCAAAATGACCAAATCCCTATGTTTGATGCATAATTTTTTTTAAATATTACAAAACATGATTCTAGTACTATGTAAATTTCATAATCTTATAGGAGAATACCCAAATAAAAATATCCAATAATTCAGCTTCATCTTTTCAGGATTTAGACTGAGAAGAGCACCTAAAGACTAGTTTTAGTGGAGGGAATTTCCCTTCCCACAAGAAGGAGAGGATAATAAATAGTTTTATATTATTAAACTAGGAGATATAATAAATTGGGAAGACCACAAATGATGTTTCATGCAGTAATTATTTCCCACGTCTAGGAGAATGTAAATAAGATAATAAATCTATACCATCTAGAAATTGACTTGAGAGACCCTGTAAGAGTTCTGGAAATACTTCCATAAGTTCCATGCTGGCTTCTCAAATCAATAAATAGAGGATAATCACTTCCTTATTTTACCAAGGAATTTTTCACAGTGATCATAACTTTCTTGATGATTCATCTTGAAGAAATTATGGATAGATTTCTTGTAGAATCCAATGGTATGGTTGAATATATTATGCATAACTCACTAAATTTAATATCTATTAGTACATGCATGGGGGGACTACATGATGTAATCACATCAGATTCCAAATATTTATTAGGAAAACAAATTAAAAAACCTAATAGAACAGTGTAAGAAATGGATGTTTACCATGCCAAAGAAAAACATGGAATGATTCAGGAATGTTTTTCATTCTCTTATTCATATAATTACACTGACCATTCTCCTAAATCTCAGCGGATAGAATATTTTGAAGTTACCTTTTATACAAAAAAATTAGTAGAATGTGGAAAGTACTCCTTTTGAAAATCAATAGCATCCACAACCTCCAATACAGCATCACAGATACCACAACCCACCTCTATTTCAAAAAACATATAAAAACTATCAACATCCACCTTTCCATTAGAATACTTATGAGAAACCAACAACTAACAACCAAAAACTACATTATGATTTTGTGGGTCTGAATAAATTCATGAAAACTTTATCCATAAAATTGTGAAGTCATGGGTTTTATGACCCAGAATCCAAGGATTCTACTAGCCTAGATAATTCCAAATACCAATGAAAATGTTAGCACAATTAAAACATAAATATTAAAATGGTTTCATCCACCAAAATAAATAAATGATGATGATACTCAATATAATTTTGAATAACCAACCATCAAAAAAATGGAGAAAAATGAAAATTTATAGAAAGAACGACCATAGAAACCATTATATATTACAAAAATGTAAAAGAATGATATCCAATAACTATTCCCATCTAAATTAGTGTAGTTTAATAAATAATAAGAAGATAAAATCCAAAAAAAAATTGAGAGACCATTTTGAATGTTGATATCAATATTCTCTTGCTACAAGAAATATGAAAAATCCAAAAAGATATGATATTTATCCAATCACTTGCACAAAAATAATGAGAATGGATTTAAATGAGTGAATAAATCGAGGTAGAAGCATACCATCACTAATCACACCGTCGATATCACAAAAATTTCAAGATCCAAACAAATTCTAATTTCCTTGAACAATTGGGTCATAAAATTTTACTTATGCATTCTGTGATTTTGGTGAAGTACAAAATGGTTTCCTCATAATTTATTTACATCTGGTCAAATATGAAATTTTAATCCCATAATAGTATTAATCCATCTTGAAAAATGTTCCATGGTTTTATAATTTTTATTAAAGAAATACTTGTTAATGTAAAGGACCTATTTTTTTTAGATGACTTCAACATATTGAACATGAAAGAGGATAAGAGCTCATTACACTCACCCATAATTTAGTGGAAACCATTATTAAAAATATTAAAAAAAATTATCATTGGTAATTAATGTACACATTCAGTTGAACATTGATATACTCAAGTTCATTTCAGTATACATGACTTCAGAAATCAACTTTCATGAAGTCACATACTAAATAAAATCTCTCACAACGAAGGTATAACACCAATTGAAGAATCATGACTAATTCAAAAATTAATATACTAGAAAATCATTTTATCAGTAAAATACCATTAAACCTGTATGTTATTAATTATTCATAAAATATGTTTTCCTAATTGATGAAGAAAGGATGTTTGAATTTTATGACACTATTAGAAAAAGATAATGAATATGCACGCTAAGATGTTGTGATTGAGATGTAAGAACTCAAAGAGGATGAATATGAGAAATATTTCACTGATATCTAGAAGGTAATCCAATAAAAAGGGGATTAATTTGTTAATATTCATTCCATAGGACTCATTATGAAATACTAGTTAAACAAGGTTAGAGAGAAATTCACTAAAACTGCAGATGTAATTTGAGGATCATATTTGACTAATGAGAATAAAGGATCCACGTCATAAGAAATATATTCCTTATCATAAGAATAAAATAATATTAAAAGAAGGTCACAACCCCATAAAAATAGTAAGGTTTGGGTTGCAACAGGATAACAACAATAACAACAAGACAACACTAAATTGATCATGGGAAAATCTAGATGGACAAAATTTCATGGGTTTTTTTAGTGTTGTTTTATGCATGGTCATAAATCCTATTTATGTTACTTTAATATGTCTTTACCATAATGTAGATAGTATCCAATGAATATTTTTTTGTAGAATGCTTGAGAGGGATGAGATGAGAGGTTCTATATTATCTGAAATGAATGATGAATTCTAGTAATAGTGGTACCCAAAAATAGTTCGTAATAGTTATTCCACATCAACTAAAATTAGATAAACAACATAGGGAACCTGAAGGGAGTGATGAACCTGTACAAGAGATTTCATTCCTTAAAACTAATTTTCAAAGAATACCCCTAGATTGTTTTATCCTTTATATTTCATTAAATAAAATTAATCCATATTAAATATAATTTCATGATAATTAAATTTAATTTAATTGAGGAAACTACATGAATGACCTCACTATGAGTGAGCTATATTAGAAAAAAAAATTTATCCATTCCTACACTACTCTATTTATATTGACTGATATTTTTAAATTTAAATTCTGGGCTATAGGAATTTAGTGAAGATGGGATATTTTATAAATAAATTTTGCGGCGTTATTATTTTGGGTATTGGGAAAATATCATATTACATAAATGGTAAACTTATTGATTTCAATTGTTAAAAAAAGAAACAAAATACGGGGTGCATTTTGTGAAAATCAAAAATCAGTATTACCTAACTGATGATATTTTCATCACATGTGGTCATGTGGTAGATGTGAGATTTATTTTATGTATAACATCCAAAAAATAAAAAAAAATATGGTGAAATTCATTCATTATACAGACATTGATCATGACCATACTCTGAGTTCTAGGGTTAGGATATATCAGTTCCTGGAGATATTTTTAATGCACATTAATTTAAATATCATCTAGTATGACATAGTGATAACCCTATTTTTGAGATTTCATATTTTTAACATAAAATCCTACCAAAATAAAGACTTTGATTTATTAGAACAATTATTACAATGGCATCATGATTTTATGTGAATTTTTTCTTTTTGTGATGGAGAAAGTAGTTCCTTTGAAAGTCTATTGAAACTGAGAATGTACTCATTGAAAGTAGTTCCTAATTATAAGTGTAGAACTATACTTGAAATTGTATCATGGGGGATGAGATAAAATAATTCATTGAGAGGTAAATAATTACATGGATTGTTTGAAAATAATTAATTGTGATATATGAATGATTGAGATGAGAAGACTCATCATATCTAAATGTGGAAAAGTAAATGCTTTGATTCATAAAGTTTTCTTTTTGAGTTCGATGTTGAATAGATATTTTATTTGAAACATGGAAGGTTGATCTCCTATTGATAATCATATGATTTAATTTCTAGGGAATTTGAAAATTGGTAATATGATTTTCCCCCATTATTTTTTATTAGAATATATCCTTAGGGAAAAGAAATTTTTATGTGTGGTGTAATTTATGGAGTCATATTTTTCATGTTTATTAAAATATAAAACACAATGTTTATGAAATTCAATTGATTAATTATTTCAGGGATTGACTATATTTAAAAAAAATATTTATGGACATATAGTTGGAAACAAATGAACAATAAGGTTCGAATATAATGGGATGTGAGAACTTCACACCATGAAGATAATATGTGTGGTGTGACACCACATTTTGTATGTCATATTGAATATTAAAACAATTCAATGAAAAATCAATGAACAAATCTAAAGTTAAAAAAATGAAGAACCATAATGAAATGGAGAAAACCTGAGAGAATAAATCTAATTCACATCATGGAAAAATTTATTTGAAAACAATCATTGAAAAGTTTGTAACTATATATTAAATATCATGAAACCACTTTTCATGATATAAAAGATTCATCAGAAAATAGATACAGTAATATTTTGATGTAAATTCATACGAATGCCCCCCGTTTGAACTGACACCCTTTAATCATCTTGGGATTGACCTAGAAGTATTTTATTACTATAATAATATGTAATAAACCATACCCAATATTAATTGATCGAATAAATATTTTTTATTTAGAGATTTAAGGGGATTCAATCGATGGGATATGAATTTTCTTTATGATAAAATGTTTCTGTATTGATTCTTTAATTTTATTTTCTATCAATTATTATGATATTTCCTATCTTCCAAATCAACTATACATCCCTATACATCGTGGGGAAGTTTCATTTGTGATCAAGAAGGGGTGAGGCTATAAAATTCATCTTTTTTTGAGTTTCATACTTATATTGAATAAAAAATAATTTCTATTTTCTTTATTATTGTTTTAATTTATTATAGTAATAATTACCTCATGAAATTGTATTGGTTTTTGAATTTAATTCATTTAGTTTTTTTCCTTAATGATCTAAATATCCCTCCAACCAATTTTTATCTGAGTATGATGGAAAATATTACGTATTTGTGGTGGGTTCTCGGTGATTATTGACACATGCATTGACCTATGGAAGGAACTGCAGATTGTTAAGGAATAACAATATCTGATTAGGAATTTACATAATTAATCCAATAAACCCATTACACTGACATAGAAATTGGAAAAACAATAGATATATATTATATTTTAGTTTTTATTATTCTCAGATTCACCATACAACCAAGGAATCCATAGAAATCGATTCATAAATTAGTATCTTATAAGAAAGAACAAGAAGTATTGGAAATAAATTGAAAAAACAAGATATAATTGTATGTGGTCTAGCCAATCCCACTCTGATCACCATCTTTCTTACTTTTTTTTAATAAATCAAGTTAAGCTTATTTATATTTCATTTTCTCATAATAAAATCAATTAAATGTTATTAATCAAACGAAAAGTGGAAAACAATTTTTTGTGCACTCATATTCAGGATACTATGAGAGGTTAACAACTAGAATACCCTTAGTTACATTAAAAAATATTTTTCCAACCCCATGAATGGAATGTGTAGAGACACTATAATCATATAAGTCTAGTGAATTTGGAAACATTAAAACTTATGTAAATGGTTAAAAAAATGTTCTATATACTCTCCCACTATGTTCATCATAACTAGAACCATTCTTAGATATATCATACGTAGTACCTTTATTTAGAACATAAGGAAAGGAAAAATAAGAAAATTTGGTTTAAAATGCTCAGTAAGGGTAAGAAATGGAGATATAAATTATCAAATGAGCATAACTCGAAATAATATTATAAGAAAATGAGAATAAAATTTAAAAATCGTACCCTACATATCATAAATCTTAAACCTTTGTTATGGAAAGTTATTATTAGTTCATAAGGCATGAATCATAATAGAATCAAATAATATGATCCATGAGGGTAGAATACTGGAATATGAATAAAAAATAGCATGCACATAATCATAGAAAATCATTTCCTTAGTATTCAATGATCATTTCCAAGACAATCATAGTGTAATGAGTTCACTCAAAAAGCCATAATAGTATTCAAGGATCACTCGTAATACTATCACAGTGGACAAAGTCCCTTAATAATTTGGGTTTATTCCCCATTATAGTCCTACTTATGCCCTAAGATATCAATATTTACCAAATTAATTGGAGGAAGATATATTCCTTACCCATCCTTGGTTATAACTTGAACTCTATCCTAAGTTATAATTTTACCACCATCCTTGGTCATAACATAACAAATATTCCTAGTTAAAACATAACCATCCTCTTTGGTTATAAAATAACCAATATCTATGTAACGACCCATACTTTACATACATTTTTATAACTTCATAATTTAAGCACACTTATTACAACATATAACAAAACCAAGAAAGGACCGTATAGGTATAGTGTCTTTAGAAACTGGGAAACATAAACAACTGGTTCATAAAGAATCTACTTTGCCTCCCATTTATTTCATCATATATAGAGTCCCTTTTTGGAATATTCTAATTAATAACCTTCTTCCTGACCTGGGGAAATAAAACATACAAAAGGGTGAGCTCAAATGCTCAGTAAGGGTAAACAAAAGAAATATCAATCACATCATATACATAAGAACATAACTTTTGGAAATCTTAACCTGCAAAAGAGATCATAATTTCATAACATGGGATAAATCATAGTAGTGAAATGTAATCCCAATAATCATAAATTAAAACATGAAACCTTGTGGTATACACACATAATCATAGATAATCATCTCTTATTAGTCAATACTCATTGCCAAGACTATCTTAGTGGACAAAGTCCATTTTTGAACCGAGTTCACTCCTCATTTTAGTCATGTTTCACTGAACCGGTATAACCTACCATTCCAGCCATGCCTATCTCATGAGATATAAAATCTTTACCCAATGCATTGGAGGGAGATATAGGTCCCACCCATCTCATAATGATACCATTCTTATGTGTGCCACAAAATCATAAACCATACATCATAGAATAACCCATGTAATAAAAATGGGATTCTTAAACAACATGACATAATAAAACATTTCATATAAGATAAAGGAATTCATAAAAATAATTCCATCACAACATAATCAAATCAATGTAATAATAGGGATATAAACATAACCCTATATTATCTTATATGGAAAATAATTTTGATAAAGCACTTGAACTCCATTCTTGAGGAAAATATCATTTCCACTTCAAAAACATTTTTCCTTTCTTAACATTTCATACAATTCTAATCTAAAATAAGTGGATTAAAAATAAACTTGAAAACTTGTAAAGGAAGTTTCTTGGAAAAAATGTTTTAAAAATCCATTCATGCCGTATAAGTTTAAAAACAACATTCTTCATACTTTTGTTAGAAAAGTCAAAAAATACCTCGTACAAAAAATAACAAAAGATTCCGTTCATATCTTTTACTAAAAACTCATCGAAGGGTAAAATTGGATATAAAATATTTTAGAAGGATATAAATATTACATATTGAGGAAACATGTATGTGGATGATAAAATACACCCTAGTAAATACCAAAGTATAAACAATCTCGGATAAAAATGAGATTGTGATATTTCCCTTACCTTAGGTCCGATATGATTTGTACGTGTCCGAACCTCCTGTATAATGATTTAAATAATGTTATTGACTTATTAAAAAATCATACTTATTTTTATGATATCATATTTTGTCATATTCTTAGCTTCTTAGTAGTAATATTTCATTGCTACTTGTTATTCGGGTGTTTATAACTTTTTGTTCTTATGCGTGTTTTGTCGAATAAATTATTATTATTCTCTTTAGGTTATAGATACCTCATTTCCAGAATGTTATTAGTGTAACATATATCATATTCATTCATTCAATGCATTTATATAATCATTATGAAATGAAGATCATGTAGAACGAGTCGCATCACATCGTGGAGATGGTATTCCGTACGTACGCACGAGTGATGATATCGTTCCTATGATCGTGTAATTGTATTGGAATGTATGTATACTATTTCAGAATTAGTATCACTTTATAATAGTCATATATAGTCATTATTTACACCATTATACCCATCCAAGTAAAGTGGTGGTGGAAAATAGATTACACCACGGCGTGGAGACGGTATTCCGTACGTACGCACGCGCGCTGATTTCTTTTTCCGTAGGATGGATAGATGGTGAAATAGGGTTGATTCATAATTATAATAACATATCCGTATATGATTGATACTTATGTTATTACTTCATAATGAAACAACTAAAGAAGAAGAAGTTGAAGAAGAAATAAAGATGAAAGAATCGGTAACGGACATTACCTCTTCTTTGAAGTGCTTCTTTGAGACCTCCTTTTAGGGCACTAAAATAGTTCTTTGAAGAAGACTAGAACCTCTAGGATGTATCTAGGGAAGTGGATAGAAGAAATTGGTAGGGGTTGGACGATCTTGAAGGCTCAAAGTGGTGTGAGGAAGAGGGGGAGGAGGTGCCCTTTTATAAGGGAGGAGAGGGGCTCCTTTGGAAAAACTAAAAATATTATTTTATTATAAAGTCATGTTCAGTTTTAAATAACTCCAAATTGATTTATTTCAAACCTAAGGTGGGGATGGGTCGAAATCCTCTCATCCAATAGAATTTAGACAAGTTTAGGTTCCTATTTTAACTTTATAATTTAGATTTAACATTAAGTTAAATAATTTTACTTTTACAGTGTCTTCTTGTGTTCTTATACTATAAGGTTAATAAACTTATTATAAGCAGCCAAACGAACCCCAAGTTGTTTATTATTAATATATTTAACCTTATCTAAGTCATTTGGCCAAACCATAGATTTTTAGGAATAAAGTAACATTTACTAATATAATATTCGTTTTAAAAACTATTTTATGTCAATTTTGACACTATTTAGTAATTAATTTTTGTGAAAAACATAACAGAATGATTAGTTCGAAAAAGTTAATTAAATCAATACTAACATGTCATATTAATCTATAAAATTAGTTTAATTCATAAAAAGTGTCAAATTACATTTATTTTTGTGTTTATAAAATCAATTATGTCAATATTTCATTAATAAGATAATTACTGCATCATCTTTGTGTCATAAATAAATTAAATTATTTAATGTCTAAAAATTACAAATAAAATACCATTATGTAGAAATCGTTTAATCTTTATAATTAATATTTATAGTCGAATTTATCTTATGTATAACCCCATATTAAAAATGATTTACTTATTAAACTTTGATTTTAACTATTTTAACCCTTCTTTAAATAAATTAATAATAAATGTCCTAATCTAATCCAAGTGGGCCTAAATGGTCATATTTTATTCCTAAGGTTGTTTTTGGTCGAATTACACTTTTCCAATAGAATTAGGACATGTGTTAGGGTAATAATAATATCATTTGTACCCTTAATTACCCTATTTACTTTTAACAGTGGTAAAAAAAATTAAAAAGTTACTATTCACCAAAAAATTATTTTCATCCCATTGAACCACATTTTACTTAATGACATCAACCGTGTCTCTCGGATTTTTGAAATTCCACTCACATAAGCGGTAAAATTATGTTTTATGAAAAATTCAGTTTTTTAACTACCACTTAGTGGTTTCACTATTCATCAAAAATTGAAAGTTTTCAGAAAAATACCAAAATTTTACCCTAGGATAATTTCGATATTCCAAATCCAAAAATGAAGTCCATTTTGAAAAAAAAAATTTATAAAATTTCAAAAAGTGGTTATTAATATTCATAACGGTTAGTTTTAATAATATTTTATTAACATATCATTGTTTAGTGAAACTTAGTATTGCATACGACGCAAGCTATCGAGAAAGGTTGCGATTTCGTGTAAAGAAAGCCAAGCAAGTGTTGTGTGTAGAAAAAGACTCCTTTGATGATTTATATAACATAAAATTCTCGGGTGTTACATTCTACCCCCCTTAAAATGAATTTCACCCTCGAAATTCATCACTTTGTAACAAACAGATGAGGATACCTCTCCCTCATCATATCCTCAAGCTCCCGTGTAGCTTCTTCTAATTGGTGGTTCCTCCATAAAACATTCACCAATCGAGTGGTCTTGTTTCATTGGACATTTTTGCTACGATCCAGAATCTCTATCTGTTGTTCTTCATAAGAAAGATCTTGCTCCAGCGGTACAAGTTCTGAGCTGAGTACATGTGAAGGATCAGGTATGTACTTTCTCAGGAGAGATACATGGAACACATTGTGAACTTGAGAGATATTTGGTGGAAGTGCCAATCGGTAAGCTACCTTCCCAACCCGATCCAGTATTTCGAAAGGACCGATATATCTAGGGCTCAACTTCCCCTTCTTTCCAAATCTCATAACCCTCTTCCAGGGAGATATTCGTAAGAACACTTTATCACCCACTTCAAACTCTAGGTCTTTTCTTCGGTTGTCGGCATAACTTTTCTGTCGACTCTGAGGTGCTCTTATGTGTTGTTGAATAGATCTGACCTTTTTTGCCATTTCATCAAAGAGATCGGGTCCTAATAGCTTTCTTTTCCCAACTTCAGCCCAGCAAGTTGGAGTCCTGCATTTCTTTCCATAGAGAGCTTCATAAGGATCCATCTGAATACTGGAGTGAAAGCTATTATTATAAGAAAATTTCACCAAAGGTAGGTGTTGATCCCAACCACCTTTTAAATCCATAGAGCAAGCTCTCAACATATCTTCTAGAGTTTGAATTGTTCTCTCAGACTGGCCGTTTGTCTGAGGATGATAAGCAGTGCTGAAACTCAACTCTGTATCCAGAGTATGCTGAAGACTTCACCAGAACATCGAGGTAAATCTCGGATCCCGATAAGATATAATAGAAAGTGCTCCTCCATGCAATCTTACCACTTCCTTTACATATATCCTGGAAATCTGATCCAGAGAGAAATCCTCTCTAATAGTAATGAAGTGTGTAGACTTTGTAATACGATCAACTATGACCCAGATAGCATTATTGCCTTTGGATCTTTTAGGAAGTCCTGTGACAATGTCCATAGTGATGTTTTCCAATTTCCATTCGGGTATGGGAAATGGTTGTAACATCCCCTTAGACTTCTGTCTCTCAGCTTTAACTTGCTGACAAACCAAGCATCGAGAGACATATTCAGCAACATCTCATTTCATGCCATCCCACCAAAATTACTCTTTCAGGTCCCTATACATCTTCGTGCTTCCAGGATGAATAGAGAATGAAGAACTATGAGCCTCATCTAGCAGCTACTCCTTTGATTCGGGGATGGGAGGATCACAAACCCAATTCCTGAACTTTATTATCCCATCACAATCAAGGTTGAATTCAGGAACATTTCTCACCTTCTTTTGTAACTCAACATCTTCTTTCTGTGCCTCTTTAATCTTCACATGTATATATGGTTGAACATTCATTTGAGAAAGATACTATTTTCCCCCTTTCATTATAATTCCAAGATCCATCCTTTGTAAAACCATAAATATTGGATCTTTTGTGATCCTCATCATGGATAAACTAGCATGGTCTTGTCGACTTAATGCATCTGCCACCTAGTTTGTTTTCCCAGGGTGGTAATGGATTGAGCAGTCGTAATCCTTAATCAGCTCCAACCATCTTCTTTGGCTCATATTCAGCTCCTTTTGTGTGAAAATATACTTTAAACTTTTATGATCAGTATAAATATCACACCTTTCACCATAAAGGTAATGCCTCCAAATATTTAATGCAAAGATTACCGCAGCTAACTCCAAATCATGGTTTGGGTAATTTTGTAATGTATTTTCAACTGTCGTGAGGCATAAGCTATCACCATATAATTTTGCATAATAACACACCCCAATCCCTTCTTGGATGCATCACTGTACATCACAAACCTTTCTCCACTACAAGGCAGTGTGAGCACAGATGCACTGGATAACCTTCTTTTCAACTCCTTGAAATTATCTTCACATTCCTCCATCCAAACAAACTTAACTCCTTTCCGAGTCAACTTGGTGATTGGATTAGATAATCGTGAAAAATCTTTCACCAAACGTCGATAATATCCAGCCAAACCAAGAAAACTTCGGATCTCATTTACTGTTGTTGGTCTCGACCATCTTCCGATAACCTCTGTTTTTGCTGGATCCACAAATATCCCCTCTTTTGAGATTATGTGACCCAAAAAATGCAACTTTTTGAAGCCAAAATTCACACTTGGTAAATTTGGCATAAAGCTTATCCTTTCTCAGGGTCTTCAATATAATTCTCAAGTGATCTTCATGTTCTTCCTTTCTCTTTGAATAGACAATAATATCATCTATAAAGACTACCACAAACTGATCAAGATAGTCTCTAAAGACTCTATTCATTAGATCCATGAAGATAGCAGGGGCATTAGTAAGACCAAATGGCATCACTATAAATTCATAGTGTCCATACCTTGTACGGAAAGCCGTCTTTGGTATATCCTCCCTTTTGACCCTTAATTGATGATACCCTGAATGAAGATCAATCTTGGAAAAGTATTGAGCTCCGCGTAGTTGGTCAAATAGGTCATCAATGCGCAGGAGAGGATATTTATTCTTGATAGTGATCTTGTAAAGTTCTCGATAATCAATGCAGAGTCTCATTGATCCATCTTTCTTCATAACAAACAGAACAGGTGCTCCCCAAGGTGACGCACTAGGGTGTATGAACCCCTTATCAAGGTTCTCTTTGAGTTTCTTCTTCAATTCCTGCAACTCAATTGTGGCCATTCTATAAGGTGTCTTTGAAAAAGGCAAAGCACCCGGTATGAGTTCTATTGAAAACTCAACTTCACGATTCGGTGGAAGACCAGGTAATTCCTCCGGAAAGACATCATCAAACTCCTGTACAATGGGAATATTCTTAATCGTGAGTTTCTCATCAACCATTTGAGATAAATAACCTTAATTTAGTGGAATCAATACCCATAAAATGGAAGAAATTTCCACTGGAAGGTTATGTTCATCCTTGCATCGATAGACGATCATAGATTGATCTGGAATATGAAATGTGACTTCCCTTCTTTTGCAATTGATATGAGTTCCATGTAGAGAAAGCCAATCCATGCCAAGAATCACATCAAATTCCACTATAGGATGGATCACAACATTTGCAGGAAGCACTTTCCCACAAAATTCAATCGGAGAAGAATTATAAACTTTTGATGCGACTGTTGTGCCATTAGGTGTTGTCACAGCTAACTCAACATCTAATTATTGAGGTAATACGGTGATACCCTTAGAAAATTCTTCAGAAATAAAGGAGTGGGTGGATCTAGAATCAAATAAAACATTTTCTACTTTAGAGTGGATGGTAAGTGTACCCTTCACCACATCGTTATCATACTCCACATCGCTGATAGAAATTGCATGTGACTTTCCTTTGTATTTAGCCTTAAGAGTTTGTTGACGTCGACCATCATCATCAACCCTTGGATTATGGCATTTATTGGCATAATGTCCCATCTCCTTGAAATTGAAACATTGAAGTGTAGTAGGTTCATTTTGTGTATCCCTTCCTTTGTTTGCATCATTAGACATCTTCTTCCCATCATCGCGGCATTCAAATGCCCGATGACCTTCCTTTCCACATTTGAAACATTTACTTGTCCCTTTAAGACAACTCCCTCCATGTTTCTTTCCACACTTTGAGCATAAGGGAAAGCTCATCTTCTTTTCAGTGCGCTCTTTAGATTTTCCTTTGAATTCCATTTTCCTCCTCTTATCAAACCCATATGACTGATGGGTTACTCCAATCTCCATCTCAACTTTGAGAGCACATCGAACGATTTCCTCATAGCTATTGAAGTCCCTTATGGCTAAGGCCCTTCGAAGACTTGGTTTTAAGCCACTAAAGAATCGATCGATCTTACTCTCACGTTGGATAATAATACCAGAAGCGTACCTTGCAAGTCTTGTAAAATTTGCTTCATAGGTACCAACAGATTCATCATCCTTTTGCTTCAGTTCCAGAAACTCTTTCTCCATCTTTGTTCGGAGAATACGAGGGAAGTACTTATTGAAAAATAAGTTCTTGAACACATCCCATTCCATAGACTCAATTTCATCCCTTTGCCTCGTATTCTTAATAATATTCCACCATTGATCAGCATCACCTTCCAAATGATACACTGCTAAGATGACTTTATCATGATCAGAACATTGAAGAACTGAAAATATCTTTTCAGTAGTACAAATCCATTTTTCAGCAACTAATGGATCAGTAGACTCGATGAATGAAGGTGTATGTTGTCTCATGAAGGATTCAACAGAATGTTGCTCCTTCCTTTGCTCGTTTGGAAGTCTTGCAAGATTCATAGCTTGAGAAAGTTGTGTGAGCATGGCTACAAGATTTTTCATTCCAGCTCCCATAATGTTTGGTTTCTCAGGGGGACAATCATTGCATTGCTCGTCGCATTCGGCATTAACACGGTTCCTTCAGGTTCTAGCCATTTACTAAAACCAAGAAGAATAGTGAGAGAAAAACTAATTATAATAGGAAAACCACATAATCAAGAATAAAATTTCACACTTAAGGTCTTATCCTAGGTTATTCATGGGAATTTCTAAAACACTATGATTGTGTTCTATGCTTAGACTTATCCTTAGGGTTCTTACTAAGGCTTTCACATCCTAGTTTCCAAAGGTTTACTATACCTTTCCTCTGATACCAACTATAACGACACATACATTACATACATTGTTATAAATTCAGAATTGAAGCACACTTATTACAACATATAACAAAACCAAGAAAGGACCATATAGGTATAGTGTCTTTAGAAACTCAGAAACATAAACAACTGGTTCATAAAGCATCTACTTGGCCTCCCATTTATTTCATCATATCTAGAGTCCCTTTTTGGCATATTCTACTTAACAACCTTCTTCCTGACCTAGGGAAATAAAACATACAAAAGGGTGAGATAAAATGCTCAGTAAGGTTAAACAAAAGAAATATCAATCACATCATATACATAAGCACATAACTTTTGGAAATCTTAACCTGCAAAAGAGATCATAATTTCATAACATGGGATAAATCATAGCAGTGAACTGTAATCCCAATAATCATAACATAAAACATGAAATGTTGTGTAATACACACATAATCATAGAGAATCATTTCTTATTAGTCAAGACTCATTTACAAGACTATCTTAGTGGACAAAGTCCATTTCTGAACCGAGTTCACTCCTCATTTCAGTCCTGTTTCAGTGAACCGGTATAACCTACCATTCCAGCCATGTCTATCTCATGAGATATAAAATCTTTACCCAATTCATTGGAGGGAGATACAGGTCCCACCCATCTCATAATGATAACATTCTTATGTGTGCCACAAAATCATAAACCATACATCATAGCATAACCCATGTGATAAAAATGGGATTTTTAAACAACATGGCATCATAAAACAATTCATATAAGATAAAGGAATTCGTAAAAATAATTCAATCACAACATAATCAAATCAATGTAATAATAGGTATATAAACAGAACTCTATATTATCTTATATGGAAAATAATTTTGATAAACCACTTGAACTCCATTCTTGAGGAAAATATCCTTTCTACTTCAAAAACATTTTTTTCTTTCTTAACATGTCATACAATTCTAATCTAAAAGAAGTTGATTAAAAATAAACTTGAAAACTTGTAAAGGAAGCTTCTTGGAAATAATGTTTTAAAAATCCATTCATGCCGTATAAGTTAAAAAAACATTCTTCGTACTTTTGTTGGAAAAGTCAAAAAATACCTTGTACGAAAAACAACAAAAGATTCCTTTCATATCTTTTACTAAAAACTCATCGAAGGGTAAAATTCGATATAAACTATTGCAGAAGGATATAAATATTACATATTGAGGAAACATGGATGTGGATGATAAAATACACCCTAGTAAATACCAAAGTATAAACAATCTCGGATAAAAATGAGATTGTGATATTTACCTTACCTTAGGTCCGATATGATTTGTACATGTCCGAACCTCCTGTATAATGATTTAAATAATGTTATTGAATTATTCCAGAATCATACTTATTTTTATGATATCATATTTGGTCATATTAGTAGCTTCTTAGAAGTAATATTTCATTGCTACTTGTTATTCAGGTGTTTATAACTTTTTGTTCTTATGGGTGTTTTGTCGAATAAATTCGTATTCTTCTCTTTAGGATATAGATACCTCATTTCCAGAATGTTATTAGTGTAATATATATCATATTAATTCATTCAATTCATTTATATAATCATTATGAAATGAAGATCATGTAGAATGAGTCGCATCACATCGTGGAGACGGTATTCCGTACGTACGCACGAGTGATGATATCGTTCCTATGATCGTGGAATATATTTTGGAGTGTATGTATACTATTTCAGAATTAGTATCACTTTATTATAGTCATATATAGTCATTATTTACACCATTATACCCATCCAAGTAAGGTGGTGGTGGAAAATAGATTACACCACGGCGTGGAGACGGTATTCCGTACGTACGCACGTGCGGTGATTTCTTTTTCCATAGGATGGATAGATGGTGAAATATGGTTGTTTCATACTTATAATAACATATAAGTATATGATTGATACTGATGTTATTACTTAATAATGAAACAACTAAAGAAGAAGAAGTTGAAGAAGAAATAAAGATGAAAGAATCGGTAAGGGACATTACCTCTTCTTTGAAGTGCTTCTTTGAGACCTCATTTTAGGGCACTAAAATAGGTCTTTGAAGAATACCAGAACCTCTAGGATATTTCTAGGGAAGTGTAGAGAAGAAATTGGCAGGGTTTGGATGAGATTGAAGGCTCAAAGTGGTGTCAGGAAGAGGGGGAGGAGAGGGGCTCCTCTGGAAAAACTAAAAATATTATTATATTATAAAGTCAAGTTCGGTTTTAAATAGCTCCAAATTGATTTATTTACAAGCTAAGGTGGGGATGGGTCGAAAGCCTCTCATCCAATATAATTTAGACAAGTTTAGGTTCCTATTTTAACCTTATCATTTAAGTTTAACATTAAGTTAAATAATTTTACTTTTACCGTGTCTTCTTGTGTTCTTATACTAGAAGGTTAATAAACTTACTATAAGCATCCAAACGAACCCCAAGTTGTTTATTATTAATATATATAACCTTATCTAAGTCATTTGGCCGAACCATATATTTTTAGGAATAAAATAACAATTTCTAATATAATATTTGTTTTAAAAACTATTTTATGTCAATTTTGACACTATTTAGTAATTAATTTTTGTGAAAATCATAATAGAATGATTAGTTATAAAAAAGTTAATTAAATAAATAATAACATGTCATATTAATCTAGAAAATTAGTGGAATTAATACAAAGTGTCAAATTACATTTATTTTGGTGTTTATAACATCAATTATGTCAATATTTCATTAATAATATAATTACTGCATCATCTTTGTGTCATAAATAAATTAAATTATTTAATGTCTAAAAATTACAAATAAAATACTATTATGTATGAAATCTTTGTAGATTTCTAATTAATATTTATAGTCGAATTTATCTTATGTATAACCCCATATTAAAAATTATTTACTTATTAAAAATTGATTTTAATTATTTTAACCCTTCTTTAAATAAATTAGTAATAAATGTCCTAATCTAATCCAAGTGGGCCTAAATGGTAATATTTTATTCCTAAGGTTTTTTTGGTCTAATTACACTTGTCCAATAGAATTAGGACATGTGTTAGGGTAATAATAATATCATATTTACCCTTAATTACCATATTTACTTTTAACCGTGGTAAAAAAGTAAAAAGTTACTATTCACCAAAAAATTATTTTCATCTCATTGAACCACATTTTACTTACTGACATCAACCGTGTCTCTCGGATTTTTGAAATTCCACTCACAGAAGCGGTAAAATTAAGTTTTATGAAAAATTCAGTTTTTTAACTACCACTTAGTGGTTTCACTATTCATCAAAAATTGAATGTTTTCAGAAAAATACCAAAATTTCACCCTATGATAATTTCGATTTTCCGAATCCAAAAATGAAGTCCATTTTGAAAAATAAAATTTATAAAATTTCAAAAAGTGGTTATTACTATTCATAACGGCTAGTTTTAATAATATTTTATTAGCATATCATTGTTTAGTGAAACTCGGTATTGCGTACGACGCAAGCTATCGAGGAAGGTTGCGATTTCTTGTAAAGCAAGCCAAGAAAGTGTTGTGTGTAGAAAAAGATTCCTTTGATGATTTATATAACATAAAAGTCTTAGGTGTTACAATATAATAATTAAAAATATTAATATTTCATCCACATGATAATAAAAGATTCGTCATATTAGGACCCATGAAAAGAAATGGGTTTGAGAAATACTTTATCAAAGTATAACTCAAGGAAAAAATATGTTTCATAAACATTAAGCATCAATAGAAATAATAATTATGGTATCGGTAAATCATATCCTTAGTAAATCATAAGTAAAATCAAGGGTTTTCATCTTTTATAAATAAAAATACCATTTATATATCATTAAAACAATCTAGAGGAAAATAAAATTTCCATTTTGAAATCACTTATTTATAATCTAAAAATATAAAAAAATGGTAAATATTCTTTGAAAATAACCATCTAAACTTTTAATGTAATATTCAAAGCATTACGCTATTAGGATAGTAGTAAATTCAAATCATGTCATAAAATTTAATGGAAACACATTCCATTTATACTTTTGTAAAAGTACATATTTTTGAAAATGATAAGAAGATTAATTTTAAAAAAAATTAAGAATAATACATGTTTAAACATGAATTTTCAAAAATCATTGAAGAATATTTATAACATTCCTTATTTTAGAAAACGTTGATATGAATGAAAACAACTTTTCGAAATAATAGATAAAAAATTAGACTGTCCAAAAACACACATTTTCATTTTATTGACAACTTTTGGTCAGGAAAATAAAATAAAAACATATATTTTCATGAAATAATGAAAGGAGAAAAATATAAATGAGTTTTTTGTTATGTATATCATAATATTTCAATATTGTAAAAATAATCATAAGCAATACTGATAAACAATGAGATTGTAACATAAAACCATTACCACTTTAGTAACTACTGAATCCTAAGTCCCATAATGAAATAACATTATATAGACCTATATATCCATTAATTTTGATAATAAAAATCTTAAAATAAATTTATGGGTGGTATATAAACCACATAAAAGTAACTAGAAATGCATAAAGCATGAATCCCATAGAAATACATGTTACATAAAAATTTATCACCTTAGGTATAACTTCCTTAGAACACATTGGAACATACTTTATAATAAATATATTTTTATTATTAAAATATTATAGAAACAAAATAATATATATAATACCAAATATGACTTCCTTATAAACATTTTCACAAGTTTGTTAAGGCATATATTAAATTCATTATTCTAGGATATATCAACTTCATTTTTCATTCATGCTCAGGTTTGGTAGTTTTTTTAATTGTATTTGGATCATGGTTCTATCATCTAATTTTTTTAATAAAGATATAATTAAAAAATATATTCATTATATTAATCATTAAATTCATTAATAACATATAGAGATATAAAAATGAATTACATCATTCATGGATACATTACATTGTATATATGCATCACCATTGTTTTCATTTTTTCAATTGATGGAATTAATGAAAGGTAAATAAGAAAACAACTTTACAGAATAATTATTATATAATTTATATAATTTATATTAATTGAATCTTTATTTATTTCAAGCTATGTAAAACATAAATGAACAAAAAATCATATCACTTTTTGGTGATGGTAGTCTAGATGTATGCAAGATCAACATTATTGATTTTAAATGGTTTTGAAGGTTATAAGGTAGATTTGACATTATCATTAAAAATTATAACATTTTAATAATTAATATATAAACATATTAATCCCATCATAATACCCATCTAGAAAATATGGTGCTGAAAAATGAATTGTATATCTATGTGGAGATGGTAAGTTGTACATATGAATGAAAGATATTTTCATTTCCCATTTGATGGAAAGTGGGTTAATAAAGGTGTCTTAATAATCATAATAATATTTTAGTATATTTTGGAAAAAAATTTATTTTTTGATTAATATAGAATATTTATAGGTGGTAAAAGTATAATTAAAAATAATGTTATTAGTTAAAGTTATTACCTATTCTGAAATATCCCAACTTTATATCTTCTCTTAAGGGATCTATGGTTTTCATTTTGGGATGAGAAGTAAATATTAAATTTTCTAGGTAACTATATAATAGAACTTGGTATGGTTTTGTTTATCTAAGGGGATCAATGTTGTGTGAATAAGGTAATGGAAGGGTGGCCATTTCTAATTGATCGGAGGGAACCCTTGTAACTTCTTAAATTCTGAAATTAGTTTGAAATAATTTTGATGCACAAATTGATCCAAATTGATATTATTTTAATCTACTATTATTATGGGTTTAATAAATCTGATAAAATATCATTATAAAAAATTTTAATTACAATTGTACCCTTATTTTTCTATTCTACCCCTTCTTTAACACTTTAGCTATTGTCGTTATATTAATGTTTTCTCCCCTTGAGGGTTAATAATGTTACTATAAAATTACAAAAGACCCATAAATGGAACATGATTTATGTTTAAATCATATAAAATTTCCTTGTTCGAATCTTATAATTTTATGAATTTATTATCCTTAAATAAAACATTATTTATTATTAAGTATCATTAATGTCATTTTTAACACTAAAAATTTAATTAAAATTTCAATAAATCATGAAAAAGAGATAATTAGAATGTAATTATTTAAAATAACACTAATACGTCATATTCATATTCAAAATTTTTATCACATATTAACTCATTAAAATTATATTACTCCTATTATTTTTAAAATTATTTTATAAATTTTAATTTTATTTTGAGGAATACTACATAAGCATTGCATAAGAATTTAATATCATTATATAACTACTGAAACTGGTAAAAAGATTTATATCATGAAAATTATTTCTTTAATCTCAAAATAAACACTTATATTCATTCATATCATTTTTTTCCAATGTGGACACTTATGATATATTTAAAACTAAAGGAGTCAAATTTTGTAAATTTCATTGCATTAAATAATATATAGGTCATTTTCATGGAAAAGTATCCTTCAAAAAACTCTATTTAGAATCTAAGGTGATAAGGGTAAAATTATCTTAATCTGATAAGAATTGCGATGAACAATTACGGCCTTATCACTTAGTTTTAAACATGATTAACACGATTTTCCCATTAGCGTGGTGATATATTTTACAATTTTAACTTTTTTATTGAAAAAATGTAAAAGTGACATATATAAATAATTTTAACCTTATACTTAAAAAGGGACTATTTTATCACATTAAATTTTTAAAATTATCATAAATTATTTTTAAAATAATTATACAAAATGTGACAAAACATACTTTTTAGATAAAAGTCATTTCTAATAATACAACATAGATTATCATTAGCGATTGCAATGAAAAATATTAATTGAATGATACAATATTTAATTGGATATATAATATATTCACTTAATTTAAATAATTATCCTATAGTGATTAATATAAAATATTATGTAAAAAAATATTGCACACAAACAAAAATATTTTCTAAAAAAATATTTCTTTTATCATTCAAATGTTTTTTATTTTTATTTATAATAAATTGATAAATAATAAAATTATAGGATATATGTATAAAAAACTATATATTTTTAAATTTATTTAATCATATCTGTACCCTTAAATCCAAAAACTAAGTGATAATATTTTAATATTATAGTGCAGTTCATTTGAACTGGGTGTTTAGTGTAATGAAAGCCATCCAAGAAATTAAATTTCTTTTAGAAATATATATTTTACAAAATAACATGGTGTTAAATTCTACCCCCTTAAAAATAAATTTATCCCTTTAAATTATTTAATCTAATGAAAGACTAAAGGGAAAAACACTAAATTCATAGTATCTATACTTTGTATTGAATACAATATTAGGGATATCTACCTTTTTAGCCTAAATAGATGATATCCATTTCAAATGTCAATATTATAAAATTATTGAGAATTTCATATTTCATCAGACAAGTAACAAATATGTGGTAAATAATACCTGTTCTTGATAGTTATTTTTTTATTTTATTCATAATCAATGAAATGCCAAATTGATCCATCTTTCTTCTTAAAAAATAAATAGTTCACCCAATGATGATGAAGTATTCCAAATGAGACCCTTTTCAGACTCCATTTGAGTTTGTCATTCAGATCCTTCAAGTAAATGGAAACCATTCAAAATAGAGTCTTTGAAAAATATGTGAAACAAGGTATGAGTTCTATAGAGAGGTCAACATCAATATTCAATGATTTTTTGTTAAATTATTCAAGAAATACATAAACAGAATCTGGCGCAATAAGAATATCATTGATGTTGAGTTTCTCCCCAACCATAAGAGATAAGAACCCCCTTTGATTAGGAATAAGGACGCATATTTTCACTGTAATTTCCATTATAATATCATATATATTGTATAATTGATTGATGATGATGATTGATTCCTAATGTCTATCCTTGATAGTTGATAAGGGATATATTTAATTAAATACATTCCATTCATTGGAAAGCATAAAAAAATACTAAATGGAGAGTAATAATATTTGATGGTAGAACATTCCCACAAACATAAACCATATAAAAATCATAGACTAGGGATATAATGATTATACAGATAGGGTTTTTGAATTCTAATTTGACATCTATTCATTGAGGATGTATTGTGGCACCCAAATAAATTATTCTAATATAAAGAGGTGTCTAGAAATAGAATCAAATAAGATATTATTAGTTCTTGAGTTGATGATATGTGAACCGTTAACCACATTTTAATCATACCCGTAAATAAAAATAGTAATCACATGATATTTCTATTTGTCTCTAGGATTAATAGATTGTATATATAGATAATTTTCATTAACCTTCATATTTGGGTAATGGTTTTCATAATTACCTTACTCATTTCAATTGAAATAAATGATTTTGTGTGGTGAATTCTAGGGATTTTTCTCCCTACTTACATTATTTCTTTACGTCTTCCCATCATTTTGGTATTTAATTATTCGATGACCTTATTTTATTTAGTAGAAACATTTAATAGTTCCCTTAATATAATTTCTTTTATTTTTCCTTTCACATTTTTAGCATATAGTTAGCCACATCTTCTTCTATACATAGTTTTTTAATTTCTTTTGAATTTTTTCTTTTCTTATTGTGAAGTTCATGATATTTATGGGTAACATCAATTTCAATCTCAATTTTGATAGAGCATCAAACTATTTGTTACTATCTAAAGATGTCCCTTATAAATTACACCATTATAATGCTTGGTTTTAAGCCAATAAAGAATTGATCAACCTTACTATCAGTTTGGATGATAATGCCTAAATAATATCTCAAATGTTTATAACATTTTCAAAAAGGTACCAATGGATTCATAATCCTTCTAATTTTGATCATGGGATTACATCTCCATTGTTATGTGAAGAATATAAGGAATTTGCTTATTATACAATAATCTCTTAAAACCATCCAAGTCCATGGAATCAATTTCTTCCTTTTTCCACATTTTCATGATATGATTAAATTATTAATCTGCTTCCCTATAAAAATAATAAATAACCATAATAAATTTCTCATATTATGTAAACTATAAAATAGAATACATCTTTCCAATGGTATTTATCGATCAGTCCACAACTAGTGGATTAGTGGATCCACTAAAAGAAAGTGGGTGTTTCCTCATAAATGACTCAACTGAACATTATTCCCTCACTTTCTTATTTTGAAACTCAATATGATTCATATCAATATAATGTTTTGTGAGAATAAAAAAAATATTTTTCACTTCATCGCCCATAAAATTAAAAAATGACTCAAAAAATATCTATATATTCTCCTACTAAGTTCTCAATAAATATCACCCATATTATACATATAATAATTGATACCTTTCTTAATATCCTAGTGAATGGAAACATAAGAAAATGTGGGCCCAAGTTCACTATTAGGGTAAATAAGGGATATTAAATTGATAAATTGATCAAAACATAAACATAAAGGTGTGATAATATTATCGTAATATCAAGAAATCATACCCTATATATTACATATCATAATATAGAGTTGTCTCATAAAACATGGAAGCTCATAAGAAATGAATCGTTATGGAATCAAAGATCATTATATATGAGAGAATAACATTTGCATAAGATATAGTTTTTTCATTCACATATTCTTATAAAATTATTTTTTTTGTAGTAAAGGATCATTTTGAACACTATCATAGTATAATGTGATCACTCCCCAAACCATCAAAGTAGTCAAGGTTTACACCCAATACTATCATTCTTGAAAAATTCCCCTAATAATATAGTCTTAATCCCTATTCTAGTCTCATTTATATCATGAGATATCAATATGTACTCAATAAATTGGTGGTAGATATAGTTCCCACATGTCATTTTTTATAACATGACCACTTTCCATATTTATAATGTCACCAGTGTCCTTGGATATAATGTTACCACTATCCTTGGTTATGGAATTAACACCTTCCTAGGTTATAACGTAATCTCTGTCACATAATTAATACCATACATAATTGTTCTAATATATCATAAACATCCAATATATTATAACACTAGAATGTTAATGGTCTACATAAGTATTTTATCAAAGCACAACATGTGAACAAAATAAGTTTCATAAAAATTTCATTATTGAATCATTGTATAGCCCATGGGAAAGGAATGGTTTTATAGATATATGTTTATCATAAATTCAAAATATCTCGATAATAGATAATAAATGCATCATTAGATCATATCCTTGGTAAATCATAAGTAAAATCAATGGTTTTGCTCTTTTATGAATAAACATATTATTAAAATACCATTACAATATTATTAAGGAACGTAAAATATCCATTTTGAAATCACTTATTTAAAATTTAAAAATTTAGAAAATATTATGGAATACATTTTTATGTAAAATTAACCTAAATATTAATTAATGAGTAGTCATGGTGGTGGTAATTCTATTTAATCCATTTAAGTTAAATGAAAAACATTTATTTTACACTATTTTAAAAGCACCTCATTCAGAAAATGACCAAACAATTGATTTTAAAAACCTTTTTAAAAACTAAAACATGGTTAAAAATGAAATTCATAAATCATAAGAGAATTATTTATAATTTATATATAACATTTTTGGATAACATAGAAATGGAAGAAAAATGATTTTTATAAGAATAAAGAAATAATTATGGGCTTCATTAAAACTATATTTTCAATTTCATGAGAACATAAGGTGATGAAAAGGAAAGGATAACTTTTACTTTAAATAAATAACCATAGGAGAAGTAAAATCATGAGTTCATTAAAGGTATATCATAATATTTCATGATCATAAATAAAATCATAAAGAATCATGATAAATAATCATATTATAAAATAAAACCCTTAGCAATTTGGTAACTTTTGAATCATATGAACCATGAGAGAAAAAAACATAGATAGATATGTATATACACTAATTTTCATGATAATAGTAAAAAAATAAATTCATGGGATGTATATACACCAAAAAAATAATATGTTGTGTAAAACACAGGAGTCCCAAATAAATAAAAGTGAGATGAAAATCACGTACCCTATTCTTGTCATCCTTCATACACATTAAAACATCGAATATAATAAATATAATATTGTTATAAATATATTATTAAGACATATTTATATATATCATTCCATATATTACTTATATCCTTTTATCACCAATTTGTTAACACTTCTTTATTAAAATCAGTATTCTGAGTAATATCTGCTTCATTTTTCATGTTTGTTATGGTATGGTAGGTTTAGTCATTGTGTATTGATCATGGTTCCAAAATATTCATAACTTTAATAATGACATAAATATCATATATATTAATTATATACATTTTAATAGTCATTTATATATAATAGATGTAGAAAAATTAATTACACCTTTTATGGAGGTGGTCGGTCATTCGTACAGATGTATGTTGTTTTCAATTTTTTAAGGAATGAATGAAATAAGGTAAATAATAAATCACATTAAAAGAATATCTATTATATCATATATATATATATAGATATAATATATATTTATTAAATACATCCTTGTTACCATTGATGGAAAACCTAAATGAAAAATGAATCACATTATTTTTTAGAGGTGGTAGTCCATATGTATTAATGATCTAAATTATCATTTTCCAATGGTTTAGAAGGTAATAAGGTAGATATAATATTATAATTAAATAATTATAATAATTTAATATTTATCATAAAAAGAATTAAAACCATCATAACACCAATACCTAAAATATGGTGACAAGAAATGAATTGTATCTTTATATAGAGAAGGTAAGATATACATTAGAAGGAGTGGTATTTTCACTTCTCATTTGATAGAAATAGGGGAATAAATATGGGTCAATAAATACAATAATATTTATGTGTATTAAGGATACGTAATTTCTTAATTTTTTAATGAATATAACCTATTTAAATGAGGTAAAATTATAATTAAAATGAAAGTGATCGGTTAATAAGATTAGAACTTATTTTAAATAACTCTTTTATATCTCCCCTCAAAGACCCTAGGGGTGGTATTTTGGGAATAAAATCACCTATATAATATGTATAAGTTATTGGAGAAAAGAAATTGGTATAGTTTTTTATATAAAAAGTTCAATGTGGTGTGAAGAAGATAAATTTGGGGTTCCCTTATATAATTGATTAGAGAAACATCCTTATAATTTATTAAATTATTAAATTGATATAAATTTATTTATATTTATAAATGGAACCAATTTTATAATATTAAAATATAATATGAGGATAATTTGAAATCCTCTCATCCAAAAAAAAATTACATGTTAGAATCACATTTTTACCCCCATCATTTTGTGTTAACCCTTCATTAATATGTTGGATAAATTTAGTATTATTAATGTTTTAAGCGCATTAAGGGTTAATAATATTACCATAAAAGTTAAAATTATCTTTAAATGGAAAATTAATTACTTTTAAATCCATATTATTCTCATTTTTTTCAAGTTTATTTTTCATTAATTTTATATCATTGAATAAAATATTTTGTATTATATAATATCATAAATGTCATTTTTAATACAATTCATTTAATTTGCCTTTATATAGATCAATACAAAGTGGTAATCTGGTTATAATTCTTTAACATAATATTAATTTTTTATATACCTCTATAAAATCCATGTAAAAATAACTCTAAACAAATTGTACTTTTAATAAATTTAATATAGTTTTATATATTTTCATTAATTAGGGAAATTATACATTAGTGGTTCACAATAATTTAATGCCATTATATAATTAATAAAAATATATAATAAATTAATATCATGAAAATAATTCATAATGATTAAAATAAACACTTATATTCCTTCATAACAAACTTATTTCCTTTTGTGGACACATAATACATATTTAAAACTATGAAAGTGGAATTTTGTAATATTCTTTTCATTAAATATTATATATGAATGTTTCATGAAAAGTGTCCATTAAACAACTCAATTTTTATCCTAAGGTGAAAAGGGTCATATTCAAATCAACCATTTTAAATTAGGATGACAAACTATGGCCTTATCACTTAGTTATAACCACGGTGGTAAATTTTAAAATACTTACTATTCATATTGAAAAAAATTAAAGTGACAAATTTTCCAAATTTTAACTTCTTAATTAAAAATATGAAATTAATTTTATTAAATTACTTTTTCAAAATTGGTTGAATTTATTTTTAAAATATGTGTGAAAATGGGATGAAAACCACTTTTTAGAAATATACATTTTAGACCATAAAACATAGTTTATTTTTGTCCCATTATTATAAATATATTAAATGAATTTTATCACATTTTACTGATTATGTAATATATACACTCTATTAAATGCATTCACCAAAATTGATTAAATTATTTCACTATTTTCAAAATGCATTGCATGTACAAAAAAACATTTTAGATAAATATTTCTTCCTTAAACAAGTGTTTTTTAATTTTATTTATAACCAATTGATAACTAGTTAATATCTTTTATACATGTGATAAAAAAATTATTAGTTTATATAGTCTTATTTGTACCCACCAATCCAATTTCTAGGGGATCATTTTTTAATAGTATATTTTGGAATGTTAAAACATGGAATTTCATGTAATGAAATCCATATAATAAATCAAATGTATTGGAAATATATATTTATGAAAATCTAAAGGTGTTATAATTACTTACCCCAAAAATTTATTATCATATGTTTTTTAAGTGTTTGTAATATGAAATATGAGATCTCACATAGTGAAGATGATTTTGAATGGATGGATAGGTTTTTGAAAGAAGGGTTACGATTTTTTTAACCTATCTAAACAAGTTCATTTAATAAATATTATAAACATGGGGCTCAAGTAAAAGTTTTAATGGTTTCAAAATTATTGGATCACTATAGTCAATAAAATATATGAATCCATGAAAATTATTGATGAATATTCTAATTCATTCCAAGAAGTAATATCTATCAAGAATTATCTATTGAGGATAAATTTAAGAGGAAAAAAAACATAATTGTGTACTAAAAGATGATTAAAAATTTAAGAAAAAAAATTTTAAGATATCATAAATAATTTTTATGTCAAATTTATTATAATGAAATATGAGGAAAACATACTCAATATGAGTTTTTTCGAACATGGTATTAAATTTATAAATCTGGTCACACTCCCAACTTTGGGTATACCAACTATCTAAAAGGAATTAAAATTCCACAATAAAATTAAATGAGCATTTATTTAAAAAAATGTCTTATTTAAGATAGAATTAATATCCAAATATAATATAGAGATTGATATAAATAATATTCAAAAGGATAGTTACAAAAAAATTCAAAAAGTATTGATTTTATTCAATCTGTTTTGATAATTTTAGAGATTTTAATTTAAAATATATATAAATATGTTAAATTTAATGTTATGAGAATATTTTTAAATGACATTGGTGATTATAAAATACTATAAGAGTGTCAGTTCACTAAAATAATCCCAACCAGCTAATGAATGTTCATAGAAATAGCAACTGACTAGTTCTAGAATATTTGGGCAGCATAAAGCTCACATATGGAAAACGAGGTTTGTTGTTTTTTATTTTTATTATAAAACAATTAGGAATATTGAATTGTGTTGTTGGTAAAATGTGTCACGAGATGGATGAAATAAAAATCCATTATCAAGGGGGTGGGGTAAATCCTATGTTGAAGTAATAACCACATGATAAAGAGAATAATTTTTATACACAAAGAAAATTAAAGAACATGAAAATATTTGTGTGATGTGCAATGAAATTGGACACATAAGTGATTCTTGTTATATAAGCATGTATTGAAATCAAATAGATTTAAAATATCATGGAATATAATATATGAAGTATAGAAAACCATGGGAAATAAGCATAAAAAAAATTTCAAGCAATAATACTCCCAATAATTTTCAAAAGAAGAATATGTTTTCCTTGGGTGATTGATAGAAAAATAAACATATAAATATTTATAAGTATACATTAAAATTTATTAACATATTAACTTTTTATTTTTTTCAATTTAGTAGTTTTAATACTTTATTCATAGAGATGGCATTATAATTATAATTCATAAACCTCACCATTATTCAAGATTTATTACACCATGTGTGATTCTCACTAGAGATTTTAGTGGGAAGTATTTTTCAAATGGTAATATAATGATGTGGTAGGAATTACATAGTCAATTAGTTCGTATAACAAAAACCCATAATATATATAGAAAAGATAAGGCAAATCTGTTGGTCTATTAGATATGATATATTATACCAAAATGTATATGGGGTTTTATTAAAATTATTATTAAAATTTATGAAAGTAAATATTTCATGTCATATAAAATGTAATATAAACTTTATCATTCAACTATATTGATTGAATATATAAATATATATATATCCTGAAGTGAAATTATAATTGAATTCTCAAAGTATGGATTTGGGTTATCCCTAACCGAGGTTCATTAAGGAATATTATTGTTTATGATGAAATGTTAAGGTTACTGTGAGTAGGATTTTTACATTGGGATTCCAAATAAATTCATAAAGAAGATAAAAGTTATTTTTTCTTGATGAAGAGAAAAATATATACTAGATGTAGTCTCATTCAAAATTCCATTAGTTTACTAGGTGTGCATGGTTAATATTGATCGTTTTGGGGAGAAGTTGAAATGGGTGGGCCCATTCCCAACAATAGATTTTTTTTTCAATTTCATTGGATAAATCCTTAAAACAAAATTATTTTAGCTATGGAATGTTCAAAGAGAAAAAAATTTCATATATAATTTATAACTAAGTCATTTAAACACAACTCTCCATTACAATAATTTTTTTATATGTCTCCAAATTAGTTGTATAGACATTTTTATAAAGCATAAATGGGTAAAACACATCTAGAAGTATCCACATATACTCAAGGAATTTCAGAACATTTTTTCCAGATCTTATGTCTATAACATTGAAGAAACAAACCATTTCCCTCATTCACTATTGATTGCAACATTATTTCCATCAGATATTGAATGACTCTATCCATTTTACTCAAATAATAATATGAAGAAGGAATGTAAATGTTCTCTATTGATGAGAGTTTTCTTAAGAATTTTCTCTATTTGCATAAGGTAATTATCTAGAGAGTATTTTTGTACAGAGTGATCCTTAATACTATAAATGACATAAATGAGTTTATCTACATAGGTTGAAGAATTAGTTATTTAAAAATAACCCTTAACCAATATCTTAAATCTATATAAACCATGAATAAAATAATAATAGTAATAATACTACTACTATTTATTTCAAATTCACTAATCTTTTGAATATTTAAATATCATTTTTCCAAGAACCATAACTCAAATATTCATTTCTACTAGGTATTTTTCAAACAAAAAATAAAAACTATTTAATTAAATAAATATAATCACTAAATTATTGATCAAAATATTTATTTATTTTTTAAACATTACATGAAAATGATTATTCTTCATAAAGTAAGAATAATATTTACTCTAATTCTAAATTCAAATATAATTTAACTAAATTCCTAAAAATATTTTGTTTTTGAACCTCAAGGACCCATTTGTAGTGTCATTAGTCTATGTAGCATAATTTACAAGATCACCATCTAGAAACATGTTAATGAACCTATACAGAGGGGTGTTAATATCTCAATGAAAATGACATCATATACAAAATGACACTGTGTAATACAATACATTATTATCAATTTCTCGTCAAGCAGTTTATAAACATGCATCATCAACAAATATGATTAATGTTCCTTTTTTAGAAATTCATAAATGGAACTCATCGATAAATCCATCATGGATATTAAACTAATCATATAGTTTCATTGTAGTCAATATGGCTATGAAATCTACATCCATTAAAATTGAAGGGAAAATAATTTCTTAGCTTATTCATTAACTAATTATCACATATAATACACTAAATGAATCTTGATATTGGAATATCCAATGACACAAATAATATGTGGAATTCCTACTGAAATTTCTATTCTTATAACCTCCTCTCTTAGAAAATACCAAATACAAACATCAAGAGAAGAAGTCTCAATGTCATATTGTCTCCCTACACTAGATATCTGGCATTATCTATATCCAATGAAAAAATATCATCCAACCATATAAATAATATTTTGTGATATTTTTACAAAAATTCAAGGTTCTAAACATAGTAGGGAACTATCAGAACATTTGTATGTCAAAATACTCCAAATAAATTATCACATTAATGTTACAAATAATGAAATTTATTATGTTTTATAATATTCATTAATATTAAATAAATTTAATATATAGAAATATGATAGTATAATGTATTTGGTAATAGAGAATCAACTGTAACACACACCCACTATTACTTGATCCAACTACTGATTACATTTATTCAACAAGAACTCTTGTGATATTTTTTATTCTACTAAGAAATAGTTTTAATCAACGGGTGTACCGTGTTCTCCTCTGTTGAAGCTCTAATTACTATAACTTCACCCCTTACAGAAACATTCCACAATAGGTGGTAATTAAAATGTATATTAATTGTTTATAATGTGACCTTTTATCCTTAAATAGGGCCATTTCTATGAAATTATCACAATGAAATATGATATCACCATTACTAATAGGCCCCACATCAAGCTCTTGGATGAAGTTCCATATTGAAATACTTATTTAGCTACATAAAAATATGTAATATACTAAGTCTATAACACGCTAAAAATTTCATTACATAATTCTCCATTAAATAATACAATTTCTGATTATTTCTTCCCCACATAATATCGTGCTTAAAAAATTGTGATATACAATTAAATTATTATTATTGTTATTGTATAAATATATACTATAAAAATGTAATGACTGATTGGTAAGAATGAATAGGAGTAATAATATTATTAAATATATATATATATATATATTTAATGTCTTTATTAATGAAATAAATAATCCTTCACACAATCATAATTAATTTATAAGAAATGAAGATAAAAAAATTGATGGTAAAAGTGATATTCTTTAAAAAATAGTTTTTATATGTTCAATGTAATTTTATCTTAAAAGAATAAATTGATAACTATTTTCAAATTTTTATAATCAAATGAGTGTATTATATATCTTATAATATTAATAAACATTTATTTAATTTTAGTTATTATGTTTGTAATGAGAATAAATCCATTTTATGATTCAAAAATGCATTTACATCAAAAATTGTTTTATTGAATTTTATGAAAGCATATTATAATTAATTTTTACTAAATTTATAAATTTTAATTTATAAAATTCAGTATATTTTTCCTAAATCACACTTTATAAATAATCTTCGAGTGATTTTTTGTGATTTTTCAAATAAAATTTATTTTTTAGCTAGTAGTAAAAAATGTCAATTATTGAGAAACTATAATTTCTTTTCATTAAATAAATTAATTTAAAATTATAATTATTATTTTTAATTATATTTAAATTATTATTTGACAAATTTTAAAAAATTAACTAATTAACTCCATACGAATCGATATTCTATTTTGATTTCGGTATAAGTTTACTTTTTTCCCATAAGACACATTTTTTCTAAAAAGAGTCTTTGAGTTTTTCACATTTATATTAAAATTAAATTTCTTCAAATTCTATTAATTTAATACTAAAAAACTAATATAATATTTTGAATTATAGTTTAAAATTATTTAATGAGTATAATTTATTTTTTGGATATAAGGAATAATCTCCATGATAAATTGTTATCACCATAGTTAAAGGTAAAATAGGTAAATTATGGTTAAATATTGTGATAATGTCACTATATATCATCATAATTTTTATTGAATAAATTTATTTATACCCTTATCATCCGACCATAATAATGGAATTATTCTATTTCAACATAACCAGGGGTAAGAAACTTATATTATGTTAATGTAAGAGTAATTTCCAAATGTCTTTCTCTTAAGATTAATATCTACAATATTTCATCATAGGGATAAAAATAATTTACGAATGGTTCTAAATTGTCATTTTTAATATGAATTAGTTTCTTTATTATAATAATTTATTTTTTAATTTATTTTATTATATTTATTTTTTATTCTATAATTTTTTTTTATTTTTTTCTGTATCTTTCATTATTGGTAAAATGGAATAAATTCATGAATATAAATGTCATTAATAAATTATTCATTATTATGGAAGCATATAATATTATCTACATTATTTCTTTTAATCCTAGTGAAAAAATGAAAATTTAGTTCTCGTATATGTGTGGACTGTTATCTCAATGAATAGATGTGATTTACCGTTGAAAACTAATTTAAATGGATGGTTATAAAATTTTATTGATGTTGTAAATTGATAATTACATATTTTTTATATATTTGTTTATGATTCAAACAAGACCCATCTGACAATGTTTGACCTATTAAATCTATTTTGGAAAATTAAGAATCGAATGACCTCAAAACATCCAACATTAATTTAATAGATATAGTAACTAAATAAAAAATGATAATAGTTGAATTAAAGGGTTTAATCTAAAACTAGAAAAATATTCTGAAGAAACTAAATTATTAATATAACATTATTATTTATAGTTTATAGAGTTTATGAAATTAGTTGAATCTTGAGGTAAGTTATTTTTCATTAAAACGTTGATTTAGTAATTTTCATTAAAAATATTTTCCCCAATGTACATGTTCTTTTAAATAATTCAATAATGTTATTATTTAAGATTTATATATTTTTAAAGGTTATTATATTTAAATTTTTTCATTATTTATAATGGGTTGAAAATTAATGTTTTCAATTTTTTCAAAGAGGGATATTCTGATTTTTTTAGTAAAAGTAATAAAGTACTTTTATGTTTATCAATTTACCGCCTTTTTCCACCATCAGAGTCATTATTTTTTTGTTAATCATCCTCTACAATTTCTATATTTTTGATGAAAATTATATTTCAATTATTCGATGGATTTATCAGTTTACTATATTTTCAAAATAGAATCTTCTTTTGTTTATAGAGACTTTATAATTTATTTATATATGTTTTTCCCAACTATTTAAATGTTCAAAAAATTATTATGATTCACTTGGGACATAATATAATTCCCCAGCCTTAAACATTACTTAATCATGAGATATTTCAAAAATACACATTGTGGATATTTTCAGGTTTAGAGTTTTAGAGAATTAGACCATAAAACATGAATTACATTCCACATTTAAACAAAGTGGTTACATAAAAGATGGTACTCATTTTTCCCATCAACGGAAACATATTTAAAATAAATCATGGATTCTTTCTTGATACTTCCTTGACACTATCATCACATCATGTACCTTTCCCTTGACCTGTGAAAAACCTTTCAAAAACATGGGATGAGCATAAAAAGCTCAGTAAGGGATATAAAAGAACGAAATGAAAACATTAGTCCATGTATGAAATCATACTTTACTCATAAAACATAAGCATTTTAACATACCTCGTCAAAACATGAATAAATCATAGAAAACATTAGACATAAAGGTAACTTGAGGCATTCATAACATTCTTACGTAAGGAGTAACCCTCATGGTTACGTATGGAATACTCATCACAGTATATTCCCTAAATCTCTTCGGAGAAACCTTAACGTTTAACCCATTTGCATTACCCAATGCATTGGAGATCTATATAGGGCTCACCCTCCCTTAGTTTATCACATAACCACCCATCTTAATAAACAATGCCCAAGAACCAAAACATAATCTTATCATATAAAACATGCGTAAAGGAAACATAACATTCCCACATTTCAATCACAAGATATAAATACAACACAATGATATAATAAAAACATTATTAAAACCATTTTCAATACCAAAATAAAAGAAAAGTAAAATTTTGTATTTATTTTCCATTAAAAAAAGGTTATGGCTTGTAGAGAATTCGAAACTCAAATAATGTTCACGGTGGCAGAGAAGTCATTGTCACCGCATACATATGACAAAAAAATCATTTCCTTTTGTCGTTTAGTAAATGATTCATATAAAAAAGATTCATTTTAAATAAATGTAAAAGTGAAAGGGGTTTATACACCATATAAATGAAATTTGGGTATAAAACAAAATATGCCTCAATGAAAGGAGATGGAGACGAAGTCTCATACCTCAGGTCCGACTTGACTCGATCATTCTTTAAACTCCTGAATAATAAACTTGAGTTAATTTCTAATTGCTTAATAACCTTTTTCATGTTTATTATTACTTTTATATCACTTATTACTATGTCATGAACACTAGGTAATTATTTAAGTTAATAATAGTCGTTTTGTTGATCATTGGTACTTGATTCAAAAATAAACTCTTTATAATTACAAGTTGTTCATCTGGTAAAATATCCATTATATCCAGAATTATATTCATGATTTATATATCATATATATCGTATATATCCAGTATATGCATGCATTTATAATATTACATAACATTTAGAGGTAATAAATGAAATGCACTGTTCATGGAGACGGTAATCCGTACTTACGCATGAACGCTACTTTCATTTCTATTTCGTATTTTATGGAATGGAACCATGATGATATTAAGGTATATTATAATTCCAGTATAATATCATATATAATATCATTATATCTATCCTTTATACATCCCACATATGGTATTAGCGAATCAAATCACTTTGAGGGGGCGATAGTCCGCATTTCCTAAAATGAAGATATCGCGTTTACCCATAATGGAAACCATAAAGGTATGACATAAATGGAAAATACAGAAGCTTAAAGAAAACATAAAAATATTATATATAATATATAAATATAGTGAAATCTTAATGGCCACCTTTGAATGTATTAGAAAAATATTGAACAATCATCGTTTCGTGAGGCATAAATTCACCATCCATGGAAACAGTATTCTCATTAACCTTTAGATGTAGGTGTGTGTAAGTGTAGCTTGAATACATCTTATAAAAACATCCTAGTATATGTAATATACTAGTGTTGTTACAAAATAAATGAATAAAATGAGTTTAGGGGGTTGGAGAAGCAAAATAAAACAAAAGAGCATTAGAGAAGACATTACCTTTTAATCGGGGACTCCTTTTCGTTTGAACCAAAAGGGTTTCTTGAAGAGATTCCTGCCTAAGGTAAGGCTTCTAGGATGAGGAGAGGAATGTGGAGAGACAAAACGATTAGAGAATGGCCGAACCAATGGATTTAGAAGTGTGGGTAAAGAGTTAGATGTAGGGTATTTTTATAAGAGGAGAGGAGGGGCAGTCTTGGAAAGGTATAAAATATTACTTTATTTTCAAATGAGTTTCGGATTTTAAAGGTCCCACATTGATGTATTTCTAGGATAAGGTGATAAGGGTTCTAAATATACTCATACAATACGTCTTTTACAAGTGTATGTCTTAGAGTTTACATTATATTTTCATTTTATTTAAATCGTTCATTAATAAGGTAATCACTGCATCATCATGATGTCATAAATAATTTAATTTATTTAATGTCTAAAAATTATAAAAAAAATAGTATGATGTAGGAAATATTTTTTTCTTTCCAATTAATATTTATAATCCAATTAGATCATTTATGTATGAAAATTAAAAATGTTTTACTCGGGTGATGCATTCTCTGTTATATTTAACTTTCTTTAAAAATAAAAAGATAAAAAGCCACTTTCACACAAAAGTGATTGCATGGGGTCCCCATGTTTGGCACAAGGGATACCATTTTCAGAAATGAGACAACCAGTAGAATTAGGACACATTTTTTGGTCATTTGTTGTTATTATGATATTATTTTATTATCCTTAACTACCTGATAAATAATTAATCAAGATAATCAAAGATAATTACCGTCGTTACTATTCATAATGTCCAAAAACAAAAGAGTCTTAATTACATAATTTAGACCTTCTGATTCCAAATATGGAATCAATTTTACCAAATTCAAATCATATAAATTTCAATAATTAATTTAAAAATAATTCCCATTGTCAAAACAAATAGCAGGTTTTTTTTGAAACACTATCTATGAAATGTTTGGAACTTATTTATGACCAATTCCAAAGTAAAATTAATCTCAATGACCACCATTGGATTAAGTGGTAATAATATATTCTATTTAAATCATAAAACCAATTATAAATATAATCTAACCATATAATTAAATTATATGAAAAAACAGTTTTGATGTAAAATGCAGTATTTTTCACTATTCATTAAAAAAATGAACATTGTCTGAAAAATACCAAAAATTTATCCAAAGTAAATTTCAATATCCCAATCATAAAGAATAAGATTATTTTGAAAAATAGAGCTTATTAAATTGTAAAAAGTTGGATTTAAAAATGGTTTTCCATCAAAAGTTAGTAAAACAATCTTTTAAAATATTAGTGTATTCCATGCTTATGATTGGATTTATTCTCATTTTATGTCTCTAAAACACTATATAATTCATAAAAAGACATAGATAAGAATATATATTATTAATTACTTACTTGGGATGTTACATCCTTCCCCCATTTAGAAAATTGTGTCCTGCAATTTATTTACTTATCTAATAAGTAGGGGTATTTATTCCTCATTGCATTTTCAGATTCCCATATTGCATCTTCAATCATATGGTTTTTCCATAAAACCTTTACATGATGAATCACCTTATTCTGCAAAACATTCTCCCTGTGATCTAAAATCTAGACCGGTTGTTTCTCATAAGATAGGTTCTCTTCCAGCTGAACTACCTCTGGACTCAAAACATGAGATGGATCTGGCATGTACTTCCTTAACATTGAAACATGAAAATCATTGTGTACCTGAGATAAACATGGAGGTAAAGCCACTCGGTATGCAACTGATCCAACTCTCTCCAGAATTTCATTTGGTCAAATGAAACATGGACTCAACATTCCTTTATTAACAAATCACATCAAACTTTTCCATGGTGAAACATTGAGAAAAACATGATCACCTACCTCGAAAGATAGATCCTTTTTCCTGTTGTCTGCATAACTTTTTTGTCTGCTTTGAGCTATTATCATGTGTTTCTGTATCAACTGAACTTTTTCTACCAACTCTTCTACCAATTCTGGTCCCATCAACTTCCTTTCACCCACTTCATCCTAGAAAGCTGGAGTTCGACACCGCATCCCATATAATGCCTCAAATGGGGCCATCTGTATACTGGAGTGAAAACTGTTATTATATGAAAACTCAACCAAAGAAAGATGTTGGTCCCAACTTCCCTGATAATCCATCGAACAAGCATGTAGCATATCCTCCAATGTCTGAATAGTTTGTTCTGAATGCCCATCTGATTGAGGATATAAAGCGGTACTAAAATTTAATTCAGTACCCAACAACTTCTGAAGGTCTTTCCAAAAGTTAGAAGTGAACCTAGGATCATAGTTAGATACAATGGAGAGAGGAACTCCATGTAACCTGATTATATCTTTAAGATACAAATGGGAAAGTTGATCTAGGGAAAAACTATCTCGTATAGTAATGAAATGAGCAGATTTAGTCAAACGATCAACAATAACCAAAATTGCATTATTACCTAGAGGTGTCTTCGGCAATCCAACAATGAAGTCCATGGATATATTCTCCCATTACCACTTTGGCACTGGTAATGGTTGAAGCATCCCTTTCGGTAACATCCACTCTGCTTTTACCTGTTGAAAAGTCAAACACTTCACAGTAAAATTAGCAATATCCATTTTCATTCCGTCCCACCAGTAATACTCCCGAAGATCTCTATACATCTTAGTACTTCCTGGATGAACTAAAAATAGAGAACTAAGAGCTTTACATAAAAAATCTCTCTTCAACTTTGAATCACAAGGAACAAAAAACTTCTTCCCAAATCTCAGAACAAAATCATTATCAATGTTGAATTCAGCCAACTTACCATTCTGAACCAGATCTACCTTTTTTTGCAACTCACTGTCTTGCTTCTGTGCTTTCTTAATTCTGTTTGATAGAGAAGATTTCACTGATACATGAAACAAAACAGAAGGACATCCTACACCAACAACTTCTATGCCAAAGTTCATCAAATCCTTAACCAAAGTATCACGTTCCAAATGCAGCATTGTTAATGAAGCATTACTTTTTCGACTCAAAGCATCAGCCACTTTATTTTCTTTTCCTGGATGGTAATGAATTGTGCAATCATAATCCTTGATTAATTATAGCCATCTCCTCTGTCTCATGTTCAATTATTTCTGAGTGAATTTATAATTTAAACTTTTGTGATTGGTATATATTTCACACTTTACTCCATACAAATGATGCCTCTAAATTTTTAAAGTGAAAACAACAGAAGCTAATTCCAAATCATGTGTAGGGTAATTTACCTCATGAGTTTTCAACTGACGTGTAGCATAAGAAATTACCTGATCATTCTGCATTAGGATGCAACCAAGTCCTTTCAATGAAGCATCATTGTAGATAATAAACTCCCCATTCTTGGAAGGTATTGCCAAAACTGGAGCATTCAACAATCTTCTTTTCAGTTCTTGAAAACAATCATCACATTATTTTGTCCAGATAAACTTAACACCCTTTCGAGTTTCCTTAGTCATTGGACTAGATAATTGGGAAAAATTTCTAACAAACCTTCAGTAATAGCCTTCCAAACCATGAAAACTACTAATCTCGGTTACATTTGTGGGTCTTGGCCATTCTTCCACAACCATTATTTTTGCAAGAACAATAGTTATTCTTTCTTTAGAAACAATATGACCAAGGAAAGAAATTTGTTACAACCAAAACTCATACTTTCTGAATTTCCCATACAATTTATTTTTTTGAGGTTTTCAAAATAACCCTTAAATGTCTTTCATGCTCCTCTTTACTTTTAAAAAACACCAAAATATCATCAATGAAAACAACCAAAAACTTATCCAAGAACTCATGGAAAATTTTATTCATAAGTTCCATGAATACAGCAGGTGCATTGGTTATCCCAAAAGGCATAACTACAAATTCATAATGGCCATATATTGTTCGAAATGCGGTCTTCGGAACATCTGCTTCCTTTACCTTCAACTGATGGTACCCCGATCTCAGGTCAATTTTTTAAAAATGCTGAGCTCCCTAGAGCAGATCAAACAAATCATCAATATGAGGCAAAGGATATTTGTTCTTAACAGTGATGTTATTCAAGGCTCTATAATCAATGCAAAGTCTCATTGAACCATCTTTTTTTAACAAATAAAACAGGATCACCCCATGGTGATATGATAGGTCGAATGAAACCTTTTTATAATAAGTCTTGCAATTGCTCCTTCACCTCTAAAAGTTCAATTTGAGCCATTCGATAAGGGGGTTTTGAAATTGGCTTAGAATCAGGAACTAAGACAACCGTAAACTCAACTTCCAGATCTGGTATTATTCAAGGCAACTCATCAAGAAAAGCATCATGATACACATTTACCACTGGAATATCATTAATCTGAATAGTTCCCTTGATTTCAACAATATTTGCATGGTAACATTCATTTCCATCTTTTACAAGTTTCTCAACCTCTTGATATGTTATCAACAGTAAGGGTTCATTCTTGTATACAAACTGAAATTCATTCTGAAAAGAAACTTCTTTAGCTCTACAGTCAATCTTAGCATGGTAAATAGAGAGGAAAACCATACCCAGGATAACATCAAACTCTACTAGAGGTAAAACAATAAGGTTTTAAAGTAGGTTCTTTCCACGGATAAGGATAAGAAGATTTTTATAAATTCTTTTTCCCTCAACATTTTCCCCAGGTGTTTTTACCACAAGTTCATGAGTCATTTCTTGAGATGGTATTCCCATTTTACTAGAAAAGTTTTTAGAGCTGAAAGAATGTGTAGACCCTGAATCAAACCACACACTAGAATAATCTGAAAAAACAAACAAAGTACCTGATACCACTTCATTTGATGGCCCAACATCTGCTGAAGTAGTTTCAAAGGATTTCACCACCCCTTTCTGCTTGTATTCTAACTACTTCCCATCACTCGAGCTCTTTTCCGGACACTCGGTTTCATAGTGACCATCTCATTGCACTTTAAACATTTCACTAACTGTAAATCAAATTTGGTCTTACCATCACCCTGATATTTTTGAGTGTAATCACGAGCCTTATGTCCCATCTTACCTCATTGGTAGCACTTTCCAGAATTTAGAAGACATTCCCCAGCATGCCTTTTACCACATTTATCACAAATTGGAAACATAGTTTTCTTACCATTATACCTTTTTAAATAATTCTTCCCTTTCTCCTTCCACCTCGGTCTCTTCTTCTGCTGGTTATTATAGAACACTTGATCATCGGCAAACTCCATTTCCACCTTCTCAGCACATCGAACAAGATTTTCATAAATTTTGAACTCACGAGAAGCTAAATACCATTGATATTTTGGCTTTAATCATGAGTAAAAAACGATTGATTTTAATATCAAGGTCTCGGATAAAATTTGGAGCATACCTTGGCAATCGAGTGAACCTTTCTTCATAATCAGCCACTGAGTCTTCCTATTGCCTCAATTCTACGAATTGTTTTCCATCCTAAGTCAAACAAACTTAGGAAAATACTTCTCAAGAAACATACCATTGAATTCATCCAAGTAGAGAGCATCAATCTCATCAGCGTCCCTGATATTTTTAACCAACGACCACCACTGATCTACTTCACCCTCCAAACGGTAAATAGTAAGACTAAATTGTTTGAACACCCCATGACATTGAAAATCTTCTCCAATTATTTAATCCACCCTTCAGCTATCACAGGTTCAAATGAACCTCTGAATGATGGGGGATGTTGCCTCATGAAAAGTTCCACTACTGACATGTCACTCTGTGGTTGATCTGGTTGATCTCATGCATGGATACCACCACCATTTATCGCATGAGTCAACTGTTCCATTACTGTAACACACTGTTCAGTGCCAATTCTGACCATCTTCGGATGCTGATTCAGAAGGTCATTTCCTTCTGTATGCCTTCCTAGCACTACTTCCATGTTTCCTCTACGGAAAACCATTCTGAACAAACATGTCTTAGATGAAGCAACATGGTAATCTTCAAATGCTATATCATTTTAAATTGACCATAAAAAAAATTTTTTGGATAATCATTTAATTAAAATTATAACTCCAAAATTTATCTAAACCGACCTCTGATACCAACTATAAGGCCCCAGTCATAAACATTACTTAATCTTGAGATATTTCAAGAATACACATTGAGGATCTTTTCAGGTTTAGAGTTTTAGAGAATTAGATCATAAAACATGCAATACATTCCACATTTAAACAAATTGGTTACATAAAAGATATTACTCATTTTTTCCATCAATAGAAACATATTTAAAATAAATCATGGATTCTTTCTTGACACTTCCTTGACACTATCATCAGATCATGTACCTTTCCCTTGACCTGTGAAAAACATTTCAAAAACATGGTATGAGCATAAAAAGCTCAGTAAGGGATATAAAAGTACAAAATGAAAACATTAGTACATATATTAAATCATACATTACTTATAAAACGTATGCATTTTAACATACCTCATCAAAACATGAATAAATCATAGAAATAATAATACATAAAGAAAACTTGAGGCATTCATAACATTCTTACATAGGGAGTAACCCTCATGGTTACATTTGGAATACCCATCACAGTATAGTCCCTAAATCTCTTCGGAGGAACCTTAACGTTTAACCACTTTGCATTAGCCAATTCATTGGAGAGCTATATCGGGCTCACCTGCCCTTATTTTATCATGGAACCACCTGTCTTCATAATCAATTCCCAAGAACCATAACATAATCGTATCACATAAAACATGCCTAAAGCAAACATAACATTCCCACATTTCAATCACAAGATATCAATACAACACAATGATATAATAAAAACATTATGAAAACCATTTTCAATACCCAAATAAAAGAAAACTAAAATGTGGTATTTATTTTCCATTAAAAAATGGTATGGCTTGTAGAGGAAGCTGAAACTCAAATAATGGTCACGGTGGCGGAGAAGTCGTTGTCGCCGCATACGTAAGACAAAAAAAACATTCCCTTTTGTCTTTTAGTGAATGCTTCATATAAAAAAGATTCCATTTGAATAAACATAAAATTCAAAGAGGTTTATACAACGTATAAGAGAAAGTTGTGTATAAAACAAAATATTCCTCAATGAAAGGAGATTGAGACGAAGTCCCATACCTCGGGTCTGACTTGACTCCATCGTTCTTTAAACTCCTAAATAATAAACTTGAGTTAAATTATAATTGCTTAAGAACCTTTTTAAAGTTCATTATTCCTTTTATATCACTTATTACAATGTCATTAACACTTGGTAATTATTTAAGTTAATAATGGCCGTTTTGTTGATCATTGGTACTTGAGTCAAAAATAAACTCTTTATAATTAAAAGTTGTTCATGTGGTAAAATATCCATTATATCCAGATTTATATTCATTATTTAGATATCATATATATTTTTTATATCCAGTATATGCATGCATATATAATATTACATAACATTTAGAGGTAAGAAATGAAATGCATCGTTCATGGAGACGGTAAGCCGTACATACGAATGAACGCTACTTTCATTTCTATTTCATATTTTATGGAATGGAATCATAATGATATAAAGGTATATTATAATTCCAGAATAATATCATAAATAATATCATTAACTCTAACCTTTATACTTCCCACATATATTATTAACGAATCAAATCACTTTGAGGGGGCGGTAGTCCGCACTTCCTAAAATGAAGATATCGTGTTTACCCATAATGGAAACCATAAAGGTATGACATAAATTAAAAATACAGATGATTAAGGAAAACATAAACGTATTATATATCATATATAAATATATTGAAATCTTAATGGCCACCTTTGAAGGTGTTAGAAGAATATTGAACAATCATCGTTTCGTGAGGCAGAAATTTTCCATCCACTGAAACAGTATGCTCATTAACCATTAGATGTAGGTGTGTGTAAGTGTAACTCGAATCCTACTTATAACAACATCCTAGTATATGTAATATTCTGTTCTTGTTACAAAATAAATGAATAAAAAGATTTTATGGGTTGGAGAAGCAAAATAAAACAAAATATCATTAGAGAAGACTTTACCTTTTAATCGGGTAACTCTTCTTGGTTTGAACCAAAAGGTTTTCATGAAGAGCTTCCTGCCTAATGTAAGGCTTCTAGGTTGAGGAGAGGGATTTGGAGAGACAAAATTATAAGATAATGGCTGAAACAATGGCTTTATAAGTGTGGTTAAAGAGGTATAGGTGGGGGCCTTTTATAAGAGGAGAGGAGGGGCACTCTTGGAAAGGTATAAAATGTTACTTTATTTTCAAATTAGTTTCAGATTTTAAAGGTCTCACATTGATGTATTTCTAGGATAATCTGATAAGGGTTATAAATATACTCATACAATTGGTCTTTGTCAAGTGTAAGTCTTAGATTTTACATTATCTTTTCATTTTATTTAAATAGTTCATTAATGAGGTAATCGCTGCATCATCATGATGTCATAAATAATTTACTTTATTTAATGTCTAAAAATTATAAAAAAAATTACTATTATGTAGGAAATATTTTTAGATTTCCAATGACTATTTATAGTCCAATATATCATTTATTTAGACAAAATTAAAAATGTTTTACCCAGGTGATACATTCTTTGTTATATTTAACTTTCTTTAAAAATAAATAGATAAAAAGTTACTTTCACACAAAAGTGATTCCATGGGGTCCCCAAGTTTGGAACAAGGAATACCATGGTCGGCCATGAGACAACCAGTAGAATTAGGACACATGTTGTAGTAATTTTTTATTATTATGATATTATTTTATTATCCTTAACTACCCGATTACTAATTAATCAAGATAATTAAAGATAATTACTGTCGTTACTATTCATAATGTCAAAAAACAAAAGAGTCTTAATTACATAATTTGGACCTTCTGATTCCAAATATGGATTCCATTTTAACAAATTCCAAATATAGAAATTTCAATAATTAATTTAAAAATAATTCTCGTTGTCAAAACAAATAGCGGGTTTTTTTTTAAACAATATCTATGAAATGTTTGGAACTTGTTTATGACCAATTCCAAAGTGAAATTAATCCCAATGACCACCATTGTATTACATGGTAAAAATAAATTCTATTTAAACCATAAAACCAATTATAAAGATAATATAACCATATAATTAAATTAGATGAAAATGCAGTTTTGATGTAAAATGTATTATTTTTAACTATTAATTAAAAAATTGAACATTGTCAGAAAAATACCAAAAAATTATCCAAAGTGAATTTCAATATCCCAATCAAAAAGAATAAGTTTATTTTGACAAATAGATATTATAAAATTCTAAAAATATGGATTTAAAATGGTTTTCCATCAAAAGGCAGTAAAACAATCTTTTAAATATTAGTGTATTCCATGCTTAAGATTGGATTTATTCTCATTTTAAGCCTCTAAAACACTATCTAAATCGTGAATAGACATAGATAAGAATATATATTATTAATTACTTACTTGGGATGTTACACATAATATAAGGATATTGTCTACAATTTTTATCTGGTTACATTATGATAATGTTGTTCTATTTATTATCTGTATTAAATATTGACATTAAATTTTCTATCTGTTCAATATGAATGATAATATTGATTATGTATTGTATTTTAATTAATTTCTTTCATATACAGAATGAATTTTACTTAGTAGGTGAACATGTAAGGAACTCCATTAGACAGACCTTAAATACATTGGTTAGTATCTTAATACCAAATATCATGGGTATTTGTGTTGTAGTTGTATCCAAATACCCATATCCATTATGTACTTTTCTTACTATTGTAGGTATATAGTTTGATACATTCATGTGTTTATTCTTACCATAATCTTATTTATACATATGCATCATATTTTTACATGGTAATTCACTTATATTAAATGTTATATCAAATTGATATAGTAGTTTCCATCTATAATGATAACCTTGAGATACCATGACTGTATTCCAAAACATATGTCTTATGGACAGGATTCATAATTCTGATAAAACATATGTGACGTATAGCTATCTTTTGTAGTGAGATCATATAAATTAAGACTTCTTCTAATGAATATAACACTTGGTGATCTCAAGTACATGATATTATGAGAAAAAGCCTTTCAATAGTACCACCACATGTTTCTGGTAAAATTGGTTGTTCCTATCTATGAACATGTGCATTGGTTTCAACAATTGATATCATTATCAATGTGTACAATTTGATTGTCTACTTTTATTAATGGAAAACCCATTAAATTTATGTTGTGGTGTGGTATCTTGTGTTGGGTGTGTCATTGGTGGTATATAATTGGTTGAAAGATCAAGATAGAATTTATCGATTTCGATTAAGGAAGAGATCTCTCATTCAACCAAGTTCACGAAGATGTTAGTACCTAACTTAAATATGTGGACATAATAAATGAAGGTAATTCCATCCAATAAGGTCCTAAAATATATAAAGAAAAAAAGTATAATGACACAAGTGTTTATCCCACTTTAAGAGATATAAAAATACAGATAGATTATATTTCAAATAATGTGTTTGTATGTGTTACTTTATGGAATCCCACCTTTTTAATACATAACGTTTCATTACATTTTACATAAAAAGGATCTTTAAAGTCTTGTGTCATGGAAATCAGGAACAAAAAAACATGAATACAACATAAAACATTCTTCTAAACCAAATTTAGGGCTTCATCATAGGTTCATCCTACATAAAACTACTACATCTCATATCCTAGATACATACATCAAAGAAAAGGGTGAGCATAAGTCCGAGTAAGGGTAAACAAGGGAATCAGTTTACTTGTGTTAACAATAAGACTTGAATGATAACATAAAGACATGAGCAATGGATGTATAGGTATATAATAATGAATATAACTTGGAAAATAACTTGAATATGTGGGTTCAACATTTCATTTAGACATTCATGAACATATCACTAAGGTCCATTCCCAAGGTGTTATAAAAATTACCAAGGTTATTCAGCAAGGAATCGTAAAACTTGTCATCTCTAGAGATTAATTATTTACCCAATGCATTGGCGTGCTATCATGGCACGCCCTTAATATGTATTTAATTACATGTGATCCACATAGATCATAATCAAACATTTCATAAATAACCCATTGAGAATAAAGTAAATTGGTTTCATTTTAAAATCTTGACTTTCTAAAAGTTCTTAAAAATAAGACTATTATATCATTTATAACCCATGTAAATGGAGTGAGGGTTATATTTATATCAATTACACAATCAAATATATCATTTTTATATATTCATGAACACCCACAGAAACGAAATAGGTCTGGGTATTCACAAAAATAAACAAAAGAATTTATTTTGAGAAAGAGATTGAAATTTTGAGTCGAACTTTTTTGCAGCATATTGCTTATATAACATGGTTATAGAAAACATTGAAAAGAGAGGGGAAAAGGTTCACCCAGTAATAAATAATTAATAATACAGTATGGGTACCAAATAAGATCATGGTATAGATATTTTAATGACATACCACAAGAAAAGGAAACATGAATGAAAAGAGAAGATTCGATTTCTTTTACGAGAAATTCGGCTGCCTAACCGCGTCACATAAAAATTCAGAAAACAAATTGATGAGAGTGGAAATGGACTCTCAACAATTAGACATGAAATTTACAGAAATTATAAAATATAAGAACATACCCTCAACAAAAAGAGATGGTAATTAGAAGACACAACATAAAGGAAGTCATGACTTAAAAGAGGAGGGTGAAAGGATCTATTACCTTGAAGAGTAACTTCAAAAGAATGATGTTTGGGACCTTGGGAGGCTTGAGGGAACATTAAGAGGACTCTTTGGGAGGTAAGAAGACCTGTACTTGGTTTAGGATTATTTTTAAATGAAATTAATGAGGTAATGGATTGGTATTTATAGGAGAAGTGAGGGGAGAAGTCATTAATGGCCAAGGGGCACCTCATCGGTGGTATTGGCAAACCCATGGGCTTTCCTATGGTACTGTCCACATGGGACACCTCATACCTTATCCTATTATTCTTAATCCAACCAGAATGACTATATAATCATTACATCCTTAATGATGTCATTAAACACCTGAAACTAAAAACTGTATTTTCACTATTCACCGAAAATACATTTTTTCAAAAAAAACCCCAAAAATATTCTTAACCTAATATCGATGCTCTGAATACAAAAATAAAATCCATTTTATAAAAATAATTTTCAAAATATTTTTAATTTAATTTTTAATTTAAAAACACTATTCACCTGAAAACAATACTTGACTAATAATTTCTGAAACAGTTATTTACGTATTTTATTAAATCGCATTACTTAATCAAGGAGCCTTCATAATATCAATACTTTCTTAAGTAAGGTTACTTAATCCATTTGGTTACATTAATAATCATAAGAGTAAAATCACTATTCATAATTTAATATTCACCAAAAATTAACTTGATCTTATTAGACTGTAAATTTCTTACTGGACATAACTATAGAAGACCATTTTTTGAAAATCATTACACATTATTAATTTTTTAAGGTTTAAAATTATATTTTAAAATATCCCTTTTTTTAAACATCAATAATATACATCCCATATTATCCGGACATTTGAATCTTCACAAACATCACCATAAGAAGAAATCACAATATTTATTTATATCAAAGGATTACATAAGAAAACTAAGGTCTCATTACATAGCCCATTATAACCCCAACATACGTCCTAAGTGTAAGGTCTGCTAAGGTGATATAATCTTGGGGTGGCTCGGCCAACATTGCTCGAGTGATGATTTCTATCAGCTTGAACTTCTCATGAAGGCGATTCTGTTCTAGTTTCACATGATGAAGTTCAGCTTGGATTTGGTCCAGAGCAAAGCCCAATGGTGCTACCTACTTCCTGAGTTCCATCATATGGGCTTCAATCGGCCCGAGGCTACTGGATAGGGCCATCAAATCTTCTTTCTATATTAATTAACCAAGATCACTTGTATTTATAAACAAACAAATTGTAATGTTATGAGTTTAGCTTCCAATGGTCATATTGACCAATAGTAATATAACATTCTAAACCAAATGGTCTCATTTATTTATACTCACTTAATTAGTTAAATAATATAGTTTTGATGAGTATAAAAATTAAATAGACCACAAAATTTTTGAATCAAATATTAATAAAATTTTGGGTCGTTAAATTCTTCCCCCCTTAAGAAATTTCATCTCCAAAATTTTTAACTCGTACCCTCAGAGGAGAAACGGTGTGTGTACTTCTACCTCATTGTTTCCTCTAGTTCCCACGTGGCTTCTTCACATTAGTGGTCCCTCTACAACATCTTAACAAGGTGTTTAGTCTTGTTGCATAGAACCTTGTCTCTATGATCCAAGATCTCCATCGGCTGCTCCATATAAAAGAGGACATGTTCCAGTTGTACCACCACTAGGTTTAGTACATGTGAAGGCTCAGGTATGTACTTCCTCAAGAGGGAAATGTGGAAGACATAATGAACTTGTGCTAAATTTGGGGGAAGTTAAAGGTGATAGGCCACTGCTCCCATGCGATCATGGATTTCTTAGGGGATTATGTACCTAGGGCTGAGCTTCCTTTCTTCCCAAACATCATGAATCTCTTACAAGGTGAAATTCGAAGAAAGACCTTGTCACTGACATCAAACTCCAAGTCCCTTTTACGGTTTTCATCATAGCTCTTTTTCCGACTCTGAGCAGCCTTAATGTGTTGTTGGATGGCATTGACTTTTTCTATCATTTCTTGCACAAGATCAAGCATAAGAAGCTTTCTCTCACCAACTTCTTCCCATCAAGTAGGAGTTCTACATCGCTTCCCAAATAGAGCTTCATAGGGTTCCATTTGAATTCTTGAGTGGAATATGTTGTTGTAAAAGAACTCAACTAAAGGGATATGTTGATCACATCGACCCTTAAATTCCATTGAGCATGTTCTCTGCATGTCCTTGAGTGTTTGAATAGTCCTTTCATATTGTCCATTAGTTTGGGGGTGATAGTCCGTACTGAAATTCAATTCAGTGCTCAGAGCTTATGGAAGACTTCTCCATAATTTTGATGTAAACCTTGGATCATGATCAGATATGTTAGAAATTGGTACTCCATGTAGCCTTACCACTTCCTTCACATCAATCCTGGCAAGTTGATCAAGAGAGAAACCTTCCCAAATTAAGATAAAATGGGAAGTCTTGGTGAGATGGTCCATAATAACCCATATCACATTGTTTGCTTTGGATGTTCTTGAAAGACCAGTGACAAAGTCCATAGTGATATTTTCCTATTTCCATGTTTTTATGGGTAGTGGTTACAATACCCCTTTAGGATGTTTTCTCTCTACCTTCACTTTCTAACATACTATGCACCTTGAAGTGTAGAAAACAATCTCTCTTTTCATATTATCCCACCAATAATGATCACGAAGGTCCCTATATATTTTTGTGATTTTAGGATGTATAGAGAAAGTAGAGCTATGAGTATCATCCATCATATCCTTCTTTATTTCTAGAATAGATGGAACACATATTTTTTTATGAAATTTTAGTACACCTTCTTGATCAATATTGAACTCAGGAAACTTCCCACCACAAATTTTTCTCAAACAAAGGATCTTTTTTTTGTGCTTTCATGATATTCTCTAGTAAGGATGGTTGAAAAATCATTTGGGTTATGGTTGATGATGTCCCTTCCCTTATAATTCCTATGTTCAACTTCACTATTTCATTTATTAGAGGATATCTCTGAATCTGCATCACGGAAAGAACAATTGGGTCTTTCCTACTTAATGCATTAGTGACTTTGTTTTCTCTTCCAAGATGATAATGAATTTAACAATCGTAGTCTTTATGAAGTTCCAACTATCTCCTTTGTCTCATTTTCAATTAATTTTGTGTGAAAATATACATCAACCTTTGAAGGTCTGTGTATATATCACATTTTTTCCCATAAAAGATATTGCCTCCATATCTTCAGAGCAAAAACGACCGCAGCCAGATCCAGATCATGCATATTATAATTCTGCTCAAGAGTCTTCGCCTGTTATGATGCAAAAGCAATGACCTTGTCATTTTTCATGAGGACGCACCCAAGCCCTTTGAAGGATGAATTGATAAAAATAAAGAATATGTCTCCACTTGAGGGAAGAGTTAACACGGTTGCAGTAACCAATCTCTTCTTTAGCTCTTGGAAACTTTCCTCACACTCCTTTGTCGAGTTGAAATTGACCCCTTTTCTAGTTAACATGGTTAATGGATTAGATATTCATGAAATTTCATTCACAAACCTCCTATGATATTCTTTTAATCCAAGAAAACTATGAATCTCTGTGATTGTTGTAGGTTGAGGCCACTCCTCTACAACTTTGGTCTTTGTAGGTTCATCTGCAATTCCTTCATTAGTAACAATGTTCCCCAAGAATGAAACTTATTATAACCAAAATTCACATTTTCTGAACTTCTGAAAAATCCTCTCCCTCCGCAGTGTTTTCAAAATATCTCTTAGATGATCCTCATACTCCTTTCTACTTTTATAATATATCTGAATATCATCAATAAAAACTACCACAAAGTTATCATGGTTGTCCTTAAAGACTCTATTCATCGTATCCATAAAAATAGCAGGTGAATTAGTCAGTATGAAGGGCATAACAACAAACTCATAATGCCCATATCATGTCCAGAAAGAAATTTTTGGAATATCTTGTTTCTTCACCTTCAATTTATGATAACTAGATCGAAGATCAATCTTAGAGAAGAATTGAGCCCCATAAAGTTGGTCAAATAAGTCATAAATTCATGGAAGAGGGTATTTGTACTTTACTTTGATCCCATTAATTCTCTATAATCAATGCATAGCCGCATTGATCCATCCTTCTTCTTTAAAAAGAGAACATGTTCTCCCCAAGGAGACACACTTGGTCGGATAAACCCGTTCTACAAAAGATCTTGGAGTTGATTATTTAATGCTTCCAGCTCCACATTTTCCATCCCATACAAGGTCTTTGATATCGAATGAGATCTACGTATGAGTTCAATTGAGAACTCATCCTCTCTTTCTGGGGGAGGTCTAGACAACTACTCAGGAAATACGTCAACATATTCATAGATGATGGGGAATGTTTATATCCTTAAACTCTCATCTCCTTATTCTTCATCACCAATCAACTCCAAAAATAAGGATATAGGGAGTTTCTCTAGATAAATATTATGTTGAGATATCTCTCCTTGGAAGATAACTAGACATTTTCCATTTAAGACTATTGAGATTTCCTTGCTTCTCCATTTTATCTTAGAATTATACTCTGAGAGCCAGTCCATCCTTAGTATAACATCGAATTCTAGCATGGGACTGACTACTAGATTTTCTATAAGAAGGTTATCACTGAAGTAAATAATATAGTTTCTAAACACTAATTATTCTTGGATAATCACCCCAAGAGTCTTGACTAATAACTCTACTTTTAGCAAATAGGGGGTTGATTCAAATTTTTTTGCAAACATGGAGGAAATAAATAAATGCATAGAACCAAAATCAAACAAGTTACTTACTTCCTTTGCGAGAAAAACAATATTACTTGATACCACATCATTCAGAGCTTCTAACTCAGCTTTTGTGATAGAAAAATTAGATCCTTGATCCCTTGGCCTTTGCTAAGGTAGATGGTAGTTCCCCTTCACTACCCTCATATTTGGACAGTGATTGGAAAAGTGCACATGTTTTCCACACATAAAGCATTGGAAATCGGGTAGGGCTCGTACTATCTTCCCCTTTTTGTTTGTGTTTACATGTTGAGGCTTCACCTCACTATGAAAATTCCTCACAATATGGCCATCTCTTCCACACTTGTAGCATTTCCCACTGCCAATAAAGCAGTTCCCCAAATGCTTCTTCCCACATTTATTACATGTGGGATATTGCACTTGCTTTCCTCCACTTCACTGATCAAAGGTCCTCCCTAAGCTGGGCTCTAATGATCTCTTCTTGTCATTGGATTTTTGAGACCATTGTGTCTCACCAAACTCCATCTCAACTTTCATCGCACTCCGCATGATCTCCTCATAGCTATCATAGTCTCGGTTGGCTAGATTCTTTCGCAGATGAGGTCTCATTCCATAAAGGAATCTATCAAACTTTCCATTTAGATCTATGAAAAATCTAGAGTTATATCATGAAATTTGGGTGAAGTTTATCTCATATCTTCTGATAGATTCATTCTCCTTCTACTTCAGCTCAAGAAACTCCTTCTCCATTCTTCTTCTCATGGAATGAGGGAAATATTTACTAAAAATGATCCCTATGAACTCCTACCACTCTATTGATTCAAATTCCCCTCTTTGAATCATGTTTTTGATCAGTTTCCACCACTAATCAGCTTCTCCTTCTAAGTGATAGATAGCCAGGGTGACCTTCTATTGCTTTGAACAGCGGAGCGCAGAAAAGATCTTCTCGATGGAGCTGATTCACTACTCAACAATCAATCAGCCAGTCAATCCACTGATTGTTGGTGGTATTTTACACATAAAGGACTCAACAGAATGGTGTTCCCTTCATGGTTAGATTGGTCTCTTAGCATTATTCAAGTTATTTCCCATAACATGAATCAGTTGGTTCGTCATTCGCATGAATGTTTCAATTCCAGCTTCCATCAGAGGGCCTTTAGTGCGTGGTCCATTACAGTTACAATTTTCACGGTTCCTCCTATTTCCTGCCATTTTCTAAAAGAAAAAAATCTTAGTGAGATACTTATTTCATTTACGAATATTTTAACTATAAAGGATTCTATGTCTTAAAACATCATGCTTAAGAAATTACATTTCTCTATAATTTCTTCATAATGATTCATAAAAAGCTTTAGATTAACCAAACATATCCCCTGGGAGTTTCGTAACCAAAATTGCATCAAGGACCACTATCGTGTAACAGTTCCCATTTGAGTCTCGCTCAAAGAAGTGTTTTTGGGTTTTTCCCCTATGTATATCTATGTGAGTGCCAACTCTACCTTCTCATATCTAGATAGAGATGTATTTGTTTAATAAACCACTTAATCAATATTCACCAAAGTGTCAAGAAGTTTTCCTATATTTATACTTTTCTATAGGGTTATTACTAATGATTTCATAACCTAATTTCCATAAATAACTAAATGATCCTTTGATACCAACTATGGCATCCCAACTTTTTAATATATATGTTTTCATTACATTTTACATACAGAGGATCTTTAAAGTATAGTGTCTTGGAAATCATGAAAAATGAAAATTGAATTCAACATAAAACATTATTCTAAACCACTTGTATAGATTCATCATAGGTTCATCCTATGTACTACTTCTTCATCCCATATTCTGGAGACATACATCAAAGTAAAGGGTGAGCAGAAGGCCCATTAATGGTAAACAAGGGAATCTGTTTAGTTGTGTTAACAATAAGAACTTGAATAAAAAAATTAAGACATGAGAATTGGAAGTATAGGAATATCATAATGAAAATAACATGGAACATAACTTGAATATGTGTCTTAAACATTTCATTTAGACATTCATGAACATATCATCAAGGTCCATCCCCAAGATGTCATAAATATTACCAAGGTTATTCACCAAGGTATCATGAAACTTGTGTTCAATAGAGATTAATTCATTACCCAATGAATTGGAGCACTATTAGGGTGTAACCTTAATATGACTTTAAATACATGTGATCCACATAGATCATAATCAAACACTTCATAAATAATGCATAGAGAATAAAGGAATGGGTTTCATTTCAAAATCCTAACGTTTTAAAATTTCATAACAATAAGATCATTATATCATTTATAACCAATGGAATGGGAGTGAGGGTTTTATATGTTCCAATTCAAGAATAAAATATATAATTTATATATATTTATGAACACCCATTGAAAAAAAATAGGTTTGGGTATTCACATAAATAAAAAACAGAATTTCCTGAGAGAAAGAGATAGAAATTTTGAGATGAAATTTCTGCAGCATAACAGCTAAATAAAATGGTTTTAGAAAACATTGAAATGAGAGGGGACAAGAGTCACCCACTCATAAATAATTCATAATACAGTATGGGTAGAGAATAAGAACATGGTATGGATATTTGAATGACATACCACATGAAAAGGAAACATGAAAAAAAAGAGATGATGTGATTTCTTTTACATGAAATTCGGCAGCCTAACGATGTGACTTAAAAATTTAGAAAACAAATTGATGAGGGCAGAAAGGTTCTCTCTACAATTAGACATGAAATGGAAAGAAATTTGAACATATAAGAACATACCCTCAACATAAATATATGCAAATTAGAAGACAAAACATAAAGGAAGTCATGACTTAAAAGGGGAGGGTGAAAGGATCCCTTACCTTGATAAGTAACTTAGAAAGCTTGATGTTTGAGACTTAGGAGGATTGAGAGAACCTTGGGAGGACTCCATGGGAGATAAAGAGGCTATAACATCATAAAGGAGGATTTAGAAATGAAATTAATGAGGTAATGGCTTGGTATTTATAGGAGAAGTGAGGGGACAAGTCATTAATGACCAAGGGACACCTCATCGGTGGTATTGGAAATACCATGGGCTTTCCCATGGTATTTGCTTATATTACTATTCATATGTCTACCAGAATGATTAAATAATTATTACATCTGTAATGATGTCATAAAACACCTGAAACTAAAATCTATATTTTCATTATTAACCAAAAATTCATTATTTTCAGAAAAATCCCCAAATATCACCTTAACCTAATATTGGTGCTCTAAATTCAAGAATGAACTCCATTTTATAAAAATAATTCTCTAAATTTTTTTAATTTAAATTTTAATTAAAAAACACTATTCACTCGAAAAATCTAATACTTGACTAAATATTTCTGAAAGAGTTATTTACCTATTTTATTGAATCACATCACTTAATCAAGGTGCCTAAATTATATCAATACTTTCTTAAGTGGGGTTAGTTAATTTATTTGGTCACATTACTAATCATAAGAATAAAATTACTATTCATAATTTACTATTCAATAACTATTATGTTGATCTTATTAGAATCTATATTTCTTACTGAACATAACTGTAGTAGACTATTTTTTGAAAATCATTACACACTATTAATTATTTAAGGTTTACATAAATATTTTAAAATATCCCTTTTTATAAACATCAATAAAATATATCCTATATTTATCCAAACATTTGAAAATTCACAATATTCACCATAAGAAGAAATCACAATTATTATTTATATCAAAGGATTACATAAGGCATCTAAGGTTTCATTACATTACCCCTGATAACACTAGCACACGACCTAAGTGTAAGGTGCCCTAAGGTGATAGAATCCTGGGGCGGTTTGGCCAACATTGCCCGAGTGGTGATTTCTATAAACTTTAACTTCTCGCGAAGGTGATTCCATTCCATATTCACATGTTGAAGTTCAGCTTGTGTTTGGTCCAGAGAAAAGACCAATGGTGGTACCTCCTTCCAGAGTTCTATAAGATGGTCTTAGATCACCCCGAGACTACTGGATGGGGCCATTGAATCTTCTTTATGTATTAATTAACCATGATCACTTTTATTTATAAAAAAAGAAATATAACTTTAAGAGTTTAGCTTCCAATGGTCATATAATAGTATAAACCCAACTGTCTCATTTAATTATACTCAATTCATTATTTAATGAATATAGTTTAGTTGAGTATAAAAATAAAATAACACACAAAATTTATGAAAGAAAGATTAATAAAAGATCATGTCGTTACATAGTTGTAGCTATAACATTATTTATATTTTTAAGGGACTGAATGAGTATCTAGACTATATTATTAGAGTATGGGCTTGACACACTAATACTGAGATAAGGACCTAGAGGGTCACACAACCTGTGTATCCACAAGCTTCACCAATTCTAATGAATGTTAGTTGAAGATGAAGCAGGCCCAATGTGTGGAGGTTGTTGAACATCCTATTACGATTGATCACATGTAAAAATAATTGGATTATATTTTTAGAGGTTAGAATAATGATTATTGAATTTATTTTTCAATGTATTCACTTGTTATTTTATTATAAAATTGAATATTAAGAAATATAATATTTTGAATGAGCATTGTATTTACAAGGTCTGTTAAATATTTGGGGAAATTATGATCCCTATTAATGGTTCATATTTTCTCATGTAACATTTTATAGTGTCACGAGAGAGTTCCAAAATATTTGTGACATTTATGACATGTTTTTTGAGTCATATAAGTGTACAAAGGTGTAAAATGAATGTTACCACTATCCAGGGACAAAAGTACAATTTTATATAATATATCCTAGGTATAAGAGATAATTTTAGAAACATGATAAGAAATTACCACCATTTTTAATAACATAGTGAGATATGTTTTCCTCTTTTCACCTCTCATGTTCATAGGGATATATTCCAAAAAAACATGGTCAGATTGATCTTGGCTTCTCGAACCAATATATGGTCTTAAAATGATTGAAGGGATAATGTAAAGATATTTTATTTCCTACTCTAGTACCTAGGAAATGATGTCCAACAATCCATGAGATGTGGTGAACATGTGTATGATCTATAGGATGCGTGGTTGGTGACATTAAGGCCCAACACATCGATTTTGAGTGAATTAAATATGTGACATCAAATGAACAATGTAAAATTTATAGTTTCATTCAGTTTTATTTTTCATTCATAAATTGAATTACACAGGATCTTTTAAAAAATTAGTGGAATATTCATTGTTGATTAATTTGTTTTAACATAAATCCAAAACTAAAATTGTATGTAGTGTGCCTTTCATTCTTTCTCTAAACCCTAGGTTCCTTCAATTGGTATCAGAGGTAATGTGTAATTATTTGAGTAAAAAATTGAAATTTCAATTAAATTTGATATTATTTTGAAATATTGTTTTTTATACGGTCCCAAAACAACTAATGAATCATTGATATGATTTTATATCATCATGATATGTCAAATTGATGATCGGAAAGATTTTCAATAAAATTATTGTGAAAACTAAAGTTTTATTTTTTTACAGTGTGATGGATTTATAGTTAGATCATGATGTGATTATGTTATGTGTTAGCTCGATATACTATAATTCAGTTGGGGTAGTCCATTGGTAATAGAATCTTGCTATGTAACCTTATGTTATTTTCCAAAAAATAAAAAAACTCAAAGATTCCCTTGAAAGAATAATGAAAGCTTCCAAGGGAAGATTACCCTATACTTACATAGAAATATTACACAAAGCTTCCTTTGGAAACTTACAAAGTAAAAAACATAGCATGACATGATTTTTTATTTATATACATATAAATATATTATATTATGTTATGTTATGTTATATTATATTATATTATATTATGTTATGTTATATTATATTATATTATATTATATTATATTATATTATATTATATTATATTATATTATATTATATTATATTATATTATATTATACTATATTATACTATATTAAATTATATTACATAAAATAATATGTTTTATATAATATATATATCATATAAAATAATATGTATTATATAATATATATATTATAACATTTTATATATATAAATATTGGGTCTGTGTATTCCTTTAAAGAGATGCCCCATATTGGGACATACCAATTCAGTTTGGGTCTAACTAGCCTCACCCTTCTTACCCTTTGCATGCTCTAAATTAAATTCCTAGGATTCTCTTTAACTTCAAATAGACCTGAACTTTCCTTTAAAAATATAGGAATTTATTTAATTTCCTTGGATTTAATAAAATTATTTTGGGTGATTCAAGTTGAGAGTTAGTGTAACCCAAAAATGTGATGTGTATGTCTGTTGTTTCCATAAAAAATCATGTCACGTATTGACCTAAGAAATTACCCAAGCATCTTGGTTAATCAATTATTTTCTTGATGGATTGACCAACTGTAAAGAGATTGTGATCATATATTTATTTATTTATTTATTTGTGTTTATTGTTTATTATTTAGTTAATGTGTATTTATTATAAAAAATCACAAAGAATAATAATCAAAAAACATAAAATGATAAAATGAAAACGTGTGGAAAATATTTCTCTTTAAAAAATTTGTTATGTTTTTAACTTGATATCATAAAACTAGAATGTTTAATATAAAATTATTTAATTTGAAAAGATAAATTAATAAATCCCTCAAAGAAAATTTTTATCCATCAAATATCGTCTATTTCTTGAATTTGGACACAACGGATTGTTCAAGGTTCTCATCAGCACTACTTGAGGGTGATTCATACTACATGGGTGTTCTTATGATAGAGGTGGGTTGAAATAGATAAATTTGGAAACAAATGAATAGTCTAAGCTATATTTTATTAACATTAGTTGAAAATCCTTGTGAAATTAAAATTTATTCTTTGTAGGATATGTGATTCCATTAAACAGATCAAGGAGTCGTGAGTTACTGTGGTTGGAAAAAAAATGGCTACCGTGAAATTCTATGAAAAGTGGGGTATCCACAGCTTGTAGACTATGTGGAGAGGTTTCAAGGTTATTTTTTATTTTAATAATAATGATATGAATAACTCTGAATCTTATAGTTGAGGGATAGAAATATTTGATAAAATAGTGGGTGACATTTAAAATTTATAATTTTAAAATTTCTATAGTGAATCTTGATAATGTAGTAATATGAAAAGTTTATTTTTTGTAGATGAAATTTCTACCACCACAAATTCAATTTCTTTATGATTAATATTTGATAAGGAGAATATCTTAAATATCTCTAACTTCTAGGATTTGTATAGGTACTTCTGTATAGTATTGTTCGAAGAGAGGGAGCTTTATGCTCTAGAATCCCCAATTCATGATAATCCCCCTCATGGGTGAAACAAGGGAGATAAAGATAAATATAAAAAGAATACAAATGATGTGTTAGATGTTAAGTACTTAATGTGGTCATATATGTCTAGTAAGTTATATAAAGTGAATGAGAAAGAAGATTCTTTACAAATTATACCATATATCTAATATTTATACTAAGATATATCTCAAAAAAGATACATATAAGATAACAAGTTATTTATATAGACGAAGGATAGTGTAAGGAAATCTAGAAGGACTTCATGTTCTCAAGATGATATGGTACATTGGGAGACTAGAGACCCTTAGGATTAATCAAAACCAAAATCTACCATATGATCTCATCATTTCCACTTTACTGGAAAGCTTCATGGAATTTATTTATAATTATAATATAAATAACATGAATAAGTAACTCCTAGATTTGTTAGCTTTAGTTCTCCAAGTATATAGGGATTTGAATAACTCAAACTCTTTGGTCCATATGGAAAACAAGAGGAGTAATGACAAATGTAAAGTATTAATGTGTAAGTCTAACTAAAATACATATATTCACCACCCTTCCTAGAATATATGAAATATTAAGGAAGTGTATTGATTAATAGGCATACATCTTTTCATGTTTCAGGAAATGTCACTATCAAAAGAATATTCCAATTTGGAAGAAGAAGAAATTTGATGCTTCCGCATATGGAATATTTTTCATTGAATGTAATATGTATATTTCTACAAGTTGGGTATCAGTTACAACAAGTGGCTCACAAATTGTTTCCAAATATAGGAACCATATAGAATCAAGATAATTGTAAAAGTTTAATTTTATCTCGGATCTAAAAATGGTTTGAGTCTATAATTCATGGAATTGGGAGGTTATCATCATACTTTTCGCAATATGATAGTAATTGTACTTTATAATTGTTATCATGTACCATATATTATGAAAAACATAAGCTTGGTGTTGAAGTTTGATACTATAGGAATTTATTTCATGATTGGAAAAAAATTATTTTATTTCGAATAATGATAACATATGTTATGGTATTGGACACCTAAATAATGGGTTTTATATACAAGACCAAGAAAATACTGAATTTGAAATCAATGAAAATATAGAGAGAATAAAGAATACCCTACCTGCCTATGGGACTTCATGCTAGTTCATTTAAATGAGAATCATTTATGAAAACTACATCAAGTGTGGTATTTAGACTCCCTGGTGACAAAACCCTTTGATGTATTTCATTCCTTTTTACAAGGTAAAATAAAAAAACCACCTTATAGTGGAAAATATAGACTCAATAAACCATTGGAATGGGTTTATATAGGTATATGTGGTCCATTTCTAGTAGAGTAAAGTGTGGTATCTCATATATAATTAATTTTATGAAAACTATAGAAGATAAGGATATATCAACTTAATGTGGTATAATTCTGATTCATGTATCATGTTAAAGGTTTATCAGAATGAAGTAGAGAATATACTTCATAAGAAGATTAATAAACTCTACTTAGACCATGGTGGAGAGTTTCATTACAAATATTTCTTCAATTATTTAATAATGTGTGGGATAGTTTCTCTACTCACTCATCCTTTTACTCCTTAGTGGAATGGTGTTAGTGAAATGAGTAATAAAATGCTTCTTGGTGTGTCCATATTCATGAAGTTTAAAGAAACTCTAGCTACATCTTCTTAGGTATATTCACTATAGATTGTGTCATATACACTAAATTTAGTAACATGTAAAGAAGAATATGTGATATTGTATGAGTTGTGGAATGAAGATAATTCTGTTCTATCATACATATATGTATTGGAATGAATGAATTTTTTCATGAAAATTCCTGGTGACAAATTAGAAATTTGATGAAAAATGTGTGTCATTATATGTTATCCAAATGATAATAAAAGGATATTAGTTATATAACACTTTTTAGAGAAATAGGTTATAGCATGAAATGATACACTTCTAGAAAGGGAATAATTTTCCAATGGAAATGGTGGATGAAATATTTACTTTGATGAAGTTTATGCTTCATATTAATAAGATTTTTTATGACAACCATATTAACAAGATACAATGGGAGAAAAAGTTATTCTTGAAATATAAGTATTGCGTAGATATACATGATTGTTTAGAGAACTAGAGATCTACGGTTTTTATGAAACTGAGTTAGGCGACACATTACACCGACAGGAATATGAACCTCTAAAATACAAGGAAGTAGTATATGTTAAGGATACATATAAATTTCAATAATCCATGACATTTTAAATAGATTAAATGAGTCAAAATCATGTTTGTATTTTGATAGAACCACTAGTAGATGTAAATTCCACTTGATGAAAATGGTTATTGAAGAAACATATAGATATATTTGGTTATGTGAGAACCTAAAAGTCTCGAATAGTTATGAATGGTTTTGGGAAATGTCAAGGAATCAACTATGAAAAAACTTCTCGCTTGTCTCTATGATAAAGTCCATCAGAATATTACTTGAAATTGTAGCCTTTTTTATTATGAAATTTGGAAAATTGATGTAAATTTTTTTCAAAATGGGAAGATAGTTAAAGATGTATATATGACACAATCTGAATTTTTTATTATGTAAAATAATTATAATAAATTTTCAAAGATACAAAGATCCATTTTTGGATTGAGGCACAAAACATGATCATTAAATGTTCATTATAATGAGTCTATAAGGGAATTTGGTATCATTAATAATTTATTGGATCCTTGTGTCTATTAAAATTCTAGTTTAAGTTCTATATGATTTCATGTATCATTTGATGACACCATATTATTAATCATAAATGATGTTGGAGTCTTACAATTAGTAGATATGTGGTTAAATGAATTATTCTCTTTGAAATACTTTGGTGAAAATTTCTATACTATTGGAATCAATGTCTTTCTAGATATATCATAGAATTTTCATGGGATAATTTGAAGTACATATAATGACAAGGTACTAAAAAGTTATAATATGTAACAATCGAAGAGAGGAGTTCTTCCTGGGTCACATGGCTTTAATATATCCATGAATATGTGTCCAAAAACATAGGAAGAGACTAAAAAAGTTTGTGAAATATTTTAAACATAATAATTGGTTTTTATCAGGTATATAATTTTATATAGTAGGTTTTATGTTGCGTTCTAAGAACATTGGGAATATATCAATACAATTAAGGAGAGATGAATTGGATAGCAATAAAAACTAATGTATATTACATGTGATGTAAAAAAGGATATGTTATTCATGTAGGGAGGAGATGAGTAGCTAGTTATGAAGGGATATAATGATTCTTGATTCCATATAGATTATGATCATCTAAAATCATAGTTAGGATATGTATTTTTCCTAGATGATGGGGTAGTAAGTTTGAGGAGCATGATGCATTCTATAGATTCCAATTTTACTGAAACTTTTTGGTATATAGAGGATTCCAATGTAGCTAAGGAAGAAATTTAGAAAAATGGCTTTGTCTTTGAACACAGTATTTCATCTAGTAGGGTAGAATACGTTATAGAATACTATGGTAATACTACAGAATTGGTTCCTTCTAGGGAGCTTTGGCCACATCATAAGAAAAAGAATATACACCAGAAGATTTATCTTTTGAGGGATTTTATTCAGAGAGGTGAATTTTTAGTTAAAAGAGTAAACATAGAGAATAACATGTAAGGCCCATTGAATAAATCCATATCCTAATAGACACATGGTACTCATTTGATGGATTTTGGGATGAGGATTGTTATTAGATAGATCTAGTGTAAGTTGGAGTGTTGTGAGTGGGCTCCCAAGACCCAACTTCTTTTTATAGTTCAATTACCATTACATGTATAGATTTTGATATATATATATATATGTGTGTGTGTGTGTGTGTGTGTCTGTGTTTATTACTACCATTATAGCATTTAAACTTATACATCCACTATTTACATGATATTTTCCTAAGATTACGTGCCTTATAAAAAGGATATAAAAGCTCCCATATATAATAAAAACCTCAATATAAAAAATATTATAATTTTAAACATATATCTTGTTGTCTAGAAAAATAATACTGACATTAAAGAGTTGATATATGACTATGAGGTGATGAGGGTCCATAATAATTGAGACCTATTCTAATTTTGTTTTCAATTATTTCTCCAAATTAGATTAGATAACATGGATAAACCTGCTAATAGGAACAAAACATGTTTCAGGTTTCATTGATTTTCCAAATCTAGGAACATTGTATATGTATCTGAACTTGAGATCATTATTAACATGTACAATTTGGTCACATAAAATGATGGAAGGAAAAACCCAAAACATGATAGGACCAAGCTGATGAAGAAGTTGTGTTGTTTTCAAGAGTTTTCTTTTGTTTTCAAGGTTGTTTTTGATGAAAATAAATCACTTCACTTTGGTTTGGAAACATGTTTTTTGAGATATTTTTTTATAATTGGTCAATTTATAGTAGAATCATTTTTACATGAGAATATATCATGTTGTAAGTGAATTATAATCAATTTCACACTAAACCTGATGTGAAACTTTTGTATTAATTGTGATGATGCCTTTCTGATTTGTATTTCATAAAAATCATGAGTTTTATTGAGAACATGTGATGTAATATTGATAGAAGGAAAAGGGAGGGAGAGAGAAAGAGGTGGTGTAGAATGATTTTTCAAAAAAAGAAGAAAACAGTCATATCTAAATTGAATAGGTGGTGAGGATTTTGTTTCAAAATAGTAGAAGTGGTACTGATGGAAATGTGGAACTGATGGAAGTGGTATCAATGGAATGGTGGTGACGATGGAATGTTGGTGCCGATGAATATGGTGCCGAAGGAAAAGTAGGTGCTGATGAAAAGGGTGGTGCTGATGAAAGAGGTGATGCCGATGGAAGAGGTAATACCAATGGAAGATGAGACACAAATCAATTGTTAAAACAATCCTATTTAAGTAAAATATATATAAAGAGATGGTGTCAATTTAGAATGAATAATATTCAGATTTTAATTGATCGGATATGAGTAATAGATAATCAGTGATACCATTAAAAATGGAATCGTATTCAGAATGTATTATATCATATCTGGGAAGATCTTTTTTTTAGTTCTATCTTATTTAGACAGATCATTTTTTTCGATTGTATTTGATCGTAACCTAAAATCGTAACCAGAATGATCTTAACCAAAATGATCTTAACCATAATAATCATATACATAATGATAGTACCTAGAATTACGATGACAAGAATGATCATACACAACAATCATAACAAGAATGAATGTAACGAGAAATTATCATATCTCGAATGATTTTATTCAGGATGATCATATCCGGACCATTTTATTCAAAAAAATTCATGCTTTTGTTGAGATAAAAAAGAATGAAACGGGAATGAATGGAAGGTTACAATACTTTCAAGTTGAATTCAGACAATTCTATAGCTGATCCTAAATGCATTCAATGTCATGAAGGAATTCATGATTTAAGCATAGGTTTTGAATGTGATGATGTGTTTTCTCATGTGGTTCAATGAGAAAATAAAAGAAAGTGGAGATTGATGAATGAATTTCCAAAGTGGATTCCCATTATTTAAAATATTTATTATATCTCAAGTGGAGAATTTTATTTCTTTAAACGCATTCAATTAGTATGGTATGATGTATTTTTTTGAAGAAATCGGCATGAATGAATCAGATTCAAATGATCAGACCCACGTATTGCTCATCAATTTTAATTTTATAGACATTTGAAATGAGATTTTGGAAAAGAAGTGATAAAGATTATAGAAGTTTCAAGAAGAATTGAGAAGCGTTGGAAAATAATAATTTCTCTGAGATTTCAGCAGAAATTCATTGTTGGGTGAATTTAAGTGAGCATGAAAGTGTTTTGGGATTCCATCCTAAACATGTTTTAGGTCAACTATAAAAGGGAAACGAGTACATTGTACTTTGTGGATGCATGAACTATTCACTATAGAAGAGAGAGAAGCTCTGGGATTCTAGAGTGAAGAAGAGATCAATTCTATTCTGATTCAAAATTGTATTATGTTGTTTCAATTCATTCGTATTCTTTTCTAATTGACAATTATATTTGGGAATTGAAGTGGTGTCAATTCTACTCTATTTTTTTCAATAAGAATATCGGACTAGGAGAATTGTTTTGTAAAAATCATACTCGGAGGAATCAGATTCCGAAAAGATCAGACTCAGTGTGTGATATGAATGTACAGGTGGTTCTTACCATTATTTTGGGTAAGGAATTGATGAATTGTATTACCATTTGACTACATTAGTTGAATTGATATGAAATGTAGGTAACATGAGTTGTTAAAAAACAATTGTATTGCTCAATTGTGATAAGAGGATACACATGAACTAGTTTTATTTTTTCATAGTTCTACATGTGTATAAGGGTACATTCTACTCATTGTAATCCATGGATTGTTTTCATAGTGGATTGTATGGTATTGGATCATTTCTAAACCATACTAAGGACGTAGATATTCTTATTGAATTGTGAATCTTATAAATCATTGTGCTCCTATGGATGTGTGTTGAGTTTGTTTTCAGTAGGGAATTTAAATTTATAATAAGAGGTGAACTTTTCATCAATTGAAAAGAAATATAAAATAAAAAGAGTATCACAGATTCACCCCTCCCCCTCTAAGTGATACATTACTCTGATTGGGAACATTCAATTGGTATCAGAGCAAGGTTCCATTTTCTATTCGATTCCAATAGGGAAGGTGAACTGTGTGAATAGTAAATTTATTCCTATCTTTGATGGAATAAAGTATCATATCTAGAAAGATAGACTGCTTCGATATCATATGTCAATAATCTATGATGTTCTTGAAGCTGCAATAGCTGGGTTTCCTCCCATTAATGAAATAACTCCCCTAAAATCTGTTACTAAGAGACATCTTGAGAATGATATAAGGGAATAAAATTTCATATTTTCGTCACTTTATGAAAGTGAATTCTTTTGATTAAAAGGTGTTTCCATTTCCAAAGGTATATAGGATAAATTAAAAAACATATATAAAGGGAATACAAAAGTAAAGGAAAAGTTTCAAATATGGATATTTAAGTATAAAGATCTCAAGAAGTATGAGCAGTAATCTGTTGGGGAAAATTTACCTAGGTAAATGAAATAGTAAGTACTATCAGATGTCTTGGTGAAAGGTTTTATAATCCTAATGTGGTTGAAAAGATCTTGATAATCATACTTGATAAATTCGATGAGAAATATTTTTCTTTGGAATATGGATTTCATGAAAGATTATCTATGGATGATTTACATATTACTCTCATTACATAAAAAATGAGAAGGGAGAATGATTTTAAATGAAAACTATATTTTACTGAGAAATTTCATTCCTAGATTCCAAGGAAAAAAAGAATATCCATAAAGACGAAGAAGCTAGAGATTCTTATTCCGAAAATGAGGTATGTTAAAATATTGATTCAATTTTTTTTTATTTTCTACGAATGTGACAAGTGGTACATGAATGTATTAAGGAAAAAATCCCTTAATGTGTTTTGATTGTGGATCCATTGGGAATTTGGTTTCTAATTTTCTTAAAAGAGTAAATGAAGATGAAATTGATGAAGAAGAAAGTGAAGAAAAATAAAGAAGGAAAAGGGGATCTTGGAAGGAAAAGGGTGATAAAGAAAAATTCCATTCCAAGAGGGAAGATAAGTGATTCTCAAAATCAAAAAGGATAAGATTTTTGAATTAGGAAGATTAAATTGAGGATGTTACAAATGATAGTGAAGATAACACATTTATTTCAATAGTAAATGAAGAATGTTATTATAGTAATGAATGTATTTGTTCTGAAGAATAAGAATAAAGTGAAGATAAATCCAAAAATTCCATTGACCATACTAGGGAAAATAATTTTATTATAACAATGAATGATGATGAATTCAAAATAATAAATTTTGATGAAGAATATACTCAAATTTATATGCATATGAAAGAAGAATTAAAATAATTCTTGAGAAAGATCATAAGGAATGAAATAAAAAACAAACAGTTGGAAGATGAATCTTCCTCAACAAGTAGTCAAGAATATTTTTTTCAAGAGAAAGAGAATATAGATGAAGATATTGATGATTTTAATAAATATATAGAATAATAAAATAATTGTAATGAAAATTTGTAATTGAAGTTGAGGTAAAAGAAGAAGAGTTGGAAATTGTCCTATAAAAACTCTTTAAAGCTAAAAAGAAAAGTCCTTGTTTCCAAAAAACTATCACATTAGTTGGTAAATGTTCACATAATGAAAAACTTGAGAAGGTTGAACAAATGATACCTTCAAAGTGTGAGAGGTAGAATGAATTTGTCTCTACATAGAAGAATGATGGGAGTTATGAAGTCATATGGAAACCTAAATCCAAAAATGATTCAAAACATCCTAGATCCGGAAATGATCCAAATACCTTTCATCCTATCAAAGATAAAAATAATAAAAATAATACAATTGAATTTGAAAATAATATTGTTGATAAATTCTTTCATAATTATTATCTGTACAGAGGTTTCATTGTAAAATACTCTTTCTATGGTTATTTTTAGTATTGTGGGGGATTTGGGCACACAGAAAGTATGTGTTGGTTCAATCAACAACATTACTATTATCCCATAGGGTATGAAAGGAAGATATTGAGGTGGAGTCAATCTCATCAAAGAATGAAAAATGAGAAGTTTGTCTTGATGAAATCTGAATATAATGAAGTGGAGATTGAAAATAGGTTCCAACACAGGGAAACTATTTGTGAAATATGGGAACAACCTGGATACCTTGAAAAAGGATGCCTTTTTTGTTAATAGATTAGCAAAATTTTATCAATTCTCATAATTCAAAAGTGATGAATGAACAGAATAGAGAAACGGTGCTTGTTGATGAAACTGCATTAAAATCCATTAAAGTAGAATGACTGTAGATATATGATATTCAATGTTCATCTCACATGACACAAGACATGAAATTTTTTATGGATGTGAAATATTATAAATAATTCACAATGACAATTGAAAATGATGAATAATTGAAAATCGAAGGTGTTGGGTGAACCATTATTGGATAAACAAAAGATGAAATATATGAAAACATTGTATGTTGATGGTATGAAACACAACATGATAAGTATATCACTATTTTGTGGTGAGGATAATAAGTATATATTCAAGAAATATTGATTTTTTATAAAGAGTGAACAATATGTAATGATTGTTACAAGAGGCCAACGAATGAAAGGAAATTTGTTTCAAGTTGCTGATTCACAAAAATCTTGTTACATGAGTATGGTGTAAGAGAATCAGTTATATCATAAGAGGCATAGACATATGTGTTTGAGAAACATGAGATATTTATCTAAAAGAGATAGTGTTTGAGACATTTCTGATTTTCCAATAAGAAGAGATTGGTGTTGCACTATCTTCCAAAAAGGAAAAATTACAAATTTTTTCCATAAGAAAGTTGATATTTGTTCAAAACAACCCGTGGAGATGATCCATTCTGATATATGTGGTCCAATTAGAACACAATAAATACATGGATATAAGTTCTTCATTTCTTTCATTAATGATTTTACTCAAATTACATGGGTTATTTACATTATACACAAATCAGATGATTTGAAAATGTTTAAAAGTTTCAGAAGAAAATCTGAGAAAGAATGTGAGTATTCTATAAAGAAGTTGAGAAATGATAAATGTGGTGAATAAAAAATTGATGAGTTTTAAGACTAACTTGAGAAGCATATAATTTGGCCTAAGTATATCTATTCATACTCTCCCCAAAAAAATGGGGTTGTTGAATGAAAGAATTGATGCCATGTGTTAATGGGAAGAACAATGTCACCTGAGCAATGCCTTTCTCATTACATTTCAAGGCATGCCGTGAGTATAACTATTTATATTCAAAACCATTGTTTCTATAGTAATCAATAATGTATGACTCCATTTTAATTGTTTTGTGAAAAACTCCATGTTTGAATAACTTTAGACTTTTCGAGTGTCACAGTATTGTAAAGGAGAATGATGGAAACTATGGTAGGTTTGAGTAGAAAGGTGTGGATGGAATCTTTCTCAGATACACTCTAGAAGGAATATTATATAGATTCTTCAAAAAATAAAATGAATGAATTATTTATACAATTTATGTAAAATTTATTGAATCCTCTGAGAAATATAAACATTTCCATGAAGGCAAAGAAGTTGAGCAAGACGAAGAAGATAATTCTAATATCGATACAAATGATTATAATCATAATAAAGGTGAAATATTAGACTCAATTATTTCTAGTGGTGAGGAATACAATATAAAATCTTATCCAAGGATAAGGAAACTTGTGGAAGCACTTAATATAATTGGTGATCGACATCATAAGGCTCAATAATGAAGACAACCCATTCCAGTACACACACTTCATTGTATTCAAAAGTGGAACCAAATGATATGAATTTAGATTTTGAGAATTTGGAATGGGTTTATTCCATGAATGAAGAATTGGATAATATTGAAAAGAATAATACATGGGACCTCATACCCATTCCTGAAAAAAACATCATTGGCATAAAATGGGTTTTCTAGAACAAATTGAATGATAAACGTGATGTTATAAAAAACAAATCAAGATTGGTCTGCATAGGTTATTCACAGATTGAGGGTATTGATTTTGATGAAACCTTTTCCCCAGTGGAAAGACATGAAACAATAAAGAATACTTCTTGTTATTTCTATAAAACGAGGCTACAAGTTCATTCAAATTGATGTTAAATTTGTATTCCTAAATGGTGATCTTGAAGTAGAGGATTATATTGAACAACTTTGTGGCTTTGTTATTTTAAGAGATGATGGTTATTTGTGATGATTGAAAAAGGAATTGTATGGAGTAAAACAATATCCAAAGGCACGTTATTCAAAATTTGATACATTCTTAATAAATATGAATTTTCACCAATGAAGAGTGGATAAAAATCGTTACATCATAGAATGTCAAGAGTATTCCCTTATTTTATTTATTTATGTTGATGATATTATCTTTGTTGTGAATAACGAAGGAAGCTATGAAATATTTTCAAAAAATGAAGAATGTATTTGAAATGTCTATACTTGGAGAAATGAAATACTTTATGGGGTGAAATATCCAACAAAAGAAATAATACATTTTCCCCTCCAAAGAAAAGTATGCAAAAGAACTTATCAAGAGGTTTGGAATGAAAAATTCAAAACCTATTCGCACACCCATTTCAGTAGGAACAAATATGAGTAATGATAGAGATGGAAAAGAAGTTGATCATAAAGATCATCAACAGAAAGCAAGAGATGGTGAATGAATGTGCGGATCGCACCTCAGTCTTTTCAAATGTTTCGACTATTACGCGTCCCCCACTCGGTCGGGAGACGGTAGACTGGCCCCCTCTGCCAGTGGCTACCAACCTATCTCACAGGATCGTCCGCTGGAGTCCTCAGTGGTGCCCCGGTTTGGCTCATTTCCAGCTCTGCCTCTCCGAGGTTCGCACCTGGCCCCCTCGATAAAGGAGGCTCTTCTCCAACAAGCACCTTATCGGTCTGTCATTTTCAATGCAATTCCAGAGGTTCATTTGGGTGAGGTAGGCTCTAGCTTAGTGGGTGTATTCTCATTGGTTTTCTTCCTAGAAGATTCCTTCGTCGCTATCTCTGAGCTTCTTCAATGGTCCCTGGTAGCACACTTTGGCCAGGATCGTCCCCTGTTTCTTATATTTCAGAGGCTAGTCGGCTCTTTGGGTCTAGGATCATCGCCATGGTTTTCATTTCTGAACCATAGTTCCTTTTATGTGGTCATTGACTCCAGGTCTGGTTTTGTGAATGTTGGTGTGCCTCCTCATCTGGCACTGATAAATATTTTTTATATCTGTTATCTTTAAAAAAAGAGATATTTTGATATCTTTGACAAGATATATCTGATATCTTTGACAAGATATATATGATATATTTGAGAAGATATATTTTATATCTTTGATGAGATATATTTAATATCTTTAATCAGATATGAGATATCTTTTAGGAGATATGTGAGATTTAATCTTCTATTTATATGAGGTGTGTGGCTCTTATCTCGGTAGTGGTTGGAGGTAGTGCATTTTCGTTTTCAAGAAGCGGTTTTCAAATCTTCAACCGGTGGAACTATTCTGATTTGATCAGATTTCATCTACGATGGTTTTTATCTGATCCCGGTGTTTTTCATCCGCACTTTTGTTCGGACGTCAATATTCTGCTTTCACGGTCAGATCTATTTGGGTTTCTTTAGCAGGCTTCTTTCTTCATTTCAGGATTCATCAAGACTACATCTATTCTCCGACTTTGATCCACTATTTTTCAAAGTATTACTTTTGAGATCCCTTTAATTTTTGGGGAGTCTCTACCATGTACTTATCTATTTTAGTGGATCCCTCTTTCTAGACTAGGTCCCGTGGTTTTTCCCTTTTTGGGTTTTCCACATAAAAAATTTCTGGTGTCAATTTTATTTTTTGCACCTGTTTTTGTCACTACGCATCCGCTGTTTGAGGGAAAGATTTCTCCGCTACGCGTTCGTGTTTTTTGTTGTTTGTGCGTTCATCGCTTGCCATATTTCCCAACATCTGGTATCAGAGGGTTTTATTTTTATTTCATATTCATTATGGAAGCCAATTATAGTCGGATGATTTTATTGAATGGTGCCAATTATCATATGTGGTGACTTAAAATGAAGGATCTGCTTTTATTCAAGCGAATTCATCTTCTAGTGTTTAGTACCCAGAAGCCAGAAAGGATGTCAGATGAAGAATGGGCGTTCGATCATGAGATGGTTTGTGGCTTCATTCACCAATGGGTCGAAGACAACGTGATGAACCACATTGTCAACATCTCTCAAGCCAGAACATTGTGGGAGAAGCTCAAGACTACCTATGCTTCTAAGACTGGAAACAATAAATTGTTTCTTCTCAAGAAAATGATGAATTTGAGGTACAGAGAAGGTACATATATTTCTGATTATTTAAGTGAATATCAGGGATGTTTTGATCAGTTGTCTTGCATGGGTATTAATTTTGAAGATGAGGTTTTGGCACTTTTATTGCTTAACACGATACCTGATTCTTGGGAGAATTTACGTGTTACTCTAACTGGTTCTGCTCCTAATGGTGATGTGACATTCAGTTTTGTTAAGTCTGCTATTTTGAATGAAGAAGTCAGGAGACGTGCTCAAGAGAAATCTTCAGAGCTTTTAGTCACAGAGAACAGGGGGAGAAGCCAGGAAAAGAATCAGGGATAGAGCAGTCGAGGAAAGAGTAAAAGCATAAGAAAATATAGATCAAAGTAGAAAGATTTTGAATGTTATCATTGTGGTAAGAAGGGGCATGTTAAAAAGTTTGTTATCAGCTGAAAGGAGAAAACAGAATGAAGGAAAATCAGCTAAAGAAGAAAATCGATGGAGATGATCATGTCGCTGCTGCTACAGAGGGTGATCTTGTTATTGTTTATGACTCCATTAATATTGCTTCTGATCATTCTTGATGGGTTGTTGACAGTGGTGCCTGTTTTCATGTGACATCAAAGAAGGAGTTCTTTACATCTTACAACCCAGGAAATTTTGGAATTTTAAAGATGGGTAATGATGGTCATGTTGATGTCGTAGGTATCAGGACTGTTTGTTTAGAGACCAGTACTGGAAGTAAGATGATTTTGAAGAATGTTCGACATGCACCAGAGGTTTGCTTGAATTTTATTTCTACCAGCGTTCTTGATGATGAAGGGTTTATCAACACATTTGGTGATTGCCAATGTAAGCTTTCCAAGGGCTCTTTGATTGTGGCTCGAGAGAAGAAGCAATCAGGTTTGTACTGGACTAGAGCATCTATTTCATGTGATACTGCTTGTGTTGTTGAGTGCAGTGTTTCGTCCAAGTTGTGGAATAAGAGGCTCAGTCACATCAGTGAGAAAGGGCTTGGTTGTTTGGCCAAGCAAAATCTTCTTCCAGATTTGAAGAGTGTCAAATTGGACACATGTGATCATTGCATGGATGGGAAATAGAGTAGAGTGAGTTTCAGCAGTCATCCTCCACACGGAAAGTCACAGGTACTTGAATTAGTACATTCAGACGTTTGTGGTACATTGAAATCTAAGACCATTAGTGGCGGTCTTTATTTTGTGACATTTATTGATGACTACTCACGAATGCTCTCGGTTTATGTATTGAATGCCAAAAGTCAGGTGCTCAGTGTTTTTAAGCAATTTCATGTTTCTGTTGAGAGGGAATCATGCAAGAAATTGAAATGTATTCGCACTAACAATGGGGGAGATTATTGTGGTCCATTTGATCAATATTGCAGACAGGAAGGTATTCGGCATCAGAAGACACCTCCCAAGACACCTCAGCTAAATGGTGTTGCTGAGCGGATGAAAAGGACTTTGTTGGAAAGAGTTCGTTGTTTGCTTTCGAAAGCAAAGTTGCCTGGACACTTTTGGGGTGAGGCTTTACTTACTACTGATTATATTATCAATTTATCACCTTCAGTTGCTTTGCAGACAGACACTCCCGATAAGTTTTGGTATGGAAAAAGGATCAGGTATGATCACTTGAAAGTTTTTGGTTGCAAGGCTTTTGTTCATGTGCCTAGAGATGAGAGATCCAAGTTTGATGATAAGTCACGGCAGTGTATTTTTATTGGGTATGGACACGATGAGTTTGGGTAATGGTTTTATGATCCTGCTTTGAAGAAACTTGTCAGAAGCCGGGATGCAGTGTTTAAAGAGGACCAGACTATTGCAGATATTGATAAGGGAGAAAAGTCCACTTCTCCAACTTATGATGGTTTTGTTAGTCTTGAGCCAGGTTCTGATTCACATTTACCTCATATTGTTGATTCAGATGATCACATTGATGTGCAGAATTATGCTCAGGGTGAATAGGTTGGAGTTGATATTTCTGATGCACCTTTTGTTTCTGATGATCCAGTTCCTGGGTTTGTCAATGAACCCGTAGTTCCACTCTGGAGGTCATCTCGGCATCGTACCATTTCTACTCGGTATTCACCTGATGAGTATGTGCTCCTCGCTGAAGGGGGAGAACCAGAATCTTTTGATGAGGCGATGGAAAGTGAACAGAAGGACAGATGAGTTGCGGCAATGGATGATGAGATGACATCATTGTACGACAACCACACTTTTGAGCTGGTGAAGTTACCGACAGGTAAGAGAGCTTTGCAAAATCGGTGGATTTATCGGATTAAGAATGAAGAATCCAGTTCTGCTCCTCGATAGAAAACAAGGTTAGTTGTTAAAGGCTTTCGTCAGAAGAAATGTATTGATTTTGATGTGATTTTTTCACCTGTTGTCAAAATGTCTTCTATTCGGGTTGTTCTTGGTTTGGATGCTAGTTTGGATCTGCAGATTGAGCAGATGGATGTGAAGACAGCTTTCCTCCATGGAGATTTAGAGGAGGAGATTTATATGGAGCAACCAGAGGGTTTTGTTGAAACAGGTAAAGAGAATCATGTCTGCAGATTGAAGAATAGTTTGTATGGTTTGAAGCAAGCTCCGAGACAGTGGTATAAAAAGTTTGAATCTGTCATTTCTCATCAGGGTTTCAGGGAGACATCTTCTGATCATTGTGTGTCTGTTCAGAGATTTACTGATGATGATTTTATTATACTGCTGCTTTATGTTGATGATATGTTCATTGTTGGCCATGATGCTTCTAGAATTGATCGATTGAAGAAGGATCTTTGTCAGTCTTTTGCGATGAAAGACTTGGGGCCAGCACGACAGATTCTTGGAATGACGATCTCCTGTGACAGGAAGGCCAAGAAATTGTGGTTATCTTAGGAGAGATACATTGAGAAGGTTCTTCAATTATTTTCTATGGATAGAGCTAAAGTGGTTAGTACTCCTCTTGCTTTACATTTTAAGCTCAGCACCAGTCAGTCACCTTCTACTGATAAAGAGAGAGAGGAGATGCAACACATACCTTATTCATCTGTCGTTGGTTGTTTAATGTATGCTATGGTATGTACTAGACCTGATATAGCTCATGCAGTTGGTGTGGTCGGTCGTTTTCTATCGAATCCAGGCAGAGAGCATTGGAGGGCAGTGAAGTACATTTTTCGTTATCTTTGTGGCACTTCTAATCCGAGATTGTGTTTTGGCAAAGGGGAACCTATGCTTTGTGGCTTTACAGATTCAGATATGGCAGGAGATATCGATTCGAGGAAGTCTACTTCAGGCTATTTGATCACTTTTGTAAGGGGAGCTATATCTTGGCAGTCTAGGTTGCAGAGATGTGTTGCTTTATCTACCACAGAGTCAGAGTTCATTGCAGTTACAGAGGCGTGCAAAAAATTGTTGTGGATGAAAACTTTTATTCAAGAGCTCAGTTTTAATCAAGACAGATATGTTTTATTTTGTGATAGTCAGAGTGTTATTTGTTTGGGAAAGAATCCTACTTTTCGTGGCAGGTCGAAACATATCGATATTCGGTATCATTGGATCCGCAATGTCCTTGATTCGAGACAGTTAGAGCTTGAGAAGATCCACATTGATGACAATGGGTCAGACATGTTGACCAAGAGTTTACCCGGAGGAAAATTTGAGACTTGCCGAATGATTGCAGGGTTGGTGATGATCCCCAGTTGAGTCGAAGGGGGAGTTTGTTGGGGCGCCTCCTCATCTGGCCCCGATAAATATTTTTTATATCTGATATCCTTAAAAAAAGATATTTTGATATCTTTGACAAGATATATCTGATATCTTTGACAAGATATATATGATATCTTTGAGAAGATATATTTTATATCTTTGATGAGATATATTTAATATCTTTAATCAGATATGAAATATCTTTTAGGAGATATGTGAGATTTCATCTTTTATTTATATGAGGTGTGCGGCTCTTTTCTCGGTAGTGGTTGGAGGCAGTGCAGTTGCGTTTTCAAGGAGCGGTTTTCAGATCTGCAACCGGTGGAACTACTCTGATTTGATCGGCTTTCATCTGTGGTGGTTTTTGATCCGATCCCGGTGTTTTTTATCTGCACTTTTATTCGGACATCATTCTTCTGCTTTCACGGTTAGATCTATTTGGGTTTCTTTAGCAGACTGCTTTCTTTTTTTCAGACTTCATCAAGACTGCATCTATTCTCCGACTTTGATCCACTATTTTTCTAAGTATTACATTTGAGATCCCTTTCATTTTTGGGGAGTCTCTACCGTGTACTTATCTATTTTAGTGGATCCCTCTTTCTGGACTATGTCCCGTGGTTTTTCCCTTTTTGGGTTTTCCACGTAAAAAATTTCTGGTGTCAATTTTATTTTCTGCAGCTCTTTTTGTCGCTACCCATCCGCTGTGTGACGGAAAGATTTCTCCGCTGCGCGTTCATGTTTTTTGTTGTTTGCGCGTTCATCGCTTTCCATCTTTCCTAACAGTGAAAGTATCATGGTCTCCGCCTAGATCATTAGGCTCCAGGAGTTTCAACCTTTTAAGGTGGTCGATGGATGTGCATTCGGGTTGTGATTCCCCACTTGCTGTGGTTTGGATCAACCTTCCAGGTCTCCCTCTCCTCTTTCATAATGTTTCTTTCTTGTGCGCAATTGGTGGTGTGGTGGGTGGCTTCTTGTGAGCGGATGAGTGGTCTTGCAAGATGCTTGATGCCTTGGTGGCCCAGATCTGTTTGAAGGGTAATCTCTCCTATCCTCTGCCTGAGTGAATTTTGATCCAAGTAGGTCCGGACTTCTCTTGGTGGCATAATATTATTCTTGTGTCTTAGGATTTGTTCTACGGCCATTTTTGGCTTCAAGGCCACTCGACTCAGGCATGCAGAAATTATGGCTCTCAGGCTTCACGTGTAATCTTCTCATCAGGTGGAGGTCATCGTTCTTCGGCCTTTCCCCAAGTGGGACGTGGGGCTCCAGTTCCAGCATCCAAGCCCTCAGTTTCTATTCCCCTTGTCTCAGCCCCTCCCTCCAGCCCCTCGTCTCCAGACCCTCTAGCTCTTCCCTCGGTCATTCCTGATGGGTCGTTACTTTTGGTGGCCTCACCTCCCCCTCCGATGGTTCCATTACCTCTCCCCCTCTTCTTGCTCCTCCCCTACCTCTCCCCACTCTGTTCCATTCGGCCCTGGCCTCTATCCTCAGCGTAGCTCCTGGTCCTTCCCCGATGCTCCATGCTTGGCCATGCCTTCTTTTGCCCCCATTTCCCTGTCGTTGGTTCTTCCCCTCTCTCCCATCCCTTCGACCGCAGTTTCTAGCCCTTGTAAATCTTTTTTGGTGTACAAGGAATTGTTCCCCTTTTGGGCTGATCCTCCCCCCTCTTCTAGATTTAAGATGGATTACCCTTAACCCCCATTGTCCCATGTCTCTATGGTCCGTCATGTTCCATTGCACGGGGCTAGTGTCTCCCTCTATAATGGTTTATCAGCCCTCTCCAGTCCGCCTTCCTTCAGAATGCTCACCCGGTCCTAGTCCGAGCGCCTGCTTTCTGCGCGTGCCCCTAGCAGCTCATCCCTAGTGGTAGCGGCCACCACTCCCCTTTCCGCCCATAAATGATGACCTTTCTCATCTAGAAAGCATGTGTTTTGGGAGCCCAGGCTGAGACCAACTTCATTTCCCAAGATCTTAAACATAACAATGTCGTTGTGGCAATCCTTGAGATGAAACATCACACTTCGAAGATTGCACTCTTTGTGCGCAAGCTTAGGATATCTAACTTTCTGGTTGCTGATCCTCCAAACCATCGGCTTTGGGTATTTTGGAAGTCTAACATTTCAGTTGCTCTGGTGGACGCCTCATACCAGTATTTTTTGGACAAAATCACCAGAGGTGTTCACAACTTTGTGCTCACTTTTGTTTATTTCAAGTGCGATATTGCTATTCGGGAAACCCTATGGCAGGATCTTCTTTAGTTCAACCCAGGAAATTATGCATCTCTCTTGGGCGGGGAATTAAATGCCATGATGGATCCCATTGAGAAGAAAGGTGGCAGCTCATTTCCAAGGCAAGCTAGCCATGATTTTTCTTCCTTCATCTTGGGTAAGGGACTCTTGGACATGGGCTTCACAGGTGATCGATATACTTGGTCCAACAACTAGAGGGGGCATCAGTGCACATGGTGTATCCTTGACCGCTGCCTCTCCAACACTCAGGGCATCTCGATCTTCTCCAACACCCGGGTCACTCACCTAGCACGGGCTTTATCGGGCCACTACCCGATTTGACACGACCTATCTCCAAATAATATCTAGGGAGTCACTTTTTCTTTCATCAGGGGTGGACTTCACTGCCAGGTTACCAGCAGGTCATTGATATGTCATGACAAAAACCCTATTCTGGCAGTCTTTGGGTAGGGATTTGGATGGTTTGAGCACAAATGCAGAATAGATGGAAGTGAGTCTCGAGGGAAGCTGGGATAAAGACCTCTTCAATTCTCTAATTCAAAAGAAGGGGGCTTTGGCGGAGAAGCTCCTGGAGCAGGAATGGTTGGCTGGAGAGGAATCAAGGATTCAATAGATAAATTACGGTGATAGGAGCACCACATTTTTTTCAAGCGTTTATCAATGAAATAAAACATAATGTGAGACCCAACATTCCCCTCGAGGATGGGTCCTTCACTAATGACTGCGACAAGGTGTGCTCCATGGCAGCTGAGCACTTTTAAAGTTATTCTAGTAGGGATGCATCCTTGTTTGCATGCTAGATACCCAAATCGTCATGCAGCACTTTTCGACACTATTCTGAGACTTCTGACGGATGTGGTTAATGAGGCCCTTAAAGCCATTCTGGAAGAACATGAAATCCACAGTGCAGTGTTCTCCCTTAATGGTTCCAGTGCGCCTGGCCCTGACAGTTTCTCAGGTTTTTTTCTATGTTGCTTCATTGGAGATGATCTAGGAGATTATTGTGGAGGTAGTCCAGGATGTGCTTCACGGTGGAAATATACCTCGTGTGGCATCAATAACCTCTCTAGTGTTACTCCAAATATTAACAACCCTTCCTATCTAAGGCAGTAAATGCCTATTAGACTTTTTAACTTCTCTTATAAAATTTTGGCTTCGGTGGTAAACAGGCGGCTCTCCTCTTATATGGCCCAGTGGATCTCTGCTGAAGAGCACAGTTTCGTTCGAGGCAGGTCCATCCAGGGGACTATTGGGTTAGCGTAGGATATGATCAGCAGCATCTGTCATAAATCGCTCGGTTTCAATGTGGTCATTAAGTTGGACATGGACATGGAATACGATCATATCGAGTGGTCTTTCATCATCCTCATTTTGTCTTTCATGAGTTTTTCAAATGGAAATACCGATATTCTATTCACGTGTTTCAGCTCCCCGTGGATGGCCATTTTGTTCATAGGGAAATCTTTTGGATTCTTCAAATCAGTCTGGGGTATTCAGAAAAGTGACCATCTGTCCCCGTCTCTAATTATATTAATGCAGGATGCCCTTAGAAGATCAATCAACAAGTCAGTTCATGATGGTAGAGTTCATCCTTTCCAGTGAAAATTCCACTTCCAAGGGTTGCCTCACATTCTGTTTGTCGATGATACCATGATTTTTGCGAATGGTAGCTATCACTCAGTCTAGGGCATTAATGAGGTTATTAATTTGTACTGTAATTAGAGAGGCTAGTTGATGACTAAGGACAAAATTAGTGTTCTCCTTTCGGACTGTTTCCCTAATAGAAGAGTGAAATTCATCGAATATGTCCTGGGCTTCAAGAGACGTATCATCCTGATGGAGTACCTCAGTGCCTATCTTTCTCTGGGTCATCTTCATGTGCATCACTTTGATATGCAGGTGGGTAAGGTTCTTAGAAGGATTTGCGACTAGAAATGACACTTTCTTTCCTTCTGAGGGAGGCTTACACTCGTCAACTGCATTTTATCCTCCATCCCCATGCATGTCAAAGCCACCTCTAGAGTCCCATAGATGGTTGTTTCCTAGCTAGAGAAAGTAATGGCCTCTTTCATCTGGGATGCCCACGTGGAGTGTAGAACCAAGGGGCTTTATGGGGAAGTTTGGCCCGTCCGATTAGGGATGGTGGTGTTGGTGTTAGAAGAATCTTGGATATGATGCAGGGATTTCATGGGAAGCTAGCTTAGGAGGTGCTAACTAAAGAGTCTCTCTGGGGTTGTTTCATAGGCAGGAAATACTTGAATTTTCACAAGGTGCCTTAGGGCTGCGCTTTTGGTATTTTCTGATCTGTGTATCATCACATCCCCAAGGTGGAAATCCATTCCCACTAGATAGTCGTCCAGGTTGAGATAGGTTTCTGGTTTAGAAACTTGGTTGGTGTTATGCTTGGTTTTCCATGTTTCCCCACTCCAGAGTTGACCATCCATCAAGATTGCAATCATCTGGTGTTGATTCAGGCAACTTTGGATAGGAGTCAGTGGAAGGTTTTTGACCTCATCGAACTATCTGAATCTTCTGATGTTTGTGTTTTCATAGGATCTATGTCTAGAGTTTTTTCTATTAGAGTATTGTAATATGTCTCATGGGTTGGGTGGCTTTGTGGATTTGGATGAGGCAGAGTGGTGTAAAAAGATCCCTGATAAGTATAACTTTCTTGTCTAGCGCATCTAGCATAAGGCCCTTCCCATAGATGAGATCATTAAGATCCTCGGTATTTACATGGGGTCCCGGTGTAACTACTGTAGCAACTCTCAGGAGGAATCCTCTCACTACTTATTTTTTGAGGGGAAATTGGCAAGCTGGGTGTGGTCCTCCATCGGTGTCACCTTTAGTCATCTTCCTCCAGGACCTATGGGGATAGATTTCCAAGATTTCTGCTTCCAAGGGGCAGGGAGGAATAAGATTGAGCTCAAAGCACGTGCGACCATTCTCTCAAACAGTAGCTAGTGCTTATGGAACGCTAAGAACAAAGCAATTTTCGAGTGGAAATCCTCTTCCAGGATAGCCATTTTTTCTCGTGTAAGGTTCATGATTTCTGACTTTTCTCACCTTATTCCCAATTGGGATTCCACCCCCACTTTTTGTGTTATTCCTAGCCCATGTCAGAGCTCTCCTTCTACCTTCATCACTCCTTTTGGTTGGTGGATCAAGTGGCACCCACCCAGTAGGGGGTTAAAACTGAATATTGATGGTTCATGTTCCTTAAGTGTTATACAAGGTGGTTGTTTGGTCTGGGATTCCCTCGGCTCGGGGATCATTGCTTTTTCAGCTTTCTTCGGGAGTTGCACCTCTCTTTAAGTAGAAGCTCACAATATGCTGGATGGCCTTGAGTTATACAATATGATTAACATCATCTTAGTAACATTGGATATAGAATCTCAGATCCTCCATAATGCTCTCCTAGGTATAGCCTCCACCTCGTGGTCAATCTTGTATCAGATTAGAATGATTTGTTCATTGATTGGAAGCGGTCTATAGATTTCCCACATCTGGCACGAGGGCAATAGAGCGGCTGACTATCTTACTTCCTCGGCTCCACTCGATGACTCTTTCACATGTTTTGCTATCCTTCTGTCACTTCCCCTTGAAGGGGCTACCATTAATATTGGGGACTCCATTGGGTTGCATTTCTTTAGGTCCTCTTTGTTTATTTTTCCATTGTATAACACTCCCAGGGTTCTTGTTTCTTTAAAATAAATAAATAAATAAATGATGATTAGAAAGAGAGTCGAACGATTATTGGAAGTTTATTGTATTTGAATACCTCATGACCCGACATGGTTTATGATTTTACCTTATGTGAAAGATTACAGAGTTTTCCAAGAGAATCACATCTTATTTCTGGAAATATAATTCTCAGATACATTAGAGGCACAAAAGAATTCAGAATCAGATATTGTAGCTCAGATAGTATTAATTTATTTGGGTATTCTGTTGCATATTGGGTAGGAAATTTTGATGATATAAGATCCACATCTGGTGGAGTATTCTTTTTGCGAATGAATTCTGTTAGATGGAATTAAAAGAAAAAAATTCATTAACACCCGGTATGACCAAACATGAGTTTTTTGTAGCTACTCAAGCCACTACTCAACTTATTTGGATGAGAAAACAATTTGAAGATTTACTTATAGAAATGAAGTTACCCTTTCTCTTAGGTTGAGACAATCAATGTACAATCCATCGCACCTGGAATAAAGTGCAACACTATTGTACAATACATATTGATATCAAATATCATTTCATGAAAGAGCATATGGAGAAGAATGAAATGATGCTGGAGTATGATCCAACATAGAAACAAGTTACTAATATAATCACAAAATCTTTATCGAAGGAATAATTCTAAAAATGAGATTGAACATGGGTGTCCAACCTCTTTCTCTTCAAGGTTGAGGGATGTGTTTTTTCCTTCTCTCATCTTACCTTTGGATTATTTTTTCAATGGGGTGATTTGTTTTGATTCATAAATATATTGATCAAAAGGGAGAGTTGCGGATAAGCTGTGAATTCAGCATTGTAATGTGTGTGAAATATTCAAACTATTTTTTTGGAGTGGTTGTATGAAAATAAATTTTATTGTTTTCTAGGGGGAATGAATAAAAGAAATGTAACGTCCATGTTCCGGAAGCCACCTAGAGGCGCCCTGTACCCGGTTGGTCACATGACCTCAAGCACATTTCCCCAAATTCCAAAGGCTCTCGACTAGCAGTGAGGGCCTTGGGTGTGATAGTGGGGAAACTATTCCCTCATTGGTAGAGTACACATTGGAAATAAATTAACATGCAATACTAGAAGTAGTAAGTAACCAATAATAATAAACAGCGAAAGGCTAAATCAACAAACTGGAGAACATTTGTATATATATGGAATGATGCAAGATACATATCTTGGAAAATATCCAAACTAGTCACAATGCTGAAAAACACCACAATACCATAACAAGTACAAAATAAAAGTAAACAGCTCCACAGCATCACAAGCCAAAGCTTGGTCCCTTGCTCTCCTGCTCCAAGAAATCAATTACCAGAAGTCAAAGGGCACTTTCCCTTGTCTATACCTATAACAACATAGTCTATTTGGGCCCAAAAGCATGACCAAAATAGGGTGTGAGACTAAATCCCAGTAGGCATTCAACAGAAGATCTGTGCCTAACAGTCAGTGAGTATATGGAATGTAAAGGTACAATAAGCAGTAAACAACAACAACAAAGCAGTAGGTAGTAAACAGTAAGCAGTAAAATAGGATGATACACAACAGTAATAAATCCACAACCAACAACAGAAGTAATGAAAACTGTTAACAAGCAGGAAATCCTCTGAGAAGTACTCGCAGTCATCCCCTATGGTCCTATCCAATAATTACCACAACCCTCTGGGCTGTGCACTCAGCCTAACCCCTCGGGTTTGGTCATACGAATTTATGAGACTCTCTGGGGAAGCTCACTCGTTAAATTCCCATTATATTCAAGGGTAGTCAGGGACTCTAAGAGGAAGATCACATTGTCTAACCCTCTTAGCCTCAAGGTTTATAGACTCTCTGAGGAAGCTATCTCAGTCAATTCCTCTTATACCCTCAGGTATACCACAAACTCTCTGAGGAAGCTCACTCGATCAATTCCTCCTCTTGCCTGGGAAGGATCTTCAAGATAAATCAAACAAGGGAAGACTGTCTGAGGAAGCACACTCGGTCTACCCTCTAGTAGTCTATAATATCAAATGGCATCATAGGATGCTCATTTGGTTTATCCCCTGTGTCTTATAATGTCTATGACTCACTGAGGAAGCTCACTCGTTCTACCCTCCTATAGTCTATAATGTGAATGACTCTCTAGGATGTTCACTCAGTCTATCCCTTATAGTCTATAGCACCAAGTTCTCATAGTCCAATGCCAGTCAGTGCATAATAATGCTATAAGGCCAAAGTAATCCTATAGAGCTACTTGGCTAACCAAAGTACACCTATAGAGAAACTTGTCTAAACAGACTACAAGGCAACAAGCATGCTATGAATTTCACTCCAACCTATAATCACAAGGCATGGGAACAGGTGTAACCGCCAAAGGAAAACAGGACCCCAAGGTTGTAAATAGAACAAATCATGGGAAAAACATTCAAACACAACAAGGTATCCTTTAACATGATCAATTTACCTCTATGCAAGCATACAAGCAAGGTAAGAAAACAACAAGGGAAATAAGGTAAACATGCAATACCCCGTTCACAGGTATTGGTGGAAATTGCACATAAAACTCAAGGAATTTGAATGGTAAGGCAAAAACCATCTACCTCAATCCTAGAAGATCAATATACTTGAACCACGTCAATTGATTCTTTCCCAAATGTCGTAGATCGGAGAAAACACCCAAAACACTCAACCCACAATATCATGAGAAGGAGGAGGAATTGGAAAATAATGCTCAAGAAGAAGGAAGAATTCACAGATGCGATTCCAACTCAATCGTCAGTGCTCAAATTGGAGAACAGATGGAGGAACGGTGGCTCATTGAATATCCACGGATTCCTAGCACTCTCGAATGAACAGGACCTAGAAGAAGGCGTTTATGGCCATCAGGCATGACCCATGTCTGTTTAATGAAAAAAAATGTACATGGCGTGTATTTTTTATACTACACGGTGTGTACTAGGTCTTTCCATACACCACCAAAATCAGCCTCCACCTCACCCCTACACACTGTGCGCGTGGCCCGGACACGGCCAGCAGACAGCTTCGAGTGGGAAAAGAGTACATGATGTGTACTCAGAAACTACACGGTGTGTACTTCAAAAATTTCAAAAAAGTTCATTTTTCTCAAAAACTACAAAAAAAGGAAAGGCATACCTGCAATGAAGATCTAGGTTCTTACAAACATCCCCCCTTAAAGAAATTCATCCCTAAATATCCCTAGAAAGGCGTATAAGATGAAACCCCGAACAGCTCCGGCCACTATGATCATACATCGGCCTCCCTCTCCCAGGTCTCGTCATGTGCTCACCCATGCTGACATTGCACCCTACTAGAGGAAGATACCACCCCCAGAGAACCTTTGTACAACAATCGAAAATTTGTATATGATGCTCCTCAAATGACGCATCCTCTTCAAGCTCAACCTCCTCAAGCTGAAAGACATGATATGGGTCTGAAAAGTAATGTCGGAGCTGAGAGATGTGGAAGACGTCGTTCATGGCTAGGTACCTCTGAGGTAACTGCAACCAATAGGCAACCGGACCAACTCTCTCTAATACCTCAAATGGCCCGACGTACTGCGGTGAATGTTTACCCTATCTCTGAATCCTCTTGTGTCCCAACCTCGGTGCGACACGCAGGAAAACCTGATCCCCGACCTCAAACTCTAATGGTCATCTCTACTGATCAGCATAAGACTTTTATTGAGACTATGTAGTATCCATCCTCTACAGAATCAACTCTATCTGCTGAGAGGTCTCCTGAACAAGTTGAGGTCCCAGCAAAGCTTCCTCTCCTGCCTCCAGCCAGCATAAGGGTGATCGGCATGGCCTACTGTACAGAGCCTCGTCTGGTGCCATCTAAATTGTCTCTAAAAAACCGTTGTTGTAGGCGGACTCCACAAGAAGAACATGCTTCTCCAAAGAACCACTAAAGTCGAAAATGCAAGCTCGGAGCATATCCTCAAGCACCTAGATCGTGTGCTCGGACTGGCCATTTGTCTGGGGATGGTATGTTGTACTCAAAAGTACCCATGTACCCAAATCCTTTTGATGTCCCTGCCAGAACCGAGAAGTAAATCATGCATCCCTGTCTGAAAAAATGGATTGAGGAACTCCATGTAGACGTACAATCTCTCGGATGTACAACCATCCCAGATCATCAACACTGAATGTCTCCTTGATCGGAAAGAATTGAGAAAACTTTGTAAGCCTATCGATGACAACCCAAACAGCATCGTTTCCCCACAGCGACCTCAGCAACCCAATCACGAGGTCCATTGCGACATTGTTCCACTTCCACTCAGGAATGGGTAACTTCTGTAAAATTCATGATTGTCGTTGATGCTCTACTTTCACCTGCTGACAAGTAGAACATCTCATGACAAAACCAACAACATCTTTCTTCATACCTAGCCACCAGTACTGGTAGTGTAGATCATGATACATCTTGGTGACGCCAGGATGAACTGCCCAAAATGAGGAATGAAAATCCCACATCAGTTCCACGCGTATGTCTACTGGCACCCATATGCATCCCTAGAAATGAAAAGATCTCATCCTTGTCCACTGTCCTTCAAGGAATAGGGTACCCTCCCGACACACTATCCTGCAGGACTAAGGCCTCTGAATCTGATAGATGCCTCATCTGTACCCGATCAAGAAGCATAGAGGTAACAGCTATAGAAGAAAGAAAGGTATGTCACAGTCTGTCGTGCACCTCCAAGTGCATCTCAGAGAAGAGACCCATAAGCTACCACTCACTACTGGTCTCCTGGACTGACTGAATATGAGTTCTTCTGCTCAACGTATCTGCCACTACATTTCCCTTTCCTGGTGTATAGGTGACCTCGACGTCAAAAGACTGAAGATACTCAACCCACCTATGTTGTCTCAGATTCAGATCACGCGGAGTGAAGATATACTTGAGACTATTGTGGTCAGTGCAAACAAAAAAGTGCTCTCCCAGAAGGTATTGTCTCCAACAGATCAAGGCATGAACAACAACTCCCAACTCCTGATTGTGCAAAGGGTAATTCCTCTCATGTGGCCTCAAATATAGAGACCCGTACGCAACCACTCCATCTCCCTGCATAAGCACAGCTCCTAGCACGATACCTGAAGCATCACAATAAACTGTGTAGCCCTTGCCCAGCTCCAGCAAGACTAGTATCGGTGCTGACGTTAACCTCCCCTTCAGATCCTAAAAGGCTGACTCACAAGAATATGAACATAAAAAAATCTCCCCCTTCTTGGTCAGACCTATCAACGGTGCTACTAGGCGCGAAAAGTCCTGTATGAAGCGTCTGGAGTTTCCAGCCAGCCCAAGGAAACTCTGTACCTCAAAGACGTTCTACAACTGTTCCCAGGACAGCTCTCACTTTCTCTAGGTCTATAGATACTCCAGCCTCAGAGATGATGTGACCCAAGAAGTGAATCTGATCCATCCAAAAGTGTCACTTTGAGAGTTTAGCATACATCTGATGCTCTCTCAGTGTACTCATAATGATCTCAAGATGTGTGTCATGGTCGTGTCGAGTGTGAGATTACACCAATATATTGTCCACGAAGACCACGATGAAGGAGTCTAAGTAAGGATGGAACACTCGGTTCATTAGTGCCATGAAAACTGTTGGCGCATTTTTCAGAATGAAAGGCATGACTGTATACTCGTATAGACCATACCTGCTCTTGAAGGCTATCAGAGGTATATCTGATGGTCTAACATGCAAATGATGATAACCAGACCTCATGTAAATCTTTGAGAACACCCAATCTTCACGAAGCCGATCAAAGAGGTCATCAATCCTCGGAAAGGGATATCAGTTTTTGACTGTCAATAGGTTCAGCTTCCGATAATCCATACAAAGCCGAAAGGTACCGTCTACCTTCTTTGCAATTAGGATTGGTGAACCCCAAGGAGAAGTACTGGGTCAGATGAACCCCTTTTCCTGTAACTCCTCTAGCTGCTTCTTGAGCTCCTACAACTCAGTTGTAGCCATCCATTAAGGAGGAATTGAAACCGGTGCCACTCCTGGCATGAGCTCAATCGAGACGTGTACCTCACACTCTAGAGGAAAACCTGAAAAGTCCTCTGGAAAAACCTCCCTCAAACGATCCACCACTGGGGGAAAGTCTAACTGTGAAGTCCCCTGGTCATCCAGATAAAGGCTGGCAATCTGTGCTGTAACATCCCCTAGCCCATGATGCTCTGGTCCAGATCTACCCGCCTGGACATCCCACTTGCCTCTATAATAGAAACTTCTACCCTTTGGTGATACAAAACTCACCCTATGAGGATAGAAATCGACGACTGCCTGGAATGGAAACAACCAGTCCATACTGAGAATGATGTCATAGCCCGTCATCTCTAAGACATAGAGGTCCCATAAGAAAAGACACCCTGCAACCTTAAGAAGGAACTCTCTACACTGACGTACGCTAGATGTCCTTGTTCCCAACGGCGTGTCAAGATTCAACAATTCGGCGGATGAAAGGATGCAGAGCGCAAGGCTCTCCACAACAACAACAGAGATAAAGCTATGGGAAGCACCAGTATCAAAAAGATCAAATGATAAAACTGAGGCTACTAAGAACGTACCTTGAACTGTAGAAGGGCTAGGATTCGGCTCCTGATAGGTCTGCTCCACGGAGAAATATTGGCCTGCACCACAGCCCTGCGCCCCTGGTTAACTACTCTGAGCTGATCCACACTGTTGTCGCTGATGTCCTTGTGACTAACCACAACGACTGCGACCTCCACCTCGGCCAGAATGGACAAAAGAACTCAAGTTCCCGGACTGGTGGGAAACTGGTGAAGCATCTCCAGAACGTGGGGTCATAGAGGAACCCCTACCACCAGGTGAAGTTGAGAAGATCTAAAAAAGCGCTAAATATGTCCCATCATTCCACATGACTGGCACTCCATCGAATCCCAATGATACTGAGGCCTAGTATGCCCAGTCCTACTGCACTGGTAGCATACAACCTGGTTGTCAGAACATGCACCCCGTGAACCCCGATCTCCTCGAGAAGACTCTCCACGATGCTTCCTACTGTCCCTAGGAGGAGCACCAGCTCTGGATGTCAAACCGCCGTAGATCACTACTCTAGAATCCCTCAGATTGCACTTAGTAATCAGCACCTAGTTGACGATGGATGAAATAGAAGTCAACTAGAAGATATTCACCTGGGAACGAATATCCTGCCTAAGACCATCCTCAAACTTCATAGTAAGGAACAACTCATCACCTGCTGGGATCAGTGTGAAACGCCGCAGCTTAGTAAAATGGGACAAGTACTCCATGAAAGAGAGAGTACCCTGCTGCAGGATCAAAAACTCCCAGGCTTGATCGCCCATCAGGGTCTCCGAATAGAAGTGGTCATAGAAAGTACATTGAAACTCATCCCATGACATACCCTGTTGGCGCCCTGACTATGAGATCACCTCCCACCACCTCTTGGTGGTGTCCTGGAGCATATAAGTATCCTACATTACGCTTTTCTCCAGAGGTATCTCTAGGTGCTCAAAGATAGTTAGGGTGTCCATGAACCATGACTCTCCAGTCGGGGGCCCTCCATCCCTTGAGAAAGTAGGAGGATGCTACTGTTGAAAAACACTTGTCAACTCATCTGTCTATGGGGCAGGAGGAGGCGCTCCCTGACAAGTCTGCATCATCCTTATTAAGTCCTCCCTCAACTGCACATCGATGCCTATGATGGGTATAACTGTTGGTGCCATGGCTAGAATAGGAGGAGGTTCAAAAAGAGGTCCCTGATCGTCCATATCCGTTGTCTGATCACCGTCTGGAAACTGACGTACAACTGGAGGATGTCTTGAAGACATAGCTCTGAAAGATCAAAAGAACACCTTAGATCAGAATTAACAAGAACTGAAAACACAGGAGTACAAAATAGGAACAGGGGGAATAAACATTCAAGTTTTACGAAACATTACTACATGGCATGTATAAAAACTACACAGTGTGTCCGTTAAATCCATTAACATGGTCGTGTACTCCTTCCACTATTGGTCATGTAACACCCCAAACTACACAGTGTGTCGTTCCCACACATAGTGTGTACTTGAACTTTAAACCCCTGGCTTAGTCTCCTTACACGGCTAACCCACATGGTCCAAACTAAACCCTGAATACACAGCGTGTTCTTTAGGGACACGACTTGTACTAGACACGGTCTCGGCGGCTCGTGTTGTTAATTAAATGGCCGTCTACACGGCTAACCCTTACACGGTGTGCTCTGAACAAACACGCTGTGTATAGGAGAAGATGACACCGACCCGTTTTGTTCGCGACACGGCCTGGTACCTGGGGCCAGACTGCACAGTGTGTTCTTTAACCACACGATATGTATGGAAGAAGGTGACACTGACCCGTGTTGTTCGTGACACAGTCGGGTACCCGAACAAAACTACACGACATTCTCCTCACCAACACGGCGTGTTCTACTCGAGCATCCCTGTCCCGTGTTGTCAGTGACACGGTCGGGTACACAACTCGAAACTACACGGCGTGTATCTACCGTACATGATGTGTTCCTGAAAGCATTTCTACAATAGTGTGTCCCTGCTCACATGGCCAGTGACACGGTCTAAAATCTACATGGCGTGTAGTCAAAAAGTACATGCTGTGTATTCTAGGTTTTTCTGGGCAGTAGCATAGAAACTGCATAGAAGCCCAGAAAACACAAAAAAAGGCAAATAGGTGCCAGATTCTGATCCATGAGGGGCCATACTCCCTGCGAATCAAAGATTGGCATCTTCTATAGTCATAGGAAAGAGAAAATAGGATCATGATCCACAAATTTCCGATTCAAGAGGGCCTATAACACCTCAAAAATAAATATTTGGTGTTCATTTAAGAAAAGTACAATACAAAAAATCCTCTAACAAAGTAGAAGAGATTCTATTAAGCATCTATCAGAACAACATGCATAATCTACACAAAGTCTATCACAACAGCATGCAATCGCTAATGCACCCTAGATGGAATGGCAAGAATACATGGCGTGTGATATCTAAAAGCACTTATATGATGCATGAGATGGAATACCCCATCTCATTGGGTTTCGACAGAAGTAGAACCAAAATAGTCAAAACAATAACAACACAAAGCATGTGAATCACTCTAGGTGAAATTATATAGTCATTAAAATCTCAAAACCCGAAAACTACAATAAAAGAGGTAGTATGGATTTTCCCTGTACACGGGATAGCTACTCCTAAGCACAACATAATACCAAGTACTGAGTCTGTCCTTTCCCTGGCTAAAGGCTCTAAATAGTAAATCAAGAGAAAAGAATTCCTCTGATACCACTTTGTAACGTCCCGGTTCTGGAAGCCACCCAGAGGCGCCCCATACCCAGTTGTTCACATGGCCTCAAGCACATTTCCCCAAACTCTAGAGGTTGCTGACTAGCAGCGAGGGCTTTGGGTGTGATAGTGGGGAAACTATACCCTCATTACCAGAGTACATAGTGGAAATAAATAAATGTTCAATAGTGGAAGCAGTAAGTAAGAAACAATAATAAACAGCGAAAGACTAAATCAACAAACTAGGGAACATATGTATATATATGGATTGATGCAAGATACACATCTAGGAAAACATCCAAACAAGTAACAATGATTAAAAACACGTCAGTACCAAAACAAGTACAAAAGAAAAGTAAACAGTTCCTCAGCATCGGAATCCAAAGCTTGGCCCCTTTCTCTCCTGCTCCAAGAAATCAAGTACCAGAAGTCGAAGGGTGATTTCCATTGTCTATACCTACAACAACATAGTCTGTTTGGGCCCAAAAGCATGACCCAAATAGGGTGTGAGACTAAATCACAGTAGGCATTCACCCGATGATCTATGCCTAACAGTCAGTGAGTTTATGGCAGGTAAAGGCACAATAAGTAGTAAACAACAACATCAAAGCAGTAGGCAGTAAACAGTAAGCAGTAAATTATGTTGATACAAATCAGTAATCAATCCACAACCAACAAAAGCAGTAAATCAAATAGCTAACAAGCAAGAAACCCTCTGATAATTACTCGTAGCCATCCCCTCTGGTCGTATCCAAGATGTACCACAACCCTCTTGGTAGTTCACTCAGCCTAACCCCTCTGGTTTGGTCATACAAATTTATGTGACTCTCTAGGGAAGCTCACTCGGTCAATTCCCCTTATAGTCTAGGGTAGTCGGGGACTCTCTGAGGAAGATCACATGGTCTAACCCTCTTAGCCCCATTGTCTATGGACTTTATGAGGAAGTTATCTCGGTCAATTACTCCTATATCCTCAGGTATACCAAAGACTCTCTGAGGAAGCTCACTCGGTCAATTCCTCCTCAAGCCTGGGAAGGTTCTTAAAGAGAAATCAAACAAGGTAAGACTCCATGAGGATGCTCACTCGATCTACCCTCCTTTAGTCTATAATATCTAAAGGCACCCTAGGAAGCTCCCTCGGTATATCCCCTGTGGCCTACAATGTCTAATACTCACTGAGGAATCTCACTCGGTCTACGCACATATAGTAAATAATGTCAATGACTCTCTGGGAAGTTCACTCGGTCTATCCCTTATAGTCTATAGCACCACATTCTCACAGTCCCATGTCAGTCCGTGCATAATAATGCTATAAGGCCAAAGTACACTGATTATCGCTACGTGGTTAACCAAAGTACATCTATAGAGCTACATGGCTAAATAGTCTATAAGGCAACAAGCATGCAATAAATTTCACTCCAACCTATAATCACAAGGCATGGGAACTGGTGTAACCACCAAAGGCAAATGTGACCCCAAGTCATTAAACAGAACAAAGAATGGAAAAAACATCCAATCACAACAAGATATCCTCTAACATGATTAATTTACCTCTACACAAGAATACATGAAAGACAGAAAACCCACAAGGGCAAAAAAGTAAACACACAATACCCAGTTCACGGGTATTTGTGGAATTTGGGCATAAAACTAAAGGACATTGAATGGAAAGGCTCAAACTATCTAACACGATCCTAGGAGATCGATATACTTGATCCCCGATGACTCATTCACCCCATAACGTCATAGATCTGAGAAAACGTCCAAAATGAACAGCCCACGATATCTTGAGAAGGATGAGGAATTGGAAAACAAGGATCAAGTAGAAGGAAGAACTCACCACTGCAATTCCAATGCAATCGATAGTGCTCGAATTGGAGAACGGATAGTGGAACGGTGGCTCGTCGAAGATCCGTGGATTCCCAGTGCTCTCGGACGAACAGGACCTAGAAGAAGTTGTTTATGGCAATCGGGCACAACCCTGGTCTGTTTAATGAAAAAAAGAAAGTACACGACGTGTACTTTTTAGAGTACACGGTGTGTACTAGGTCTTTTCGTACTAGGTCTTTTCGTACTCCACCAAAATCAGCCTCCACCTCAACCCGACACACCGTGTTTGTGGCCCGGACATGGCCATCACAAGGCTTTAATCAAGAAGATAGTACATGACGTGTCCTCAGAAAGTACACGGCGTGAAATTCAAAAATTTCTCGAAACGTCATTTTTCTCAAAAACTCCAGAAAAAGGAATGACATTCCTGCAATGAATATCCAGGTTCTTATAAGAAAGATAAAATAAAGAAGTTGGAATAATTATTTTTCTAGATAGCATGGTTTTTCAATTAATGATTCTTGTTTCCTATAATGATATAGCTCATGTAGGATTAGAATTTTTAATATGTAATTCATTGAATGAGGTTACAAAGTTTAGTGATTTATGAAACATGGTTGGTTTCTTACAATGAGTTATCTCACATAGGCTTGGAGTTATAGATATGTAATCCATTTCTTGAGGTAACATTGTTCAGTGACTTATGATATTTGGTTTAAAAAAAATCCCATGGGGTATTGTTTGGACCAAGCTGATAACAAAGGTGTTTTGTTTTCAAGAGAAGGCTTTTGTTGTCAAGGTTGGTTTTGAAGAAAATAAATCACAGCACTTCATTTTGGAAACAATTTTTTTGAGATTTTTTTTAGAATTGATCAGTTTCATGAAGAATCAGTTTCATAGGGGAATGTATCTTGATTGAAGAGAATTGTCATCGGTTTCACACTAGAACCGATGTGAATCTTGTGTTTCAGTTGTGATGATTATTTGTTTATTTTTATTTCATATAAATCATGAGTTGTATTTAGAACATCTGATTCAAGCTTGATAGAAGGAAAGGAGAGTGATAGAGTAAGAAGTGGTAGAGATTTATTTTCAAAAAAATATGAAAACAATCATATCAAGATTGAAGAGGCATTGCCGATTTTGTTTCAAAACAATTCTAAGTGGTACCAATAGAAAGGTTTCACCAAATGAAGTGGTAATGATGGAAATGTAGTACCAATTAAAGTGGTACCGATGAAAAGGTGGTGCTTATGAATACAATGCCAAAGGAAAAGGAGGTTCTGATGAAAGGGGTGGTTCTGATGGAAGAGGTGATGTCGATGGAAGAGGTGATGACAATGAAAGAGGTGACACTGATGGAAGATGAGACACCGATGGTTTGAAAAAACAATTGTATTCAGGTAGAAGAAATTAAAAGTGATTGATTCAATTGAAAATCAATCATATTTAGATTATAATTGGTCAGATCTAGGTAAAAGAGAAGCGATAATAGAATTGAAAAAGGAATCATATTCAGAATTTATTTTATCATATTTGGGAAGATCATTGTTTTTAGATTGTATCGTATCCGAGAAGATCATTTTTTTTAGATTGTATTTGATTGTATCCATCAATTTTATCTAGAATGATCGTAACCATGATGATCATAACCATAGTTATCATATCCAGAATTATCGTTCCTAGAATTATCATTACCAGAATGATCGTACCTAGCAATCATAACCAGAACGATTGTACCCATAAATGATCTTATCCAGAATGATCAAATTATGAATGATCATATCCAGAAATTTTTATTCAGAAAGAATCATTCTTGGGTTGAGAAGAAAAATAAAGAAGTAGTAATGAATGGAATGTTACAATACATTCCAATTGAATTCATATGATTCTAAAGATTTTCCTCAATGCATTCAAATTCATGAAGGAAGTCATGATTCAAGAACATGTTTTGAATGTGATGATGTGTTTTCTTAAGTGGGTCAATAGAAAAGAAAAGAAGCTAGAGATTGATGATGGAATTTTAAAGGGAAATGACTTCATTTATAATAGTTATTTTATATCAAGTGGAGAAGTTCATTTCTTAAAACACATTAAATTGGTATGATATTATGAATTGTTTTGAAGAAATCATCATGAAAGAATCATATTCAGTTGATCGAAACCATGTATTGCTCATTAATTTTAATTATATTGATATTTCAAATGAGATTTTGGAAAGGAAGAGATGAGTATTGTAGATGTTTTGAGAATAATCTAAAATCATTTACAGAGTAATAATTTCTTAGAGATTTTAGGAGAAATTCATATTTGGGTGAATTTAAGTGAGTGGGAAAGTGTTTTGGGATTCCCACCTAAACCTATTTTGGGTCACCTATAAAAGGGAAACAAGTACACTGTACTATTATTGGGACAATTCCCAATTCATTCATATTCACTTTATCTTAACAATTTTATTAGGGAATTTAAGTGGTGATGATTATTTACTATTATTTTCTATTAGAAAATTGGATTGGGAGTGTAGTTTAGTAAGAATCGGACTTGGAGGAATCATATTCCAAAAATATCAGACTCAATGTTTCATAACAAATTCCAAGAGTTTCTTACCTTTTCTTATGGGTAAGTAATTTAAGAATTATATTACAATTTTAATTCATTTTTTGTATTGAAAATAATCATAGTTAACATGAGTTGTTACAAAAAAATTATATTACCCTATTGTGTAAAGAGGATGCACATGCACTAGTTATATTGTTTCAACGTGCTACACAAGTGTAAGGGTACTTCCTACTGGTTGTAATCCATAGATCATTTTCGTAGTGGATTGTGTGGAATTTGATCATCTCCAAACCAAACCAAGGATGTAGTTATTTTTATTGAATAGTGAACCTTGTAAATCATTGTGTTCCTATGGATGTGTGTTGATTTTGTTTTCATTAGGGAATTGAAATCTCTAATAGGAGTTGATGGTTTTTTTATTTGAAAAGAAACATAAAAGAAAAATAGTATCACTAATTCACCCCTCCCCCTCTCAGTGATACATTACTCAGATTGGTCACTTTCAATTGTTATTAAAACAAGGTTCCCTTTTCTATTCATCACAAATGGAGAACGTGAATTGTGTGAACAGTAAATGTATTTTGGTCTTTGATGGAAAGAACTATAAAATCTGGAAAGGTAGAAGGATTCCATATCTTATGTCTATCAGCAATGATTTTCTTGAAGCTGCAATAGTTTGGTTTCCTCCAATTGATGATAAAACTCCACTTACAACTATTAATAAGAGACACCTTAAGAATAATTGAATGGAAATGAATTCTATATTGTCGTCACTTTTTGAATGTGAATTTTTGAGAGTAAATGGTGTTTCCATAGCCAAAGGTATATGTAATAAATTGAAAAACATATATGAAGGAATAAAAAATGTAAATAATGAAAAGTTACAAATACTGGGATTGAAGTATGAATATCTCAAGTTGGATGAGCATGAATCTATTGGGGACTTCTTTACCAGGGTAAATGACATTGTTCCTAGAACCTACAAAATACAATGTACTTCATTCCTGGGACCTACGAAATGTAATTCTTGCAAGCTGAGTCTTCTACTTTTGTCCAGAGTTCCTATTGTGGGTTTTCAATCTAGTGAGTACAGTGTCTCTTGCTATTTGGAAATTTAGAATCCTTCATGTTAAACTAAAAAGGTTAGTGTTTATGGTCAAATAGCTTTTACCATGAATTTTGAAATTAGATCTCAAAAAATTCTTGGTGTCTAGGAATTTCTCTAATATTCATCAAATAATTACAAGGGGAATCATGACACATGATTTTTATGGTCACCAAATCAATAAACTGTAAAAACAAAAAGAGGGTCCTTTCCAAGAATGAGGTAAACATTATTTAATGAACCAATTATGGGGTCTGTATTATGTAGGAAAAACTAGGGCATATGCTACATAGCCAAATAGTGGTATCATTTGATTGATAGGCCTGTTAGGTAGGAAACTTTAATTTAAGGCATCTGTGGTCACGTACTAAATAGTCAAAAAAAAGAGATCTTATGAATTTGACATTTTATTGTTGTTAGAAAAGGGAAAATAAGATTTGGGTAACTCAAGACTACAATGGGTGGGTTTTCCATTGAAATTGATTTTATGATTAAAAGGGTTATTTATACCGACATATGTCATGAATGGGAAAACCACTTCTACACAAATTTGGTGTTTGAGGAATGATTAAAATTTATTAGAAAGGGGCTTTCTGATATCCTACTATGTAGTTTTAAATTCATGCAGTGAGGATATTATACTATGAAATTTTAAAGTCATGTAGTAAGGACATTGTACTATGCAGTTTTAAGTCATGCGGTTAAGACATTTGGTAGATTTAATTTAAGGTCATTAGCTTTGACAAAAGGTTTCAGACTCTCCAATTTCAAGATCATTTGATTTGAAACATACTACTATGTTCATGTATGGAATGGAAGAATTGTAAACTATGATTTTGCATTTCCTAGATATGTATAATGATATAGGAAAAGGGATAAAAGAATTAGGTGAATTAATTACTAAGAATAAATTTACCATTATTTGAAAAACCTATTGTGGGGGTTGTACTATGCATGGTCCACTAGGGAATATGATTCATATCTAAAGAGTGGCATATTTTGACTGATAAGCCCATTATGTAGGCAACTTATGCAAGGCCACCTTGGGGGATGTACTGCAAATTCATGCAAAAGAGCTCAAAAAATGTGACATATTACTGCTAAAAATCAATGAAATTTTATAGAGATTATTATTTTCCATTTCATTGAGTGTGGTTTAGGGAAAAAGGTACCTGAAAAGATAAAGAGTATTTCCAATCATGATTTCCAAAGAATCAGAGGAAGAGGATTTCTATGAAGGTCTAACCCAAATGTAGGATGTATGGTATTTGTAGTTTTCGGTCATACAACTGCGACCAAAATTGAAACAGTAGATGATATGCAGTCAAATTATCCTAGGTAGTTTCATATTTATTTGAACATATAGAGTGGGAAACGTGTAATCCGTTTCCTTGAATACTTTCAGATCAAGAGGAAGGTAATGGGAAAAATATACATGGATGACTTCTTTAAGATAAATATTAAATTATATTGTCAACTAGTTTGATGGGGACAAGATCCATTTTAACCAAGAACAATTTTTCCATTATTTGAAAAAGTCGTTATAGGGGTTATATTATGTAGGGCTAACTAGGGAAATGTTTCATAGACAAACAATGGTATCTTTTCACTGACAAGAACGTTTTGTAGACATATTATGGAAGGGAACCAAGGGGCACATACTGCAAAGTAAAGTAAAAGAGTTCTCATATAACAGAAACTATGCCACCAAAAAACCATAATAAAAATTATAAAGATATAAAAATATTCAATATTAAGATTTTGAAATATGGAAATGGTTTAATGCTTAATGAACAGGAAAAATATTTTAAAAAATATTTTCCGTGATTTTGGAGTCCCTTACATAGATATGACTCATATGTAATAATGGGGACATTTCTTGTTTCCTTGGTAGGATCTCTAAGGAGAGGGACCAAAATGAAGACTCCCACAAAGATTGTTAATTATATGTAGAAGAGAGATAAAAATGTATCCAATGGATAGGACTAGGAAATAAGGCATAGTTTTCACTACGTATCTCAATGGGATGAGAATCAAGCCATACCTAGTTCTTTGGGCACTTTTCATTTTAATGTCATGTAGTAAAGACATTATGATGTGCAATTTAGAGTCATGTAGTGAGAACATGATGTGGTTCTGATGTGAAAAAATGAATATTGTGGATCGACTAGTGAATTAGACACAGGTGTCACTTTGTATCTCATATGGATGGGAATCAATCTATACGTAGTTCATTGAACATTCCCTAGGAATTTTCGATTCAAACACGTGGAATAAAGGGGGGGGGGGGGTTTACCATGGTTGGGCCCATGATTCAATAACCACGCATCTATACTCATCACATATGGATACGAATCAAGGAAAACATAGTTCTTGAAACAATACTTTCCCACACTAATTGAGTTTTATGTGGGAGATGGGGGCTTTTAACACATTCCAGAAGAATAATGGTTAAAATTAAGACACAAAATGGTATAAAGATCAAACCATGTGTCTTGAAAGAGCACTCTGTATAGATCCAGTTCATATACAAGAGTAAAAAAGCGAAATAATTTTTTTTGTGGTTGTGGATGGGCCCAATATTAGAGATCTGGGTGTCTCTACGTATCACATTTGAATGAGAATAAAGCCACACATTGTTCATGAAACAATAATTTCTCACACTAATTCAATTTGATGTGGGAGAGGAGGGATTTTACAACATTTTAGAAGAAGAATGGTTAAACATAAGAAATAAAATGATACTAATATGAAACCATGTATCCTAAAAAAGCACTATGTTTAGATCATGTTTATATACTGGAGGAGAAAACGGAAAGAAATTTTTGTGTGGTTGTGGATGGGCCTATGATTGGAGATCTGGGTGTATCTATGTATCCCATTAGAATGAGAATCAAGAAACACATAGTTCTTGAAATGGGGTCCCATTACATATCTGATTCAAACATACGGAGAAATGGAAATTATGTGCCACTAAGAAGTATTAATGATGTAAGTGACTCTTGCACATGAAAGCTATTAACATCAAATAAAGAAGACATTAACTGTACAGTTTAATGTCGTGTAGCGAGGACAAATGATATAATGCTATTTAACTTCATGTGACAATGACAAAGATGTAATGAATTTTAATGTCATGCAGCATTGATGCATATGGTTGTTAAAAAGTTTAATTTCTTACAACTAGAACTTTGTGCTGTGCAATTTAGAGTCATTTTGAATGTGCATGAAGTTCAAATACACAAATTACTTCTTATAAAATCTTTCCTTGGTTAGTGATGTAATAATATTTCCATTCATTGGAATTCGGGAATATGATCCATTAGAGTTGACCTTATGTACAGAGTAAGGTCATTCCCACTTTAGCTTAAGTCTTGGAGGCTTCTGTTTTTGTATAATTGGAGTCTTGATGGCCAATACCAATTCTACTTTATGAAATGAGCAAAGTCATACTTTCTTGTTAAAATATTGTTCAATTTTTTTCTATTATACTTCCAAATGATGAACAGTATGAAATCCCTTTTTTTCTAATCATTCCAGCTCATCAAATCACTTTGGAGAGTATATTCATCTATAGATAACTGATCAAAGATTGATACTCGGACTGAAGATAATAAAATTTTAATTGTAAAAACTTCTTATGTTCTGCACAAAAATGAATATAGTGTTTCTTGAGTGGTAGTACGAGTTGTAGTTCGATAAGCTGACATAGCATGTAAATGTTTATCAATCCAAGATTTATTATCTTTATCGACCATTTTTTGGAGTATATTTGAAAGTGACTTATTGAAAACCTCTATCTGTCCATTGGCCACTACATGAGAGCGAGATAAATGGTTGGATTTGATATTGTGCTCTTGATATAACTTCTCTACCTCAACGGAATATAAATAAGTGTCACTGATCATTAATATAGTATGAGGGACACCAAATCTGGTAATGATTTATGTTATGACAAAGTTAACAATGATTTTTTCTTCGACTTCTTTGAGATGTATTGCCTCATCACATTTTGACAAGAAATGAGTAGCAATAAGAATGTACTTGAATTGCTTAGCCGTAGCTAGATAATAACATTCTACTACATCTGTTCCCAATATAGAAAATGGACAAGGGTATTTAGCAGCATGTAGAGACTCCATCGATTGATGAATGAAGTTGGCATGAACTTTGCAAGGATGACACTTATTGGTCAAATATATTCAATCCTGCCTCACTGAAAGCCAGAAGTATCTAAGTCTTCAGATTTGTTCAGAAATCCTATGCCTAGATTGATGAGCTCCACAAGCTCTTTCATGTACTTATTTCATGACTGGTGCATTTTTATCTCCATCAATACACCTGAAGAGAATTCTATCAAATTCTCATCTGTAGAGGATCTTCTGGTGATCTAGTCTATCAAAAATTGTGAAATTTTCCACTCGTCATCAGATCTATCATTTTTCAGTTCAATCTAGTGGAAGTACTCCATTTTATGGACTTACATTATGGTTGTCATCTATCACATGGTATGGCCATATGGTTCAGAAATAGGACTAATTTCATTAATTTCCACCATTCTAGTATGAACGAAAGGTGACACCACATGACTATGGGAAATAATGATGATTGTATCATCCCAATTTGGATCTTCCAAGGCCATTGCATCAATAGCCAATGCATTAGTTTCGGTATTTTGTGATCGCGAGACATAATCCAATGATGGCTCTGAGGTAAATTCATCCATAAACCCTCTTACAAAATCACACAAAGGGATTAACTCTTATTTTATTATTGCATAATCCCCATTGATCTATTGGATTACAAAATATGAATCACCTTTCTCTTTTAGGGGGTTCTATTGTACCTAGAGTGCCAATTCCAGACATGTAATGAGATCTTGATATTCTGCCCCATTATTGGTACCGCGTTCTGAAAAATTGAAAGGAATGTGGAAACACATATTTTTCATGGGGATAAATACAATTCCTGGCTTGACTTTATTGAGTTTAAGAATTTCCATTACCTTACCTGTTGGAATTTTAGAATCACCATCAAAGTACATTTCCCATGTTTGAGGATTGTCTTGAATAGAGAATATTTCTTTTTCAGGATGTTTGGTATTAAATGACATATCTTCTGCAGATGGATGCTCAGTAAGGAAATCTTCCAATTCTTGGCCTTTTATTTCCTTCTGAGGCACACACTAGAAATTGAACTCTTTCTAAATAACTTTACACTATGCCGAAGGACCTGTATACAATGGATGACTAAGGATAAATTTGAGAGGGTTATTGAGAGATACAATGTGGGCCTCGTGATGGTGCAAGTAGTGTCTCAAATTTTTAAATGTAATGATTAATTATAGAAGGCACTTCTTGATACTTGAATATCAATGCATTGTGTAAATAATAGTTCAACTGATATTGTAAAGGAAATTTTAATTAACAACATCATTATTTTGGGAAAGTAAGGTACCCAGTGATCTCTCTAAATATGACACGTAGAGAATAAGTTGATTTCATTTAATAGGAGGCATTAATACTAGTGGAATAAAGAGATATTTTTGGAAGGTATCAAATAGCTCTTACCAGTCTTCAGTCCATTGATAGGTGACTCTCTTCTTCATTAATATGGTGAAGGGTAAACTATTGCCTTCGAAATTAGAGATAAAGCACCTAATATAGTCCATGTGTCCTTGAAGTCCAATTAATTATTTAAAATTTCAAGGAGGAGACATGCCTAGGATTTCATTAGTCTTCTCAGGATAATCTTCATTGCCATGATGGTGTACAACAAATCCAAGGGATTTTCCCAAGGTAACCATGAAGGCACATTTCAAGGGATTCGTCTACAAATTATGTTTCAAATATTTACTGAATATAGTATCTAGATCATCCAAGTGATCAAACAATTATCCAGATTTAACCCCTAGAAAACCCACATAACATTCGACAAATTTTCCTAAGTAGGGTTTGAAGATATATTTAATGGAACGATGATACATTTCACATGTATTCTTGAAGCCAAAGGACAGTATCTTGTAAACAAACACACCTTGAGGGGATCTGAAGGTTGTAGACTCCTCATCCTCTAGGGCCATTTGGATTTGATTGTACCTAGAGTGGCCATCCATGAAGGAGAGAGATTCATAGTCATCTGTTGCATCAATCAAAATATTTATCATTGTAATTAGAAAATAATCCTTAGGACAAGGCTGGTTAAGATATCTAAATTCAATGAAAACTCTGATTTTCCCATTTTTTCACTAGGACAATTTTGGCCATACATTTGGGATATTTCACCTCCCTAAAAAAATTTCTTTGATAATTTTGTCGACTTTAGTTTAAATTTTACATGCATGAGTTGGGTGTTTTGGTCTTGCTGCCTACTTGAATCGTCAATTATCTTCTAGAAACCCCAAATGATGGCTGGATAAATTGGGATTAAGGCCTAGAATTTCCCTATATTTCTAATAAAATGTATATCGATTTTGATTTATAAATGATGTATAAATCTCTTGATATTCAAAAGTCATGAAAACACTAATTAGGGTGGGATGTGGATCTTCTTCTGTACTGAGATTTATTTCTCTTAACTCATCCACAGTGGTGGATATTCCTTCCACAAATATTGTAGGTGCATCCTTGAGATGTTATTCTTCTTCTTCCTTATATGTAACTTCTATTTTTGCTTATTGTTTAGTTGGTGATGAAGAAAAAAATTCATAACTAGGGGAGATGTTAGTATTTGAATATCATGAAGAAGAGGCAACCATTTCTGACCCAAATGATCATAAAGGGTCTTCCTGGAGAATTGAAGATAAGATGATGAGTTGGGAATAAACGTCATTATATTCCCCTAGTGTTGAAAAAAATTATTCTAGACTAATTGATGAGGAAATGACTTTATGAATTTCAGTGGTTGAAATGAAGACATCTCCATTTAAGCATTTACCACTACTTAGTAAATCAACAATTACTCCCATGCTGTCAGGATTGATTTCTACAATTGAAATTATGAAAGTCACTGGATGAGTTCATGATTTGGGTCTATCCATTCAATTTGATTGATAGAAAACACATAATATCTACTCAGATGTTTGAATGGTTTAAAAGGTATCTTTTCCAGGCCATTCTAAGAATTTATTCTTGTTACATCCTTTCCCATGGACCACATTCAGTTTTTGTCATAGAATTCTACTTCAATATACTGAGATTAACATTTTTTGAATGGATCCTTATCACCATACAATATACCAATTTGACCACTGAAGAAATAATTTAGAAAATGGTGTTATGAAAAAGGAGTGGAAACATGTTGATGTAGACAAGGCCTTATAAGAAGAATGTTGAAGGCTGTGTCCTAACAGACAACCATGAAACCTGAATTAGAATCAAGATCCACAAACTGAGTTCTAAGTGAAATATTTCCTAGATGTTCTTGTTCATTATTTTCATAACCTTGCAGCATTAAATTGGAATGAGATAAGCTTAATTATGTGAGACCCAATGGATGAATTTTATGGATGGGGATGAGGTTGACTCCTAATACATTATCAAATGAAGTCTCGTCGAATATATGTATCATTAACCCTGTCAGATTGATACAGGGGCCTAATGTGTCTTTGAACAACGTCATACTCATCTTCATCCATAAAATAAATGACCACATGACATTCTGTAGTATTATTCTCTATATGGTATACCTCAGCGGCAACAACTTTGGTTTCAAACTCTTGAGGACCAGAAAAATACTCAATAAGTGAATCTTGAAGATCTTTTGAAATATTCAAGGCATCCAATATCAAATTCATGGCTGGTACTTGGGATAGATATTTTAAAAAAAACATACTTTTAGTCCAATGGTTTTTGTTTTCTAGCATGGAGATTCAGTTTTGAAGGTGCCTTGGAAGTTGATGATACTGATGTAGAAATACACTAAGTCGGGGCAGGAGATGAAAATTCATCTTATTTTAGTAGATTAGATTGATTAGGTCTATCTACATACTGAGATAATGTTGTTTTAACCTCTAATCACTCCTCCAGGACAATCATGTCAGGACTGATCCTCTCAAATGTTAGAGAATTTCCTTTTTCTTGGTGATCCCACTGAAGGGATCTCCCATGAGTTTCGGACATACAAACAGTTCAAGCAGGGGTATGGTTAAAATAGTGGTTTCTAACAAATGCAATTCCTCCCCGGTATCCTCTACCTTTGATTCATACTCTAGTTCCCCAATCTGGTATTGGGAATTCATGGTCCTCATAACTAGAATCACTATTTTCATAGGGGTCCATTAGGTGGATAGCATTAACAGAACCGAAGTTAAATTCTTCCTCTGATGAAGATTCAACATGAATATTCAGTTCTAGTTTTGCCATTTGGTGGGGAGGTGCTGATCCCTTTATGAAAATGGCATGAAATCTTCCACATTCAAGGAAAACATTGTCCTTGACACAAGATCGTCCTCTTTTGACTACTCTTTATCCTTCTGATAACGTCGCTTCTTTAAGGATTAACCTTTAAAGGACTGATATTTTGATAAAGATGGATTTTTTGTAGTTTATATTCTAAAAGAAACAATTGGTTGTTTTAAATGTGTTTATATAATGAAATGAATTCTATTGATCATATTCCTAATCATCCAATCATCATACTTCTGTGCATTTTTTCTTTTGACTTCCAGCCATTCACCTTCCTTCTGTAGATCAGTAGTTGTAACACAAGCTACTTTGGCTGATGAACATTTCAATTTTACTTTTCTAGAGTCTACCATGTTTTGTAGGAGATCATTGAAAACAAAACACTCCTGAATAGGATTCCCCAACATTTGGTGAAAGGAGAAATTATTTGGAAGATTTCATCTACTTATTTGTTTGGTTTCTTTGACCTTTACAACTAAACCAAATTGTTTTCCAAAGCTGAAATGATGTAACCAGGAACCTATTAGTTCCGAAAAGAATAAAAAAAATTCTTTAATTCCTCAATTTTTCTCTGCTATTGATTTTTTTGGTCATATTGATGAGGTGGTCATTATTGTGGATGCTTAGGAGGTGTATCCCATTAGTATGATGATGGTTTTAAAGTAGATGAACATTTTCTAGTAGAAGAAAGTGCGTGTGATATTTTGAGTGTGTTTGTATCATTCTCTTATTTCCCTATTCTCCTTCTTAAAGATGATTGGATTTCATGAGATTTAGTTTTAGTTTCCACAATGAAATCCTCCACTTGTTGGGATATTGATGAAATGTATAAAAATCCTCTTGTGTATTTCATAGGGATTATTGGTGTGTGTAACTCATCACAAACATTTTCCATACAAATTGGCAGCAACTCTTCTTGAGGGAGTGATAGATTTAAAGAATATGTTAGTCCTTTCAATCATGTAATGAAAAATAATACACTCTCATTCTATCTTTGTTTGGAATTTGAAAGATCAAAAATTGTTTTCTTTCGCAGCATTGAGCTAAATTGGAGAAGGAATTTCTGAAGAAGTTCTTCCCATCTAGTAATTGACAGATTCTAAAAACTTTTATACTGGACAAATTATGGCCCCTGTAATGATTGAACAATGAATCTATGATTTACTACTTCATGTTGTCGAGGGTTCCACATTTTTCGATCAAAAAGAGAAAAAAAAATTAATTATGTGTTGTTCTAGATCTCCCAAACCATAAATTAATGGAAATTTAGTATTAAAAAATTTGGGTGAGGAAGGGATCGATTCCCCCCATTTGGGTAAGTTTTATTTTCTATCTTTACTGGTTCCTGTCATTCTTCCATAGCTTTCAGTCAATTTTTTAATTCCTCTATTGTTTTCATAAGTGGTTACAGAATATCCAGATGAGTTGGGACCTATACTGGTACAACAGGTGGAGCTTGAACTAGTGATATGACTTGAAAACCCACTAGTGGTGGTGCTGCAAGTATTTTTCGTGGATTAACCATGCGGAAATGCCTATACGGATGTTTTTGATCTTTCATTTTCTATGTACCAAATTGAGTGAATTCATTTTCTTCATATTTAGTTGCAAAAAACCCTCTTTTCTGAGGAATTCCTATAGGATGTGAAATTTTAGGATCTTTTTTGGAGAATGCCTTGCATAAATGATGCTTCAAATTAACTCTTTATTGAGGCTTTTCAACTCCTTAATATCCTCTTCTAAATATGAAAGTATTTATTAATGTTAAAGAGATTGACCTCATCAAATGTAAAAGTGAGACATGATCTGAAATTTACCTTTCCTCTTGTTAAATTCCTTTCTAAGGGGTGTGAGTTGGTTATTTTAAGGAATACTTAGATTATGCGTAAACCTATAATTTTGGATACACATAAATCTTTCATTTTCTTCTGTTTCTACCTTATTATGGATAAGAAAATCATATTTCGAATCACCTGAACTAGAATCATTCTCTAGAGGATCTTCTATGATGGTATTACTGATATTCACTGACACAGAATGAATTGATGGCATTCTGTCAGTATCATTGTATGCTTTTCTCCTTCTATCTCTTCTGTGAGACTCTGTTTTTCTATACACTGAATTGCCAAGAGTTTTTTGATGGAAAGTAACCTAAATGGAATCCTTTGATAGCTCAGTTATATGGACACATTATGTATTCTCCCCTAATAGGGAGAAAACTATCGTCCATTGAGGAGGGAATTGTATATGTGAAAAATACCCCGGCCTTATTGGTTGGGGATGTTCATGTTCTTCTTTATCAAAAAATTGAACATTTTTATTGAATTCAAAGAGTAAAATAATCCCCCAGCCCAACTTGCTAGGGTGGCTCTTTAACTACTATAGTTGTGATTCGTGGAGTTGCTCTTCTGATTTTGTGAATTTTGGTCCAAATATTGGTTGGTTTCATTATCTGACTACCATTTAAATAACCTGTTTTGGAATACCGTTATTCTATTTTAGATATTTGTGCCATCTGATGGATGACGAACTCTATGAGGGGTCCTGCTTAATTTTTTTAATTGATTGATGAAAATTAATCACAAAATATTTCTCTCTTTGGGCCTGACTCTAATGAGAGCTAATCGAGGATTGTTCTTGAGCTTATCATCGATTACACAAAAAGTATATTTATTGTAGCTATCCATGAGAAATAACATTTCATGAGACCACTTTTGTCAGGATTTATTGATTTTTGAGTGCTGTGAAATGCAATGATCCCCGTGCACCCCATCCTCTGATATGAACACTAGATGGGGTATCTGTAATTAACTAGCATATCCTCTTTAGTGTATTGAGGCATAAATACTGAAGGGTTCTCTACTACTTTTCAAACTTTGGATGTCAGGAAATTGAGAGATATTCAATGTTTATTTGGTGTGGAAGGATTCTATTACCATTACATGTATTTTATATTCATCATATGGTAATACATTGTATTTCAAAAGATGAAGAGTCTTCCATAAGTTGGGGTGGATATCATGAATTCAATCTTCTTCAATCAATTCTGAAATTTTGTATAGAGAGGTTTCCAAAGGCTATAACATGACTGTTTTTTCACCGTGTGCCAATTTTTTTCTCACATTCAACATATATTCCCCATCTTTTGCTAGAGGTTTATCCATATGGTATGACCATAGTGGACACTTCTCAATTATCTTATTACAAACAATGGAATCAATTTCTTTTATCCTTTTCTATATTAGAAGACAAATAATATAAGTGAGGTTAAGATAATGACTGTCACCTTAGGATGTATTTTGGTTGAGAAAGTATTTCACCTGTTAGTGACAAGGCATTTGATATGACTAGCCTTATGTTAGCATTTTCCTCGAGATAAGAGGTATTTCTCATTACACCATTTTCACTTAGATAATTACCTTGATAAGACGAAACACTACTATAGAGATAAATTTCATAGTTAATTCCATCATGGGGAAGACCACCATGGTGGATTAAAATAATGGATAAATCCTCTTGCTCCTTAGTCTTTTGGCCACATGGATGGTTTTCGTGGCTCTCATCCAAAGATAGGCTCTCTCGATTAAACAAATTTTTATGAAGAAAGCCTTCATAATGATTTTTCTGATGGAGAACATCATAATTACTGTTAATACTCCCATAATTTAGTAATGGGAGAGTTTGATCTTGAGTTTCAATAGATACATGTCTAAGGGCCTCAAGAACTCCAGCACTAAGAGGAAATAGATTGCTAATTCAGTCTTTATTTTCCAACTGTGTTTGTTGAGACTTCGTATAAGGTTCTCTTTTACATGTATTTGGGGCCACTTTCTAGGTGAAGTGGTTATCATGGGTAGGTGCTTGTTCTTGCCTTGTAGTGGTCATCCGAATAGTCCAATTACCCTAATTAGAAAGGGTGTATGTTCCTAATCCGGTTGTCCGTATGATTTGGGGTAGTATACACCATAACCAACCTAGACTAGGACAGAGGTGTGTATCTACTCCGGGATGGCATGCCGCTGATCCATACCATGTATGGGGATATAATTTTGTTTGTGTTGCCCTGGTAATACTAATGTTGTTGTTATGATATTTTGGAATGCTTCGAGGATATGTGTAGAAATTTGTGTCTTCCCTTTCACCATTGTTAAAATGTGTTTGTTTACTTCAGCAGTCTTAACAGAAATATACATCCATTCTATTTTTGGATTAGTTGTATGTGCCTGCTCTTGTACTCCCTTTCCATTCAGTGGGTACTGAGAGTACTCATGTATGGGGGAGGAGATTTGAGTCAACCCCATGTCTATCATTGGAGCATTCCAACTGACTTTTTTGGGTGCTTCCAAATGAGAATATGGGGATGCTTGATTGATGTTGGTTGGTGTATATACCTGCTGGTTACTCTTCGCCAGACATGGTTGAAGGACTTTTTTCAATGCTGATAGACAAGAGTGTTGGTAGAATTGGAGAGTGTATGTAGGTGTATGTTTTTGCTTACTAGTTGCCACCACATTTGATTGTTTGGCTTCCTTGAATATAGCTTGATGAGATTGCTGAAAGGATGATAGTTTGTAAACAAATGTATGTTCTTATTCATGGTACTCCACCAGTTTTAACTGGTGGGATTTGTGGGTTGCTTCCATACAAGTCTACTGGACAGCAGAATTGGGACAGATAGGTGTATGTGCTTGTTCATTGTTTTCCATCAAGTTAGGTTGACGGACTTCTCCGGAGGTGGAAAAGGTAGTAACATACAACATGTTGAATGGATGTTGTCCCCAGAGGTTTATCTTGCATGCCCAGGTTTGAGGGACCTGGGCCGCACAATCAAAGGCAACACCCCCATAATGGTGGGGGGTCACTGTTGCATGATTTTGCTGACGACATCTATTGATGGGATCCATTGGGAAGGAACCCTCTGTATTTCAGTTTAGGCAATTAGTGACCTCTTGATCAACCTCCATATAGTATTGGAGGGAGTAGTTGTTGCATTATGGGGATAAAAACCTTGAACTGTTTTAGATGGTAGTGGGAACTGTCTACTTCTTGACTATCGATCATCGCTGACTGTACAATCGAGGGTTGTTGTTAACATGGAGGGAATGTCGGGTAGCCTACAAGGATGGGATGGTACTGTGTTTATGGTATTCCCATACAAGTATATTGGACACCCAACATTGAAGATTCTGAGTTAGTGGTGACATCCTTCTAGTGGATGAGGATCCAACATGAGTAGCAACCATGGAATTCACGGGTACAAACATGAAAGAATCCATTTGGAGTGAAGGGAGTTTTGAGAAAACATGAGAAAAAAATTTAACTCCTTTAAAGAAACATATTTTAGATGGATACATGTGTTATTGATTCCTTTTCATATACTACCTTTATAAATTGATAGGGGCATGATAGATGGTTAAAACCATTAACTTGGTTAAGGATACATGTAGGGTTCACTATTTTCATTTTGTGTTTCTCAAAACGTGTGTTATGGTTAGGAATCACTACTTCCATGCAGTTTCCATTGTATTTATTTATGGAACTGGAAATATCCAAAGGTTCTTTATACCAAGGGAACTGTTTTCCAAAGGTAGGCCTTCATTGTTATTGAACTTATGATACTTAAGAAGATGCATTGGTCGAGAGGATGGGAGTCCGAACTCATCACACCCTTTTCAGGGGAATTATTTCCTACTCTGGGGATCTCTTATAGATTTGAGATATTTTCATGAATCCTTAATAATTCACCATGTATAACATAGGTTCCCCTTGAATCTTCAATCAATAATTAGTATCTGTGAAATTTATAATCATCTGTTTATATTTTAAGCTCTTCATTAATGGAGACATCTGTATGTATTTGAGGTTCTCCATCAATGGTATCTTCTCATATACTATTTAGAGATTCATTTAACCATCATTATTATAATAATTGGTTTTAATACACTCAGTGGTGTACTATATAATTTATTCTCATCCCGGGAGATGAAATTTTGTTTTAATGTAGGGATCATACACATAAATGAGATAACTATGTATCTATGTGAAAGGAATCAGAACCTTTGTAGTTTGGTGCCACTTAATGGGGCACATCATAAATTTTATGGTCATGTGATAAGGACCTAGCCATACAGTTTAATTTCATTTGCTAAGGACATCTATGTGAAAGGTTCTTTGTCAAGGTTTGGAGTGAGTCTTATGCCTAAGAAAACCAAGGAACATGTAAATAATATGGTTTTCCATGTTGAATTTGTCTCTATGGGTAATATGGGCCAAGAAGAATAGAGTTGATTTGATGTGTTGGGTTGAAACCTTATGGAGGCTTCCTACATATCCCATTTGGATGGGAATCAAATCCCACATTGTTTGATGAGTATCTTAGGAGAGTGTAGTCCTTTGAGAGAAATTATTTTGGTCTTACTTACTAAAAATGATTCCTTTATGGATGAAATTATATGGACTTCAGGCTTTAAGAAGTCTTCCTACATATCCCAGTTACTGTGGGAATCAGAGTTATCTTAGTTCATCTAATCTCGAATGGGTGTATGGCCCTTTGAGAGAAATGGGTTAGGGCTTACTCCTAATTAGGATACCTTGATTTTATGGAATTAGAGTTGGATTAAAAAAGTGGATATCTAATGATCTCAGGACATGATGAATTTTTCCTACATATTATAATTATGGTGGGAATTAGAGTTATCGTAGTTCAAGAGATGTGGTGTTTGTGAAAATGTTGTGATCATCACAAATCTATAAGCCCATGTGAGTCATGCTTGGTTTTAAAAAACAAGATGATTTCAAATAATCATCAAATGCACCCACACTTTTCCTCCTCCTCTGGAGGAATAGGACAAGCCTATTGTAGTGATGGTGTAAGAGACTAAGTCTACCGTGTAAGAGGGTGATGCGATGTGCCTTCCCTATATCCACATTACATTGGATAGGGGTCCAATGTAAGGAAGGATTAAAGGTGAAAGAAGTAGAGATGATAAAAACATCAAATCCTACTTGAATTTTTAGGGACATACAAAACGATGGTTTCCCTAAATTTATCTTGGTAGAGAAGGGAGACTTCTCATTTTTTCGAAAATAAAAGTAATTGTGAACTATACCTTCTATACCAGAGACCTGAGTTTCTTGGATTTATAGATGTCAAGGGGAGTTTATGACAAAAATCCTAATCCTACAAACCAAGAACTACCCAATAATATTCTCTGTATAAAGGTCCATGGGACTGTAGATAAACAAACCCACAAACACTCCCTAAGTGGATTTGAATAAGTCTTGATGAAAGGCTTATATTTACTGAAAGGATAAAGTGAATCAGAGAAGGGCACCCAAGTATATATCTGGTTTGTAGATATGGCCATGCAAGTAGGCTTGGGTGACTATATGGTCACTTAAGGGATGAACAAACTTTATTTTTATACTTGGGTGAGACATGACTCAATCTTTCAAGAGTACTCACAGGTATTCCCAGAAGTGGGAAGAGCAAGTTCCTTTGAGTGGAATAGTTGATAGGCCAGTGTTTCTCATTTAGAGAGGTTGGGTGATTTCGGTGCACAAGTGTTATGGATTTAAAACACTAAAGAAACTTATGTCTCATGATCCTCTTTCAATTCCTCTATTCTAGGTGTTAAAGAACTACCATGATGTTTTCAGATGACTTGGGCAAAGAAATAGGGTTACTCGAGCATCACTTCGGATTTCGGGAAATTTGTCCGTACAAATGACGGCCCCGAGTGTCTATTTATCATCAAATAATTGGCCTTGGGTGAATTGAGATTGGGTGCGCAAGTATGTTTCCCACTAGAACTGTGGCGTGCTAGTGGTTGCACGCCAAATATGAGGCGCTCATATAGGCTTATGCACTAATGGTATCTTGGGTTCCTCTTTGGGGACTTAGCCTATATAATGTCTCCAGACCATAGAGGTTGCACCCCCGAACCACTACATTGGATCAGTGACATGCTGTGGTCCCTGCTCGAAGGGCCACTGCCTTTGCTACCATCATTGTCCCTAATGAAAAATGTAGAGCCGCACCGCAAACCTTTCAATCCCGAGTGAGGAAATGTTGTGGAAAAGTTCATCAAAGACATTTCATGGTGTCTATAGTTGGGTTATGATATTAGGAATTTATTATGATCTTGTAGAACACATATCTATGATTTTAATTATGGTATGATGGTAATGTTTTAAGGAAGGATGGTGGTTATGATATAATCAAATATGGTGGTTATGTTATAAACAATTATGGGTGGGACCTATATCCCCCTCCACTGATTTGGGTAAAGATTTATATCTACTAAAATACAAATTACTATATTCATGGGTGAATGAGGATCAGTAAGGGACTTTTTCCACTATGATGGTCCTGGGAGTGAACCGTAACTAACATGATGGTTTTAGGATTAAATCCATTCCACTGTGAGAAATGTTTTGACATTGGGGATAGTGGTGTGTACCACATAGGATATTAAGATACCCATGGAGTTCCCTAATAAGTTGTGTCAATAATCATTTACTACTATGTTAATGATTTTCTATGCTTATGTATATACGATAATTCCATGTCTTGTTCCAATTTAATCATCTTTTCCTCATGTATCTTGATTTCATGATGATTCATATCTTATGAAATTCAGATGTTTATATCATTAATCAATATTTTGAACTTCGATGCACATAGAATGGTTTTCAAATATTATTCCTATATTATTGTATCCTTATGTTCATGTTATTATTATGTATCTCCCTTGTTTACCAAACTGAGTATCTAAGCTCACCCTTTATTATGTTTCCATTCACCGGGTTATGAATAATTGTTTTATATAGGTTATGATAGTGAAGAGAAGTAATGGGTAATATCCTTACGAGATACATTGATTATTTTTTTATCAATAAATAATATTGTGATCCATGTTTCCAAATGCACTAAACTATTATGGTCCTCATGAATGTGTATGTGTATTGTAATGAATATTAATTTAAAATTATGTAATATCCATGTATTATATGCCCATTTTTATATACCACCCAAATAATAATTAAAATCATAAACATGTTTTCCATTAGATCATAAAATATTCATCTTATCAGCACCCCCGGAAAATTAAACAGTTTCATCATTGAATAACCCATGAAAATGAAATGTCTTCCATGAAAACCATATAATCGTAATTATAAACCATATATAGAAATAATATGTATGGTATCACTATAACAATTCCTAGTAAATAATAACTTACATAAAAGGATTTCATCTTATAATAAAATACCTTGAAAATATATCATAAATATTTTATGGATGAAAATAAACTTTTATTTTTCAAATCACTTCATTAAAATATAAAATTCTCCAAAATATTATTGTAAAAATTCTCATTAAATAGAATCTTAAAAAAATGAAAATTAATTTTCATATAATTAACTAGTCATGATAGTATGAATTTCTATTCACATCTTGAACATTAAAATGATGATTACATTCACATTTTCTGTAAAGAAAAGTACATCATTTTAGAATTTGATAAGAAGATTACTTTTAATAAATTATATTTTATTTATATTATTGGTAAAAGTGAATTAAAAAAAATATTATAATATAAAAAAATAATTTTATAACATTTTATGAAAAGAAACCATGGAAGAGAAAGTATTTTTGGTCAATGAGATAAATAAAGTCACTTTTCCTTAAAAATATTATTTTTTGATCTCTTGAGTTCTCCAAGTGATATAATTGAAAGGAAAACATTTATTCTAAATAAATAACCATAGGATATAAAAATTAATGATTTTATTTATATTTACATCATAATATTCCATCCTCACTACTTAATCATAAACAATTGTGAAAATCCATGAGATTGTAACATAAAACCCTTATCTTGTGTTCCACATGCTTCAGAAGCACTCTACCCATATTTATAATAAATTAATATTAATTATAATTATATACATCAATCATAAAAATAATAGTAACATCATTTATCTCCCAATTTAAACATCTAAAAACCCATTTCCAAATTATTACTTAATAAAATCACCTTTTTAGGATGTTAACTTTTTCTTTCATCATCAGAGGTTTAGTTTGGATGATACTATACATAAACATTGATCATGGTTCAATCATATAAAAAATATTGATAATGATATAAATATTATATATATTAATTATATCAATATTTAGATTTATCTTTAAAATTTATAGATAGAAAATTGAATTACACCATTCATAGAGACTATATTTCGTGTGTATGCATGAAAATTATATTAATATTTTGGCAGATGGAAAAAAAGAAAGGTAAATAATAATTAGATTTAAAAACTCTTCATTATATAATATATATCATATAAATTAATTAAATCCTTCATTATTACAATCTATGTAAAACAAAAAATACCAAAAAAGTACATCACTTTATAGAGGTAGTAGTCCACACACACGCACGAGCGACATTATCGTTTTCTAATAGATTTAATGGTATGAATGTAGATTTAATATTATAGTTACAAAATTAAAATTACATTATAAATATCATATATAAAAAATATACCCAAAATAATAACCATACAATAAATGTGGTTATGAAAATTTAATTATGTCACTACGTGGAGATGATAAGTCATATGTATGCATAACCAATACATTTACTTCAAAATTGATGGGAAATAGGGTGAATAAAGTTAGATCCAAAATAAAAAATTGAAATAGTTATTATATTTATTATTTTATTTTATGATAGAAATTGCAGATTTAAATGAGGTTAAATGGGTTTTGAAAAAAATAAGGTTATCAATTAAGGTGATTTCTTCTTCTTTGAACGAACTCATTTGGATCTACTCTTTAGGATACTTAGGATGGTTTTTAAGAAAATAACATCTATAATGTTCCTAAATAAGTTTATAATATATTATTTTAGTGTTTGGTATATCTTGATGCCTTAATGGGATGTAAAGAAGTGAAAAGTGGGGTTCTCTTTTTTATGTGATGGGAGGGGAACTCTAGGAATCTATAATAAGACAAAATAAAATAAAGTTTCCATCAAGAAACATGAAACCATTTGGATATAGATTAAAATATATGCTATGATATGGAATAAATATAATCAAACAATAAAATTTTATGGATTTATGTGAAATTTTAAATCATATATTTTGTTTTCCCCCTTGGTGAACATATTTTAACCTTAACTATGGTAAATCATTTTCCCTCTTAGAGGGTTATGATATTACTTATTAAGTGGAAATTTTCTCATAAATGTCAATGGGATGAAATTTTGGACCATATCACTTCCAAATTTTAATCTTTCCTTATTTTTCATATTTTTAAATGATTTATTTAAATATTATTTTCCAAGAATATCATTAAAGTCATTTTTACACTATTCATTTAATTTCACTTTAATGACAACAATACAAGGATGTAATTTTAATATAATACCATAACACATCCCAACTACATCATATTTTTCTACGACATTATTGTAAATTGATAATTAAAAACATTATATTACTTGTAGTGTTTTTAAAATAATATATTGTAATTTAATATTAATTTAATATATATTATGTCAGCATTGAGTAAGAATTTAAGGTAAGTATTTTATCAAAAAAAATACAAATAGATCAATATGATAAAAAAATAATTTCAATTTAAAATTAACATATTTATCCAAACATTCCCACTTTGCATTAGTATGTCATATTTTAAAGATAATAAAACAAAGATAATGAAAGTATTGCTTATCTTTATACATAATACTAAAATGGTCAATGTAGTGGATAAATTAAAGAATGTTAATATATGAAGTTTTATTATTATTGAATAAATATAATAATAAAATAAAATTACTTCATGTTTGAGGGTTACATTTAAGTTATTTCTGGATGTTTTCACCTTCAATTGACTCATTTTACCTTTGCCGTGGTAATAAAATTTAACATAATTAATATTTATAATGACTACACATAAAAGGACTTTATTTACCTAATTTGGAAAAAATTATAATTCAAATATAAAACAATTTTTTAAGATTCCATTCAATGAAGTAGAATAATTTAACTTAAAACTAAACTAATAAAATGTGACAAAAAAGTTTTTTAAAATGTTCTTAAATGTATAAAAATATTTTTTTAAGAAATTAAACCATAAAATAGATTCCAATGTACTTAAGTAAAATATTTATAATATAATAGAACTAATTTTAATCTGAAACCACTTTAAAATATAAAATGAAACTTTTTTTAATCCTTGAATCAAAAATAATGTTTTCATTGAAAATCAGTAATTTTTACTAATCACTGAAAAATCATTATTTTCAGAAAAATTAAAAAACATAACTCTAACATAATTATGATGTTATTAGATTGAAAATGAATAAATTTTTTAAAAATAAAAATATCTTAAAATTTCACAAATTATTTATAACATTCAATCATAAATAACAATAAAAACCATTTTTGAAGAAAACCGTCTTTTAAATGATAAAATTAATTTACTAAAAATTGAACACTTATTTACTTTGAATTAATCAGTATATTTGTATTTATTATGACCCTTATATATTTATTTAATGATTTGTTTATTAATATTCCTATATTCAAAATAAATGGATAGGTTCTAATAGTTATATTTAAAAAGTAATATTTTGTGGTTTTTTTAAGCTTGGTGTTTCATGTAACACAAGATATTTAATAAATTAAATTTAAGTGAAAAAAATATTTCTTAAAATATCATGGTGTTATAGGAACTAAATTTTAAATTTATCTTGTAATAATATGTTATTAGATTATTTGAATATTATGGTTTCAATTTTGCGATGGCATATTTTGATGAGTTTTATGTTTTATTATTCATGGAAATATTTTAAATTAAATTTGGGTGTCATTATTGAAACACTTGTGATTAATTTATTATTTATTCATATGATGTTTTATAAATCATATTTATTTTTCATAAGAGATTAATTGGAGGTGTAAAACTACTCCAAACATAGCTTAAGGAAGAAAAATCACTAATGGGATGAAATGAAATCATATAAGTAAATTTTTTCATTCTCTATCTTCATGGTAAAATAATTCAAACACTAAAATAAGAGGAATATAAATATGTCCAATAATATGTAAAAAATATTGTGCGACTATTAATGTATACTTTTTAAAACCTATTCACTATTATGGGTCTTATAATTGAACATACATGTTTTTATAAATGTTTATGTAATATTTTGTTTCCAAGTAGAAACTAGTAAATTCATTATCATGATAAAATATAAATCCTATATTATATTTATGTGATGATATATTAATTTTATTGAGAAACAATAAAAATTTCAAGGACACAATTTTTTTAAGAAAGGGAGAATGTAACACCCTAATATTTCAATATGAAATTCTATTTTAAATAATTATATGTTAGATTATAGGTACCACATGTAATACAGAGCTTAAAATAAATTGAGAAATACTGTTAAACTTTTATTATTGTAAATACTTTTTATAAACTAGATGTTGGTTTTGAGGGTATAAATATGAGTAATCATATAAAGAAATATATATAGATTATGTTTCCTTAATTAAACAAACGATCAACCAAACATTGATTTACAATTGCTTATATATGATGATAATATCAATTAAAGGTAAAAGATATATCTTTCATAAAACTATTTTTATTTGAAATGTATTTTTTTCTTAATAAATTAAATTAATAACTATTGATAAATGATTTTAGTTAAATGGTTATTTAATATATCCTATAAAAGGAATCAATGTTCATTTCATTATAATTTTTATTTAATAAATGTGAATAATTTCATTTTATGGTTCGAAATTACATTCTCCTCAAATATTACTTTCATTGAATTTTGTGTGATGATATGCAAATTATTTTTAAAACTTTTCGAAATTATATTTGATAAAATTTAAATCATTTATTATATAAGTATTTCAAAATTAATATATAGTTAATTTTTTGTACTTTTGTGGAAAAATTAATATCTAACAGGATAGTGAAAAATTCAATCTTTTGCAGAACAACAATTTATATTATTGAAATCAAGAAATTTATACTCCCCCTTACTGTTTGGATTTGGTTTTGAATTGAAATATTACCAATATGATATAACAAATTCATGTTAATTACATATCAATTAGTAGCATATTTTAATTTAGTATAAGTTTATTATTATACATCAAAAAGAATTCTTCTAAAAAATGATTTTCAATTTTTTTTAAACATATATTAAATTTAATTTTTATAAATTATTAAATATTAATATTGAAAAAATTATTTCATATTTGAAATAAAGAGGATCAAATTTTGAAAAGTGTTCAATTTTTTTGTACATAATGAATTGTAATCCTTATAAATTGGTATCACCATGATAAAAAGTAAAATGGGTCAATTAAGGTTATAAAATTTTTATAAGGTCAAAAATATAAAGGAATTATCCTTAATCATTCCATATTATAGAGACATTATCCTATAGTTCAATTTCATTCATTCCAAAAACAATATGTTTAGAGTTTCATAGAGTTATGTCATAACTCTAACATAACAAACCCATATATATACAATGTGGACACATCTAATTCGTATAAATTTTCCCTACAATATTAAACTATTGAAATGAAACATATTTTCCATTCAAGAAAAATATTCATGAATTTCAACTTGAATTCTTATTTTCCCTTATCCATCCTTAAACCCTTTGGAAGTCATTTTAAAATGTTGGATGGAAACAAAAATATTTTTAAGAGACCTAAAACTTAATAGTTAAATCATTAGTATAGTAATATTAATAGAAATTTTCCTTTTTCAAAATAAACCTTACTCAAAAAATAAACATCTACTTATCCAAGAAATAAGATTCATCACACAAATATTTTCATAATAAAAATCATAATAAATCATAATGGAAAAAAACTTATAAATGTTTTTTTTGAAATCATAAATAAATGATAATAAAAATTTCATAAAGTTAAACTTTTCAACATTATGAATTATCATATAATTTACTTTATCTTATTAAATAATAATATTTATATAGATGCATATATAACACATAGTTAAATAATTTAGGTTAGGTGAGGCATAATTTTCGTACTAGTCTTCCTTATAGAGTAACCATAATGGTTACACATTGAATACCCATCCTGATTATACATAGAGTAATAATCATAGTTATAACTAAAATTACTATCCCAGTTATACATGGAATAACCATCTTAGTATATTAATAAAACCTCTTAGACGAAACCAAATCAGTTAACTCTGTCCCATTACTAAATTCATTGGAGAGCTATAACAGACTCACCTAACCTTTTTTATCACATAACCACAAATTCTAGGAAAATAAAAAACACCACCCATCCTTGGTTAATAAAAGAACCATTTATATGTGGTTTGTATTAGAACTAACCTCCTTTAAAAAAAATTCAAAAATCCATAACACAAAATAACATTCATAATAAAATCATTCATGCACACATAAAAATCATTTTTACATTTATATATCCATTTTCATTAAAACTAAATTTTCAAATAAAAAATTCATAAAATAAACTAGAAGGGGATTTTTATTTAAGAAAATAAGGATGATTATATAGTAATAAAAACATAAAATAATAGTTATGGAAATGGGAAAGGTTATTTTCTCTATATATGTTATTATAGAAAATTCTTTCTGTCATGTTGAAACGAATGTTAAAAAATTCCATAAATATATTATGTTGGAAAACTATAGAAATAATGTAAAAAGATACATAAAATTTATTTTACAGTCCTTTTATATCATTTTAAATAAATCCATTAAATAATTTTTTAAATATTTATATGGAATAAAAACAAACTTTTAATGGGAACATAAAATGGGATTTGTAAAAGAAAGTCTCTTAAATTGAATATGACTTGTCATGTAAATTCATAATCATAATTAATAATAAAAATTGTTTAACTATTTAATTGATTATGATTCTTTTTCATGTTATTATTCATTTTATTTTCTCTCTTACCATTCTATATTTGATTATTTATTTTATTAAATTCACGTTGGATGTTTTAAAAAAAGTACATAAGTCCAAAATGACTTATGTTGATTGACTATGGTCATGGAGTTCATTATTCTATAAACACTAATTTATAAAAAAAATTATCATTTTATACATTAATTATACATTAAAATCAAACCAATAAATATAGTTTTAGAAAAAATTAACTACGTTAAATTCTTCATGACTGTAGGTCGTATGTATGCATTAGTAACGCTTCCATTTTTCAATGATGATTTTGTAAAGAAGGCACATATTAGTTAATAATTTATGAATTACCATAATATCATATATATATATATATATATAATTTTATTTCACTAAATATACTTTTATATATCATCCAAGTGATGTGGTGATTAAAATTGAATCGCATCGCTTTGTAGAGGTAGTAGTCCACACACACACAGTAATGAAATTGTCATTTTTCAGTAATGGAAATGTAAAAAACTAAATGATATATTATTTTCTAATAATGAAAAATATTTCATGAATATATTATATATAAATTAAATTTATTATTATTACTAGTCTTTATAGGTTGCGACGGAAAGAGAATTACGTCGTTCAGTGAGGTGGTAGTCCGTCATACATACAAATAATGAATTCACCTACCATTTGAGGGAGGATGGATAATGATATTAGAAATTAAAATAACATAATAATATTTTAGTATATGGATAATATTGGTGTTACTATTTTATCATATATGATAAATATTCTAATGATTTGGAAGAATTAATAAAACTAAAACATGCAGTTAAAAACTATACCTCTTCTATGGAAATTATTCCTTGATTAACACCTTAAGCCCTTAAATGATGATATTATAAATAAAAAAAGACTTATAAAATGATGTTATAGACTATGGGAATGTATATTTTTATATATTGGATGAACAAGAAGGATTTTTATGTGTGAAGAATTTATCACAAGAGTTTCCCTTTTATAAGAGAGGAGAGGGTTGCTCATGGAATTCTCAAAATATTATAATGATTTAAATTAAGTTTGATGTCCAAATGGATCAAAATTGATAATATTACAATCTGAGAATATTATTAGTCACAATAATAAAATATAATAAAATTTTTACATGTATGGATAACATTATTACCCTTATATTTTTGTTTTAACCATTTGTTAACCCTTTTGAAAATTCCCCTAATATTAAACTATTATAATGTTTAAGGGATAATATGATAACTATAAAATAAAAAAGTACCTTAAATTGAACATATATTCTGTAATTAAACATATATTATTAACGTGGAAAAATATTATATTTTTATGAATTTTAAATCATTTTAAAAAATATTATTTATTATAAAATATCATTAATATTAATTTTAGATCTATTCATTTACATTGACATTAATATAATGAATTTAAAAAAATTTAATCCAATATTTTAATACATCCTTTACACATTATTTTTTTCTTATTCTTGGTTCACCTTAATTCTTTCAAATTATAATATTTTTAATTTCTTTAATTGCATTAATTATATTTTTACATTAATTGTATAATTAGAGTATAAATATTGCATAAGAATTTAAGGTAACTATTTCATCAATAAAAATTTAAAACATTAACTTAAGGAATATAAATCATTTATATTAAAAAATATTTACAACCAAACATATCCTCTTTTTATTCCAATGTTATAAATATTAGTGATATTTAAAATAAGAGTCCGAATTGTTTTACATTTTTTAAATAAAATATTATAATGGTTATAATTACATAAAAATGGAAAGAAAATCTAACGCCACAATATTATTTAAATTATTATTTTTGAATTAATTTATCTTTTTGATATTTTTCTCTTCATTTGACATTGGAAATAGTTATATATATATATATATATTAAAACACTTACTCAATCATTCCTTTCAAAAAAACATCAACTTGGCTTCTACAAATTGAAATGCCAACTTGAATTGAACTACATGCAATGCTGACTTGTCTTGTGTTACACGCAACACCGATTAGGCATATGTTATATGAAACATCGATTTTCTACGAAGTATCATTTAATTATAATTTTTTGAAATGATATAATTATAAATAATATATTAAAAACCATAATAATAATATTAATAAATAATTCTCATTTTTTTGTTATAATTTTTTATATAAATAAAACTTATTGATAATGTAATATATTATTTTGGGTAAGGTCCTTTTATGTTAGGAAAAACTGTTTTCTTGAATGAACCGATTTTAATAATAAAATTAATTTTAGACACATTTGGAAATTGAAATTTGATAAAATAAACATCATCTATGAATTTATAATTCCAAAGTTATCATAGGGATTATGTTTGAGATTTCTATTAGAAACACCATTTTTTGATTAATAGTGAAAAATTATAAATTTAGGTTAAAAATGCCTTTTCATTTAAATAATTATTAATGATGACTTATTTTATAAATTTTTTTAGGTAAAATAAGATCAATTATTCATAATTTAATACAATTTAGGTCCTTAGAATCATTTTAAATTTTAAATTTAATAAAACATCTTAATAAACTTTTGAACTTCTTTTCTACTTTAAAGACCTGTAATTTCATCTCGTATACGGGGTTAGAATTAATCATAATTTTGTTGATTCTGGGAATTGAATTTATAAAAACCAAAATAAACCATTATAATTATTATAATATTTATATTCTGATATAAAAATCTTAATTTTTGACCACAAAATATTAGTAAAAGTTATTAAATTTAATCATAGTTATTGACGTCAAATTAAGCTTAATTAGGGTGTAAACCTTAATATTATGGGCACAAATGACCTATCCAATTTTTAAGAAACCATTTTATGTCCATATTTTTTCGATAATCATTCCATAATTTATTTATTTAGGGTTTTTATGAAATATTTTATGTAATAACATGTGTTTACAAAAAATGTTTTCAAAAATTCTAAGTGAGTCCTTTTCCTTCCCTATAAAAGATTCCTCCTCTCTCTCTTCTTCACACATCTCAACCCTATTAGGTTCTGAAACTATATACCCAAGATACTTTCCAACATCCCTCCCTTACTCATTGAATCCTCCCTTTTGGAAGAATTCCTTCCAAGTAATCCTTTTGGCACAACACAACTGGAGTTACTGGATTAAGAGGTAACACTTTCTCTTAAGTTCCTTTATATTAGTTTCTTTATCTTCCCATACACTATGTTTATTCCACTATTTTATAAAAAAACATTGTCATAAATATTATATTTTTTTATTCTATGTATTATACCAACACATACACACATGTCCATCTAATGGGCAATGAACATACTATTTATGTCTATGACGAAATACCCCCACACAAAACACTGATTATTCTATTATTCTTTATCACCTATAATGGTTGAAATTATGATGAAAATGTGTTTATTTATGTAATATATAATATATAATATTTCTATAATCTTAGTAATTTATTTTTACAGCAGATATCTTTTTTAATTTCTATTTTGTATTAATACGATAATTTCGTTTGAGGAAGTGTGGGCTACCGCTCCCTCTAAGCGATATGCTTCATTAAAACACTACTTGGATTGTATTATGGATGGTTATAGTGAATATATATGATATATAGGATATCATAAACATAATATAATAATTATATAAATATATATAAATATATTCCTTTTATTTCTATTATTTCAACATGATAATTAAATGGAAATATCGTTCTTAAGTACTTACGACCTACCATCTCGATGAACGGTCTAATCCATTTCATTCATATATATTATATATATTTCCTATAATCTACATATAATATATATAAATTATATTTATATCGTTTTATACATTTGGTAAATCATGATATAAGTATATGGACCAAATATATATCAAATTAAGACACACGTGAGAAATAAAGCGTATATTACCCAAAGTGAAACCTTTACATAAAATGTTTAAAAAGAGGCTAATATAAAGTCATAATAAAACCATATATGTTATTATATATAATAATACAGTTCTTTAAAATATTTATAATAATATTATATTTATTATACATATGTTTTGAATGAGTACGATAAGAGTCAAGACATAAGGTAAAGGGATTTCATCTCACTTTTTATTTCCCCGAGATACATGTTCTGTTCTTCACTACTTCAATTTGTGTGGTTTAAGAACTACCCATGAGTTTATTCTATGTATATTATAACTAAATTTTTTGGTATTCAAAAATCCATTTTATGATCTCTCTTTCTTGGGGTTTAAGTTTCAAATGCTACCAAATCAGTAAAATTGTTATTTCTCAATTTTCCTTCATTGAGACTCATGTTTTTTGATTAACCAAAATTATCTTTTGAGGTGTATATAATTAAATTTTACATGTAATATAATTAATTTAATTAATTTACTGATATTTTATTCTTAAATTAATTTATTTCTCTTACTTGGAGAGTGTGATGCCAAGTTACAAAGTTATACGAGATTATTTTGACAATCTCATTGATTTTCATGACTGTTTATGTTTATAATTCCTTTGATGAAATATTATGATCCATATCTCAAGAAAATTCTTAAATTTTCTTTTAAATTGTTTATGCATGATTTAATCACATATTTGAAACATCTTTTCCACTCTTTGATACATACGATTGCTACGAAAGTGTTTTTTATAAAGCCTGACTTACCCTCTCTTCGATCGGAAATATTTGTTCCATTAAAATCGTTTTCTAGAAAGGGTTTTCATGAATATTAAACTAATATACTAAAATCATTATAAGATATTTCTACCATTTCTTTATTTTACAAATTTTTTCAAAGGAATCCTCTAGTCCATTTCGAACCGAGGGATTTTTCTAACCTTTTACCATGGGAAAGGAATTTTCTTTTTTACCTCATGAGATGCATAGAAATTTATCCTTTTTCAATCCTATAATGATTTTTTCCTGTTTAATGGTTGATGTTTTAGATTTTTTTAAAAAATATTATCACAAAAAAAATCAAATTATTTTCAATATGTTTTTTATAAATTTTCGCAGAAAATGGTTTCCAAATTTTTTCTAGACAATTTTATACGTTTTTGAGGAAAATATTTTTAAAAAAAATTGAAGACTTATTTATATGTATTCTTTTTTATATAAGAAAAGGTTTTCAAAATATTTTTAATATTTATTTATATGTTTTAAAAAGTATTTTTATTGAAAAATATATTCAAAATTATTTGAATATTTTTTATATATTTTCATAGAAAAATGATTTCATAATGATTAAAAGTATTCTTTATAAGTTTTAGAGGTATTTTATAAGAAAAATATTTACAAACGGGTTTATTTATTAAAAATTCTTTATCAAAGAAGAGTGTATATTTTCCTCATGAATATTTATTGGTTGATATTTCAAAATTAATTTCCATATAAGATGACATCCATTGGTGTTACACATAACCTTCTTGGAAATGATCTAATATTTTAATTCATATTATATCTATGAATGGGTTATTCTTAATGTCATTGTCTTTATGAAACCTATTTCACTTCCATAAGATATATGTTTATGAAATCCATTTATCTTTCACAGGTTATTCTTTTGACAAAATTATTATGAAACCTATATCTTTTTCCACAGGTTATGATATGTTTATATGTTAATGATACCCATTTCATTTCATGGATTAAGATATGATTGTTTATGATTTTTTGTCTTAATTTTGTATGATTCTATTATGAGATTTTTGGGACCTATATCTCTATCTATTTCATTAGGTAATGATTTATATCTCATGAGATAGACTACTATGGTCCTAGGAATTAACCTGGACTACAAAATGGCCATGAGGGTAAACCATTAATACCAAGATGGTATGTGGATTGAACTAATGCAACTAAGATGGCCATGAGAGTGACAAAGTACTACCAAGATGGTGTGGGGATTGAACCCATACTAGTAAGATGGTCTTGTTCGTGATTCCTAGGTTATCATGGAAATCATATTATATGATTATATTTCTTCCCCAATTCCATTTCTTATTCCTATATTATGATTTCATGGAATATATTATTTATTTCCATAATATTAATTCCTTATTAACTACCAATAATTATTCCATGAGTCATGTATATTATCTTTGATATGCAGTGTGTGATATTCTATTTTCACGATCATGTTCTCATACCCTTCTGCTCTGGATTAGGCTTATATATATCATTTTTTCCCTTACTAAGCATTTCAACTCACCCATTTCTTATGTTTCCTTTCCCCAAGTTATGATTAATTTATTTAGGTAGATGTACTAAATGTGTATATATTTATGGGATATATTTAAGATCTTTCACTAGTATAGAATATTTTGCTTCCATGTTTCCAAATACACTATACTATTATAGTCCTCAGACATCTATTTTTGTAATATAATGAATATTCATATAAAAGTATGTAATATCCATATAGGTCAAGACTGGGTATATATATATGGTTTCAAAATAATGGTTTAGTAAACTATTGGAAACAAGGTTGAAAAAAATTTAGTTAGATCCCCAGGTAAATTTTAACTGATATATCTTGGGATGTCTCTAATGTTATGTATAAGGATGAGTTAAAATTTGGTAAACGCTCCTTGAATTTTGGTAGAGGATAGAGTGAGTGGTTTCCTAGAAATACATACATGTATGGATTCTAAAATTTGTTGTGTCTTTGAAACTAATGTAACTAGGGGTAACAACATTGAAAAGATGTTCTGGGCCATGCTCGAGGAAATCTAGTACACAACAACATGCCTTGCTGCACACCTCAATTGACACTTCCTTGTGAAATTCTTTAGGAATTCACAAATTCATCCCAAAACAACATGATGTATTTATATATAATCTGTATATGAATAACATAGGATAAATATAGGGTGTCACAAATTAAGGAAGGTGTCATCATTTTTATATATTATAAGTAATTCTTTTCATGACTACGTTGTTTTCTACTATGATAATTTTTTCTCACACAATGTTTCTAGTTTCGCTTAACTATGATAACAAGAAGGAACTGGATTAACAATAATGTGATGGATGATTTATTGATGAACAATAAATTGGGATGAGCATTGGAGTGAAATATGATTTGGTCATGAATAATTAGTTTTCAGGGAACATGATTAACAATGTATACCTGAACAAACTCTTAGACTCACCAAGGAAGAGAATGATATATTTTGATGAACGTTTTGTTAATAGAGACCATATAAGAAATAATATTGGGTTTTCTTTGTGTCAATAATTAATAAATAATCACCAATGTGAATGTCTTAGAGGAATAAGAAATTTTTTTGACTGTGGAAAAGAAGTACAAAATGAAAGTGACTATAAGGGAAAAATAACGAGTGTGATTAGAGAAATTGATTAGAATGTTGGACTCCCTATGAAATCATGAAAGGATAAGTATTTTAAGTATGGAGTAAGTAGTATATATGGAACTCAATTTCCAAAGATGAAAGATACAAACTAGAACCAGCAAGGAGGTATTAGAAAATGTTTACATTGACGATGATGAAGAGATTACATATTAAATATGAAGGGAAAGAGGTATCATGTAATAGGATGAGGTAGACTTGTTAATAGGTTACAGATGAAGTGTAATAAATACATTTTTTATATTTTTGGAGTCAAAATTTATATTTTATGAATGATTAAATATACAAGGATTATTCTACAAATATTTTTTAATCATTATTTACAAGTTTATGTTGAATGTTCCTGATGGATTGGTGATTTAATTTAAATATAAGGAGATATTTTAACAAAGGGAATGTGACCATTAATATGTTATTTATGTTTAGATAATGATGTTATGAATAGGTAAATTGGGTGTACTAATTACCTTTGACCAAATTAAGGAATGTTTGACAAGTAATTCATGTTATCATGTTTTAGTTTTTCAACTTATTGGATTTATGGAATATATACAGTAAACTATGGAATAAGGAAGCATGAATGTTTTCAAAATGGATTTATGTTACTTCAGGTTATTATTGTTTCCAAGATAATTTACCATGAGGGTATTCACATGTTTGGAATTTCACAACCAAGAACTAATTCTTGATATATGGTTGACCAATGTTCAGATAATTTTGAGACTTTATTTCTATGTTTTTGGATTTTCATATTTCATAATGGTTATAAGGTAAACAATTCATGAAAATTTTAATTTAAAATTCAGGGAAAGTATTTATGCTCTAATTATATTATTGAAAACAACTGTTAAAAGGATATTTGTGATTAACCCTATTTCAATGATTTCCATAATATTTTGGAAATTATACTAGTATTGTTTTATAAACAGAAATAATGTATGTAGGGTGATAAACAATCATGTCTGGAAATGTTTTGTGTCTTGAAACCAATATTGAATGATGATAAGGGTTTCACCCTAACCATTGGCCTATTCCATGTCAAGTTAATGTATAATTATTTTTAATTAATAATTATTTATGATTAAACAATAGTGTTATGTTTTACGTTTAAATATTAATGTATTAACCATGTGAATCTTTAAGAATAGTTATAGATAATAAATTATTCTATTTTTTCTTTTATGGGCCTTAAGATCATATAAAATTTTATTTTTTCACTTTAGGAATCAAAGTTAATTTCTTAACATCCATTACATGATATGATGGATGAATTATAAATTTATAAAAGAATAGATATAGAATATAATTTATTTATAGAAATATATCAAGTATATTTTCTTATATTCTTAGTAAATAAAATAATTACTCAACATTAGGATAAATATCAAATGAAAATTTGTTGTCCTAATACCTTAATTTTTGTTGAACTGATGGCCTTATAAACCATCTAAGATTTATGAAATTGAAGCCCTCAACTTTTATTTGATCATTCTATTGTTTTTTATTAATGACCTCGATTACTCTGTATAAGTATTTACACTTTTCCTCCATGTCCAATCTTCACTCCCAATCTATGTTCACATATGTGGAAACACAATTATATGTTTCTTTAGGTTACCATTATGGTATCTAATTTCCCTTTAAAGGGATGTTTTAGTATTGATTTTTAAAATGTGTGTTTCAATGAATGAAACTATGAATTATTAATCATTTTATAATCTATAAAATTTTTAAGGGAGAAATTCATTTTAAGGGGGGTATAATGTAACACCCCGAGATTTTGTGAATTATTATTTTTTCCAATTAATTTTTCTTATTGATATTTTTTATTTCATGTGAAACTATAAATATTTCATTATATATATATAAATATATTAAAAATATAATT